>OX637588.1:3077365-5477365 GCA_951800085.1 Comarum palustre | reverse complement strand
AATTGCTTGAATCTAAATTATTGGTAAACGTAGTTGAATTTTTGCATTGCTGCCGTCTCAGGTGGGTATTTTCGGAAAACATTTCTTGTATTCAAGGCCGGCTTGGCATATAGAGTTATCACTAGACTCGACTCACAAACCACATCTTATTACCAAACATTGTGTGTGACAATGTCAACAATCTCATTCTTCGGTTCGCCCAAGTTGAAAATCCGTGTACTTTATATATATATATATAGTCCCTTCTATCAAGGGATTCCTTATATTGGCTTATATGAGGGATTGAATATTAGATCAATTTTTCGATCATATTTTTCCATCTCCACCATTCAACCTCTAGGTTATATGAGTAGATTATTTTTTGAAAATTTTCAGCAAATTTAGTGGTCGTTAAGACTTTAAACTAGTTTAAATCAATGGACAATTCAAATTTACCAAATCTGAACTATTCATGAAAATCATAGTTTTAAGCGTCTTATCGATCACCAATTTGGATGAAAATTTGCATAAGTGATCTGCATATTAGGACCTAAAAACTGAATGATGGAGATTGAAAAAATTGATCGAAAAGTTGGTCTAATGTTCAATCCCTCATATAAGTCATAATAAGAGATCCCTCATTGGAAGAGTTCTATATATATATATATATTGACTTGATCAAGAGCGGAGATCCGTTCCTTAGCTAAGTAACGGATTTCATTATTTGACCAACTTCTTGTTCATATTTTCTCATCTTAACCATTCAGATTTTAAGTATATATGTGTAGATCATCTCTATAAATTTTTAGCTAAATTGATAATCGTTAAGGCGTTCAGAGCTGTGATTTACAGCTAGAATTCAGAATGAACAGTTCAGATAGTTTCATTGATTTGACACTCAAAAACCAAATCATGTGCCAAAAAGTGTGGCATCTCTTGCATTCATTCCTTAGAAGATCCTCCAAATTATGTAGTGTGTATTGGCCTTTATATGATTGCTTGTAGACTTATTCCAATTGTTAATTCCGACAACGTTGCCAATGGCTGTGCTCGTAATTATGTGACATATGTGAGCAAAGTTATGACTCTAATTGCCAACATTTTTGTTTCTGATACTTATACTTGCACTTAATTTAAATTATATTTTCTTATTTATAATTTCAATGTGATCCTAGGTTATTTACAATATGATTGTTTGCCATGTAGATCTCACAAGCTATGTATAAGGCTATGTTGATTCTTGCTCCTACCGCTGCTCCAAGAATAGCAAGCTTTTTTAGAGAATTATTTCATCAATTACTGATATCATGCCAGCCTCAATGAAATATCTTGGTGTTACGTCTTACAAATACACGTAATACGAACAAATACTTGTAGAAAATTTACACAAGTAACGTATTCCCTACATATGATCAAATGTACTTATTTCAATCAATAAAACAAATAACATTTCGAATTTTCTATTTACTCTTCATATTTCCTTTTCATTCATTTTGAATTGTTTTTGTCCAGTTTTCATCCTTTGAAGATGATTTTTTTGTGGGGATCATACTAGTCTTTTGTACGGACATAACATCCTCCAAGTTTCTGCCCACCCCGGAGATGATGACTATGAGCTCCGCTCAGGCTGCCGGTCACCAGAATTGTGGGTGGTTCGTGACTTCGCGTGTTACTGCTTGGTGTTGGTTAAGTTACTGAGGCTCATTAGAATCCTTGAAAATGATTGACAAATTTATAAACCACAAAGACACAAGCAACAACAAATACAAAGGATTGAAGGAAAAATAAATAGAGAATTACATTTAAGTTACTGACCAAATATCTATACATAAAAAATCACTTATCATAATATTTATATAAATTAGGACATAAGTCAAGCTCAACATGAGACAACAACTTGACTGACCTGAATTTCACACGTAATTGACCAAAATGTCTTTGTTCTTATTAAAATATATCACAACATTCCTCTATCTCTTATTCTCTCTTCCTCACCACCGCATATCATCATCTTATTCTTATTTTTTATCTTCTTATTTTTCTTTTTTCTCTCTCTTTGTACCACTCCAAGCTTCAGGTCAGATCTGTGGGATTTGGAATAAAAATCAAATTGGGGGTGATGATGAATGCTGCTATTGTACATTCAGCAGTAGCAGATTTGCAGTACGTTTCAGCAGTAGCAGATATGCAACATGTTTTAACAGTAGTAGATCTGCAGCAAGTTTCAGCAGTGGCAGATCTTCATGTTTTGTTGTTTCTGCTGTAAATCTTCAGGTTATGTGGATTTTGTGATTGGGAAAGTTTGAGTATTTTAATCTTAGGGTTGTTGAATTGAGGTTTGGATTATAGAGCTTTTGGCAATGATATCTTTCAAGTTCAAAATTGGATCTAATGAGTTGTGATAATGAGTGCTGCTACTGTTCATTCAGTAGTAGCAGACCAAAATAATATGTATTTCGTCACCAGTAGCAGCAGAAGAATATGTAGTCGTTGGCATTAGAGTTGGCAATAGCAGCGCACTAGCATCAGGATATGACAGTAGCGTCACTCTACCATCAGGATCTGGTAGTAGCAATCCACCAGCAGCAGATTCGGACAGTAGCAGTGCGACAACATCAAAGAATTGCCAGAAAAAATTAGAATAGTGCCAGCACTAGCAGTACGCCACCTCAGCATCAAAGAATTATTTGAAAAAAAATTGCAATAACGCCGACAGTAACACCTTTCAACTCGGCAATAGCAGCGTGTCACGTCAGCAGAGAATTGAACATGTAGTGAATGGTAGTTTGATAAATTAAATAATGACAGATGACATGTGGACATCAATTTGTCCTAAAAATGTCATTAAAGGTAATTTGGTAAAATAAATAGTGACAAATGACATGTGGACATCAACTTGTCCTAATTTATTAATTTGTGTCCTTAAAAGTGTAAGATATTGTCTAAATGATGTATTTGTAAATTGAAATTTGGTTTGATAACTAAATTGTAGTTTAATAAAAAACAAATGGGGAAAGCTCTTGATGGAAAATCAGAAAAAGATTTTCGAAAAATTCGGTTTCGGCCAATAATTCATATGTTTCCTAAAAAAGAGTAAATCATAATATTTCTTATTTTATAAATATTATTATTTCTTATATTGTGAAGTGGTGAATAGAAACTTTGACCAATTGGGTTAAGAGGTTAAACACTAAATAAAATATAAAAAAACTCCTAATTCAAAGTTAATCAACCAAATCGTTAATTTGATTTCCAACTTCACACCTCCTCAGCCCTGTCATGACTCATACAATCGTGCATGAGGGGACATGGCAACCACCCATAGAACGCTAAGTAGGGTAAGCCCAACCACTTCGCCAACTGAAGGAAGCCATTTCCTACCTGTACATAATGATTTGATTCTTGGAATAGTTGGATAAGTTAGCTGCGCTTACCTGTAGGGCGATCCTAACCATATATTCTGTCAGCATGCAGTCCTATTCTTTGTGTATGAAGGTCGTGTATTCCATGCAGTCCTATTCTTTGTGTATGAAGGTCGTGTATTCCTGACTAGGGAATACAAAGAGAAGCTAGCTTGGAACAGCTGCCACCATATATAATATAAAATCAACAAGACTCTTGTTTTTCAATCAATCAATTATCTAGATTCCATACTGATTTATTTCTTCTCGATTTCATTCTATATTTATACGGTTCATAGTTAAAATTCATTTAAAATAACGTGTTATCAAAGGAGTAATGTAAGGTAAAATATGACGAGTTAAAATTCATTTAAATCAATCAATTTTAACCCGTGTTCATAACGTGTTAAAATTATGTAATTTAATCATCAGTTTTTCGTCGTTTGACACCTATTTATATGGAATTACGTCATGAACAATAAGTGTCTATGTAATTTAATGATACTTTTCCTACTACAACGCATAATTTGATAATTTGGCACCACTCCTAATTGGGAATAATGCGAATTTCCCTATAATCGATTTTGATAGTTAATCACTGCTATATTAGAACATTTTCATAACCACAAGATCACAAAAATGAGGAAAGCGATGTTGGTCCCATATTTATTTGCACTTATGAAACATGTCCCTAATGGGGTCACTTCCAAAGTAGAGTATCAGACATAGTTAATTTACTTATAATTTGTAAACTATATACGTATATATATTATTTTTGAATTATACATCTGTTTTTTGAATTATTTTAAAAATATAAAAAATTCATATATTTTTGAAGCTAGCCGAATTATTTGCATATACGTATTTTTTTCTGTATTTTAAAACAAAAAACCCCAAAATAAAAAATTGTAATTTTTGGTCAAATATATTTTTTGTTCAATTAAGAAAAAAATGAACAAAAATTCGGATATTTTTGAATTGTTTTAAAAATATAAAAAATTCACATATTTTTGAAGCTAGCCGAATTATTCACGTATACGTATTTTTTCTGTATTTTAAAACAAAAAAACCCCAAAATAAAAAAAAAATTGTAATTTTTTGGTCAAATATATTTTTTGTTCAACTAAGCCTAAGAAAAAAAATGAATTTTGAATCCTTTATTAGTATATAGTACTATTTACATTGCTTATTCATTAAATATTTAACATGTAGTGGTGTTTTGCATATAAAACCAGAACCAATTACATAGAAGTCAGTTTTTAAACATTCTCTCCTGTATAAGTTCACCCAAACATTTTTGTTCATAAAAGTCCACTCAAACCTAAATATAGGTATCAAAGTTCAATATAATTACAGATTGTCATCCATCAGAAAAATTGTATTCTCTCATATATTATATAAATATCATTAATATAAAAAGTCAACAACCATTCTCCTTTCTAGAAAAGTCTCCAACCAACTCAAGTTGGTCTCCGGCCGATCTCCGGTGAAGTTTCCAACAAACCTCCGGTGATGTTTCCGACAAGATTTTTGATGATTGCAAAAGTTACTATCACATTCATAAATTCATGAAAACAATATTGTTAAGGATGCTCATACATTAACGACTGTTACCGTTTTATATTGTGTCTAAATAAACCTTCATACTTCAATTGGTCACTCGCTTTGTTCGTCACGTGTTGGTTGGATGAGGTATTGTAGGCACCTTGTTTGATTTTTTTTGCAAGGGAAAAAAAGGAAGAAACCGATATTTCTTTCCAGTTTTCGTAACGGACACCAGCTCACACCACACCTCCGTCGCTCACACTATTCCCCCCTTTAAAAATCTCCGAATTTTAAACTCCCCAAACGCTCGCTGTTACAAGCAAAGGCCAAATACCTCTCCCCCTTCTTTTTTGTCACTATTCCAAATCCCAATCTCAGTCCTGGACTGAACTCAACCGACGCCGCCGTCCATGGCAGGCCCGACATCGGAGCAGATATTCTATCTGCACGGCGACCTTGACCTCCAAATCATCGAGGCGCGGCAGTTACCTAACATGGACCTCGTCTCCGAGCGTCTCCGCCGCTGCTTCACCGCCTGCGACACCATCAACTGCTCCCGCTCTCACTCCGAGGAGCCTCAGGACCAGGAGGTTTCTCACCACCGGAAGCTCATAACCAGCGACTCTTACGTCAGCGTCTGCGTGCCGCAGGCCACGGTGGCGCGTACGCGCGTGATGAAGAACGCGCAGAATCCTCAGTGGCGTGAGACGTTTTGCATCCCGCTGGCGCATCCCATGGCTACGCTTGATTTTCAGGTGAAAGATAACGACATGTTCGGCGCCGAGATTATCGGAACCGCTTCGATCTCCGCGGCCAAAATCGCCACCGGAGAACAGATTTCCGACTGGTTTGAGATTATCGGACCCACCGGAAAGCTTCCGAAGCCTGATTGCGCGATCAAGGTTCAGTTGAAGTTCACTCCCTTCGAGACAAACCCGGCCTACAAGCACGGCATAGCCGGCGATCCAGAAAAAAAGGGAGTCCCCAATACCTACTTCCCTCTGAGGAAGGGAAGTCACGTGCGGCTCTATCAGGACGCACACGTGCCGGAGGGCCTGCTGCCGTCGCAGATTGAATTGGACGGAAGGAAGGTTTATAAGTCTGAGAATTGCTGGGAAGACATTTGCTATGCTATTTCAGAGGCCCATCATATGATTTACGTGGCTGGATGGTCTATATTTCACAAAGTGAGGCTGGTTAGAGAGCCGAGCCGGCCGTTGCCACGCGGCGGTGACTTAACACTAGGAGATTTGCTCAAGTATAAGTCAGAAGAAGGGGTGCGGGTGTTGATGCTGGTCTGGGATGATAAGACCTCCCACGACAAGTTCTACTTCAGATCGGTAATTATTTTAACCTGCATTGTGGTTTTGAATTTACTGAGCTGCTGTTTCAACGTTGAATGCTGGTGTATGAATCTATATAGGCATCTTTATGTCGTGATAATAAATGTGTAATGTCTTTAATTGATTGTTCTGGATTCCATATGGCTGTATGGGATTTGAGTCATAATGTGAAGTGTGGGAATGGTGCAGACAGGAATGATGGGAACACATGATGAAGAAACCCGGAAGTTTTTCAAGCATTCATCTGTCACTTGTGTTCTGGCACCTCGCTATGCCAGTAGTAAGCTTAGCATTATGAAACAACAGGCAGGTTCCAATTCTTATATTTTTGTTATTGTATTTTTCTTTGATCAGTATGATTTTAAATTGCAACGGTGATGGGATATATCTCTCGATAGTTTTGATACATTTGGCTGAATCTATAATAGTTTGAGGATAACTTCGATCAGATACTTGTTATTAGTTGCTTTTCAAATTTAACTCATTATTTTATGGATTTTTACAGGTTGTTGGAACCCTCTTCACACACCACCAAAAAATTGTAATTGTGGACACACAAGCATCTGGTAATAACCGCAAGATAACTGCATTTTTAGGGGGGCTTGATCTTTGTGATGGTCGTTATGACACGCCTGAGCACAGATTATTTCGTGATGTTGACACTGTGTTTAAAGAAGATTTCCATCAACCTACCTTTCCTGTAAGCATTTGGTATTCTGACTCTATTATCTTCCTGGTTTTTAACATGCCAGCCCCTTTCATCATTTTCTTATTCTTACTAAATATCAATATGGGCTGGCATAACTTATATCTTGTAACTACAATGATATTGAATTTGACTGATCTCTCTTTATGTACATGTTTATGGTTTTTGTGGTTGCACTAGGCTGGAACTAAGGCTCCAAGGCAACCTTGGCATGATTTGCACTGTAGAATTGATGGGCCTGCTGCATATGATGTTCTCATAAACTTTGAGCAACGGTGGAAGAAAGCAACAAAATGGAGGGAGTTTGGACTACGTAAAAAGGTTTCACATTGGCATGATGATGCTTTAATTAAGATAGGCCGTATCTCATGGATACTCAGTCCTGAGATACTAGTTTCGAAGGAGTTTACAGTCATCCCCAAAGACAACCCAGTTCTATATGTTCAGAGAGAAGATGACCCCGAAAATTGGCATGTTCAGGTTAAATGATGGAATTTTCTTTTTGCTTTTTTTCTCTTTTTTTCCATTGTACATGTACACAAAAAAAAAGAACAATGAATTCAAACAGGGTATACATCTTTGCTTTGCAGATTTTCCGGTCCATTGACTCTGGATCACTGAAAGGATTTCCCAAAGATGTAATTGTTGCTGAGTCACAGGTTCTTTTCATTGTTCTTCTCTTATTTTTTTATATCTTATTATGAAAGATCAGTTGTGGATGAAAGCTGTTCATACTCTCTTACTGTAACTGCAGAACCTTATTTGCTCAAAGGATCTTGTAATAGACAAAAGCATTCAGACAGCATACATCAAGGCAATCAGATCCGCCCAACATTTCATATATATTGAAAATCAGTATTTTCTTGGTTCATCATATGCATGGCCAGATTATAAAAATGCAGGTATGGTGATAATTTAATGTGCACTGAAGCAAAACTTTTTGATAAAATAATTTTTAATCTTTGGGAGCAGAAGTTTTGATTTGCAAAACAGCACATTATAAGGAATTATTTATGTACATAGGTGAAGTTATTTTTTGTAGTGAGCGAATTATGCTTATCTATACATCCATAGTCGGCGAAGAATATAAAAAAATTTGCATTTTTGTTTATTGCTGGTTTTAATTATTTCTTGGTCCGAGCAGGAGCTGACAATCTTATTCCAATGGAGTTGGCACTGAAGATTGCCAGCAAGATTAGAGCAAATGAGAGATTTGCAGTGTATATAGTTTTACCTATGTGGCCTGAAGGTGATCCGAAAACTGGTGCAATGCAAGAAATTCTCTACTGGCAGGTATTTGGCTGTCTTTTATATATCTTCTCATAAAATATATTTTGGGTCACTTGATAACTAAGATTGCTTTTATGTTCTTCTGGTGCATTTATCTGCTTGTATAAGCAACGATGGAGTTTTTTTCCTTTGGCATGATTGATATTCTATGCTTCTCTTACTAATAGTTTTTATAAATATCGACATTCATAGTAGTATTGGTATCTCTTCCCACTATTATATAAGCATAGTTCATTCACTTTCTATACGGTTTTGGTCTATATTGATATGTCAGAACCGACATGGAAGATTCCGTCTGACTCTGCATGTTTGCATTTTACAGAGCCAAACAATGCAAGCGATGTATGATGTCGTCGCACGGGAACTGAAAGCCTTGCAGCTTAAGGACTTACATCCTCAAGATTTCCTTAATTTCTATTGCCTTGGTAATCGGGAAAAACTGTCTGAGGAAACATCTAACATCAATGGTGCTACGGTAATTGTTCAAATATGGATGTCTCCTATACTTCTCTGAGTTTATCATTTTTTTTACTTTTTTTTTACTTTTTTTTTCTAATAATTATAGTCCCTTAGTTCCTGTGGCTTAGACATTCGTGGCTTCCAGACAATAGATTCACTTAATCTATATACTTTCATCTTTGAGATCTTAACATATGCAAGTCCATGCTGCCATTATCTTTATTTAACATGTACTCTGTGACCTTGAAATCCATGAAGTCCCATTTTTCTTCAGTAGGGAATTCTCAATTTTGTTTGTCGTCACCATTGACTCGTATGATCAGAGATTAATTTATCAACAATTTCAGAATGGACTGTGCTATGTTTAATATTATCCATTTTATAAACCTTCAAGACTGCAAGAAAGGGAAAATATATGCTTTACTTTTTTTGTGTCTGGTATGCAAATTATTCTAACAATAGAAAGGCAAAACCCAGTATCTTAAATAGAACCATTTGCTCTCTTCTTTCTTTCTTTTTAAACATGAAATACTTTACTTGCTACTCAGGGTCATTGCTCAAAATTAGGTTGACTTTTCTTTTCACATCATGCTAATGATGCTTCTTTTCTGATATTTGACTTGCTTTGAACTACAGTTGTTTGTTATCTTCAGAGCTTTAAATAAAGATCTCCATTTTTGGTCTTTAAAGTAATTTGTTCTTTCAGATCTCTGATTCATACAAGTATCAACGCTTTATGATTTATGTTCATGCCAAGGGTATGATAGTGGATGACGAATACGTTATAGTGGGGTCTGCCAATATCAACCAGAGATCAATGGCTGGTACAAAAGACACCGAGATAGCTATGGGTTCATATCAACCCCATCACACTTGGGCTGAGAGGAAGAGACATCCTTGTGGTCAGGTATGTAAATTAGTGCCATTTGCCAGTTGCAAACTTCTTATTTAATGATTCATCTCTACTGGTGCTAAAGAAAACATTCATGAGAAATGTGCTGTAAATACTTTTAGCTGTTCCAGAACATATTTATACTTGGTCTTGTTGTAGACCTTTTTAGAGTGGCAGCCCTTGTTGCTCCTTTGCTCCCCCATTCTAAGTTACTAAACAGAATTCGGATATGGTGTTCATGAAAGATAATGACCTCTGAGTTTAAAATCTGTTGAACATTTAACTTTGAATTTTCTGTTCATGCAGATATATGGGTATCGAATGTCACTCTGGGCTGAGCATCTTGGTATGTTTGACCCATGCTTTAAAGAGGCAGCAAGTTTGGAAACTGTTAGAACTGTGAATGGCATTGCTGAAGAAAATTGGAGGAGATACACATCACCTGATTTCACAGAATTGCAAGGTCATCTTCTTAGGTATCCGTTGCTGGTAGATGCTGAGGGTAAGGTGGGACCTCTGCCAGGTTATGAAACTTTTCCTGATGTTGGCGGCAAAGTTATTGGAGCTTGTTCTGCTACACTTCCTGATCAACTGACAACATAAGACCTCCATGTATGCTCTTTTGTTCATAACAGGATTGACCAAATATCGTCGAAGTAATAGGTGTTAGCCTTTCAAGTTTCTACTAAAAAATCAAACTAGTTGATATTCTTTTCTTGCTTATTAGGACCTCCTGTTGTGGGTTAAATCTGTACATTTGTGAAATTGTATGCTGTTAATGGTTTGTGGCATGTCACCTGGACATAGGAGGGGATATTGCATATTGTTTTTTTGGGTGCATATTGTGAAATGTGAATGGAGTTTCTTCTTATACTTATCTGGTGTGTTTTTCATAGCAATTGCATTGCAAAGTTCTCTCCTTCGCTCTTCTCTGGGCTTAAAAGATAACCAGTCAAACAAACAATGCAGGTTCAATGGTAAATTTTATTTACCAAATGCTCAAAAGAACACAAAAGTTTTAGATGACCCAATATTTTCCAATTTCACATCGAGCTGTTTTACCGAAGCATAAATCGTGGTATATTATAATCTCTCAAGAGCCTTACTCTTTAATAGGGTTAAATCGTGTTTCAAGAATCTGTTCATAAAATTTTAATGAATTTGAAAGAAATTGTATTGAGAAGTAATATGTATGGAACTCGTAACGCGGATGATTTCAAAACAGACTCCCCATTCATTAGACAGAGAAGATCATTAAGATTTCTTGAAAGGTTTCTCTTTCAGACTTATTGTTTCTTGTTTGTTTCGTATCAAAAACAAAGGTTAGATCCACTAATTGCTTGTAGAACTCTATCACTGAGCAGATGAACACTTTCTGTTGCTAGTCTTTTTCACAAATTAACTAAAAACTACACAGTTGAAAAAAAATCAAATCAAAGTGCATTAAAATTGACCTCATAAAACACGTGGCAATAAAATAGGCCAAATAAAACAGTAAAAGAAAAATCGAGGAAGACACATTTGACCTCATAAACGTGGCACATAAATAAGGGCTTACGCCAAACCTTGACCGCAGAGGATCAGTCCTGTGTAAATATATAAACTGCCGTTCTTTCTTTGTCTGCACAAAAAAGTCTTTGAAGCGCTTTGAGGAAAGCTCATTGACCTCTGAAACCCTAGTTCGTCGATTTTGAGCTTAGGCTTCAAAATGGTTAATCTCTCTATTCAAATATTGTTTCTCCTATTTTGCATCATTCATCAAATTTCAATTCGTTTAATGCGTTTCTCTTTCGTTTTCTTTGTACATGTAGGCGGATTCTCCTCGCAAAAGGTAAACAGCCCTGTAATTCTTGTTGCTCCCTTTCAGTTTTCTTGGTTCGAATTTGAGATTAATGTGCAATTGGATGTGTAGTTATGGCGATTCGCGTATTAGAGCGTTGTAGCTTCTATGTTTCAAGCTTTCGGTCGTACGATGTCGTTTTATTTTTGGGGGAGATTTGGTAAATTTTGATTGCATGCATGTATATATAGTTGAAAGGTGGCTAGGTTTAATTCAGAAAATAATTAATGTGATTGTGTGCCGAACAATGTTACTGTACTTGTGTGCGAATCTATAAATCTGAGGGTTTAATTTTCATTGAGACTGGGTTTAGGTTTGGGTTATAGGGGAATGGAAGTGTAAGTGTTCATGATTGACAGGTTGTGTTTCTTCATTTTTCTTCTGGGGAGTCTCGGTGGTATAGTTTGTGCTCATGTTGCACAATGTGGTTAATCTTTAATGATGTATGCTCTCACTTTGTGGCATTGAATCTGGTTAAAAAACCGGTGTTGGATGTATCTTTGAGCATTTTTTTTCACCATACAAAATGAAGTTCAGATCAGATTTTTAGTTGTTAGAATTTGTTCATTTATGTTCTAACAAAGTCATGTTATATGTTCAGGTATTCACGTTCTTGTTCTCCATGGAGAGCTCAGTCTCGTTCAAGGTCCAGGTCTATGTCCAGGCCTAGGTCAAGATCAAGATCCTGGTCTGGGCCAAGGCACAGGTCTCGTTCTAGAAGTCGTGGCAGGTTGGTGGTCCTGTTTATTCTTATATCAGCTTTTCAGTTTCCATGTTGGTTATGAGGAGTGTTTTGAACGGCAAAATCATGGATGCATTGATATGAAGGAGGAATCTGTGGGAGTTACTTTGTTTTTCATTTTCCTTGTGAGATCAATATTCTCATTACCTAAGAGTTTCCTTGGTGCAATCCTTTT
Organism: Comarum palustre; assembly: GCA_951800085.1. Classification (NCBI taxonomy): domain Eukaryota; kingdom Viridiplantae; phylum Streptophyta; class Magnoliopsida; order Rosales; family Rosaceae; genus Comarum; species Comarum palustre. The sequence goes on along the minus strand of OX637588.1, from coordinate 5,464,993 downwards.
TTCTCAATGGTCAAGATACCTGTGCTGAATCTGGTAGGAACCAGCACCAACAACAGGAGAAGAAATGCAAGGGATAAACCTTTTCCTATCCTAGCCTGTTTTGTGTTCTATTTAGGCTAATTTGCCAGGGCTTCTGAACAACAAAGAATGGCCTGGTTTTATAAAAGTAAACTGATAGTCCAGAACCAAACTCCTTTTCATCATGTAAACCTGAAAAGATATCTCCTCCACCTATATTACTACTCAATAACTCTAAGTGCATTAGCTTTTCTATATTTTAATAGATATCATATGCATTCTCTCCTCAATGGAGAAGGTTTTTGCGTTGCATAATTTAGTCCATCACCTAAGTTGTAGCCTACACTATATTTTGTTTGATACATGACTGGTCTTTCTAATAAAATGGTTGGTACTCTGTGGTGCAGGTCAAGATCCAGAAGTCCTGCAAGGTTGGTGTAATTTTGGTGGTTGTGTTTGATAGTAATCTGCTATAGAGAACCAACTGTAGTCAAACTCAAGTGTATTCTTTTTCCTTTTTTGTTTTCAGTGAATGTGGTTTTTACACTGCTCATTCAGAGTTGTGTGTTCTCATTAAATTGTGCATTTATGTTGCAGGGATGCTGTTGGGAATCCTGGAAATACACTCTATGTGACTGGCCTATCTCAAAGGGCCTCAGAGAAGGACGTTGAAAGGCACTTTTCAAAGGAGGGAAAGGTGCTTTTTTATTTTATCTTTGTTTTATATGTGTTCTTTCCTTGTTCTGCAACCCATGGTATATATGCTTTGCTTTGGACTTTTCATTTCAGAGTTCACTTTGCATTTATACTTTTGGTCCTATTCCTCCTTTGCAGGTAGCTTCATGTTTTCTTGTTGTTGAACCGCGTTCGCGAATTTCCCGAGGTTTTGCCTTCGTTACAATGGATTCAAATGAAGATGCCGAGCGGTGCATTAAACATCTCAACCAGTCAGTTCTGGAAGGCCGATACATAACAGTGGAAAGGGTAATTTGATATATTAGTACTGTGGTAAACTCTACCGTTTATGTTCATTATCTTTTTTCTTGACTTGGAGATTTTTCTGGTTATATTCAGATTGTGTCAGCTATGTTGGCAGCAATCAAAGATGATGAGTTTATCCCTCTCAACTTTAGTGAAACAGCTTGATCAATGCCAAGCATAAACAGCTTTTCATATCCGCCTGATCAACTAAATATAGCAACTAGATTCCAACAACTATACAACTTCAGCATTCACTTTCAACTTTCATCTCAACTAATCAACGGACATTATCAACAACTTTCTTATCAGGCCTTTATGGTATTTTATAACTGGCATTCATATTATGGATACTAGTTAAATGTGCTTAGATAACAATGTTTGTTACCAAGTACATATTTCCACTTTCTATTGCATCTTTTGTGAACAAGTTATTCTGATGGTGAAATATTTTTCTCCTATATTTGGTTCGTATTATTCTTTTCAATCCTTTATTTTGTATTTTTATTCATTTTGGGGTTACAATGGAGTTTTAAGACTTGAAGATTTGATTATTTTCAGTCCCGGAGGAAGCGACCAAGGACTCCAACACCTGGGCATTATCTTGGATTGAAAAACACTAGGGACTATGGTATGTATTTCAGTTATATCACAACATTGAGTTTTCTCTTTGATTTATTTGCCTATATCTCATACTTTTATCTCTGCATTGGTGAAAGACCGTGGCCACGACCGTGACCGTGGGAGGTACCGTGGGGGCTCAAGTCGAGATGACTATTCATACAGGAGGTCTCCTAAACGTTCCCCCTACAGAGGTGGCCGTGATTATTCCCCTAGGAGCTCGCCGTACAGCAGTGGAAGATCCAGAAGGGAGAGGTCTTACTCACCCTATGGCAGTCCAGAAAGAAAGTACTCTCGTAGATGAAGGCTATAGCCTCATAGGTCTAGGTATTTCCTATTTGAGAAACTTGGAGTCATATTATGAGAGATGTAATGATCTGTGATCTGGAGTCGGATTTCTGGTTCTTAACATTGAGTACTGAGATTGGTATAATAGTATTATCTGGATTTTCTACTATTTTGGGATCATGTAGGCCCAGATACTTCTCTTGGGCCTAATCCAACTACAAAATGACCCAATCCAAAATACATAACCTCTACATTTCCAGCTGCTGAGTTGCAGAAGAAACATGTCAGTCTCTTCAGCTCTGAACCCCCAACCTTTCTCTCTCTTCCAAAACCTTTCTCTCTCTTCCAAACCCCATAAGCTCTCACCACCCTCCTCTCTTAAATTCTCAACCAAACTCCACACCCTCTCCCCCTCCTTCAACTCTTCCTACACCAAATATGAAGAAGACCACGTCATCGGCGACTGCGTCGTCTTCGAAGAAGGCATATTCGACGACCCTTATCTCCAAGAAACTGATACGGAACGCTCCGACCCGCAAAAGCCCAAGCCCAGAAAGCGGGTGGAGATTGAGACGGAAAATTTGGTGCCGGAGGGATGGAAGGAGGTGCAGGCGGAGGTGAACATAACGAAGAAGGAGAGGAGGAAGATAGCGCAGGAGATGCAGTTCGGGACGAGAGTGGAGAAGAAGAAGAAGGGGTTGGAGCCGATTAGGGATTTGGATTTGGAGGAGTACAAGGCGTATAGGGAGGCCAAGTTGAACCAGTTGAAGCCGTTGGTTTTGGAGAGGCCGGAGAGGTTTAAGGAGGTGGAGGAAGGTGGAGTGAGTGAGGGGGTTGTGAGTGAGAGAGTTGCGCCGAAGAATCCAAGGTGGGCGGTTTATGGGAAGGGGTTGGAGGATGTTACTGAGTTTTTTAACAGCGGGCATTATGAGCCTAGTGTCAAGAGAGCTGAAGGTAATGTTGGATTGTGAATGTGGGTTGGGGAAAGTAGTGAGGTTTTGATGGAGGGTTTAGCATTGTGTGATGAATTGGTGTTTTTGGTTTATATTGCTGATATGTTGTTTGTTGGTTTGGATGAATAGGACCCCGGCCATTGTTTACAAAAGAGGAAAAGATGATGATGAATAGGCGGAAACCTGATCTAGCTGCTGCCACTTCTGTAAGTGTTATGTCTGTTATGATCATTAATCGGTGGATGATGGGATTGTTTTCATTTTTTGTCTTTGGAGAATTGTTTCCTGTGTGATGATGAGTCTGTAAATTGATTGGTAGTTGATGCTTGCTGTCTTCTTGGATAGTGTTTTCGAATTGAAAGATTTTTTGAAGTGCTGCTTGCTAGTGTACAGCTATCCCAATTTGCAGGGAGACTGCATATGTTTATATTTCTAATTTGGTGATCTCTTTCCAGAGTAAATGGCTGCCCCTTCATACTCTTGCCGCATCAGGAGAGTTTTACCTTATGGACGCTTTATTGAAACATGAAGCTGATATCAATGCTGCGGATAAGGTATATAGATGACTACATTCCATTGGATTGTTGACCGCTGAAGATTTACTTGCCTTTTCATTTTTGATTTGAGCTTGGTGTTTTTCAGAGTGATTGGACTGTTCTTCACAAAGCAATTATCGGTAAAAACCAGGCAGTTACGAACTATCTTCTCAGAGAATCAGCTAATCCGTTTGTTCGTGATAAAGTGAGTTCAAGTTTATGTTGGTCTCTCACTCTATCTATAAGACCAGTTTGGTAGTGTAGATGCCCTTTTCTCATAGAAGTTTTATGTTGGATACAGGATGGGGCCACTTTGATGCACTATGCTGTCAGGACTGCTTCAAGTCAAGCAATTAAGATTCTTTTGTTATACAATGTTGACATAAACCTTCAGGACAATGTATGGATTATTGCTTTCCCATACCTGATAACAATTTACTATGCAATTTCAAGGAGTCATAATTAAACAAGGCTATTGTTTGGACTTCATAGGATGGGTGGACACCATTACATCTAGCTGTTCAAGGTCGAAGAGTAGATGTAACGAGGCTTTTGTTGATTAAAGGCGCGGATAAGACATTGAAAAACAAGGTAACTATTTCGTATTTACTGCTTCCATTAGCTTGTTCTGCACTCTGCACAGCCTGAATGGTTGAAAAGTATGAAGCAGCATTTTCTTGCTGTTTGAGTCTAAAGCTGTAGTGAACTTCTCATTGCTTTGATGTTCTGTGACATTGCTAGTGTTATGATGATTGATTGCTATTTGTCTGATTGTTGCAGGACGGACTTACCCCACTCGAGCTTTGCCTCTATTCTGGACGAGACACGAGGACTTACGAGCTAATAAAGGTGTTGAAGCTTCTTCCCAAAACTCGCTAATGGGTTAATGTTCTGGTGACAGACTTACTCACCTCTACAAGTCTACAATGCTTCAGCCACGCAAAGTGGCTTTGAGGGAGACAAACCATGGTTCGATCTTAGTTCAAAGTCTCAGCGGATGCAGACACAACTGCTAAGTGCCACCCACAGATCAATCTGAGAGGGTCCCCAATATCAAAGTCAATGACTTTGTTACTCGTAATTCTTTGTAATTATGAAATCATTTGACTTTGGAAATGCAATTTATTACGTAATTCAAAAGAGCGTATTGGGTGCATCAAAGTACACTTAAACTAACTTAATGAACGGTTATATTATATTTATGACCTTATTTATTTTCTTAAATAAAAACTAAATATAATTTTCAATTGTTGAGATTTTCTAATAAACACTTGGTTCACTTGCATCTTGATGCATACAAGAATTTTCACATAATTCAAATACGAAAGTATCATTTCTTGTGATACCGGTTAGAAATGCTATTACATTCTACTTTTTAATTTTACTTTACTATCGTCACATGCAACTTTACTACCCCTTAATACTCTCACTGAACCTTTAGACCACATTCATATCGTCACATCTAACTTTACTACCCTCTAATAAACTCTCACTGAACCCTTAGACCACATTCCTATTGTCACAGCCAACTTTACTACACCCTAATAAACTCCTACTTAACCCCTCAACCACATTGCATAACGAACTTCACTGCCCCTTAATAAAGTTGAAAGATAGAGAGAGAGATGAGAGACCAAGTTTTGACTGCTGATCTTCAAGATCAAAGTGGTGGAGGAGGAGGTGGAGATTTTCGACAGAGATGAGGCATTGTCAACAGAGGTGAGGATGCTTTGACTGTGGCAGCATTGTCGAGACACATCATCGTCGAGGTCGCCATCTTCGTACATCAGCAGAGAGAGCGTCAGAGGGAGAGAGCGGAGGTGAGAGGGTTGAAGAGGCTAGATCTAGATGAGGAGAAGTAGGAGAAATGGGTCGTCAGTCACTAGAGATGGTGGCGACGAGGGTGAGGAGGTCGTAGGCGGAGAGGGCACTGATGGGAGGGAGCGTCTCGACTTCTTAGACGGCGGCGAGAAGGCAGTTGTTGTTGATGTCGATGGGGAGGGGTGAGGAAGGCAGAGAGAGAATGAGAGATCAAGAATAAGAGGTGAGGGAGAGAGTTAAATAGATAAAAAGTGAGATAGTAATTTCATTGATAAAAATTAGAATGATTAAGGTGAAAGTTTTTTAAACCTAATGGATATTTTTTGTTTTGTTTTTTTGTAGTGAATGATCGATACCTTTTTATTATAGAGAAATTATGATAAGTTGTTTGAAAGAAATCTGTTTAAAATACTATTTAATTCATCACATGAAAGCGATAAGATTAAAGAGAATGTTTCTTTTGTATATAATAGTATATCTTATCAACATGAAAAATACAATCAACATGACCCATGGTTTCAAGTCCCGTGGTTTCAAGTCCCATTCTTTTTAAGAAATGCCCGAATCTCGCAGTAGATTAGACCAGCCTTAAAATATCATAACAATCACACTTACATTTCCTTAATCAATTCCTAATTTCATTTCCATTTTTAATATTAACAGGGACGGACAAAGAAGGGTATCTTTATCAATTTGATAGACTCGAAGCTCATAAAAATGGAAAGCTCCATCTGATTGAAAACCCCAACTAACTTTATCTCTCTCCTATTTCCCCCGCCACTTCTCTCCCTCTAGTTTGATGATGCTCGGAGCTTCTCAATTCTCCGTCGCCGATCGCTCGAACGCCGCTTTCCCGATCCCAAATACTCCCCCAGCTTCACACACCTTGGATTCCGTCGTCTTCCGGTTAGGTTTCCTAGCCAAACGCCGCCACCGTGGACTCAAATCGATCCGCATTACGTGCAACTCCTCATCTCGCGACCGATCCGCTCATCATCAAGATTACGAGTACATTGAAGCTTCCCTCCTAGTCTCAGGTCCACAGTTGCTCACATTTAATAAAAGCAATTCTCTATTTTGTTAGTGTAAAAGTGAGTTGATTTTCGTTTGTGATGTTGTTCGGTTGTGTTGAATTAGTGCAGAAACTATATCTCACTACCGTATGCAAAAACGAGGATTTCAAGAAGAGACGAATTGGAATACCTCGAGAAAACTCCGGCCGTTTTCGGTGCAGGCAACTCGGCCCCGGAGTGTTTTGGATAAACTAGGCAGGAACTTTCTCCAGCGATTCCAAAGTCCTACCATTTTCCTCAAGATTTCATGCGACGGAGACTTTTTGCTTCCAATTGTTGTAGGTAATAATGGAATTTGGATACCAAACATGTAAGTACGATGTCACATTGTGTTAGTTGTTGATTGTATTTATATGAATTTTTTTTCAGGTGAATTTGCGATAGAGAATCTCATAAATGGCCACTTGGGAGTTGAGAATGGGGTACCTGTCTAAGCTTTTTATCTACATTTGCCTAACTTTTACTGGAATGTGTGTTCGCCTGAATATTTGTCTTGCTACAGGATTCCCCGGACCAGTTTCAATTTGTGAAAAATCTTATCGAAAGCCTTGACCATCAAGTAATGCAGCTAAATTCTCTATGCTTTAAGTACATTTTGATAGTAACTGGTATTAGAAATTTTATGCCTGAGCTATTTGTTTATACTTGGCGGATGACAATATGAGTAGTTGAGTACTAATAACAGAGGTTTATGGTATTATTTTACATAGGAAGGCTGTCAACGAGTTTCACCCCCAAATGGGTAGGATTGCATCTTAGTTGTACTGAATTAACTTCTCAATATGAGAGTGAGGTGTAAGCAAAGATGGCCTACTTGGATTTTGGATGGAGTAATTCCAATATAAAAATTTGGTTAAGGACTTAAGCTTAAATATTTGGTGACACTATTACCGTGTATATATGTGAAGTTTTGAATTAGAAGTAGAGGAAGAAAAAAAAGAATTTCAAATGCCAGTCACCCCTAATGTTTATACCTTATAGTTTCTTCGTTAACAAGGCAAGGCCAGTTGTCAAATGCAAATCCCTGGTCTAAGCTCCCTGTGTAACTGGAGCGTTAGATTCTTCTCTTATTCTTTTTTTTTCCCTTTCTTCAATTGCAGGTGAATATGGTGAGAATTACAGAAAGTGGGCTGAACACTTACTTTGCCAGATTGTATTTTAGTAAGGTGGTAAAAACCATGAGTTATGTCTTGTATTTTTCTTTTTAAGAAACTGAAGCATATTTATGACAATGAGGTTCCAATTATTTGCAGTCAGGCAAAAGTGACATTCATAGTGTGGATTCCCGTCCATCAGATGCCATAAATGTTGCATACAGATGCAAGGTATGTGTGTCTTTCTTACCTTTTCAACACGAGTTGCTCATAAACTTGTGTCCATGCATGTCTTGCTTTCTCATGCTTAAGCAAAAAACTGTTACTTCCCTGCTTTCTAAACTCACTAGATTTAACTTTATGGTATATGAAAGAATGTTTATTCAAATTGCTCTGGATTTTGAGTGATTTTTACTATCTGCAGGCACCCATATATGTAAATAAACAGATTGTTTTGAGAGATGCTGTAAGAATCAGTTATGGGATGGGCAGAACACGTGAGATGAAGTCAACTTACGATGTCTCTCTTGATAGGTAATGAATTGGTATTTGGGGTGGTGCCTTGCTTTTGGTTCATTAGTTTCCTCCCTTGTGCTAATCATCATTTATTCTTTGCAGTGCTGCAGATGGTCCCAATTTGTTAGCTCAAGAACTTGTTTTGGTAAAGAATATCGAATTAGCTATCAAAGAAGAAAGATATACAGATGCAGGTACTTTATTAGGTTGATTCACTGATATTCTTAACCGTCTAATTTTGTAGTGCACCTACTAAGTCAAGTTACACGTTCCCTCATAAATTTGCTTCGGATTATCAACTTTCTTTTATATTTAAATTTACAAGCTAAATGCTGGTTCCTGCAGCAATGTGGAGAGACGAACTAGTCAAACTTCGCAAGTTAAGTCAAGGGCATCAAGGTTAATCTGCTTCTAATAAGTTGCTGCTTTCATGACATGAAGATGTACTGCTACGGGGGAGTACGTATTGCACCTTCTTGCCTTCTAGACTTTTGGCAGCATTTTAGTTTAGAGTATGGACCACCTTCGTTAATTTTTTGGATAATGCAGGAACTTCTAAGATATTGATGTACAGTTTCATAGTATATAGCCTTCCCACGTATCTGTGTATGATCACATATATTTCAGAAGAAAGAATGAGTGATGACAGTTTGTAAATCTTTGCAAAATGTTGAATGAGAAAGAATGATTTGAGTTACCAAATTGTATTGCTATTTCGTTGATATTTCTTACACTTATGCAAGGCTGCTAGTACTGATATTTGCATTATTTACCATTCTAAAGCTGGGTTTATATGAATCCTTAACAACTACAGCTGGAGGAGTGATCTCAAGATCAGTCTAAGATGTTTGGGAAAAACTCAATTGCTAACCACTAGAGTACCTCCAATGACGTAAAATTACATATCATATCATGTATTCTATGATCCAAGGACTTCATGATTGTAGAGTGATCCCAGGAGCTATATTCTTCACCAATATGAACATTTACTAGAGGTGGGTACAAAACAGCAAGCAAGCCAGCAACGAGAGTTCCTGCATGCTTTCTTAGTTTCTTTCATTCGTTTCGGTTTATTAGTTCTCCATTTCCAACTTCATTTCTGCCATCTACAGATGGACGGAATCCTTAAATGCCTCCTGATCGTCGCCGGCGTCTTCTCACCATCACCCCAAAGAGCGTAGGTTTCTTCTCCCTGCACTGCATCATCACTGATGTCAAGATCTTCCTTCATCCTCAGATCAACGATTTTGCTGATCGAATAACAAATCAAGCTCGTCGCACCAACATTCCATAGGATGATAAAAAGAGCTCCAAGGATCTGGTACCACATTTGTCTGAGACCATCATGTATTCCCATCAAGTATGCAGTACAATAATCCAGGACCATAACGGCTATTTCTGTACATCATTCTCAGAAGCTTTGGTTTTGCAAAGATGCCTGAGAGCAGTCCCCCCAAGACACCGGCCACGGCGTGAGTGTGGAAGACTCCCAGTGTGTCATCTAGACTTTGAAGAACGGTGATTTTTTGTGCAATACTATCATGGTGTACCAAGGTATCGAACCAGACGATACGGCTGCCCATGGCTCCACAGTCCCTAGTTGATATATACTATCCGATTGAGGAATTTTTTACAACCACGTAACATTGTCTAATGGTGTTATATTTTACTTAAAATTGGACATGTGAATTTTCAATATGAAAAATCATTTCAGCTATTTTGTCAAATATCATTTTAGGATTTTTGTTGATTTTTAAACTCTACTCTTAACTCTAAACCCTAAACCCTATATCCTATACCATTTAACCCTAAACCCTAACTCTAAAACCCTAAACCCGTTACCTTAGTTTGAACTCACTAAATACTCATGAATGTAATTTCACAAAACATAGAAAATATTAGTTTATATTTTAGTTGTAAAAAATTCACATGTATAAATTTGAGTGAAATGTAGCATCACTATACAATTTCACGTGATTCTCTCATAATATTTAAAATTTTCTCATGGGCTGCAAAATTGCTTGTTTTACTTTCTTAGATCAAAACACCAACTTAGAAAATGTGTTATCTTATAGAGTGAAAATGCTCTTTAATATATTTAAGATTACCGCACATTTCCGAACATAATCAATTTAAGTAGTGTTTCCGAATTTACAATCTAACAACATAATATATCGAGAAGGGAAATTCGTCTGTATGATACACCAACTTTTAGTCTTTATAAACTTTGGTATACAAACTTTTCGAAATATCAGATTGGTACACCATGTTTTTTTCCCAACTGAATATTAGTGTTTTCAACCGTTTTGACCGTCAACTTCCTTGAAAAAATTACTAATAGATAATTTTTCATGAGTATTTTAGTCATCCCGCCATATATCCTCTCTCTGTGTGTGTGTCATAGCCTCACCATATATGGACACCCAGGTTCCCTTCTCTTCTTTGTTCAGACCATATCCTTGGAACAACATCAACATAAAATCTTATCTGGACACCCATTTCGGTAACGATATCAATTTCGCCGGAGGAGGAATGGATGCAGTAGGAGCAGATCTCGGTGGATTCCACGCACCGGAACGAATCCGTTGTTGGGGTTGTAGTACCTGGTGGTGGTCGTGACGGCCATATAGTGGCCAGTACCTGTGGCGCCGATGACCCATCACTTGAAACAGCAGAAGGAGTGGGCACCTCTGCAGCGGATGGAGTGGGCCCCCGTGAAATCGAAGGCCTACGGAGTGCAGACGGGAAATCGTCTGGCAGCCCTAAAGAGGTGGAAACGCTCGGCCGCCTCTGCCCCTCTAGAAGACTCGCACGTCTGGCAGACATAGTGTCCTGAAACCCGACTGGTGGAGGGTTGCTTGCGGTTCCTTTAGACGAACCGGACGCTTGACCCCTCAAACCCTTCTTGCTTGACCGAAAACTCCTCAACATCCTGTTTAAAATAAAAATTCTAATCAATAACCTAAAAGAATGCACAATAAATTACAATATATTAAAATAACAATTTCAATCAATATTGCACAAATATAATTTTAATTTACCACACAATTATCATTATTTACCAAATATTAACCACAAAATTACCACAAATATTCCACAATTTTTGAACAAATATTCCTCAAATTTTTCCATAAAATATTGTACAAATTTTCCATAAAATTTGCATTTAATTTATCACAAACTTACACTTAATTTTTCACTAATTTATCACAATTTTTCCACAACATTATCACAATTTACAAAAAAATCATCCACTAATTTTCACAAATTTTCCACAACATTATCACAATTTTTCCACTAATTTCCCACAAATTTTCCACAAAATTATCACAAATATATTATAAACCCTCCATCAATTTACAATTAATTCACCACAAAATTATCATTATTTTTCTACTAAATTATAACAAATTAAACACAAAATTATAACAATTTTCGAATTCAGATAGGTACCTTCGAATTCGAAGCTAGGAGGACGCAGTCATATTTGCATGCATGAATCTTGATGTAGGAAAACCTGAGATCTTTCAGGATACGACGGACCTTATGATGAGTGGTGGGATGACGATGACCGTCGGGCAGCAACGAAGCAGCGTACTGTAGATACTTATCAACAGCCTTCACGGTCGATTTTTTCTCAACTTTGATCTGCATCACATCCATCACACACTCAAAAATGGTTTTCTTAGAACCGGGGTACAGAGAGGTCTGTTGGAAAGCAAACAGTTTGTTGTACTTGTCAATACCAGCAGTGTTGACAGCTCTAGGGACGGCCTGCACCAACGCCTCAAGAATATATTATTCTTGAGCGCATACACCGCTCTTATGAGGAAACATGTCGTTGATGGAGGCCGTTGTTGGATCGTTTGATGAACTGCCCCTCTCATAAAACTGCCCATGATCATGCAGACCCCTTAATGATGTTTCACCGTGATATATCCAACATGTGTAACTGTCCCAAAATCCGTTATTCTTCAGGTGCTCTCATACTGTCTCCATCAGAAATCGATGCATCTCGCTGCGACACTGACATCTCTTGCACGGGCATTAGAAAAGTGTACTCCCGTCAACATTGTTCAACGCATATTGCACAAAACTTATAACTTCTTTAGCATATCTTCTGTCCCATCTTGGAAGCGAAATCCAACTTTTATCCATATCCTGAAAATACCACAATATATATATATATATAACAATTAATTAATTAAATTTCATATATACATAAAATCTCAATCAAATTCATTTATATATATAATAATAATATACTACATGCAACAAATTATTAGTAACAAATTAATTAATTAACACATGCATATATATACTTAATTATTAATTAATTACATAACAATATTCTTACTTATATAAACTAATTAATTATCATATATATACATACTAAATAATTACATAATAACAATATTATATATCAACAACATATATATATATACATTCATCATATCACAAAATTATCATCAACAACTTCATAACATCAACACAATATTATAAATTAATTAATAACAATATCATCATATATATATATATATTCAATATAACATTAATCAAAATGTAAAAATATATCAACCAATTAATGCAACTACATCAACACAAATTCATAATCAATCAACATACTCAAAATATTAATCGATCAACTAAATCAAACACTCAAAATCTATCAATTCATCAACTCAAATAAAATTCAAAATCTATAAATTCAACTCAAATAAAACTCAAAAATAACATATATACACGTACATATATGTACCTATATATAGCTCCACAAACTGAGTATGGATAGATTTTGACAACACCCGAAATTTTATTTCCTTTTTTTTCCTGAATGAGCTGCTGTCCAGATCTGGGAATATAAGGACTCTTCGGCGACGAAACCGAAAAATTCGTCACCTAAAGTTTTTTTAAAAAATCGTCGCCTAAGAGGGTCACTCTTAGGCGACGAAAGGACGTCGTCACCCAAAGTTTTCGGATCTTAGGCGACGACATATTTGTCGTCGCCTAAGAATGACCCTCTTAGGCCACGACGGTTAGGATTTAGGTGACGAAACTTCTTGTCGTCGACGAAGGAATGACCTTAGGCGACGAAGGAATGGCCTTAGGCGACGATTTCAGTTTTCGTCGCTTTAAATTTTACCTTAGGCGACGATTTTTGGCTCTGAGGTGACGACACATATTTTTGTGGCCTAAAGTTCCTTTTAGACGACGAAATATCGACGCCCTGTTTCGGCTCTCTTCGTCGCCCAATAACCTTTTTTGTAGTGTCAGTATGCATCCGCTCCTGAAGAGGACCATTGACATTGCCTTGTGTTAAATATATAAGGGTACTCATGTCATTTAGTTCTAATCCATATCCTATATATTTTATGATATGTACACTGTTCATCAACTAAGAGTACATGATGTAGTTCAAAACTTCTGCTGTGTTCTTTTACATGTTTGCCTTATCTTTTTTTTGAATAGAGCCTTACTTATCCTTAATTCAATAAGATCATGATTCCTCTCACCTTGAATCAGGCGCGGATCTAGAGCAAGGGTGGGTAGGACTCAAGCCTAACCGAACTTTTATGGAAAAAAATAGTTGTATTATGTATTTTTTTCCTGTTATATGCATTTTTGTGCCCACTCAAGCTCACCTGCCTCTAAGAACTTCCCATCATGTTGTGCATATATGTGTCTAGTCCTCTATTTTATGGTTCCTCACTTTCTCTCCCACTTTTTTCTTCTAGTTTTTAGTAGTTTACCTCTTAAATTTCAAAAATTTCTCACGTATAACTCAGCTCCCTCCTGAAGCGGACACACCTAGGGCTTCTGTTAATACCCATTCATTAGTTTTTGTTGCTCCAACTACTGGCATGCCTGTAAGCCAGATTTGGATCCAGAGATCATTTCTTGCTGCTGAGCATGTTGCTGCAGGCCATTTTGATACTGCGATGCGGTTGCTGAACAAGCAACTTGGGATTAAAAACTTCACTCCTTTAAAGCAATTGTTCATTGCTCTTCACTCTGGAAGCCACAACTATCTACGGGCATTTTTGTCTGCTCCGGTGATATCACTAGCAGTTGAGCGCGGGTGGAATGAATCGGTCACACCACTTGTGAGAAACCCACCAGCACTTGTGTTTAATTTTTCTCAGTTAAATTTTTTTTTCTCTATTGATTTGAAATTACAAGCATGAATAATTGAATACTCATAGACATCTACTTAATTAAGTTTTAGAAAAAAAAATTTGGCCTTCAGCCAAATAAACTCTTGAATATGAAGTCCACCTCATGATCGGATTCTAGATCCGTCACTGTCTTTGATCCAATAATATTAGGCTTGATGGAGATCGTATATACAAGAGGCTATACAGTAATACAGTGCTACATATTGTCATCAGGAGCATGTATCTTCTCATACTCTAAATTACTGTATTAATATGCACATTGCTTCTAGCTAGAACTACCGAAGTTTCAAAAATGAAGGTCACACTATTCACAGATACTTGCTTAGAGATAAGGACCCTAAATTATATGTCACCAAGAATCCCAGCCTCTAATCACCCTAAATTATTCATGATGCGAGTTTTCTCCTGTGTTTGAAGCATCCTCATCATACGTTAGACAATACAGTTGTAGTGAAATATGATGAACTTGTAAACCCGTGAATTTATAATACATCTAAAAATGAGAGCTTGAAAAACTGTTTGTATTTGGGATCGGATGAACTATCTGTGGGCTAACATGCACTTCTGGCATCCAATATCCGAAGAACAAAAACTAATCGAATTCAAATCAAATTCTGCAGGCTTATAAATAGTTAATTATTAGGGTACCAAACGCATCTAATCAACCTCATGAATTACCATATGATCATCATGAAAACAAAAAACCAATCGTCCATGAGAACAAACCAATCAAGAGAGAGAAAAAAGAAAAGAAAAAAAAAGATGATGATCCAACCAGAAAATGAATGAAAATTTTCATTAATACTTGCCATACTTGTGCCAACACAGAAGCATAACTATACATTTCCTAACAATATAGAACCTGGATCTCTTCTCCCTCACAATGCTCATGCATCCACGCCTAGTCGTCTCAACACACCCACCGCCACAATTACCATCTAGCCCTCCTCCTCTACGCTGCCTCGACGTGCATTGACCCATTTACAAAACCTTAAAATCAAACCTGAACACAGAAATGAAAACCCAGAAAAAAAGAAAATGAATCGAAACCTACCAACCCTAAAATCCTAAACACTGAAATCCCAGCAAAGATTTCCCTTAAATAAACCCAGAAGAAAATCCCTGGTGCTCTTCCTGTTCATTTCAGCAACGTGTCGTTCTCTTTCTGACTCGATATCTCTCTTCTTCTTCGTCTCTCTGTGTTAATGTGTTTCCATGAATGGCCAAGCTGGATCAGGTTTGGTTTCTTTTTCTTCGATAGAGAGGGGTTTCGTGTAATGATCGACGGCTGTGATGGGATCGAGAGCATTCATGCGGTTTTGTCGTCCACGTTTTGTGCTCTTCAAGTGGTTCAAATCTACTCAATCTCGTTTTGTAACAATTCGAAATGGGGCTCCTAGTTTAATTTCTTTTATAACAAGGAAACCTCATATTTCATATAGCTGGACAAAATATGAGTTGTCTAAGTGTATGAATCCTCTTGTATTGCATCAATCATATAATGAATGAGTTGGTGGGAGTTTTAGACAAACAAATAAAAGAATAAAACACGAAGTTGGTAGAGTGAAATTTGTTTACTACTGATGAATCTGTAGATAAACGTTTTAGTTACAGAATGACCGTTTTTGTGACTAGATGGGTGCCGATTTTGTCGAAATGTTGGATAAGGCTAGGTCTTCGAATCCCAATTATATATCCAAAACTAAAATAAGGTTTTACAAATACAAACTCAAAATTCTTGGTCATTTGATAATGATCGTAAGTGATGGACTGATGTTGATAATGTTTAAAATTTTGTTTTGGATAAATACAGATGAAAACTATGTATACAAGACTTATAATAGAGAATCTATGGGAGGACACTAGTGAAGACATCCCACCGGATACATAGCGATGACAATAACAACTTCACTTAATTTGTTCATATACATTTACACTTTTGTAATCGTGATTTATATGAACGGTTATATTTGAACAGATTTTGTTCTACTTATGCATTCATTATCAGAATAAACATTATAGCTGACGAAACAAAAAAATCGTCGGCTAAAGTAGATTTTTAGCCGACGAAATGTTTTTTGTCGGCTAAAATAATTTTTTCGTCAGCTATAGTCTGTAAATTATAGCCGACAAAATTTTAAAAGTTTAGCCGACGAAATATATAATTTTGTCGGCTAAAAGCCCTTATATTTCCAGATCTAGACAACAGCTCATTTGAAAAAAAAAGTTTGGGTGTTGGCGAAATTGTTGGGTGTAGTTGAAATCTGTCCAAAATTAGTTTGTGACGCTATATATAGGTACGTATATGTGTATATATCTTGTTTTGGGTTGATTTAAGTGTTTTATTTGAGTTATATATATTGATTTTGAGTTTTAATTTGAGTTTAATTATTGGATTTTGAGTGTGATTGAGTTGATCGATTTTAATTTGATAATATATATGAAGTTGTTGTTATTAATAAGTAGTAGTAGATATATATATATATATATATATATTAATTTAATTATAATATTGTGTTGATGCATATATATAGTATGAATTAAGTAATATTTTGATTATGATTGATGTTAATTGATATATATATATATAATATTGTTATATAATTAGTATATATGACAGGACCCACCCCGGGTTAAACCCCTTTAACCCGAAGTAAATCCTGCGGGGACCACCTCAAGGGAACTTCTTACCGAAACCCCCTTGAAATGGCCAACCCTTCCTACAAAACTAACTAAACCGGGTTAGTCAGAGCAGTCTACAGAGATGATTACCCCAAAGAATTTCGAGCAGCAACGGAATGATCGACTATGCCTCGACTCTCGTACGCGCTCGACCTCCTCTCAAGAACCCTGCATCACTGGGCATTTAAAAACGAAAGGCCCAGGGGAGAAACATTTAAAAAAAACCGTTAGAGTGAGTGGACGAAAATCAAATATAAAACTCTATTTCTTTTAATGCTCTCCCAAAAATGTTTGGATTTAAACATCATTTATGCATGCCCACAAATACCAAATATTCCACAATTGCATGATAAGATAAACAAGGATTATGGGAAGAGAAATGTTCTCAAACATAATCAGTCTGACTTCTCAGACTAGGGTCGGAGCTAAGAGCTCTAGTAGCGCCCTCACGCTACTCTATGCTAGCTATATAAAATAATACGGTCAACCCTTGAAATATCAACCTGACCTCTCAGGCTTGTCTGTCCTCTCAGACCAGGGTCGGAGCTAAGAGCTCTAAATAAAATGATAACGGTCAACCCTTAATATCAACCTGACCTCTCAGGTTTGTCTGTCCACTCAGACCAGGGTCGGAGCTAAGAGCTCTAAATAAAATGATACGGTCAACCCTCATAGTGCACTACGTAGTTTGCCTGACCTCTCAGGCTAGGGTCGGAGCTAAGAGCTCTAGTAGCGCCCTCACGCTACTCTAGCTAGCATATTTATTGGTCAACCCTTTATAAAAATTCACAACAATACTTACTCAAATACTCTTCCCAAAACAAATAAATAAAACCATTCCTCGTCCTATATGCATGAATCCACTTTCCAACGAAATCTCGGGTTCAATTCCATTCAAATGACGGGCCATCCCCGTTATTAACCACTTTCAGAAAGAAATAGCAAATTGGAGGAATAATGGTAAATACGTATAAGCATAAAAATCAAGAAAACCTTTAACCGAGGTTCCCGCTAAACTTTATCCATATAACGCCTCCAAGAACCCGAGAAAATATAATTCTCGAAAACGATCATAAAAACCATGCAATAAAATCGATAATTAAGGCATGCATGCATTTAAAATAATATGTCCACTCACAGTACTATTGCGACCTTCCCGCTCGGAAAGCTCCTCGAGCGAAACTCTCGAACTACTCGCGTAGTCGAGCCCGTTTCACGTTCAAACAGAGACTGTACAAACAAACCACTATATTAGTCATTTCATCGTTGACTTGGTCTTTTCCCTAGTTTGACCAGGATTCCTATTTGACCACGTGTTGACCAAGTTCCTTTCTTTAGCACTTTAACCTTTTTAACTTTCTTTCCCGGTCATCGACTCTTACTCAATTTACCGAAAGTCCGACTCAGCTTCCGAACTTTCATTTATTACTTTAACTTGATGTTAGGGTGTCACGTATTAATTCGTTGAATTACTATGGACACCCAACGTGTCACATTAATCAGTACATTTAACCTTGAGTCGATTTACCGATTTAACCTTTCCTCATAACTGGTAACCTTCCATAAAGGGAAAGTTTCCCAAAATGGAAAGTTTCCTAAATTGGTAAGTCTTCCTTAAAATGGGAAGTTTCCCAAAATGGAAACTTCCTACTTACGTCTAATTTTCCGTAAATGTCTCAATTACGAATTAACCGTACTTTTCGACTAAAAGCCTAACAAGGATTCGATTTCTACCTCTTCGGCTTTCTGCCGGAACTATTACTTTTCGCCGAATTCCGGTAACGTGCCGGAATTTCGCCATAGCTTCCCCGTTTATCGATCACCAAGTTCTCGACATGAAACAACGTAAATAACACAATATCAGCAACCCAACAACGATTCAAATAACACCAAACAGTTAAACTGCAGCAATCAAACTATAACCTCCCATCTAGACTTCATTCACAACTCACCGAGAAAACATGTTTCGAATCCTCAATCGAAACCAAAAGAGCTAATTGAGAACCACACATCATTCCCGCCGCCGTTGTGCACAGTGCCAAGAACGGCGGTCCTCCACTGCCAAAACACAAATCCTTCATCTCCCAACCAAACTCAAAATCAATTATACAGATACGTAGAGCTTCGTGAGTAGATAATTTTCCATACCTCAATTACCTTCATCTGTGACCGGAGGACACCAATCCATGGCCAAAACTGAAATCACTCTTATCACCTTTCCTCTCTAACCGGAGCTCCTCTGCCCAAACCATGAACCCGGATGAATTGGGTGAGCCGAGATGCAACTGTGGCCACCGGTGCGTCGCCAAGAGACCACCTGACGACGGAGATCTCCTCCGAGCTCTGCCGCTGCACAGCAGCTCGAGACTGACGGGATCAAGAAGGGTTTCGGGTTCTCTCAGATCGGTGAGGAAGGAGAGGTGATTGGTGATGTCGAGCATGCCGGCAATCCACTGGCGAGCGGCGGTGGTGAGGTGCGACCAAAACGGGCAGAGGAAGAGAGTGGGTCGACCAGGACACTCCCTCGGGAAGGAAACCGAGAAAGAAAAAGGGGAAGAAAGAATAAGAAGAGAAAGAAGAAAAGAAAAGAATAAAAGAAAAGATTTTCAAACCCTTTTACCATTTTTCCTTCGTCTTCGAAATAGGAAGTCGTCACCCAAAAATTTCACCGAAATTTTCTAATTATCTTCTCATAATTTTCTCTCTGAGAATTTAATTACCGATAACTTTTCCAAAATAGATACGGTAATTTCCAATAGTAACGAAGAAGATAACTTTTATTAACTTCAAAAGATTCGGGGTGTGACAATTCTCCCCACCTTATAAAAATTTCGTCCTCGAAATTTCTATACTCAAAGTCCAATACAGTGGGGGATATTACCACTTAAAAACAATAATATTGTTCTCCAATATCAATTTCCTTCTGAGAACTCATCTGAGACGCCTCACGAATAGCATTGTTAAAACTCTAAACACATGTCTTTTACGATCGACATCCTTACTGATTCACCGAATTCTCACTGTACTACATCTCATTTATGAGGTGGAATACGGCACTGACTATCACTGCTCCGCCATCTGTAATCCTCCGATATCAATATACAACGTGGGGTCAACACCCATGACAACATGCCCACAAGAAAACCCTGACGACTTGTGTTACACAAGCCGTCACCTCATTTGAACTAGGCTCCCTGATCTGGTTTACGCTTTCTAGAAACTATTCTGTCATGTTGTAGAGTAATTGTCTTCCCTGACTCTATCATTACTCAAACCACTTGTACACACAGGACATGAACTGCCGTGAATATTAGCGTAAATCCAAAATCATAACCTTTACATCAGAGAGGTCCAAAAGCTCCTAACATCGAGGTTCAACAATACTTACTCCTCGCATGATGACAAATTGTCAGGCTACACACTGCTCACGTAACTATTCTGACAGCAACAAATCCGGACCCCTTTTTTTTTTTTACTCACAAGCCAAACATACAATCGCTAACTCAATTATCACCTCGTGGAACTACAGCGTACTTTACCACTGGTAACACATCTCCGTACTACTCATAGGTGAGGTGCCACTGACCTCCCTATCTCTTACCTTAGCCTGGAATGACGCATAGTGCAGAACTTGCACTTCAACCATAACTGTGCGTCCAATAAACTTTATCTGCATCATAAACTGGAATAGATTTACCATTAAAAGAATCTCAGAGCCTTACCCGCTCAACAAGGATATTTCATTCCCAAAGGCCTCCATTACCAAATCGTCTGGTAACAACCGACAAACCTGGACACTTAACCAGACCAGACATCTACATGAAATTTAGTGTCACTGGTGCACACCAAAAGTAACCCTTGATCAAAGCATCGGGAAATTAATTTCACCGAACTTAGCCATATTGATCACCGAGCATCCAGTTATCACCACACTGGGTGAGTACACACCACAGAGTCAACTCGTTCAACTGGTCAGTTTCTAACAAAACTGTCCCCCATGCTCTGCTAGTTTACCATCCACCGCATCTTTTATTTGGTAAAAATTCAAAATTCACAATACCACTTCAGATCCTCGATTACAAGATCCACTATCACACATTAACATCCTCTCAGATCATAACTTAATCTGGACGTGGCATAATCACTCCACGGTTTCCGATGAAGTGTTGCACAACTTAGCAACATACTTTACTACTCTTGTAACAATTTGGTTTCCAAAACCTTGACTCGTAACACCTTTGAGTCATCAAAGAAACTCTTTCCTCAGTTTCACTGCATTTCATACTCGCCGAAATGTTGACAATTTCGCAAGTCATCTCCAATGATCTTTCTTGCTACCACTTTACACTCGTGGCGCCAAGAATTGTCGTTAGGTCAATCATTCCTAACAAGTAGGGTCACTACTCAAATGACCAATGACCATAACAATGCCTACCATAGTTTAATCCTCTCAGGATTTCTTTAGATTAACCTCAATAATTGATCTTCCAGACCTTAATCCTCATTCCAATATTAAGATTATCGCCTGTCACTGCAGGGGATATGACTAATGATTCCCACACACGTCTAAGTACACTTTCGGTTACAATACTAGATTAGCCCACAGCCAGTGAGTGCACAAATTCCCATGCCATCAAGCTCAGTTAATCGTCCTCGAAGAACCAAGTGTCATAACGGACGACTGGGACTGCAGGTTCAAGATTGAGCAACTACAAACATTCTTGCTCAAATTAATGACCCAGTAAACCTTGCCTCACTGCTGTCCCTTCACCATTTCCGTGCATCTAACTCAACATGCACTCAGCCACCTACTAACGACATGTAATAATCTCGCCAACCATCATAAAAGTCGGAGCCACTAACAATAACCCACTTCCGACATATACTTAAATGGTTAGGCCATCTTCTGGACGTTTTGTACAGAAACTTCCAACCAAACGTCCCTAAACTCCGTTCTCACTAAATGGAACTCTCATGAGAAATTCTTAAGACGATGTCATCACTAGTCTTAGTTACCTACCTGGTGTCATTTTGACCACACACAACTGCACACAATAATTATGCCTTACCCGCATGTGCTACCCAAATTTCAACTTTACCACTTCCCTACACAGGAGGGTACACGTGCTCATGTGGTGTATACCCATGTACATCTTCAGCCGTCAAACAGTGCCGTTTGCACAACTACCGGTTCCTACACCACAATAATACCAAGTCCATCAAGGCTCGTATCACTATCTCCGGTACCCCAAGCACCCTTGGTCCGAGACCCGGTGACTTGTTGCCACTTCCAACATGTTCCTTAAAATTCTGAAACCACTTACCTTTAATTACAACTGGTAACGCTCGCTCGGTCTGTAAATCGGACTCTAACACAGCCAACCTGAAGACTCCTCCACAGGTGTACTAATTAGAATACCCTGACCATAGGTGGATAACTCACCTTATGGTTGACATGAGTCCCAAGATCTGGTGACACGATTAAATTCTTGCCTCCACGATAAATGGCCTAATGACCATTGTCACCCATAATTCAAATCACGCTTGGACTCACTAACGATTCAAATATTTCTAGTACCCCAAACATGGGTGGCTGGAGCTAAGAAGATCTAGTCGTAGCTGACGACAACAATGTCAGCACCAAAGCTGACCCACACCATTAGTTCTAGTGGCTGTCCCATAAAGCATCAAGTGACCAAACCAGCCTGTACTTCCTTAACATTTCCAGCAATGTCACATCATGGACTCGTCACCCGAAACAAATCCATTGATCACAAAATAACCCCACTCAACTTTCCTTGAGTCATTCCACTTTCATATGTCCGTTGGTTTCTCTGAAACCACACTAATGACGAACCTCAACAAAATCGTGGCAATCGTCAAATTTTAATATTCATCCTCTCAGAATATTCGCGCTAGGCGACTTCAGTTCCTTTTTCCATCACAGGATGCCACATCTTCCAGTAACTCGTACGACTCTTCACTGCTAAGAGCCTCATAACACGAACACCCAAGCCTTGTCTTAGGCTTCTACAGCATCCCTGTCAAACAACCATGACAGCCTTCCAGGTGTGAATTAACTGTTTCACCACCGAATACTCACACAAATGTTCAAGCTCGTTAAATAGCGTGAGTTTCCGCTCGATCCCCAGCTCAAATCTCAATAAATCTTTTTAAAACAAATCCTTGGGGAACTATAAAACATAAATACGTAACGAGCTTACCTTGTTCCTTACAAGAACTCTCTAAGAGGTCGCGCGTACTGAGGCATAGTCATGAAGATTCCAATGTTTATAGGACCACTCGGTCCATAAACTAACTAGAAAGTACTAACTCATATCCTTAATAAACACTAAGCGTCCAAGCATAAAATGCCGATGGATCCGCCGCGGTCGGACCATCACTCTATAGACACTAAGTGATACTAAGTACATGAGGTAGTAACAGGAAACGATAACCTAATGCTCTGATACCATTGATAGGACCCACCCCGGGTTAAACCCCTTTAACCCGAAGTAAATCCTGCGGGGACCACCTCAAGGGAACTTCTTACCGAAACCCCCTTGAAATGGCCAACCCTTCCTACAAAACTAACTAAACCGGGTTAGTCAGAGCAGTCTACAGAGATGATTACCCCAAAGAATTTCGAGCAGCAACGGAATGATCGACTATGCCTCGACTCTCGTACGCGCTCGACCTCCTCTCAAGAACCCTGCATCACTGGGCATTTAAAAACGAAAGGCCCAGGGGAGAAACATTTAAAAAAAACCGTTAGAGTGAGTGGACGAAAATCAAATATAAAACTCTATTTCTTTTAATGCTCTCCCAAAAATGTTTGGATTTAAACATCATTTATGCATGCCCACAAATACCAAATATTCCACAATTGCATGATAAGATAAACAAGGATTATGGGAAGAGAAATGTTCTCAAACATAATCAGTCTGACTTCTCAGACTAGGGTCGGAGCTAAGAGCTCTAGTAGCGCCCTCACGCTACTCTATGCTAGCTATATAAAATAATACGGTCAACCCTTGAAATATCAACCTGACCTCTCAGGCTTGTCTGTCCTCTCAGACCAGGGTCGGAGCTAAGAGCTCTAAATAAAATGATAACAGTCAACCCTTAATATCAACCTGACCTCTCAGGTTTGTCTGTCCACTCAGACCAGGGTCGGAGCTAAGAGCTCTAAATAAAATGATACGGTCAACCCTCATAGTGCACTACGTAGTTTGCCTGACCTCTCAGGCTAGGGTCGGAGCTAAGAGCTCTAGTAGCGCCCTCACGCTACTCTAGCTAGCATATTGATTGGTCAACCCTTTATAAAAATTCACAACAATACTTACTCAAATACTCTTCCCAAAACAAATAAATAAAACCATTCCTCGTCCTATATGCATGAATCCACTTTCCAACGAAATCTCGGGTTCAATTCCATTCAAATGACGGGCCATCCCCGTTATTAACCACTTTCAGAAAGAAATAGCAAATTGGAGGAATAATGGTAAATACGTATAAGCATAAAAATCAAGAAAACCTTTAACCGAGGTTCCCGCTAAACTTTATCCATATAACGCCTCCAAGAACCCGAGAAAATATAATTCTCGAAAACGATCATAAAAACCATGCAATAAAATCGATAATTAAGGCATGCATGCATTTAAAATAATATGTCCACTCACAGTACTATTGCGACCTTCCCGCTCGGAAAGCTCCTCGAGCGAAACTCTCGAACTACTCGCGTAGTCGAGCCCGTTCCACGTTCAAACAGAGACTGTACAAACAAACCACTATATTAGTCATTTCATCGTTGACTTGGTCTTTTTCCTAGTTTGACCAGGATTCCTATTTGACCACGTGTTGACCAAGTTCCTTTCTTTAGCACTTTAACCTTTTTAACTTTCTTTCCCGGTCATCGACTCTTACTCAATTTACCGAAAGTCCGACTCAGCTTCCGAACTTTCATTTATTACTTTAACTTGATGTTAGGGTGTCACGTATTAATTCGTTGAATTACTATGGACACCCAACGTGTCACATTAATCAGTACATTTAACCTTGAGTCGATTTACCGATTTAACCTTTCCTCATAACTGGTAACCTTCCATAAAGGGAAAGTTTCCCAAAATGGAAAGTTTCCTAAATTGGTAAGTCTTCCTTAAAATGGGAAGTTTCCCAAAATGGAAACTTCCTACTTACGTCTAATTTTCCGTAAATGTCTCAATTACGAATTAACCGTACTTTTCGACTAAAAGCCTAACAAGGATTCGATTTCTACCTCTTCGGCTTTCTGCCGGAACTATTACTTTTCGCCGAATTCCGGTAACGTGCCGGAATTTCGCCATAGCTTCCCCGTTTATCGATCACCAAGTTCTCGACATGAAACAACGTAAATAACACAATATCAGCAACCCAACAACGATTCAAATAACACCAAACAGTTAAACTGCAGCAATCAAACTATAACCTCCCATCTAGACTTCATTCACAACTCACCGAGAAAACATGTTTCGAATCCTCAATCGAAACCAAAAGAGCTAATTGAGAACCACACATCATTCCCGCCGCCGTTGTGCACAGTGCCAAGAACGGCGGTCCTCCACTGCCAAAACACAAATCCTTCATCTCCCAACCAAACTCAAAATCAATTATACAGATACGTAGAGCTTCGTGAGTAGATAATTTTCCATACCTCAATTACCTTCATCTGTGACCGGAGGACACCAATCCATGGCCAAAACTGAAATCACTCTTATCACCTTTCCTCTCTAACCGGAGCTCCTCTGCCCAAACCATGAACCCGGATGAATTGGGTGAGCCGAGATGCAACTGTGGCCACCGGTGCGTCGCCAAGAGACCACCTGACGACGGAGATCTCCTCCGAGCTCTGCCGCTGCACAGCAGCTCGAGACTGACGGGATCAAGAAGGGTTTCGGGTTCTCTCAGATCGGTGAGGAAGGAGAGGTGATTGGTGATGTCGAGCATGCCGGCAATCCACTGGCGAGCGGCGGTGGTGAGGTGCGACCAAAACGGGCAGAGGAAGAGAGTGGGTCGACCAGGACACTCCCTCGGGAAGGAAACCGAGAAAGAAAAAGGGGAAGAAAGAATAAGAAGAGAAAGAAGAAAAGAAAAGAATAAAAGAAAAGATTTTCAAACCCTTTTACCATTTTTCCTTCGTCTTCGAAATAGGAAGTCGTCACCCAAAAATTTCACCGAAATTTTCTAATTATCTTCTCATAATTTTCTCTCTGAGAATTTAATTACCGATAACTTTTCCAAAATAGATACGGTAATTTCCAATAGTAACGAAGAAGATAACTTTTATTAACTTCAAAAGATTCGGGGTGTGACAATATATATGCATGTATATATATATGTGTGTTAATTATTAATTTGTTATTAATTGTACGTTAACTGTAGGTTAAATACTAAATGATTTGAAAATTTAATTAATTAATTAATTAGAGTTTATACATATATATTATGTTATCTTTTCAGGATATGGATAAGAGTTGGATTTCGCTTTCAAAATGAGACAAAAGATATGGTAAATGAGTTATTAGTTTTATTGAATATGTGATGGATAATGCTAACGGAAATACAATTTTCTATTGTCCGTGTACTAAATGTCAGTGTGGCAGCGATATGCATCGATTTGCAATTGACAAGGTTTGGCAACACCTGAAGAGTAACGAGTTTTGGGAGAAGTACACATGTTGGATATATCACGGTGAAACATCATCAGGGGGTCCGCATGATCATGGACAATTTTATGAGATGAGCAGTACATCCAACGATCCAACAACGATATGTTTCTTTATGAGAGCGGTGTATGCTCTCAAGGACAGTATATGCCTGGGCCGGTGCAGCCATTCTCTAGAGTTGTCAACACTGCTGGTATTGACAAGTACAACAAATTACTTGTTTTCCAACAGACCCTTGTGTACCCCGGTTGTCAGAAGACGGTTCTTGAAAGTGTGATGGACGTTATGAAGATTAAAGTTGAGACAAAATCGACCGTGAAGGCTGTTGATGATTATCTACAGTACTGCTTCGATGTTGCCCGACGGTCATCGTCTTCCTACCACTCATCATAAGGTCTGATGTATCTTGAAAGATCTTGGGTTTTCCTACATGAAGATCCATGCATGTAGATATGATTGTGTTCTCTTCTGGGGTAAAAATCCAGAAGGAAATGACCTTGGTGGCCTTGACGCATGTCTGGTATGTCAGAATGACAGGTATAAGCTGACTCCTGCAGGCAATAGGAAACCTATGAAGGTATTTCGATATTTCCCGTTGAGGGATAGGCTGGAACGGTTGTACATGTCATCACACACGACCAAAGCTATGAGATGACATGTTGATAGGGAATTGCATGACGAAGATACCCTTATACACCCTGCTGAATGGGAGGCTTGGAAGCATATAGACCGTGAGTTTCCTCATTTTGCGTCAGATCTCCAAAATGTGAGGCTCGGACTCTCATCCGACCGGTTCAATCCTTTTGGCAACATGAGTCTTCAATACAGTGTATGACTGGTGATTTTGGTACCATACAACCTTCCTCCATGGATGTGCATGAAAAAGGAATACAATATGTTGAGTTTGTTGATTCCGGGGCCGGGTTATCCAGGGAAGTGTCTCGATGTGTATTTGAGACCCTTGATTGAAGTGCTTAAGTTTTTTTAGGGCGTTGGTCATCCCACTTATGATAAGTACATGCACGAGATGTTCTAGATGCATGACATGGTTGTTAGTACCATCAGTGATTTTTCTGCCCGTGGGATGTTGTCGGGCAATGTTGTTAGGGGATACAAGTCTTGTCCAGATTGCCTTAGCGATGAGAGGAGCAGTAGTCATTGCAACAAGATATGCAGATTGGGTCACCGTACTCTCCTTCCGTATGATCACGAATGGCGGTTCGATGACAATGCATTTGATGAGACTGTAGAAAACGGTGTGCCTCCCAGAAGATGGATTGGGAAAGAAATTTTAGCAGTGCTTAATGAGTATGATTTTTGGCAGCTCAGCAATCATCCCAATATTATGGCGGCAATACCTGATAGACCCGACAGGTATAAATTTTTGACACATAAGAGCATATTCTAGGAACTCACATACTGAAGTAAGTTGTTGATCATGCACTACCTAGATGTGATGCACATAGAAAACAATGTGTGCGACAGTGTGGTGGGAACAATGTTGAACTTGGAGGGGAAGACGAAAGACGGTCTGAAGGCACGCATTGATCTTAAAAAATGGAGATATGAAGACATTTGTGGTTGAAAGAAGGGAAGAAAAAAATGCCTCAAGCTCCTTACACCGTGAAGCTTGACCAGAAGAACGTAATTTTCAGGTGGATGAGTTCTGTGAAGTATCATTCAGGCTATGCAGGAAATATAACTTGGTGTGTAAACATTCGTGACAATAAAATGTACGGGTTGAAGCTTCATGACTATCATATACTACTTCAACGTCTCTTCCCTATTTTCATTCGACCGTTTATTCCCCGTCAAGTGGTGGAGCCGTTAGTAGCGTTGTCAAGATTCTTCCAGAAGTTATGCACATGGGAAGTGACAAAATCTGACATCCGGGAAATGCAAGAGGACATTATTTATATCATGTGTAAATTTGAGAGGATATTTCCTCTAAATTTTTTTCACATCATGCAGCACCTGATGATCAATCTTCCCGAGCAATTGTTGCTTACCGGTCTAGTACACTAAACTTGGATGTATCCCATAGAAATGTATGTTTTTTACACCTAAATTTTTTATTGTACATGTTCAATATATAATCATAACACTTTACTTATAGACAACTTGAAGACTACAAAGCTTATGTGGCTAATAAATATGCACCTGAAGGATGTATAGCTGAAACATATATTGCGCACGAGTACGTCACCAACATGAAGTTGTATTTAGGAGCATTGAAGGAAACTCCACAAACCATACCGGTAGATGTACCGAAGTTCAACCTTTCCATAGTCTCTAATGATGTTAGAGTTTATGGAATTTTACCAGACTCCTACAAGTTGCAACCACATGAACTAGTCATAGCCCATTGGTGGGTATTGATTAACTGTCCAGAAGTTGAATACTAGAAAGACATCCATTTATACTGACATGACATTCATGGTGTTCTCGACTACCACAACAAGGAGTTCGTGAACTATTTTGGCGGTTGGGTATGTAATTCTTTATTTTTGTTTATGACTCTTTCATTAAATAATTATTCATATTTACAATATATTGAATATTTGGTTGCAGATTAACCATATTCAATTCGATGGTCACCCAAATTGGTCGCATGAACTAAGACTTCTAGCGATGAAGCCGATAATGTCAAGAGTTTATCCGATGTGCAAGGTGAATGACATGCAATTTATATGTGAACAGAAAGACAACAGACGGAGAACACAAATTTTTGGGGTGAGCGCATGGTGGGCGGAATGGAGTTGACTATTACAGTGTTCTCGATTCAGTGGTCAAACTCATTTATGGGCAAGGCATGACAGTGCACCTCTTCAAGTGTAGATGGTTTGATACTAGCAGCCCGTAGAGCATGAAGATCGATTAGTACGGGATTTTATCAGTGAACACTGCTACAAGCTATTACGAAGATGACCGTTTTTGCCACGTCGGTAAAACAAGTGTTTTATCTTGATGACCTTGTTAAGGGTGACGCGTGGAAAGTAGTCAACCTTGTGCACCCTCGAAATATTTACCGGGCGGCTACACTTGGAGAGGTCGAAGACGAGGAAGAAGTGTTGCGTATCAAGAGCCCAGTGCAATAGGTATTCCTGACTCTTCTACAATTCGCCTTTATAATTTTAAAGCGGGTCGTTCGGTTCGAATTCGTGATTTAGACGCAAGGCTTATTGATGTGGATCCAAATCAAGAAATCGACGACGACTCTTGTGATGAGGAAATGCATAGATTGCCAGAAATTAATTCTGACACCGAAGAAGACTCATCGAATTATTCCGATTACGAGCCTTCTTAGTTTGAATTTGTAATACAAATTGATGTGCTTTATATGCTACAAGTTGTTGAATTCATAATTTTGTTTAATTTTGGTGATATATGAACAGGAAATTGATATGGTTACACTAAACATCCTATTTTTTTTATGTTTTTTTCGGTTTTAGCTGACGAAATAAGCCATATGTCGTCGGCTAAATCTATCTTAACCGACGACATACGTCTTATTTCGTCGGCTAAGATAGTTTTAGCCGACGAATTACATCATATTCCGTCGCTTATTTCGTCATAGATCCACCACCAATAAGAACCCATCTCCATCAAAGGATACTTTTGCTGTCATAGATCCAACTCCATACTAATTGGTAGACAATATCTCCCCATTCGGATCTGGGTCCGATTGCAAACATCTGTCTTCGCTCAGCAGTCGTCGAAACCGATTCGCCCACCGCCACCACGACGTGGTTAAGCCCCCGCTCTGACACGGATCCCATCTATGCTCGACCTCACCCATGACTTAACGATCCTTGTAACCTGCAAGAAAAGACACCAAACCACATCTCATCTCAACCTCTTAGCCCTATTAATGTCCTCTATGCAAACCTCTCGTCCGGCCGCCCTCCTCGTGCATCGACACGGCCAAACGTCGTCGGCATTGCAGAGACGCAACCGGAAAGGAACCAAACTGTGAAACAATGTGCTCTTCAAAATGATAATACAATGGACCATTGTTCCACTAAATAAATAAACCATATTTATGCTACACATCTCATCTCAATAAATAATTAGCCACCAACAATGTCTACAATATGAGAGATAACTCAAAGTTTAAACTATTAGTGATCAAAAATATTGCCATTATCTCTACTGAAGCAGCAACCTATGAAGTGCCGCAGCGTGGAGCTATTTTTATCTTTGTAGGCCTCGTAAATAGTTTTTTGTTGGCGAAAGTGTCGTAAATAGTTTTAGTGGCTCTTAATTATGTTGTTGAATTACTCTGGGACGTCGTGATAGCTCTTTTGGCAGTCTTGGCTGTGTTGCAATAGTGATTTTGTTAAGTTGCTTAATTAGGTGGTGATGGCCATAAGTCAAGTTATTACTTTGCCTCATTCAACACTTTTCGCATCATCCCAATGTCCCAAACAATACTCTAACATATTATGATGATTAGGTCAAATACAAATGTGGATTAGAGAACTAGCAATGAAAAAGAAACTATAATACTAAAAGGCACGCTAAAATTGTCAAGTTTATGTGCTTGAAATGTTCAAAGTCTATCCAACGCAAACATTATTCAATTAAGGTCGTCGATACATGAGCAAAATACCAATTATTCAATTATATAAACACGATCTAATCGTAATTTATAACTAATTATATATTTAACGACCCTCTAATATTATATGCTAAACCAACGAAACAAAAAGAACAGACAGAATCTCTTTTTCTCCTCAAATTTTCACTTTCGTCTTCTTCTCAATTCTCCACACACTCGTAATTCCTCCAAATCTCGTTACTGCACGCCGCATATTCTCCTTCAAATCCACAGCCAGATTCACTTTTTGAGGCTCCGAAATGGCGATCGACGAGGACTTGGAGAGCTGCGGCGGCCCAGCCGCCGCGGTCTCGTCGCAGGAGCAGCCGCGCCACCAGCGTCAGAAACTCGAGGTCTACAACGAGGTCCTCCGGAGAATTCAGGACTTCAATTACGAGGAGGCTAGTCTTCCTGGATTTGATGATCAGCTTTGGCTTCATTTCAATCGCTTGCCTGCTCGGTATTATTAAACCCCAGCCTTTTCTTTTTGTTTCGTATGGTTCATTCATTACGTTTTGGCGTTTTGCGTTTTCGCATGGTTTGTTTGGTTCTTGAGTAACTGTAGCCATCAAATGTCTAGTAGTGAATGTGTTTAAGGAAAATTAAATCGGATTCGGTCATCCTTTCGATGTTTGTAAGCGTATGAGTAACGGTTTGTTTAACTCATAATCGAAGGTTGAAGCTTTGATGAATTGTTGGTTTGTTGGGTGATGGTTGGTGTTTTGCTGTGTAGATATGCTTTGGATGTGAATGTTGAGAGGGCGGAGGATGTGCTTACACATAAGAGACTTCTGCAATTAGCTGAAGACCCTGCTAACCAACCGGCCTTTGAAGTTCGCACCGTGCAGGTGCCTACACATGCAATTATTGTTGACTATGATTTACTTCTGTTTTGTTTCATGAACACGGTGTTTGTGTGTGTATTGCTTCATGTATGCACGTAGTTTGTTTTGACTACGGTCAGTGTTCTTTCTTGTGGCTACCATTGTATGTGTATTGTATGTTTGAAGTCTTGAAGTTGAAATATTAATGCTGTTATCTGAAGCAGTGGTGGAAAAGTAATTGTTGTTGGGTGGATTTTCTTTGATGCAGGTTTATCCTGCGTACAATGGGAATGCTGGCGATTCAGCTAATTCAGATTCTTCAATGAAAGAAGATGCACAGAGTTCTTTTAATCATAATAGACAGGGGTATGGCTAACTATATCAGTTACCAGGCTATACTTCTTCCGTAGTTAAATGCATGTTCTGTCAATTTTCTTTTTCTTTTTTATCATTTATGTGATAGTCTTTGAACTGTGGTGTCAGCAGGATTCATGCACCGCCTACCTTTGGTTCATCTCCTAATCTAGAGGTACTTTCACTTCTAGCCAATAGATCTCATGTTGATGATGGGGGCAGTGCAATGAGCGCAACACCCTATATTTCTAGGTAAGATTTGAACATTCAGCCCAATCTTTAGTAATAAGTTTCGTAGGGCAATGAGTTTGAGGTTTTTTACTGTTTACCATGAGCAAAAATAGTATTGGTCATTTACTTCTGTAAATGTTAATATATTTTATTTATTTTTGGTAATTGTCTAGGCCTATGCATGAGATCACTTTTTCAACAGTCGACAAGCCTAAACTTCTTAGTCAGGTAGTTCTCGTCTGTATGTCTACTGCATGCACTGAACTTAGTTTATACAGCACATCATCATTCTAGTATCTGCCCTTAGTTTTAGCTTTAACATGAACGCTTCTCAAACTTTAAGTAGTTGTTTGTTCCAAGTTGTGCCTCTGTTAAACAGCAGCAGATGTTCATAATGGATGTATATTTGAATGCTTTTACAGTACCTAATCATTTTAGTATCTGCCCTTAGTTTTAGCTTTAACATGAACGCTTCTCAAACTTTAAGTAGTTGTTTGTTCCAAGTTGTGCCTCTGTTAAACAGCAGCTGATGTTCATAATGGATGTATGTTTGTATGCTTTTACAGTACCTAATCATGCATTCATGTTTCCCGTCCAAATATCCTGTTTCTTTGATGTGTTCTTTTTGAGGGACTTGGGATCAATTGGCTTTGTTTAATTTATTATTTTAATTGCATAGCCAATAAAAGTTGTGTTTTATAAAAAACTATATTGCTGTGAGCAAGTTGTTGTTTGACATTAGATTAGATGATCAAGTTGAACACTGAGATATGTTTATCTATATATCTCTTAACCTTATCCACCTACTTTTGAAATATTAAATTATTTGGTTCATTGACTCATCTATAATAGACTTTTCTTGGATGATGAAATTAAAAATTCTATTATCAAATTTTATTTGATGCAGTTAGCAATTCATGATTGACCTGAACTTCTAGAGACAATCGAGATTGGGCCTTAGTTTACTTCTGAACATAAATCAAATGTTTTTAAACTCTATCGGGTAGTTAAGAGTAAAGTATCTTATTGCATGAGGTATGCTTAGTGTAACAGTGGTAGATTGTTGACCTTAGATTTCTTGTAAATGGTTATGACCATATACTGCATATAGCGCTGACTCCGCTGAGTTTCCGCTCGTATACAAGAGTTACATGTCATATTGCACATTTTATGCCCTCTCTCTCTCGCTCTCTCTCTCTCTCTCCCCTCCCTATAACTACTTACTAACTAACAGATTTTAGTGATTACTTTTCCAGTTAACTTCATTACTTGCTGAGATTAATCTGAATATTGAAGAAGCTCATGCCTTTTCCACTGTTGATGGATTTTCTCTGGATGTTTTCGTAGTTGATGGTTGGCACTTAGAGGTATGAATCGGTACTTCTCTTCGTAGATGTTTGCATCATTGCTTTTTTGGTCATTGAAAAAATCTCCTTCGCATGTTGGAAACATTAGGATACTGAAGAACTCAAAAGGGCGTTGGAGAGGGAAATTTCAAAACTAAAGGTAAGTTTTCTGCTCATTTATTCTAAGTTTTCAAACTCTTGTTCTTTTCATTGTCAGGAATTACTTCATTTTTCCCCTGAGAGAATCTTATTCATATTCTTATTTGCTTTTCATAAGAATACTTTTGTTTACATTCCGGTATATCTGCTGAGTGCCACCTGAATGGTATCAATCTATAAGTTTGGGTCCAGATTCCCCAGCTGATTAAATGTATCAGTGTGTTTTCATATTTTCTCACTACCTTTCAATTTCAGCATTTCTTGACAATGTCATTTCATTATTGTAAAATAAGTTGGTTCTTATTTCTCTATTTATGGATTCCTCTTAAACCAAAAAAGAGAACGAAAAAAATAAAAAGGTGCATCTATTTGTTATAGTTAGTGATACTCCTTACCTTTGACACTCTGCAGGAGTCGAAGCAGTATCCAGTTGCTGCGATTAATGAGGATAACCAAGTAAAAGCTGAGTCCTTCCCTGATGCCTTACAAATACCAACTGATGGTATTGATGTGTGGGAGATTGATACGAGGCAGCTGAAATTTGAGAATAAAGTTGGATCTGGATCATTTGGTGATCTGTAAGTTCTATTTTTAGTCTCGTGCTTGATTATACGGGTTCTCTTTTGACATCTTGTTTCCAATTTCTTCAGTTATAGAGGCACATATTGTAGTCAGGAAGTTGCCATCAAAATTCTAAAACCTGAGCGTGTCAACGCAGAGATGCTGAAAGATTTTGCACAGGAAGTTTATATACTAAGGTCTGAGATTTATGTGAATACCTGCTTATAATCCTTTGTGGCAGTTTCCCTGTACATAACTTTTTGAAACTTGTTGCTATCATGAATATTGCAGGAAAATTAGGCACAAGAATGTTGTGCAATTCATTGGTGCATGCACACAACCTCCAAACATATGCATTGTGACCGGTATGTCATTATGTATTCCTTAATATTAATGATGTATAGTATTGTATTATTTCAGAAAACGGAGTGATTGTCAGTCTTTTTCCAGTGATTTCCGTATCTTTTTATGTGTTGTATTTCCTAATCTGCATGTAACCTTTGATTTGGGAGTACTTTAATAATTAAAGAAAAAAGAAAATTGTTCATGCAAATAATAGATTTACAAATAAAAATAATAGAAACATAAAAAGTCATTTAGAAAGAATATAAGAAAAGGGCCTCAAGTAGGGAAAGGGGGAATTTGAATGTCAGAACCCTTTCAGAAATTATGATTGATATCAATGAGTGCTCTATATCCTTCTTTATTGTATTCATCTCTAACTGTTCATATCTGATAAACACCAGATTGAAAGCACCTAGAGATTCATGGTATACATACCCATATTCACTGTTCAACTCCTGATAGTCACATTTCTGCTTTATCAGAGTTTATGTCCAGAGGAAGTGTTTACGACTTTCTGCATAAACAAAATGGTGTGTTCAAGCTTCCATCTCTGCTCAAAGTAGCAATTGATGTTTCCAAGGGAATGAACTACTTGCACCAAAATAATATAGTCCACAGAGACCTTAAGACTGCCAATCTTCTGATGGATGAACATGAAGTAAGTGCTTTTCATGATTTTTCATCAATGACTGATTATGTTTCAACTAAAATATAATTTTCCTTTAAATTGACAAGGGTTATGACTTCACGGAGCAGTTATATATATATATATATCAATTAACTAGTCTGTCTTAAGCATGTTTCCTATGAACTCGTCTGAGATCCTCCTTGTGCAGGTTGTTAAGGTTTCTGATTTTGGGGTTGCCAGAGTGCAAGCTCAATCTGGAGTGATGACAGCTGAAACCGGAACATACCGATGGATGGCTCCTGAGGTAGGCTTCTCCTTGGATATTTTTTTATCGAAAAATATTGCACTAAATGATTTCATTGTGTTAAAAGAATTTGTTAATAGTTATGTGACCAATAGTTAAAAATATTAGGTGGAGTTGGCTGTAATCCCCATATCCCTGTGTTAGGGCTATCTAACTTAATTGTTAGGTCATTATGCAATTCATATAATAAGTCATATCACCCATTTTCCAGCCTCATTGTACAGTTTTTTAATTATTATTTACTACGTAAATGAAGGTCATTGAACACAAACCATACGATCACAAGGCAGATGTTTTCAGTTTTGGCATAGTACTGTGGGAGCTTCTAACAGGAGAAGTAAGATCTTTTCCTTCCTAATGAGTATTGTGTTTGTGTGCAATATCCCTTGCTTAACGTGTATTGGCTACTTCAAATATCCAGAAGTTCTGAACGACACAAATCTCTATGTTTTCTTTTCAGCTCCCCTACTCATGTTTGACCCCATTACAAGCAGCAGTGGGTGTGGTGCAAAAGGTACTCATCATATATGATTTAGCATAATTTTTTACAATAATTATCCTTAATCGTTAATTTGGATCACTCTAATTGGGATCCTGTCAGGCACTACGACCTACAATTCCGAAGAATACAAACCCAAAGTTCGCAGAATTGCTTGAGAAATGCTGGCAGCAAGATCCAACTCAAAGACCTGACTTCTCTGAGATTGTAGAAATCCTTCGACATCTGGCCAAGGAGGTACTGTCGTCCCCAACTGTAATTTTTTTCTGGAGCCTTCAACATATTTACATTCCATTGTTTTGAAACAGGTGGGAAATGAGGGTGAAGACCGACACAAGGATAAGTCATTTTTCTCAGCACTGAGAAGGGGCCATCACTAATCGCAGGAGATGAGAGAACTCTATTTTTTATGCCCCAAGAAATTACTGGGATTTTACATTGACCTCTCCAAGGGTGAAGACATACATTTCTCGTTGTACAGTTTTCCCAAGCTTTTACAAAGATTATGTGTTGTACAGACACTGGTTTTTCTTAGTTTAACTAGTCCACTGATTGTAGCAAACTACCGGAACCGGAACCATTACCAAAAAAAATTGTAAACAAATACATGCAAGATCTTATGGTATATTGCAGTTGTTTCCTGGATGCATTCTTGAATGAGCAGATTTCATATTGGTGACATGCAATTTTGGTGAACTGTTTATAGTAGATCGATTTTGTCAAGTCCACAGCCCTTTATTAGAAAGTACTGTTAGTTCCCAAACCCTTTGTCTTGCTCTGTATATATAGTTAAGCTGTGATGGATCTGGCATCATTATACCCGTTGAGGAGCTGCCGTGCACGAACCTTGACCTGCAACTGCACAAGTGCGCGCATGCATTGCATAGCGACTCGCGCCTGTTTCCGCACACACACTCCTCGAACCAGTGCTTGCAGCTTCACCAGGCTCTTGAGTGCTCGAAACGCTTGTCTTGCCTGCCAAATTTTTCAGATCGACACAAACCAGAAAATGCTTTCAGTTCTGTGAGCAAACATTGAAACGCTTATATCATAACTAAAAAACTTTGCACAGAAAACCAATGAGTTGGGTTTATGTTGTATACAAGTTGGCCTCTGAAAAATGCTTGGATCTTGATGGCTGCAATGTCTTCCTTGGTTAGAGTTATGTCGCTGGTTCTGATGGAAGAGATTGTAGACGAAGCATCGTCGTGATTGAGGACTTCATAATCGGCTTCTTCTCCATGGAAGCTTGGGCTGGTGTTATAGATGACAATGATCTCTCTGTCGGAGGATCTCACAAACTTTCTTCGGATTTTTTGAAACCAGTTACTGGAAGTTCCCATAGTCTCGACTCTTGAAGGGTGTTTGAGGTTTCAGTTGGTTGATCCTTCACTTATAGACCAACATGGAGGAGGAGGTGCCTTAAAGGAAGAGAATGTGACCACCATGTTTTGCTTAGGTAGTGCTCGTCAGAGACTCAGAACGTGTTGGCCATGAATATCTGTACTGTCCTACCGGCCATCAGCTCTGTCATCACTGTGATTAACTCGTAAATAAAATGTTAATGCAAAGGAGTTGACAAAACCACATGACTTTCCATTTAGAAAGCTGAATTTTTTTTGACGTTAAAAGGAGAAAATTTCATTGATTAAAGATCAAAAACCGACTATTATAGCCAAAAAATGTTAACCTGAAAACCATATATGCATGTAGCAAATTAATAATTAAAATACAACCACAAACTACCGTCTAAAAGATAAACATTAACCAACTAAAAAATAAATAAAATATCTTTTGAACCCTAGAACCAACTAAACAGTCATCCTCCATATGACTCCTAAGACCTCAATAGTGTACGTTTTCACTATATAGGCCAACGCAACAACCTTGCTCAAATCAGTAGAATAGGCTAGAAATTATTACATATGGACCCAACTCAAAACAGCCCAACAAAAGAATTAACGGAAGAAAACCGAAGGCCCAAACCCTGAACCCAATAACACAGCCCAGGACCGAGCTTCTCGGCCCAACTCCCCTTCCTCTCCTAGTCCTCCTACGTCGGGTCCGCCGTCAAGACGACAGTCCGGTATCTGCCTCCGCCGCTTGCTTCAACAAAAACAACACCGACTCAACACAAATCCGATCTCAGATTCACCAGAACGAATAGACATGCTCCAACCCAGAACCGATCCCGGACAAGCGCCGTCGAGGACCCGCCCCTACAACCACCAAAGGCACGATCAGGTAAATAATCTCAAACCTCCACCGTTGCTGCCCAAAAGCTGTTGCGATCTGGACTGCGCAGTCCGGACCAAGGTGGTCAAGTTATGAACTTGCTAGACTTTGAAGGATCCGAGTTGGCAAAAGCTTATGGGAAAGAGGGGTTCACGTCGACGAACATCGATTCTGCTGAGGATACCATGGAAAAACATGTCGTGACAAAAAAAGGGTACATGAACTTCTATAGAATTGATCATAACCAATCGCTCCATCCTTACGAAGATGTTATTTTCTACCGAGGAATATATATGCTCACACTAGTGGTTGATTCTTCACTCTAGATTTCCCAGGTTTCAATTAGTAGTTGTGAACTCCACGCATAAAGTACATATATATGGAGAACTTCTTTAACTAAGCTACGCAATTATACACTTTGCAATGGGCACATTACGTACCCTTGTATGTACTTCTACATTTTGTTCTGAATGCAAGCTTGTTCTTCAAGGCTCTATTGCCACTTTATTTGTAATTTGGTTCTCTTGGCCTTAACATTCCCAGGTGATTGAGGATTCTATAACCACAGCCGTTCTCTTCACTACTCTGTTGGAAGTCCATTTTGAGTCCAAGAAGCATACCCACCAGCTATGTCTGTAATCCCAGTGAAACCCTGCAAAATATATCAAGGAACAAAGCTTTGTTCAGCTTTTACAACTCTTCCATAGCAACGATGATCAGTGATTGTGCAATACAAGTAGTAAACTAGGTTTGTCTTTGGCCGAATCCTTGTATGAAAATTAGGTGCAATGCAAGCTATTGGACATTGATGTTCGACCAAACTGCAATGTCAACTTTCATCTTCAGCAACCATAAAACAAAGTCAAAAATTCAATATGAAGGGTAAGTGGGTATCGTGCTTACAGCAGCTACAAGATCAGTTGCAGCCATCATTGATCTTTTCCCAAGCTGGCATCCCTGTAAAACCATGACATTAAACACTTAGATATTGTATCCGGAATAATCTCAGCAAAATGAGCAAAATTCATATTGTGATTGGAACTTACAACAATAATTTCATCATGTTTTCTGAAACGTGATGACACCTCCTTCACAAACTCTGGGTTCTTTGACATCCCTGCACAGAACA
The DNA here is from genome assembly GCA_951800085.1 of Comarum palustre. Lineage (NCBI taxonomy): Eukaryota > Viridiplantae > Streptophyta > Magnoliopsida > Rosales > Rosaceae > Comarum > Comarum palustre. Next base: position 5,425,318 of record OX637588.1, on the reverse strand, counting down.
ATACATATGAATGATATGATTCTTGAACCAACTCTCTACAGTCAGTACTTCTGTACCCAAAATTGAAAAGAAAAAGAGAACTTTAATACAGAACACAAACTAGTGAATCAAGGTGTGTAAGAACATAAATTGAACCTGATCCAACTCTGTACAAGTAAGGAATGTTAACAGCACCAGAAGGATGCCCTGCACTGAACTCTTCAGGAGTCCTATAAACAAAGAAGTACCCCAAAACATAAACAACTAATTATCAGACTTTGCATGTCAGAATTGAATCAAAGACAAGACCTATCTTAAGTTCGGGATCAAAAGACAACATCTTCAGTATTAACAAAACAGACCTGACATCCAAATAATGGTGTCCTGCCAGAAGCAGCTCGTGAGCCACACGCACCGGCACTGACGTTGGAATTCCGGCAACCTCCAAATTTTCTCTGAGACTAGCCTTCGGACTTCCCGAATTGCTAAAACAACAATCAAGTCAGTAAAACTGTAAAACACACTGTTATGCATTACAATCTTTTTCTGGGTAAATACTAATTACTCACCAGAAACTTAAGTTCTTGCATGCAATCCGATTGCCACGAATTCGATCCGGGTTCACAGTCTGTGACAACAAGGACCTCTGATTGGGATTCTGAGGAGAAAGAAGAGAAGGGAGTGGAAGTACAGGGCCAGTGAAGCAAGAGGTGGTGAGCAGAGAAGTCATTGCTATGAGTATGATGTTGATTCTTTTGGGTTTTGGTAATGGAGATGTATGGAAAATGGTTCTGCTTTGCGGTTCAGAGTTTCACACTATTTAATGAAGAGTCAGAGTGAGGGAGAAGAGGAGAGACTGCTACTATGTAAATTCATATCGTTCTTCTTATTTTTTTTATAAAATATCACAAATAGTTAACGGTCTTGGATACTTCACTTACTATCATTTTAAAACTAACACTTAACTCCCTCATTTTTAACTTTAGCTTTCATTTAACTGGCTATTGTCAACTCTACCTTTAGAAACCATTAATATCAAGAATATATTTATCTAAACACTAAACATGATTAGTTTTTATTTATTTTTAAGAAAAAAAATTAGAACACATAGTTTCCTCATCATTTGATCTTGATTTCAAAACATTTATTTTTTATTAGAAATCTCATAAACTTAAAGAAAAGTTCAAAATGATTTAAAAAGAACTATAAATATGTCTTTTTCAAAAATAATTTCAAATTTAATAATATTTTTGTCAATAAATATTTCACAAAATAAAGAAAGAAAGTTGAAAAAATAATTTAATAACTTTAAAAAGTAAAACATTGAAATAGAAATGTATTTTAAGTGGCTAGCCAAATATACACTCAATTATAATGGTTTTAAATGAAAAATTTAAAGACAGTAAATTATATGAGAAATAGAGTTACAAATGAATGAGTTAAATGATATTTTTAAAATATCAGTGAATTAATTGTTGAATATATCAGTGGTATTTGTAATTTTTTATCTTTTTTGTCAAATACAGTAAATCCATATGGTTTTTTGACAAAAAAATCTATATGGTTCTGTTTTCGAAAATTTCAGATAGACCCAAAAAAAGGAGGTACACATGATTTTGCATGGATAAGTGCTCATTTCTCAATGCATGAATCTTCATGTACACCTGGCTGGCTAAGACTGGGAATGAAAGATGCATTTTTGACATCATCCTTGCTATCCATTCTGTGATCGTCTGAATTGTATTGGGCTTTTTCGCCCTAAACAAATGGGCCTCAATTTGGGCCTTAAAGAAACAAAATCCAAAAATGAGCATTCTAGCAGTTAAGCCCAGATTAACCGCGCCAAGCTGCGAGAGATTCAGGTGGAATGTGGAGAGAAGAAAATGGCAACCTTGGCGCTTCTGAGCCTAACATCTCCTTCAATCTCCTCCCCCGGATCTCTTCCTCTCTCAACTCCCACCAGGCTCCGCGTCCTCACTTCACGATGGGCTCGGAGAATTGCGCATCTTCCCGTCGTATGCTCCGCTTCGGAGCCCAATCAAAACGCCGAATCCGAACCGGAAACGACGTCGTCTTCCAGTGACTTGACCTACAAACTATGCGCCGGGCTCGGAGGCATCGGCTTCCTCGAAACGACCTACTTGACTTTCCTCAAGCTCACGAATTCCGACGCATTCTGCCCCACCGGCGGCGGCGGGAGCTGCGGCGATAGCCTCAACAGTGAATACGCCGTCGTTTTTGGTAACTCCCCAACTTCGTAATGAACTTGATCCAATTATGATACGGCGTCGTTTGTGTGATTGTGATTTTGGTTTGAAATGTTGTAGGGGTTCCTCTTCCGTTGTTTGGAATGGTTGCGTAGGTACACTTGGTGTGCAGCTATTGAGTGGAAAGAGTTTACCTTTTGGAATTGGGAAATCTGATGCTGGCTTGGTTTTAGTTGGTACTACAACCTCCATGGCAGCTGCTAGTGCTTGTTTCTTGTACATTCTTAGCACGCAGTTTTCGGGAACTTCGTGCTCCTATTGTTTGTTATCGGCATTTCTCTCTTTCAGCTTGTTTTTCATAACTTTGAAGGTGTGTGCTTGCTCTGTTGTTTTTGTTGTTTCGTATGGTTTGCTGTTGTTTGTTGAGAATGACTTGAATTTTGGGGATTTTATGACGGTAGGATTTTGGATTCGAGAAAGTACAGAAAGAGGCGGGTTTGTTGGTGTGTATAGCTGTCCTTGTGGCTGTGACTCTGAACAGGTCATATAGTGCACCTGTCTCCTCAAGGTGATTAGCTTCATTCAATTTCTCTTATGTTTGATTAGTCCTTTCTTGTAAAGGAAAAATAAAGTATAGTTTTTCATGAACAACATGAAGGTTTTATGCTGTTAGCCTCACACGATCATATAATTATGTATTTTCCTTTACACCAGTTTGTATAAGCAGACTGTAACTTGTCAGTTCAATGGTTATTGATATGAACTGAGCTGTTGTTTCAATATAGTATACTGTATTGTGATCAACTACATTGACTACTTGGGTATCTATCTAGATGGACTCGAAATATTTTAAGGCTTAATGATCTGAAATACCTGATTGCCTGTAACCTAGGAACCAGAATTTTTGCAAGATTTTTTTTGTGATGCAAAACTGGTATCAATATTTAACGAATTTGGATGATTAAACATATTTGTAATTTAGAGAAGCTGATTATTTATTGTGATTTTATTATATGAGAAGCACTTCCTGTAAAGAAAAATTTTATTGATATTTTTCGTGTTGCTTTATTTTGCAACAGCGCGGCTGACATTGATCTTCCATACGTTGCAACTGAAATAACAACACCATCAACTCCATTTGCAATATCTCTTGCAAGGCATCTGAAGGCTATAGGTGCTAAATGTATGGCGCTTTCTGGTGTTCACATTGTTTAGAACAAAAACAGGTAATTTCCCTCTTTGATTCCTAACAAGGTGTGTTCCAATGATGAAATTTGGGTACAGTATTCTCTACTAATAATTTCATGAGGTTGGTGATATGTTTTCGCCATCATCTTGACTAATCACATAGTGTTCCTAGGGAAAACTGATAGAAACAAGAAAGAAAAAAGTGTTTTGACTGCTATGTGTTTAAACTTAGGTTGTTTGTTTTGTTCTTCCTGAAGATGTTTGGACGTGAAGCAGCGAAGGAATTGAACTATGTAGAGTGCTTCCCCGGTGGATATAGAAAGGGAAGTATAATGGCAAAAGAATGTATTGATACCGAACTTGAAGGTTTTCCTACATGGGTGATCAATGGACAGGTGATAAATCTTTCGCATTTTCTTGAACGTAGTCATTTGGTTCATCCTTATTGATATATTGCCAACCAAAGAACATAAGAAAACTTGCCGTATCTTTCAAAGTTTCCTAGGTTGTAACACACTGGCACTTACTGCAGGTTGTGAGCAGAGAGAAAGATTTGTTAGAACTTGCAGAGGCATCTGGGTTTGAGATGAAAGAATTAAGTCCGACCCGTAACATCACACGTAACGATCAAAGAAACTTCTGTCGAATTGCTTACCTGATGAGTATTCAGGTCAACTAGCACCTTTGGGTGGCATATTATAACCAGTCGTTTCCTGTATCTGTTACAATCTACTAGTTAGCAAAATGTGTACATTTGAAACTCCTTGATATAGAAGCCTGACTGGGAAGTTTCCTTGGTCAAATTTTACCAAATACGTAATTGCAGTACACACACCTCGTTGTTCAATTAGGCCAACTTTGACACAGCCTCAGTAGGAATGATCTTCATTCCTCCAATCCCACTATCCCAAGCCTTACATCGGAGACTAGCATTAAGGATAAAGAGCACTAATCACATTAACAAATATGATTAGTCATATCAATAATGCTGCTTAAACATAGGACATATGGTCGTTGTTCAAACATATTATTGCTTCCTTATCGTCCTATTTTCCTATGTGCCTATCCTTGCATATAAAATATGTTGTAGATACTTCAAAAAAGATGTCACTTCTTGTGGTAGTCCCACTGTTATTTTTTGTTTTTTTTTTCTGTCATTTATTTGTTTTTTTATATATTGTTAAGATAATTATGAAAGATAAATGATAAGATAATGTGACCGTGATAAGAAATGATCCATCGTCTCCCCAATCCATTTTTATTTTATCCAAAGCCGTCCATAAACAAAAAAATATTATCCAACGCCACGTAAAAAATTATCTCCTGCTGCCATAACTACCAAGACTGCCACCTCAGCGAGACTCGGACACTCCCTTGTGGGCGCCCAAAAGCACAATCCGAATCTTCTCCGAATATCCTCCCATCGAATCCCCGATCATCTCTTGTCCTCGCGTACATAAAATCCAATCTCATTCCTCCCACCTCCTCCTTCAACCTCTTCCCCTCCTCCCTAGCTTCCCTATATAACCCTTCACGCTCTATCACAATCCTCGTGAACAATTTTTTCCGTTACAAAAATGATCACCGCCGCTCAAATCTCCGATTCCGACCAGCTCGCTCTCCTCGACAAGCTCCACGTCTTCCAGATCCGTGGCCGCGACAAACGCGGCCGCATCATCCTTCGCGTCATCGGAAAATTCTTTCCAGGTATGTATCTAAAATTTATCCAAGAATTGCGTACATTTTTTTTGATTTCTGATTTGAGTTCTGGATTGAAATTTCAGCTCGGATTGTGAGCGTGGATGTTCTGAGGAAGTATCTGGAAGAGAAGATATTCCCGAAGCTGGAGAACAAGCCGTTCGCGGTGGTGTACGTCCACACTGGAGTCCAGAGGTGCGAGAATTTCCCCGGAATCTCATCCCTCCGATCAATCTACGACGCTATTCCGATCAACGTCAAACAGAATCTAGAAGCCATCTATTTTCTTCATCCAGGTCTTCAGGCCCGGCTCTTCTTGGCCACCTTCGGCCGGTTTCTCTTCACCGGAGGGTAAGAGATTTTATCCTAGTTAATTTTTTTTATTTAGACAGCGCATTTTAGTAGTGATTGAGAGTTTTGGCTAACATACGCATTGGTGTGTCAGGGTGTATGGGAAGTTGAGGTATGTGAGCAGGCTCGATTATTTGTGGGATCACGTGAGGAGGAGCGAGATAGACGTCCCTGATTTTGTGTATGATCACGATGAGGACTTGGAGCACCGTCCGATGATGGACTATGGTTTGGAGAGCGACCACCCGAGGGTGTATGGTGCACCCGCGGTGGATTCGTCCGAGTCGATGTACTCCATGAGGTGCATCTCGTAGTGGGCCTGGTGGGCCTGTAGTGTTAAGACTTTTCAAGGGATAGCTAACTGGCATACCCATTTGTACAGTAATTTTGTGCTTTCACAGTATAAAAAAAAGAAAAAAATCATGGTATATTTTTAGGTAAATTTGCAGGTTCTTTTTTTCTTTCTTTTTTTTCATGCCACTCGAGCTCCGCAATTCAGATGAAAGTTTGACTCTTGTAGTCTTTAAATGTTTTTTTGTTTCGTAGAATCTTTAAATGTTTGTTGAAGTATCATTTGGGGATTTGGATATTTCGAAGATAATGACCTACAATGATTGGGGTTATATCTATTATATTATATATTAATAAATTCAGAAGGATTTTAGAAATGTTTAAATTTTTAAAGTATCTAAAATATTTTTAATTAATTAAAATTTAAAACTTAAGGTTTTTAGTAACCATAAGTAAAATAGTAATTGACACTCAATTTAAAAATCAAATTCTTTTTTCTTTTGGAATCATATTCATTTTTCTTAAAATAAGAGAAACATTAAATATTATTACATAAAAAAATATTTAAATATTGATTATAAATTTTTTTTATAAAAAACAGAAAAACAAATTAACACCTCCAATTATTATTGAATAGAAATTAGAAAAACAATGCCTACTTGGGCAACAATCCATGCTAGATTTAATAATAACGAATTATTGAATAGAATAGAGTAGAAGCCAATGGTGACCATATTCATCATTTTTCTTGGCGTGACTATATGAAGGCTATCATTTCTTGACCAAGGGACATGTGTGGTAGTCTGTTTTTTTATTGTCACCAAGCAATTGGAAACAAAGCTCGAAAATCAACACTAAATGTAAAGGAATAAAGGAAGACCATAAACAGCCAAAGATGCAAAAAGGTTATGGAGTAGAATTGGACCGTTTCTTTTGGGCCTCAGGGTATATAGGTCTTTTTGACGAATCCAATTGTTATATCCTCACACCACAACTTCACAGTTCACAGTATAACAGGTTCAAATCCCAGAGCAACAGCTTCAGACAAAAAGGTAGAACAAATTGGTTATTAGATTATCTATTTTCTTCTGAAAAGGTTGATCGGTTTTATTCTTTGGTTGAATTATATTCATGTTTGATTGGTTAGTAGTTTTCTTTATTCATCCTGGAGAAATGTAGTTTTGATCTCATAATTCATCCTTATCAGTCTGAATTTTGCTCAAATTTGATTGCTTTTCAAGTTCCCATAAGTAAAGTTTGAATTTTTTCTCCATATATGTGAATTTCTGAAGTTATTGATGTTTTCGACAGACATGGTTTTCTTGAGCTGGGCTCTCCCAACTCCTAAAGAACAAACGGCTTGCATTGATAGGTAAAACAAGACTTAATTAACTGCTTTTTGTGTGATTTCAATCCTTCTATTGTAAAATTTGAAACCTTTTAGTTGGAATTCAAACCAGGTCGGGCGGCTTTAACTATGAAGATAAGTTCAGGGGAGCGACTGCCAAGTCCCTATCTTCCCTTCAAGAAGATAAGGGCCTCTCAGAAAATGGTTTCTTATGCAACCATGCCCGTGTTTTGGTCGGTTCGGGTTTGGAAACTTATGAGAAGGGCAAGAGGGCTCTTCAGGATTGGAGGTCAGTCATTGTGCTTATGTAGATGTCAAGAGAATTTGGTTGAGAGGGATGACGTAATAATTATGAGTTGTGACTGAGCTTGGTTTTTTGGTTGAGAGGGATGACTTGATAATTATGAGTTGTGACTGAGCTTGGTTTTTGCAGGCATTTTCGATTGAATTGGGCGTTTGTTGATCCAAAGACGCCGGTTCAAAATGAAGTGAAGTTTTGTGTTTGTGTCAAGGAGTTTCTGCCGTGGGTCATGATGCCTCTTCAGATAGTGTATGTGAATGAAAATAAAAGAGGTGAACAGTCCATGGCGTCTTTTCGTTTTGGGGGTGGTACCCTTCAAGGTCACTTGCTGGTTAGTTCCTTTACAATTGTTGTAATATAATTTTGCAAATCCCGAATTCATTGTCTTACATAGTTTGGCTGTGAATGACAAACATGATGGTTGAGGTCCCTTGAAGAACTTCTGTGAGATTTTCTACTCAAAATTTCATATTTAATGTCCATGATCATTTACTATGAAGTTTATCAGTAACTGCTGTGATGGAGTGCGAGCTGTTAAACAGTTGAACTTGCTGATTTTATGTGATTCATCTAGATAATCAGATAGCAGTTTATAGATCATGGGAAATATGTAATCTGCATCTTTATATTCACATGCACTGCAGTTTAGTTCTGGTTGAATAATGCTTCAATTATGAGAATGTACTGTTGCATGTTTGCACTCACCTCAACTGTAGTTTGGGCTATAAATATCCTTCTTATTGTATACCAGATAGGGAAGTTCAATGATCATTGGTTTGATAAGTGTATCCTGATCATATATTGTGGTGCATTGTGAAGCATAGTTATGACTGATTTAGGTATACTATTTTTCTACATAACAGGCCGGAGAGGAGCGTTTCTCGATTGAACTGGATGAGAATAATCAAGTGTGGTATGAGATACAATCTTTCTCAAAACCAGCTCACCTGTTGTCATTTGTCGGGTACCCGTATGTAATGCTCAGGCAAAGGTATTTTGCTCATCATTCTACTAATGCAATCAAGAAATATCTGAATGCCTTGTAATCCTAGTTCATAATAATCCGCTTTGTGGTTTATTTAGTCCAAACAAGTTATAATTAACGCCAAAGGGTTGGTTGATTGTAGTGCTGAATGCTACAAATCCCCATCAATATTTCCAACCATCGAAGGATAGTGTGTCACCTCCTAATTCTTTCCAATAACAATGGCCCATCATGAAACCTACTTTGACATGGTTTCAAGGCTCATTTCTTGTTCGTTTCGAAGTATGTAATTTGAATTTTCAAAAGAAAGAGGAAACATGAATTACTTCTGATAAGAAATTGAATAACTACAAGTACTCAAAACACACCAACACAGATTGGAAATTGACATTGATTGGCCTAGTTTCTCAACAGGTCAAGTTGGGGTTGGGGGTGGCGTTAAGATATTAGCACTGGGTGGGTAATGTTCTAAGCGCAGCCCCATTCCATCATCTAAGTTGAACACTGCAATTCCGCGACAGATTTCAGGAGGGCATTTCCAATACTCGTAACAAAAATAAATGTAGCTACCTGGGGAAGTCTCGAGCGGAAACCGAGAAGTCCACAAACAACATTCGCTTGTTCAAATCAGAAGCTTGCATCTCAATCCATTCTCCTGAATTCTGATCCAACCTATAAACCTTGAACTTAACTCCATTCTTGAGCAATTTGTCTATAGAACCGCCCTTTCCAACATATGCACACCCAGCTCTGTGAACGCAAAGTAGCTCCCTGAACGATTCCACCAAAAATTTCCTCGTCTTATACTCTGCTTCGTCTTGTCACAACTTGAACAAAATACTGGAGATGCAATCTCTGTCGGGTTCGTTGAGTAAGAATGCTGCATTACAGTTCTCCCATAATTGGAGACCGCATAGAACTTTCCATGGTAAAAGATAATATCATCAAAACGTTCGTCTTTTATCTTTACCAGTTTCACTTTCACCTCATGGAGGAATTTCAGTGGTGGAGTACGTTATTTGTATAGTTTTTCATCCATCACCGTCATGACTTCATCTAGATTCAATGACAACCAACTTATAAGAGTCCACCTCAAGAGATTACTTATGATAATGCCTGGCAAATATAGATATGTCAAAGTCTAAGAAGCATATATCCTTTGGCCTGAATCTGAATGAGGATAATGAACACCGTGATGACTGATGGAGGAGGAAGTATTGCCGGAATCCACTTTGGTATTGCGTCCGGGACTCTGCATAATCTAAACAACCAACCCCTTTTCCTTTCGTCGGCAGCATTGGCCGGAGGAAGAGGTACAGCATGATAGAGTACAGTCCGCTTGACGCCTAATCTAGACATCTTAGAGTCGTAGGGTAATTGAGGCCGTGGTGACGGTGGCTTCGTTGGCATGAATGGAGGAATAGATGGCTTCCATGATTGACAGACGGCACGAAACCGTTTGACATGTCTCAAGGTCAAGGGTTCTTTAGGATCATCTTCGTTAATTCTTCTGGCATACATCTCTCCATTGCAGCTGGCCGAAGTGAACTAAAATGCCTAGCTGATAGCAAGACTTCGTTTCTATATATATGAGAAATTGTCCTACTAGAGTCATCAACATAACAAATAACATCTCTTAGATAAGAAAAACTGTAAGAGGTGCTTGCAATCCATCCTCGTATGAAATACCATCTTGGGAGAACTCCCATAGCTTCCATAGTTCCATTGGAGTGCTTATGTATATTGAACAACTGAAGCCAAGAAGTGGAACTGGTGGTAAATTGACCAGGGTTAGAAGGTCCCTGAACAAATTTATATGGATGAGGACTGTCTACAATATCTTGAGGCAAAACAGCTTGTAGAGCCTGAACATTCCAAGTACCATTATGCGTAAAAGAATTAACAATTGTCACAACACGAAATGTGACAAGTGTGGCTCGTGGATTATCCTTATACTAATAATGTCACAACTTAACCACCTCTTTTATATATATATATATATATATATATATATATTTGTCGTGAAATCTCTCGTCTTTAACCAAAAAGTAGTATTTAAGTCAATTGTTTTCCCTTCAGGCTTTGATCGTGGGCGGCCTTGAGGCAAGAGCTCGTAGGCACAAGCCTTGGCCACTTTATTCCTAGCTTTAATATCATTTTTATTAAAATCAATTATATGATTCATTTTATAATGTTTCTTGCTAACTTCTTCAATTATTTATCAAAATACTTCAAGTATCAGATTTCATAAGCTCAAATTACAATTTTGATACATATTTATTTCCATTTTGTTGAATTCAATTTGATATTTGACTTTTTTAATTAACTGTCAGCATAAAATGACTAAATTCCTTCCATTATGATTGTTGGGTCTTAAATTTTATTTAATTTGTTTAATAAAGAATTTATAAAAAATTGTTTTTTTTTTACTTTTACGTCTAGAAAATACTTGCGTCCGACCCAGTCTGGACACACTCGTCCGGACTCTTTCTTATTTGCATACGTTTTTCAATATAAATCGTAATCTTAACTGTTCAAAAGTTGAAATAACCAATAAAGATTACCTTTGTGAAAAATCAATGAAAACAAAAATAGTTTCTCAATCAAATGCATCAAACTAATGGACAGTTCAGGTGAAAGTTAGCAATCTCATAATCACCCATTCATTTGTTCGATGCATTTGATTGAGTAAATGATTTTTGCTTACATTGATTTTTCGCAGAGGTAATTTTTATTGGTTAGTTCAACTTTTAAACGATTAAGATTACGATTTACATTGAAAAACGTATGCAAATAAGAAAGAGTCCGAACGAGTGCATCCAGACTGGATCAGACACAACTATTTCTCTTTACATCTAGGGCCTCAAGTGACACAAGGTCGGCCCTGGCTGTGATCAACAGAAAGAAGAGTGTGTTAAGGAAATGGGAGTACCCAATTAAATTCCCAAAAAAAAATTGAATGACCATCACCAACTAGCCATCTAAGCCATCAATTATAATATCTCTAGCGTTTAAAACACCTTTCCAATCTAAATCAAATACAGTGGCAGATCTAGGGGCAGTCATGGGGATGCTGAAGCATTCCCAACCCTAGAAGACAAAAAACAAACCTAGGTCTTTAACTTTTGTTTTTTAGTGTGTATGTTAAACCTCTTCTCAATAACCTACTTGAAACCTACTTATTTAGTATATATTCTAACAATTAGTAATCTAACTAAAATGTAATTGTAATATTGCATGATTTCTATATATTCTATTATGTAATAGGACCAAGGCATGAATGAATAACGAATTAAGTTTTTACCTATTGTCCTTACATTTTATTCTGTTCTTCCCATTTTCTTTGTTCAGGTCTCACTTCTACTATGTCAAACCTCTCTCTACTTTAGGTGCCTAATTTACTTCTTTCTCTCTATTTTTCACTTTCTCAGTTCCTTTAATTATATTTTACCGTGCCTTCTAATTTTGTAATATTTACATTCTTAAATATCAAAAAAAACCTCAAGTACAACTCCACTAACTTCTTCTTCCTCAAGTATATGCATTTGAAGAGATAATCTCATTACTTCTCCACTTCTATTTTTTTTTCAATTTTCACACCAAAGTCAAGATTCTTGACTTTTTTATGGTTAAGAAGTTCAAGCATCTTCAAGATTGAAATTCTGGATCCGTCACTGGTCAAATATATGTTAGAAAAGTGGTGAAGGTATACTTAGCAAATTTAGATGGACAACTAGACGCTCTCGCGTATCATTTTCCAAAAACAGCTAAAGATTTTTAAAGTTTTTTAGTCATTGTAAGAAAGTTAGTATTTTAAAGATATTTCTCGGTAACTACTTTTTTTAGAGGAAAAGAAAAATTACATCAAAAAACTCTTAGGGCTTCCAGTTTGAGAAGAATCTAACTGAAAAGCATTGAAAGCTTAGGGAAGGTAACTGTCAACCCAAATCTTTGGGCACTGAAAAGCATGACCCATATTTTCTAGAGCATACGCCATGAAATTTGCTTCACAAAAGATATGAGCGAATGAGATATTGTCAAACCAGTGCGCAAGATGTAAGATATCATAGAGAATTGGCTTGATCTTCAAGGGAGTGTTGGTGGAATCTCGTAGATTATTGATCACCAACAATGAGTCCCCTTCAACTAGCAGATTCTTATGGTTGAATCGCTTGGCAGCTAAAAGACCGTCTTTAAGGGCAAGACACTCTCCAACATGAACATTTGAAAAGTAAAGACGCCAAGCACCAGCCACGAGAGGATTACCATCATAGTTTCTTAAAATATAACCAGCAGTAGACACATTCGACACTGAGCCATCAAAGTTAAGTTTAACCCAGTTCGGAGCAGGTGAAATCCATTTGATGCAAACAGCCTCTTCAGAATGGGCAAAAGATCCCAGAATGTTGATCTCGGTAAACAAAGCCCACCGAAGCAGCAATAGCTATCACTGATAAATGGTTAAACTTGCCAAATTGGAAAATAGCATGGTTTTAGGATTTCCAAATGTGTAAGCAAACCAACAAGCAGTTCTCTACATCAGTACTTGAAGCGTTCTTAAATAAATAGTCCAACCAATCTCCCACAGAATGGTGAGCTGCAGAAGATGGAAAATTACTACAGTTTTCCCAACCAATCTCAGCAAGTGTCACATCCCGATTCTTAAATTATTACGGGTTGTTACTTTTAGCTTTTACCACTTCAAGTAACTGTTTCACCGTGCAAGGATCATAGAGTGACTTTTTATATGATCATTATTTTAGAAAATTTTACCTAGATGGTATTAATCCAATTCCTTGTGTGTGTATTGAGATAGCTAGAATTGAAAATTTTAGGGTTTTCAAATTGAGATTTTTTATTTTTTGATTTGATTGAGGTGTTTTGGCTTGGAATTGTTCTTCGACCTTTTCATGAAAGTTGTTTAGAATGTTGAGATGAAGTTGTTGCTAAAATTTGGTAAGAATTGGTGATGGCCAGAATTTTCTACCGGCCGACCGCCACCGATGGCGGAGCTGCCACTTTGAGAAATTTTTCGTATCCAATCAATTGTATAAAAGGAGATGAGTCTAATGGTGTGAAGTTTGAGATTTTTGGAAAAGTTTTGGTTAGATTTTGGATTTTTCCAACATTAGTATTTTTTGGCGGATTTAGTATTGGTATTTGACCACCGATTTATTGACGGTTAAGCCATATGAAGATGTTCTAAGGATTCCTAAACTATAAGTGAAGGTCGGGTGTGGTGGTACAAGGTGAGAAGGTTGGCAATTATGAGCTAGTTGTATGCTCACTTTATTATTATTTCCTAAACAATTAATTATTGTTTTAGTATTAGGAACTTAATAATATTCATTGAACAAGACGTGAGGAGTCCTCACTTGAGCGGCGATTCAGATTTCATCAGGCTTAGATCTAAATAGGTGAGTGGACTTTTTATTTTAATAAATTTCATGTGACTATTTATTTATAAATTGTTCTTTTATAATTATCGTTTTCAAGGAAATATGAAAGGTTGATGGTAGTCTATGATTTCGGGGATGAAAAAAGATTATCCTCCTTGATCGGTTTTACAAAAATGTCGTTGATTATGAGGAATATTTTATAAGTGGAGTGTTACTTTATTCAGTGGACTAGTGGTCGGAAAAAAGGGCTCGTACCCTTCCTATGAGCTCTATTTGGCTTTCATGAGTTATCAATGATTTTATTTGACATGTAGGCATGTCGAGCGGTCTATCATAAACACTGATAATGCACAAATGATTGGTAGTTGTATCTAGTGCATTTGATTTTCTTATTCAATTGGGAAGTGCGTCATATGAATTTCTTATTATTTTTGGTTCACCATAAAAAGGCTTTAATGATATACGCAGTCCTCATTTGAGGATGAGTTGGGTGCGGGGGATATAGCGGTTCTCACCAAAAGTGTAAGCTGAGCGTGAGGAATAGTAGTCCTCACATGTTGGTGAGATGGACGTGGCCCCCATTAGGAGATGAGCTGAGTGCGGGAAATAGCGGTCCTCACATGTTAGTGAGTTGGACAATGAGATATGCAAGGACGCGGGGAATAGCAATCCTCACATGTTAATGAGTTGAGCGCGGATATATGCGGTCCCCATCAGAAGATGGGCTGGGAGCGGGGAATAGCGATCCTCACATGTTGGTGAGCTAGGCGCTGAGATACGCGGTCCCTATTAAGAGATGGACTGGGCATGGGGATAACTGTCCTCACATGACGGTGAGCGGGATGCTAAAATATACTAGAGCCTGAGAGTTGATAGGCTCCGACCCTAGCCATGGAGGAGCTTTGTTATGGTTTATTCGATGATTTATTCAAACTACTTTCATCGGTTCATCTTCATAATTGCAGTGATTTTGTTGGTAATAACACATGTCGCATGTCTTGCAGTTTTTCTTGCTTTAGTTATAAGAAAGCAGGAAGATACATTTTTAATAAAGTATACGTATTTTTGTCCACTCGTTTTAACGTGTTTTTGAAATACTTTTTTCTGGATCTTTCAGTTTTAAATGCTTAAATTACAGGTTAGCTTTAAAGATATTTGGTGTATAAGAAAATGAGGCATATTCAATAGAATCATTTCTGTTGTAGTCGTATTTATGTATTGGATCTTATAATAGAATTGTTCTAATTTTTTTGGGGATTGCGTATTTTTGGATGTTGTGAATTTAGAAATGTTGATTTGAAATTGAGGACCCGGATGAGCTCCAGTGTTCCGGTTATGTTATTTGGTTTATAGAGGTGTAATTTGGTTTGCATGTATGATTTTTTATTTTTAAGAGAGGTTATATCAAAGTTTTCGATGAGCTAACTTTACCCGTCACTTATTGGCACGGATCCTCTCCTGAGCTGCTTATTTGCTAACCAAGATAACCTTTTAATGGTACATGGACACGTGTAAAAGAGATAATCTAAAGGCTGATATTCATTTGACGATACGAATACTTTCAATCTGATGACCAAGTCTGGAATTAAACTCTTCTCTCACTTTTTTCGCACCACAACTATCTCTATTCAACATCTGCATAAGCAAAATTTCCTCTTTAGACTCGTTGTAATTAAACCCTTTTGACTGTTTAGTTTCCATCTCCTTTGATTAAATAAGAGCTATTTTATCTGGTCTCTTATGATTTTCAGATTTTTTGTTGTTCAGAGAAATGGATAAAAACCCTGGAAAATGAGAAGGGATATGGAGCTTAGTGAGGTTGAGGTTTTTTAAGCCACATCAGTGTTATAAAAGAGTAATTTGCTTTTCAGGGGATTTCTTTCCCTTTATAGGCTTAACCAAAACCAGTAGAGCAAACCAGAAGAAGGATCAAACAAACAAATTGAATCAAAGATTATATAACTCAAGTGATCAGATCAAACAAACCAGAAGAAAGATTAAAATTTCGGATAAGAGATTTGCCTACTGGTTTTGAGCAAAGTTACAGAGCAGAGCTATGAAACAAGGCCCGAATGAGATTTGTGTGAAGGAAGAAAGAAAGCGTCAAGGAAAGCAGGGAGTTTGAACCCGAGTGAGTATTATACATGATGAGAAGATGAATAACAGAAAAAGGAGCTATTTGATGTTGAGTTTTGATATTTTTGTTAAACCATTGGATGGTATCAGCCACGTGTAAGAATCTGATGAGAAGCTCAGGAGAGGATCCGTGTTCTCAATTATTTGGTTGAGATAAGACTTTCCAGTTGGGGGACCTCGATGGCTTTATCAGCCACCCTTGACTTGTTGAAGTCATTGTGTTCAAATTTGTGTTCTTTAGCGAATGAGTTACACTGAGGTCCCGAATAAACCTAAATAAAATAATAATAATTTAGAAAGAAGAATTATCACCTGGACACCGCGTTTGATAATGGTTAGCTTTCCTACCAATGGGCATCTTCAAATTAAATCTATATAAGTCAACACGACAGAAAACGAGAACTACCACTGTTCGGAGAACAAGCTCAAAATGGACTTCACCGTCGACTGGTCCAATCTTCCCATCGAACTCTGGCCACTCATCGGAGAAAAACTCAAACTCCGCATTGAGTATCTCCGTTTCCGCAGCGTCTGCTCTTCATGGCGTTCATACTTGCCTCGCTTCCGTCCTTCACCTCCTCCAAAGTTCCCTCTTCCTTCCTCCTCCGACGGACCCATCTCATTTCTCTCCCAAAACACTATCTACCTCCTCCAAACCCCCGCCACGTCATCACCGCCGTCCTCCGGTGGTTGGCTCGTCAAGGTCGAAGAGTGCGACAGAATGCTTCTAAGGAATCCCATCACCTCCCGGCGCATCAGTTCGGAGAGTTTCAATTTGTTGGAGTTTGATATGGTCGAGTTGGGGAAGTCGTACTTTCTGAGGTACGTACATGGCTCTGGTTCGGCTTGTGGGTTGAAGAAAGTGGTTGTGATGCCTTCTGAGATTGGTGAGTGTGTGATTCTGGTTATATCCGACAAAGGAAACTTGGGTTGTGCTAGAAGTGGAGATCAAAAGGTCAGATGGTTTAGTCATGAGGGTTCTGTTATTGATGATGTTGGTTTTTGCAAGGGCCAGTCATATGGGGTGGATAGCTTGGGTAGTGTTTTTAGAATTACTATGTCTTCACATGAGATGGTGAAGATTTCGTCGAAGGTGATTGGATTATTTGGTGGGAGGAAGCATTTGGTGGAGAGTTGTGGAGAGCTTTATGTGGTGGATAGGTATTATGTTCAAGAACAAAGTAACCAAGAAGGGGATGGTCTTCAATTTGATTTAAGGATCTTTGGTCGTCAGGGAAGATACCGAAGATTTCGGGGTGGTGAACTCATGGTAGCTGATTTTAAGGTTTACAAGCTGGAATGGGGTGATGGAGAGTTGGGAAGATGGGTTGAAGTGAATTGCTTGGGTGATCAAGTGTTCTTCTTGGCTAATGATTGCTCTTTTGCTGTTTCGGCGCAAGAGTTGGCTGGGAGCAAAGGGAATTGCATCTACTTCACTGATGAAAATGATGTCAATCTTTCTCTTAGAAAAGTAACTAGACCGGAGAGCTTTGTGTTCAACTTAGAGGACCGTAGCATTCAGAAGTTAGAATCTCCCCCAGATATTTTGACCACCTCCGATTGCGTTTGGCTGCACAATTGATGCAAGTATGATTTGTAAATGTCCTAGAATTTGTGAAGTTATTTATACTTGTAATTGGTAACACCATAAGTTTGGCTCCTTTTCCACGTTTAACTATGATGAATCTTGTTGAAAAGATATTTGAAGATGCACTACTGATTTCAAATTGCAGCGGCAGCAAAATGCTGACTTGCTGATGGAGCATGACATTGGTCATATATAGTTATCTGTGGTGTTCAAATGGTCTGACCAAAAAAGTCATGGTCAATCATCATTGGATTTAAATCTAACGATAGAAAGTGTTCTTTTAATTTTAAGTTGTTTTGTTTTTCACCGTTAGATTTTATTGACTAAAAACGTCATGGTCAATCATCGTTGGTTTTAAATCTAACGATGGAAAGTGTTATTTTAATTTTAAGTTGTTTTGTTTTCCACAATCCAACGGTGATTGACCATGACTTTCGTAGTCAATAGCTGACCATTTGAACACCACCGGTTATATACTTGTCGAGGTTATACTTCAGGTTCACCTTCAATTATGTATTACCTATATTGCATGGACATGACGACACGACATGTTACGACACGGTAAAATCTAAAACTAATTTTTTTATACGACTTGAACATAGCAAATAGAATAATATATTTATTTTTAATACATAGAAACAATATTAAACTATAAAATAAGTTCATAACATTATCAAAATAATGTTCTAAATCCATTCTATTGTATAATCATAAGAAACAACATCAATAATAATTTACAAATGCAAAGAAAAGTTTATAAATAACATGAAAGGAGGTTGCCGAAAGCTCTAGCAACTTTAGTTTATAGGCTGCATAATTAACATAGTAGGTTGTCAAAAAATTGAATTCTTAGCACCATGGATTCAAAGACCTTAGACACCTAAAAACCTCCAACACCTAATACACAAAAAGAATTCAATCATTCTATAATTCATCCAAACATTTGCCCTCTAACCAAAAACAAATCAAAAAGAAAGAGATGAACTCACCTTTTACGGGGAGACCTAAAGAGTGAAAGATTGAAAGCAAATAAGAGGTTGGTAGTTGGTCGTCGGAGCTTGGCAGTTAGAGCTCGCAAGTCGGAGGTCGAAGGTCTCGCCTTCTTGTGTTTTCTCTATTTGTGTTTTAGAAAAAAGATGTGTGGCTAACTCTGTCTTTTAGGTTTTGATATTTTTTTTCAAATAAATACATAAATTGATGACATGGCTTGTCGTCAACGTGTTGAAAAAAATAAATATTTACGGACATGCCACGTGGCGTGTCTGACATCGTGTCAGGGAGTGTCAGACACTTCGTCACTCCTTCTTTGGGAGTGTCTGTGCTTTAAAGTGTATTACTATTCACCTATTTCATATCAATTAGCTTGAAGTTTCCTAAAGAGGTCTAGTTGAACGGTTGCACTGAGGGAACTGCTTCACTCTCCTAGATCATAGTGGAAGACACTCTCAAATCTCAACGCTTCATATCCCCTTGTGATTATGAAAGCAGCCTATTCAAAACTCATCTGTGTTATGCAGTGTGTAGCAGGACAGGGGATTCAAGCATCCAAAGTGTTGCTCACATACTTGATTATCTAGATACAGGGCCGCTCAGGTGCGAGAGTCAAATGCGGGATAAAACGGGACAAACAAGTTACGTTCGTTAGATTATAAGTGAAATGATCTGCTCCTTTAGATCACAGGTATTCTGTCTGCTCGATCATTTCACTTATGATCTAACGGACATGGCTCGTTTCTCCCGTTTTGTCTCACATTTGACTCCTGCACCTGAGTTGGGCTGTATCTAGATAGTAATGCTAAGAATCTGCTCTATGTAAAGGTGTTGCCCATAATGTTAAGAGAATCAAATGCTACCTTGGTTTCTATCTTAGTCCCTCTTTGTGGTGATAATACAAATGGATGGTCACTGACGGTACCGACATGACACTCTTACGCTAAAACCATTTTAAACAGAATGGCATAAACTCACATGTTTTACATAACAATGTGTTGGATACTTGACGTATTGAATATTCTTCTTCAAGAATGTCATGGTCATAACCATTTGGTCTAGTGATATCAGTATTTTTTAACTAATTAAATAATAAGTAGAATAGTGAATACTCATGAAATACTAGTGAGGACTGATTGAAGATTTTCAAACATCTCTCAATTTTTCAATTAAGATTTTCTTGTTTTTCATTAAATTTATGTTATTTTTCTTAATATTTTTACTACAATCGATATTTTTTTTAAATTTTCATATTTTAAAGGGTCAAAATTTTTGTAATCACCGAAAATTTAGTCCTTGGTACTATCATTGGAAAAGGACTCAACGGAAAAATGATTTGCTTCCCACCAATGAGGAGCATCTTTAATTCTTTACAGTCAAAACTCAAAGGCGAGAACCACGTACACTTGATCAGAGAAAAAGCTCAATTGGGCATCACCGTCAACTAGTCCAATCTTCCTCTCGAACTCTAGCCACTCATCAGAAAAAAAAACTCAAACTCTGCATCGAGTATCTTTGTTTCCGTAGCGTCAACCATTCATGGCATTCATACTTGCCTCGCTTCCACCCTTCCACTCCTCCAAAGTTCCCTATGTCAGGACCTACCTCAAATTTCATCTTGAAATCCGTGGTAAACCTTGTGGGGATCACCTCCACAGAAGTTTCTACTGAAAATTTGACTAAACCTCCTTGGAAAGTGCATAACCCTTCCCAATCAAACCTACAAATACTTCTACAATCACATTCCAACCTTAAATCTCCTGGAGCCTAGGAGCTCCCCAAATCCACATCTCCCAAAAATTTACTAATTTAGAAATAAATCCCACTAGCAATAATCACAGGTTCAGAGCAACTCTAATTAAGGTGTGTTCGGATCAGATTTATTTTGAAAAATAGGATCCGTGATCCGATCCGTTTAATATTTTCGGATCGGATTTGCATTTTAAGTACCTAATCCCATCTGATTCGGATCCGAAAAAATCTGATGGGATCTCGGTTTTTTATTAGAATCCGTAAAGTCTTAAATTTTAGACATTTGTCCATGAAAGCAAAGACATATTTTTAAAATTCCAAGTTTTCAAAAATTCAAACCTACTTAGACACAAAATAACACTAATCATTAAACAATTCAAAATTCCAAAGTAAGAAAATGGACGAGGAGAAATGTTTTTAAACGCCGCTAACGATTTAATGACTATTTTTGAAGCAACATTAAACTATATGTTGAATAACTACATTTCAAATCAAAAATTCATCTTTTGTACTTGGGATATTTTGTTACCCTAAATATCTAACGTCCTAAAATATATATCGTTTCAGTTATACGGATTTTTACATTAATTGTTTAGGATCCGATCTAATCCAAAACTTTGTTAAACGGATCGAATCCATCAACAAGTGTTTTTCTCATAATCATAATCCAATCAGATCCGGGTTATTCGGATTGGATCAAATTGACTTGGATCCAAACCAAACATGCAGCCCTAACTCTAATAACGGAGGAAGGAAACATAAATATATATACAAATGAGCGAAAGTTCACTATTGATTAAGCCTCAACTTCAGGTACTTATGACCCAGGAGAAAACATTTACAAACGTTAGAGTGAGTAGATAAAATAAAATGATGAGAAATAAATAACTAAGTTAAAACCTTATGCTTCTCCAATTATTAATCTTGAAAAAATGTGATGTATGCTTCAGGGTGAAAAGTCAATAAACTTTAACTCTAGTCTCGCTAGACAAAATATGAAAAATATAAAATACACAACTACCCTTACTAGCAAAGATAACAAAATATATTGAGTCTCTCAGTTTGTATATCAACACCGTGCTACGACGCTTGCGTCTTACGCTCACGTCACACCATAATGATGGCAGATACGTGTTACACCATTATGACGGAACATACTCCCAGTAAAAATATAATATATAATCATGATTTATAACTATGCATATATATATGTATACTCATATAGAGCTATGATGCTCGCGCCTCACATTCACGTCATATCACAATGTTGGTCGGTAAATATTATATCATTATGTTTGAATATACTTCATGTAAGAATATAATATATATTTATACACATGTTCAAACAAAACTCAATCAGAAATCTCATTTTCGATGACCACGTAGACTCTACTGAAAATATCATTTTCAGTAATTTTTCAAATCAAATAAAATTTACAAATAATAATGAAAAATTAAATATCCCAATAAAATGAAAAAAAAAATATTTCAATAAAATATACTTCTCAATAAAAAGATTAAGTGCATACATTTAATTTTAAAAAAAATAAATAAACGTCCCCGTACAGTGATTAGAATACGTCAAAGTTTTAAGCTGAGCCTCCCCCTTCACTAATCTTCTTTTTGAAACGACTCTTCCATCCCTTGCTAAGCTCCACGATCGAAATCTAGATTAGAACTAAATTGCATTACGGAGTGTACGGTGAACTTCTATTCAATCCCAGTAATTACCGGTTATTACTTCACCCCACTGTACCAATGACATTCTAGAAAACTTCTCCCATAGTGGTATACTAAATAAGGACATGTTGATCCTCATTTTTGGGTCAACACTTTTTTGGTTACCTTATCTAGCATTTAGCCTTTACCGAAACTATACACTACTAAAAACAGGTTCACTTAAATTCGAAAACAACTACCTCCTTACTCTTGTTTCTCTACCATCATAAACCAAGCTTACATAAACGTTACTTTCCACCCTTTAGAAAACAATGATGATCTTGCCATCTAGTAACTATAATTAATCAATTTACCGTGCACTTTTCACATCGATGATCACGGCTCATGGTCCTATCCAAATTCCTAATTCCACTTCAACCAAATTCTCCCAAAATTTGATGAACATGCTTTCCGCATCATCACAGTAATAATATTAAAACCATTTCTATTGTCGAACACTTGACTCGAAAGCACGACATAGACAACCAAATCCACAATTACAATGACTCTTTAGTCGCATAGCTATGTCTTCAAGTTGCTATGGACGCCCATTGCTACTTTTCTATAACGAAACCAACCTTAGTCTGATGTCCATCCATCCACAAGCTGCAGCCTCCCCTCCGAGCTCCACTAATAGCTTCTCCTAATCTCATTTAAACCAGTTAGTTAATCCATCCAACACAACAACAACATTAACCAACAAACTCAGGTTCTTAAAGTCAGAAGCTACCTCACCTGAAATCGTCAAGCCTCATCCCCCGCTTTGCCACCAGAGACCTCCAAACCCCACTTTGCTGCCTCTAATCTCACGTCAGCAGAGGAACGTATGATTGTGCCTGCAGACGTCACCGTGGCCGGAGAATGGAGAGGATCGATCAGAATCTCAATTTGGGGATTTCGGGTTTGTTTTCGATTTGAAGAAATAAGGAGTGCAGGTTGGGTTTGTGGGTGTGAGAAGATACAAGAGAGAGAGGCGAACCAGAAACTGGTTGCCCTCGGCCAGCGGTGGCGCGGCTAGAGGAGCGGCAGAATCCGAGGGTGTTAGGGCTTTTACCCTTAAGTACCTCGGGCCAACGGCCAGGATTGGAAGATAATTTAGGGTAAAAAAATCAAGGGTCAGGATTTAATGATGGATAAAAAAAAGAAAATTTGAAATTGGTAAATCTGAAATGGTAATTTTAAATTACTAAAAATTTTGAAAATTTGTAGAAAATGCACCGAGATTCGAATAATAATCCAATGGTATATCTATCGATGTGAACAACGATATCGAGGCCCTAACAGAAGAATTTGATACTAATAAAAACCTGAGAATATGAGGATACTTTAATGTAGATATTATCAAATACAGTATAATCTTGATAAATGAATGTTTGATAAATTAATAATCTTGTTTAAGTAATATTTTTTTCCGGTCCTGACTCGGGACTATTTCATATTACTAGGTTTCTTGCTAAATGTATAAAATATTATTTTTTTGATTCCGTTTAGGTACCAGCGAATATATAAAGTATTAATTAATTAATTAAAAATACTATAAATATAATAATAATACATAAATACATAAAAATAAGTGTAAATAATATTTTTCATACAAAATAAGAAAACTTATAACAATCTTTACTTTCTCAATTGTAAGACCCCGTCCTAAAAATTTATCCTTTTACCGGGACCAGAAGGGTTACAGAGGGTTGTAACTGCGCTGTTAGTTTTCCCTAATTATTAACGAGTGTAATAATTTGGAGATTTTTAGTGGTATTGGTGCGTATTCGTACCTTCGAGAAGAGTGTCGAAGTGTTCAGAGTTAAGGGACACTTGGAAACGACTTATTTAAAGGGGTCAAAGATTGACGTTTTGCTACGTCGAGTTTCTCGGAAAACTTCCTTCACGAAAATTGTAGTGCTCAACAATACGAGTCCGTGAACACGCGGCAGGTGTGAATCGGATAAGGTGCGGAGAAGTTATGGTCAACCGAAGTTGTGTTTCTATTTTAGGAAGTATATAAATAGAAGGGATGAGTTTCTAAAAATGGAAAGAACCCATTTTCTTCTCCCCTTCCACGCACGCGCGCGTTCCCCTCACTATCCGAAATTTCGAACTGACCCGACCCGGACCCTGCCTATCCGACTTTTACGGCGAGCTCCGGCCACCGGAGACGTCAAGGCCGGTCAGGATATCTTCCTCTCCTCCGTGCGAGCCTCCTTGTGGTGGTGGCGTGGTCCAGTTCGGCCAGGAACGACGCATCTGAGCTTGAACAGTATGACGTCGAAACCCGATTCCCGACCCGACTTGTTCTCCGGCGTGGGGCGGCGGCGAGGCTTGAAACCAGCCTAGAAAGGAAGGCCAAGGCGGACTCCGGTGGTGTTGAAGCTCAAAGCGGTGGCAGGAGCGGCTGAGCTTGGAGGCAGCCTTTCGGGGCAGTTTTGGGCCACTTCCGATCTGAATTGATCAAAACCCCATGTATTATAGTTGTTTCTCTTGCCTTGATCTTCATCTTTCATGTTGAAAGTTTGTTGAAATTCAGTGTTTTTCATGGAGACGCGTGACGCCCACATGCCGCCGGCTGTGGCAGCGCGTGTAGGCTCGTCCGGCAGTTCTGTGAGTTCTGGTTGCTCCTATAGGCCTTCTAAGGTTGTTGTAGTTGCATATAGGTGGTTTTTGAGTGAAATTGATAGGTTTGAGGGTGGTGGGGCATGGGGCCCACGTGCAGCCACCTGTGGCGGTGCGTCTGACATCCTCAAGGGCAGTGAGTTATCTCAGGTTCATGTACTCGTCGCTATGAGCGCGTGGATATGTTATTTGCCGGGTTCATTTATCGTTAGTGTGACGTTCAGTCGAATCGAGTCATTATTACCTTCGTATGACAACTAAAGTCGATTATATAATTGTAGGTGTATATTGATCGACCAAGTGTTGAAGACTTACCGTGTGGCGATAGATGACGCAGCGGGATTTCGAGGTGAGTAAATTCCACTGAGGCTGAAATCTCAGTATTACCCCTGGCGGTTTTGTTTATTTACAAGGCTGCCACTAAAGTCGAAATTCTTTAAATGCCCCTGACAGTTCAAGTTAACTACAAGGGTGCCCATTGGATGGTTTTACTTATATGCACTTGGAGGGATTTATATATTTACGTGGCTGTCTTTATATTATATTTATGTGTTTTGATGTTGTTTATCAGAATGGTTGAATGTTAGAGTTAATTCCGATAGATAGCTAGTTTTTGAGTGCCTCAACGGAGAGGTCTCCGGAATGACCTTAGTCGTATGCCATCCATATAGGTTATCTACCGATAAATAGAAAAACGGGATTCGCCCGGTTAGTGCGTTAATTAAAATAAGAGCTACGTGTGGCTTGATCCTTGAGGACGGGGTACGTAGGCAGCTTAACCGGGATTCGGGTGCAGTCACAAATAATATTAGAACTCTAGGTCCTCTAAAGTAGTTGGTTTGAGATCCAAATGCGGAAATCGGGATAATCTCCGGTTGTGAGGTCTATTCCGGTATCGTTTGGACTGTCGAAAATGGTTTGGGAAAAAGGGTTATCCCTTCTCAAGGGGGATTACGAGTAAATCTCTCTTTGAGATGGGTCCTGCACGTCCTAACCAGGGTTTAGGGAGGTAAACTCAAGTCGGGGCGTGACATCAATTTAGTTACTCCTAAAGTATCGATATATGGTTCTTTGCTTTTTTCTTGTATCTAAACCAAATTGAACCTCATCCTTAATTTTTTGTAAGACATGCACTAGATTAGCTACGTCTTTCTCATTTTGTAGCAAGTAATTATTCAAAGTTACTGCTGACTGAAATGCCTCTTTGGAAGAAACTTGTGGTAGTGCACAACTATCATTTGGATCCTTCAGTAGTCGGGTTCATGACTCCATCAATGATTTCTTCATTAGTAGGTGATTCCATCACTGAACTTGGGTTATGCTAGAAGTGGAGATCAGATGCTCAGATGGTTTAGTCATGAAGGCTCTGTTATTGATGATGTTGGCTTTTGCAAGGGCCAGTCATATGGGGTGGATAGCTTGGGTTGTGTTTTTAGGAATACTATGTCTTCAGATACGTCTTCATATGAGATGGTGAAGATTTCGCGGAAGGTGATTGGATTATTTGGTGGGAGGAAGCATTTGGTGGAGAGTTGTGGAGAGCTTTATGTGGTGGATAGGTATTATGATCAAGAACAAAGTAATCAAGAAGGGAATGGTCTTCAGTTTGATTTTAGGATCTTTGGTCGTCAGGGAAGATACCGAAGATTTCGGGGTGGTGAACTCATGGTAGCTGATTTTAAGGTTTACAAGCTGGAATGGGGTGATGGAGAGTTGGGAAGATGGGTTGAAGTGAATTGCTTGGGTGATCAAGTGTTCTTCTTGGCTAATGATTGCTCTTTTGCTGTTTCGGCGCAAGAGTTGGCTGGGAGCAAAGGGAATTGCATTTACTTTACTGATGAAAATGATGTCAATCTTGCTCTTAGAGAAGTAACTAGACCAGAGTGCTTTGTGTTCGACTTGGACGACCATAGCATTCAGAAGTTGGAATCTTCCCAGATGTTTTGGCCACCTCCAATTGAGTTTGGCTGCACGTCGTCTTCTCTGGATTGATGTAAGTATGATTTGTTAATGTCATAGAATTCGTGAAGTCATTTATACTTATAATTGGTAACACCATAAGTTTTGCTCCTTTTCCATGTTTAAGTATGATGAATCTTGTTGAAAGATGATTAAAGATGCATTGATCTCTCATTGGTGCCACTCTTATGGCATATAATTTCATTCAAATTGCAGCGGCAGCAAATGCTGACTTGCTGATGGAGCATGGCATTGGTCATATATAGTTATCTACTTGTCGAGGTTTTACTCCTTCAATTATGTATTACTATTCACCTACTTCATAGCAATTAGCTTGCAGTTTCTTAAAGAGGTCTGGTTGAACTGTTGCACTGAGGGAACTGTTCCACTCTCCTAGATCATAGTGGAAGACACTCACAACGCTTCATTTGGATTTCTAACCCCTTGTGATAATGAAATGAGCCTATTCAAAACCCATCTGTGTTATGCATTGTGTAGCAGGTCAAGGGATTCAAGCATCCAAACTGTTGCTCATACTTGATTATCTAGATAGGAATGCCAAGAAGAATCTGCTCTTATATAAGTGTTGCTCAGAATGTTATGAGAATAAATGCTACCATGATTTTTATCTTTCAGTTCCTCTGTGTTTTCTTCCATTGTGGTGATAAAATAAATGGATGGTCAAGAGAGATTTATTTACTGCGCACATGAGTGACACTCAGATGCCAAGAACCATATTATACATGTCATAAGCTCGCATGTTTTATATAACAATGTGTTCCATACTTGATGTATTGAATATTCTTTTTCACGATCATTTGGTCACAAAAAACTAATCGTAGCTCGTAACATTATGAAAAGTAACATTAGGGTTGTTTACAGTATTTGATAGAATTTATCTCTATAGATTTTTTTTTCGTTAATCAAAATAAATAAAAAAACTTGTACTTGACACATGAACCAATCAAGTTAGCCGAAGTCATAATACACTTGGAATGCACCACCAATACTCAACTCCTCATACACTGGTTTATTGAAGAGAATTCTTGCACAGTATCAAGCATATGAAGACACCTTTGGGTTTCTGTTTTGTTCTAAGAAGTTGAATTCATTTGAGGAAAAACATTTGAAAACTTCTTGTTGTCAGCTTGAAATGTTTCTCAATCATGGGAAGTATCGTGATGTAGATGGGAACATCTTATTTGAACTGCAATGTTACGGAAGAAGTTGCCAGAAGAAAATATGACAGCCATTGAGATATTAAATTTCATAAATCGGCTGGACTGTCTTCCGAATGCATACATTTTGCTGACTATACCTGTCCTGTTCACATCCACTGGTGGTTTTTCAAAATTGGAGATACTGAATTCTTACTTGCAATCTCCAATGTCACAAGAAGTTTTAGATGGACTAGCTTTGATTTCTACTGAGAAGGGGTTCCTAGAAAAACTTGACTATGACAGTTTAATTGATGATGGTGCAACTAGAAACGCAAGAAGAACAAGTCTCAGTGATACATGTTGCTCACATTAGTGATTGCTATTTGCTTAAAGCTTTTGACTTTGGAATTCCTAGAGGTTGGAAGATTACAGATGCATGTCAATTGAGTATCTAAGGAGCAGCTTGCAGTTGATTAGTGCTGAAGCAGTCCGGAAAGATTTTACAGCTGAATTTGCACAGAAAACAAATGAATGTGTTCAAGTTCAAAGCTGGATTGAACTAGTCTTGTTTGCTGCTGCGATAGTTGGTGTTGCTTGTTTTCTCTGATTCTGTTCAAGAATCCACAAGAATTTTGCTGAGGCTTTTCTCTGTTTTAGTTGTATCATTACAGGAGCTTACAATTTTATCTGAAGATATTTCTTAGTTCCTGTTGGTTTGTGAAATATCAGTGTTTTCTGTTTCTAAATTGTTAATTAGCTGCCTGTGTTTTCTATCATGTATTGTTTTCGTTCAGTAAAAATTCCCTGTTGACATATATCATAGATTGATTATTGGGTTTATGCCATAATTTACAGTTGTGGATGCCAGGGATTGTTTTCTTCAGATTCTGTTTAATCTGAGTTTTATATAGCTACGAAACTAGAGTAAATAGCTAAAAGACCAAACTACCCTGCTTTATAACACTAATAATTCAAACATTAATATGTAGTCATGTTAGGCTACATTGATAACACTACTCTTAGAATACAGCAATATCTTCACGGGTGCTTTAAAAAGACCAACTTCTAACAAAGGTAAACATTCACCATAGTTGAGGTGAGATAAAACTCAAATCACTATGAAACTCAGAAATGCTTCTGAGGCAAGCAATTTGGTTGTCTTCGATTGTGAGGCAAAGTTGATTTCAGATCATGGCTGAAAGTCAAGGATCCAAATCATCCAATACATGTGAAAATGAGAGAGTTGACTGTTGGAGCGATCTCCCAGTTGAGTTGTTACAGAGCATTGTAAAGCGGCTTGATGCCAAAGTTGATGTTTCTAGATCCCGTGCTGTTTGTAAATCATGGCGGTTCTCTATTCCTCCTCTGAATGGGAATTCTCCACCTATCAAAGTACATTTCAGTTATACTACCTGAAGAAGAGAACGTAGACAATCTTGCCTCTGAGGATGAGGGTAATCTATCATGTGGCACCTCAATCTCCTGCTTCAAATTCAAGGGGTTGGTTGGTTAAGGTCACAGAAAGTGAAAAGACATGAAAGAAACCTCGTATCATGTCACATCCTCTTTCTGGATCCCCATTCCCGAAAGGCCCGGTTCCTAAATGATTTTCCGGTATCTGAGTTGTCGAAAACTTATCACTCCCTGTGCTTATCAGTTGGCAGTGTCTTTGAATTCTGATTTTCCTGCACTTATGATGACTGTTGGTGGAAGATTGTACCACTGCAAATTAGGCGTTGATGGTGAGATTCCAAAGTGAAGGAAATTAAAAATCTAACCTCAGTCATCTATGAAGATGTTATTTGGCATGAGGGGAAGTTCTATGTTGTCTCCCTTGATGGGAGAACTATAGTGGTTGATTCTTCTCTGACATCTAAGATGATTGCGACCCCGATAAGTGCTCCTGTGATTTGGAGAAGTACTCCTTTTGGCATCCGCAAGAGATAGTAGGACAGGATGTAGGCATCTCTCAGAAGTATACATTCAAGAGTCCTTACAATTCAATAACCGCACTGAACATAATGCAATTCCCCTTCACTCCAGGAAACTCCTTAGACGAGACTGCAAACGATCCATCATAGCTCAAAACAATCACCTGATCCCCCAAGTTTGTCACATTAACCCAAGTCCCCCACTCCTCATCCAGCCTATAAACCTTAAAATTCGCCACCTCCCCATTAATCAACAATATTACAATTGTACAAATATATAATAGCTATTCTAGACTCTAAGTATGGAAAACATTAAATACAATTTATAGCATTGATATGTAGTTATATCATAGAATCAAAACAGCTATGAAATCTTCATGGAAGGAGAATCAGATGTCTTGGTTTTAGAAGAGGATTGAGTATGTTTAACATCCCTCCTCAAACTTGGCGGCTCTAGACGGACAAGTTTGTTGGAAAGAAGAAGATGTCGGGTCTTGTGTAACAGTTTGGTAAGTAAATCCCCTGGGTAAGTAAATCCCCTGGTTGATAGTCAAGCTCAATATATTTGATACGAGCGTGAAACACTGGATTGGAGGTCATGTAGATGGCACTGAGATTGTCGCAGTGCAATAAGATAGGAAACCGAACATGGGCACCTTGCTCATAGAGTAGATAACCAAGCCAAGTAGTTTCTGCACATGCATGGGCAAAAGAGCGGTAATCTGACTCTGCACTTGAACGTGCTATAGTGGGTTGTTTCTTGGAACACCAAGAAATTAAGTTGGAACCAAGATACACTAGGTAACCAAATGTAGAACCAAGAGAGTCAGGGCAACCCGCCCAATCCGCATCCGAATAGGCAGAAAGATGTACAGGCTGACATTGAGGATCAAAGTAGAGACCATGACCTAGAGTTCCTTTCACATAACACACAATGCGTTTACACGGCTCGTCTGCGTTAAACGTTCCGTTTCCACAGCAAGCTCTTCTCGTCTCGTTAAAAACTACAAAAACATTCATTAACATATATAATATCAAAATATGCTTTGAAAACGAATCAGTTATATCAAATTTCGATTAAATAATCTTACATGCGGTAGGTTTATGATGAGTATGGGAAATGATGAAGTGCCTTGGGGGAACATATATATTCATGTTTGTTTCAATACTAACAATTAGTTACCATGTTTTTTGGGGTCAAGAACAAGTCTGACCAGTTTGTATGCATCTGCAAGTGCATACATCAACCCTTTGCACTCTGAATTCGAACTCAACTTTTGCAAGAGGCCTCGTAGTGCAGACTAGAACAACTGAGAATCCACATTCATGGCATCATCACAGTCACTATGTTTATTCGACTTACGGTTGATCGGGCTACACCCGATTGCCCCAACACTAACAATCCCAAATTTTCTGGCTCCTAGCTAAATTCTGCAAGCGAAAGAATCAGCTTTAGAATAAGTAATATAGCTAACAAAAGAAGAAATAGGTAGTGAGCTAGATAGAGTACCCTGAGATGAGTTTCGTAGGTGGAGATAAGAGTGGTGATGTATATTCGACTTGCTCGCCCAGTGCGTTTGGCTTCAAAATGTGCAAAGATGTCATTGCTTCCAACACTGATGATAAAGAGAGACTTGGAGACATTAGCAACGCCATCGGACCCAGTAATTATGAGATTTGACTGCGGACACTTGAAAACTGTTGTACTTGTTCTCTCCTAAAGAAATCACCTTTCCCCGTAACATTTTGTAAATTAACCAGAAGATATTTAATTACACAGAAAAAACGTTCAGTATCAATATGTAGCTAGTGACTAAGTGAGCCCCCCCTTTAGAGTACATACTGTATATATGTATGTTTTGTGAACCAGTGTTTTTATACATACGTATATATTGAGAGTCCGGTTCAAGAGACATCATATTTTACGAGCAAGAGAGCTGAAAGAGGAGCTTACTTACCCACTTCTTTTGTCCTGTAGACTTCATAATTCCCGAAGCGAAGTTGATTCCCTTAGTTGGAACATTCCGAATGAGAAATTGCGATATATTGCTGTCCAGAAAAGAGAGACAAGGCGGCGGGCTTTGATAGAACCCCAGTTGCTGGGCTAATGAGCCACCAAATTAGAGAAATTAGTAGAGATGGACTAAAAAAGAAAGACCCATAACCTCAACTATTTAGTAAGTAGCTAATTAGCCACCAGACGAAGATCTTTGCGATTGATCAAGTGCATGCAAAAAGGACAGCTACTGCACTAAACTGTTACTGATTACAATCAGCAGCGAATGATGTAATATTTAGTTATTTACCTAGTAAATCAATAGTGTTGTAACCGTTGCTAAATCTTCCAGTTGGTTTGGATTGAGGGAAATCGATCCCGTTATAAGGGAAATCGGCCCTGGCTCTAGATTTCGGCAAATAATGGTTGGTTCCAACATCAGCTGTGGAGTCACCAAATACGCGAAGTGCTGGCACAACTGGCTGAGTGTGTGATGAGACGTGCGACCCAAGTATGCCGAGATACACAATAATACTAAGAAAAAGAGAAAACACTGCGGACCTGGCCATGGTGATTGCACTAGTGTTGCTGATACTCTGAGCTATGCTAGCTTCTGATGCGAATTAAGCTAGCTAGCTTGGCTTATATATAGCAATTTTACAGTACAAGTTAAACTTAGGACTGTATCAGAATCTAATATATTTAGTACATAGTCATCATCCAAAGCTCTTGTATATTATTAATCTGGCTGGAAATGCTCGAAGCCGCATCTATATATATGTACAGGAGAAGGAAGTATTTATAAGGGTTTTGACTTTGGGGGCGGAATTTTCTAACTATCATTTAACCAAATGAATGACTAATACTTGACATATTGTATATGATTAGGCACATTAATCTGGTTTCTTCCCTTGTTGAACGTGATTTTCAAGCTATTATTTTTTTCGATGACTGAGTCGAGTTTTGTTTTTGTTCGTTTTTCTTTTCTTTCTTTTTTCTCAAATTTAATGAAAGAAGTTCATTATTAATAGACTTGATCAAATAACACACCCAAAGAACGGATTTTAGACCTCATTATAAACCTAGCTAGCTTGATAAGAAAGGGTACGTCCGCCCCTCTTACACCAAAGGCTACAATCATGTATTAAGATCTCATCCAACATGTACAAGTTGGGGCTCTGTTTCCTTCGGAAAACTTGTCCCAACAAAAGAATGTTACTGTGTTGAATTGAGTTTTGAGTACTACTTACCAATTATTGAGTGTCTTTTTCTTAGGGATGATTCAAAGTGGATCGATGAGAATATTTAATTACTTGGTACCGGTATTCGGTTTTGCTAATAAACATGCCACCATGAATTACTGAATTGAAATGCAGAAAATGAGAAGAAAACATGAGACTACATTTTGAATGATTGATCTGTTTACAATTACTATATATCTTCTATACCACTTCATATACATGTAAGTAAAATTAACCAACACTAGTAAAACTGTAAAAAGTGATTCCAACAATCCCATATACTCCTAACAGGTTTTATTCATCCATTTAGTAATAGCTATATACACCATATATATTTATGCAGTGGCCAGTTCACTGAAACTCATGGGTGACACCATGAATGGAGCACCACCAAACAGATACATGGCTAACATTCCAGACGAAGCCTCTGATGAATGGTATTGATCCCAGAACAAGTAGCCGTCGCGATTTTCACACAAATTCGAATCTTGTTCACATCGCACCTCTGCATTCAACTTCCCCTTACCACAACAAGCTTTTGCCACCTCCAGAAACCGTACAAAAATTATAGTTAAATTTTTAAGGTATGTTAATAACAAATTTCCAAAATAATGATTTTTTTGTTAACATGTCTCGTCACTCTATTACCTAAAGGGAGAGGTTTTTCCAAGTGAGTATAGGATCCCTTTGCATTCCGAGCTTAACTCCTTCAAGAGGACTTTGAGTGACGTGAAGAACATGTGAGAGTAAGCATTCATGGCCTCCAAACACCCACCTGTTTCACTGCGTTTTCTCTGGGCGGGGCAGTACCCAATAGCCGGGACGCCGATGATCCCAAACTTCCTTGCTCCGAGCTTAAGCAGGTTCTACAAAGTATCACTTGAAATCATAAATAAAAAGGGTATAGAATGAATGTGATTCGGCAAGAGGACATATACTAGCAGTCACAAACCTTCAAATGAGTTCCGTAAGAGGTGATGAGTGTGTTCAAGTAGTCTTGTTTGGTTTTCTTCGTTAGGTTATACTTATTGGCAGCGAACAATTCAAACATGTCGTTGCTTCCAACCTGATGATGAACAGATACTTTGAAGTATTAGCCAATCCACCAGAACCCCAGGATTCCGATATACTATTACGTACTGTTCGGAATTGCTGTACTTGTTTCCCTAAGGATACAACATTTCCGTGCACGCACACATAACATTTCAATGCAAGTCGTTTGTTTGTACATGACACAATCTTAATCATTCGTAATATAAAAGTCGTTTAGTAAATGGGTACACACATTGTACAGGGTCATGGGAGATAAGCAAGAGAAGAGGAATATATAACTGAAGCTTACCCATAGTACTTTACCAGTATCATCCAGAAGTCCTGATCCACCTGATGCAAAGTTAACTCCCTTAATTGGAATCCTCCTCTTAGGAATTTGATTCTTCTTGTTTAAAAGAGAGAGAAAAGGTGGCGGGCTCTCCTTGTAACCCGGGAACTGTGCTAATAATTAACACACCAATGGCATAGAGAAATCAGAAGAAAAAAATAGCAATAAAAGTGACGGTAAGAGAAGGATTAATTAATATATACCAAGGAAATCTGCGACGTTGTGACCGTTGCTAAATCTTCCTGTTGCTCTAGAGCCTGGATAGTCAATCCCATTGTGAGGCATATCCGTCCTTGCTTTACATTTTGGCAAGTAATTATTGGTTCCAACATCTAATGTAGAATCTCCAAAGATGTAAATTGCAGGCACAGTAATATCATCCTGTGCAGAGGTTGCATGGAAATCTAGCATGGCTACAAAGAGTCAAACAGAAAACAAGGATATCCACCCCTTGTTATTGGCCATGTCGAATTTTTATAAGGCTAGTTAACAAATTAGAAGTAGAACAAGATAATCTAGAGGGTCACTGTCCTAAGTATATTCCCAGTCTGAGAAATAGAAGCCGCAGATTTAATCAGAAATTTTTGTTTTCGATTGGAGGAATTTTCTGTAATCTGATATTTAATTCATGAAGATGCACGCCATGATCTGCAACAGCAGCTAGCTTTATTAGCGTATTGAATTTGAGTAACTTCGCTTCTTCAATCTAATTAATACTCTCCCTAGCTTGTTAACTGTGATTGATTCCCTAATTATATTATGTGCCAATCTTGAATCCTTGTCATTGTATACGAGACTTGATGGAGTATTGCTATTTTGAGGAAGACTGTTGGATACATTTTGCTTCTGTGGTGATGCAATCTTTTGTGATAATATGGATTGTAGAGACCTATAAGCTTGTTCAACAACTCTCTGATTAATTCCTAATTTCCAGTCTTCCCTTCAACCTAGTGTATGGTAAAATGCCTAAATGGCGTGAGGTAAAAATCTCATTCATGATTTTACGTCACGTCATCATTGACAGTTAGACGTACGAGTAGTACCATTACCAAATAAAATAGGGTGATTAAGAACAAAGCTAGCTTAATTGATCATATGTTAAAAGCATTAATCCGAACTCAGTTTCTTAATGATGAGGTGCCTTTGGAGTGCCGGATGAAAGAGCTGAGATACAACATTGAAGTCCTCTATCGTAGCAGGTACCATGATGGATGATCGTATATAGAATTATAGAGCAGCACCCGATATCATCCGTTCAACGCTAATGATCCCAAATTTTCTGCGTTGTTCTATGTCAAACAGATTCGATCTACAATTATAATTAAGGGTTTGAATCAGTATATATAAAGTTAAGCCATTTTATATAGTTTGAACTTATTTTATTCTCCTGCTTAGGAAAAGTCAATTGGCTCCTAGCTTCATACAAGACATCAAAAGGGTCGTTCTCCGAAGTTCTCTAACAAAGTTTGGCTAGAACTAATGAACTATAACCCTCATAGATACTAAGAAAACAAACTGCAACAGCTAGCACTTAACTGATGATTTCAGCGAGAATTGAATGATTATGACTGCCACAGCTTGCATTGAGTTGTTTCTTCCCTTGTTTAGTGTGATTTGGGATCGATTATATTAATTTCTTGATGTATAATCTAGGGTTGTTTCTCTACTTTAGCTTTAATTAATAATTATATGCATGATGATCAAATTGGTACTAGAATTGTCCAGTGTATGCATAATAATACTTATGCATGACTTGAGGTTAAGATAATAGAATTGAGATTACAATTGAACGATTGGTGAAGTTAGCTCGTACTACGTACTGGTGATTAGGGTTGCATGGGTCGTGGTGATATTGTTAGCTAGAGTAGTTTATTATAGTTAGGTGGCCGGAGTATACCCTAAAAGACCTGCAGGTACATATATATAAGACTAGCTAACTTATTTGGTGGAATAATACGAACCGTGGAAGCCGAGTGGTGAAGAATGACAGGCCGGTCTTCTTCTATTCGAGAGGGATCGGAATTGAAAGTAATCGTCATTTGATGCTCTTATCGATCGTTAATGAATTATATGAACTGTGAAATGCACCATGTATGGAGGTCTGGATCATTCTTTTTATTCCTTGAGATATTTAAATAATCTAGTTAGCTTGCTCGTGTTGATTTTATAAACTCTTAAATACGATGACGATGCATCTTATATAGTATGCTCGACTTAAAAAAATTCAGTGAGTTTCATTTTAGTTGAGTAGTTGTATTGTTTATTTCCCATTTAAGGTCAGCTGGTGATTCATGCATTCACACTACCATTGTTCTCCATCCTAAGAAGAAAGAAATGCAACCCATACGTACCTATCACTCGTCCATGATTGTAGAGAGAAATATTATTGTAGTAACTTGATCTAAGTTTGTAAACCCTTGTAGAAACCTTTTTTACTCAACTCTAAACTTATCGTATTTTGTTTCAAATATGAGAGAGACATTTAGTCACTAGCAGGCCATCTCCTTTCGCAACAAGAGATTATTTAGTCACTAGCTTACTATAGTAGTAGCATAGATGATGAGCATTTTTGGATTTAATTTTGGTATAACTATGCTATCGGAAGAAAAACTTGTATTTCTCAACAACAATGGCATATCAATTAGTTTACTTTTTTTATATCAAAATGCACTAATGTGCTACAATAGTGTGAGTTGAACTCACAACCTCTCACTTGTAATTAATGAGACTTATGTCACTAGAGCAATTGGTATTGGGCAATTAGTTAACTTTTTTCTAGTTTTTAGTTTCTCGTTTTGTGATTTCTTTTATCATGGGACGTCAATTCTTATATTAATAATAATGAAATGTAAGAGAACAACATAAATATAGTTCACCCTCATGAGCTACAGTATAATCGAATCATACGAAACTATCTAAGAAAAACCTAACAATCTCAATGTTACAAACCTTAAAGTGAAATCCGCAAAGAAACCCAACCATGCTCGGATGAGCAAGAAACCATAAAATTGGACCTCCATCCCATATGTAAATTAGAGCCTCAAGTAGCCAAAACCAACCGAAAAGATCCCAAACTCGGACCCAACAGTGTGGGCTTTAGGTCAACTCATCCCACGCCGCTTAGGTCCAAGCAAATGTTCGGTAAAAAAAATGTGTTTTGGGCTCCCTAAATTGGCTAGGAACCACCATCCACCGCCTCCGTCGCCACCGCTTCACAACGGAGGAACTTGCATGCCTCGCATGAGTCACATCCACTCTTAATCTGCGTAGGGTCTTCATGCAGCCATCAACATTCACTCTTCATCTGTGTAGGGACTTCGTTTTGTAAATTATAACTTATCGTAATTTGAAAATTCAACAAACAAATGGTAAGTAAATTAAGAAAAAGATAATAAATTCCATATATCAATAGAATTTTTGGTAAAGTAATTAAAGAAAATCAAAGTTCCTCCATTATTTCCTTCTTTTTTCTTTTGCACCTAGAAAAAAAATAGAACATCGTCGTCATCATCCGATGCTCAATACGCTCATGACAAAACGAAGTGTAAAAAAGACAGACCTCCAGAATTCCCGTCTCTCTTTGTTTCAATCCAAATCCAAACCCTTCTTCCCATAACCTCGTAACTAGCTCTATCGCAGTTTAACCACACTTGCTTCCTTTCTCTCTTATTTATAATCCAAATCCAGACCACCCCTCAATTTTGCGAGCGAAAACAACACACTTTCCCGGAAAAATAAAAATAAAAACCAAGTCGCTTCAGATAATACTGATGCAAACAGTTTCTCATTTTCTTCAATTCATTTGATGACGATCTTCAACGTTTGCCGTAGCCTCCGAGACTCATCATGCGGAGCATTCGACCGGTGCTGCCGGTTTCTCCCTTGCCTCTCCGATCCCGGTGAGCTTTTTCTTCAACCCCCCTTTTGGATTTCTCATAAACCCAGATGTTAAAAACGTAATCTTTACTGTTTACTTAGTTCTTTTGAACCCAATTGAGCCAAAGATCGTATCTTTTTGTTAGTGTAGGTGTGTTTTTTGGCAGAGCTTGACTTTTTGTTTATGGTTAGATTGAAATATTGTTTTTTTGTTTGTTTTTGGTTGGTGGGTTTAGCTCGGAGGTCTGCTTTGGGTTTAAAGGCTGCATTGGTGCTGCTGCATCTGATATATGCTGGTGTTCTGTTTCTGTTTGATGGAGGTTTGATAGAGAAAACTAAAAGAGAACCATGGTATGCTTATTCTTTTTACTCTTTTTGTGTTTGTATTTTAATTGCATGACAGATTGTAGAGTGGGAAGTATTGCAGTTGTATCGAAGTGGAAAGATATGTAATTTGAATTCTGAATGTAGGCACATATGGGTTTCAAATGGTTTCTCAAATTAGAATAAGTTTGAGTGATAGGTTGAGCTGGTTATTCAGTAATGTGTGCGTTGCGTTCGGTGTAAAAGGAGGCAATTTATAACTGCAAACAAAATTGGTGGAACTTAAGAAATGTGAAAATGAATGTAATTGAAGGATGCAACTAATTGGGGTCATCATAGTTTAATTGCTAAACGTGTGGTTTCTGTCATACTTTGTCTTCCTTATTTGTCTTGTCTTTCTGTTCTATCCTTTTTCAGGTATACGGGAACATATTTGGCTCTCTTTGTCATTACATTGGTTCAATACTTCGTTACTTCTGGTTCTTCTCCTGGGTAAATTTAATTGCACTTTTGCCTCGGTTGTCTATTTAAATTAGAAAACTTTTATGTGATGGTATTCCAATTTCAGCTCATTACTTTTTATTTTCTTTTGTATCTATATCTTTAGCTATGTCCTTGATGCAATGAGGAAAGTGAATGAGGCAAATTCAATATTCAGAAGGACAGCGACAGTATCAAAGTAAGTGTTTCTGTACTTTACCTCTCTTGTTTCTGTCTATGCTTGTATCATTATAATTATCAAACTCAAAACTTCTAAGTCAATTAATTTGTTGATCTTATCTTACTTTCATATTTTAATATTGATAATGTTTAAGCAAAGACAGCCTGCTTCAAGCAAAGGAAGCGTGGTTGTGACAATGGAAGGGAATCAGTTGGGAAGACCACTTATTAAAGATTATGGAACACCTTGGACCAAACTTGTATTGGACTTGTATCTTCCTGGAACATCTGTTAGGTAGGCGGTATAATGTTGATGCTAAACTTGTTCATCTTTCCATATGTCTCTTATCTGTTAGGTAGGC
Organism: Comarum palustre; assembly: GCA_951800085.1. Taxonomy (NCBI): domain Eukaryota; kingdom Viridiplantae; phylum Streptophyta; class Magnoliopsida; order Rosales; family Rosaceae; genus Comarum; species Comarum palustre. The sequence continues at coordinate 5,385,886 of OX637588.1, read as the reverse complement.
GGTATAATGTTGATGGTTGATTCTTCTCAATTATAACGTCTTATCTGTTAAGAGGGCGCCCACTCATCCTTTGTTTTTTACCAGAGTGGCTTAAAGTGTCTAAATGCTTGTCTTTAGCTCTCCATCTTGCATCACTGGGAACAGTTTATGCCTATTCTCTGCCAGACTTGATGATGCATTATATTTCAGTTCATAATCTTTTGCAATACAAACATAATTACCGCCTTATAGTCTACATTGATCAATTTGTACACTTAGTTCTAAGTTTAATTTCTTTTGAATTCAATATTAATGAAGACACAAGCAAAAACGCTCTTATTTTAGTTTAAAGTTTGGCTATGTCACAATTGGTCTTAATGATTGCTCCTTTTGCTTATTGCAGAAGTTTGACTTGCTCCTACTGTAATGTTGAGCAGGTACCTATTCAGTTTTACATTTTGATTTTATTACTACTGGTTATTTATTTTAGATCTCTTGCCAACAGAATTAAGAAAAAGAAAGAAAGAAAATTTGAACAAAGTAAAAGTTAGTAGAAATGAAAGATAACATGTTCATAAGACTAACTGCAGAAACCGCAAAATACATCCCTTGCTCAGTAGGCCATAAAAGTAGGTAAAACCAAAGGGAATCCCAAGATGCTTCTATGAAGAAGCCCACAAGATGGACAATATCTGTTCCTCAAAGAAAATCCTCCTTCTATCTTCTCTTAGCATTGTTTCTTGCTTCCGAACAGTCAAAAGCAATCAAAATGTTGCACGCCACTACGGAAATTATTATACGTGTATCTGTAATAAGCTGCATTCCAGTTTTTTTTTTTTTTTCATAAATTCATATGCTAGTACTGTAGTTAGTCCTGAATATTTATCTCTTGCTAAGCAGCTTAAAATGAAAACCAGTGTTCTTCGGTAGACTAGGTGATTTCTAGTGTCAGCTACTCAGCTTTCCATCCGAGAAGTGCCACTAGGAAATGTTCTCCGATGTTGTCATTTACTTAAATCACTTTTCTCCTTTTCCCTCACAAGATAAGCTACTTTATATCTAGTTAACTGAGCTTGAACCACGAGAGACATTGGAACATTCAAAATAATATGCCACTTGGCAAACAAGATTGTTGCTCCCGAAATCTAGTAATTTATAGCTTAGGTAGGAAGACAGTCATGTATTATTGCCCTTTCTTGTCACAAGTTTAGTGGAAGGGGAATCTCACATCCATCTCTGCAGTTACTTTGATAATTTGTTTTCTTCATATAGTGCTAAGTTTATGTTATATACCTTGACTGACTGTGACTTGTATGCAGCCTCCGAGATCAAAGCATTGTCATGATTGTGACAGATGTGTTCTTCAGTTTGATCACCATTGTGTGTGGCTTGGAACATGCATTGGTGTGGGTAATCATTGTAAATTTTGGTGAGTGCAATTTGGTACTAATAATAAACTTGGTTATTATAATTTGCTTTCTGAAGTTCTGATGTCAGCAATAAGTTGGAAGTATCTTTTGTTTGTGGTGTGATAAGCTGAGATTAGTACTAGTTATTGAGTATAGCTGTGCACATGTGTAATAATGTAATTGCTTGATTAACATCTGCATTCTTTATGCCAGTATGTTTAATGTAATTTTATGGAAAGGAACTTTCATATTGCATCATGTTATTTTCAAATGCATTTATAGTTTGCAGAAATGTAGTTTGAGTTTGGTTGAAATATTCTTCTTGACAGTTGGTCTAAACATTTACGAAATCCTACAATCGTATATAGTTCTCTATTACATGTCATGATCTTTCCTTAAATTTTGATTTTGTCATTCGTAAACCTTTTAAACAATCAATCTATGTACTCTAGTTCTGCGAATTGAAATAGCCAAGTTTATACATACATATCTAACTTAAGTAGTAGCAATTAAGAACTCATTTGTACTTTGATCTATATGTCGTAGGTGGTACATTTGTGAAGAGACTGCATTGTGCCTCTGGACCGGTATCCAATATATCACATACCTGAAGAGTAATATATCAAGCGCTTGGTATGTCATCTTCTCCCAGGTCTTAGTTCATCATAATGATTGAAGTACTAACCCTGCCATTGTGAAGTCATACCTATGGTGTTCTTATAATCACACCATAAGACATTCAAGAGAGGAAAAAAACCATCACTTAGATACTTGGGTCCCTTGCGGTTTTCAGTTATCAAGTGTCTTATTGGCCATTTAGGGTTTTGTTTTAAATTGTAATTGTGTCCTCATTTAAACCTGAGTTCGTATTCAAACTGTTTTGATTGTCAGGTGGAAGGATGCAATCATGATTGTGCTGTTGGTTACCTTATCGATTTCACTGTTTTTTCTCCTTCTCTTGCTACTTTTTCACAGGTAATCTGTTTATATTTGAACGAGTACTCCATAATGAATAGTCATTTACATGATTTACATGAAAAGCATGATTGAAGACATGATTAATTTTTACTTTATTTTCTGGCAGCTATCTTATTCTGACCAATCAAACTACCTATGAGCTTGTAAGACGTAGACGGATCACATATTTAAGGTTGGTTGTTTCCACTTATTATTCTCTTTATAAATATGTAATGTGATATACTGGAACTACTGACCCAAAAGAAAAAAGTAACTATAAGATTGCTTGTGATGGTGTATTGATATATGTAGTATCATGTATTACTTTAGTATAAGGTTAGGGAAAATTTTAAGAATAGTATATGACAAATGTTTTACTCTAAATTTTGGTGTTTCATGTTTCAAAACAATCAAAACCGTACATTCAAAACCCAACATAATTTTAGTACATGTCGTCAATAACATTGTGAACTCTATGTAATTTTTAAATTTTCAAAGGGTGATTTTGGGTTTTATCTACTTTGTCTCTTGTTTATATTATGTTTTTTAAAAAGCTTCTTAAAATACAGTTTTGGATCCAAGGTAAACGTAAACCAATCTTTTTTGCATCTTTGAACCGGCCAGATCAATCTTTTAATTCAATTAATTATTCGGTATTGATCAACCTCCATGGCTCCATCTAGGTATTTAGGGTTTGCAATTTGGTATTACTTGACAATGCGGACTCTACTCCACCAAAGCAATTTGAAGGTTTCTTCGAATCTAAATCTTCTTCACAAAGTTCAGCATGTCCGTGCAATTCATAAATCTTTTGTAACTGTGACTTCTCATCCTACAAATAATCAAGCTCTCAACATTGCTCTCAGGATCTCATAACTCCATCTATTTCCCATCAGCTTCACCAGTTCACCTCACACATATTCACCATAGATGTTTTGAATTTACTTTTTTTTTATCATATAATTATTAATTTTAATGATTTAGTACTGCTAGATTAATGAGTGACATCTTTGCCCCTCAAAATTTGACAGAAACACACTAGATAACGGAGGATGTAACATGTATGTATTTTTGGTTGAAATTACAAGTTCATGTACCATTTTGATTGTTTTGAAACTTGAAACACCAAAATTTAGAGTGGATCATTTGTCATGTATTATATCTAAATTTATTCTAAAAGGTTATCTGAAGAGACTTGGCTGTATAGTGTGATAATTCTGATGTCTTTTTTACTTGTGGTCAACAGGGGAATTCCTGATAGAGTATATCCTTTTAGTAAAGGAGCAGGCAGAAATTTATACGAGTTTTGCTGTCTTCGGAGCACTAAATACAGAATGGAATCATTACCAACAGCTCTGGAACTTGAAGAAAAGGCAAGACCATATACATGCACGGATGTTGTAACATGTCGATGTTGCTGACATTGAATTTGTATCATTAATATTTTTTTTCCATTGGCCTGATGTTCATTGAGAGCAACATCCGGAGGCAAATCTGTGCATGCATTTGTTTAGATAGCCCCGAGATATGGCAGCCACGGAAGTTTGGATTGAAACAGGGTTGATAGTTTGTGCTTCACTTTAGGCTAGATCTTTAGGCTCGTTATACGGTTGGTTTTTGACCTTATGCTTTGCTGAATGTAAGATTCAAAATGTTTGTGCCAGTTTATACAGCAGTGATAATTCCATTAATACTGTATTTGTTCTCTTCGACGACTCCCTCGAAGAATTGTCTTGAGAGAATTTGTTTTTGAGATGCACCTTTGCTATGCATACCATGTTTGCTTGATACTGTTGGGATATACCAAGTATGATCTGCCAAACAAGTCCTCATTGTAAGTTTACAATTATCATATATTACTATATTTGACAAGTCCTCATTGTAAGTTTACAATTATCATATATTACTATATTTGTATGCAGTGCGTCTGGTTCAGATCCATTACTTCAATTAGTTTTACTTTTTGACTACTGGTTGGTAGAATTCATCTACCTTCTGACATTGTATGTTACCAAGTAGTTGAAAATTCTGATCTTCACGTTACGTTCTTCGACAAAACAGAGAGCAATCATAGTATAGTTTCGGTGCGGCCACACTGGTTGACCTTCTGGTCAGGGTTCCTCATGTGACTTTGAGCCACTTTCTCAGACCATGTTTCGTTGAAAAGGGCATGACGCCATGAGCTAGATGCCGTTGCCACTTGAGCCGCCATGTTTGAGTTTCATGAACCCTTTTAGGTTAAAGTTGAGTGCCGGAGTTTGATTTTAGAACAGGCAGGCTGTAGATCAGAAAATCTACTTGTTATCTGTATCCATTTTCAACGAACCTCTTTGTAATCACTAATCAGGCTACTACTACAAGGATCAAGGTTCAAGGTTCAAGTGTAAATCTAAAATCTTTCAAAAGTGGTTCTAGAAAGCTGTCCAGTCACCCTCAACCTTCTTTCCTCATCCTACCGGGAAATGGAAAGCGTTGATAATATTGAATTTCCATTCCAATGGTTTCTTTTGTTGGAGATACTTGGATATATGAAAGTTTTTTTTGGGAGATTATAGAGAAACAGAGATTAAATTGAAGATTCAATATGAATTTTTTACTAATATTGTTATTACACGCCTAAAAGATTCTATAATGTCACATTGCAACATTCTCATAATCCCAAAAAAGAACAAAAAAAATACTATATATAATTGTGTTGCCATTTTTTTCTTTTCTTTTTATCCCTGAAGCTCAAAGCCAGCAGCACAGCAGCAAACCGCTACAACTGTAAATAACATTTTCTTCTTCACACAGATGAATGAAACAAATTAATAAGAGCAACTTCACCCATATCTCATTCTGTTTTGTTGCCTTATTAAGGCTTGAAGAAGCTGACTTTAATACCAGTGTCAATAACAACGTACAGTCCAGCTGCAATCAGAAGTCCTGTGAGACCCATTCCCAACACACCAAGAACCCAGTTAAGCCACCAGCTTACACCATACTTCTTTGGCTTCTTGATCTTGAGCCACATCCAACATGGGTACACCAATGTCACCGGCAATGCGATTCCTCCTATCAAACCAGCAACACTTCCCAGAAATGGGATTGCCACGGCCACGAAGAAGCACCCGAATCCGAACATGGCTCTCCCAATGCATCTAAGCCACCACGGCAATGGCTGCTTCTTTCGGCTAGTGTACTTCGACTCCATGTGGTCAAACATGGGCATGCCGTAGATTTGGAATGAGCTCACGGCATTTACCACCACGAACAAGCTCATGAGTCCCAAAATGAACTGTGACACATCTTTCGAGTGGAATTCGTAAATGGCAGATAGCATTCCTCCGTTTGCCGGTATCTATCAGATGAAAAACAAAGTTAGAACTGCATGATCAAAAGTCTGAAACTAACAGCGACCACGAGGTTAGGTTAGGTTAGCTTACCAAGTGACCATAGGCCCAGTAGCCACCAATGGCAATGGGGAATAAGCAGCAAGCAATGAGTGTGTAAGACACCTTGACACCTCTCCACATTGGTACACGTGATGGATGTTTCTCACTAGATGGCATGGTGGCCTGCAATACAACATAAATTCACAGTTAGTCTATGATTGAATGAATAATTCTAAAAGCTCTAAACCAAAGTGATGGTGATGATCATAATCAGTGTAGCTAAAGGCCCCAATTTTTTTATTTGATGGAATAAAGGTGTAGTCCTAGCCTCCCTCTGATTTTGACATTGGAGTCTTTAGAGATAAGCTTATAACAGTGCAGTGCATGTTACAACAAGATTATTGTAATACCCTACATATAATAAGAACATTATGAATGTGATAGGAGCCCAGAATTAAGCTAGATATTATAATTATGTAAACTTGTAAAGCTAATAGAGTATAGTATAAACAAATTAAAATCATGATCGGTCATGGTGGGTTTTTATTTAAAAAGTATATGCAATTGAAAACCTTATAGTACTACTATACTCTATTGGAGTTTCACTGCATCAAAAGGACATTTTCCAAGCAACCTCTCATTTTCTAATGTTTTGACAGTTGGGTTTTGATTCATATATACGATATGTTCATCTGGTCAAGATTGTCAATTTGTGAAAGCATCACGATGTGTTTTTCTTCCATTGATAAATTCATATGTAACCCAGGACTTGCCGTTAGAAAATTCCTCTCTTCAAGAGAAAATGATGTGTAGACTTAGAAAAAAACCTTTAATTAGTTAGGTACGAGTTGTTAGAAAATAAATATTTGCATGCAGGAGATTTCAACAATGTTTCTTTCACAATAATACGAGCATTAAAGACAAACGATGTAGAATATAATTAGTGAAATATAATTTACCTGAATCTCGAGGATTAGATTGTGGCCTCTGAATGCGAAAGCGATGATTCCAAGAGCATTTAACACATCAAACACTCTTGCAACTTCGGATCCTTTTCTAACAGGATTATACGACACACCAGGAAGCCTACCCTCAGTTACAGACACCACCCACATCATGGTACAGTAAGCAACAGCAGTGAGTGCACCAATCAACGAAACCCCGGCAATGGAGTTCAAGTTAGGCAACAATGAAAGCATCACAGCGCAACACGTAAACACCAAGAACCATTCGACGGTCGTCAATGGCTTGGCGGTACAAGTAGCCCCGCAGACGATCTGGAAGAATAGCTTCGAGGTCGATCCACCAATGACGATTAAGGCCACACAGTTACCTCCCGAGAGGTACATGATGGGGAACAGCCCTAGCAGATTTGCGATCCGATCACCAAATGTGAAACTGAAGAGCTGCATGTACCTGCTGTACCGGACTCCGGTTTCAATGTTTTCGTGGAGATGGATAAGAAGATAGAGCGTGTAGAGTTGCCATATGAATGTTACAGTCAAACAGATAATTCCCCATGTCCTGAAAAATCAATCACAAAGTTTATGAGTTGGACAGTCTAACAACATAACATAGATGTATCGTTTACTAGAAAGTTTAGCCGGAAACTTACCATCCGAGGATAGTGAAGGCCACCGGAAGCACCAAAGCTTGGATACCGATACCGGAGCAGAGAGTGTGAAAAGCAGCGTAGTACTTGTTGCCATTTCTGGACTCAGTGATGGGAAGCCAAGCATCTTCAGGGTCAAGCCTTGTGGCCCTGAGAGCCTTCCTTACGGGGCTACCCAAAGGAGTGAGGAACCTCGGAGTCAAAGACATCCTTGGAGTTCTAATCCCCAACGGTGTTCTCGCTCCCTTAGGAGTCTTGCTCGGAACTATTGCACCGGCGCCTTCGACATCTTCACCTCCGTGGTGGTTGGCAGCTGGAACGGCTGCTTCGAGCAGAGGTGACCGGGAGAGAGAAGGGGAGTTGTACTGAGAAGGAGGGCAAGAAACCGGAGGCTGCTGTTCAGGCGCCACCGGAGGCTTAGGAGCCACCGGGCGAGGTGTTATAGGAGCCGAACTGATCTCATTTGCTTCCTTGCTCATGGTTTCGTTTGCGCTGTCTCCGGTGTGGGATTCTTGCTCTCTAAGGTCTACCACTGTGTCTTGGTTGGGATGGCAACATGGGACTATATAGGTGAAGAAAAACAGTGCATTATAATAAAAACCAAAGAAAATAGAGAAACTCAAATACGAAGTAGGTTGGAAATTGTTGTGAACACTCTATTCGGTTCGTTTTAGACTGCTTTCGACGACTATCACAATTAGTTGGGAAATAATAAAAGCAAGTTGTTTGACGGGCAAATTTGGCTGCTAGTTACTATTTTCCTGCTTTTCTGCATTTCTGATAGATTTTATATAAGAATTTTGAGCTCATTGTTTGGTAATTGTAATTATGGGGTGGGATTTAGGTTCATAATCTCATAGTGGAATAGGACTTGGTCAACTTATTGCTCCTAAGCAGAACGAACCAAAGAAGGCACACCTCATTAGGGTTATATTTGTCTTCTGCAAAAATTTATATTACCATGTGGTGTTTTGGGAGGTGGGAGAATAGAAAATGCAGTAAACCCAAAATATGGGAGCTGCAGCTTTCAAAGGGAGTGGCAAGCGAGTCAATATATGTGTTCGTTTGAGTTTTGAGCCTTATGACTTTATTGGACCCAAATGGAAGCAAGAAAAACAAGTCTCCTGGTCTCTTTCTTGGAATAGAATATGAAAAAGGGTATGAGATTGTATTTTTTTGTGTAAGATATTCCAGGTCATTTGTAAAATCTATACAGGTTATGTTTAATCATTGTTAATTTCAAGTATATTTTTGTTTCACTCAGAACTTATGAGAGTCGGCTTTTATCAAAATTTCATAAAACAAATTTTAAAGAAGAGACAATTTAGAGGTGGCGATGGGTCTTATTTGGTGATCCTTAGCACCTCTAGTAGTTCTTGTATAATTTCTTTATTATAAAAGAGAAAATCATAAAATCTCTATAAAAATGTCTCAACTTTAATAATTTTTCTATTTTACTTTACAAAATTAAATATTTTTTTGTATAATTTAATTAATGATATATATATATATATATATATTCAAATCAAAATCACATGTCCCATGCTTAAATTTATCAATCTTCCACTAGAGAGATGAAAAAGACATTTTTTTTAAGAATAGTGAGTGAATTATAAAAGAAAAATAATAATTTTTAGAAAATTCTCTATGAATTATACAAATTCTGATAATTCTACAAATATTGAGGATATGTTTTTCTCTCTTCTCACTTTTTTATCATATAGGATGGTTTACACGAGCTATTAGCGCTAAAAATCATGTTTTTTCCTTTAAATTAGATGTAATTATAATTTTATATAAGTTGTTAGAGATATTTTTAGATGTCAAGATAAATAATTCATTTATACAATTCAATCGTCACTTGCTCCTTACTAATTAATTCGATACTTGATTGTGTTATATATGTACCATATCAGATTGTTTCTTTGGTCAATACAGTATGAGATTATTGCACATTTTATTGCATTTGACTGCAAATAAACCACTAAGCTACGAAGTTTGTCAATGGAGCATGTCGGGTACTGGTTCATTAGGGCGGCCCGCACTTCGTATAACATGAATTCTACACAAAGTTGTTGAAAACAATCTTCATTTGGTTCCCAGGTTTGAATATTTCTAGAAACATGCATGGTCTTATACTGATGATCACATAGATTGAAATTCACCATAGTCAAGCATCTGTATCATCATTCTCGACATATAGCATGAAGTCCTCAATCAACAATTAATATCAGCAAGAAAAAGAATTCTAGGATTCAGAATTATTGATCTACCCCAGCAAAAAACAAAGAGAACAAATAGATAGATAAACATACGATCGATGTGCAAGTCTAACCTAACTATACCAACTTGTGAAATAAATCAGTACATGAACATTCTACCCATTTGCAGTGATGCAATAAGATTCCCAAATGCATGAAGAAGATACAGGGTTAGATATTGCATATATATATATATATATATATATATATATATATATATATATATATACATAAATTTAATTTATAATTAATCAATAATTATAAATAATGAGATGATGATATAAAAATAATTACTATGAACAATATTGGTTAATTACCACATTTGATTCAAAGAGAAATAAAACTTATGAAAGCTGAATCACGTGCAGAGGCGGAGACACAATAGTGCACCATAGGGGCTGTGCCTCACTAATTTTTTCGGACAAAAGCTAACATAGACCAGTGCCCTACAAAATAAAATATATTAATACTTATATATATATTTATTATTATTATATATAGAGAGACAGATTTTTCTTGCAAACTAAAGATAGTTTACTATCACGTGCACTTCATGTCTTACATTTATTTATTTTTTATTTTTTATTGGTGCATTAGTGACGTCAACGTGGGATCCTTCAATGTTTTCAATTTCAGCTTTTATTTTAGTTTTTTCTTCGATTTTTAGTTAATTAATACAATTTAATATTCTTTTTCCTCATTCATTTTAATAATAAAATTCCTATCTTTATTGAATTTAAGTTTTATCCATACTTTTACTATTCTTCTTCGCAATAGAATTCCAAATTCAATACAAAAATATTAATAAAAATATCTAAATATACCGTCAATTGTAATAAAGAATTGTATTCTTTATCAATTTTCTCTTTTACAAATATGTACAAATACCTTAAAAGAAGTGTGGAGATGGTGTTTTCTGCTATTAACAATGTGAAGACTCAGCTGCGGAGTCGAATGGGTGACCGGTTCATAAATGATTGTTTGATTTTATATATTGAGAAATCAATTTTACTAGTATAAAAGATGAAACTATTATGTAACGATTTTAAAATATGAAAGATCGACGAGGACATTTACTGTAGTAACAGATAGAAATTTAAATTTAAATATTATTAATATTTTTTCAATTATTACTTATGTGTCCCACTCATCTGGAATTTCTGGCTACGCCACTAATCACATGTCTTACAACACTTAATACGCATAACACCAAAAACGTATCATGACTCCAAACTCAAACAAAGGATACAAGGAAAGTGATGAAGTCGAGTCGTGTGTTTCACACACTTTCCTTAAGACAAGTTATGTCTCCTCTATCGGTGCAAAAGACTTGATGACATTTTTCTCCTAGGATACAACGACTACTAGTGCTTTGGAGCTGCACTGTTGGCAAAAACACCCAAAGAACTTGTAGTACCTTCAATTTATCACTAGAATGCTATAAACTAGAGAGAGGATAACTCTTTGAGAAGAGGAGATGATTATCGAATGATGATGTTTTCAATTGTATTTAGAACAAAGGAAGTGTCGCATATTTATACATAGGAGAAACCATTCACTACTTGAATTGCCATGAATTCTAGTTGATATGTTACAACCCTTAGCATTACTTCCAACTTTTGACATTCTATAGTTACAATATTCCACATAAATGTGTGGTTGCAACCTTTCACATAAATGTGTTGTTACAATCTTTCACATAAATGTGTTGTTACAACCTTTCACATAAATATGTGGTTACAACCTTTCACATTAGTGAGATTACATCTTTACACATTATGTGAGGTTTAGCTCATAGAATTCAATCAGTCAATAGACTATATAAAGTCTATAATGCATGGTTTCAAGCAATTAATCATTTTTAGGTAACTATTTCTTATTCACCCTATAACTTATTTAAATTTTTTCATTTAAATTGGTTAAATAAAATGGTTATTTTCACAATTTTTCCAACAATTCTCCACATGAATGAAATAGGCGACCAAAGACTCGATAGACTTGGTGATAGATTTCTACGGTCGAAACGTGCATAGGATAGGTAGGTTATGAGCCTTTGAACCCTTCCTTATAAAAACATGTTTAATTTACTAACTAAATAGTAGACATGATGTCTTTGAACTATCCGTCATTTGTGTAAATGATGACATGTCCCACACAGGAATCTCCCTGGCACATTCCAGTTCTCATTATTGTGTCCATTTTGGCCTTAGACACGAGTCTGATTCTGTAAGAGTTTGACAAGAGTTATGCCCTTAACAACTCCCTTAGAAACGGCCCCACTTCACTCTCATAGAGGTGATTTCTTAATTAAGAGTAATCCGCATTACTCTGCTCGGTTTTTGTAGCGTCCTGGGAGGGGAAACTACAATGGCCACAATTTTAAGCCAATAAGAAGCCAACACGTCCGAATAACGTGCCAACAACTTATTAACCTAAAGTCGTAGGCTTTTTAGTAAGTAAAATAAAATTAAACTTTAAAACTTGAGTGGCATCACAATAGTTTCTTAAAACATTCATCAGAGGTTTTCCACATTCGCGGAAGGTAGACAAATTAAAGGGACAATTAAAAACTTTAGCGACAATAACAAAAACATGCAACAGGGTTAACAATTCAGGATGACACATTTACTGTTTATGTTAAATGCTCTGGTAAATGACCAGAAGGATAAAACAAGAAAAGTGAGTACAACTTGGACCAAACATCGAGTAGGACATGAGGCTCCACACACACAGCTCTTTCTCTATCCCGTCACAGTACACAGCACCTGCAAACAATCTGTTGTAGGGGTGAGTGTCGTCCTCGCGTGCTCACATATAGGCCCACCAATGATAGGTTTGGAAACCATGAAACTATATATATGTATAGATTTGAGCTCTTAATAAAATCATTTCGAAAATCCTTGGCACACAAAATCATCATTTTATATCTTTCAGGAAAAACAGTGCAATATGCTAAAACAGGGGCCAGAGCGCTCAATGAAGAATACAGCCTGCAGGGCTTTACGGATCCAGATGGCAGAATCACGGGTTTGTCTATACAACAAACCGGGGCCAACTACCTATGCGTCTGAAGGCCAATAGTAGCGAGAGTGTCCATTTACAGCTAATACCTAACACAACACTCGTAGTACACACCGCACTTACGGCTCGCTTAACTCTGAACGAGAAAAGCGTAAGCGGAAAATAAAATAAACAGGGCGTTGCCCCTCCAGAGGTTCACGGTCATCGACACCGTAGGAGTATTATATACTAGATCCTGCCACTCTCAGGCCAAACACCGGAAATCAGGACAACGGTACTACTTTTCGATCTGAGTCGTCAAAAAAAATCATTTACGTCTAGCTTCAGGTTTTCTTGGCCCAATCATAAATCCTTTCTCACATATATAAAGAAAACTTTCCCTAGACATCGACCATAAGCATACAAAAAACTTACACTTTCATATATCAGGCAAAACCACTAACAAAGGGGGTTTAGCTTCCCTACCTAGAATTGTCGTTCCTTACGTGAACTCCAAGCTTCCAGGAACCGTCTCGGATGAACTAAGGTCACCGCGTAAGCTACCTCGTCAAATGAATCACTGCAGAATAGAGTAGCTTAGCAGCGAAGAAACAATAACAGTCATTTTGACCACAATATTGCTAGTTTGACCAGGAATGACCATATAGAATAAGTTGACCAACCCTTTTTAACTTTTTAACTCTTTTTGACTTGCTTTTTCGATTATCAACTCTTTGCTCATTTACCAGAAGTCAGACTTAACTTCCGAACTTCCTTTTACCATTTTAATTTGACGTTAGAGTGTCACATAACAATTCGTTGAATTACTATGGACACCCAATGCATCACATTAACTAATTCTTTAACCTTGAGTCGATTTATCGATTTACGTGAAACACCAATTTTTCTTAAATCGGTCAACTTGACATTTCCGGAATTTCAATTATCATTTTCCGATAACAATTCAACACTTTACCAATTTAACCAAATTGTGTCAAACTTCAAATTTTCAGTAAACCGTTTTCTGAAAATTAAACTTTCCTAAAATGGAGAATTTCCCTTTATGGAAACTTTTCCAAAATGAAAAGTTTCCCAAATTAGTAGGGTTCCCAAAATAGAAAATTTCCTAAAATGGAAAGATTTCAATTACGGTTAGTTTCCATTTTTAGTAAGTTTCCTTAAAACGTAGTTTTCCGACTATGACCCCTAAACTCGGTTAAACGGAATCACATTACACTTCTTAAGGAGTCGAAAACTACCTCTCGACATTTCTGTCTGTTTCACTGTCTCGTCAGAACCTTTTCTAGATTCCGGTAACTTGCCGAAATTTTGCCATAACTTTCTCGTTTTCTTCGTCTCCAAGTTATCGACAACAAACAACAAAACAACATCAAATCAACAACCAACAACAACATCAATTCAATAAAAATGCAGAAACTACACAATAACCTCCAATACACCAACTCACCTCTGATCTGCTTCAAGATCAAATACAGTAGCTCCTCTGCCTTCTCCTAGCCCAGCACTCGAACCTTGAAGCTCCACTATACCTAAACCCCTAGAGCAGAACCTCCTCTGCCTGCACTGACCCGAATCCAGTAACATTACCTCTGCTCTAACTAAACTTCAATGGCTCCAATCCTCAGCGTCCCAAGTCTCACCACAGCTCGGGAAGTCCACCAGAACCTCCACAAGCACGGTCGCCGGAGTGGGAGCAGAGAAACCCAGAAGAAAACAGTAGAAAGGAGAAAGAGGGATCTTCGAATTAGACTTCAAATCAGAGGTTTAAGGGCATGGAAATAAAGAGGAAGAGAGGAGGAGCATGAATCCAACCTTCGATTACCGATTTACTGCCCAGATTGTTGAAGATCCTCGAGGACAGTCGCCGTCCTCCTCCTCCAATCCACACCGTCGATGGTTGAACGTCGGAATAGATGACTGGGCTTGATAGATGATAAGTGCGTTTTACGCCATGTTTTTAATGTGTTTTTTCCCTCATTTATACTTGGTTTATTCCTTAGTAATGTCGTTTTTACTTATTTTGAGTCAAAAGGGTTTTTCTGTAGAGCAATGGCTAAAACGTGCATTTATACAGAAAATTGTGCTTAAGTGTTGAAAATTCGATTTGGAACAAAGACTTGGTTATTTTCTCTTATGATTCGTTATACCTTTACATTGTCAATTTTGATGAATTTGGTTTAATGTGTAGATGACATGTAAATGAGCATATGAGAACAAGAATCATGAAGATTGGACTCATGGAAGACAACAAGAGAGGCCATGGAAAAGAAGAAACTCGGAAACATAAGATTTTGATCCGAGCAGAAATTTCCAGAAACCCTACATCAACTTCGGAAAATCATATCTAAAGATCCAGGAGGAATCTGAGGGCGAGCCATATATCATTGGAAATGTGTATGTGTCTAGTTTTCAGATCTTCTTGAATCGCAGCATTTGGAGTTCAGATGAAGGAGTTATTATCAAAACAATGGACGGAGGTCAAGCTGCAAAACTGGGCAGTTTCTGCCTAAGTTGTCACACGAGTTTGTCCATGATTTCGGCTGCCTATGAGCCCAAGAACTTGTGTATGAGGCCTACATGGATCCAATAACATGTAGAGGAGTCCAATAAATCAGAAATCCAAGGTCCAAGTCGAAATCCTTGTCCAAAGATGAAAGGAGGAAACCAAGTCCAAGAAGGATTCCAAGTCCAACAAAGGTTGTGTCTCCTTGAAGCTCCCGAATTCCCTAGGGTTTTGTTCGAAATTTTCTGTATAAATAGACATGTATAGCTCTTAGTTTAGTGTCTTCAACCTTTGTAATTTTTAGAGAGCCAAGCTCTACCTACAAAACCCCTAAACACTTTAAACACAAAGCTGCCGCATCCATTGTTCACCGCAGAGTTCAGCCGTTCCTTCACCTTAGTCACCGTACCTTGCCGACTTGTTAGGAGGTTTAGGTATGGATCTTTGTAAGTTTTTGTGTTTATTATTGTTTTTGTCGAACTCATTTACTATATATTATGGTTTTGTGGTTTTATGTCTCATACATGTTCATATATTCTTCTTTGTGATTTATATATGTGATTGTGTAAACATAACGATTAGAATGCATGTTTAGGTTGTGAATAAAAGACTTAACTTGCTGTGTTTATATGATTAGAGAACTTTAATTGATTAATCCTCACCTGTACACGTAATCGAACTCTAGGTTAGCTTGAATCTAGACAAGTTAGCTATTAGGAGGGAGTTTCATATGCCGTAGTGTTCTAAGGGTTAAGATCAGGCGATTGTAGGTCTTGATTCTTAGTCACTACCAAGGGTTGCTAGGGTGAGAGATTTGCATGATGAATAGGATGAGTGACGCCATACCTAAGACCATGTTTCCAATGGCTCTTGTTCGATAAGTGTATCTTGTCTTAGTGTTAGGCGATTGTAGGCACTGAGCAAGGTGACACATATACAAATTTAGTGTCAGACGATTGTAGGCACTAAGTTTACATGAGAAGCCAACATAGTTAGA
The DNA here is from genome assembly GCA_951800085.1 of Comarum palustre. NCBI lineage: Eukaryota > Viridiplantae > Streptophyta > Magnoliopsida > Rosales > Rosaceae > Comarum > Comarum palustre. Next base: position 5,369,773 of record OX637588.1, on the reverse strand, counting down.
ATTAATCAAAGTATTTGAAAATATAATTGCTGCATTTTTAATCTGTTTCATGAACTTGCATGCTATTTAATCGGTGCTATATGCTGTTCTAAATGTTGCATTGTTGGATGACCATGTTTTGTAAATACTTGTGTTTATTTTCTTTTAAATTCGAACCAAACTCAAAAATCCCATTATAATTTGTACTTGTATTCTTTTGAAATTACTAACATTCTTTTTTGCAGTGTATAAAGTCATTCCCTAGTGTCCCCGGTTAGAACGATCCCTACTTGCACATACTACACTGATAGGGTTTTTTAAATTGCACAGGTCAACTTTTGGCATGTCAATAGAAGAGAAGTAAAGGAGAAGATTGGTGGTGGTCTCGTGAGCTAGGGTGGCCTAGCGGCGGAGCGCTCAGCGGAGAGACTGCCGCGACACAGAGAGAGCGAGAGAGAGATCGAAAGGCTCGGTCAACGCTCCACTTCAATTTTGACCGAAGTCAACCTTCTTCCATTCCTTTTATACTCGAATCAACGGTTAAGATCAAATCCCTAATCGATCCAATGACCCAGATTTAAAGAATGTAAAAAGGTAAAAGGTTAAATGGTAAAAAAACTATTTACCGAAGTGGTAATTAAAAATTACCAAAAACTTCAGAAATTCACAAAAAATTAATGGAAGCTCCGAAAAATATTCCGAAAATATCAGGAGACTCGTGACGACACGTACTATGATATCGAGTTATTGAATGAGGAATTTGATGAACTTTGAAAAACTAGAAAATGAACGTGGTCGTTAACTCGCGAAGTTACCGAATGTGACTTAAACCTCAGTAACTCATCAATAACCACGGTAAAATCGTGCGGGGTCTCACAGTTTTACAGATGCATAAGAATCATTAAAAGCTTTTAGTTTAACCTCATTCCGTACGAGCATCACTGTTTTCATCATAAGAATGGACATGGGGCGAACCCCCACAGTGATCAATCACAATGTCTACAATTTAGTTGTCCCTTTTGAACCTAGTTATTGGGATCTCCAGTCATCTAGGTTAGGTATCCATTATAAAGATTTTATTTTTTCATGGGCTTTAGTCTCATTCTCCTAGATGATTTATCAACTAGCTCTCTGTTCAACTCTTTGGTCAACAGATCCGCAATGTTTAGACTTCACATAGTCTATAGTAATGACTCTAGTTGAGATTAGTTGTCGAATGGTGTTATGTCGTCGTTGGATGTGACGAGACTTACCATTATACATTTTTTGTGCCCTACCAATAGCTGATTGACTATCACAATGTATGCATATTGCAAACACATGTTTCGTCCACTTTGGAAAACCCTCAACGAATTGGCGTAGCCATTCGGCCCCCTCCCCACATTTGTCCAGGGCGACAAACTCAGATTCCATTATGAATCTGGTTATGATCGTTTGTTTTGAGGATTTCCATGACACTACTGCACCACCTAGTGTGAACACATATCCACTAGTAGACTTTGAGTCTTTAATGTTGGATATCCAGTTTGTATCAGTAAACCCCTCTATGATAGCCAAGTAAGCTGTATAATACAGCCTGAAGGTACCAATATATCTTAAGTATTTCAATACTCTTCCAATCGCTCAAGTGTATAGCCCCTGGATTACTCGTGTACCTACTTAGCTTACTCACCGCATAAGCCAAATCTAGTCTTTTACAACTTGTTAAGTACATTAGACTCTCAATCACTCTCAATTATTCTAACTAAGAGAGACTTTTCACTTTGTTTTTGGACAGATGTAAAGTTACATTTACCGGTGTCCTGGCAATTCCAAAGCTTTCCTTGTCAAATTTCCCAAGGATATTATCTACATAATGTGTTTGTTCAACACAAGACTATCCAACGTTCTTGTAATTTCTATCCCTAAAACCACATCAGCAAGTCTCATATCTTTTATCTCAAACCGAGATCGCAACATATCTTTAGTGAGTTTGCTCACCTTCTCATTGCTCCCCACTATGAGCATATCATCCACATATAGACATAAGATGACATATCCGTCTTGTGTATCTTTCATATACACACATTTGTCACATTCATTGATTTTATAATCATTGGTGATCATGAAATTGTCAAATTTCTCATGCCATTGTTTTGGAGCTTGTTTCAAGCCATACATGGACTTTACCAATTTGCACACTTTCTTCCCTTGACTTGGGGCGGAAAAACCCTCAGGTTGTTCCATGTAGATTTCCTCCTCTACATCCCTATTCAAGAAAACAGTTTCACATCCATTTGATGTACTTCTAGTATACGCAAAGCCGCGATGACAAGCACCGTCCTAATGGATCCGGAGTTTATTCTCGTCATAGGAGAATATGTGTTAAAATAGTCCAGAACTTCCTTTTGCTTGTATTCTTTTATGACAAATCTTGTCTTGTATTTGTCTATGGTCTTATCTATTGTCATCTTTTTTTAAAGATTCATTTGGAACCTAAGGGCTTACACTCCGGTGGAGGATCCACCAGTTCCCAAGTACGATTTTGTAGAATTGAGTCTATTTCAATCTTAATCGTCTCTTTCTATAACGGCGCATCAGTGTACCTTATTGCCTCTGTATATGTCTGAGGTTCATCCTCAAGTATATATGTCAAAAAATCGGAGCCAAAAGATTCTTCTATCCTTGCTCTTTTGCTCCGTCTAGGTTCTACCTCTTCAAGCTCTTCTTATTCAGGATTTACTTGTGCCTGATTTCTTTGTGTATTTGACTCAATTCTAGAATAATTTGATTCTTCCTCAGATTTTCATGGAAATATATTTTCGAAAATGAAGCATTTCTCGATTCTATGATCATGTTCTTGTGTATATCCTCAATTTCAGATTTTTGCACAATGAACAGATATGCGTTACTATTTTTTTGCATATTGCACAGTCAACCGTTTTTGGCCCATTTTTTTATTGTCTTAGGTGGAGGGATAACGACCTTAGCCAAACATATCCACACTTGCAAGTAAACGTAGGATGGTTTTACTCATTTTTACAATTCATAAGGAGTCTTTTTCTGTCTTCTTTTTAGAACCTTAGCCATGAGATTGACATCTTCCCACATGTTGGGTGGCAGCCCAGTACTTAATTGCATTGCATTCATCATTTCCTTTAATCTACATTTTTTTCTTTCAGCCACACAATTTAATTGTGATGAATAAGTCTCAGTTCTTTGATGTATAATACCATTATGAACACATATTTTGTCAATCCGGAATATCCTCTATGAATTGACATAGTCATTCTCCCTCTTTCCCACATTTATCCAATGCAACAAACTCAGACTCCATCATAGATATGGTTATGATTTTATGTTTAGAAGATTTTCAGGATACTGCTGCACCTCCTAATGTAAACACATATAACCATATATTAGTGGATTTTGATCATTTCATATCAAATCCAATTTACATCACTGTATCCTTTTAGGATAGCTAGATAATTGGTGTAGTGCAGCTCATAACCCCGGGTGTACCTTAAGTTCTTGAGTACTCTTGCAATTGCTTGCCAATGTATAGCTTCAGAATTACTCATGTACTACATAACTTGCTCTCAGTATAGTAAGTTATGTCAGGTCTTGTACAACTTGTTGAGTACATCAAACTTCCAATGACTCTGAATAATTGAAAGATTACTACTCAATCATTTCGGTAATTCTAATCAAACACGACCAGGTAAGATGGTGAGGTTTTAGTGGAGCGGGGCTCGCTTAAGCACATTGCCTCGATGGTTCTTGCCTCGACATCATGTCCAATTGAGTCAGCCTAGTTGGAAAGATTCATAACATTCACTTTCATAGTTCATATGAAGTTTATTTTTTCTCATTTTGGGTACCTTATTCAAAAGGTCACTAGCCATAAAATTGGCGTATTCTCACATTTTAGGTGTCATATTTGTTGAGTTTATTTTCAACCTCGTTATTATAGAGAACCAATTTTTCTATTCCCTCACCTTTGCTTTCCAACAAGTACTCACAACAATATTTTATTGTTATCAACAAAGATGATAAAGTATTTATTATCACTTCTTGTTTGCGTTGATCTCAAACTCAAATCACATATATCACTATGAATTATATTAAATAGTTTTCAACGTCTTCTCTGAAAGATGAACTTATTAGTTTTGTCCCAAACCGAGTTTTACACTTATGTTTGATAAGTGATCCACGTTAATTAGTCTTTGCAAAACAACGTGATTAACATATTCTAGTCTTTCGTGTAATAAAATGAAAAACTCAAGCATATGGGTGAAAAAACTAGCTTTATCGATTTCCTTGACAATTGTCATATAAATAATTCATCACCCATTGCACTATTTTATTTTGGACAAAACTAAATCGTTATCATTGAGTCTAAACTCATATGACCTTAGAAACATAAGATTCTTTATTTAAAGTGTAGTTCCTTTTCAGAGATCATCACATGAACCTCCTTTTCTAAACTTGGCTTTGTCATGCCACAACTCAAAGTTTATTATTCTATAGTAATGACTTATTTCATGTTTGTTTGTCGTACATATTCACATCTAGTAAAGACCACTCACAACTTACAATAGTCTCATTTCCAAAGTCTATTGCTTGTTTATAAATATGGATGCTCAATTCCATCCTCATCATCATTGTCATGTCCTTTTAGGACACCATGAATGTGACTCGATGTGTTTTCTAATACATGTGATGCTCAACACCTCTTATCACTATTTAGTGATATCTTGAATGACACATTATTTTTCAAGTGAAGCTTATTGAACATCTCAATTTTCCTCTATATGAGGCTGAGATCAGTACAATAACATTCACATGCATGATCGTCACTGAGGTCGACTCCTTGGTTCAAATTTTTCATAACCACTTTAGGTTGTCATTTCTAAAACACATCCATAAGTGTTAATTGCATAACCACTTATTTCTCAAGAAAAGTGATGAAGTCGAGTCGTGTGTTTCACACACTTTCCTTAGACAAATTATGCATTCTCTATCGGTGCAAAAGGCTTGATGACACTTGTCTCCTAGGATACAACGACTACTAGTGCTTTGGAGCTGCACTTCTGTCAATAACACCTGACGAACTTGTAATACATTCAATCTATCACCATAATGCTATAAACTAGAGAAAGAATAACTGTTTGAGATGAGGAGATGATTATCGAAAAGTTGTTTCGAATGATGATGTTTTCAATTGTGTTTAGAACAAAGGAAGTGTCACATATTTATACATGAGGGAAATCATCCACTACTTGAATTGCCATGAATTCTGGTTGATATGTTACAACCCTTAGCATTACTTCCAACATTTGATATTCTATAGTTACAACCTTCCATATAAATGTGTGGTTACAACATTCTACATAAATGTATGGTTACAACCTTTCACATAAATGTGTGATTACAACCTTTCACATTAGTGAGATTACATACTTACACATTATGTGAGGTTATAGCTTATAGAATTTAATCAGTCAATAGACTATATAAAGTCTATAATGCATGGTTTTAAGCAATTAATCATCTTTGTATAACTATTTCTTATTCACCCTATAACTCATTTAAATTGATTAAATAAAATAATTATTTTCACAATTTTTCCAACCGAACATTGATGTGAATCGCATAATATGTAACGGGATGATTGAGAAACATATCAATACTAATTACCGAACTCTAATAGAAGTTAAACAGGAACCCTAAATAATTGCTGCCATTTGGTTACCGTAGATGGTCTCTCTCATTCACCAAAAAAAAGATGGTCTCTATCAATCACTATTTGTTCAATAATTCATATCCAGGATGCCCGGCAGATGCGTAGCTTTTACGACATAAAAATCATGGGCGGCCACAATGTATGTGTCCAAGACTCCAAGTCTAACTTCAATGATTTTAGGATTCACAAGGACAGATTCACAGTTCATATTCTCTTATAAGATATTGAATTATGAGATTCTAGACAACAAAATTTAAATGGGTCAACTTTCTAGGAGGTAGTCTAGCTAACTCATTAAGATCTTGGAATCCATCGTTAACATTTACAAGATGCAAACTAGAACCGAAATAGACAACAATCATCTCAAACTTTAAAGCAAAACATTCCAACTTTTAAGAAAACCATTACTGTTACACATGTACATAGTTTTCAAAATGGACTTCATGTATATGCTTAAGGTCATTGCATAATCCTTAGTGTTTCTCTTGGTTCCAAACCCTTTTCAAACAAAAAAACAGTGTTTCTCTTATCGAATCCTCCAACTTCTGAGTTATCAACGCTAAATGTATCCAATGCTTTCCGAATTCACAGTATTTATTTGTGTTTCCGTCTTGTTACCAAGAAATATTTACAGTGCCAAAAAAACAAGAAATATTTACAGTGTTGTCAAGCCCACATATAAATAGTCCATATGAAATTGGGCCAACCCACCGCCACCCATATTATTAGTCTCCCTCACCCCTAAAACCCTAGTCGCTTGCACTCTTTTATTCTCACTGCAACCGAGCCGCTCACTCTTCTCGCGATCTCAAGCAACTGCTCTACTCTCCATCTCGCTCAAGCTCTCGTAGGCAATCATGGGTCAGCACAATACCTCTCTCACTCTAATTTCTCAAAATGGTGTAATCTGTTTACTTGTTTTATGTTCTTCATTGTATTGAGTTTAGCTTTGTGTGAATCACAGGAAAGGTTCATGGATCTTTGGCTCGTGCTGGTAAGGTGAGAGGCCAAACCCCAAAGGTGGCCAAGCAGGACAAGAAGAAGAAGCCCCGTGGACGCGCCCACAAGCGCATGCAATACAATCGCCGTTTCGTCACCGCTGGTACTGCATATTACTCTAATTTGATTTGACTGAACTTGGTTTGAGTCTGGGTTTATGATATTGATATGGGACTTTAGGAATGTGAGGAACCCATGTTTTGTATTTTGTTTTTGAATCCTTGTATCGTGTTGATGTTGCAGTGGTTGGCTTTGGCAAGAAGAGAGGACCAAACTCATCTGAGAAGTAGAGATATGATGCTTTGAAAGGATGAAGAACTTAGTAGTTTAAGTATGTTTTTAGTTATATTTAATTTTCATGTCATTTTTCAAGACCCTTATTGCTGGTTATTAGTTAATTGATAAGTATTGGGCAATGCTGGATTTTGTTTCAGAATCTGATTGACATGGAAGTAATGTGATTTTGTTTCTGGATTTATTGTGTTCTTAGTTTGTGTTGTTGATTTTGCAATGTCTGCACATTTTGATTGATTGAGGATCAAATTAGTGCTTCTCTCTCACTTTCATACTCTTAGGTGATAAGAGATGGGATAGTGCATACGAATGAGTTTAGATCATATGAATTGAGCAATGCTAATTCTGGTAGAGTGGTAGATCATGTAAGGTAACCTGTGTGTGTGTGTGAACAGCAGGGTGAGGATGCGGTTCTTAGAGAGGAGGTTGTGATGCTGAGTATCATTGTAGACAAATCTTTCAGTTTTTAGACTATTTACCATATATATGCTTTGGATATGCGTAGGCAGTGTATCAGTTTTTGATCAGAGTTAAATGTTAATTCTAGTGTCACCTCCTTCTGAAAGAAAATGGTGGAATGTTTGGTTTCTGCATATTAGTATGGTTTGATGCATAAGCGAAATCTGTAATTTGTAATATCTTGTATCAACTGATTCAGCATAGAATGGTTTGATGCATAAGCAAAATCTGTAATTTGTATTATTTAGTATCAACATGATAGAACATGCATGCAACATGTAACATACGAGTTATACAAGATAGCTAAACTGGTACTCAAGCAACATTGTGTTTGTAAATTGCGCTCACATATACGAATTTTACAAGCAAACAAAAAGTGATGCACGAGCATATCTTAAACTTTAGGCTTATTTGTGATGATGCTTAAGGGCATCAAACCGAGCAGCAAGTGTATCGTAGTCAGGCAATTTGGGATGAACACGGTGAAGTGACTCCTGCCTAACAGTTACCAAAGGTGCTGGTGGTGGAGTACGCTTGGGAGGTGCCTCCGTTTCAATCTCTTCATCGGTGTCTGATTCATCAAACTTGATACCTGAATTTTTTGATAGTGCGTTGTAGCTGTATCTTCTATAGAGAAAATTAGTTGCCTCTCCTCCATGGCTAAAATTATTGTTTGAAGAATGTGGCCTGTCCAAACTCTCAGTCCAGTGTGTTTTTCTCTCAGCTTCATATTGATGATCCACATCATAAGAGTCAACAGCTGGACTATCTTGTTCTTGTTGGCCAGTGGAGTTGCCTGAAAGGGTTTTAAACTCATTAACAGATGCTCGATTGGAGTCTTTGTTGGCCAGAAATGCTGCCACTTGTGCAGCAGCCATTGCATCACTGGCCGATTTTGCAGCTGCTGCTGCGGCTGATGCTGAGTCTGCAAATTGCATATATCCACTTTCTCCACCACCACTTGTTCTTTGAAAAGAGCTGGAAGAAACAAAGATACATTAAATGAACATTCATAATACCGTCGGTTCAAATTACAATCACATTAGTGCAACGGATCAGCTAACCTGGTTTCTCTTTCTCCACCACCACTTGTTCGGCGAAAAGAACTGGAAAAAAGGATGGAGCAAATGAATAAACGTGTTATGGTTGAGTTCAAATTTAAATAAGGTAATCACAATACTAGAAGAACCAACTTACCTTGTTTCCCTTTCTCCGCCACCACTCATTCTACGCATAGATCTGTAAGAAATAGGATTATAATCAATAGATTATCCTTATGGGGTCAAGTTAAATGTTACAAACTAAGAAGTGTCATGGTAAATTTACCTGGTTTCCTTCTCCCCACCAGCACTTGTTCTGCGCAAAGAATTGGAAGAAAGCCTGATATAGTAAATGGACAATCATCATACTGTTGAACTTACATTACTTATGTTTTGAGTACAAATTACACAGTCGAGTTACCTGGTTTCTGACTTGTTAGATTCAAAAGATTGAGTTGGCATAGGCAAGCTGGTAGCACTAACAAAATTGCGAGGTCCATCCTGACACAATAAATTTGTTAAAATTAGGAGTTCCTTGAATCTAGTACTTGCTGTGTCTGGGAGAGAGACAGGGAGAGATGAACATACTATAGTTTCTTCTGGAGGTTTGAGAAGTTCTTGTTCACATTCTGTAGTATCCCAATCGACCTGGTATTCCTTCGCTATTTCCTTCAAGATTTTCAGTTTTACTTCACCCGTAGGGGTTCTAACAGAGAGCTTGTCAATGAGCTACAAGAAGACACAAGCAGACATCAATCATCCAACAGGCGATTAACCCATGAACAGAAATACGATTGAATCTACAACTAAAAAAGTAAAAGGAGTAAGGTAGATGCTATGACAAGATGAACATGCTTACAATGCGATTCACACCACAGTCAGGTCGCAAATCAGTAGCAGCAGCTACAAAATCTCTTCCATATTTCTTCTCAAAGATATTCCTTAGTGCCACTAGTTCTGGGATCTCAGAGCACCTCGGTGTTGCAAAGATTAAGCTAGCAATACCTTCTTTGAGGTCAGCCGGACACTCCCTGTTCAAATCAGAACAGCATTGCATAAATGTAACTCTTTTTAACAGCCAAAAAATGCACTAAGAATATCACATTGTTATAAGCTTACCTTTGCTTTGCAATGATTTGAAGTCTAGACACAATTAACTCACAGAACAGCTCAATGAACTCATTGGCAGACAAAACATTCTGTTCCCTAATCACATGTTCAACCTACAGAAGTACAACTAAACATTAGCTATGTTTGCACAAAACCACAAACCGTAACAAACTCAAGCATAACCATCATTCTGGGTACTACTTTACACAAGGGTTAAGAGCCTTTAGTAACATGATTTGTACCTCTAAACTAGATACTCATATTCAAGTTATTTTGTTCTTTTCCCTCAAACTTTCATATTCATGAACACAAGGCTACGTTTGGATTCACATTATAAAGCAAAATCAAACATTCATTAGAATTAGGATACTGTTCTATTCACTTGGTATCAATGCAAATATATACAGGCAATTCTCAATTAACCAGCATCACAAAAGCATGAGACCCTGAACTTAGATTTTAGAGATACGAGGAACTGGTAAGTACCCGAATACGAGCGGTGGCGTCTTCACCTTTCTGAAGCAGAGAAGCAACATCACGCCTCATCTGCTTTACCACCACCTGCCTCTTGTTCCTCAGTAGCTTTATTCTCGCCACCGCCATCTTCGCTGCCGTTTTGCTGTTTTATTCATACCCATCAGAAAAGACAAATAGGTCAATAAGGCTTCAAACTTAACAAACTTTAAAGCAAACCCAGAAAAATCTAAGAGAAACACAGAAAGGGATTTGCAGAGAGACAAGAATGAACCATTTAGCTCGCTTGAAACTTGAAATACTTTAAAGCTAAAGAGAGTGAAAAGGGTACCATTTGGAGGAGTTGAAGCCTCGCCGGAAAAGAGAGAGGCCGAGCTTCATCAGCTTCTTGGTTTGGGTTGAGGCTGCGGTGCCGACTGTCATGGTCTTAGAGACAATAGCTGAAGCTGAGTGAGAGTGTTGGGGTTTTGTTTGGGAGTCCTAACGGTCGCCTGAGATGGAAAGCCAATAAGGGCGAGACTTTAAGCGTCTTGATCGGATGAGGGCCTACCACTTCTAGAGATGACCACCGGCCTCATATAGCCGTTAAGATTTGACACGTATGGGAAGAGTGGTGGGATTTGTGTGAGAAGTATCCAATGCAAAACGCACTATTGCAACTTCTAGTGTGAGACGTTTGATGTGCTTACTTTGCTATTTGATCTCCCTTTGATTTTTGTTAGAGAAGTAAATTACCGAGCACATTCATGTTTCAACCGGCCGTATAGCAGTGCGAAACGAAACGCCGACAGCTGTTTGATTTTTAATGAATCGTTCATGTTTAAGTCTATTTTATCATGTCTGTTTGATCAATTCATTAAAGAACGGACGACTGTCGTTGTTTCGTCCTGCACAGCTATCCCGCGTATGAGCAAACATGATGTTTCAATCCGGTTCATCCAGTCACTAGTTGAAGAGCAAGAGACGAAGACTTTGATTTGATTTTGGAAACGGACGTTTTTATAAAATCTTGATTCTCAAAATCTTTGAGAAAATACTCCATAATGTTCAGGTAAGTCATGCACTCAGAGTGATCAACTGATTGTAACAATTCTCTTCATAAGTTATAGATGACCCAATTTCTTCAATCTGCCTCTTGGCTTGAATTACACCAAGTACACGAGACTAGTGGACGCTCCTAGACATAGCATTAGCTACAAAGTGATCATCTGCCAAACTTCAGCTCACGATAGCGTACGAACATTTCATCACTAAAATGTGTTTCTTCCTCATCAACAGCAAATCCTTCAAGATCATCGGCATTCAGAGTCTCCGACATAGTATTATCCACACGATGAGGTGCTTGAGATGATGTCTGATTGGCAAAAAGTGCAGCAGCTTGTGCAGCAGACATGGCCTCGCTAGCAAATACCGCTGCCGCTTCCGCGGCTGAAGGGGCGTCATGATAATACATGTTTCCCTTTTCTACACAACTTGTTTTCACCTCCTTATTCAACTGAACACATTGCAGAGGTAATATGGCATCACTAACAAAAGTTGTCGGTCCTTCCTGTGGATAAAATAGAAAGAACATTAATCTTAAAGATGGAAAATGTTTGTAATTGTAAGTAACTCGCTGATAAGGGGTTTCGGCTTCGCAATAGTGAAAAGGTTGGTGCACAATTGTTATATAGGGGAAATGAGTCTTGTGTGTGTTTGGGAGAGAAAGAGATAGAGGAACGCACTATAAACTCTTCTCTAGGCTCAAAAATGTCTTTTTCATATTTTATTGCATCCCATTCAACCCCACACTCCTTGGCTATCTCCTTCATGACTTGCAACTTCGCTTCACCACCAGGGGCTTTGATAGAGAGAAACTCAATCATCTACACACACAAGCAATTAACAATCACTTTGGACACTAAAATAAGAAGCGAAACAGATCGAACAGAAACAAAACAAAAAATAACGCGGTTGATAGAAATAGTGAAACAGGAAGACGATGCTGAATTACCTTCCTACTCACTCCACAGTTTGGTCTTAGATCATTAGCCGCAGATACAAATTCTCCGCCATATTTCTTCTCAAAAATTTTCTTGACTGTCATTAGTTCTGGAATCTCATAGCATCTTGATGCTGCAAAGATCAAACTAGCAACCCCTTCTTTCAAATCAGCAGGACATTCCCTGTACAAATTAGTTGGATAAGATGCATACTATGATTTTTGAAATGAACTTATGAACAGACAATCAGACATACAGAATCGTTATTGTTACCTTTGCTTTTTGATGATTAAGAGTCTCTCCACGATCAATTGGCAGAAGATTTCAATGAGTTTACAGGCAGCCAAAGATTTCTGGATTCTTGTCAAATGTTCAACCTACACAACCACAAAACATTTTCTTTAACCAAAAGAACAAAAATAGCACATTCACATGTTTCATAGCAAACTTCGGATGTAGTCCTATATGGACATGGAAAACAAGCTTTGGTAAACAAAGTAGCAAGTATTCAATAATGCTGTAAATAAAAAGCAAGAATCAGGAGCATGATAAGTACCAGGATACCAGCAGCGAATTCGTGACCTCCCTGTAGGCGTCGCTTGATATCATCCCTCATCTGTTTCTCTTTTGTCAGTCTGTCGTTCCGGACAACCTTGATTCTAGCCAGCACCATATTTAATGCAATTTTGCTGTTACACACAATTTATTCTCAGTTATTATCACAAAAGAGGAAATCAACTATCATTTAGTAAAAGACTAATTGTCTCCTCTGTTAAAAAGAACCATTTGCAAGAGTCAAATCCGGAAAGCAAACGAGAGAATTCGAAGCAACGCTTCATCTTGTTCTTGGAAGTAGTCTTCTGTTTGATTTGGGTTTCAGTTTGATATGTCTGGATTTTATAAGCCCTTCTAGGTCGATATGAGGAAAGTAATCGTCAAGTGGATCAAACTTCCGATTCTTCTGTATAATATAAAAAACAGATACGAGTGTATCTCACGCAAATCAGAAAGAATGTTTGCTTTTCCAGAGTGATTTGGATGTTAAATTGATCCAACCAAATATCAGATTTTGATATGAATCGAATGGAGAAGCCTAGAAGTGGTAAAAAAAGATTCACATATTTGGAAGCAACCTCTCAAATATTCTACTATTACCAAAAGATGAACTGCAACAAATATTGAAAGGAGCAGACAAGATATCTCAAACTAATGCCTAGCTGATTCAGAAAGAGTAGGGCGATGTGGAGGAGATTCATGAACCTCTATGATCTTCAACATTGAAGTCCAAACTAGAATCTAGAAAATCTGGATGCCTTTTTCCTTCTTTCTCTGTTTTTGTTTCTGATATTAGTTGTGGAAGGAAAGATACACGTTGATTCTGAAGCAGACGAAATCTTAGAGGTTGGCTTTCATGAAAGGGGTTGCAATATTGTTCAGTGTTACTGCAAAAAAGCAAGTTCTTTCTGATAAATTGGGTTGGTGTTTAATGTCTGTTTTTGAGTTCGAAAGAAAAGTGATGGATTTGAAGAGAGATAGAGGAAAATTTGTGGAATATATGTTGTGATTCTAAGTTTCTAACAACAATGATTTCATAATCTAAGCTTCATACTTATGTATATCTGTTAGTAAGGAGATTAGTTCATCTAGGTTGTCAGGAGGCATATTCATATTCATGCAACCATAAGATACAAAATTAAAAACAAAGGAGCTCACAAGATTCAATGAAGTGGAAACATATGGATTCAGATTTAATTCCGTAATGTATATATACATTAAGATACAATATGCACAATCAGGAAAAGATGAGAAGTAATAATATGCATGCATATCCTCTAAAATTCGGATACAAAATCTAACCAAATGTGATCATGAACCTAATGAGAGTATGTTTAGGAAAGAAACTCTAGTGTGGATCAAGAGCCTAAACAAGCCGTCCAGTCCATCTTCAAGGCCTCTAATGCTTTCATCCAAAATCTCCATCTTTCTTTGTGCAAATTCAATCCTTTCAGCATCAGCATCTTCACTTGCATCATCCACAAACAGATTGCTAATTGCAATATCCACACTTTCCATCTCATTCATGCTTTTCTGTTGAGAATTCTCACACGCTAGTACCCCTTTTTGCACCAAAATTGAAACCAAAGACCATCTGCTAGCCCTTGGCTTCAAAACTGGTGTGGAAAGGAACACAAGAAGTGACTGCAAAATTGAGCTGGTGATCAAACTTGTCTCTCTAAGCACCCTCACCACTGCGGCGAGATGGTTATCTAGATCCAAAGGAAAGACCTCATGTTTCTGATCCATTTGCTTCATTGCTTCCAAAACTTTCACAACTTCCTTTTTCATCTTTTTTCTGAAACTTACATATGCATTGACACTGTCTTCAAGGCTCGAATCTCCAACCAATCTTCTTCGAAGAGCAGATTCAAGCTCTCGAACGCTTTCCTTCATTGTCAATACGGCATCCCTTGTGTTGCCACATACATCCAAGTACTTGACAGAGCCATCAAGCAATTCTTCCACCCATTTCTCGTTCTGGTGGAAAGCTAGAGCCTTTTGTGTCAATGGTAGCTGAAGAAGCTCCTCAGTGCAAGTGTACAAATCTTTGAGGCCGCTTAATCCTTTGCACAGTGAATCCGCCTTTGAACAATTTGATGAAGATGTTGAGGTTGCCTCCCAAGACTTGAGCTTGTTGAGCTCTTCTTCAATTCTGAGTGTGGTGGGATGTGATCTGGTGGGCATACTAATGGATCTGACATTGTAGCGCTTTGTGGGTTTTGGAGAGAAAGAAGCCATTGTTGCTCTTTTCATCATAGAATCAAGATCAAAGATATGAACTTGGAGCTGAGATTTGAGAATATGAATTGGGTTTAAGCTTGTGTGATTCGGTCACACATATATACTCATATACCTAGGTGACTTTTTTTGATACGTGTACCTAGGTGACTTGGTCTTTAGGAGACCAAGAGCATCTTTTGGGGTGCTTATGTCAATGTGATCAACATGTGAAGGCGATGTGGGCTATTCTTTGGTGGTGTCATGTTGTCACTTCTTACAGCTACTAAACAAAACAAAGGCTCCAATTTTTTTGTAAATGGACCTTAATTTCATGTAGTTATTTGGGTGTATTTTTGTTTCTAACAAAAAAGAAAAAATTGGGTTTTTATTTTTGATCAAAAAGAAAATTTGAGGTATTTGTTTGTGGGATCAAAAGCCAGATTCATTTGGCATTTTCTTCCTTTATCTTCCTTTCATGCACCACCGGCACCGCCATTGTTGGTCAAATTTATGGAAGTTGGTGGTAAGCTAAAGAATGGGGCATTCCAACGCTCTTTGGATATGGAGAAGCTTTGACAATATCCAGAGAAAGATCTTGAAGACTTGGAACTGTGGTTTTATATTCGTTTCTGGAATTTGGTCGGGAATGGGGACTAATATTCATTTTCATACATATAATGGGTTGCACGAGTGAGCATGTCTTTGTTATGTTCCCTTTCGTCTTGCAACCTTCCAAATGGGCATTAAACCTAGTCGGTTTAGTTAGTACTTGATTGATTAAGAATTTAAGATGTATAATCTGATACTAGTATAATATCTTTCTTGCTTGATCAAGTGTCTTGTTATCTGGAATTTACTTAATTTTCTTCTTACTTTGGCCGTAAGAAAAGGAGATTCTATGTATTATGTATTAACTTGTGGCACATTTTGGTAGCTAATATAAATATATATATATATATATATATATATATATATATATATATATATTTCGGACTCAAAAAACATTTCAGGTTACTGTTACAAGATTTTAACATTTATGTTTTATGAGTATTTCGTATTTGCTTACTGGTAGAACACTTTCTCATTCTCATGTATTGTATTTTTTTAGGGAGCAAGTTACTTCAGTTACGTTAATAAGTTAGTAACACAACCACTTAGTTAGTATTCAGACCAAGATCCACGAGAGTGGTCTATGAGAATATCCAGTGACGGTGTCACATCCCAATCCTAGAATCATTTTACGGTTGGTTACTTTGGTCTTTTACCATTTAAAGTGACCGTTTAACCGTACAATGATCGTAAAGTTGACTTTTTGTTAAGTCAAGAATTTGGGAAAACTTCCTTCTTGAAAGTTGTAGAGGGCGTCGTTACGAGTTCGTGGACACGTAGCACGCTCAAAACGGAGTTCGTATGATGAAGTTATGGTCAAAAAATGGGAAGTTACTATTCTGGTATTGAGGTATAAATAGGACTTGCCATTTTTGGGAAATGCATTAAAAACCATACGGAGCTCCCTCGATTTCCCGCAGACGCGATCTGCGAACCCGGCGACCCGAACCCGACCCGAATCGGTTTTTCACCGATATCTCTGCCGTCAGGCGACGGTTCGCTGCGAGACCGACGGCATCGGATTCCTCTCTTCCTCCTCGACATCTCCATACCCACCATGCGACTCGTTTCGACCCTAGGAGAGAGCGGTGCCTCGAGGACAGGCGAATCGGAGCTCCGGTTCGAACTCCGTCGTGCGGCCACCGTTCGCCGAGATTCTTCTTGGGTTTTGCAGCCCTCAACTCGCCTAACCATCCCTCCATACAACTTGAACCAATTCGTTTGGAGGTGAGTGTTTCGAATCAAAAGGTGAAAAAACAGTTCGACTGTTTTGTTAATTTTCGAGTTTGGTTTCGATTTGGGCTTCGTTTATTACATCAAAGTGTCCTACATGTTGAGAGGAAGATTTTGACATGATTTCATACGTTTTGGTAAGGTTTTGGTTCAAGGGGTGGATGGCAGCCACTGTGGGTGGTTGGGCGGCTGTTTTGGGAGGAGTTGGCGAGTGTGGTAGCTGTTACAAGGTTTTGGGGTGCTGCAGGTCAGCTGTCCGGCAAGGAGGAGGCCGGGAAGCTGCCGGTTTGATGTTGGCAGCAAGGAGGCTGCAATTGAGGTCCTAGGTCCGAGGTTGGACGAGTTGTAGGTAAACTCGAGTTCCCGAGTGATTTTGTTGTGGAATTGTTGTTGTTGTTGCTGATTTGATATTGACTTGCTGTTTTGTGTGTTTTGTCGATAACTTGGTGAATCGAAGGAAACGGGGAAACTCTGGCGAAATTCCGGCAAGTTACCGGGATCCAGTGACGATTCCGGTGATACGGTAAAACCGGCTGAAAGCCGAAGAGGTAGAAATCGAGTCCCTGTTAAGCTTTAGTCAAGAGTACGGTTAATTCGTAATTGAGACACTTACGGAAAAATTGGACGTAATTAGGAAGTTTCCATTTTGGGAAACTTCCCAATCTAAGGAACACTTGCCATGTTAGGAAACTTTCTATTTTGGGAAACTTTCCCTTTTTGGAAGGTTCCCATTTATGAGGAAAGGTTAAATCGGTAAATCGACTCAAGGTTAAATGTATTGATTAATGTGACACGTTGGGTATCCATAGTAATTCAACGAAATAATACGTGACACCCTAACGTCAAGTTTAAGTAATAAAGGAAAGTTCGGAAGCTAAGTCGGACTTCCGGTAAATTTAGTTAGGAGTCGAAAACCGGGAAAGGAAGTCAAAGAGGTTAAAGTGCCATAAAAAGGAACTTGGTCAACATGTGGTCAAATAAGAATTTCCTGGTCAAACTAGGAAAAGACCAAGTCAACTGTGATTGACTAATTTAATGATGTGTTTGTACAGTCTCTGGTTGAACGTGAGACGGGCTCGACTAGGTGGTGAGTTCGAGGGTTTCGCTCGAGGAGCTTTCCGAGCAGGATGAAGGTCGCGATGAGTACTGTGAGTGGACTTTGTTTTAAATTAATTGCATGCTTTATACTTTAATTGGTTTCTCCTGCATATATAATTTCCTCTATTTGTATGTTTTACGGTGATTTGGGAAAAAGGGTATTTAAGGATTTTAAAGGCAACAAACCGGGAAAGAGGTTCAAACCCATCCCGTGATTTTAAAGGATTTTTTCCCGGGGTTTGGTTTTATTGATTATCACCGTTTTGGGAATATGGAGGGGGATGTTTTTAAAGGAGAAATGTGGCTCACGGATTTTAAATGGGGTTTTCGATTTATTGTTTCCACGAGGTTTTACAAGGTCTTACAGGTTTTACAGGTTTTAAAGGGAGTTTGAAAAAGGGAAAAGGGAAAAGGATATAAGGATTGTTTGCTAGCATGGACCCTCTCCAGTTAGAGCGGGTACCATCTTCTGGGTAGAGCAGGTCAGGGACCTTCTCCGGTTGAGCTGGTCAATAGACCCTCCCGGATAGAGCAGGTCGGGGACCCTCTTCGGTGGTAGCTGGTCATTAGACCCTCCCGAATAGAGCAGGTCGGGTTTTCTCGTGGATGAGGTTAACACCCCACATAATTGTTTATGTTTTGAGCCAAGGCATTGTTTATGTTTTACCTGCATGCGGATTTCCTTAGAAAAACTTAGAGGGAGAACATTAGAGGAATTAGAGCTTTTAAGTTTTATTTTTGTCCACTCACCCTGACAGTTTTTCAATGTTTCTCCCCTGGGCCCTTCGTTTTCAAATGCCCAGTGGTGCAGGGTTCTCGAGCGGAGGTCGTGCGCGTACAAGAGTCGAGGCATAGTCGATCAATCCGTTGCCGTTGAAATTCTTTAGGGTAATCATCTTAGTAGACTGCTCTGACTAACCCAGTATAGCTAATTAAGTAGGTTAGGGAGCAGGATGCCTTCATGAGTTAGGGTTTGTTGTAGATACTCAAATTTGGGTAGCTGAGTTGGATTGTAGGAAGGGTTGGCCATTTCAAGGGGGTTTCGGTAAGAAGTTCCCTTGGGGTGGTCCCCGCAGGATTTACTTCGAGTTAAAGGGATTTAACTGGGGGTGGGTCCTGACAGACGGAGCCAGAAATTTTAGACGACTGGGCGAGACACAAATAATAATAATAATAACAATTTTTAAATTTAATTTATATATATTTCTATGATAATTATTTTCGTCGAAAGTTCAAATCGTAGCATAATAGTCTTTGCAATGTTTATAGCATGAAATCATCTCCTTACACTTACAGTCGCAACTGGTAAAATCGATATATATATATATATATATATATGTTTTGAAATATTTTTACATAAATTTTTTGTCACACCCCGAATCTTTTGAAGTTAATAAAAGTTACATTTCACAGAGATTTACGAGTTACCGAGGACTTTTAATTTCGATCGGTAATTCGATAAGCTATCGCTCGAGTGAATTTTCGAGTTTTTCTAAGTTCTCCAAATACCTGAATTGATGACTCGATGTGGTAGTATGTGTCAACACGAGTCTCCCGGTATTTCCGGAATATTTTTCGGAGCTTCCGGCTAATTTCTGTGAATTTCAGAAGTTTATGGTAATTTTTAATTATCAATTCGGTAAAAAGGAGTTTTACCATTTAATCTTTTTACTTTTCACTCTCTTCAAATCTGGACCGTCAGATCATTTGGGGAATTGATCTGGACCGTCCATTCAAGTATATAAAGGGAATTGTGGTGTTGACTTGGTCAAAAGACCAAAATCGGGTCAAACCCGAGTTCTTCCCCTTCCTCTCGCGACACAGCGTCGCCTTCCCTCTCGCCGGAGCTGCGTCCGGCCACCCCACGCCGGCGCACCACCTGCAAAATGCTCCCCTCACTCTTCTCTTCACAACCCCTCAATCAATTTTAGTCAGCGTCCGCCGTGGATGGAGATCCGCCGAGTTAAGGCGCGCCGGTCAACGATCGAAATCCGGCGATCCAGGCGGAGCCAAGGCGCGTGACCGGTACGGTTTTGTTCCTCTCTTCTTCTTCTCCCTTTTCCTGTCCTTGGATGATTGATTCGAGCCCGGTTGCAAAAATCTCCCTCTCACTGTGTTTTCTGGGTTTCGGCAGCAAGTTGCCGGTGGCCAGTTCTCGGGTTCAGGCGTGTTCCCTGAGCTCTAGGAGGTTTAGTTTGTCACCCTTAGTAGCTGGGTAAGCTCAGTTTCCTCCTACCTCGATTTCTGAGATTTCTGGTGTTTCGGCAGTTAGGAGTTCTCTGAGTTTTGGTGTTCTGGTTTTTGTGTTGTTGTGGTGGTTAATCATGTTGTTGTTGTGTGTTTGTTGCATGTTGTCGTAACTTGGTGACGAAGAAAACGGGGAAACTCTGGCGAAATTCCGGCAAGTTACCGGAATCCGGCGAAGATTCCGGTGATGCCGTAAACCGGCAGAATGCCGAAGAGGTAGAAATCGAATCCTTGTTAAGCTTTTAGTCAAAAAGTACGGTTATTTCGTAATTGAGACATTTACGGAGAAATTGGACGTAATTAGGAAGTTTCCATTTTGGGAAACCTTCTAAGTTTGGAAACCTGTTAATTTGGGAAACTTTCCATTTTGGGAAAGTTTCCATTAAAGGAAAGCTTTCACTTTGGGGAAGTTGCATTTTCAGAAAAATGGTTAAAGGGTTGAAGTTCAATGAAGTTGGACACTAGTTGGTTAAATTGGTAAAATGTTAAATTGTTATCGGAAATTGATAACTGGAATTTATGAGAAAATGTTAAATCGGTATATCGACTCGAGGTTAAACATATCGATTAATACGTGACACCCTAACGTAAAATTAAGTGATAACGGAAAGTTCGGAAGCTGAGTCGGACTTCCGGTAAATTGAGTTAAGAGTCGATAACCGGGAAAGAAAGTCAAAAAGGTTAAAATGTCATAAAAAGGAACTCGGTCAACTTGTGGTCAAATAGGAGTTTCTGGTCAAACTAGGAAAAGACCAAGTCAACTGTGAACGACTAATATGATGATTTGTTGGTACAGTCTCTGGTCGGACGTGAGACGGTCTCGTCTACGCGGTTAGTTCGAGAGTTTCGCTCGAGGAGCTTTCCGAGCGGGAAGGTCGCAATAGTACTGTGAGTGGACATATTATTTTAAATGAATGCATGCCTTAATTATGGATTTAATTGCATGGTTCTTATGATTATTTTCTAGAATTATATTTTTCTCGGGTTCTTGGATGTTTTATTTGGATAGAGTTTAGCGGGAACCTCGGTTGATGATTTTTATCATGTTGAGGCATTGATTTTGATGATTGAACGTATTTACCATTTTTACTCCAATTTTCTATTTCTTTCTGGAAAGGGTTATAGACGGGGATGGCCCGTCATCCGAACGGAATTGAACCCGAGACTTTATTTGGAATTGGATTTATTCATATATGATAAGGATTTGTTTTACTTAATTGTTTTGGGAAGAGATTTATTTGGATAGAGAATGTGAGTAATTTATTTTATGAATTTATTATAAGGGTTGACCAATAAATATGCTAGCTAGAGTAGCGTGAGGGCGCTACTAGAGCTCTTAGCTCTGACCCTAGCCTGAGAGGTCAGGCAAACTACGTAGTGCACTATGAGGGTTGACCGTATCATTTTATTTAGAGCTCTTAGCTCCGACCCTGGTCTGAGTGGACAGACAAGCCTGAGAGGTCAGGTTGATATTATAAGGGTTGACCGTTATCACTTTATTTAGAGCTCTTAGCTCCGACCCTGGTCTGAGTGGACAGACAAGCCTGAGAGGTCAGGTTGATATTATAAGGGTTGATCGTATTACTTTATCTAGCTAGCATAGCGTGATGGCGCAACTAGAGCTCTTAGCTCCGACCCTAGTCTGAGAGGTCAGACTTATTATGTTTGTGAACATTTCTCTTCCCATATTCCTTACTGGTTTATCTTACCATGCATTTGTGGAAATTTAGTAATTGTGGGCATGCATAAATGTTATTTAAATCATTAAAGTTTTGGGATAGCATTAAAGGAAATAGAGTTTTTATATTTGATTTTTGTCCACTCACTCTAACAGTTTTTAAATGTTTCTCCCCTGGGCCTTTCGTTTTTAAATGCCCAGTGATGCAGGGTTCTTGAGAGGAGGTCGAGCGCGTACGAGAGTCGAGGCATAGTCGATCATTCCGTTGCTGTTTGAAATTCTTTGGGGTAA
Organism: Comarum palustre; assembly: GCA_951800085.1. Classification (NCBI taxonomy): domain Eukaryota; kingdom Viridiplantae; phylum Streptophyta; class Magnoliopsida; order Rosales; family Rosaceae; genus Comarum; species Comarum palustre. The sequence continues at coordinate 5,347,777 of OX637588.1, read as the reverse complement.
TCATCTCTGTAGACTGCTCTGACTAACCCGGTTTAGCTAGTTTTGTAGGAAGGGTTGGCCATTTCAAGGGGGTTTCGGTAAGAAGTTCCCTTGAGGTGGTCCCCGCAGGATTTACTTCGGGTTAAAGGGGTTTAACCCGGGGTGGGTCCTGACATTGGTATCAGAGCATTAGGTTATCGTTTCCTGTTACTACCTCATGTACTTGGTAGCACTTAGCGTCTATAGAGTGATGGTCCGACCGCGGCGGATCCATCGGCATTTTATGCTTTGGACGCTTAGTGTTTATTAAGGATATGAGTTAGTACTTCCTGGTTGATTCATGGACCGAGTGGTCTTATCAACGTTTGAATCTTCAAGACTATGCCTCAGTACGCGACCTCACAGAGAGTTCCTGTAAGGAACAAGGTAAGCTCGTTACGTATTTATGTTTATGAGTTCCCCATTGATTTATTGAGATTTGAGTTGGGGATCGAGCGGAAACTCACGTTGTTTAACGTTTGAGTTTTATGTGCGGGTACTCGGTGGTGGAACAGTTAATTCACACCTGGAAGGCTGCCATGGTTGTTGGCAGGGAGGCTGTAGAAACCTGAGGCGAGGCCTTAGTGTTCGAGTTATGAGACTCCTGGAAGAGGAGTCGTAAGAGTTAATGAAAGATGTTGCATCCTGCCATGGAAAAATGAGCTGAAGTCGCCTAGCGCGATTAGTCAGTGAGGATGAATATTTAGTTTTGACGATTGTCACGACTTTGTTGTGGTTCATCATTAGTGTGGTTTTGGAGAAACCAACGGACATATGAAAGTGGAATGACTCAAGGAAAATGAGTGTGGTCATTTTGGGATCAATGGACTTGTTTCTGGTGACGAGTCCGTGATGTGACACTACTGGATAATATTAAAGAAGTAAAGACTAGTTTGGTCACTCGATGTTTATGGAACAACCACTGGAACTGATGGTTTGGGTCACCTTGGTACTGACCTTGTTGTCGTCAGCTACGATCAGACCCATTTCGCTTCAGCCACCCATGATTGGGGTACTAGAAAGATTTGAATTGTTAGTGAGTCCGAGTATGATTTAAATTGTTGGTGACAATGGTCTTTGGGCCATTTATCGTGGAGGCAGAAATTAAATCGTGTCACCAGATCATGGGGCTCATGTCAACCTTAAGGTGAGTTATCCACCTGTGGTCAAGGTATTTTATTAGTACACCTGTGGAGGGGTCTCCAGGTTGGCTGTGTTAGAGATCGATTTTCAGATCGAGAAAGCGTTACTAGTGGTAATTAAAGGTAATTGGTCTCAGAATTTAAAGGAACGTGTTGGAAGTGGCAACAAGCCACCGGATCTCGGACCAAGAGTGCTTGGGGTACCGGTGATAGTGATTCGAGCCTTGGACTTTGTATTAGTATGGTTTAGGAACCGGTCGTTGTACAAACGGCACTGTTTTGACGGCTGAAGCAGTACATGGGTATACCCCACATGAGCACGTGTACCCACCTTTGTAGGGAGGTAAATTGGAATTTGGGTAGCACATGCGTCGAGACTGGAGAGGCGCAGGCAGCATGCGTCATTGAGAGGCATAAATGGATTGAGACTTCTTTGAGTTCTCTCTGTCGGTCTCTGAGGAAGAGGAAGAAGATGGTGAAGTTCTTGTGGTTTAGATGAAAAGAAAGGTGATGATGTGCAGCCGAGCTATCCATCAAATGAAATGTGATAAGAGAGAAAGAGACAGATCGAGGTAGTGGGTGGTAGTGGTGATGTTTAACTTAGAGGTGTAATTTAAACCCGAAAACCTGACCGGTTTGGCCTGAACCTAGACTAAACGGCTCGAGTTGTAACTCTGAAATTTCCAAATCGGGCTAAACCCGGACCGTTTATAATACTTCCGGATCGGGTCGGGTTTCATGTGTGAAAGCCCGACCTAAAAACCCGGTTTCATTTCGATAGGTTTCAATTTCATAGGTTTTTACTTATTAGGTCTCATTTTGATTCACTTTGCAACCCCTCAGTCTTTCTATCTCCCTCCCTCGCTGCTCGTCGGCTAGCCTTGGCGCCTCCTTCCCTCCCTGACTCCCACCCGACCTCCCTCACTTCCTCTGTTCCTCAATCTCTCGGTCTCTCCATCGATCTCCCTCGCCAGCTCGCCTCCCTCACATTCACGTAGTCTAACTTCCTCAGTCCCCGACTTCCTCCCTCACTCGCTCACTCCCTCATCTTAAGAGATCCAAAAAGGTCAGTCTCTCTCTCTTTCTCATATCACTTTGTTTATATACATGTGTGATTATGCAAATACTGACTATGTGTGAAAGGATCTGTGTGTTTCGATGTTCTTATATGTTATCTGTTGCGGTTGGTTTCGGAGTTCAATGGATTCGACCCAAATTGAACTCAAATTAGAATTAGAGTCAGTCGAACTCAAATCTGGTTCTGAGGATTCAGAGGATCAAGAAGTGGAGGATGTGGAGGTTGATGATTCAGATTGCCGAATTAGTGAGGCTGCAAATGCCCTCGTCCCTGCATCAACCCAACCACCTGCAGTAAATCCGTCGACTGTGACAGCCTCCCTGTCACCAAAACCCCAAAAGAGATCGTCTATTGCGTCTTCATCAGGGTCAAGAGAGCGTTCAATGGTATGAGAGCATTATGAGAAGATTGATCGACCAGTGTATGAGTACAAGGATGGGAAGAAGATACTGTGATTTGCTGTTGAATTGTTGCTGTTGTTGGACTTTATTTGTTGGTATTGTGATTTGCTGAATTGTTGTAGGACTGTATTTGGCTATTTGCATTTAGACTTTGAGTTGATTTGTTGTATTCAATGTATTGTGATTTTTTTAATGTAATCAATGTATTGTGATTTGATGTTGAGAAGTTGAGAAACGAGAACAAATTTGTTAAGGGAACAATTTGTCCTTTTCCTAGACCCAAACACCTAGTGTAGGAAGACTCAGAAGGTTTCTGACAAAAACAGACTTGAAAACACGAAAAACCCAGCCCGACCCAAATTGAACCCGGAATCACCGGGTTTAGAGATTAAAAAACCCAGCTCGGCCTGAAATTTTCGAGTTCGGGTTTCAAATTTTTAGGCTCGGCCCGAAAACAGCCTTAGTTTGACTTACTTTTTTTATTAAAGTTCTAATAATCATGTGCGGTTGAGCCTATTTTATTAGGTTGAGCCTCTATATTATCTAATTATTAGCTGACACATGCATGCTAGGCTTTCGGGCCGAAATTGTTTCTCAAATTCAAGGCTCAGGACTAGCCTGAGTATAGTAGTGCCCTGCCCGGAATGACAGCAAATAAATCAGAGCCCATGAAAAAACCCGGCCCGACAAAATCAGGCTGACCGGTCCAGTCCAGTTTTTTCTCTTCAGGTTTTTTGCCCACCCTTACCTGAGAGTATCTCATAAAACTAGACTAATCTTGCCTTATATGCGCACAAACCCAGGGGCCATTCAAACCTGCTGGTAAAAGTTGGTGGACTCAAACTCTTAAACAGGTCTACTAACTTTACCGCATCAAACGAATCATTCCTTTCTACTCCCAATGGAATTTTGACTACAGAACAAATTATAGCTAATTAAACCGGCTGTTAGAGCACTTAACTCTTTCTTACGTTAATTTTATGAGTGTTTTCAGCAAATACGCTACTCACAAGCCGCCCAACTCAACAATTAAAAAAACTTAAGGAACCTTCTCACAGATGGGGACTTCACCCTTTCCTTTCAAACTTACGTATGTAAAAACTTCTGGAGAAGGTTCAGATAGAAGCATTTGGCCGTTATTGATCATATGAATTAAGCTATTAAACTATGACGCAGTACAAGAGGCAAGTTAGGATTAGTCGTATTCACTCGTGAAAAGCAAGTTTAAAAAAGCATATTTGCAAGGACAAACTACCATTAGACTTGCTTAAAAGCTGTTAACTTTGCTTCTTATGAGCCAAAAACATAGGGGTTAAGATTCGTATCGCTTGAAAATCTACAAAATTCGTTTCATGGAGCACCTTTACTTGGGAAAGAGACAAAGTAAATTATTAAACATATACTAATCTATCACATTTATCAGCAAACTTAATGTTAGCATAAAAATAATTGAGCTTCTGTCTGAAGTCCCATTTAGCGACTCCGGGTGGACCCAAATTCTTGAATAGTGACATCAAATTTATAATGAAAATGAATGTAACATGCATTTATATCATGGAATAATTGAAATTCTGTCAGTTATATGAATTTTTGGGCCATACTAGCCACTTCATGTTGTATGATCACTCCTCCATTGAAGAAGGTTGTTCGCAAAAGAATCTTAAGAAAAGTTGCAGATAAATGCAGGAAGTGAGAGCTGGTGGTTGTGAAGTTGAAGTGTGATCAACCAATATGTTATTCTTGTCTCTATTTTTGAATTCTTTTGAATTTTAATGAAGTGTATGGTATGACCGCTTTGATAAAGTAGTTTGAGGTTCAACTTCAAAACTAATTGGCGATAGAGAGAGTGACCCAAACCCTTATAAATCCACAAGCAATGTCTCATATTCCCGATGTGGGATAGATATCTCAACACGCCCCCGCACGTGTGGCGAATCTTTAAGCCTAACACGTGGCCTACAACTTGGGTGGTCGTGGAATTTGTGTGGCTTTTGGGCTTCACACGTGGACTTGGGTAACCCGCTCTGATACCATGATAAAGTAGTCTGAGGTTCAACTCCAAAACCAATTGGCGATAGAGAGAGTGACCCAAACCCTTATAAATCCACAAACAAGGTCTCATATTCCTGATGTTGGATAGATATCTCAACACACTTTACGGTTATTTCTATTCAATAATATTATGAGAACGATGTGACAAAGGGATTGTGAGAGGCAGATTTATTTGCATTTTTCCCATTGAAGGATATCCTCGTGAGTATATTCGATCAAGGCTTTCTTTCTGGTTTTGAAAACCATCTGCAAATACCGAATTAGTATTGTAATATTTACATATGAATATCCGGATTTGTTCATTTGGGATGCAGTAGTGGATACGAACCTTGTTGAACCAAGGCAGAAAGAAAGGCCAAACCTGAAAAAAACATTAGAACTTCTTTTTTGGAAGCCAATAAAGATAGTTTTTTTTTGTTTATATATAAAGGGTATTGCTATTAATACACCCTCTTTTGCTAGTAACACACTCCATCAGTTTTCTTGTTGACACATTTTAGTTTTATTTACAAATTTACCACTAAAATATGTTTTCTGATTGGTTTTCATCAAAATGAGATGTGTTAATAGCAAAAAAGAGTGTGTTAGTAACACCACCCTCTATTTTTTGATTGGTTTTCACCAAGATGAGGTGTGTTAATAGCAAAAAATGGATGTGTTAATAACACCACCCTATATATATATATACAAATGTCCGCATCAATGGTTTTGTTGTGGATTTTCATTTTTTTCACCATTTTTCGAACGAATTTTCTCATCTCCACCGTCTAATATCTATATAATATTATGTATATCATCTCTGTAAAATTTCAACCAATTTGGTGATCGTTAAGGTCCTTAAAATTACGTTTTTCTATTATAAATATGAATGGTTCATGTTTAACAGAATTCAGTCGGTCCATTTGTTTTTCGATTTTGAGGGCCTTAACGATCACCAAATTGGCTGAAATTTTGCAGAGATGATCTACAAAATATTATCTCGATACTAGACTGTGGAGATGAGGAAATTCGATCAAAAAGTGATGCAAAAATGAAAATCCGCATCAAAACCATTGGTGCGAACGTTTGTAGCCAAGAAAATCCGTATGTACATGTGTGTGTGTGTGTGTGTGTATATTGAGTTAGTGGAGGACATTTGCAAATATTTGGAGGGGGTCTTGAAGGCCTGCTATGATCTTTTATATGAAGTGGATACGATTATTGATGGATAAGCATAGGCTTTTAGTTTAATCCTATGCGAAGATAAAGTATCAATTATGCACATTAGTAAAGAATCCAATCCGTAGAGGGATTTGAAATATGGTCACTGAATCAAATCCAGTTCTAAAACTATTGATTTTGCTGTTCCTTGCCAAGTATACGATTACGTTTCTTTGAGCACAAGTTTCATTTGATTTGATCTTGATTTTGTTAGGGTTTTCTCTTGGATACAAATCGATCAAATGAAAATAATATAGACGATAATAAAAGATACATTAGATGTGATCCAGAAACTTGAGTTTCAATAGTATTTCATTTGTATAGCTATACATGCCTCAGAAAATTGTAATCTCAAAGGTAATCCAAATAAAATGTGGATTCCTTGGATAATTTTGAGACTAACTAATGGCCCTTGGATAATCCCACATAATCATTGTGAGATTGTGTTCAAAAGAGAAGCTCTTGTCTTGATCAAGCGCTTAAATAAGCTCTCCAAACCGCTCTCAAGGCCTTCAATGCAGACTTCCAAAGCCTCCAATTTCTTCTGTGCAGTTTGAATCTTCTCTACTTCAGCAGATTTGCATAGTGAGAATAGAACAGAATCCACACAATCCAACTCATGCCCGTTAATGTTTACGTGAGTTTCACATGCTACTACTCCTTTGGGCATCAACTTTGAAACCAAAGACCACTTGTTTGACTTGGAAACTGGAACTGCGAAGAACACCAAGAGGGACTGGAAGATGGACATGTTCTTTGCACAAACTTGCCGAAGAACCCTAATCACTGCAGCGAGATGGTGATCTTGCTCTAGAGATTGTGATAAGACAATCTTGCTGTCTGCTTGTTTCAACTGTGAGATCAGTTTCTTGGCATCCTTCTTCATTTTCTTGCTGAAGCTAGTGTAGTTGGCGATGCTGGGGTTTCCCCTTCTTCTACTAAGAGCAGATTGAAGAGCAAAGACATGTTCTTTGACTTGTAACATGAAATCCCTTGTGATCCCACATATGTCTAGAAGCGTCACTGATTCATCCAACAACTCATCCATGCATTTCTCTTGATGGTGTTGAGAGAAATGCTGTTGGGTTGATGCCATTTGGAGAAGATCATCAACACAATCATATAGCTCTTCAAGACCACACAGACCTCTGCAGATTGAGTCGGATATTGAAGCAGATGAAGTTCACTCCCATGATTGTAGCATGCTGAGCTCTTCCTCAACTCTAACAGTTGTGTTGGGTGAGACCTTGAGGGCAAGCTGAATGATCTGACATAGACCTTGGCAGCCATGATTTTTCAAAATTCTCAGTGGAGTTTTTATGGCTATTTTGCTTTGCTTACAGATTTGAGATGCTTGCTCTCAACATTGAAGACTTGGTGGTTGTCTACGGTATTGAGACACCAATTTACTATTAATTGAATAAAAATAAATAGTTAAATGAGTAAAATTTACAACATTCACAACAAAATTACTGAATTTACTTTATACATTTACGTATAATTGTACCAAGTTACTACAATGACAACAAGTTGTATATAAACTTGTAAATTGTCTTAAGTTGAGTAATTACCTCTAATAGAACAAATATTACCTAAATAATAACTATATTTACCAAATGATAACAAATTTATTGTTCTATCAGTAAATGTAGGTATCACAAACAGGTAGATACCTTAAAAAATTTTGAAGAGTTGGGTATATTTTACATATAGGAACACGGAGAGAGTAGCATGTGGAGCAAGGTTGGGCATTCCTTGGGAGAAGGATACACTGTCACTTATTGGGCAACATGGAATCAATAATTTGCAATATTTTTGGGATTATATGGTCTTGCATTGGGTGTGAGGTGTGCAGAATCTTGTGATGTGTAGAATTGGTTAAGGCATTACCCTCAAGAGTCATCACCAACTTTGCCTCCGCTTGTGCCACATTAGCCCTTCATGTTCTTCCTCTCATAGCTGGTCATGTCTGGGTTGTCTCACTTTTGAAGAGGGTAGCTTCAACACCCGAAATTTGCATTAAGAAAATAGATTGAGATCCTGATCTGTAACGTGTGTATCCCATACAGATGTAGGGGAGAATTTTCCAGGGATTAGTAGTAAGATTTAGATAGCCCTAGAATGCATGGTGGTTAGAATGCCAAGCTTGATGTCTGGAGGTTGGTTTAGTTGGTAAAGGACGGACTTGAGGTGTAAAACCACACATGTTTGATTTCTGCTACCAACAATCTTTTATTGGTGGATAATCTGTAAAATGCCCTGAGCCTGCCTCTTGGTGGGTCGCTGGGTGAGGATGGTCTCCTTGGAGCATGTCTCCGGGCCTTCAAAGAGGGTGTCATCTCTTTTTAAATGTGAGTGAAACTCTCTCAATTGTAAATCCGACAACCTTCAGACCGAGGTCGCAAATTTGCGCTCATTTTGATAATGTAGGAAAACCTACGACTTATCTAAACTTTTTAGTATAAAAAAAACAAGAAAGCCACGCTCTTGCCCGAGTTGTTTGTACTAATCACGTCGGCATTTAGAATCTGTTTATACAGACGCGTGTGTTTGCATGGGAGTGACTCGGACAGGTGGTGGTCTCAGCTTTGCTCTTTCATATGGGTCATTTCTTCAAATCATTGGAGCAGTTTCTTTACTGGGATTAGCTTATTTCTGTCATTTCATCAAATCATTGAAGCACAGTCTCTGACTCTCTATCTTTCTTTCTTTCTTTACCGAAATAACTACTTTCTGCTTGGTTTTCATGAACAAGGTGATTTCACCAAATCATTGGAGATTTGGAGCGGCAGTTCTTTAGTGTATATGACTGAAATATACAGGTGGTGCTTTCTGTTTGCTTCTCCCATTTGAGTCATTTGATCCAAATCATTGGAGCGGGATAACTCAAGTGTATTGGAATTTGGAATTATCGTTTACAGAATGGAAGTGTATATCATGACCAAATTTCTGGGATGTATCAACTACTAGGTTAACTTGGGAAGATAGGAAGAAGATTATAAATGTGGAAGTCTCGACTACATGTTTTCCCTCCCTATATTCTTTACACACATATTCCATCATATATGTTTTTCCTCCATTATATTTTGAATTTAAGACCTGCTTAGGAGTTAGGATCACTAGTATTAGACTTGATATAAATTCATCGGCTAAGGTATGCCGAACTTTCGTAATAGGATCATATCATATTGGCTATCGTTGTGGCATGGAATGATGGAATGACATGCTAAACCGAATGAAAAAGAAAACCCTATGTTTTGATACATTCGTAAAATGATTGATGTGATTAGTTATAGGTTATTGCTTGTATATGTCATTGGTTCAATTAGTTGATATTAATTTGAACCGTCATTTGTTAGTCCCTTTCTGTATTTTATGTTTTTTGTATATTGGTTTGTCTTCATACCTTGTCATATACCACTAGTTCCTCCCCGGTTCATCCTAATTATCTTTCTTATCTCCTACGAGATCGATATGTACGGTAGGTGTGAGTAATTAAGAATCGTAGCAGTACGTACGTCCAAATTAACGAGGATATCATTCATCGTTTCATACTCCTAAATGTATTATATACGAATCCTAATTATATTATATGTATTATGTTCATAAGGGACATTGATGCCAGATTTATGTATTGATCATCATATACTGAGAGAGGTTATATTTCTTATATATATAAACACGGAGCTGTTCGAGAGCATACACCGACAACCGCTTCTCTCCCTCCTGGAGGACTACACAACCTCCCAGAACTGCTTCTCTCTTTCTAGGATTCGCCGACGACGAGTTTTCTGGCCAGAATGAAGAGCTAGACAGAAAACACCATATCCGTCAGAAAACTTGTCGTCAACGAGTTCTAGTAGGAGAGAAACGGTCATGAGAGACTGTGTTGTCGTTCAGAAAGAAAGAAAGTCGTTGACAGCGTGAAATGACAGAGAACAGCCGACATCCACACTTTAAACCGGTGTGCGGACGTTCCTCTCTGAGGACTGCATATATATATATATATATATATATATATATATATATATTGTCACGAGGTTATATTTCTTAAACACATAATCCATCTTAAAAAAAAGATTTATACACAGAATGACAAAAATGCAGGTCCAAAGTAAATAATAGCAGGTGTTGACTACAAATTTCATTGTTAAATTACCAAAATGTTCAGATTATACACAAAAATCACACACTTTACCATCGTTCTCTCGATCTGACCCTCTCCTCTATCAAGAAAAACCTTTATTTTCACTCATCTGAACCTCTCTCTCTCCACAACAAGGCCAGCACATTTCCAGAGACGTCTCTCTCTCTCCACAACAAGGCCAACACATTTCCAGAGAGATATATATATATATATATATATATATATATATAACAAGGCCAGCACATTGTCAGAGATAGACGTCGCCGCTCGATCCACTACGCCAGTATTGGAATTCGTTTTTGCTGCCCGATCGACGTCGAAGCTGGAGGACTTAGGTATTGGCGTCACCGCCCGATCGACGTCGTCGCTCGATCGATTCCGGAAGCAAGGAACTTTGCTCGATCGAATCCTACAGGTCAGGGAGCTTTGCTAGATCAAGGTTGTTGCAAGATCGAAGCCAGAGTTTGGGAATTAGATATCTATGTCGTCTATGATGACGACTACGAAATGGATGCTTAGGGGATCCCAAGGTGGAGATTAGAAGTACCAAAGGGGCTGAGGTCACGGGGCTAGCTCACTCTCGTTGAAGGATGACTCTATTTCCGGTTTGTATTATTGTGTGGAAAGAAAGTAAAGGTTCTGATTTGTATTAACTTGGGGAAATGTTGGTGAGGGGAAAGTAATTGTGATACTATAATGTTGGTTGTGTTGCTTTCTTATTGATCCTAAATTTGGCCATAAGTTTTTACAAAATTAAGTGTTATAAATGGTAGGAGCGAGATTGAATAATGAGGTAGTGTAGCTGCAAGATTGGATGATCCACAATAGCAGAAAGAATGCAAGATTGATGACGAGACAATGGCAAAAAGATTGATAATGAACCAATCTTGCTGCTTCTACTCGTCCAATTTTAACGACTATAGTAGCAGGTCAATTGGACAACTAGTATAGTAGCAGCAAAGTCAGACGACAATATCAGCATCAAGAATGGACGTTTGTTCTTTCTTTTAAATTTCAACTTTTAAGTTATGTGGGTTAGTTTTGTAAAATTATCTCATGCCACATGAATGTAAATAAGAATTTGTCTTTAATTGTTAAAAAATGGTCATTATTTGTTTAATAATAATACAAGTGAGTTTATTGTTTTGAATATTTTTAAAGCAATTTTATGTAATTTGCTATAATTTATATTCTGCCCCCTAAAATTGAGTACAATTCAGACACCTTTGGACATGGAAATTATCTCCAGAACTAATTCCACGGAAGATCCTACGCATGCATACATGTGATCGATCCATTGGCAATGCTACTAGTTATCTAGCTAGGTCGTCACCTCTGATGGGAGGCCCCGGCCTTCACACATTTCAGGCCGTCATAATCGACAAAGGACTCTTTTTTTATTCCCAATCGACCGGCGGCATTGGATGAGATTATCAGTGGCGTAGGTTTGATAATTATTACATATAGCTAGCAGACGGCATATATCAATATATGAATAAATCATATGCATGATGCATGCTGCAGCTACCATATTCTTTAAAACGTGAACAACTGGTAAAGACACAGGCTCTGCTCGATCAGGCCTGCACCGCATTACGCATAGCAGTACTACGACTCGCTAACTCGATCGATCAGTTACCCTCTACATATATAAATATCAAAGGACCAAAATTGAGGTACGTAGCTGGATGTGTTTATAATTGCAAATGACATTATGTAGTATTTACTTAAATTAATATGGCAGACAAGCAGAGTGACACTGTTCGATCATATCAGTAATATGTGGAGGGTGTCTGTCAAAGTGAAGATAATGATGTTTGGGTTTTAGGGAGACAATTAAGGAAGCATCAAGGCAGCAAGTAGATATTCCTCTCCCTCTCTTGCGCGCTAGTTCCTATATAGTGCTTGGAAATTGTGTGCTAATAGTAAGGGTGGGCGGCTTTCAGCTATAACTTTTCTTTGCAGAAGGAAGATTAAAGATTAACTAAACCCCAATGCCATCGATCAGACTAAATCTGAAGAAAACTAATCGGCTAGCAAGAACAACATGAAATGGAGCACACATGCTCATTTTATATCCAGGGAGACATATACATGATTCTTCTTGTCTCCCTCCTACAGTCCTACTACTGGCATGGCTATGCTAAACCTGGCAAGCAGAGTAACTTTCTGCATCGTGAACTTAACTGGTCGATCATGTTAGATGTATGCAAGGGACAGTAGGCAGTACATTGTCTTGGAAATGTACCTAAAACTAACGAATCTGTATACATACATGCATCTACTTCATCCCAGTCAAGTAGGAATATTATTGCAGTTAGCTCTATGATATGATCGAACAGTGTCACCGCATTCTCTTCTGCAGAAACCCAGAAAACTAAAATTGCCACTAGCTCATTAAAAGAGAATAAAATTGATCTTTAGTCTCAACTTTTCACTAACCCTATGATAAAGCTCTGCTGCATGCTTAATTAAATTAAGTCTTATATATAAGAAATATTCTCTCAGTAGACAGAAGAGAATATTTACATAAATATTCCATTTCATAAATTAATTTGAAGTCATGGACGGTCCACGTTGTCTAGACCCGGCCAGACTAATATATATTCAACTTCGAACAAGATAGTAAGATACAGATCGACTACAATAACTTTGCTGTCCCATCAGACCATAATACATGTTTCTATAGTTTTGCAGAACTATAGAATTCATATATCTAATGCCGCACCGGCAAAGCATGAATTCTGACCGTGATGAACAGTGTGGTCGACCCACTTCGATTAATTTTTATTGAAAGGAAAGTAGGAACTAATATATATGCGCTATGCGCTACTACTAGATACATGAATGCAAATGATCGTTGCAGTCCATAAAATGTGCTTGATTAAGAATCAAATGCCAACGTTAATGAAAGAAATCGAACATCAACATAATCACATTATCAGTTTCATGTGGAGTGACCATGTTCACGAAAAAAAACTCACACAAAGGCGCATCATACAGGTTCTTTTGATTACATATTTAAGCACACATTATGATCAAGATCATTAATTCAATTGCCATTTCTATATTCTTAAACGTGCGTGCTCTCAAATAATGTTTTGGATGAGAGTCTATATATCTAATCTTATGTCCCTAGGTTTTTTGGGTAAGCAAGAATCCAAGAACTTTTCTAAGGCTGATATTAAGCAAGAACATTTATAATATATACGAGGTACAAGTGTACAACCCCATTTCCATAGAATGCCTCAATCATTTGAAGGATCGATTAAACCAAACCCATGTCATGTTAGGTTCAAGCAATCAATGGGTAAACATTTGGTTACAATAATTTGGTGAAATGACCGAACTGATTAATCTAATTCAAGAAAGAAAAGTAGAAAACTACTCCAATGATCTAGTGAAATGACTCACACTAAAAGAACGAAGCATAAAGAACGCCCGTCTCAAATGCACACACGCGTCTTCAGAAGCAGCAACATACGGTCATAGCTCCATTACACATGAAACAATTTGGTCACCTTTGCCAAATTTATATTGGAGACACCAGTACTACTAAACAATCGTGCACATTTTAATAACATCAAATTAAGAATTGCAGTATGATCGACCATGTTGATCTTGGCATTCTAACCACCGAGTATACCTGGTATATGGTATGCTACATTTTTACAATACTCTGCTGACTCTCCAATATTGGATCTAGTTCTCAATGATATATTTCGGATCCTTTTGCTTGCTGCAGGGGCAATTTTAGGGTTGAAGCTATAGCTAGCTTCTTCAGAAATGAGACAAACCAGACAAGGCCAGCTATTGGAGGATTGGTCTGCCACAATTTAAAAAAGGATAATGAAGGGCTAATGTGGCACAAAGGGAGGCGAAGTTGGTGATGACTCTCTATTGCCCTAAGTCCCTAACCATTGTTACCCATCACCAGATTCGGCAGACACGTCATGCCCAATGCAAGACCATTTAGGGTTAAACAAAGAGCAATTATTTCTGCAGTGTTACCCAATAAGTGACAATATGTTCTTCTCCGAAGGAATGCCCATTCTGGCTCCACATGCTCTCTCTCCTTTGATATCTCTGTGTGTTCCTATATATTCCCAACTGCGAATGTTGAGACCAAGCAACTCAATATTCACTATTCAGCTAGCTATTGTGAAAACAAAGCTAAAAGCCTTGAAACCTTCACTCGAGCATTTTATCATGGCTGCCAAGTACCAAGCCAGGTCAATCAGCTTGCCTACAAGGTCTCACCCAACAACTATTAGAGTTGAGGAAGAGCTCAGTAGGCTACAATCATGGGAGTCAACTTCATCTTCTTCAACATCAGATTCAATCTGCAGAAGTCTATCTGGTCTTGAAGTGCTATATGATTGTGTTGATGATCTTCTCCAAATGGCATCAATCCAACAGCTACTCTCTCAACACCAACAAGAGAAATGCATGGATGAGTTGTTGGATGGGTCAGTGAAGCTTCTAGACATATGTGGGATCACAAGGGATTTCATGTTACAAGTCAAAGAACATGCCTTTGATCTTCAATCTGCACTTAGAAGAAGAAGAAAGGGAGACTCAAGCATTGAAAGCAGCATTGCCAACTACACTAGCTTCAGCAAGAAAATTAAGAAGGGTGCTAAGAAATTGATCTCACAGTTGAAACAAGCAGACAGCAAGATTGTCTCATCACAACCTCCGGAGCAAGATCAACATCTCGCTGCAGTGATTAGGGTTCTTCGACAAGTTTGTGCAAAGAACATGTCAATCTTCCAATCCCTCTTGGTGTTCTTGGCAGTTCCTGTTTCCAAGTCAAACAAGTGGTCTTTGGTTTCAAAGTTGATGCAAAAAGGAGTCGTAGCATGTGAATCTCAGGCAGACATTAATGAGCATGAGTTGGATGGTGCGGATTCTGCTCTATCCTCACTATGCAAATCTGCTGAAGCTGAGAAGATTCAAATTGCACGTAAGAAATTGGAGGCTTTGGAAGTTTGTATTGAAGGCCTCGAGGGTGGTCTGGAAAGCGTATTTAGGCGCTTGATCAAAACAAGAGCTTCTCTATTGAACATAATCTCACAATGATTTGTAGGATTCGTAAATGCCACTATTTTTCTCTGAAAATCATCTAAGGCATCCGCATTTTATAAGGATTTCCTTTGAGATTACAACATTTTCGAGAGAAATTTGTGATATGTACGGCTACAGAATGAAATTAATACAAATGATACCCTAGTTTCTGAATCATATATTTGCGTCTAATGTACATGATTTCTTTTAGTAGTATACATGTATCCAACTATCCATAAGAAAACCCTATCCAAAAGATCGAAGATCGATACTCGATAGATATAAGCTAAATTGAACTTGATTTAATCCTCACTTTAAATTATTCCACGTACAAAATTTAGTACCATGAAAGTTCAAGAACGAACAAACTCCCTGCACGTCAGATCTCCATTTATCTTGAAATACAAGGCTAAGTTTGTTTCTTACAAGTTGATCAGATCGCGTCTGAGTTCTGCACCACAATAATGACCTAATTAAATGTGTTCCTTTAAGGACTTTAAATACTTGATCTTATACTGTTTTATAAAAAACAAGACGCATAATATTTTCATCTCGCCCTAATCATTTGGCTCTTTCAGATCAACAAATACGAAGAAGAAGAAAGACCTGATCAACTTTT
The DNA here is from genome assembly GCA_951800085.1 of Comarum palustre. Taxonomy (NCBI): domain Eukaryota; kingdom Viridiplantae; phylum Streptophyta; class Magnoliopsida; order Rosales; family Rosaceae; genus Comarum; species Comarum palustre. The sequence goes on along the minus strand of OX637588.1, from coordinate 5,332,053 downwards.
TCATAATTCGAGCAAAATCTTTATGGAAAATTCTAATATACATATATGTATAACATATATTAAGCTGTGAACCGTCTGATCATCTTCTTAAATCTGAAAAACAGTTTACGGGTTTGATGTATGTATAAGAGACAAACCCTTACCCAACAGAAACGACAAGAAGACCTTATTTTCCTTCTTTTTCTAAACACCAATTAGCATGAGATGAGTCGATGAGATAATCACTGGCCTAGGTTTGAGAATTGATTAATTGGGATGCATTATCTCCGAATATATTCTTTGGAAACGTGAACAACGGCCTGCATATTCCCAACTTGCTTGATGATTACTTGATGAGTTCATGCATGATCGATCATTTCATGACTAGCTAATTCCTTCCTTATTTTAACCAGTTATAAAGAAAATTCTGTTGTGCCGGCTGGTATTCGGTGCGCAACAATTCTAGCCACAAGATTTCCTCCCCCCACTTGTTGCCCCCAGCGTCCATGTCTAATTCCCAGTCGGTATATTATACCGGCCGGTATAACAGACGCTCCCCAGTTATAAAAGTGTTCTTTACACTAACTCAATAAGCATATCTTAAATCATTGACGTAAAACATATAAAAATTTGATGAATGGCCTGCGACGACGTACGTAGTTTTTATACTATAGTAGTTAACAACTTAAATTTTGCATCCGTGAGTCAGGAGTGTCGAGTCTGTGTATTTCTATGTCATCATCATTCAAATAACTAGATGGGTTGTCAGTGACTGAGTCAGAATTACAAACTTAGTGAGGTACGGTTTAAAAATTTCTAAATGAAATTTGTATATGTTCAAAACTTTAAATAATGTTATGACGAGCGTTTCAAATATGATTTCTTTATTTAAATTCAGTGAACTTAATTGGTCTTATTATACTAGTAGAATGATGTTGTCATCATAAGAATATGATAAATCATTTATCAACATCCAATTTCTTTTATGTGAACAAATTAAGTAAAAATGTTATAATAAAGAGATAGAGTAATAAATCACTTTATAAAAAACTGAAAATAAAAGAAAAGATAAGTCAACTTAGAGTTAAACTGAAGAGAAAAAAATGAAAATGAAAAAAGTAAAAAAATGAAAATGTTAAACAAAAGAAATAAAAACTTAAAAATGTGAAACAAAATTGAAAACACTAATGAGGAGACTCAAACCTTAGCTCTCTAGCGGACAACTAACATTTTTTTACTATTAGGACACACCATATATCAATGCCTCTCTAATTACATGAAAAAATTTAAACCAAAAAATGTGTTAGGCACAGGCCTCATTGAGCTTCTTAGTGGCTCCGCCAGTGTCGAGCACTATTTGAAATATAGGTGCCGAGTCCGCCATGAACTCTAGGCCGGGAACAGAGGAACTGATATATTTTTTCGGTCAAAAGGAACTGATATATTAATTTCAAAGAATCACAGATCGACGATGTTCTGTCTGTGTGGGTTATAAACTTGTATATATATTCATACTATGTGATACATATGTATATCTATTACAAATTGGCAGAATTTTCATATGCATGGCATTGAATTATGGGAGTATCTGACGTTAGTGTCATGCATGATGAAGTTGGTGTTTTTTTGAGACAAGGAGGCAATATGGCAGAAGATATGTTTTCCTCCATATTCATATATATATGCATGCATTAGAAATTGCAATCTCCAGCTAGCTGCTTAAATCGTGGACGTGTTACAGCTACCGATGAAGAATATTGAAATTGAAGATAAAAATGGTTTGTGATTTGGATACCATATATGCATATGTTGATGTAGGGAGGATGGCAGAAGAGATTGAAGAGAAGATTGAATGTTGCAAGACATAAAAACCTAGAAACAAAAAAACAGAATTAGGGATTTTGAGCTAGGATACGAAATCAGGTAATCAAGTTCTTAAGATGGAAGAAAATGAAGGAAAAGAAGAACCCTAACCATTACAGCTCGTGTCGTGGCCTGAATCGCCAAGATTCGCCATAAGACCACCATGCCTCTTCTCAGTCCATCTCCCTCTACGGTGGTTGCCAACTAGATTTGGTTGAGATGTTTTGAAGTAGAAGCAGAAAGGAACATTTTGATGGTGATTCGGTGGTGAGAGGTGGTCATGAGGTGTCGCTCCACCGTGGTCGTCAAGAGCGTCAGGGTAGAGGAGAGGAAGAGAGAGTTGACTGTGATTTTGGTCTTTTGACCGAAGAAAATAGTCTCCTCTCCTTTAAAGAGAGATGGATGGTTAAGATTTTAAAATAAGATAATCTAACGATCCAGATTAAATATCTAATTTTCTAATTTCAGAAAACTAATTGTAATTATTTTTTTACGAACACTTCAGTAAATCGTAGAAAATAACTCGGATCTCCAAAATTTTTTTTGAAGACATTGGTAAACACGTGTCGTTGTAAACTACAACATCGGGACCTTAAAAGAAGAATTTGACATTTCAGAAAAAACCTGAAAATAGTCGTGACCGTTAGAAAATTACTAAGCTTGATTAAAATCCTCAATAGCCATAATGAACTAGTAAATTTTAGGTACAGGGGCATTACATAACATGTTCCCACATACCTTCCCACCTAGAAACCAACGATTGCAATGAACATGAACAAAAAATGGTCTAAATATAACATACTCCTAACCCTATCCAGATGTCTCATTTCCTTCTTACAACCAATTTCATGAAGAAACAACCACACACAACACTATATACCAAAACCGTCAGTATATATGCAAGGCAGACCTGTAAATGAACCAAATCTTATCCAGACCTGCTTCGGATCCGTGGTTTTTAAATGGGTTTGGATAAAAAATTTGACATGTTGATCCGTTAAGGACGCAGATCCATTAACCCATTTACTAAACGGATCGGATCCGGATCTTAGTTGATCTGATCCGTTAAGGACCCAGATTCGTTTAAAAATATTTAAATAATATTTATATAAAATATAAATATAATATTAATAATAAATATTAAATAATATGATAATTATCTAGATAATCTAAACATTCATATCTAAATTGTCTCTAAATTATGATTTGATGAAGTTGAAGGTTGTTAATGCATATGTATCTATGCTAAAAAACATTGGAAGTCAAGTATTTTAATTATATTAGTGTACCTTTAAGTAGTATTTTAGGCATGTAATTCAACTTTTGATGTAAATCTTTATTTTCTTATAAAATTTCATCAATGTTTCATAATAAAACTATGAAATTATTATTAAAATTTAAAAAGATTTATTATTATAAACAGATCGGATTAACGGGTCGGGTATCCGTTAACCTGCCGGATCCAGATTTGGATCAAGCTATTAAAGATCCGGCGGATAACGGGTTGGATCCGGATCTAAAGTTTCTATTACAGATCTGGATCTAGGTCAATCCGGTCCAGATCCGATCCATTTACAGGTCTAATGTAAGGACAACCTCCTCATTACATTGACAACAAGAAAACACTGATGTTAAATTAATCTGGTAGTCCCTGGACATAACACCAAACATGACTCTACCAAACCACCAAACCAACACCCTAAAACCCACGTTTAGAGAGGAGGGACAATTAACTAACCCAAAACAAAAACCCTAGACTCATCAAGACTTAGACCTATCCATTAATTACCAATGGACCTCCAAAAGTAGGCTACCAATGGTCCAGCCCAATCAAGGACATTGCAGCCTGGAGCAGAACCGCCACTGTGAACGCCGTCGTCAGCCGCCTCGTGAAGAGCATCACCGTCACGCCCCACCGCAGCTACATGCCCATGCCATATCACCCATTCTCTAGATCTCGACAGAACGAGGTGAGTCAGCCTCAGTCGAAGGCAACACAACTCGCAACTCAGGTCACTGCAGCTGGGAAGTTCGCTGCCGCCGTATTCTCCCCATCTTCCTAGTCATCAAAACCGGCGTATATCAATTTAAATTAGAATATCTTAGTACCCAAGATATTAAGCCTATATATAATGATGAGAAAATTATACAAACAATACACCAACTTTGCTCCACTTATAATTAAGGTGTTGAGTTTTGCTAAATAACACATTAGTACATGAACTAACAAATTAAACCTAATTTTCGTACATGTCGTTATAACACTTACGGTTTTTTATGATATCTCTTTTTTTTCTTTTTTCTTTCTTTTAAAGAGGATCAAAGGATTTCACTTATACCTTCATGGTGACTCAAACCCATGACTTCGTCAATAGGTAGCCAGAATTTTCTCTCTGAAGATGATCAAAGGATGCACTTGAGATCTCTCTCTCTTACCAATTCTCTAATTAACCTCTATTGCTCTCTTACCAGCAAACAAATATCCAGAATTCTTTCTCTCTCATATACCAGCAATAGTAGCAATCCACAAAACATAGGTTAAATTGTAACCAAAATAATTTTTCTTCTAGGTGTCAAATCAGTTAACCTATTTGTTCATTAACACCTTAACTAGAAATAAAAAAGATCATTTTTAAAAGAAAGAAAATAAATGTGTGAATTAGATACCTAGAAGAAAAAAATCCTCTTTAAAAGAAAGGAAAAAAAGATCTCAGAAAAAAACATTAACTTTTAATGGTGTTATAATGATATGTATGAAAATTAGGTCTAACTTGTTAGTTCATGTACTAATGTGTTATTTAACAAAGTTCACACCTTAATCATGAGTGGAGCAAAGTTGGTGTAATGTTTGTGTAATTTTTCTTATAATGAAATAAGAACAGGGATCAAGTTATAATTATAATAATATATATGCAATGAATTGTCGAATATTTATATATACAAAATGGTTCTTGATGACCATGGTAATATCGTGTAAAATTGTGAAGCCATGACTGAATGGTGATCACTATACTAATTATGGCGTAAGGAGATTAAGAAGAGACACTCTATGTTGTAATAAGCATCTGAACAATCTGTCCAGACCAGATTCAAGCCCAGTTATGCTATAACCAAGTGTCTCCAATCTCAGCTGCACCTTCTCATCAGTCTTGGCATCACTCTTCTGTAGTGAGCATATAGCAACATCAACTGTTCCAACTTCATTGTAAACCTTCTTCTCTTTCTCCGAGGAGGCCGTGGCGAATGTCACAACCTTCAGTTTTGATACCAGTGACCACCTAGTAGTCACTGGCACGGATAGAAACACAAACAGGGACTGAAACATAGAAATTGTGACAGCACTTAATTCTCTTAACAATTTGATCACAACTAGTACATTGTAGTCTACATCCAACAGATGCAGCAAACACCCAAATTTGGTCTCCATCTTCTTCAGTTCTCCAAGGCTCTTCGCCACCTTTTTCTTTGCTTTCTTTCTAAAGCAAATGTAAGCATGAACACTGCTGTCAATGCTAGACTTCTTCCTACGTAAAGCGGATTGTAGTTCTTGAACCTGTTGCTTCATCAGCAAGAGCAAGTCTCTAGCCTTGCCACATGAGTCTAGCATCCATACTGACCTTTCAAGTGTCTCTTCCACTAGTGTTTTACACTGCTGGTGGCTAAGAGCTTGTTGGGTCAGTTGAGATTGAACCAGTTCCTGAATGGAAGGGAACATCTCTGCTAGACCTGACAAACTGATTAAAAGAAACTCACTCCCTAGAAGACTTGAAGATTTACAAGTCCTTAACTCGTTTAACTCTGACTCAATCTTTTGAGAAATGGGGTTTAACCTAGAGGGCAAGCTAATAGACCTCACTGGTTGAGCCATTATGGTTTTGCAAGTCTTGAAAACACAGATGAAATCAAACCCCTGAGGACAACAATGGTTTAGTCTGTATATATAACAGTAGCTCATGACATTTTCTCTGCAAATGTGCATGTGGTGGCAATCTGAGTCCTTCTGTTATTTTAAGGTCGTGTATCAAATTTGGTGAACAACCCACAAATTTTATATCGTTCTTGGTCTATATGTACATGCCGTAGTAATCGTATGCTTTCTTGCCTCCCCAATAATTAACAGTACCACATTCTCGATCAGAATTTCAATCATATTCTTTCTCCAATTGTTTATGAACATCATAGGCTGGCATTGTCCATTTGACGAACAAGTGGGTGAAAAAATGAAACGAAAACGACAAATGCAGACAAGATTTAACAGAAATGGAAGTAATTAACTTAGGTTCATCTAATCTAAACAACAATGCTTCCACCTCGAAATCGTACACATATCTCTCCCGGAAAAGCACGGATTTCCGTATCAATTTGTGTACCTTATACCACTAACCCATTGTTCAATTGGAGACAATGAAACATTTTTAATGACCATTTTCATTCCAAAACCATTTCAATGAAACATTGTTTGCCTTCACTGCGTTTGTATTGTTGATAGCATCGGTGGATCGAAAAAGGGAGGCTGTCATGGTGGTGGACCGAGAAGGTTGTGGAGGGTTTTGCAGATCGGTGTTGCGACGACAGGAAGGCCTTGATGTCGTTCATGAGAGATGACTCGGGTCTGTATGTGGTGAAGTGGGGAGGAGGGTGGTGGTTGACGCGGAGGATGCGACGACGATGGTCAAGCTAGAATTTGTGGGCTACGGTCTGTCTTGGATTCGACTGTCATGTCTAGTATTGTGGCGATTCTCGGAGGCTGGTGCTGGTAAGGTGGGTTGCAGATGGTATTGCTCCTTGGGTGGCGGTTGGCGCTTACATCGTGGCGACGGAAACTGCTCTAGCTGCATCGACTTTTTTTGGGTTGATTCCTTGGTAGCTCATCTTTAAGGTCCAATGATTTGTTTTGGGCCTAGACCCACTATGGGCTTAGGTCTAGTTGTTTTATTTCGGTTTTTTAGTAGTTTTGGTTTGGTTTGGTTGTTGGGTTTAGGGTTAGGTTGTAGGTCATTTGGTGTTGTTGGTGGTATTGGTAAGGTCATGTTTGGTGTCATGTCCAAAGACTATCAGTTTTAATATCGGTGTTTTCTTGTTGTCAATGTAATGGGGAGGTTGCCCTTGCATATATGCTTGTGATTTTGGTATATAGTGTTTGATGGAGTTGTTTCTTCTTGAGGTTGGTTACAAGGAGGTATCGAGACTTTTAAATGGGGTTAGAAGTAGGTTACATTTGGATCCCTCTCAGTTCATGGTCATGTAATCGCAGGTATGTGGGTAGAAAGAATGTGAGGACTTATTGTCCACCACCGAAATCTCCTATGGTTGTAATAGTTGGTTATTATATATATATATATATATATATATAATGTTACTCTTCTAAAAAACCAAGGATTAGTAGTTGAACATTTCAGGGATGGAGAGGGCCAGAGGAGACAAGGTTTTGTTTTGTTTTTTGTTTTTCAGAGCAGCGAGGTGTTGGAAGTTGGTGTCACAAAGGAGCCTAATCATAAGGCATGGCCACATTTCGAATCACATGCACGTTGTTTAAACCATGGCAAAACGCAGACCCTGCAAGTAGCAAAGTTTAGACAAAGAGTGATGCTACTACACTACTATCAAGGTTTATAATATCTGCAAAACAATAGTGGTTTCTATGCTATAATTCCACCTATAGTACTACACTACTATCAAAGAGTGATGCTATAATAAGGCATCTATTTCTATCAAAAATTCCACCTATTCCAAGTTTCCATACTATTATCAAACCATGAGATTGTTAGAGTGCTAGGTAATGCATTATCTACGGAACCCTTTGTCAATTTATGTATTGTATTCACCGAATGAATGCATGAAATGCATAGACACAAATATCTACCTTTGTGATAGAGCAGGATAACATACATTATCCAGTGGTTGAGTCTAAAAATGCATATATAGACAAACATCTACTTTTGTGATAGAGCAAAGGGTAGTAGATCTAATATAGCTGTCGAGCCTGAACAGACAAATATCAATTGGGGCTTATTTCTAATCCTTGTATTTCAACTCAAAAAGGCAATGGCCACAAGTAGGGATAATAGTCGTAATACAAATAAGACCTTCAGATACGCCTTCTGTGCAATCCCATTAAGAAAACAGAATTTGACAACAATCAGTGACAACAGACAGGTACAGCTCTGCATTAGTAGCTCATCAACAATCAGTAGCTGACAGTGACTGATGCCAATAGCGATAAATGAGGAAGTTCGCTGAGACCAGGGTCATCTTGTTGGAGGCTAACTTGCAGAGGGCAGAAATTTTGCTCCAGATGACGAAACCAAAAAAGTGTGAATTAAGCTTAAAAGGTGGCTGATATCAGTTGGTTAATCTGGCTCCACTAGGTGAGTAGATGCTCGCTATTAGCAGCATCACGTACATTGCAATACATTTATCCCTGTTCCAATGACTCGTGTCCAGGACCTTCCATTTGGAGTTCCTTGGAGATGGTTGGCTAGATGCAGATAGATTGCAAATTACAAGCAACCTTCTTGCTTCACCAAGGATGAGTCTTGACAACTCACAACTTCCCCTTAAACTGGGGACCCAAAATAGAAACATTTCATTTGTAGATGGACTTAAGGCATGCAGCATAACAAAGAAAACTCAAGATTCGGTATAAGAATAAGAACAACTAGGTTGGAGATCAGGTAAATATAAACTGAGGTAAATAAGGATCTAATTTGAACTTCTACGCTATTATAGGATGATATTAAGGATTAAAGCTCCAAATTCTAATTCTAATTTTTTTTATTATTAAGTAACTTGTGACCAAGTATTTTCTGCTCAATAAACTTACAGTTTCAGTTGAGAATGATTTAAAACTATGAAAGCATATATATTGATTTACAGTAACTTTTGCAAATATCAGAGCAGAAAACATTGTACACTTTCCAGTATTCAGTGCCTTTAAAATTTCATCATACCTTTTTGCAAGTAACCAACTATACAAACATATAATTAGATAATGCTATCTGTTTAGCCTTTAGTCAGATTATAAATTTTTGACTCACTGCAAACCAGTAACTTAAGACAATACGATCGTTCCAGCTTTATTCGATTCATCAATCATAAATCAAGGGCCACTTTCTCCTATAAGGGAATTGATAAACAACAGTATGGCATCTTTAGGTTGCGAGATAAAATCAACCATGGAACATTTAACAAGTACCAGAATATGTGGAAACAATGCTTTAATAGCAAAGAGAGAACATACCCGTCATATATCAAGGTCGGGCTTTCTTAATCTGCTTAACTGTAGCTTCCAAAGTCAAGTAAGCATTAACATTTGTTAAGCTCTTACTCTCAACTGCATAATCAAACACTTCATAAGCATCTGCAACCCTGCCTGCCCTACAAAGTGTCCTCACAAGAGTACCATACGAAGCAGTGTCAAGCTTCATCCCATCTTTTTTCATCAGTCCATACAATTCCAGCCCTTTCTCTATCAACCTTCCCTTACACAACCCATGAAGCAGCGTATTATAGGTGCACTCATTCGGGTGGCACCCCTGTGCTTGCATCTCCGACAACAATGCTACTGCACCCAATGCATCCCCTTTCCGACACAATCCATTCATCAATGAAGTATAAGTCACCTCATTGGGGAAATGCCCCATTTCCACCATGATCTGCAAATACTTCTTCGCGTCCATAACTCTGCCACACTTGGACAACCCAAAAATTAGAGTATTATATGTAACAAGATCAGGCTCCACTCCCTTTGCCTGCATCTCCTTCAACACCTGAACCACCTCATTCCCCTTACTCAGCATACAATAACCCTTCATAATCGTATTATACAAATAGCAATCCGGCTTAAACCCCTCCTTCTCCAACTCATCAACTAATCGAGTAGCCTCACGTAAATTCTTGCTATTAGCTACATTGTCAATCATAATCGTAAAAGTAACTAAATCCGGCTTCAAACCAAAAGCCTTCATTTCATCAATAAAACCTCTCACAGTACTCAAAACTCTCGACTTGCATAAACACTTGACAAGAAAGTTATAAGTATAAGAATCCGGTACCGCACTTTTGAAGGCCATTTGCTTTATCACCTGCACCGCCTCGTCGACGTGTCCGGCAAGGCAGAGTGAGCGGACAGCAATGTCGGTGGTGACCTTATCTGGATGGAAGCCATTGTTGACCATAAAGTTGAGAACTTGGTGAACAGACTGGAGGGGCTGATCAGGTACAGTGCAGGACTGAGCCAACAGGATGTGATATGTGGATCGCTCCGGCGAGAATGCCGGTTGGGTTTTGATCATGTGTTTGAAGAAAGCGATGGAGTCGTTGACGGTGGAGATTGCGGCGTAGGATTGGAGGAGGGCGTTGTGGTGGCGAAGATCAAGAGGGTTTCTTGCTGATGTGGCGATTGAATTGAAGACCCTTTTGGCGTCTGAGAGGTTTGGGGAGGTGAATGGGTTGTGTGTCTGGGTTTGGGTTTTGCCGGAATTTTGAGGTGGGGGTTTTCCGGTGAGGTGGGTCTGGGGTTTATGAGATGGGGATGGAGAAGGTGGCTTTTTGATGAGGGAGGTTGAGACTAGGGAACGGACCGAGGAAGGCATCTTTCCCATTTCTGGGTTGGTCTGGGTTTTGTTGGAAGCTTTGTGATTTTGGAGGGGTGTTAGGGTTTATGGAGGGTTTGAGATTCGGGAATTTTGGGGGGGGTTGGATACGGGTTAGGGTGGAGCTAGGCGGGTTCGGGTATGGGTCAATATTTTGAGGCTTGAAAGAAAGGCGCCCGTTTTCAAAGGCCCAAGATATGTTGATGCTAACAAGGTGAGTGCCAAAAATCTTAACAATTTTCTATGGAAATTTTCATGTACTTGTTTCTATGTGTTCTGTTCCGGCAACCAATAATGAAGAGGGTGTTGACGAATGATCCTTGCTCGTCGTCTGGTATGTTTGGGTGACGGTGCGGAAGAGGGTGTGGTTGTTTTGGGCCGTTGTCTATGAGGTGGTATCGAGTTTCTCAGAATATTATGTCAGGCTATAGAAATGGTTAGGGATAGGACACTTTAGGCTCATGCATTCATTATGATGGAATCGTAACTCGTTTTGGTTTTAGAGATTAAGGAGTTACGTCTAAACAACATTCATTTCTTTGTTATATATATATATATATATATATATATATGATCTTTGTTATTTTTAATAAAGGTTCTTATACAAAAAATAATAACATGTAGTGAGGTACAGTATTACTTATTTTGTTTTTGATTAATTAAGTACTTAGTGACTATTTTATAAGCAATGAAAATAATACTTTCATCAAAATTTTGACAAAAACACACTGATTTTATCATTTTTTATGAATGAATCACTCAATTTCGTATTACATGAAGTTAATTGCATCACTGACTAATCTCAAACAAAAACACACTGATTTTATTATTTTTTATAAATGAAACACTCAGTTTCATATTACATAAAGTTAATTGCATCACTGGCTAATCTGATATATCTTTATTACAACTTACCAAGCTAAACCATTTGGTAAAAGTACTATAATCCTTACTAGTTATAGCCATCACTGGCTAGGCGCACAAGGTACTTGGTTATTGCAATCTAAATTGTCTCCCGGGCTCACTCCCAATATGTCACAGTACCTCTTGTAGAACCCGATCCTATCCACCACCTTATCATCTTGACCACGCCCGCATTCTTTTCCGCCGTTGATTATGTTCTGATCACTCCATATCCAGGGACCCGACCTGCACCGGTTCCAACTTCCGGTAATGACATCGTGGTTTGATGGTTTGTTTGATTGTGGAGTCATCCAGAACCATATTGCTGTCGTGAATGATACAACTGGGTCTGTGGCCACCAGGTCCGGATTGTTTATCAGATCCTCTTTGATTCCTGCCCCAGCTTGAGCATAGTTGTAATTGCAACACATATCAACAAGTCAATGTCATTAGTCTCATTCTCTCATTTGTTCAGGTCGATCTTCCTCCAAATGTACAACGTATGAGCACCATTAGAGAGATCGAGCAGTAATGAATTCACCAAAATTTTCAGTTAAATGGTCTGTCCCCTTCTTTATTCAAAAAAAGGTTCGTTCCCTTCCATCAAATCAATTCTTGTGAATAACTATCAGTGTCGACATATGTAGGACACGTAAATATTCACCAGGACAATTTTTAACATAACAAATAACGCTGAAATGTAAGTCAAATGTCAATTCCGTTTGTTTCTTTTCACCGTCGGACTTTTATATAAAAATATCTATAATCTTTGATTTAAAACCTATAAAAGGTTTAGAATTTGTAAAATGACTAAAATCTCATCTCTAACTCATTAACCAAGTTGAGATAAAATAAGATTTACCTAAAATGTGTTATATTTTAACTTGACCAAATAAGACCAAAATCTATAATTTATGAGAGTGAATGGGTGTAGACCAATATCATATTTTATTAATATAATGATATAATATGATTAAACAAATGAGTTTCACTTCATGTATGATTAAATAATGATACAAAATGATCAAATAGTTTTGGGTTTTGTCTACTTGGGTTGAAGATGCAAAAAATATATAAATAATTATAGGTTTGAATGAACTAAAATTTGAATATTTGTTTAAATTTTGGACCAATTGTTAGAAATACCCTAAAGGTGACTTAGTATAAATTATCTGGTTAGCAACCGACAATGTTAACACCACTAATGTAGGACAGTACTATTCATGCTCTTAAAATGTTATAAATACTGCATACCCTTTATAATGTCATTTTGAGTATGAAAATGACCATCACATTGTTTACTTGATCAAAAATAGGGTAGAAAAGGTAAAAATTTTAGGAATTCAATATTTTTCTTGTACGCGCCTCATTCGTTCTAAACCTAGGTTTATGTTGAAAGTTTTTTCTCTGCTCGCCCGGTTCTGCCACGAGGGCGGCTTGGGCTTATGGCCTCGTCGACGCTCTTCGAGTGCGGCTGGACGGGTTGCAACTGTAGGCGGAGGCTCCAATGACAGGCTAAGGCTGATAGGTTATATGGTTTCTTGATTTTGGTCAACCGCGCCGACACATGCGAGGGTTTCATGGATGTTGATGGTGACATCTCAGTCCCTACCGGATTTTGCTGCAAGTTTTAGGTGTCTGGCCTGTTCCAGGATCTGGGTTTAGGGTCGGATCCGTTTGGATCTTGCCGGAAACTCATTCAGGTACGATTGGATCGGGTTTCCTTACCTACAACAGAGGATGGTGAAGGGTTGGGGCTTGAGGGGTTTAGGTTGTGGTGATGGTGAGGGTACAACGTCGCTCGGTCAGAGACGGTGTACGAGATACGACAATGATGGAGGTGGCGGCGTGACAAGGCTATTCCAACGTGGTTTTCGGTTGAGTCCAAAGACTTGGACCTTTGGTTGTGGTTGCCTTCTAGCCTAATATTGGAATGAGCTTGGGGTTCTACCTTGGGTCCATTCTATGTTATTATTCATATTTATTGTGTTTTATTTATGTTTTTTTTTTAATTCTAGTTAGCGACTTACTGTCATTAATAATACCCTATCACTATTTGGTAGGGCAAAATGGGTTTTGTGCCGGTCTATGCACCTAGTGTGCGCTATTTGCCCTAGGTAGGAGGCGAGTGTTTTACTTTGTCAAATGGTTACAACCTCCTAATAGCAGGATGAAACTAAGTGTAGTCGGATTTATTCTCTGACATTAACATAGTAAGAAAACTGCTTTATAGGATATTATGATATCACTACTACAACAAAGGTCTTAAACAACGGAAGTTTTCAAAGCTAAAATTTTCATCACTTAAGAAGCTCTTAAGCAATGAAATTATGAAGAACTTTCCGTCACTTAGGCTATTTCGCTTAAATGACATAAATTATTTACTTAAGCGACATAACTTTCCGTCTTTGCTACAACATAGACCATTCAGGCAGGTGGCGCCACCATCTTGTTTACCGTATTGTTCTGCCGAGATGCCTAGCAACAAAGTGAAGGGGACGATGATGGTGTGTAACTTCATGTTTATAGAAGCTAGCTGGCTGGTGTTCGATGGTATGGTGTATGTGGGAGGTTTAAGGGTGTATATCTCTGAAGCACGGACACGTCTTGTTTACCGTATTGTTCTGTCGAGATGCCTAGCAACAAAGTGAAGGGATGATGATGGTGTGTAACTTCATGTTTATAGAAGCTAGCTGGCTGGTGTATGTGGGAGGTTTAAGGGTGTATATCTCTCTAAAGCACAGACACGTCTACGGAAAGAGTGTCAGAGTATCAGACACTCCCCAACATGCTGACACGGTGTCCAACACGTCATGTAGCGTGTCGGGGAAATTTGACTTTTTAGACACTTCTCTGACACGTCATTGTCTATATGCCACATCATTGTCGACATGCCCCTAACACACCACGTCATCGATTTGAGAATTTTCACAACAAAAAAAATCAAAACCTAAAGTGCAAGGGGAAGTAAGCTACTAAGTCGCACCTCACCTAAAACACAAATAGAGAAACGAAAAGAAGGAGGCGAGTTCTGACACCCAGCTTCGACCTCCGTGATTCGACGGCCAACCTCTGAGTTTCGATGGCCAGGCGAGACCTCCGCGCTCTGACGCCTAGCTCCGACGGCCAACCTCCGAGTTCTGACGACCAATCTTCATCCTTCGAGCTCTGTCCCTAAAAACTTCTCTGATCTGTGACAACTCTTCCCATAAGTTCATCACTTCATCTCATCCTCTTTCATAATTATTGTTCTAGAATCTAGAATCTGTGAGAAATATTTGATTGTGTGAACTGCGAAGTCATGATTTTGTTGAAGTATATGTTTATTTGTTGGCTTGTTGAAGTATGTATATGAACTACAATGTTTACTGAATGAGCTCAGGAGCATCATCAAGACCTAGGGTAGATTTGAATGTAGATGACAATTTGTGTGCACCTCTTTGGAAATATGTGACTTGGAAGCCAATTCTTGATGTAGATGGTATAGGGAAATTAGGAGGAAATGTTTTTTTTACTTGTAATATTTGCAAAAAAGACTACAATAGGTCATATTCTAGTTAGCATAAGTCATAATAGGAATGTAAATATTTCGTAGTTATGTCGTAGATTATTTTCCATTATATCATAGTTAGTACTTATCATTTGTATACCTTGTAAACTGCTATATAAACCTCCATAGTGAGATGAATAAAATGTTAGAAAGTTTATTCTTTCAATATCATTATATTTGAGTTGGTATCAGAGCAAAGATCCAAAAGGATTTTGTCTCTTTGTTTCTTCTTTTATTTTTTGTTCTTCGATTTTTGAAGAATTGATAATAGCACCATTGTTAGGGTTTACTTGTTTTCTTATTTATCAGTTTGGTCTCCCGTTGTTAGAATTTACGTCTGTGGTCTTTTATATTAATTTGATTGTGGAAAAGAAAAGTTTTGTCTTTTCAGATCGATCCAGCTTGTCTCTCATACCGGCGAAATCCTAGATCCACCACTCAATCCGGTATTTTTCTTCTCAATCCAAAACAGGCCTCCGTCGCGCTTCTCCTTGCAAAGACGCAGACCTGGGGTGTCCAAATCAATTTTCAAACCTGGGGTTTTCAAACCTGTTTGAACCTGTTCTCAAACCATTTCGAACCTGTTCTAACACCAGAATTTCAAACCGGACCATAGCGTCGTCATCCCTCCGGCATCATTTCAACCGGACCGGCCGCCTGATCCGACGTCTGCTACTAAGTTTCTTTCCTGGCAGACCCGTTCCATCTCTTCAAATCACGAGTGAGATCAAGCTGGCGAGACTCCTCCTGCCAGCGAGCCCAGACCACTGAAGACTGACCTCCGGCGTCATCTGACGAGCCCAGCCCAGCCTCCGGCACAGATCCAGATGAAAACTGTTTCAGTTTTCGACCTGGAATCCACCCTACCAGGCTCCAACCCGACCCGGCTCCAATTAGATTAGGCTCTATTTCCTCAATCTGGCCCGGATACAACCCGACCCGACTGCAGATTTTTGATTTTATTTAGTTTGGGCCCGAGTCCAAAACTAGATCAGGCCCAGCAACCACAGACTCGGTCCACTCCATCCAATTCAGTGTATCTTCACTTAAGTGCATTTTCACTTCAGTGGAAGTCCACCTAAATGTAGGTACACCTAAAACAGATTTCTTAAAATTTCTTGTTTCTTCCGCTACACATTCCAATCTTTTCAATGACGGATGATGATCAAAATGTGTTGGTTACCAAGACCAATGAAGTTCAGAAAGTTGAGATCTCGGTTTGAAGTTCAGATGGTGGTTCGTTTGGGGGTACCAAACTCAACGGTACCAATTACCAGACTTGGAAAAAACTGATGTCGTTTCATCTTCGTAGCATGCACAAGATTGAACATGTGACCGGAACAACTAAAGCTCTGAGTGAAGATGATGAAGATGCATTTTCCAAATGGGAAGATAATGATGGAGCGGTGATGGGAACCTTTTTCAAAGCCATGACTGATGACGTGGTACAATTGGTGGAGTGTGAAAATGGTAAGGTGATATGGAAGACCTTAGCAGATCTTTATACAAATGAGTCTGACTTTATTCAGATTCATGAGTTGATGTGCAAAGGGGCTGGAATGCAACATAATGGATAACCAGTATCAATGTATTTCACCAAGCTAAAAAATGTATGGGCTGAAATAGATCAAAAACGTCCATGCAAGATCAAAAACCCAAAGGATATTACTTGGTACCAAAAGGAGAAGGAACTCGAAAGGGTTCATGTGTTCTTGAGAGGACTTGATGCGAAACATAACAGTGCTAAAGGAGAATTGCTACGAATGTCAGATCCTCCCAGTTTGACTACGGCTTTTACATACATTCGGAAGGATGAGTCTCAGCAGGATTGCCTCAACCAAGCACAAGTTGAAGTGTCTGGCCTGACTATTCAAGCAAAACCACCAAATCCTCCCCTTCAACAACAGAGTCAAGTTCCCCTTCATCAACAACGTCCTTCACCTGGCTTCGGTTATCACCCTCATCACTGTTCTTATTGTGGTGGCAGACATATACAAAAATATTGTTGGAAGCTACACCCACACCTCAAACCTAAATCTCTTGGTTCTCGCCATAAAGGAAAAACCGCTGCAGTTCAATTGATTCCAGAACCTGATTTCTATGAAGTGATTGGCCAAGATCATCATATTGCTAGCGGGGCTACTCCCACAGCCTCTATAGCTGGTCGTGGTAAGATTGGTATGGCTCTAAAAGTTTCTAACTTTGTTGGTTCTGATACATGGATTATTGATTCAGGTAAGAGTGATCATATAACTTACGATAAATCTTATTTTACTAAATTGTCTTCCCCACTAGTCTCTCATGTTACTAATGCTAATGGTGTATCATTCCCAGTGTTAGGAACAAGATCAGTTTGGAGTGCTCCCACCTTAGAACTTGATAATATGTTATATGTTCCTGACTTGTCACATCATTTAATATCTGTACCACAGTTGAACACTGAGTCTAAATGTTCTGTAACATTTTATCCTATGCATGTGGTTTTTCAAGATCTTCTCACCAGGGAGATAATCGGTCGGGGGTATCTAAGGGACAAGTTGTTCCATCTTGATCAGACGTATGCGGGAGAGAAACCAGGAGCACAGTCTTGCGTCGCTTTGACTTTGAATTCTGATCGACTGAGTGAAGTTTTGTTATGGCACCGCCGCTTAGGGCATCCATCATTTAGTCTTATGAGGAAAACCATGCCTACTTTGTTCATTGGTGTAGATGAGTCTATTTTACATTGTGAAACTTGTGTCTTGGCCAAAAGTCATCGTGTAACCCATTCTTCTAGTATTTCTAATAAAAGTGTTATTCTTTTTGAGTTAATTCACTCTGATGTTTGGAGACCTTCTAGAGAACCCACTGTGTCTGGTATGCGATATTTTTTGTTGTTTATTGATGATTGTACTCGATTGACATGAGTTTTTCTTCTACGGACCAAGGACGAAGTATTCCCAGCTTTTCAAGCTTTTCATACTTCTGTTCAAACACAGTACAATAGTACCATCAAAGTCCTTAGTTCTAACAATGGGGTGAGTATGTTAATCATGTTTTCCAAGATTTTTTCCAAACACATGAGATAGTTCATCAAACTACATGTCACATACACCAGAACAAAATGGAGTTTCTGAAAGAAAAAACCGTCACCTACTTGATATGGCTCGTGCCATTCTATTTAGTGCTCACATGCCTAAGTATCTTTGGGGAGATGTTATACTAGCCTCCTCTCATCTAATCAACTGTCTTCCATCTAGTGTCCTTCAAGGAAAAATTTCTTTTGAGGTTCTTGCATCTCATGTCTCTATTCCCTCATTTCATAATCTTCATGTCCGTGTCTTTGGTTGTGTTGTCTTTGTCCATGTCCCTATAAAACAAAGGTCTAAGCTTGATACTCGAGCAATTAAATGTGTGTTTGTTGGCTATGGGGAATATCAGAAAGGGTACAAGTGTTATTAGCCACCTACCAGAAAGTACTATGTCACAATAGATGTTACTTTCTTTGAGGACATGAGCTATTTTTCCTCTTCTAATACATCTCTTCAGGGGGAGAGTTCTTATTTCGAAGAGTTGTATCATGGTGAGGGGGAGGAATTGGAAAAACAAGTAGAAGACTTAGATACTTCTGCGGCTCCTGTGGAGATCGCATTTTCCCCTAATCCAGAAGTAGAGGCTCACCCGGAATCAGAATCACCAATTTTGATGCCTGCCAATGGAGCTGAAGACTCAACTGTCCCTTCCACATTTACCTCTACCCCTAACCCACAACTCCCTGGTACAGAAGATCACTCACCTGAGGTATGTTCACAACCCACTAGTATGAGCAATAGTGAGTTTAATGATAGACAATATGTGTTGCCAAATAGGTCTACTAGGGGTCAACCAACAAAAAGGTATGAACCTACTGTTCATGTAAAATCAAAGTACCCAATAGCTAATTATATGTCAATAAGAAGATTATCTAAGTCATATGAGTCATTTGTGAATCAAATATCTGATGTATCAGTACCTAACAAAGTGCAGGATGCATTGGGAGATCCAAAGTGGAGGAAGGCAATGGAGGAAGAGATGGAGGCGTTGCAGAAGAATGATAGCTGGCAAATTGTGTCTCCACCACAAGGTAAGAAGGATGTAGGTTGTCGTTGGGTGTTCACTGTGAAACACAATGCAGATGGGTTAGTAAACCGATATAAAAGCGCGTCTTGTTGCAAAGGGATTCACTCAGACATATGGAATAAACTATGATGAGACATTTGCTCCAGTTACCAAAATGAATACCATTCGGGTTCTACTTTCCTTTGCTGCTAGTTTAAATTGGCCACTCTGACAGTTTGATGTCAAGAACGCGTTTCTACATGGAGAGCTAGTCAAAGAGGTGTACATGAGTCTTCCACCGGGGTATGTAGCTGGTTCTCCAGGTGAATTTATGTGCAAATTGAGGAAGTCTTTGTACGGTCTCAAATAGTCACCTCGTGCTTGGTTTGGGAGGTTTTCGCAATTCATGCGTAAGATTGGTTACAGACAAAGTAATTTAGCCCACACCTTGTTTCTTAAACATCAAGGTGGGAAGTTAACAACCTTAATTATTTATGTCGATGATATGGTGATCACTGGTAATGATACCGTTGAGATGGATAGATTGTAGAAGCAGTTAGCCTCGGAGTTTGAGATGAAAGACTTATGCGATCTAAAATACTTCTTAGGTATTGAGGTAGCAAGGGGGAGATAAGGGATCTACTTGTGCCAGAGGAAGTACATCCTGGATCTGTTGACAGAAACAGGTATGTTGGATTGCACACCTATCGATACACCTATTGATCGAGCTCGCTATCAGAGGTTGGTTGGGCGCTTGATTTACTTGACCCATACTAGATCAGATATTGCATATGCAGTGAGTGTGGTGAGTCAATTCATGCATAACCCGAGCGAGAGTCACATGGATGCTGTTGTAAGGATTTTAAGGTACTTAAAGTCAGCTCAAGGGAGAGGAGTAATGTTTTTTAAACACAACAACAATCTCGATGTTTGTGGCTTCACGGATGCAAATTGGGCTGGAAACATTACAGACAAGAGGTCGACATCAGGCTACTTCACCTTTGTGGGAGGTAATTTGGTTACATGGAAGAGTAAGAAACAAAATGTTGTGGCACGATCTAGTACTGAAGCTGAGTATAGAGGTATGACCCATGGAGTGTGTGAATTAGTGTGGCTAGGGAATTTGTTACGTGACTTGGATGTTAATCCCAAAAATGCTATGTAGTTATATTGTGACAATAAAGCTGCAATAGATATATCACAAAATCCAGTTCAACATGATCGTACTAAACATGTGTAGGTTGATCAATCTTTCATAAAGGAAAGGCTAGATGCCACAATTATTAGCTTTCCTTTTGTTCCAACGGAAGAGCAACTTACAGATATACTCACTAAAGGAGTTTGTAAGAAGGCATTCTATGATTCACTAGGCAAGTTGGGCATGATTGATGTGTATGCGACAACTTGAGGGGGAGTGTTAGCATAAGTCATAATAGAAATGTAAATATTTCGTAGTTATGTCGTAGATTATTTTCCGTTATATCATAGTTAGTACTTACCATTTGTATACTTTGTAAACTCCTATATAAACCTCCATGGTGAGATGAATAAAATGTTAGAAAGTTTATTCTCTCAATATCATTATATTTGAGTTATTCTAGAGTGAAAACTCATTTGCTTAAGATCCCAAGAATATAGATTAGGATTTTCCCCAAAGTCACACAAGCACAAATTCAGGAAATGCAAGAGCTTGTTGAATCCTATGAGCAACAATTGCAAGTTAGAGGTCCTAATAAGGTTCTTTTGCCTCCTCCTCTCGAAGTGATTGAAGCCATTTTTCATTAAAGGATAAGGACAATGAAGCAAAAAAAAGGAGGGAGTGAGTCCATAGCTAGCCAAATCTTTTAGGTTAGAAGATAAGCAACAATGTGATGCTGAAATTGCAAGATTGTTTTATAGTAGTGGATTATATCATGTAATGTTGCAATGAATCCTCTCTACCGAAGCTCTTACACCAATGCTTCTCATATTTCAGGGTATGTTCCACAGGTTACAATGCATTGAGGACTACACTTCTTGATAATGAGAAGCGTCATATTGAGAGGACATTAAAACCCATCAAGAAGACATGGAGAGAGACCGGATTGATTTTGTGTTCTGATGGGTGGACTGATGATCAAAGAAGACCATTAATCAATTTGACGGCTGCTGCCACAAATAAGGCCATGATGTTGAAAACAGTCAATTGTGAAGATCATTATAAAGACAAGAATGAAATTTCAAGATTGCTTTTGTAATCCATCAATGAGCTTGGTTTTGTGAATGTGGTTCAAGTGGTGACAGATTAATGCACCTGTATGCTCCGAAACTGGTGCAATTGTTGAAAGCATACATCCACACATATTTTGGACACCATGTGTGGTTCATACATTCAATCTTGTTTTAAAGGATACTTTCAAAGCAAAATCTTTTATACCCGATGAGAAGGTGAATCAAGAGTTGGGGTGGCTTATGGATGTTGTTAATGATGTTTGGTTTTACAAAAAATTTATCATGAACCCCAACATTTGTTTGTCTATGTATAATGATCATTATGCTTTGAAGTTGTTTCAAGTTGTCGAGACAATATTTGCTTCTCATTATGTGAGTCTTAAAAAGTTTAGAGAGGCGAAGAGTAGCTTGCAACAAATGGTTATTAGTTCAAGATGAGACATGTATAAAGAAGACGATGTTGATAAAGCAAAAGCGGTGACGGATATGTTATTGAATGAAACCTTATGGGACCAAATTGATTTCATGATTGCCTTTATGAGTCCTATATATGAGACGATAATGATGATCGATTTGGATAAGCCATGTCTTCACTTGGTTTATGAGTGGTGAGATACAATGATAGAGACAATGAAGAAGACAATTTTTAAGCCTGAATTTGCCTTTGTCATAACACCCCATTGTGATGTGTCAAGGTTTTATGATGTGGTGTACTCCATCTTAATTGCTCGGTGGATCAAGAGTTCCACCTCACTTCATTGCATGGCTCACTCTTTGAATCCAAGGTATTATAGCTCTCAATGGCTTGCAGAAGATCATAACCGGGTTGCTCCACATAGAGATACCGAGCTCACTAATGAAAGGAGGGGATGTCTTCAAAAGTTCTTTTCGGATGCACAAGTTTGTAACAAAGTGATGGAAGAATATGCCTATTTTTCATTGAACATCTGTGATTATTCATGACCGGATGCTTTGGAAAACAAGTTTAATTTTGAGCCTATAATTTGGTGGGGTGCCTATGAAGCTTCTAAACCAAGACTCCAATCTTTGGCTTTGAAGTTGCTTAATCAACTTTGTTCATCTTATTGTTATGAAAGGAATTGTAGTATTTATAGCTTCATATATGGTTTGAAGAGGAACAAATTGGAACCAAAAAAGGCTCAAGATTTTGTTTATGTTCATACAAATCTTCGAATTTTGGCAAGGTCCGATCCTAGATATTTTAAAATTAAGGACACTATGTGGGATCTTACGGGAGATGACCATGACTTTATGGAACCGGGGAATGATGATGTCCTTGAGCTAGCAAGTTTGTCGCTTGATGAACTGGCACTGGAGAGGATAATTATTGATAATGAGATGGAGTCTTGAAGTTACTTTGTAGGTAAATTTACTTGATTTTTTGTTTGTTGTATTCATCTCGATTGATTGAATTATGGTATATGATTAAAATGTTATGATGAATTATGGAATGATCGAATTCTTCTTGTAATATTAGGTGTTGGAGGCATGCTGCTGAGATTTCAGTTTTTTACCAACCAACCTACTGCCCATGTTATGCACATTTAGACTTAAACTAGTTTCTGATTAGTTTTTATGTTAGATGACTACACAGCTTTAGACACATTTGTAAATTCTATATTGTGAGACCCCGCACGTTTTTACTGTGGTTAATGACGAGTTATTGAGGTTTAAGTCGTGCTCGGTAACTTCGCGAGTGAACGACCACGTTCATTTTTGAGTTTTTCTAAATTCTTCAAATTTCTCATTTAAGTAGGGGTGGGCGCGGGTTGGTGTGGTGCGGGTTGAAGCTCAACCCTAATCCAATCCATTTTAACCGGTTTGTCAATTTCACAAACCAGATCCACATTTTAATTTTCCAAACCATATATTCGGGTTACCCACATTCCGGATTGGTTTCGGATTGGTTTCGGGTTTAAACCAGATTTTCAGTTTAGCCTAATCAGTAACAACATAAAAGATATTAAACACTCAAACAGTTCAAATTTTACACTTCCACAGTCTAATCACCAAGCAATATTACAAACCAAATTCATCGATATTCAGTCCAGAAATGAAAGATAAAGACCAAACGAATACAAGCTTTAACACAGCAAAAGCACATCCTTCGCTCTTCAGCCCCTACTCCCCTTAGTGCTTCAACACAATGTAGCAAGCTTTAACAATCAGTCAGCATCAGAAAGATCTTCAGGAGAATCTATCAAGTATCAAACAGTTTCAAAAGTTAAAAACAACAATATAAAACAAAGTTAAGAGAATTTCGAAGTATCAAATAAATGAATAATTCCACTAAGCTTACCAAGTTCAAGATTCTCCATCTCTGTATACAGATCCATTTCTTCCTTGGTAGGTTCCTTGTATTCCTGAAATCCTCTTGCCCTAAGCCAATCACTCAAGCATACTAACCCTTCAACCATCCTAGGGGTCAGTTGTGACCTAAAAGGGTCAATCACCCTCTTTCCGAGGCTAAACGCAGATTCTGAAGCAACTGTTGAAGCGGGTACAGCAAACACATCTTTGGCTATCTTGGACAAAATTGGATATCTTGGCGCATTCTCTTTCCACCAATCCAAAACATTGAAGTTTGCATCACAAACGTCCAATGGAGCTTCCAAAAGATACTTATCCAGCTCATTCTTGATCACCACAACATCTTTCTCTTGCCTCAATTGCTTGAACTGCATCAGGTTTGCTGCATGACTATCCTCTTGCTCTAACGTAGTTCTTGCATTAATATTTGGCATTGTCACATTCTTTGAAGCTTCTGCAGCTACTGGATCATCATCTACAATTAAAAGAAACAATTGCAATTAATGTATCATTACTAGAAATGAAATGAAAACTACTTCAACTGAAAAAAAGAAACAAACATGTATACAATAGGTTACCTATATATTGGTCAAACAGCTTTTGCAATGTCTTTTTCACTTCGTCAAGCATCAAAGAAACTTTGAGTGCATCTTCTTGCAGCTTTGGGAAGAAGAACTCAAGATACAACATCTTGTACCTTGGATCAAGAACCACAGCAATGACCAGAATTTTGTTCATGTTTTCCAATTTCAGCCAATACTTGTCAAACTTCTTCTTCATTTCAGTGCCAATGGAAACCATCAAAGGATCATTACCTTTAATGCACTTGTTCAGCTCACCAATTATAGTGCACATCCACAGGAGAGGTTCATTGGCAGTCACATACTTTGTCGCACTAAATTTCAGGGTGGCTTCATAGAAAATTTTAATGTATCTCACAAGTCTCACTGCCTTCTCCCAATCTTCTGCTGAAGGAGGGCCACATTTCTCTAGGAAATAGATAACAAACTGGTGATCTTCATCCGCAAGCCTAGAAAATGCGTTCCGGTATTTGACAGCAATATCCAACATAAAATATGTCGAATTCCAACGTGTGCATACATCTAAAGGCACAATCCCACCCTTGTACTGAATTTTTTCTTGAGCTGCACACTTCCTAAACTTCTCAAGCCTTGATGGTGAAGATCTAATGTACTTCACAGCATTTCTGATACCATCAATTGAAGAACCCAGCTCATCCATTCCATCCCTTACAATAAGGTTTAAAATATGGCAGCAACATCTCAAATGCAGAAAAGAACCTCCTAACACCAACTGATTCCAATTTCCTATCTTCTCCTTCATATAGTCTAAAGCTACTTGATTTGGACTTGCATTATCCACAACTATAGTAAAAACCTTCTCAATCCCCCACTTAATCAAACAAGTCTCTACTAGCTGTCCTATGGTTTTTCCTTGATGATTTGGAATCACACAGAAGTTCAAAATCCTCTTATGAAGATTCCAATTTGCATCAATGAAATGTGCAGTCAACACCATGTAGTTAATGTTCTGGATACTTGTCCAAGTATCCGTAGTAAGAGACACCCTTTGTCCAGTCACAACCAAATGTCTTCTAAGTGTCTCCTTCTCCTCCAAATACAACTTCCACACATCCCTAGCTATTGTCCTCCTAGAAGGTAAACGAAAATCAGGCTGAGTCACCCTCATGAACTCCTTGAAACCTTCATTCTCCACAAATTTAAATGGGAGTTCATCACGAACCACCATTTTTGCTAAAGCTAGCCTAGAAATCATAGAATCATAAACAACAGACACCAAGTTACCTCCATTTTCCTGCGAATCGAAGGTCAAGGTCCTCTGTCTCTTCTTGCGCACCAGAATTGGAGACTTGCGACAGTTCAGGAGCAGGTGATTCCTCATTGTTGTTGTACCATTTTGGGTCTCTGTTGCATATGTTTGAGTACAATACTTGCACTTTGAACGAGCTGGCTTCATGACACTACCATCAGGGTTCTTCAGCTTCGTGAAGTGTTCCCACACCATTGATTCGTTCTTCCTCTTGGATCTGTTTGATCCTCTGTTTGATCCCTCTGCATCTTGAGGTTTGGAAACACCTGGCAAAGGTGCAGGTGGCGGAAGTTGAAGAACAACGGAAGGTGTAGGAGTTGGGGTGGGAGTTGTTCGGCTGGTTGCAATGCTTGAGTCCGTTGTTGGTTGAGAACTCGGATTTGTTGTGTTTGTCTTGTCGGATATCCCTTCCATACCTGAAGAAGTGAAGAGAGTGAAGGAGAGAATGAGGGACGGTGAGAAGAGTACTGAGTGAGAGAGAGACTGAGTGAGTACGCCTCCCACTTTTTAGTCTTATATAGTCTTAGGGTTAGGGATAAAAATTGCTAAATTGGGCTGTTGGGCTGTTTATTTGTTATGGGCCACGGGCTAGTTAGCCCTTAAATAAACAAGTAAATAAAAATAATAAATAATTAAATAAAACCGGTGCGGGTTGGTTTAAACCGAATTGAAATTTTTCCAAACCTAATCCAGTCCGCTTTCATCCGGATTGGAGTTTTTCCAAACCTAATCCGATCCATTATAACCGGTGCGGGTTGAGAACCGGTTTAAAGCGGTGCGGGTTGGTGCGGTACCGCATTTTCGGATTCGAATGCCCACCCCTACATTTAAGGACTCGTTGTCATAGTACGTGTCGACACGAGTCTTCAGGTATTTTCAAAATATTTTTCAGAGCTTCCGTTTATTTTCTATAAATTTCTGAAGTTTCTGGTAATTTTTAATCACCTTTCTGGTAAAACGGTTTTACCATTTAACTATTTACTCTTTACCTTCTTTGAATCTGGGCCTTTGGATCGATCCCAGATTGAATCTAGACCGTCAATTTCAGTATAAATAGAGTTTAGACTTTTGACCGAAGTCAAAAGCCTTAACTCGGTCAACTCTCCCTCCTTTCTCCCGAGCTGGTCACCCTCTCCGGCGACCACCATCGTCTGGCCACCACTGGCCTGCGGACCACCGCCAATCTTCTCCTCTACTCAGCCTTGTCTTTAGATCACGCCGACGTCCGCCGAGGAAGGAGATCGAGCGCCATTGTGCTTGACGGTCGATGGCTAAATTCCGGCGGACCAGGTGGCATTAGAGCGCGTGACTGTTATGGTTGTTCTCCCCTCTTCTTCTTCTTCTTCTTCTTCCTTTTCATACTCTTGATCCTTCGATTAGAGCCCTAATTCGGAACTCCCTTTTTCTTTGTTTCACTGTTTTTCTGGGTTTCTCTTCTCCTCCCTCTCGTGACCTTTTCTGGGAGTTCTAGCGAGTCTTGGACACTTGTGTGATGTTTGGAAGGAGCTTGGAGACAGCTGGTGAGGTATTGGATCGAGGCAGTGAGCTGCACCTCCACTTACAGCAAGAGGCAGCCTCTGGATCAAGCTCTAGCAATCACAGCAAGTGGAGTCCGGCAAGGTGAAGGCTGAGATGGCTACTTGATTCTTGGTTAGAGCAGATCGAAGGTGAGTTGATGTTTTGGAGTTTGCTGTGTTGTTGTTTTTGTTGTAATGAAATCGTGTTTTCTGTCCCTGCATGTCGATAACTTGGAAACAAAAAAAGAGGAAACTCTGGCGAAATTCCGGTAAATTGACCAGAATACGGCAGGAGATTCCGGCAAGTTGCCGGCATCCGATAACTGCTCCGATGAGACAGTGAATCCTGCAGAAATGCCGAGAAGGTAGTAAAAATCCCTTTAGAATGTGTTGTTTCCGTTTAACCAAGTTTAAGAGTCGTAATTAGAAAATTACGTATAAGGAAACGTACAAAAAAACAGAAACTAACCGTAATTGAAATCTTTTCTATTTTAGGAAACTTTCTATTTTTGGAAACCTACTAATTTCGAAAACTTTACATTTTGGGAAAGTTTCCATTAAAGGAAAGTTCCATTTTCAGAAAGAAAAAAAACGGTTTAATAAAGAATTGAAGTTCGACAAAATGTGTAAAGTGTTAAATAGTTATCGGAAAATGATAACTGAAATTCCGGAAATGTCAAGTTGACTATTTTAAGAAAAATTGATGATTCATGTAAATCAATAAATCGACTCAAGAAAAATAAATTGGTTAATGTGACACGTTGGATGTCCATAGTAATTCAACAATTTACTATGTGACACCCTAACGTCAGATTAAAATGATTAAGGAAAGTTCGGAAGTTAAGTCGGACTTCCGGTAAATGACCAAAGAGTCGATAACCGGAAAAGCAAGTTATAAAGGTTAAAGAGTTAAAAAGGAATTGGTTGGTCAACTTAGTTAATATGGTCATTTTTGGTCAAACTAGGAATGTTGAGGTCAAAATGACTGTTATCGTTTCTTCGTTGCTAAGCTACTCTATTCTGCAGTGAATCAATGGACGAGGTAGCTTACGCGGATTACCGAGGCGGTTCCTGAAAGCTTGGAGCTTATGTAACGAACGGTTATTCCAGGTAGGGAAGCTAAACCCCATTTGTTAGTGGTTTTGTCTATATATGAAAGTGCATCATTTTGTATGCTTATGGTCGATGCCTCGGGAAAGTTTTCTTTATATATGAGATAAATGATTTATGATTGGACCAAGAAAACCCGAGGCTAGACGTAAATGATTTTTATGTAATAACTCGGATCGAAAAGTAGTACCGTTGTCCTGATTTCCGGTACTTGACCTGAGAGTGGTGGGACCTAATATATAGTACTCCCACAGTGTCGATGACCGTGAACCTCCGAAGTGCGGTGTGTACTACAAGTGATGTGCTGGGCATTAGCTGTAAATGGACACTCTTGCTACTATTCATCTTCGGGCGCATATGTAGTTGGCCCGGTTTGATGTATAGATAAACCCGGGATTCGGCAGCCTAAATCCGTGAAGCCCTGCAGGCTGTATTGTTCATTGAGCGCTCTGGCCCCTATTTTAGCATACTACACTGTTTTTTCGAAAGCTATAAAATGATGTTTTTGTGTGAAAGATTTTCTAAATGGTTTTATTCAGAGCTCAAATCTATATGTATATATATATGGTTTTCAAACCTATAATTGGTGGGCCTATATGTGAGCACGCGAGGACGATGCTCACCCCTACAACAAATTGTTTGCAGGTACTGTGTACTGTGACGGGATAGATAGAGAGAGCTGTGTGTGGAGCCTCATTTTCTACTCGATGTTTGGTCCAAGTTGTACTCACTTTTCATGTTTTATCCTTCAGGTCATTTATTAGAGTATTTGACATAAACAGTAAATGTTTCTTCATGATTTATAAACCTTGTTGTATGTTTTTATTGTTGTCTCTAAAGTTTTTAATTAACCCTTTAATTTGTCAACCTTCCGCGAAGTTGGAAAAACTCTGATGAATGTTTTAAGAAACTATTGTGGTGTCACTCGAGTTTAAAAATTAATTTTATTTTACCTAATAAATAGCCAACAACTTTAGGTTAATAAGTTGTCGGCATGTCCTTCAGGCCGCTACATCTATGATGTTATTGGCTTAAAATCGTAGCCACTATAGCTCCCCCACCCGGACCGCTACATCTATGATGTTATTTGTTAGGATTATGCAATGGAATGGATTCAGAACATTATTTTGATAATATAATGAATTTATTTTATATTTTAGTATTTTTTGATGTATTAAAAATATATAAATATATTATTCAATTTATCGTGTCAAAGCTGTAACGGATATGCAGTTTTTAGATTTTGTCATATCATCATATCGTGTCGCCGTGTCTGTATGTAGGTGTATATATAGCCGATGTGGGCCGCGGTTTTCCTTGACCATCATCTTGAAAGTTCATAATGCATGGTTGTTGGCTTTGGGCTGTTTCTTCCTTGAAGATCAGGTATGCTAGCTGTACAGCTTCTGCATAAAAATGTGCTGTTCTGGGTCTTTGTACGTCTGTGGAAATTCGAAGAAGGTTTCATTTTAGTGACGACGTGTTTGGAATTTTGGATAAAATATCCACGAGAGGACTCAGAGTTGGGTACCAATTGACTTGTTCATGTTTAATTTCCATACGTTCCCCCAGATACACGTCAAATTGAAATCATGTTCGAGCTAAAGGCAGGAAGTTTCCAAAACCTTAGGTGAGATTCTGACTGTGTTGACTACGACCAAAACCTAGCTTCCGTGATTCTGATTAACACCCTTTTAGACGATTGTGGAAAACAATAAACCAACCTGATGGCATGACCTTTATTGGAAATTCAAGGATAGGAATGCTCTTGAAAATCTTTGTTTAAGGCACTATGAGATCATTGAGATGTAAACTCATGTCTAAGAGAATTCCTGATCAAGCAGTTATTGACAATTAAATAAAATCATGTGTTAAGATGATTTTCATTAGGTCATTCTCATCCATACGAGTCTTCATATTGGATTTGTCTGTTATATAACACTGTATACTATGCAGACTGAAAATTGACACTATCAGTGTACAAGCACTATCAGAAAAGGTACTTAAGTTGATGAAAAAAAACAGACCGTTAAAGAAAAAATTCGTCGGCTAAAATGTAATTTAGCCGACGAAAAAAGTCCAGACTTTAAACGACGAAAAGTTTCTTCGTCGACTAAAAGTCCAGACTTTAGGCGACAAAAAGTGTTTTCGTCGGCTAAAGTTCACACTTTAGACGACGATTGAAATTTATTTCGTTGGCTAAAGTATAACCAACAACCTTCATAGCCGACGACTTTTTCTGGTAGTGGAAAGTGGACTTATGAGGGTCAAACTGATAAGTGCATAATTCAATTACTAATTTTTACAATCAATCATAACCACATATTTCAGTTTGCTTAATGTATAGGCGCTTTTCTTCTAGTATTCAAGGCTCTTTATTTTGGGGGTGTATATATATGATACTTGGGCTCTTTTTTCTTTTCTATTGTAAGTTCTGGATTATTATATGATGATTTTTTAACTTTCCATGTATATTTAGAAATAGAAAGAGATGGACTAAAAACATCCCTATGACTTATCCAAAGCTGCACAAATTTTTGATGAACTTATCGCTGCGAAGCCCGCTCAATCCCCAGTTATACAAAGACTTGCCTAAGCTGAAGGGGAAGAAGTTTTGCAAATTGCACAAAATGGACAGGCATCACACAAAAGATTGTGCTCAGCTCACTTCTCTAAACATAAGTTGATTCTACAGTAGTTTACTCCTTGTTGGATTCCCCATTGGTGGATTGGATTACTATTTCGATCTTCTACATTTACCGAGGCAATCTCAACGAAAAACAAATAAGACTCAAGATCACAAACTATATCTCGTCACTTTACATGTTTCTTTTCACTTCAACGTGGAGAAAGTTTCTGAAATATTATGCAACACTGCATAATAGAACATCCCCTTCTATTATTACATTTTCAACTTAGTCTCTCGTACCACACTCATATTTCAAGAGAGTTCAAGTTGAAAGTGATTCTACCATGTAAAGTGTATGAACTAAGTAGGTTTCAATGAGAGTTCTACTTGAAGTTTTTTTAGAAAAAATAGTGAAGAATGAGGAGAAGACTAGAAGAGAAGATGTTGTAGAGTGCTGAGAAGAAAAAAAAGAAAACAAAAACAAAGAGAAGAGGTTGTACAGTACTGAGAAGAAAAAAAGGAACACAAGGAGAAAAAAGGAAAACAAAAACAATGCTAAAATTGAGAATCAAACCCAGGTTGTGGTGTTGTTAGTAGAAGTACTAAACCAAACCTACAATAACTTCTTTTATGCTTCAAGTGTACACGTTAAAATATTTATTCAAAACATTTTGGTTGGCCAGTCCAAATACTTCGACATCCTCTCCGTCCACCGTTTCATCACCTAGGCCGACATCGGCCCCAACATCGTCACCCACAACCTCATCTTCCAGACCTACCTCGACTATCGCAAACCCAACACCGCCATTGAGCATTACAAGAAGCTCATCAATGACGCGTCGTTCAACCCCTTGCCCACGACCTACCATATTCTGATCAAGGGACTAGTCGACAATGGCAAGCTAGAGAAGGCCATAGAGCTCAAAGAGGAGATTGATGTGAAAGGTTTCAAGCCGGATCCGACTGTTTATCATTATTTGATGGTGGGGTGGGTGAAAATTCGGATTCGGATGGGGTGTTTAAGCTTTACGAGGAGCTCAAGGAGAAGCTACGAGGTGAGGTGGAGAACATGATGGTGGTTGGGAGTTTGATGAAGGGGTATTTCATAAGAGGATGGAGAAGGAGGCGGTGGAGTGTTACGACAAGGCTGTGAGGGAGGGCTCGAAGGTGAAGATGAATGTTGTGGGTTATAACTTGGTGTTGGAGGCTTTGTGTAAGTATGACAAGTTTGATGAGACATTCAAGTTGTTTGATAGGATGAGGGACGAGCATTCCTCGCCGAGGAGGTTTACGGTGAATTTAGGGAGCTTTAATGTGATGGTTGACGAGTATTGTGTGCAGGGGAGGTTTAAGGAGGTCATTGAGGTGTTTAGGAAGATGAGAGAGTATAAATGACTAAAATATCCGTGAAAAAATGACTTGTTAGTGACTTTGGTAACAGAGTTAACGGCTAAAAGTATCAATACTAGGTCGGGCTGAAAAGATGGTATACCGTTCTGATGTTTTAGAAAATTAGTGTACTAAAGTTTATAAAGACTGAAAGTTTGTGTACCATTTGGATGAATTTCTCTTTTAAAAAACAAGTCGCTGAAAAGATGGTATACCGTTCTGATGTTTTAGAAAGTTGATGTACTAAAGTTTATAAAGACTGAAAGTTGGTGTACCATTTGGATGAATTTCTCTTTAAAAAAACAGGTCGGTGGTTG
Source organism: Comarum palustre (assembly GCA_951800085.1). Classification (NCBI taxonomy): domain Eukaryota; kingdom Viridiplantae; phylum Streptophyta; class Magnoliopsida; order Rosales; family Rosaceae; genus Comarum; species Comarum palustre. The sequence continues at coordinate 5,299,732 of OX637588.1, read as the reverse complement.
CTTACTTAAAACTGAGTTTTTTTTTAAATTGAGTTTTTAAACCATAATACAAAACTAAGCCAAACGAGTAATCGTAGGTAAATCATATTTTCAAAAATCACATAAAGGATCAGAAATTAAAGCAGGACTCACTAAGTAAGTTGGATAGGTCCTCGGCCGTAATATTGTCTACTAGGAGCACATGGATATTGAGCTGATGGAGTGCAGTACACGGCTTCGTTGAGTTCCTTGATAAAGCAATGGCCATCTGTGCAGTTGGCCGTCCTCTGTAACTGACTTTAGCCGACGATAAACAGTAATTTTGTCGGCTAAAGTCTTGGCCGACGGCTTTTTCCCGACAACTTCTTAGCCGAAAGACTTTAGCCGACAAAAAAATTTTGTCGGCTAAAGTGGTTGTTTTGGTAGTGGGCTTTGGTGAATAGCAGCGGGTAATGCCGACGGGTCGGGCTTTGATGAATAACAGCGGGGAATGCCTACGGATAAGGCTTTGGCTGACAAAAAGACTCAAAGAATCTTTCTGGTAGAGGTGCTCTGGAGAGGCTTGTTTTGCAGTGTGAAAAAGTTGTGTTGAATCGTTGAGATGTCTCTGATCATATACCTTGACCCCTTTATATAGTGAACACTAGGATTTGTTCTTACTTGCGGGTCAAGGAATATCAAATCTCTTGAAGATCATGAAAAGAATCTTTAAGCAACTGCAAATCCTTGTCAAACATGACTTCAAATGGAAAGAGAATCTTTACAATTACTTGGACCACAAGAATCGGTTCAATAGGCTCGAGAAGTCATCATTCGTCAAAATTATTATTTTGGCCCAAACAATAACTGATGAATTTTAATTAGGGGTATTTAATGTTACACCTAATTTATTAGACTCATTTTAAATTACACCCACCTTTAAAATTGTTTTAAAATACATCCAAATTTATTAATTAAGTTTGTTTAAACAAAATAAACTTATATTTAGGATAAAAAATAAAACCTATTTTTTCTAGAATTACAGAAGTTGTCATTATCTCTAAAAGTTAATAAAATGGTATCCCATGAAGATATGAACCCTAAACCCAAAACCCTAACCCCTAAACCCTATACCCTAAAACCCTAACCTCTAATCTAAAACCCTATACCCTATACCCAAAACTCAATTCATCTATTTGTAACCTAACTTAAAGGTTATAAATAAAATGCATGGTTAATACCTACACCATAAACACAAATTAAAATGTAGAAAACATAATTAAATCAGAATGACAAAATCGTCAGGAGAAAATTTGTGACAAATTTTAGTTTTAAAAATAAAACCTATAAGACATGTTAAATAATTTGAATTTGATGTAAATTAAAATGAAATATGTGAATGAGTTTATCTTAAAGATGTTCTATTTTTAGTTATTTTTTTTAATTTTCTCTTTTAGTTATAAAAAAAATCAGAAAAACTGTCCAGAGTGTGTTTAATACACATTCAGCTGAGTGTGTATTAAGATAAAGGGTGAAGTGAGCCAGGTGAACAAACAAAATAGTATGATGATAATAGCCACACGCATTATCACTCGATTGAACAATAATGATATATCTGAAATTAATTTCTCCAGTTTTATGTTATTAATGGTTAAGCTCTCAAGTTGATCGAGTTCAAATACATGACCTGTCCACCAATTTGCGAAGTGAGTTGTGCCACATCATGTTCTACTATTCAAGTACGTACTTCAGTATAAGTAGCAAGTGAAACTGTGACAGTTTACAGAAACAAGTAGTACGTACTTCTTATTTATCGGAACCGATGATTCCCTTATTCTTACATAGGACTAGACCTTACTTGGCAGGATGAAATTCTTAGTAACCAGTTCCTATTTTCCCTAAAACGACCTCTGGTTATAACAGTCCAAGTTATCCCCAGGACTGACTCCGAATATGCCACAGTACCTCTTGTAGAACCCTATCCGATCAGCCACCCTACTATCTTGTCCACGCCCACATTCTCCGCCGTTGATTATGTTTGTGATCACTCCATATCCAGGGGCCCGACCCGCCGATCTATCTGCAGGAGATGGATTCCAACGGCCGGTGATGACGTCGTGGCTTGATGGTTTGCTTCCTTGAGGGGTCATCCAGAACCATATTGCTGTCTTGAATGATACGACCGGGTCTGTGGCTACTAGATCCGGATTGTTTATCAGATCCTGTCCGATTGCCTTACCCGCTTGAGCATAGTTGTAGTTGCTAACAAAGTGAACCAGTCAGTATCAGGACCACGAATGATCATATATATATGGTCGTTGATTTACAACTAAGTTAACATGTGTATATGATATCTCACACATTTGAGTGAGTCTCATGCGTGCACCAATTGATTTAGCAACAAACCCTAGTTAATATCTAGTACTGTAATCTGTATATATGGTAATAATTCACTATTTGGTTCTGAGGATCGAGATACTCACTGAGTGAGTTGGATTGGTCCTCGGCCGTAATATTTTTTTCCGGCAGCGCATGGATATTGAGCTGATGGAGTGCAGTACACGGCTTCGTTGAGTTCCTTGATAAAGCAATAACCCCAAGCATAAGGACCATCTGGTGCAGCTGGCCATCCTCCTACATAATCAATCACCACAGTTATATGATCATATACACAGGCTGCATCAGTTTGAGTGATCATGCATTGTAAAAATAGTACTGTTAACTAACCAGTGGTTTCGTGAGAGGTTTGACCCAGGAAAGCAGCGATCTCCTTTTTCTGGGTATTAACATCACCTGTTGTGCCAAACCCATTGAAAGATCGAGCAGCAGAAATAAAAGCATCATACTTGTAGAACCCGTTGCCCTTGCATCTCCCATCGTTTCGATATTTCAGCATTTGATCGAAAAGAGAGGAGCTAATGAGGCTGGCAACATCTGCATAGCTCTCTAACACCAAGGTTAGGAAAACGATGATAAGGGCGAGTGTCTTCATCGTTATCTGACTTGTGGTAATAGCGAGAGTGCTTTGGGGTATATATAGTAGTTTAGGGCAGTTTTGTTTGACCAATCAATCACTCAAAATGGGTAGTTGGCACTCTATGATTCTGCTATTTCGACTTCATGTGGAAAGTTGGAGGGTTGGATTTTAGACATAGGAATTCACTAGTTCATTTCTTACCCCGTGAACACGTCAATTGACAAATCACTGTGTTAGAAAAGAGGCTGCCGCGTAGAAGACCATAGTCAAGTACCTAACTTACTAACTATTTTTGTTTTTGTTGAGCAGACCTAGTCTAAAGAGTAAGAACCACCCAATAATTTTCTGAAGTCTTCTTCATATATAGATTCCTTTTCAATCTTACTTTTACAACCACAGCTACATGATCGGTACTTCATGCTGCCTCTTACGTGAAAAAATAGGCCGGTCCTCATATTTTAATGACGTAGAGCGAACAACTAAAATACATACAGTCTCATAAAATAAATAAATCAAAATAGACTAATTTTTCTTTTCTATATATAAATTAATTTTATGCATAAATTATTGAATTAATAGGAGTCAAAAAATAAAAATAAAATAAATGCATTAACAATTAATCAAAAATGAATGAACAAACAATGGTTAGTAACAAAAATAAAACCTTAAATGCTTGCATTTATATGAAAAAACAAAAGAACTGAAACGTTTTTTTACCTTTCTCTATAGCTAAAAAACAAACTACAGAAAACGGAAAGAAAAAAGAACAAATGAGGAAGGAAAAAAAAGGAACAAATGCAAGCAAATTAAAATGGGAAATATAAATTAACGGTAAAATGAGAAAAAAGAAATAAGAAAAAAAATTGGAAGCCAGTGTGATTCGAACCAACACTTTTTTAGAGACCTCACAAAAAAATGTTTTCCGTTGGACTATATCAACCAAACGGATGGTGGTGGCATGATATTTATATATAGTGATATAGTTTTCGAGCTATATTTAAAAAAAATTACTCCAAATACCGGTGGCCTGAGACAGCCGGCCGCCTCAACCTGCACCCTCACCGCCGGCCCTGCTTGAAAAGTAATGTTTGAATCAAAGGTTGATTTGCGAGTCGGTTCAAATAATTTGGAAACAAAAGAATAGAAAGTGGTTTGCAAGAGATAACGGTAATCTAACCGGACGTCACTCCATCAATTGAAAATGTACACGTTACTTTTGATATTTCACACCATCTTGCTTGTGAATTACTATATGAAACTTCTCTTCAAAGAGGTCACCCTTTCAAGGAAAAAAAATAAAAATGATATTGGGCTCAGTTTCACCTGTTTGGGCTTTGAGCCAGTCCATCGACTAATGGTTGGGGCCAATGACTCAATTCAAGTAGAATAAAAATTACTGATGGAAGGGAACAAATCATGATCTCAGAGCGAGGAGATTTTTCTGGGACAGAAGAGATTAAGCAGGGTGGGTTTGTAATGGAGAAACGTCATGGCTCCACCATCATGCAATCGTCGATCTTATCTTATATATTACTCTTACGCGCTTTAGACACCTAATTACGATACACACTGCCCCTTGTTGGTCGTTTCTTTTATCATTTTCTTTTCTGCATTTGACGTGTGAATTGGAGCTCATCATACCTCATTACCCCTCATCAACGTGATGCATGCTTTCGTTTCTATAAATATATAAACTCAGTGACTCCACCATTTCGTACAGAACCAACCTAAACCAGCAGAACTGATTGAGCTCGATCAGTAACACCATGAATGGGGGTTTTTTGCAGTGCTCCGCTGCAAACTACATACCCTTGTCACCGATAAGCTTCTTGGAGCGAGCAGCTGTCGTCAATGGAGATAAGCCTTCCGTCGTCTACGGCGGCTTAAGGTATTCGTGGAAGGAGACGCATCAGAGATGCCTCAACTTCGCATCAGCTTTGGTCCGGTTAGGAATATCTCGCCATGATGTTGTAAGTAGTTCTCTACTCATCACTCGATCATTAGCATGCTGCAGCAGTGCAGCTACCTGCATATTTTCGCTACCTACCAAATCTATCACAGTATTATATATATGTTATGAATATGAATAAGTTGGTTATTATTAATTACCTATATATGTGTTAATTTCATCTGAAATGAATCTAACTATATTTATAATTTCGCTACCATATTTATAAGCCAAACTAGTGTTTCATTTTTGTTCACTATTCTTTCATTGATAAATTAAGGATGGTGCATATATATATGTCGACTGTGTATATATATGTGGACTAACTGGTAATGTATCTGGTTTGTCCAGATACATATTTATAATCAAAAATAAATAAAACCAGATACATATATATTTTCCGACGCCAATATTCTTTATTAACCCGCCATCACTGAATTAGGAAGTTGACCAAATCACTAATTAGCGTGTGTTTGTTCCTTCACGTCGTAGTTTGTTTTCTTTTTCTTCTAGCTCCCAAGCTAATTTGATATATATTGTCGACTTAGTCAACTCAATTTTAGAATCGGTTGTTTTCTATAACACAGCAAATAACCAAGTAATTTCTAAACAGAAAACTACCAAATATTGGGGATCATTAGTATATTTGATCGTTATTGGAGAAGCTCTCTTCTATATTAAGCTTTTTCAGACCAGCTAAGATCGATGCGGTAGAATGATCATCTAGAACTGCAGACTAGCACCACGTTAAAAAGACCGACTTTCTGAAGTCAATTGTGAAGTGTAGTTTAATAATAATACGTGCTTGTCGGTCTTTGATTTGTATAAATAACAAATAAACAAACTAAATAACTCTTGCGAGTCAAGTCAAGGTGCAACTTTGCATACAAGAATTATGTAAATGCAGTGCACCCTGGCGGCCTAGCGTGCATAGAGGGTCAATGGTTCGAACCATGATCGGACCACATGCTCTTGATCGATGATCGATAATTCGCCGGCAACCATTTCAAAAATGTAAGGTTTAAACTAGGACATGCATGCTAATTCGAATGTACACATCTCAAAGTTTAGATCTGAGACTTAGCATTCACATTTCAAGTGTTGGGCGTATAACATGATTGCATGTGAGTTTATAAATTTATATTTAAAGGAGCAATATCAAGACTTATTATTACCAAAAAAAAACTAAGAGGTTGATGACGCTTCATGATTTTGTGCATTTTTGCACGTATATCCTCCGTTTTGTATGACTCTTTTATGTTTACATGTATGATGTATCCCATATTACAACCTTTATGGATCTCCACCAATGAGGGCTTGTTTATTAGAATATTACCTTAATAAATAACTAATATAGAATTAGGGGTTGTGGGGATTGTTTAGGGTGAATGTTCATCTTATATACGGTTGTTCATTGTTCAATGTATAAGGAGGCTTTTCTAAAATGATATGTTCAGTCTAGATTATTATAGGCTTTTCTAAATAATTAATATTCATCCATAGTGGAGATCTGTTTTGAAATTAAAATATGAGTCTCTTTATTTGGTTCATTTTAGGGTCATATTTTCACAGTGTCTAGATTATAGTTGGTGTGTATAATATGTCTACAAAGTTTAATGTAATTTGGAGATCATTTGAGTAACGAATTAGATGAAACAAGTCGATATGACAAAATATGTTCAAGCAGTACTGTTCGTGTAAATAACGATTACAAAAGCTCAAATTATGTTCAAATTTGATGAAATTTGGCAGAAATGATTTACACATTGTTTTTTAGACATTGAAATGAGGAGTTGTAAAAATTTGATGACTTGAAAATAAGTCAAATAAAGAGTCTCACACTTTAATTTTAAAGCGGGGATATATTTCTTAATCTTTTTTGGATCAGAACTATCTTATAATCAATGCTATCATAATCTTCTTATAACATTCGATCGGACTATAGTAATGTATGTATACCTACATTTACCAATATGACAACAAATTTGTTGTCTGGTAAAGATAGTTATTATTTGAGTAATTTTTGTTCCATTAAAGGTAATTACTTAATTTAAGATAATTTACAAATTTATGAATAACTTGTTGTTGTTGTAGTAATTTGGCTGAATGATATGTAAATGTATAAAACAAATGTAGTAATTTTGTTGTCAGTGTTGTAAATTTTACTCATCATTTAACTTGTTATTTTTGTTCAATTAATGGTATACATACCAATACTGTAGACAACCCTATCACTTTAAAGTTGTATTTTACATTTCTATTTAAATAAACACTCTACACACTTATTGAACTAAGTTTTTTTTTCTTTTCAAGACAATACATGTCGGATGTCTAGATGAAATACGTCTACTTTGTAAAATCAAAAGATAATTGCTCAAGGACCTAATGTTTCAAAGTTCTTTCTACAAAGACATACCGACAAAGATAAGATATATACCGTCGGCCACTAGATCTTTCTACAAAGCCGAAACTTACGTGACTTACGTCCTCAATTCCTATCTCATGCTTAGAAAATCGGTGTACCTTTTCTGGTTCTGCATGCGTTACACGTAATCTCGCACTTCCAGAATAAAATGGGGACTCAATCTAGTTGATATTCGATCTTAATATAGACTTGTTGTACTGCATATATATCTTACAGTCGAAACGTACTCCTTCAAGATAAGAGGTTCTCAAATCTCATATTGAACGTACTTGCTGTCTCATACAGATTTGCCCTGCACATATTGGTCTTGAATATTTGTTTTCCCTTTTGTTCTTTCCTGAAGTGGATCATGTCGAAAGCCAAAACATTCTTACGTGTTTGATACGATCATACTTGAATAAACTTGAATCAATAGTGATGATGTGAACAGAATGACATTAACAGTGGAAGTCACGATCATAGTATTATATGAGTTACAATAGATTATTTAGATATCATGTAGAAGGTGGAAATAACAGTACTTTTGATGCACTGGAGTTTAGTTAACTGCATAATACCCTAATCTTAGAGCATAAAACTACTTGATGAAGCTAATTAATCTACCATAAACACAAGTACTCATGAATATTTTGTTATCCATGAGCAGGTTGCAGCTATAGCACCAAATATTCCAGCACTCTACGAGCTCCATTTCAGTGTTCCAATGGCCGGAGCAGTTCTCTGTGCCCTAAACATTAGGCTGGACTCACCCACATTATCGTTGATATTACAACAGTTGGAGGCCAAAGTCATTCTCGTAGACTATCAGTATCTTCAACTCGTCCTCCAAGCAATCGAAAATTTGTCTCCAACACAATGCAAGCCACCTCTACTCATTCTCATCCCAGAGTGTGATCAACTCTCGTCTAATGGTACCATTGATCATGAACTTCCACCAGGTAGCTTGAATTACAATGACCTGCAGGGTACTAAAGCGGAACCAGACTTTGAGATTCGACGACCGCATAATGAATGTGATCCCATTTCTGTGAACTACACTTCTGGTTCAACTGGGAATCCTAAAGGAGTAGTGTACACCCACAGAGCTACATACCTGAATTCACTCGGAGCAATATTTCAGACTGAAATGGCTAAAATGTCAGTGTTTTTATGGACAGTTGACATGTTTCGTTGCAACGGATGGTGCTTCCCTTGGGCAGTTGCTGCTCTTGGGGGAACCAATATCTGCCTCAGAAAAAATCTCTCCGCTAGGCTCATTTTCGAAGCAATTGATCTTCACAAGGTAACACATTTATGTGGCTCACCATGCATTTTAAACATCCTAGCACATCATGCCTCAAAACATGACCACATTAGGCCGTTGGCATCAACGGTGAATATTCTTGTTGCCGGTGCATTGCCGCCGTTGCATATTCTTAAGCAAGTAGCTGATTTGGGTTTCAATGTGAGCCATGGATATGGTATGACAGAGGCTCTTGGTCCAGCCATTGTAACACCTTGTGAACCTGATCTAGAGTCTCAGTACAATCTGATGATGGAAGAGGTTGATGTGAAAGATCCAATCACCATGGAAAGTGTTCCATATGATGGTAAAACAATGGGGGAGATTATGTTTAAGGGAAACACTTTGATGTTGGGTTACCTCAAAAATTCAAAAGCAGTGAATGAGCCTTTTAAGGATGGGTGGTACATGACTGGTGACCTAGCAATTAGGCACCCAGATGGGTACATTCAAATGAAGGACAGGGCAAGAGACATGATCATTTCTGGAGGGGAGGCTGTGAGTACACTTGAGGTAGAGGCAGTTTTGTTGACGCATCCTTGTGTTTTGGAGGCTGCTGTTGTGGGGAGAAATGATGATTGCTTGGGGAAGACTCCTTGTGCTTTTGTGAAGTTGAAGGAGGGGTCTGGATGTGTTGGAAGTTCTAGTACTTCAAAGGAGATTATGAAGTTCTGTGGGGAGAAATTGCCTGCTTATATGGTTCCAAAAGCTGTGGTGTTTGGGGATTTGCCATTGAATTCTACTGGGAAGATACAGAAGTTTGTTCTGAGGGAGAAGGCAAATAAGCAGGTTTATGCTGATGAGACCACTTCGTTACATGAACAGAACTGGAATTCTGGGCTGTGAATAAGTACTTATTATGGTTTCATACACCAAACAAACTTGATCTAGTTCTGCTAGCACATTTAATTTTCTTGATTACATAATGCAAGATGTTGTGCATATAAGTTTTATTTCACCTCTCCTTGATTCTTTCTTTCTTTTGGGCTTTGGGTTGTTGAGTGGACTTTCTGAACATGTGATCTTTGCATGTAGCAGCCAATTCTCAGTCCCCCAAAATCCTAAACCCAATTCTAAGGTAAGATTAGTCTAAAGAAAAGAAAAACTGTTAGGGTAGGGTTATACGAAGAGAAATCTTATAAACGTGCACATGCTCAATAAGAATATATATTTGCGCGCGATACATACTGTTGTGTTTTTTGGCTCGTTGATATGATTTGAGAGTTAGGATTCAGCAGGTAAATCCAAGTCTAGAATGAAAAGAGGACAGCGCTGTAGCTTTTCTATAAGTTCTAGGAAAGTTGGTCTTTCAAGATTCTATTAGAATTTGAAATAGACTTATGTCTATTAGGTTTAGGAATCATAAACCATGTTGTATCAGCAGCTCCTATTTAGTATAAATAAGAGCTGCAGGGGGCAACATCTGAGGCAGATGAGTTATTTGTACATCTGGCACTATTGTGGTGCATCTGGTACATCTGTTAGGTAGAGGAGTTATTTGTACATCTGGTACATCTGTTATGCAGAGGAGTTATTTGTACATTTGGCACTATTGTGGTGCATCTGGTACATCTGTTATTTGTGAGAGGATTCAAGTCAAGATGAAGATTTGTTAATATAAGCCTTGAACCAGTCATCTAGGGGTACCAGCTATTCGGGGATCTCGCTTCCCGGTCAGCGAGTCGGGGTCCAGGGGCGACGCGCCCTGGTTTGGGGGTTCGGGGGCGCAACGTGACCCTCGATGGGGGTTCAGGGGCAACGTCCCCGAGGCCCACGATACTTGTTATGCTAGGTAATGGTTTTCTGTTGGGCTTAGTATATAGAGTTTAGTATATAAACGTCCTAAACCTAATTGTATTAAGCATTCGGTGATTTGTTTTTTCTCAAGATAATAAAATTGTTCTCCTCTGGCCGTGGACGTAGCTAATACATCGTTAATAAACCACGTAAATCTGTGTTTTTTCTTTCATTCGTTACAACACATACTCAATGAAAACATATATGCGCACGCTCGAGTATATAGAAATACTTACTAGACTTTTCTTCTCTAACAGAAAGATACTCAAAACGGCAATAGTTTTCACTATTTTGGTAAAAATATGTGTGGCGTACGTACCAAAAGCTAAAAGAACTCGGCACACAATCTGGATACATACACAGCTCCAGTTATTTCAATCCAGATACATCGGGGATCTTCAATTCTCATTTTGCCTCTCTTTTTTCGAAGACCAGACTCCTTCCTGAAATGTATGTACACTTCGTCAATTTCCAACATTGAATACTACTAAATTTCCACGAAGACTTTTATATATGGTTGAGAGCACGGCCTGGCTATCAGTTTCTTTCAAAGAAGTTGGAAAGCATGGTATTCCATCGATGATCTATCAGATAAGGCGTGCAGAACCCACTAATATTGATCTTTGTCTTTGTTCTAGTGTATAGATAACCAAGAGCTATGATAAGACCTGACCCAAGTCTCCGGCTGATTTACGTACGTGCATGTGTGGAAAAATTTAGCAGAAATGCATTTATCTCCATCCCTAGCTATAAGCCTTCTAGCAACCAATGTTTTCAAAGGCGAAAACGAAAGCGAAGGCGAATTGTGAAAGCTCTGCGAGGTGAAAGCCTTAAGGCAACGGGACGACCGCCTTTTCAACAAATATTAAATAAATACATTATATATATATAATCTCAATGCATAACAAAATATATTTAATTGTTATTACAACCATAAATTCATCCTCAAATAGTACTTCACAAGGTTTAAAAACAAGGTTCTAATTACATTAAAATAAAGGTAATACACACTGCTATGTGGATTGCACACTGCAAGTCAACTGGGACGATTTAAAAGCCCTGTTTAGCAAGATATTTATACGAAACAAATATATGTTGATGAAAACGACACCAATTGATGGATATCTTGTAGTTTTTTTTATAATTTTTCATTGTATTTATATTTACAAGCCTTTTTTACAATAATCCCATAAATAAGTACAAAATTAGCTAGGGGAATCGATCTATTTACAAACATGTATAATTCCGCGCCTCAAGATATATGAATATGAGATGCCACATTTCGCTTCTCAACAAGTATTGAGTCCGTATTCCGTACCTAAATAAGATTTGAGTATATTGCACGTATTGCTACCTTTATTTATGTCACCTTAAATTCCCGCCAAAACTGCCTGGTCATTTCCCGCCAAATCTGAACCAAAACGGCGTCGTTTTGACGCGAAAAAAACAGAAAAAAAAACTGCAGCGTCTCGTCGTTCCGGCGCTCACCTTTCCAGCGGCGTCCCGGTGAAAGAACCAATGGGGCTTTTCTCCCTAGCTCCGTCTCAAGACGCGCCCCACCACCACCCCGAAACGCCTTTGAAAACACTGCTGGCAACAAAAAAACGACTGCTGCTTGTTAATTGAGTTAACAAAACCAAATCAAATCAAAGATGGCATCCAAGAGCAAGCTAGCTTCACATCATTCAGGACATCTCAGTCTAAACCTCCTAATAGTGCAAAATCAAAAGTTAAATAACCCAATAATATAATTTTATTGGATATAAGGCAGGAGATGCATCATATACAAGTCCACTATACACGTGGGAAAATTCTACCCTATGTATGCGTATGCCGTGTACTAATATATAGTAAACTAACTCACTAATACAGTAAGATATATCCTCATATCATCAAGGCTGCACAGATTGCCTTGTATACCTTAATTATCACTTTGCTCTCTCCACTGTACGCTCTAGCACATTAGCACAAATCTCCCCCCTTAACTTTCTGTTCCGACTTCCAATGCCGAAGTCAAGCAAGCAATGCTCACCTTCCTCTGCAAGTCAAACCACCAAAACATCATCATGGCCCTTAAACATTCTCTTCTTCACAATACTTCTTCCGGTGGCAGCTGCTGTACTCCTCTACCAGCTCGACTCGTTCGACCCGGCTCCTTACCCGCTTCATGAGTTGAGCCACCGAGTCACTTCTGCCCCGAGGCGTAATGCTCAGATGCTCAAAGGGTCGGAGTTTTTGGGGGTCGGGGCTTTAGAGGGGCCGGAAGACGTTGCATATGATTCGAAGTCGGGGGTGATATACACGGGATGTGCGGACGGGTGGATCAAGCGGCTTAAGTTGAACGTGTCGGCTGCTGACTCGGTGGTGGAGAACTGGGTTAACACCGGCGGAAGACCATTTGGACTCGCCCATGAACACGGCGGAAAGCTTCTGGTGGCTGATGGGGAAAAGGTCAGCATCATATCACTTATCGTCATCCATGTTAATCATTGACTTGTGATCTGAATAGTTTAGTGTTCCCCATATATGTGATCAGTGATCATGTGGCATTGTATGTGACACTGTGTTTTAGCATGTGCTTTTTCCTTTGCTTAAAACTCAAACAAAAATAGAAGAAAATATGAAGTAGAACAAAAAAGGCCAGAGGCTAGTGATCTATTAATCAAATGTGGGATGTATCAATCAGGGACTACTGAGAATCGACGAGAATGGAGCAGTCGAGCTGCTGACAGATGAGTCTGAGGGTGTAAAATTTAAGCTAACAGATTGTGTAGATGTAGCCAAAGATGGTATGATTTACTTTACAGATGCTTCATATAAACACAGCGCACAAGACACCTTATGGGACTATCTTGAGGGCAGACCCCATGGTAGGTTATTGAGCTACAATCCATCCACGAAAGAGACCAAAGTGCTCGTCCGCGACCTCTACTTTGCTAATGGAGTAACAATCTCTCCAGATCAGAATTATCTGATTTTCTGCGAAACTTTCATGTACGAAAAATCTGTTTGAAAGCTGAAACCCTAATTATATTGCTAGACAGACTGCTAGATTTGTGATTACAATTGAACAGTCTTATATATTTTACAGGGTTAGATGTAGAAAGTACTACTTGCAAGGTGAGAAGAAGGGAAACATAGAGAACTTCATAAATAACTTGCCGGGCTCCCCAGATAACATACGATATGATGGGGCAGGCCATTACTGGATCGCCCTAGCTACGGTGAGTTAGTGTACATTGTTAATTATGAACTATAAGCTGTTCATAGTTATGAGGTAGTTTACGGTACTCTGATGTATACCATACATTTATTTATCATTAATTTAACAAAAATAAGTAGTTAAATGAGTAAAATTATTACATTTATTTTATACATTTACATATAATTGTACCAAGTTACTACAATGATAACAAATTGTATATAAACTTGTAAATTGTCTTAAGTTAAGTAATTACTTCTAATAGAACAAATATTACCTAAATAATAACTACATTTACTAAAATGACAACAAATTTGTTATTATATCAGTAAATGTATATACCACAAATAAATATGTAACTTAAAAATTCTCATAGATGGTCGATCATGAAATAATGTGGAAAATTTAAGCATCATATTTCATAGTTCATTAAATTTTTTGCACCATTGTAGGGGACTTCACATATAACGAAACTAACATTAAGGTACCCGTTTATACGGAAAGTGCTGGCAATCGTGGAGAAGTATCATCTGAGCAGTCCATACAAGGAGAAGAATTCCGGTGTAATCGCTGTGAATTTGGACGGAGAACCTACTGCACACTATTCTGATCCAAATTTGTCACTCATTACAAGTGGGATCAAGATGGGAAACTACCTCTACTGCGGTTCTGTGCTCAATCGATACATTATCCGCCTCGATATTGAACAACACCCTGCACAGACCACTACATGAGCTTCAATGACAAGAAATTTCATCCAAAACTAATGTACTAAATGACAAGAAATTTCATCCAAAACTAATGTACTATTTCCTGTTCATTGTTCATTGTTCAAGTTCAAGTTACATGTATGTGCCTGTTGCAAGTTCATCAATAAGCTGTGATTGCCAAGTTTGAAATGTTGTTTCCCACAATTAGTGTAGTGATCGACCTCGATCTTTTAGTCATATTCAAGTGTGGATTATCGAAGATTACGTAGCCCTTGTAATGATAACGTCGTCCATGCCTTTGACATTGTACGTTGCTGTTATGAGGCACTGATTATGATCAGGTAGATGTAATCAATATTTCTATCCCCAATGGTGATGATTGTGGATCCGGATCATCTCCTGAGCTGAGTAACCACCTGAGCTTCCTAAGCTTTCTACCAGATTGCGACACAGCTGTAAACCTGATCTAACGACCTAAAATTTCATTCTTTATTTTTCTTCTCTTTTCTTCACTTCGTCTCTCTTCTGTTCATCCTTGCCAAATGTTTTGCCGTTTTGGTTTCACAACCATTCTACTGCTGCAACTCTACCTCTTCTTTCTGGAAATTCTTATAACACTTGTGAAATTATATTTAATTATTACTTTCCAATCAAACAACAAATAGATCAGATTCAGTAATTAAGATTAGGAAGATGAAAGATGGTTGAACTCATCAATTGAATGTCAGACCCAAATTGAACATGAAAGATGGTTGAACTTTAAACTGATCTGAAAGAAGAGGAGAAGAGGGAGGAAGACAAGGCATTATAGAGCGACAGACCTAGGGTTCATGACAATTCGATTAAGCACAAAGAATATTGATAAGAGAGAGAGAGGTGATAAGGCTTAGGTTTGGCAAAATAGATGTCGAAGGGGAAGAAGTAGCGAAGAAACGAAAGAAAGGAAGACAAAAGAGGGAGAAAGGGAAGCTAGAGGATATCAAATAGAGGAAAAGAAGACTTGGAGAGGGAAGAGAAAGAGGAAGATTCTTGTTGTATTCAGTGTACGAGACACGATTTTAGTTATTTATAACAATTTATATGTTTAATCATCTATTGTATCAATATTATATATTTTAATCTCAACCATTTTATGGGTGGTGTACATACACAGTCCTGTATTGAAAATACTTCTAAAAAAATGTAAGAAAGAATTACGAATTCTGAACCGTTAGATTTGAGAGCCACGTGTCTTCACCTCACTCAAAGCTTAAGAAGCTCATGGTTACTCAGCTGAGTTTGACTTTCATATATATCTTCTTAGACTTCGTGCTTAATTTGGCATTTACCAGATAACAATCTTGTTCAAAAAATATCCTAGCCTCTTGTTCAAAAAATATCCTACTATCCTCACCGAGACTATCGCCTCCATAACTCGCCACCTAATGTCGGAGTCAAGCGCCCAACTTTCCTCTGCAACTCAAGCCTCTAGAAGATCAACATCTTCATCATGGCCTCTGAACTTTCTCCTCTTCTCCATACTAGTTCCGGTGGCGGTAGCTCTGCTAGTCCTCTACCAGCTCGACCCTTTCGACCCGGCTCCTCTGCCGCTTCATGAGATAAGCCACAGAGTCGCGGCTGCCCCGAGGCGTAATGATAACATGCTCAAAGGGTCGGAGTTTATAGGTGTTGGGGTTTTAGTGGCGCCGGAAGACGTTGCTTATGACTCAAAGTCGGGACTCATTTACACTGGCTGTGCAGACGGGTGGGTCAAGCGAGTCACGTTAAACGAGTCGGCTGCTGACTCGGTGGTGGAGAACTGGGTTAACACCGGCGGGAGACCACTCGGACTCGCTCACGGCCATAACGGTGACTGTTTGGTAGCGGACACAGAAAAGGTTAGCGTCACTAACATTTTTCTTTAAATCCAAAATAATTTATGGTGGTCCAATACAACCCGGCGGCACCAATTACAATAACGTTGGT
Organism: Comarum palustre; assembly: GCA_951800085.1. Lineage (NCBI taxonomy): Eukaryota > Viridiplantae > Streptophyta > Magnoliopsida > Rosales > Rosaceae > Comarum > Comarum palustre. The sequence continues at coordinate 5,283,468 of OX637588.1, read as the reverse complement.
CCACTGGAGTTAGACAGCGGATTAACATATTGACATGCTCACATGCAGTTAAATTTCAATACTATTATGATTGTAGGGTTTTTTTGGTTGGGTATCATACCCACCTAAGTAGTGGAATATTGGCAAGTTGTTGGCATACTATATATTGTTTCTTCAATGTTCATAGACATGGACCGGTGATGGTGATGTCTTTAAAGAAAACTATAATCAGATGGAACAATTTTCTTCTCGATCAATGTATTGAAGTTAATTCCAAGCACCTATATGTGTATTTATACACAAGGAAAAGGAATAACAATAAACCTAAAACTAATTGGATTAGGTACACTGCACCATATTTTACTAAGCATAAGGTATCAAGACTTAATCATCATCATGTTGCAACAGTAAATTACAGGAACGTCATACTGCAATCATGCTGCAACAGAAAGTTGCAGCAACACCATGCTGCAATAGTGAAGCACATACTTCACAGACACACCATTATGTTAAACTTCGTATACAAGATAACTATCATACTCGTAAACTTCCAATACTCCCCCTTAAGCTGGGTCAAGAGGATTGATTGACCTAAGCTCGCTGAGAATTTTTTAAAAATGCACAGCAGGTAGAGACTTGGTGAAAATGTCAGCTAGTTGATCCTCACTCCTGACATACCAAGTTTTAAAAACTTTAGATTGAACTTGAGCTCTGATGTAGTGACAATTGAATTTAATGTGCTTAGTACGCTCATGAAACACTGGATTGGAGGCGATGTGCATGGTTGCTTGATTATCACATAAAAGTGACATAGGCTTAACACTAGAGAATCCAAGATCACTTAGGAGACCTTTCAGCCATATGAGTTCACATGCAGCGGAAGCCATGGCAGGGTACTCAGCCCTCTACACTTGATCTAGCAACAACACTTTGCTTTTTACTCCTCCAAGTAACAAGATTTCCACTTACAAACATGTAGAACCATGTTGTGCTCTTTTTATCAAGAGCATTTCCATCCCAGTCAGAATCTGCGAAACCCATGATCGTTGTATGATCATTCTTCTTGAGCAAAATACCTCTACCAACTAAGCCTTTAAGATATAAGAATGTGCTTGACAATGTTCAAGTGATCAACAATAGGAGCATGCATAAATTGACTAACAATGCTTACGGCATAGGAGATATTGGGTCAAGTAATAGTGAGGTAAATGAGTTTGCTAACTAAAGTTTGATAGTAATTCATGTTCAAAAGAGATTCTCCTTCAGTATGTAATTGAAGCTTACTATCAAGTGAAGTGCGAGCTGGTTTACAGTCCATGACTTTTGCTTCCTCCAACAAAGCCAACTTTGATTAAGAAAGAGACCTTTTTCAGAAGCAGCCGTTTCAATGCCAAAAAAAATATTTCAGAGAACCAAGATCCTTCATAGTAAACTTGGTTTGAAGAGCTTGCTTAAGAGACTTGATCTCATCTATATGATCACTAGTGATTATTAAGTCATCAACATAGATAAGAACAACCAACTTTCATTGAGTTCCATTTCAAACAAAGAGAAGAATCGGAATTGCTTCCGCAAAAACCAATTTCTTTAAGAACTGAGCTTAGTTTTGCAAACTAGGCTCGAGGTGATCGCTTTAGGCCATAAATTGCCTTCTGCAGCTTGCAAACCATGTCTGGATCATTTTCTTATGGATGACCAGGGGAAGCTTCATGTACACTTCCTCTTGAAGTTCCCCATGCAGAAACACATTCTTTACATCCATTTGAAGTAGAGGTCAGGATCGATTTACAGTAACAGATAATAGTACCATCACTTTGTTCATTTTCGCAACTGGTGCAAAAGTTTCTTTGTAATTCACTCCATAGGTTTGTGTGAATCCCCTAGCAACCAATCGAGCTTTGTGTCTTTCAATGGTTCCTTTTGGAATGGAATGGTTTTATAAATTCACCTACTTCTCAGTGCTTTCTTTCCTTTTGGAAGTTTGACAACACTCCAAGTTTTATTTTCATCAAGAGCATGCAACTCTTCATTCATAGCCTGCTTCCACACTTCCTGTTGATTAGCTTTATAAAAATCTTGAGGCTCATTAGCATTATTAATAGAACTCAAGTAAGTGGAATGTAAGGATGACAACTGTTTATAGTTGATAAAATCTGTCGTTGGATACTTACCTTGTAAGCATCAAAGTCACCTAGCCTATCCAAAGGATTTCGCTCTCTAGTTGGATATCTTCTAGAAAGAACTGAAGAAATACGGTCATCTGGAGCAGCTTGAACCACCGATGGAGATTCTTCAGGTTCATTATCAATCTCATGGTTCAAGAGGTTATCATGAGAGCCTTGATCTGAGGTAGGCACATAAACAATAGGAGTTAAACTCCCTTCAATATCAACATAAACATTAGGTAAGGAAAACAAATCTTGAAAACACTCTCTCTGACCAATAGAATCAAGGTTCTTTAAAAAATAAGAAACATATTCATCAAATCTAACAACTCTTGAGACAATAATTTTTCTGGTGTTTAGACTGTAACATTTATACCCCAAGAAGATACTCCTTTCAGCTCTAGGATCCAACTTGCCTTGATGAATAACTTGAATATGAACATAACACACACACGGCCAAAAACTCTCAAATATGATAACTCAATCTTCCTGCCCTTCGGAATTTCATAAGGTGACTTTGAGTTCAAGACCCTACTAGGGAGTCTATTAATGAAATAGATTTTCTCAAGCAAGACCAGTTTGTGACCACAATTTCTAAGGCACTTTAGCATGAAACATTACGACTGGTTTTCTCAAGCAAGTCTCTATTTTTCCGTTCTGCAATTTCATTTTTTTTTGTGGTGTGCCAACACAACTTATTTGATGAATAATTCCATTAGAGTTCAAAAATGAGACATGTTATGAGACATATATTCAGTCATTATCAGATCGCAAAATTTGGATTTTGGAAGAATGTTGAGTGCTAACAAGGTTGTAAAAAATTTTAAACACATGAAAAATGTCACTTGTGTTTCAAAATATACAGTTAAGTAATCTTTGTAAAATCATCCACAAAAGTTACAAAATGATTCTAGAACAGGACCCAAATATCTAGCATGAATGTATGATTCCAAATTACTAGCTCTAGACATAGAGGAAGGGTAAGGTAATTTGGAGAATTTGGAAAGATGACACACTTCACACTGCTTGCAATCATGGCTCAGAGTTGGAAACAAAATAGACAACTTTTTCTGAGGGGTGAGCTAAACGTTGATGTCAAAGATGATGATCTAGAACACTACTGGAACTAACTTGAAATGTCTAATAAAAGTCATCCAGGAAGAATCCTTCACTAATCTTCTTCTTGGTGGTGATATCATGAAAGATTACGTTGTAAGGAGAGAATATGGCTAGACAATTTGGACTTTTTTCCCACAGATAACAATTGGAAATGAAAGGAATGGATATAAGGCATTAGACTTGATGTGATTTGAAAAAAAAATAAAAAAAATTATTTTCCCTTTCCCCACAAAAGCACCCTTGCCATTAGCTACAGACACATGAGATGACACTTTCTCAAAATCAATCAAGAGCAGTTTTAAAAGCTTTCAATATACCTGGAATATCACTATCATGCACATTCTTAGCTTCAGCTAGAAAGCCTGCAAACTTTCCGAGTAATGAGTCTGATTGTCTGCTCCAATTTCTGCCTCATTCTTCACCTGTTTTTGTTGTAGATATACTGCAAATTCATTTATTAATGCAGATGGATTGGCAGTGAAGTCCAAAAAACCATCAAACGTTGAAGCATTAGCAGTAGCAGCCAGGTTTGCTTTGTGAGGATTGCTGCTCCAGCTTTGCATTGTGCTTTTGTTTTCTCTTTGAAACTTTAGCTTCAATTCTGGATGAAGAATCCAACACCTTTCAATTATGTGACCATACCACTGCATACAATGTTGCTGCAGTGACTACACTTCAGAGCTGGCTGCTTTCCTTTGTAAGCTCTTTCCTCTTGAGATTTGTGGTTTGAGGCATAAGCTCTTGAATCTGCAAGATTGGTTTGACCCCCAACTTCATCACTTTCCTTTGAAGCTCTTCTCTCTGAACTGTGGCACGCACACTCTTGAAAGAAGGTAGGCCTGAATTCATGAGAATATGACTTCTCAAATCTTCATAACCAGCACTCAAACTGGCAAGCAATTGAAATATCTTGTCTTCTTCTGCTCTCTTAGATAAAATAGTGACATCTGTGGTATGAAGTCGATAAATATCTATCTCATTCCACATGGTTGTCAAGCTCCCAAGATAGTGAACAAATGACTTATCTTCCAGTTGAAGACTTGCAATGTCTTTCTTGAGCTGAAAGACTCGAACAGAGTTATTTTGATTTCCATACATCTCATTGACATTTTGCCAAAGGTGCATGGAAGACTCTGAATAGTTGAAACTGTCAGCAATCTTAGCTCCATAGAGTTGAGGAGCCAAGACATGACAAGCTGATCTTTACACAACCAAACATCATAAGTGGCTGAGTTGATTTATGGCATTGGAATAACACCATTGACAAAGCCAAACTTAGGCTTTCTTTGAGAGCTAGTGAGCTCTAGACCAAGGGAGGTAATTATATTCATCAAGTAAAACCGAACATAACTTTAGGTTGGGTTTTCCCTCAACCTCATAAATACCAGACATGGTTGAACTAGTTCTATTTTCAGTAAAAGGATTAATATCAGACAAGAACTTCCTTAAAGGAAGACAACAATACAAAAACTCACAATGAAAGAAGAGAAAGATAAACAGAAATAAGACACTAAAGTTCCTGCTCTGATACCATAAAAAAAACTATAACCCCATAAAAAAACTATAACCGGATGGAAAAGGAAGAAAAATAAACCTAAAACTGATTACATAAGGTACACTGCACCATATTTTACCAAGCATAAGGTATGGGTAGGAGAAGACTTACTCATCACCATGCTGTAACAATGTTGCAATAGTGAGGCATATACTTACAAGAGTCTTTGTGTTATATTATGTTCCGAGTTGAATGTTTGAGTCTCATCATTTTACATAACTTCTGTACTTCATGTGGGATTCCCCTTATGAGACGGTTTGTTTTTCATTTTAAATCAAAAAATGCGGTAACATAAATCAGGGACTACTGAGAATAAGTGAAGCTGGAGAAGTGGAGCTGCTGACTGATGAAGCTGAGGGTGTACAATTCAAGCTAACAGATGCTGTAGATGTAGCAAAAGATGGCATGATTTACTTCACAGATGCTTCGTATAAGTACAGCTTAAAGGACCACATTTGGGACGTTTTGGAGGGCAAACCCCATGGAAGATTACTCAGTTATGATCCAAGAACCAAAAAGACAAAAGTGCTAGTCGCCGACCTCTACTTTGCTAATGGAGTTGCAGTCTCTCCGGATCAGAATTTTGTGATCTTCTGTGAAACTGTCATGTATAATGTTGTCTGAAACCCTCAAGTGTTTGGACTTGTGCTTTTGTTGTTAGGGACAAAGTTTTGACTGTGTTAAATGGTTGATTTTGCAGGAGAAGATGTAAAAAGTACTACCTGCAAGGTGAGAAGAAGGGAAACGTAGAGAACTTCATTGACAACTTGCCAGGCACTCCTGATAATATCCGTTATGATGGAGAAGGCCATTACTGGATTGCATTCGCTACGGTAACTCAGTTTCTTTCTCTTCTAGACAAGATCTTTGTGAAAATTTCTTGCATTCTAATGTGGAATGCAAACAAATAACACTGACAAAGGATCTGAAAAAAAGGTAGCACCTTATTCATTGCTCATTGACATTTTGTTTGCCATTGGCAGGAAATTACAGTTTCTTGGGATCTAGCACTTAGGTACCCTTTTATTCGAAAATGGCTGGCAATCATGGAGAAGTATACAGCAGGCAAACCACATATGGAGAAAAACTCTGGTGTAATGGCTGTTAATCTGGAAGGGGAACCAATTGACTACTACTCTGATCCAGGATTAGTATTCCTTTCAAGTGGGATTAAGATTGGAAATTACCTGTACTGCGGTTCAATCATATATCCATACATTATCCGCTTCGATCTAGAACAGCATCCTGCACAGGTCACTACATGAGCTTCAAGCTCCCAAAAAGCTGCATTTCCCTTTGATGTAACTCTTTCACTTGTGCTTTGTTCATAGCTACAACTTTCCCTCTATAAGACTTGTTATATATGTACTTTCAAGAGAGGCTGCCCAGCACCTTTGCCTTTTCTCTGAGAATGAACTTTTGTATCTTTCCTGTTGAAGTCTTTGGTATATCATCGAAAATGACCGTCCGGGGAGCCATGTAATGAGGCATATGATCACGGCAGAACTCAATTAGCTCTTGTGCATTCACATCAATGCCCTCTTTCAATTTTACAAATGCACAAGGAGTTTGCCCCCAAAGATCATCTGGCCGAGCAACAACTGCAGCCTCAAGAACTGCTGGATGGCTAAACAAAACTGTTTCAACCTCAACTGTGCTTATGTTCTCTCCCCCAGAAATAATCACATCCTTCAACCGGTCCTTGACTTCAATATAGTTATCAGGATGTTTCACGGCTAAATCCCCACTTCTAAACCATCCACCTCTAAAAGCTTCCTCTGTTGCTTTCAAGTCTTTAAGATAACCACTCATCACAGTGTTTCCCCTGAACATAATCTCACCCATTGTCTTACCATCAGGCGGTACACTTTCCATAGTGACAGTATCTTTTATGTCAACCTCTTCTAAACAAACATGCTGCACTCCTTGTCGAGCTTTAAGCTTTGATTTCTCATCTGAAGGCAGAGACTCCCACTCTGTTTTCCATAAGCAATAAGTCCCTGGACCATAAGTCTCTGTGAGACCGTACAAGTGATTCACCCCAAAACCCATCTCCTCCATCCTGAACAGGATCTGTGGTGGTGGTGGTGAGCCGCCTGTCATTACTTCCACCTTGTGAGGAAGTGGCCTCCGGTCACTCTCCGGTGAATTAACAATCATGTTCAGCACAGTTGGTGCCCCTCCCATGTGTGTCACATAGTGTAGAGCAATGTTGTCGAATATGCCTTTTGGAGTGACTTTTCTGAGGCAAATGTTGGTACCACCCTGAGCAGCCAAACCCCAAATGAGGCACCATCCATTGCAATGAAACATAGGCACAGTCCATAAATAAACCTGCATTGAGCCTATTCCATGTAGCAAAACTGTGGCCAGTGAATTGAGATAAGCGCCGCGGTGAGTATAGACAACCCCTTTCGGCCTTGATGTTGTACCAGAGGTGTAATTCACACTGATAGGATCCCATTCACTCTTTGGTCTTCTGATCTCAAATCCACTATTTCCACTCTCTAAAAGGCTTTCATAATCATAAGTTGGTTCTGTTTCTGAAGTAGAGCTGGTAGACATCTCATCAGAATCAGCAATTACAACTACAATCGGAGGTTTAGAATCAGCTTCTTTGACAAGTAATGCAAGTGCTCCATCAGCAATTCCAAGTAATTGGCGATCGACAAATATGATTTTAGCTTCAGAATGACTAAGAAGAACAGACATCATAGCTGAATCAAGGCGAGCATTTAGTGTACAAAGAACTGCCCCAGCCATTGGAGCTGCAAAATGAAGCTCATGCATAGCTGGGACATTTGGTGCCAACGTTGCAACCTGATTGAACCAATTGAACATTCAAACAAAAATCACCACGTTTCAAACATGCTGTGATATTTTGAAACACAAATTTTAAATAAGAACAGAGACGAAGAACCAATCACTCACCACATCGCCGCGAGAAATCCCCAACTGGGTGAGAGCAGAAGCTAATTTGAGGCAGCGTTGATGTGTTTGTGCCCAAGTGTATTTCAGAGAGCCATAGACTACAGAGGTCCTGTCCCTGTAGACCTTTGACGCTCGCTCCAAGAACCCTATGGGAGATAAGGGGGCGTGATTTGCCGAGCATCGAACTAAACCCTCCTTTGAACCCCATAACTCTTCAAGCTCAGAGTAGTTACTATTATTCCCAGAAGAATCAGAGCAGTATTCACGGTGAAAATGAGTGACAGCGATGAAGTGAGAGCGAGTTCTGAGAGTGGAAACCAGGCGAGTCCAGGAGTTCTTGAGCAAATGGTTCATAACCATGGCGGCGGAGCTAACAAAGGTGAGATGACCAGGATTTACAAGGGGGATTTGAAGTGCTGTCTGTATCTTTGGATTGTTTGGATAACGTTTAGTCTTGAAATTCTTCAGCTCATTTCCTCGTGGCACTCAGATGGACTTCTATTTTCGGCGTGTTATAACAGGACAAGTGGTTCCTTTGTTACCCCATTCATTTCAAGTTATAAAAGACAAAGAAGCTTTGTTTGTTACTGTGGTTCCTTTGTACCTAGCCCCTGCAACTACCTGACCTTACCACAATCTCTGAGATTCTAAGTTCAGTATCTAAATAAAGTACAGAATGTAACCCCATATCAAAATTTGGCAGCATGTTTCTCGTTACATGTACAGAAATGGAAGACAAGAACAAGCATTGAGCATAAAATGATCAGGATTTTTTTTCAGTAGAAATACCAGATCCATTGTTCATCTTTCAAAATTATTAAACAAAATGGTAAAGAAAAACTAGTGATTATCTCGAAAGGATGCTTCAAAACTGTGGCACGTAAAATCCCATGCCAATTGAAACTCTATAGGATGAACTGAAGGATACCTTCTGTCAATCTAAAGCAGCAATTACCGCATCAACAACCTCTTGGGTAGTGCTATGTCCTCCAAGGTCCTTTGTCCTGTACTTTCCCTCTAAGATTACTCTTTCGACAGCATTTTCCAACCGATCAGAGAAGGATGGAAATTGAAGATGTCTCAACATCATGGCAGATGACAGAAGCAGCGCTACTGGGTTTGCTTTCTTTTGTTCCAATATTTTCTGATTACCCACATTTCCTGCTGAAGCACCCTGCTCAAAAATAGCATGATCTGTCCCCACATTTCCTGAAAGCAAAACACCAGAACCAGACCAATATCATTACTTTGCAACAAGAAACATAGTTTGGAACGCATGACCTTTTTCCTTCTATAGTTTTCTTATGCAATGAAAAATATACCTCCTGGCATGACACCTGTTCCACCAGCAATACCAGCTGCTGTATTTGCAACTAGATTACCATAAAGATTGGGTGTCACCTGCAAGATGTATATCGCACAACTTCAGCGACAAACACATTTTTCTGTTCATCTTAAAATGGCAAGAAAGAATGGAGATGGCAAACTGGTTAAAAAAAGGTAAAATCTTTAAAACTGGATTTTTTCTCAAAACACCCTACTTTCATCAACAACGATCATATTTCAAGAAAGGAACTTAGCATACCATAACATCAAACTGCTCAGGCTTTGAAACAAGCTGCATGCAGCAGTTATCAACAATTATTTCATTATAAGCAATCCCTGGATAATGTTCAGCAACCTCACGACAAGACTCCAGGAACAGACCATCTGCAAGCTTCATAATGTTTGCCTTGTGCACAGCAGTCACCTTCTTTCTGTTGTTTAGGTAAGCATACTCAAAAGCATACTTGGCAATACGCTCTGAACAGAACTTTGTGATCACCTAGCAAAACAGTTCATAACTAACTATTAAATAAGCCTTAATCCACCATGTGCAATGTTATTATAAAAACTAATCACAATTGATAAGTATTACTTTAGTATAACAATTATAATAAAAAAAAATAAGAAAAATCGCATCATATATACCTTGAGGCTTTCTACAACTCCAGGAATGACCTGGTGCTCGAGCCCCGAGTACTCGCCCTCAGTGTTCTCCCTAATCACGACAATGTCCACATTGTCATGCTTGGTCTGCAAGCCACGCATATTGAAGCAATTCACGAGCGAAGCGTAGAGATCGAGATCTCGCCGGAGCTGCATGTTCAGCGAGCTGACGCCGCCGCCCATCGGCGTCGCCAGGCCGCCTTTCAGGCACACCTTGTTCTTCCTGATCGACTCGATCACCTCCTCCGGCACCCTCGGCATGTCGCCGTGGACCTCGTACTTCTCGAAGTAGACCGGCGCGTGCATCTCATCCATGACCTGCTCGACGGCGTTGGTGACGAGAGGGCCGATTCCGTCGCCGGGGATTAGGGTTACAGCTCGTGGGGCTCCGTCGCCGGGTCGGGGCATGTAGGTGACGGATCGGGTTTGGGCCGCGAAGGCCGGAGTGAGCGGCGGCTTCGTTAGAAGGTGACGGAGGGTCGATACGGATCTACGCGCCATGGCGGTGGGGTCAGCTTGGGGACTGAGAGAGAGAGTGGGGTTCGATAGTGATGGTGAATCGGTTTATGCGATCATTCTCTAAAAGCGAAGCGGAAAAACGACGCCGGTTTTACAGCGGGGTGGGCCAGAAATGAGTTGGGCCGCCCGTTAGGGCGGTGGATGAGTGGTCGGTCAGAGTGGGCCCAATGAGCATCGAAGGGTGGTGGCCCCTCCTAAATTACGCGGGACCGATAGCGCGCGGGAAAAGGCGCCACTTATGGGAGAGTTGTGATGACTTTGATCATATCATTACACCTATTGGTTTGACCGTTTGAGTAATAATTAATCTGGTTTATGTTTTCTCATTAGTTTATTATAATCGGGATTGAGGACAATCTAATCAAAACTTTAGCATGTGAATTTGAGTGGTTTAGCGTTTAGGGTTAGTATAGGATAATGTAGAATAAGAAGCATTTAGGGCCATCAACTTTAAATAGTAACGTTTTCGAAACCTCACAATTGTATCATTCTAATATAAAGACGAATTACGAGTAATGCATCAACAATAAAACTAGCTTCCAGCAAAGTAATAGAATTAAAACCAGTAGTTAAGGTTTTAATGTCTTTACACGTTTGATGAATTGATAAAATGTTGCAAATATAATGTATAAAGTTTTTTTCAAAAACAAAGAAATTTACAAAAAAGAGCCTCTTATCCGCCCAACATAATCGAGAAGAAGAGATTTGAGCTTGTAGGTGAATCCTATCTAACACATCGACGTAAATCGACATCGACGAGGTTAGGGAATGACCAAGCATCCACATTATAGGGTGTACAGTTTGCACTAATCCGTTATAGACCTAATCAAAAGTCGCACGAACATAGACCATTTGGTTTAGATAATCCAGAATCGTTTGGTAGTAGAGAAATACGAATTTGAAACCCAACAAACACACTAACACATTGTTGTTCGTGAGTCGGGTATACATCATCAAAAGTAGTCGATCACAAAGGACGCTGTCCCTTCGGAAAATTGAGGGTTAAGAATCATGCAGACATGATATTCGATCATTACGAACAATGATTACTATAATAATAGAGACAGAGGGAAGAGAATCATCGAATGTCTCTGGCCACTTACACGACCACATAAAATATCATCATGAGCTTCGTCTTCTTCTGCTCCTGCATATCCTACAAACCCTAGTCATCCACTGTTGAAAAGGAAGAAGGCACTGCTGCAACTTCTCCCTAAACCCTTCACGTGCTAGACCAATAGTGAAGAACAGTGTCTTAAGAACCGACTTTTACTTTCGTCGATCTCTGCTTTCCAATTGTTTATCGATCTATAAATCTTCACCACTCGTATCCAGGTTTGCAGAATAAAACGCAGTGGCTAAGATGATCAATTGTAACCTACTTCTTTCCCGAACACGAACAGTATATACGATGAAAATTATACACAAATTTGACGTCGTAATATTCTCAAGGCTAGCTTCGAGTGGGATTCTAGCTATTTTCTTTTATAGTTAAAGGTTAATCTATAGTTTTATATAACACACTTGAACTGAGATAAGCGTGGCTCGTGGATTACCATTGTATCGATATTGTGTCAACTTAACCACCTTTAAGGTGTTGGGTTTTAACAACAAAATGTCTCGGTACAATTAGATATGATTCATCCACTTATAAGTTATATTTTATTTATCATTTTCTGATGTGTGATATTTCTTCTCCAACACCGCATCACGTGCAACCTAAAATTTTAGGTCTGCATGTGTAATTCATTCTGTCCAATTCTCACATCGGAAATCGGTACATTCATTCGGTCCAATTTCCATTTTAGAAATTGAGGTATGTGGTCCAAGACCCACTGTAGGCACTTGATATGGTATGAGCCAATCAGAATTTTTTCCAACTGCAATTCGATTCGATGAACCCAAATTTAGGCTCATTATGCTGGGAGACTTTCTCCCTTTATGCTGGAAGAAGTAATTAAAGAGGGACTCGCTCTAATACCAACTTGAACTGGGACAAACGTGGCCCGTTGATCACAATTGTACCGATACTGTTCTAACTTAACCACATTTAAGGTGTTGGGTTTTAACTACAAAAGGCCTCGGTACAATTGGATATGATTCATCCACTTATAAGTTATATTTTATTTATCAATTTTCTAATGTGAGATTTTCCTCTCCAACAGAAGAAAGGTATTCATGAGAACTTCACATTATTATTCATCTCAATTATGGGTTAATATATAATTTTACAAGAGATGTCCTTATATGAATAGATATCTACAAAGATCTTCTATACAAACAAGGATTCAGTAATTCAACACTCCCCTCAAGTTGGTGCATAGATGTCAATCATGCCCAACTTGCCAATGGAGTCTTCATATGTTTTGTGTGACACTCCCTTAGTAAGTACATCTGTCGAAAAATACTTCAATTCGCCTAAATCTTCCATTTTTCAAATTATTGGGACAAACGCTTTTGTAAACTTACCATCTCAACTACATTGTCACCTGTAAGTTTGTAACAACCATGTCATCCACATACACAATCAAAACAGTAATCTTACCATCCTTGCGTTTAATGAACAAGGTATGATCAGAGTTGCTTTGTCGTTATCCGAATGTCTTCATGGCTTTGGAGAACATCTTAAACCAAGCTCTAGGCGATTGCTTCAATCCATACAAAGATTTCTTCAGTCGACACACTTTTCCAACATCACATGGTTTACAGCTGATACAAGGCAGTGTATCCATGTACACTTCTTCTTCCAGAGTTCCATTTAAGAAAACATTCTTCACATCAAACTGACGTAGTGACCAATCATAACGAGCAGCCAATGCGATAAGAATTCTTACAGTGTTGATTTTGGCTACCAGAGCAAACTTCTCTTGATAGTCAATGTCATATCATTGAGTGTATCCTTTAGCAACCAAGCGAGCTTTTTATCTGTCAATGCTCTCATCAGCTTTCAACTTCACTGCAAACACCCAACGACACTCGACTGTCTTCTTACCAGGAGGCATAGGAATAACATCCCATGTTTCATTCTTCTGCAGGGTTTCCAGTTCTTCATTCATAGCTTGCTCGACTTTGGATATGCCAGGGCATCATCTGGGAGGACATTCTAGACGGGTCCTTCAGTTGATAGAGTAGAATGGGGTCTTCAGACACAATTTCTTCAGTTGGAGGAAGTTCACATTCTGGTCCGGTAGTCGAGTCAACCCTATTCGTTGGAAGGTCGACTAGCTCTGTTCTGTGAGGAATCAATGAGTCACATGAGTCATCAACCGTAAGCTCCTTTGCAGTTGACGAGTCAACTCGTCTGGTTGACAGATCCACTCGTGTGCTTGCAGTTTCTTCTACTTGGTTTCCAGCCCCAAATTGACTTTTCAGGTTCTCCAACTCTTCAAATTTGTCCATATTTAGAGGATTTCCTACATACTTACTCTCCCCCTGAAGGGAAGACTCTAAAACTCCCCCCTGAGAAATAAGGTTCAGGTGCCATGACTGTGGCCTCAGATGCAACTGCAAGGTGTAACATTCGATTGTTGTGGAATCTGAGAATGTATGCATAACTTTGCTCCAAATCCAGCTTCGGATCCTTTCTCAGAATCTCTTCCTGAACTTGATCAAATTCAGGATCCAATTTGCTTAAGAACATGTGAACTCTCAATCGGGCCATATACGATGCTTCATACACAATGTCATCTATTGTAGTGGAATGAGATGTAAGACGTTGATCCATCTCTTCCAACCATCCTACAAGTTCATTATAGTAGGCAGAAAGAGGTCGTCCATCCTACTTCGTCCAAAAACACAAGCGATGAAGTTCAAAGAGTCGGGTTTCATCTGAATCATCATAATAGGTCTTGTACAGGGCATCCCAGATAACTTTGGCAGTTGGCAATCGAAGATACTTGTTCATCAAAGATGAGGATATGTTATCAATGAGCCAGCATTTCATTTTTTCAATGTCAGTGGCCTATGCACGATATGCTGGTGAAGAAATTTCAGGTGCAGCTTCAGTAATAATTTCAAGCTTGCTACATCCTCCAATACGCATCTTCATGAGAGGAGCCCAATTGGAATAGTTGGATTCAGTCAAGAGCATACCGATCGAAAACACCGAATGATCTTGAATCATGTTGTGGTATTGGTTGTGGACAAGTGAGGCTCCTTCTCCTTGGTTAGGGTTTGGAATCATATCTCCCATGATTTACATATTTCAGATATCAAGTGTTGGATTTCGGGTGCAGCAGAAACAAATTCGGTGGTGGTGGTGGTGGATTTCTGGGTTTTATTTCAATTCAGGGTTTCAATTCGATGGTGGTGGTGGATAATGGGTTTCAATTCAATTCAGGATTTTTCGGCTCTGATACCAAGAAGAAAGGTATTTAGGAGAACTTTACATTATTATTCATCATAATTATGAGTTAATATATAACTTTACAAGAGGTGTCCTTATAGGAATAGATATCTACAAAAGATTTTCTATACAAACAAGGATTTTAAAAGATCTTCTATACAAATAAGGATTCTGTAATTCAACAAACACAAACAACCATGACTCGTAACTAAGCTAGAAAAATATATCGACCAAAACTTCATCAAATGTGGAATGCGGTTTGATGAGATTGCACATACATTTTATCTCCAAATTAATGAATACGCCAATATGGTAGTTCAAGAGTTACATGATTTGCATTTTCAGAGTCATGACCTCTAAAAGAACGCATCCGGACTCGTGGGAGAAGTAATTGGAGAATGATCCGCTCTGATACCATGTCAAACAGGGGCAAGCGTGACCCGTGGATCATCTTATACCGATATTGTCCCCACTTAACCACCTTTAAGGTGTTGGATTTTATCTATAAAAAACCTCGGTACAATTAGGAATGATCTACCCACGTATCTTATATTTTATTTGTCACTTTTCTGATGTGGGATTTCTCCTCTCCAACATTCCCCCTCACGTGCAACATAACTTTTAGGTATGCATGTAAAACTGATTAAGAAACTGAACCCGGACCCCATGATTAACCGAAAGAACTTCAAACTATGAAAGAACTCCAAACTCCGAAAGAACTCCAAACCAACTCAACTTCAAACTCTAAACTCCGAAAGAACCAAACCAGAGCCATAACATCTGAAAGAACACACTCGTGCTCATGGTGAAGCAACTGGAGAGGGACCAACTTTGATACCATATCAAAGTGCGAGCGACAAGCGTAGCCTGTGGATCATCCTTGTACCAATACTGTTCCAACTTAACCACTTTTAAGGTGTTGAGTTTTAATCATAAAAAGTATCGATACAATTAGGAATGATTCACTCACATATATGTTATATTTTATTTGTCACTTTTCTGATGTGAGATCTCTCTTCTCTAACACATCTATCTATTTCCAAAACATATATCGCTCCACATACATGACTATATGTCTACGCGCGCATATAGGTCTCTAATCGGCAATGAGTTAGAAACTAATGTATATAAACTCAAGCGATAGTGAAGCTTATGAAATTGAATGGAAGACAAGCTACGTACTTACTCATATGCAGGTAAGTACTTATTTGAAAGGTGAGACGTTTCATCTACGTGTTTTTATCATCATTTTCATATACTTCATGTTCTTGATCAATAGCAAAACGTTACGTTACGTATGTGCTTTCTTGTGGATGGATTAGTCAAGATCCGAAGATGGTTAGTGAAGGAGTTGGAAGGCATTGTACTTCTGTAATAACAACACATTGACGCAATGAGATTCGAAATTAGATGCGCCAAATCGATCATTTTGATAGTTAATAGATTGGACAACATTCACGTCCCGCATGATATTTTTATGGATAACCCTTGATGCTTATAAATTTTAAAGGGTTCCTTCCTTTTTTGGATAGAAAAGGGTTCTTTCCTTTGTGTTGGCAAATCTGACGGAACACGTAATGACTATGTGATTAGAAATAAGCTTTTTTTCTGCTCATGTTGTTGCTTTTGCAACTTCATATCATCAACCTAACAACAAGGCTGCAAATAACATTAGGACAGTATCGAGGGATGAAAATAACAACAAGCGGGGCGGATCTAGATACATGAATGGGTACGCTCAAGCATCCCCAATCATAAAAGCTAAAAAAATAACTTGGTGTATGTAAGTATCTTAATTTTATAGAAACATGTATAATTATGTAGCCAAGCCTCCTCGACTCTTATGCAACCAAGCCTCCTCGATTCCGATTTTCTTATTCATCTCTACTCTTCACATTTCAACTCCTCAATTTAGTTCATCTAATCCTCTATTTAAGCCTCTACTCTTCAATTCCTCAGTTAAGTTTCCATTTACTCTGTGATCTCTGCAACCAAGCCTCTTAAAACCAATTTTTTTATTTTCATAAACAAGTATATATGAATCTATGAATTATCTTTCTTCAATCAATTCAATTGGGGGAAAAATTGTTGCATTTTCTAATTTGTCTTTGACTTTTAGACTTTGATAATTTTTGGTTAAAATTTCAAGCATCCCCGAGGTTATAATCCTGAATCCGCCACTGACAACAAGTGGACGTCGCCCCCTCCTGGTCGGTGTTGTGAAGATCAACTTTGACGGTTCAGTGGTTCAACATAGTTCTGCTGCAGCTGTTGGCTTTGTTTTAAGAGATTATGCAGGGTGTCTTGTAGTTGTTGTAGCGCGTTGTATTAGGAAAACAAACGTCTCAGTCGCAAAAGCAATTGCCCTCAGAGACAACCTCCTCAAGTAGAAAGAGTTGAACGTCAAAAATGTGATTGTTAATGGTGACTCATCCTTGGGCATCAACTGCGTCAATATGAAGTGCAAATGCCCCTAGAATCTTCTTCAGATTATCCAGGATATCACAATGATTGCTACCTTCTTTGATCATATCTCATTTCATCATGTTATTCGGGAAACAAACTTTGTCGCTAATGTCCTTGCCAATTTGGGACACAAACTCTCTAATCCTAGTTGTTGAGAACTTTCTTGTTAGTGTTAGTCAGACTTTGAATTTTGACCTCTTTTGGAGCGGGTTGCTATAGAGGCTATTATTTGTAATTTTAGTCGTTTTAGCATAAAAAAATATTAAAAAAAAACATTCAAGTCCCGTCAGATTTGTCAATTCGATTGTTCTCATGGCAACACCATCGTAATCAATTTTTTTAGTGAAGAAAAGTTTAGGTGAGATCTTGGTTACATTACACCATCATCGTCAGGGCAAACATGCAACCTCAACCTTGAGGGACTTACAGTGGACACGTGTCTGTCACACCAACCTCTAGGTATGGATTTTCACAAGAGAATTTATAGATCACGAACCAATGAGGCCTGTTGGTAATGAAGATGGAACTTGAATGAAGTCTTCACCACAAGCCCGCCCTTATCATCTGGGTCAAACCTCGTTGGCACCACTGTAATCAATTTGAAGAAGCAGCCTATGCTAGTTGATCAATAATTTCATATACAAGTTAGGGACAATGTTTCTTCTTCATCATGGACCGACCGTTTAAAAGGTCGAGCAATAGTAGCTTGACATGGAGCCTAACTCAGAGAGTGTATGGCTGATCTATTTTCCATGGTAACGATATCATGACAATGATGGTAAAACGATAACAGATTATGTTTAGGTTTTATGTCTGAATGCTCATGTATCATTCTGTTTTATCAGTGAATTATAATACCTCGGCAAATCTTCTTATACAATAGAAGGTCGGGATTGTAAGTTAACATGATGGGGGTAGATTTGAACAAGTGATTGTACATGGAGCATGTAACAACTCAATCTGAATGTCTTCGTGGTCGTAAATTGGGTGGTGATGATCAAGGCAAGTGGCCGACGTTCTTCGATGTGTAGAAGAGCGCGCCGATTGCTGTGAAAGTCGCACAATATCTATCTGTGCACCATTGTCGTGCCTTGAAATACAAATGTCACAAGGATTATGTTTATAAGTCATACATTGTACACGTCTAACCGCCTATATAATGGATCGTTTTGCAACAACACGAGCAAGAGAAGCTGGAAAATAAAATTAATGTCAAACTTGTCAGAGGAAAGTTAGAGGAAAGTTACATTACATACAAATCGGCTACTGATTCGGCACTGTCACCTATAAGACCCGAAAACAATGTTCATCACAAAGTAAGTAACACGTCCAAAGTATGTAAATTCTCTCTAATTATGACTAACAAATCTACACTTGTTAATGTCATTATCATAGATTCATAATTGATAATTCATCAAAAAGTCGCAACAAGGATGGAAAGATTATTACCCTTAACTAACAAAATACATTCTATTTTAAAACATTTTCTCTCATAGGTTTACCTAACCATTTTTATCTACATAAGTTCACCCTAACCTAAATAAGTTTTATATTACATATTAAAATTCAATAAAATTACAGACTGTAATTGAACTAAAAAAATAGATTCTTACTTATTATATTTACATAATGTCACTAGTATAAAAAGTCATCAACCACTCATCTCCGGAGTAGTCTCCGGCCGACTTCCGGTGAGGTCACCGACGAGGTTTCTAGTCGACCTTCGGCGAGGTCTCCGGCCGACCTCCGGTGAGGATTCTGACGACCACCAAAGTTATTACCATTGAGAACTAAAGATACTACCGTTAGAAACAAAAGCTATTATTACTTGCAATAAAAGCTACTACCACTGAAAACTAAAAATACTACCATTAAGGGCTAAAGATATTACCTCTAACAATGAAAGCTACTATCACTGAGAACTAAAGATGTTATTGCGAACAACAAAAGCTGATATCACTAATAACCAACAATATTTTCACATGGTACAAAGCGTCACTTTCACATGAAAAAGATGGGACTAAAATAAACAATGTTACTTCAATTAAGAGAATATAACAAATTGAATGGTACAAAAAGTATGAAATTACAAAGCTACTTTCATAATTACATAAAGCTATTGTTGTAGATATGGAAGTCTACTAGAATAGTTGTATAAAGCTACTATCAATTTTCAATTGTAATGCTCAAAACTCATAGGCTTAATTTTTCCACATTGAATACAATTTTCTTGGTTGGCCGAACGATCTCTATGGAGGCTTCAATATCCTAACTCACATGGTTTTCATAATCTACTACCACAATTGCAAAGTGAAGAATTCTGCAAGAACAAAAACACAACATAACATGAGTATTTGACATGAAATGAAAGTTATGTTGGAAAAATGATAGAAATAAAAGATTTTTTTGTAATCATTTTGATAGTTAAAGGTGAATGAAAATAGTCACCAAAGTAATGCATGTAATGGTTGATCTTTCAACTTCCTTGTCTTTTGGTTTTTGTAACAACATGAATCAATGACATGGTAGTGGGCTAATGAAAGGTTGCAACCTTATTCATGACATTCAAGTTTTTCTCCAATCCCATCAATATAAATAGGTGACTTCATCCCTCATTCTAAAAACACCAACTCAAAGCATCTCTTCTTACTTGAGTTAGAGAGACCTCCTCTCTAAGTTGTGTTCTGGTGATAGACGAAGGTACTTCAAGTTCGTTCAGTGTCCTTAGTAGCAGTGGAGTTTCAAAGGATAAGTAGTCGTTGTATCCTGTGAGACAAGTGTCATCAAACTTTTGCACCGAAGAAGGGGCATAATTTGTCTTAAGGAAAGTGTGTGAGACACACGACTCGACTTTCTTCAACATCCTCCTATCCTTGAATCCGAGTTGGTAGCATTGGTGTTCATCATCATATTTGTATTATGAGTTTTTAGTTATAATTATTTATTTATTTAATTATAATTAATTTATGTTATTATATATTTACAATATTTAACATATTTTCTAACAAGTTATTGACACCATGTTAAAAATATATTACCATAGAGATAGAAAGATAATAGTCACATGTTGAAAAGATTTTATCACTCAATAAGAAACCTATTGACTTCATGTTGAAAATAAGCTAACATGATAAATACTATTACTGACAACAAAATATACTATCCTTGACATAGAAAGCTACTACCAACAAGGCGTTAAAAACAAAGCCAAACCCAGGAGTATTGAGAATAAAAGGAAGAAAAAGAATGAGGTACCATATACGAGGCCACTCTCAGCCACTTGAATTCACCACAAAATTCGGCAATAATTCCACAAAGTAAAGCAACAAAGGCACAGACTTTAGAATGCCACAAAAATGTGAATTGGACATGATAGTATCACAGTTACATAAAAATACTATAGCAAAAAAGATTATAACATTACAGAATGTTAATGCAGTTACATAATGAACACATATCACAATGGACACACAACACTAGCATCAATAAACATAAATACTACTTCAGGCCCATAAAGATACTAACTTAGTAGCAGAAATATAATGCATCAGTTATTAAAATATACTATTTTATATACATAACACTAAATACAGACACACCCCACTCGACTTAGATTACTCAATCTCATCAAATTCCACCGTGATCATAAAAAATCAAATACCGAACTCCATTCCCCGATCAAAACCACACAAAAACTCAAAGAGAATCCAGATCTAGAGTACCTTCCAGGGTTTTATTTGTAGAAAGTGATCAGATTCTTCCTCGTTACGATTGAGGCACGCAATCAGAGGCGAGAAAACGACGTCGTGGAGGCTGAACAGTGTCGTCATCGCGGTTGTGGACGCTGAGAAAATTAGATCATATGAGGCTCAAGTGCTTTCGCTTTGGGCTTTAAGAGGCGATGCAACAGATGAAGATGGTGGCCGAAGGATGATCGACGACGTCATATTCAGAGAGAGAGGTGAGACTATGAGAGAAACGATTTGGTAGATAAGGGTGCATGTGAGGAGGGCCTTTTAGGTAGAACAGAAAAAGTAGGTGATGGATTTGGATCATAAAGTCAGAGTATCTTCAATACACGGCCGTGTATGTACATGACACATGTGAACGGTTGAGATTAAAGGATATAATATTTATGAATTGTTATGAATGACTAACATCGTGTCATGTACATACACGGTCGTGTATATAAAATTTTTCTCATAAAGTAGACTTATGTGGGTGAAAATATTAAGGTGAACTTATAATAGAGTAAATGTTGAAAAATCGAATTTTATGAAATTTTTTAAAGAAAATTCTTATATGCACGGTCGTATATATACACGAAACGATGTTAACCATTTATAACAATTCATATGTTTGATCACATATTTCATGTATACATTTACCGTATATTAAAGATACTTAATATACTCTAAAGAAAAAGCCAATGGCTTTAGAAGGGGGAAGAAGCAACACCATCAGATATGAGCTATTCATATTCACGACACGATGTTAAGTATTTATAATAATTCATAGGTTTGATCATATATTTCATGTATACAGTGATCGTATATTAAAAATACTTAATATACTCTGCAGAAAAAGCCAATGGCTTTAGAAGGGGAAGAAGCAACACCATCAGATATGCGCCATTCATATTCATAAAGTTTTACCCCTTCCCCAGGTCCCCCTTTCTATCTTCGATTCTACTTCTACAGTCGAAACGTGAAACGTCGAAACGCAGCGGTTTCATCCAGAAACACGAGGACCACACCCCACTCTGCACCACCAAGAACAAACCACTCCACGTTACCCGCGTTTTACTCTCTCTATTTCTTTATCAAACACACACCTCTCTATAAGTCCCTCTCTGTTTTTCTCTATATGAGATCCTCTTACGGCACCAAAGGCTAGCTTCATTGTCAATCTCTCTCTACCATAGCCTGCGTGACCGACGACAGCTGGGTCGCGCTGCCCAAAATGCTTTTGGAGCGTTTATCGCAGAGGGAGGAAGACAAAGAGGTGGAGCTGGATGACGAGCCCGGTTTTTTCGACTCTGAGTCCGCCGCGTACAGGTTGGAGAAGGTTTTTCCGGTGTACGCATTGGGGATTCCGAAACCCGAGTCCGACCCGGTTGTTGAGGCTGACCGTTCGGGCGACCCGATTTGGGACGCCGTCAGGGAAGAGGCCAAGTTGGAGGTACATATCTATATTAGCAATTTTTTTCTCTGTAGTTCAAGTAGTTACACTTTCTTTTGAGATAGTGTTAGGGTACCAAAGACACTTTTGAGATAATTCTCTCCAAAGTTAATCATAACATAGTGTCTGATCACTTTGACGACTTCCGGTTCGAACTAGTTTGAGGAACATACCTAACTAAGAACCACTAAGCGACTTGCGGTGGTTAAGTAGTTACACTTTCTTAGTTTTTTAAGTAGTTACACTTGGTTTTTGTTTTCAAAGGTTTCTGTAGTGTTTCGGAAATAAATTTCGATACTTTGGCGCAACATAGAGTGACCAGTTATTTTGATTGGAGAAAGTTTAAAGCTTTAATTATTATTTCCGGCTCTATAGTTGCTGCATGTACCATTTTTAACAGATATTACTCTCTTTTTTAGTTTTTAATGTATTCTTATGGTTTTGAACGTTGTAGGCAGAGAAGGAGCCAATTTTGAGTAGCTTCTTGTATGCGAGCATCTTGGCGCACGACTGTTTAGAGCTGGCGCTGGCGTTTGTTCTTGCAAACAGATTGCAAAACCCAACGTTGCTGGCTACTCAGCTGATGGATATATTCTCTGATGTAATGATGCATGACAGAGACATTCAGCGATCTGTTCGGCTAGACGTGCAGGTAAGTGCTGAGTTTGTTTCGAGATTCTGTGTGCTTACTGATGGAAACTTTGTTATATTGTCTTTGACTTGTGTTGAAACACTGTTTGCTCAGGCATTTAAGGAACGCGATCCAGCTTGTTTGTCTTACTGTTCGGCTCTATTGTATCGCAAGGTAGTGAACTATTTAGGATGTTAGAGAAAATGAAACTTATTAGGAATTTCTATCTTATTAAAGAAAACGTCTAATTTTCTAATTTTGCAACTTTACTTTTTCAGGGTTACCATGCTCTGCAAGTATATCGAGTAGCTCATTCACTGTGGAGTCAAGGACGCAGAGTACTGGCCTTGGCGTTACAAAGTCGAGTTAGTGAGGTAGTGTTCTATTTGGTTGATCCTGCATTAGCATCACTCTGTTGTAGAGGTTTATGGTTTTCTGTTATCCTTCTAAGTTCTAACCTTAAAACATTTGTATTGTAGGTGTTTGGAGTGGACATTCACCCTGGTAAGTTTAATATTTTAGTGAGATCAAAAGTAGTCGAAGATTTATGCATAAAACCCATTTCTGCTGCTGAAAAGTGGGTTTGTTTGTAGATCCTTTCTCTAGGAGATACTATGGACCTCTGTTTTTGATATAAGGCTAACATTTACCATAATTTCTCTTTGATGCGTTCTGTGAAGCTTCAAACATTGGAGAGGGAGTATTGTTGGATCATGGTACGGGTGTGGTTATTGGTGAAACTGCTGTAATAGGTAACAGAGTTTCATTGATGCAGGCAAGTTCTTTTCATTATTCTTCTATGTATCATTTTTTGGACTCTTTTATGAACTTTACATGTTGATAACAAAGAACTGTGTTTGGTATCTCTTTAACAGGGTGTAACTTTGGGGGGAACTGGGAAAGAGATTGGTGACCGTCATCCAAAAATAGGTGAAGGTGCACTGATAGGTGCCAGTGCAACTATACTTGGGAATATAAAAATAGGTCGAGGAGCAATGATAGCTGCTTGTTCCCTTGTGCTTAAAGATGTCCCTCCACACAGGTGAAAGTAATTTCTGATTTTCATCATATATTGATGCTTGTCTAATAAGTCGATTTTTGCTTTCTTTTCAATATTTTGAAAGTGACATATATTTCACTTAGTCTCAAGCATGCTATGCTTCTCGAGTAAGTCGATTTTTGTTTTCTCTTCGATCTTTTGAAAGTGACATATATTTCTCTTGGTCTCAAGCATGGTGGCAGGAATACCAGCAAAGGTGATTGGATATGTAGACGAAAAAGACCCTTCACTAACCATGAAGCATGGTATGTTATATGAGCAGGGGACGTAAATAGTGTCCAAGTTTTATGTTTGTTACTTTGTTTAATTCATTTCTAGCGTGGAAGTTCTGATAAGCCAACAAGTCAAAATGCATGAAACCATTACATGTTCGTTTTGACATGAACGATTGCTGTAGAAAACCAAAATCAGCTTCACATTCTATACCTATGTTTTTGAGGATCACTTGGATGGAAAAATGTCTAGGATTCTTGAGTTTTATTTATTATTAGGATAGTTGGTTGAAAATTGATAGCTACCAAACAAATCTCTCTTAAACCATGTGGTTTTAATGTTGGTTGATTGTCATCAGTTCGTTTGTCCTCGCTTAGATTTGTTCTTTCACTTACTTCAATTCATGTCTCTCACTACTGGGATTGTTGCTATGAATATGCAGATGCTACCAAAGAATTTTTTGAAAATGTAGCTGTTAATTTCAGAGATGCAAGATCTTCTGGTTAGTATGTTTTGCTTTTCTTTCCTTATTCTCTGTTTGGGGAGAAATATTGATGCTGTAACTTTTACTGCTCTGGAAATTCACTTTGTATGAAAACAGGAGGGCACGCTCCAGACAAAAGTGATGGGAACACTTGAAAGACGTAGGTAGGGTAGATCGCTGCTAAAATTGCTAATGTGATGCCAATTTGTGGTCTTTGGAGCGGAAAATACGTGCTGTATCACAGGTTGTATTCGTAGAATTTCATTAACCATTTTCACTCTTCTGTTATGTAAGGTGAGGTTCTCATATCAGTGGCTATAACAGTACACAGGAGATTTTTAACTAAGCTCCTGATATTTCTGTTTCCCGCCATATTATTGTCATGGTGAGATGAAGTCCCGTGTTGCAGAAAGAGTGACCCCAGAACAGATGAAAAGATGAGGCTTTTACCTGTTGTGATCTTGTAATATAGCTTTACATGTGTATGATGTACCAAGCAACATTGACATTCAAGAAGCAACAGTAGCTCATTTTAGTTGATCCTATTGGTGGGTGATCAATTTACTTGGTGCATTCGCTATCTGATTTTCTTCCTAGAAGCAATTGAATATGCGTTTTCTTTTAGGAGTTTTGTGCATTCAGTACAATAACAAAAAAGTGTCTACTAGGTCTAAAAAACTTTGATTGTGACCATTCTAACTTTTATCAATGAAATTACAATTTCACTTTTTAATCTATTTAACTCTCTCTCTCTCTCTCCTCTCAATCTCGATCTCTCTTTCTCTCTCATTCTCAATCTACCTTCCTCGTCTCTCCCCGTCGACATCGTCAACAACAACCTCATCGTCGTCGTCCAAGAAGCCAAGCCGCTCTCTCCCTTTAGCCCCCTCGCAGCCTATGACCTCTTCATCCTCGTCGTCGCCATCTCTGACGACTGACGACCCATCTCCTCTCCTCCTCATTTAGATTCAGCCTCCTCAAACCTCTCACCTCCGCTCTCTCCCTATGCCGCTCTCTCTACTGAGGTACGAAGATGGCGACCTCGACGACGATGTGCCTCGACAACGCTGCCACCGTCAGAGCATCCTCACCTCTGCTGACAACACCTCATCTCTGTCAAAGATATCCACCTCCTCCACCACTTCGATCTTGAAGATGATAGCTCGTCAGCACTTGATCTCTCATCTCTTGATCTATCTCTCTATCTTTCAACTTTATTAGGGGGTAGTAAAGTTGGTTGTGCAATAGAAATGTGGTTTAGGGGTTCAGTGAGAGTTTATTAGGGGATAGTAAAGTTGGTTATGTAATATGAAAGCGGTTTAGGAGTTCAGTGGAAGTTTATTAGGGGGCAGTAAAGTTGGATGTGTAAAAGAAATGCGGTTTAGGGGTTCAGTGAGAGTTTATTAAGGGGTAGTAAAGTTAGTTGTGCAATAGTAATGTGGTTTAGAGGTTTAGTGAGAGTTTATTAGGGGGTAGTAAAGTTGGTTGTGACAATATGAATGTTGTTTAAGGGTTCATTCAGAGTTTATTAAAGGGGTAGTAAAGTTGGTTGTGACAATAGAAATGTGGTTTAGGGATTCAGCAGGAGTTTATTAGGGGGTCATAAACTTGATTCCTGATTCCGGCGAGATTCCAGTGACCTGAGTCCGGCTGGTGGTCACCGGAGCCGATGAGTTGTCGGCCATGTCTCTCTCTCTTCCATTTTCTTTCTCTAAGTATGTTCTGATAGGTGAGGGTATAATTGGTATTGAAATATTATATGTTGTTATGAGTTTTGTTGGAATGAGTACAATTTTTTATAATAAATTGAAATGATCAATGTTTAAAAAAACGTTTGGAATGAGAAGTGAGGTCTAAGAATTTGTACTAAATGGACATTTTATTTTTTCTTTTAACTGGTGCTATAGAAAAATGTATCTGATTGTCATTAGCTCTCTAGTCTTTACTACTATAACGTCTCTCCTCCTTTCCAAGAAACGATCTCCTAATTTTATAACTAGTTGTAACGTCTCTCCAATATTACAACTAGTTATTTGTAAGTTAAGGGACATGTATTGTATTTGGATTTTATGATGTTTTAAAGACTTCGGTGGTTTTAAAAAGTTTAGAGGTATTCAATTAGGATATATAACAGAAGATTTAAAATTCATAAAAGTGTGAAGGTATTTGATTAAGATTTTAATTAAAGATTTTAAATCCATGAAAGTATAGAGGTATTCAATAAACACACAAATTGTTAAAGATTTATTAAATGATGGATTTGTACGGATTTACTAAAAGTCTCATGCATGAAACCCAATTCAGCAAAATAACATCCATAATACCATATCATTAGACAAAATAACAAATATATTCCGGTGTTAGACAATTTGGGGTCATTTATTTTATTTTATTCATCTCTCTCGCTTCCCTTATCACTACACTTCTTTCTTTCCTTTTTAATCAACTATTACAACTGTATGAGTTGAACTCACACCCTTCCACTTACAAAAGGGAAGACTATGTCGTTAGACCAAAAGATACTAGACACTTCTTTTTTCTTTTTGATATATATTTTTTTACCTTATTTTTTTTTCTACAATACTCACCCACTCGGTTTTTGTACGTGTTTTATATATATTCTACACATTTTTTTGCATTGTACACTACTATTATAACATGTATTCAACTTTTTCAATCACCTCAATAGGTATAACATAAACTATTCACACTTTTGTTAAAATTTTTGAATTTTGCTACAAATATAGATAAATATATTCATTATCAAAATATTTTTTCTTTAACCGTCACATATAACTTATGTACAAAAATAAACATGTTTTTCACCTTATTTTGACACGTCTATGAACTTTTTAAAATGATATTTTATGAATAATAATCTTTTATTATATCTTCATAATATATCTCTAAAGGTACACATGCAAAACTTACTTTGAGAAGTTTTTATGTTATTAGTTTTGTTAATCTACTTATGTTACATGTTTATGTTGATAAGTGATAAATCATAAAATGTTTGTTTAATTTTATGAGAATTCATACAAATTTATTATTTGTTTTCAAGAACTATGTAACTGTTTGGTATACTCGATCCCTCAACCAACTATGTAACTGCGTCAGTTTGTTTGAAGAAGGGAGCCTACCGAAAATTATTCGGTGCACCGTCACCACCTGTGACCTGCCCAATCTAGTGAATCTACATCGTGTGATCATCTTCTCACCGTCAGATGTATGTCCTGTTCACTTTTGTTTTTTTTTTGTTTTTTTTTTGTCTTTTACTGGTGCATAGAATACTCTCTCAAAGCCTACATAAATAAAAGAGATACAGTAGTACATAATATGATTCAACTTCAATGGGCGGTAGGGCTACAACAACAAGTCTTCAACATTAGACAATTTAAAAAACACACAACAAAGTAAATTGGCTACTCTCCATGGCACTCGATAGATTGGAATTAGTCCGAATTTACCAGACGTCGCAGCAAATTCATATCGCACACGACTAGGTTGGCTCGTGCCCTGTCCTTGAGTAGTTGCTGCACCAGCTGGTTGCCCTTGAGTAGTTGCTGCTACTTGATCTTTTGGATTTGTTGGTTTGTAGCAGAAAAATTCAGGATCAAACAAACCCCTCCCTTCAGATGGTAAATTCGCGCAAGTACTAAGCCATAGGTGTTTAGGATAGCCTACATCGTTAGACATTGAATATTGAATGTAATCTATGACACGCTCTTGGATTTATGAACTCAAGTTGCTTAAACGACTCTTCGAATCTCCGGAGCCTGAACTCCTCCTCATGCAGTTTCTTTATGGTATCACCGATTTCAACTACGCCGAAAAGTATTAGTTGAACTGGATTTCTTCGAATATTGGAGCATTTTGCTTTGAACCAAATAACTGCTGTACCAAACATGAATTCGTCATAAGGATCAGATGCACTTCGCAGATGCAGTGTATAAACTTCAGGCCAGATAATGTTTTCCCAAATGGAAATATGTTTAGCGCACATCACTTGAAACCTTCGAAACCTGAAATCATCCTCACTTTCACCCAAGAATTTCTCAACTGACATTGGCAGGGTCGGCCCCCGCCCGCCAGGTCTCTGTTATCCGATCAAACATGTTCTTGATTATCTTCGTTTGATGCTTGGAGCCTAGTCCCCTCAAGACATGAACCGCCGTATAATATTTTTTGCATTCAACAATATTCTACTCAAGTCCTTGAATAAATCAATCCGGGTACGGACCGGAACTTGATTAAAGAATTGAAATTGAAATCTGGTTGAATAACATTTGTTTCATTGGTAATTGAATAGGAGACTAATTGAAAGGTTTAAAGGAAATCAAACAGGGAGAGACTGTCGCACAAGATGTAGCAATTAGAGATCGGGCATTCACGTCGATGCAGCATCCATGGCGACGAAGCGAAGGAGAAAACGATGATGACCAGATGACATCAGCTTCTATTCGAAAAAGAGAACACGCTGCACCCAGATGGACTTGCCGCAATATCGGACATCTCTGCAACCGGAGTGATCATCGGAGTCGATACGGTAAAGGTGGTGGGTGCTCCAATCGGCGCCGACTCATTTGCCTTCGGGCTAGGCGTTAAAGAAACGGCGCCGGGGGAGGAGGAGGAGTCGAAGTTGGCGGAGAGACTTTGGGAGAGGCCGCAGGCAGAGAGCGAGTCGAAAGTCTCGGAAGGGATAAAATCTCGCTCGAAAATTGTCCAAAATTAAACAGATAGTGGTTTTAAGTGTGTCACTCACTACACCCTCTATGGATATGTCTCGTTATATACATTTGGAGTTACCGAAAGCTTTCGATTTTGAATCTCCCTACATTATTAAACCAAATGTCATCTTTTACTAGATATTGAAAACTTCTTATGCCGCATCTTTGATAAGAAAACACGTCACTTATGGCCTAGATATCAGCCTACAGGCCTCTTGCAAGCTCCAAAAACTTGCACATGCCAATTCTGCAAAAACAACAAATTTGTCCCACCTTGGACAGCAACTTCGAATGAGCATTGTGAACTTCTTCGGATGAAATAAAATGCCTATTTTATATCATTAGAAAGGTCTACGAGTCTATTTTCCAGAACAGTTGGCCGTTCGTTCATATCTATCATAACAAAAAAGTTATGGCTGTTTGAATACTCACAGGTCATTTGCGTAGGAAAATTTATGCACTCTAGGGATTGATGATCTTATAAGTACTTTCCAATCATTTTTAAATAGCTCCAAAACGAACTATTTACTCATATATCTACTATTTTGTAGGTATGACTACTGGAGAGATCGAGTGTCTCGCAGATAGTGGAGCTACCCACACAATCCTAAGGAACCGACAACTTTTTATTGAGTTAGTACCTTGTACAACCTCCGTGACAACAATGATTAGATCTTCACATATAATTCAAGGACGTGAATCTGCTCGATTCTTATTGCCTCATGGAACTTTGATCCATGTTGCGGATGCGCTTTATGCACCTAAAGGAAATCGAACCATATTGAGCTTCAAAGACATACGCGATAGTGGTTTTCACCTGGAAACTCATTGTGAGAATGAACAAGAATTTATGTGTATTACTTCTCATGAATGCGGACGAAAACACACATTGGAGAAACTTATGAGTCAGTCTAATGGGCTTTACCTCACCGCTATTCGGATTATTGAATCTTATGTAGTCGTCAAACAAAAACTTTGGGACTCTGACTCATACAAGCTTTGACATGACTGTCTTGGTCATCCTGTAAGAGATATGATTATCTGGATTTTGCGCAATTCGCACGAACTTCCCTTTTTTAGA
Organism: Comarum palustre; assembly: GCA_951800085.1. NCBI lineage: Eukaryota > Viridiplantae > Streptophyta > Magnoliopsida > Rosales > Rosaceae > Comarum > Comarum palustre. Next base: position 5,253,023 of record OX637588.1, on the reverse strand, counting down.
TCGAAACGACGACGTTTGGGACATCATGTTACCACGCTCCAAGGTGGTGACGCCACCATTGATGGTGGCAGCCCATTGTCGGCATTAGTGCCTGCCGGGCTTGGCTCCGACATCTAGGATGCCGCTCGGCCGCCTTCCCATACAATTAAGGCGCGTCATCTCTCCCATAGTGTGTCATTGGCTTCTTCCAATGCACATTGCTCGTTTTGCAAATGTTCGTTAGGAAAGATCACAACAAGACCATTATATGCTAAAGATAACACATCCAATATACCGTTCTTACATAGGATTCAAGGTGACATATGTGGACCGATTCATCTAAGTTGTGGACCATTTAAGTATTTTATGGTTCTAACACATGCCTCCACACGTTGGACTCACGTTACGTTGTTATCTACACGCAACGGTGTATTTCTAAAACTCCTAGCTCAAATCAAAAAACTGAGGGCTCGATGAATATTGCATATCAATACAGATTAAAGTTGAACATCCATACCCTATTATTCTCTTACTTGATCGGTTTATATAAAATAAAGATAAATGATGTTTTACAAGAGGAGCTGTTGGATTGGAGATGCTCTAACCTGAGAAGCCTAGCAGATACAATTACGAAGCTCAGACGACAACGTTTCTAAAGTCCCGCGCTGCTTCGCTTTAGCCTTTCACCCGCCACCGATCTCTCCATCGCCGCCGGCGAATAATCAGAGAGCCTCCGTTAAATCGCTTTGACGGATCTTCAAATCCGCGGCTCTTCCCAAAAGGTACGCACTCTTTTGCTTCAGAGTGATCCGATGAGATCCGCAAATCGATTCTGAGATTGAATTTTGTATCAGTTAGGAGTTGGATTGGACGAACGTAACAATGTCCGAAGAGACCGAGGCGGCGGCGACGACTCAGATGGAGGAGAATTCGAAGCCGCGGAAGCGCGGAGGCGATAGCAATGGAGATCTCGCGGTGGAGAATGGAAGCTCAGGCGATGCTCATGATCAGCTTGTGCAGATGGTGACAGAGCTCAAGTTCCAGAACGAGTTTCTCAAGTCTCAGATTGAAGGATTTCAGAGTTTGAAGCAGGAGGCAGGGAGTGTGGAGGAAGGCGGTGGCGGTGGTTCGGAAGAGGTTGAGCAGCTCCGGCGGAGTGTTGAGACTTTGAGTGCTCAGCTTGAGGAAGAGAAGGAAACACGAGCTGCGGCTGAAGTGGCTCTGAAGCATCTGAGGGAAGAACACTTGGAAGCTGATTCGAGAGCGCAGGACCTCGCTGCAAAGCTAGCCGAAGGTCAGATTGTGACTCTTGGTTTGCAAATGTGTGTAGTTTGTGTGTGATTTTGTAGATAATGACTGCGATTTTGCAGAGATTATGTTTAGGAGTCTGAATGTGTAGCATTGTGTGTTGAGTTGTGTAGCTCAACAGAAGTTGGATCGAGAAATAAAAGAGCGTGAGGAGAAGTACTCTGATCTCGACTCAAAGTTCACCAGGCTTCACAAACGAGCAAAGCAACGTATACAAGATGTTCAGAAGGTAAATGTCTGGTGTGTAGATGAAGTATGAAAGAATACTTTTGTTTTAAGTGGAAATTGAGTTCATATTGTTGGTTGGATACGATAATGTTTTCAGGAGAAAGATGACCTTGAGGCTCGATTTCGCCAAGTAAATGAAAGAGCTGAGCTAGCGCTATCCCAACAGACAGCATTGCAGCAAGAGGTTGACAAAACCAGGCAACAAGCAAACGACGCACTGAAAGCAATTGATGCTGAGAGGCAACAATTAAGAAGTGCAAACAATAAGTAATATACAGTTAACTGCCTTTGACCAATTTGTGCACATGTTGAGATAGTGTAACTATTCTGATCTTATATAACTTCAATTATGCTACCTATCAGACTAAGAGACAACCTGGAGGAATTGCGAAATTCGTTGCAACCAAAAGAGAGTGCTATTGAGGCACTGCAACATACAATTTCGGAGAGGGATCAAGTAGGAATGTCTATACACATCCTTTGAGTGATCCAGTTTCTGCTTTCAAAACTTTATTTTCGATAGATCAAGATATTCGTCGCATGTTCTTGTAGATAACCTATCATGCATTTTGCTTTCTGTTTAGATGTTTTCATTTGTGCTTAGTGTACAATCCATGTGTCTTACCTATATAAATTTCCTGCATATCTGTTACATTTAGACCTTAGGTTTATTCTACGATCACCAATGCTTATGCAACCTATTGTTCAGCTGTCCTGTTTATTTGTAATTGCACAATCCAGGAGACTGCATGAGAAAAGTTTGATACTCACACTTAAAACATGATAAGTGGGATAATAATTTGGAAGCACTGCTCTCTATTCATCTTGAATCGTACGGGTCTGGATTGTTTTGATTAATCCAAGCAGCTGTAAATAATCATGTTCATAATAATCTACATGAAATATTATGTATCCAAAAAGCTGTAAATAATCATATCCAGCAAGAAAGTTCATAATAATCTAAATGAAATATTTATTGATAAAGAAGGTATAAGGACTGAAACAAATATTTTTGCTGATGTTAATTTGTGTTGTCTCAGATGTTGGATGATATGCGAGGTTTGCTTCAGGCTGCCGATGAAAAAAGACAAGCTTCATTAGCTGAACTCTCTGCTAAACACCTGAAGGTGTATTTGTGTTCACAGATTATGGTTCCATGTGCATATAATATTATTCTTCTTCTTTTTCCTTAGATTCCCTAGTTTTGTGACCATAAGGGAATCACAACATAGTTCCTTTCTGTCTTTCTAGAATTTGGAGAGCTTGGAAGCGCAACTTGCTGATGCATCATCTGAGAGAAATAAAGCAACTGAAACTATTTCTTCACTGCAGGTGAGAGATGATTAATGATTTCCATATTCAAGCATACACTTGTGTAAGTGGCATTGTATTAGTTGGTAGCCATTTCAGTCCAAACCACCCGAAATCAGTATGTATAGTACTTGATAAGAAAACCTAATTAAATACCAATTCCCAACTCTATCTCTAACTATCGAGTATTGACCAACCAACTCTCTCTATCTCAGTCTCTCTTCAGCTACTGCATATTCAAAATTGCTATGCCCATAGTTGGATCAGGTTCAAGTCAACCTCCTTGTCCTTTTATGCTATAAAATAAGTTATTTTTATGACCTTTCTTATGCACTTATATTCAAAATTGCTATGCCCATAGTTGGATCAGGTTCAAGTCAACCTCCTTGTTTATGAGTCTGGTTTGGAACAAGTTGGCATGTTTTTTAAAACAAATCTTATATCGTATATCTTTGCTGTTTTAGTTATTTTTCAGCACAAGTCCCATTTCATGTGTCTGGATTTTTCAAATTAATCAGACTGGTAAAAATGACTAATTCTTCAGATGCTGGTTGCTGAGAAAGAGTCGAAGATAGCAGAGATGGAAGCAGCATCAACGGGTGAGGCAGTAAGGCTTAGAGCCGCTGCAGAATATGTAAAAGGAGAGCTTGCTCACCTGAAACATGAGCATGTATGAAATGAGTAAAAGTTATGTGTGTGTATATACTATGGTCTCCTGGATATAAATTTAATTATTTCTTTCAATAAAATGAATTATTTTTGCCTGCCATCTTGCTTAGCCCTGTAAATTATGACCTCTGTTGACTTAGAGGAAGAAAATTGTCTTTTTGATAAATCATTGTTAGCCTCGTCTTCGGTTAGATTCTTCTAGGTTTAATTCTAAATATGTTAATGTGTTCAGGAGAAAGAAAAAGAGAGCTGGGAAGCTGCCTCTAGGGGACTGAAAACAAAGCTGGAAGTTGCTGAGAGCAATCGGATATGTGCTGAAATTGAAGTAGCCAAAATGAGAAGTATAGATGTTTTTTCCTTGCAAGATATTTATCTATTTGGGATATGTATGAAATTGAAGTAACCAAATGAGAGTTACTTATATCAGTGTGGCATGCTATTGGGCAGGTCAGCTGGAATCAGAGGTCTCTGCACAAACCCGAATGCTTGATGCAAGAGATACTGAACTTGCAACTGCCAAGGAGGAGGTATAAGTTTACTCTCTCTTCTGTGTTACATCATCATCATCAGAGTTGACAGCCATTGTCACTTGAGTATTCCTTTGAATTATGCTCTCCGACTTGCATTCCTATAACAAGGGCCAAGATCTTTCTCCAGTATTCTTGAAATCTTGATTTTGTTGAAGGTGAAGTTGCATACATTTAATCTTTCTTCTGTCCTTACTGTTTTACCTATTATATCCTGCAGATCAACCGCCTTAAAAGTGAATTTTCTTCTTACAAAGTACGTGCTCATGCACTTCTCCAAAAGAAAGATGCAGATCTAGCTGCAGCTAAAGACACTGAACAAATTACAGCTCTTGAGGAAGCATTAAAAGTGCGTGCTTGAAATTGATCTCTACTTTTGTAGCATGAGGAAATATTGAACTGCCCTGCTCTTTCCATTCACTTTAATAATATACCCTTTGTCCTCTTTAGGAGGCTGAAAAAGAAGTTTCGTCTCTGAGTGCTGAAAGAGATAAGGCTCTCCAGGATCTTCAGGATGCTTTGACTAATTATAATGAAGAACTAGCTGAAAGGTAATATTATTTTTGAGTTCGTTTAATCTGAAGTGAGGTCCTCCATCAGAGTTCTTCTAATCTTAAAATTACTTTCTGTTAATTTTAGAACATCCTTCTGCTTCTATTGAGCTATAACTAGTAGGCCGAAAAATGGGTACTATTAATGTATGGCCCATCATTGAATAGGAACTTCTTCACTACGTAATATACTTTTGTTATGTGTCAAGCAATTGATCTTGATCATTATGTGCCACCCTCTACAGAGATTCAGCTCTTAACAGTACCATGGAGCAGGTCAAAAGCTTAGAAAAAAAGCTCGAGTCTACTAATTCCCATCACCGATCTGCCATACAAGCATGGGAAAATAACCTTGCTAGTTTGGAAGAAACTTGGCGCGGTAATATCCTTGTGCTTATCTGCTTTCAAATAGTGGTTCTTATAATGTTTCTTTTCTGTTTTTCATGTCTTTGTTAACTCTTTTAGGAAATGCTTATTTAAAGTTATCAATGGAGTTATTTTCATTTATTTTTATATTTATATTTTCAGCAAGATGCGAAACATTACGAGCTCAAAGTGAAGCATCTTCCGGAGACGACATAAAAAAAGAATTGGAAGAGCTCAAATTACGGTATAAAAAATTGAAGGTATTTGCATTCTTCCTGCTCTTTCAGCCACTAATACAAATGTTTGTTATTTTTCACACATGTGTTCGTCATTTGTAGGAAGAGCACAGTTCATTTCGAGATCTTGCTGATAGAATGACTGAGGAGAAGGATAGAGAAATTTCTAGACTTGTAGATGAAAATAAGAACCTTCATCAATCTTTGGAGTCAAGACCACAGGTAGGTTCCATTTTCTTTCAGGTAACTCTTCCCTGATTACCCAATTTTGCTGTATTTCGCCATATTTGTTATACTTTGTCCTGACATTTTTGTTTATATATCTCAGGTTGTTCGGAACGATAATTATAACACAGGTAAACAGGCTGAGCGCAATTACTGGATTTATGGTGGTTATACCACAATGAGTTGTGGAGTTGTAACATATTCTTTTCTGGACAATATCAGGCATGTATAAACAGGAAACACCAAATTTAAGCACCTCAGCATTAGAACAGCAGATTCTGGTAATCATTATTTCCTTTGGTTTTTGTTGCTGCGTAGAATTGTAGTTACAATGCCTAAATTTCCATTTCTACTTTCATGTTTTCCCCTAAAAAAGGTTTAAACCAAGTATTTTGTTGAACTCATATTAACACGGGAGTCATGCTAGAGATTTACTATTGTAATCTCTGAATTCGGTTAGAATATCTAGGTGAACTGTATGGTAATCAGAGAAGTAAGGTTGATTTTCTGTAACCCCATTTATCATGCCATGATTTCCTCATGGTGCAATAGTTGCTAAGTCGGTTCAAAGTTCACTCATCATATCTCACTGATATGGTATGATGGTCTAAAGTGGTTAAATTTATGATATATCTTAGTTGTTTTTGATATGACTATGAGCTTAGGTATTTGAGCTATTGTTATTTATGTCTGTATCTTTTCCATAGTTTGGTGCTGGTGTGATATTCATGAACCAAATTAATGTCAACTCAGATTTTGGCAAGACAACAAGCGCAAAGAGAGGAAGAGCTTGCACAATCACAGAGGCACATTTTAGCGCTTCAAGTATGTAATCTCTCCTCATCTTGTTTACTACTACACATGTTTATTATTTAAAATCAAGTATCTAAGCTGCAGTGCAGTTCTCTTACACTTTTATTATTTAAAATCAGGAGGAAATTGAGGAGCTGGAGCGCGAAAATCGTCTGCATAGCCAACAGGTACCAGAAACTTCAACATTTAATGATCTGAACCCATTAGTCTTTGTTGGCTTTAGTTATTTACATTTCCTTTTTAAAGTTGTAAGAAACTGTAGTATGAGGGCCAAGCAAAGTTTTATATGAAGTTTTCATATCCGTAAATGTTGATGAATGGCTTCAGTGAATGAACAATGGGAATCGATAGAAGTTTTGATTGTTTAAATTTCGTGACACGTGTAGGAAACAATGTTGAAGACTGAGCTTCGCAACGTGGAAAGATCACAGAAGAGGGAAGGTGTAGATATGACTTACCTGAAAAATGTAATCTTAAAGCTTCTTGAAACAGGTATGTATAAAAGGAGAATTAGTTTTATCTGTATATATAAATAAGCGTCTAGTGAGATGCGAGTAATGTTTCAATATTCTCATAATTTTTGTTTGCCCAAATAGGTGAAGTGGAGGCTTTATTACCTGTAATTGGTATGCTCCTTCAGTTTAGTCCTGAAGAGGTGAAATTCTTATCTTGTACTTGATGCTGCAGTTATATTTCTATGACATGATATCATTAGATGCTCTGGAATTCATTAGAAAATAGGTTTCAACTGCTGTTGACCGTCAGACAGAGACTGCAACAGGACTATGTAAAGAAATATAAATCATACAGGCAAGATTATCACTAGCAACAAGGCTGTTGTTATTACTGGTTTATTATGTCTTGTAAAATGACTTCCCTAGTGTAGGACAGTGGGACACGTATACATTTGATATAGTTTCCAGCTATCAAGATGGGATGCATCTCCTTGCACTATGATGGCATGAGTCCCCAAATCTCATTTTCTGGGGTTCCCCTGTTGTAGCATATAAAATCTGTTGTAAAAGAACTCAGCAAACTTTCAAGGGTTCTGCATTTATAGACTGAATTGCATTCTAATTTATGCATTATAATGCAGATCCAGAAGTGTCAACAAGCATACCGTGCATCTGCAGATGTCCCTCCTAGCCCGGCAAGTGATGCTCCGGGATCTGCCGCCTCTCTTTTCTCAAGATTCTCGTTCACTTAGTAGCGGAATGGAGTTTCATCGACAATTCTTTGCACTAAAACTGGCTGCTGCAGCTAGTTGTCTCCACAAAAGATGGAGGGGTGCGATCACGGTATATATCAAATTCTTTTTGCAAAAGTGAACCATTCATTCTCCACATCGTCCAGATAATGTAAAGCCCGACTGAGTCACGAAGAGACATAGAGAATGCGAACATTATGGGCATCATCCGTACTTGGTCCTTCCATGATTTATTGTAGTGTACCAAAAGAAAAAGGCATGAGTTGGATATTGAGGGCATTGTTTTATTTGACATTTGATTGAAATAGTACAGTTTAAACAGTCAGATGGCAGCCTCGGCAGTTTTACCTCTTGTAGACGTTGCTATTTATGTATGAATCAATTTTGTGACCATCGGTTTCAGTTTGCAGGTGGGTGATGAATTGATGTCCTTGTTTACACCAACTTTTTCAGGGACATGATTTGTCAAAATGCCATTTATTTCCCGAAGAGTTTCCTTCTTGGTGGGTGAGGTTGTTGGAGTAGAAGCTTGATTTGCAAGTCTGCTCAAATAATTTCAAAACTGAGACTAGAAACTTGATATGAAACAAGAAAAGCAAGAACCGACAGTAACAGTATACCTGAAAAATCTGTGTTATTCATTACTCTCTCATCTTAGGAAAACAAGTACATAGCAAAATAGCCTAAACCCCCTAAACTTATAGGACACCAGCTGCATCCCACAAGTAGCATATGCATCCAAAAATGCACCTTACTCACAAAGAGCAAACACAAAGCCAAAAGAATACAAAGGACGTGCTAACAACCCTAAAATGGCAAGAGAGAAAAAGGAAAGCATAGATGAGCACGCATATTGGAAGGCAGCCAAAATCAAGCATGCTTAGCCTGAAACTCCTTCATGAAAGCAACCAACTTCTCCACCCCAGCCAAAGGCATAGCATTGTAAATCGAAGCCCTCATTCCTCCCACTGACCTATGCCCCTTGAGCTGCACCATCTTCTCCTTGGCCGCCTCCTTGATAAACTCTGCTTCCAACTCCGATTTCTCAAGTGTAAACGGCACATTCATCAACGACCTCACCGACTTCTCCACCGGGCACCTGTAAAACCCATTGCTCCCATCAATGGCATTGTACAACAGCTCCGCCTTCTCCTTGTTCTTCTTCTCAATCCCGGCCAAGCCTCCCTGCTCTAGCAAATCCTCAAACACAAGCCCGCACATGTAAATCCCATAGCAAGGAGGAGTATTATACAGCGAATTGTTGTCGTCATGAATCTTGTAATCCAGCATTACTGGAGTAATCTCCTGAGCATTTCCAATCAGATCCTTTCTAATGATCACAACGGTAACCCCAGACGGACCTACATTCTTCTGCGCCCCGGCGTATATGATCCCGAATTTCGAAACATCCGCAGGCTTGGAGCAGAAATTGGACGACATGTCAGCAATTAAAAGTCCATTTTTGGGAGTCGGGTAGTTCTTGAACTCAACTCCATGAATGGTCTCATTCGCGCATATATGCAAATACTTGGCATCAGCCGTTTGCTCCAGCTCATCAAATGCAGGAATCTCAGTGTACTTCTCCGATTTACCGGACCAGATCACCTTGGGTTTGCAGTACTTCTGTGCCTCCTTGGCGGCCTTGTCGCCCCAGGATCCGGTGACCAAGTAATCGACTTTGTCGTCGGGTTTGCAGAGGTTTAATGGGATCGCGGCGAACTGGGTGGTGGCGCCGCCTTGGAGGAAGAGGACGGAGTATTCCGAGGGGATGTTGAGGAGGGTACGGAGGTCGGACTCGGCTTTCTGGATTATGGAGGAGAATTCTTTACCGCGGTGGCTCATTTCCATGACGGACATGCCAGATCCGCGCCAGTTGTAGAGCTCCGACTGGGCCTTCTTGAGGACGTTCTCCGGGAGGTTGGCCGGGCCGGCGGCGAAGTTGAAGACGCGATCTTGGGACTCGGAAGGGTTGTTGGGGCGGAGATCTTGGATTGAGGTGGTGGCGGCGGCGGCGCATTTGATGGAGAGGGGCTTTGCGGCGATGGTGGTGGTGGGGAGACGGGTGGAGGTGAAGGGTAGTTTGGGGTTTTTGAGGAGAGTGGGATGTGGGTTTTGGAGGAGGAGGGAGTGAGGTGAGGTTGCCATTGCCATGGTGGGTTTTTGGTTTCAGAGGAGAAGAAGAGAGGAGGGTTTTGTTGGTGAAGATCTGAATGTTGGTGATTGGGTATTTATATTTGGCGTGTGGAATTGGCTATTCCGTGATGGATTTTGAATTTGGTGTGGGTTGGTGGAAAGGTTCATGGAACTGGGATCAAAACATACGACGTCGTTTGGGGGCACATAGTGAGTTTTACTCCGGCGGCGAAACCCGTCAGACTAGGGTTGATTAGTTTGGGAGGGTGAACATAAAACTTGCAACACAACAACGTTCTTTGGGTGGCATCGCTTTCACTCTCACTGTAGTGCTTACCTTTTCCCATTATTCAAGTGGATTTTGAGTTGGGGTTGGAAAATGTACAAATGTTATGTTACATTTTTGCACCCACCAACGCCAAATTGAAATTTTTCATTATATTATAAATAATTGAATTTAAAATATGCGAGTTTTGAATATATCTACGAATGACATAAAAATTAATAGTACATCTTAAACTCTAAACTATATTAATGTACCAATATCAAAAGATATAATATAACGTCAAGATGAAAACTTTTTACGCTTTAATGTCGCAATGAAAATGTGGTAATTCATAGACATGCTTTACCGCTTTCATAAAGTTTAACATAGTTGAGTGCAACTATATATTGAGGTGATTGATTGTAGAGATTGGATGCTTGCCCTGTTTAATAGCAAGTATGAAAGGATTAGGTCTCATTATTTAGCCCTTCGACCCTAAGTCGCCCTACCTTTTAGGGTCGAAGCCTTATCCGGTCCTCCATTAGGGCGGGCCGGCCCTAGCCTTTCTAGAGTAAGGTAGGATAAGGGTTGAGCAAATGAAACTTGGTCCTACCCTACAACCCTACCCTAATGAGCCCTTTAGGGTCGAACCTGACCCGACACTAAAAGCCAGCCCTTTAGGCCATAATAATTTCTTATTTTTGTATTATTTTAATATGTTTCTTATTTTTTAGATACAATACAACTAATCTTCTCTTTTGTAGTTGATTTGCTAGCTTTGTTCATTTGATTTTCTTTTGTTTTGTTGATTAACGATTGTATTCTGATGATTTAGAGAATTAGTTCGTGAGATATATGAGTATAACCACTTAGTTTATAGATAGATGTCTTAAATTAAGTATAATGTGTATGCATGCATGTTAAATATAACACAAAAAATAAGGTTAATTACATATAATTCTAAAGTTAAATTGTGAGGAAAAAAACAACAAGCTCATCTCAACCCTGTTTAGCCCTATTTAAAGGGCTGGCCCTACCCGACCCTATTAGCCCTAACGAAATGGATCGCTAGGACGGGCTATGGCTTACATATGTAAGGCTCGTCCCTACCCTACCCGGTCCTAACCCGGTCCATGATAAGGCATAGAAAGGATTATGAAAGTTGAAGTAGAGTATCCATAATAAATAAATTGGAGATTGATCTTCTCTCAAGGTCTACGTGATGAGTATTCTATGTCATGAGCTCATGTTTCTTTGAATTTATTTCAAATGTTTTATTACCTACAGTAGAACAATACTAAATGATGGATTTATCCCACCTATAGTGTGGATATATCATCCATAGTACTATTTTTAATTTCCTCCTATACTTCAATTTAGACTTATACGGCATAATTATAAGAATACAATTGTTTTTGTTATGAATTTATTATTGGCTGATATCATGTGCTTTCAACCTAAATGCTAAAACGAATGTGCTAGTGTTCACAAGGAACCTGTTTTTTTGTGACATGCCTAGTATGAAAATCAAGATATGAGATTTAGTGAATGTCCTATTCGTGATTTTACATAGAGAAATAATAGTACCGCAGTACTGAATTTGCAGCACAATGAGTCAAGAACTAAATAGAATAATTAACAGCACCCTTTTAGGAAGTAGTTTTATTTCTAAGCAAGTGTAACCGATGCTAGTGATATGGGTTGTGAACTGAGTTAATTAAACATATAAGAGAAATTTGTATGTATGGTGCACCAACTTTCAGTCTTTATAAGTTTTGGTGTACCAACTTTTAAAATATCAGATTGGATGCATCAACTTTCTCTCCCGATTCAATTTTGATGCACTTCACCGTCAGCTCCGTTACCACCGTTACAAAAAATTCAACCATAAAGGGTATTCTAGAAAAAAAATCATTTATTTACCACCCTCCTCACAAAAGAATCCTAAGATTCATATCATTTGTAATACCAACTGAAGCGAAACAAGGTGTATATTCAATGAATAAAATCAAGATGAAAAGGTCAAGTCCCTCTATAACCTCCTATATTTGGGATCACCAGATTGTGAGTTCACAGATCTAACAAGTCCATTGCAAGAATTTCAAGAGATGAATAACTGCCATAGAACCAATAACAGAGTGATAATGCCCAGCAAAGTATGTTTTATAACTTACCAATCCAGTAATCCTTGACTTCTCCATTATTTTCTGTCTTTTCAGAGGTAGTTCCGTTGTTCTATAAATTATAACACATGAAAAAAGAAACAAACGAAAAAAACAAATCAGGAACAACTTGAAATTAAAATATAGCTAAAACTTCTTCTTACAGTTTTGAGCATTCCTCTTGTATCATAGTGATAGCCCCCAGAAAATCCTTTTGTTGCATCAGCTCTGAGGTAAAGCATGAGCCATGGGTACTTCTTTGAAGTCTTAAGCTTATGAAGGAACATCCAACTCCCTTCTCCTTGTTTCTTCTGCCAAACCACCTCATAGAAAGAGATACCATCATGTCCAGCCCCAATATCAGAACCCAAATCATAGGTCCCATTGAAGCCTCCAATCATGGTGCCATCACCCAAAAGCTGAGTCTCTTGGTGATTCACAGTGGGCTGGTTCATACACCCTTTTCCAAAGCAAGGAAACCTTCCTGGTTCCGAAAATGGACCAATCCTTTTCCCGTTCGAAGGACACAAAGAAGACTTTGTGTCGAAGTTTCCATTCTTTAACATAATCATCCAAAATTGCCAAGGTCTGGGAGTATCCGAAACTTGGCACAAACACCCCAGACGCTCCTCCTTCCTCGCTGCATACATGTCTACACTGTTCTGGTCATGTTTGCTCAACCCAGGGAAGTGCCTACCCACTCCCAGTTTGTCATCACTAGGAGGGAACGAACTCCACCAAGAGTGAGGAGGGTGGTAAATAAATGAATTTATCGGAATACCTTGAATTTTTAGCAACAGTGGTAAAGTGCACCAAAATTGAGTCGGTGAAGAAAATTGATGCACAATTTAAAAAGTTGGTGCATCAAAATTTATAAAGATTAAAAGTTTATACACCATACAGACGAATTTCTCAACGTATAATAATAATGTAATCGAAGAGTGGTTTTAAATACACACACCTATAAATTTATTAAATTATACGGAAAATATTTAATTTTGTATATAAAAATAGAAGAGTTGTTGGAGTTTAGCTTATTTTTATAGAGATTTTGTGATTTTCTCCTCTATAATAGAGAATTAATACAAGAACTGTTGGAGATCCTCTAACTACTTAATACACATCCAAGATTTTTCATATTTCAAATTTGGTTTTATAGGTTTATTAAGTGACCAAAATAGACATGTGGAATTAATTAAGAAAATAATTAAAATGAAGTCAGAATATTAAAAGAAACAAAATCACTTTAAAAAAAAGAAAACTTATCTGTGGAAACTTATAAAGTCTGAAGATAAAATTTTTACCAATTCAATAACACCTCTTTTGATTGCGATTTGAAAGGAAAATTTAGATGCTTAATTCATTTTATTTCTTCCTTTATGAATTCACAATTTCCAAGTTTAAAATGTCAAATTCGATAATTCATGTTAAAAAATTATGAACTCCTAATTTAATTTTGAATTCAACGTTTTCTTTCATCATCCAATATGTGTTTTCTACATCTTGTATATATATATATATTAAAGAAATTCATCTTGTTTATATTTTCATGTTTAAGGGTTTTAAGAGAACAATAGTAGATCTATAAGGATTCTCATGAAAAACACAAGTAATCGATATGAATATCTACAAATATGTGTCTTAAGATTGTCAAAGGGTGCGTCTATTGTCATCCCTCAAATCCACATATTACAGTGTGTTTTTCCCACTTTCGTAAATGAGTTATAAATACTACTAAACTTAAGCATAATACGTACCAAGGCTATATGTACAAGCAAATTTAGTATTATCATACTTTCTTAAATCTCCATTTAATTTGTAACATGTAAGTTGATGTGATGATTTACTATGTAAGAACATGCATTAAGGTGTTATTCAGATTTAATAACATGACCTCTAAACTCAATCAATTTCTTGTTCAAAAAAACTCAATCAATTTTACATGTCAAACCAAGTTTTTCACCCAATTTTAATTTCCTTTAATATTTTATTAAGGGAGGTCACCACAAACTAGTTATATCATTTAAGTTGTTTATCCCATAAAAAAAAGGTTTATGCGACGAGAAATTATCAAAAATGACCAACTTTAAGTGCCTAAGATGATTTTTAACCATGTATTATAAAACAGTTGAAAAATGACCACATGATGGAGGAAAATGTCATATTTGCCCTTATGATCTAAATTCTCAAATCTCTAATCTGTTTTTCTTCCTATACCCAGTTGCGTCCTCCACCAACGCAGCCCGATCTTCACGGCTGCAAACCCAGCCTCATGGGCCGCTCTAACCACACAACAAAGCCTCCTAGCGAGCGGCAAAGACCACCTTGTTGCTCCGATTGATTGACAACCGAACATGCACCACCACTCGCTTTGAAAACAGAGCTCAAAGAACAACCCATGTATTCTTCTTTTCTTCTCTCTTCTTCCTTCGAATCTCGTTTCTGGTTCAACGACTGGAGCAGCAAGGTGGTCAAAGACGGAGACCCGACGAGGGGAGGGTTTTGGCCGATCGGAGCGTGGAGGATTGCATGGCTTGTATCGTGGTGGTGGCGGCGAGTGAGAGAGTAGTGAAGAATGGTGGCTATACAGATCTCATTTGTAGGGGATGTGGTTATACAGATCTCATGTGAAGAATGGTGACTCCGACCTCAGCATCACACAGGATCGCCAGTTCTTTTGCCTTCTTCAACAATCCATTCCTCCGTTTCGAAAACGTCACCTGCCTGCTGGTTGAGTTGTCGATCCTCCTTATCACAATCTTTCCCCTTCCCATCTCTCACCTCTCATGGAAAGAAACCCGGTATTCTTCAACACCAGAGACATTGATGCCCTCAAAACAGCACCAGGCTTCCCAATGCTCACTAAGGTAACCATATCTTGATCTTATCCAACTGTTACCAACTTAGACACCTGAAACTATGCTCTTGTTTACTAATGCAGGATAAATTACGGCAAAGAGGGGTTTTCGATACTCTGCATAATGACTTTAAAGCAGCTTTCAGCCATTGGGATTTTGATCCGATGGATCTAAGTAATCCATTCCCGCAAAATCAGAGTGTCGTCCACATATGGCAAGGTTATGAAGATAAGGTTGTGCCATTTCAACTGCAAAGATACATTTCGTTGAAACTACCCTGGATTCTGTATCATGAAGTTCCTGATGGTGGGCATTTGATCATCCATTATGCTGGTTTATGTGAAGTCATTCTCAGGACACTTTTGCTTGGTGAAGAATCACTTCAGTACAAACCAATTACAGCCAAAACTGTGTCATAAGTGTAGCCAAAACTGTGTCATAAGTGTAAAGTACTAAACATGTTCATTGTATAGATTGATCCATTTAGAGAATCACAGCATGTACATTAAATTTGTGGTTGGAAAGTTTGAAGAGAAAATGCACAGTTCATTCTTTATAGGCTCCAGTATTGAGCATCAAGTGGCTAACAAGGAAATAGACTCACTGGTTTTTACTTAGAGAAGCCAGTTTTTCATAAACAATGAAAAGAGTCGTGCATTAACAAACAAGAAAATATTCTCATCAGCCGAAATTGGACAAGAATCGAGAAACACTTCCCATTTATAGAGATTAAAACGATATCCCATTTTCACAACTCATCTTGTATGGAGGACGAGAGAGCGGTTCGGCAGTGCTCAGGTACATCTTGTATGCGCTGAGGGCCAATATCTCTGGTGTATGAGTTGTGAAGATATGGATGTGGTTTTGTTGGAGAGGAACATCTTGTATGCGCTGAGGGCCAATATGATATTTAGATCATAGGGGTAAATATGATATTTTCTTTATTATGTGGTCATTTTTCAACTGTTTTATAAAAGCTGGTTAAAAATCATCTTGAGCCTTCAAAATTGGTCATTTTTGATAATTTCTCTTATGCGACAGAGCTCTAAAATAAATTCTTTTTTCTGTTATGAATTAATAAGTTGCTATCGTTGTTAAACTATGTGCTCAACATGAATACTAAATGAATGAAGTTAGTCTTCACAATGAACAAAAGTCACGCGGCCTAGCATGAAAATCTACTGCCCTGTCTATATGAGAAACACTAAAACCTCAATTAGTACAGAACTTGCACAAGGACTTGATATATTGACAGCAAATTTCTCCCAACAAGTGTAACATATGATGAACTGAATTAGGTATATATCATTGAAAACAGAAAACAGAAAGCACAATCCAAGTTGAGAATAAATGAAAGATGAAGAAATTTGTATTTCATTGAATTATTGTCATGGAACAAGAACTAAGGTACAGTCAATGTAAATATTAAAAATGAAAAAAAGAAAGAAATGAGCATGTTCAATTAGAACATACACAGAAGAATCAGCCATGGCTGTGAAGCATTGAGCAATTGAGGCTGCAAACTTAGAAATCTAGAATACCGATTCCCAGGTGCAGCCACAGTTGCTGAATTATTATGTGCATATTTCCCTCACCCACCCAATCAACCCAAGTACAAATGTCATGTAAGGTTAGTAGTATATGCCCTTGCTATAGTTGGGTCTGTAAGAGAAACTTTGCTGGTTCACAATTCGCCATGAAGCCAAACTTGGATGTGCAGAACTTCCTATGTACTCCTGTGAGTTTCCCTGTTGCTGCCTTTTGGTGGAAACCAACCATCAACCCTGAACATTCTCTGATAGCAATCAAGAAGTTACCAACATTAGTGATTATTATGTGTTGATAATAGGTATCGTATTCTACCATATGAAGGTCATGTCATGTACACAAGGCAAGGACTTACGAAAGCTTATCTTCTGAGTAGTTTGTGTGCCACTCACAGGTCCTACTCCATTGCTTGAAACCATAAAGAGTACACTGTGCAGCGTAGACCGCACTAGCAGCCAACATAGATGGTGAGAACTTAAGCATCTCATACTCCACAAGAGACAGCTCGATCAAGAAGAAGGATAGAAGTTCAAGCTGTTTTGAGTACAATAATAGTTTCAGAATGTTATTACTGTGACAAAAAATCGATGTTAAAGGTTAAAGGTTTAGTAGTTGTTCACTAGATTCTTCACTGACCTTTTTGTCAGATTGAGCAGCCTTGAGGAACCTTTTCAGGAAAACATATGGTGTTGGAACGGACATGTTAAATTGTAAGGTGTTGAGGATCAAGCTCTCCTGCAATTTTATCGAAGGGAAAAGATTTTCAGTGTACCAAATTCTCAAAGAAGTAGACAAAAACTTTTCAGGATAAGCAGAAGAAATTGAATTACCATTTCCAGTATTTCCTTCCGTGTGTAAGCCTTATCAGATATAAGAATTAAATCTCCCACAACAGGCACAGAAACTTCCTCATACTTGCACGCTAAAAGCATAGCAACCAGACCAACTAACTGAAGTTTCTTTCGTACTACTGTTTGCTGGGATAAAAATCTATCTATAAGATTGACAGTAAGAAACAATGTCTCGTCCAGGAGTTCAAACTTGTCGTGCACCTGTTGGTTTGGATTGCATATAAATCACTAGAAGTGTATGAGAAATCAAATTACATAATGGTCAAGTAGGCAAGATTAATGTACCTCAATAAGCCAGTCAACCAATATAGCCCTCATCTTCTCATTGATGTCAAATTGTTGTTCCAGATAATCAGGTGGGACACAGCTAAAACCCTGCAAGATACAAAAGCTATTAGTCATCACACTATGGTTGGTATTGATGGATTCCTACCAATATACTTAATCTGGAATCGGATACGAAATTGGTTATGAAGGATTTGGCTGCTGGGCTAATGGTAATCCTTATGTTTCAACAATATTGACAACTCCTAGACCCAATGGTACCAAAAGGGAACAAGCTCAATGCATTAGCGAGTGCAATACCTCCATTTTCTTGTAATAAGTATGAAGATCCTCAACATACTCCACAACCGCTAGTGGATTCTTTAAATCGCAGCTATCAATGTCCACAAGTGGCTCCTGCACAATATCTTCCATTTCAACCTCCTTCTGAAAGATTAAATTTTCAATTGAATCAGTACAATGTGGTTTGCCAATAAAGCGAATAAACAAAGACAATCCAACAAACTTTACAGGAAGAAAGATATACCATATCATTGGCTTCATTAGGCATTGCTTCTGCTTGTTCTAAGAACATTGGCTCTGGCTGGTCAGCCTGGTCTTCAGGTGATTTGAATTCCTCATCTATGAGTATACAATCTCCAAAACTATCTGTGGGCTTCTTAATCTCCTGTTCACATAAGTCACACCACCCATTAGATAAGATAAAACAGAACAATGAGGTCTAAAATCAATCATAGGAAGATTAGTAGGTACCTCTTGACTCAATTGCTGAGTTCTTTGAATTTGTGCAGCAAACTTCCTGTGAAATTCAAATCAAACCCAATGTTAGTATTTAAGCCAGTAAATTTCCTCAACACATTCATTCATGATTACTGTTTCAATTTCAAGCATGAAAATCATTCCTCTCTTGAAATCAGAAAGATCTAAGATCTAATTTTGAAATTCATTTACTTTTCCCACCTTTTTCTCCACAACCCAAATTCAAAAATTTCACTTCTTTTCACCTCACTTTTACTCAACACCCAAACAATTGAAAACAAAAGTGAAAACCAAAGGCTCAAAATCCAACCTTGTAATCGGTCTATGCACCGGATCTGCCTGCTTCTTTTCACAGATCTCATGCTTTCTGAGAACAAACCAAAAGAACATAACTAAGTTCAATCCAAGAACAACCACCCCAATAAGTCCATGAAAGATTGAAACTTGAATCAAAGAAAATTACCCAGCAAAGCCTCTCTTGTTAACAACACAAGGGTAAGGCTTAGCATTAATCAAACCCTGATTGATAACACCCAATGCTCTCCTATTATGCCCAATCTTCCTGTTACCCATCTCCACTCCCCCTACATTTCACCCAAAAACAAAATCAGCAAAAACAAAAAAAGGCACCATCTTTGGAGTCTTAAATCCAAATCCAAATCTGGGTCACCTTGAACACTTGTGGGTCTGACCAGATTAGCACAGTTCTCATCAGAAAAACCCATCTTGATAATGAAACTCTCTCTCACAGATCAAACCCAAAACTGAGAGAGTGAGAAAGAGAGAGAATGTAACAGAAATACAAGAGTAGTGGAAATGAAGACAAAGCTACATAATAATAAAGAGAGAGAATCAGTGAGGGGCAATTTGTCTCTAAATAGGCTCGCACACCCTAAAACCCATATTCAAATACAACGGCTAGTGAAATCTGGCCGTTGGATCACGCCGATCGGTTTGGACCTTTCTATCTACGTTGTCTGAACACTGGTCTCTTCTAACCTTAGCATCTGATTGATAAATTTTTCTGCACGGGAGGACCAGGTCGGAATGT
This sequence comes from Comarum palustre, assembly GCA_951800085.1. Lineage (NCBI taxonomy): Eukaryota > Viridiplantae > Streptophyta > Magnoliopsida > Rosales > Rosaceae > Comarum > Comarum palustre. The sequence continues at coordinate 5,233,691 of OX637588.1, read as the reverse complement.
CTAGTGTTCCTCCCACATTAATAAGAAATGGACATGTGAAAAATTTCAAAACAATTCATATTAAGGTATATGTCTAGCCATTAATCTATTTCTTTAAATATTTTTATTGTACTTCTTTCATTAATCTATATTTTCATTAATTTATATGAGTTGTTTTAGTTTTTCACTACCGTAGTTTCAAATCAAATGGCAATTTCTTTTTTTTATTTTCATTTTTTTGTTTTTTCTTTTTCTGGTTTTTTAATGTAATCAAAACCCAATGATTGGGGGTTTAGTCGGTACACATGGCAGGATCATATGCGCTCCATCCCACTGGAGCCTGCTTTTTATTGTTATTCTTTTTTAGGATGAAATTGAAGAAAGATTTGAAGGAATGATAATATGGAGTTTTGCCATTTTAGGATGATTATATATAGTTAGATGATGAAGTATTGGGATTTTAGAATCTGACCAAATTGTGCAAGTTTGGTATTTATTGGGATTTTTTATAAGAAAGAAGGAACAAAGAATAATTACAAGATGTTGCCCCTAGGGCAGCCAAATACTAGTTGGTCGAAGAGGACTGCTCTAGCAATGGAAGTAGGCAAGTGCTGGTTCCAATTTCTTCTTCCAGTGATGTTGTGTCCTAAATATGTAGTTGAATCTGCAGCAAAATTGGCTTCCCTCAAGATATTTGGTATTTATTGGGATTGTTTTGGAATGATGATATTGTGAATTGGACGTGGTCCATTGTATCTCATGATATGTCTTTAAGGGATTCTTTTAGGTTTCGAAAATTTGTTACTGTGATAGATTTACATTTTGTGAATTTAATAAAAAAACACTGCGGATTACCATTACTATGAAATGGTCTTACTTGACAATTAGAGTACAAGAAGAATTTATAGATGCGCGCCAAAAATGTTTGCAAGAGCCGGAAAATTGTAAGATGTGATCGATAATAACTTATTCGTTGGCCAGAATTAAATAACAACTTTTAACGGAAAAGTAAATAAATACAGAGAGGAGACACCAGCAGCTGGTAGATCAGAAGAGGGAGGACCTCTTGAGGAACAAAAATAAACTAGAGCATTTGTGGACCAACAACGAGCACATAGAACTGGACAAAGGCAATTCTTTTGGATCCAAAACAAAGTCCCATTTTCTCAATTTCAGGCGCATCCCATGTGTAGGTTACCACCCAAAAAGATAGATTCCATTTCATTCAGCGCCAGCAATCATATGTTCCCCTATGATAAATATAAAATAATACAAAATTTGTAGTACAAACTATTCCGGTAATGCCCCTCAACCAAACATGGTACCCCTAAGCCTATTTCAAGAAGTGCTAAACCTGAAGAATGAATGTTACAATGATCAAAATCTGGGGTATGAGGATAAGTCTGGGCTTCTACACTGCTTCTAAACATACATGATACATGTCAATTCGTCACTTGCACAAGTATGTTTTACTTGAAGAGACTAGACAGTCGAGGTCGACTGCTTTTCTCCCCCTTGTCTGCTGCTTGTTCGCGTCTATGTATCTTCTCATCGCTAAACACGCTAGATAGCCCGCCGTTTTCCTTTTCTCTTACTTGTCTGTCTGCTGGAAGCTTTTCACTGATGTCCTCTAGTATGTTTTCCACGTTTAATGTCTCCTGATTTAAGGTGTTCTTGACGGTCTTTATTTGCCGTTTCGTTGCCTTATCCAGTGGTATACACTGCTGCTCCATCTCCATCTTCCGGTGCATCTTCCGCTTACTCAGGCTGTTAATCTCTGATTTATGTTTTTTCTCTACAGGTCCCAGAACTGAAATCAATCCTGCTTCTGCCTCGGGTGATAATATTTCAACAACCTCTGTCTTCTCTTCCTCCAAAATTCTGCATTTGTTAATCTCTGATTTATGTTTTTTCTTTACAGGTTCCAGAACTGAAATCAATCCTGCTTCTGCCTCAGGTGATAATATTTCAACAACCTCTGTCTTCTCTTCCTCCAAAATTCTGCATTTGTTTTCAACCAACTTATGTTTCTTTGCAGACTCTTGTTTTAGATCACGAGTATTGGGATTAAGGACAAAATTTTTACCCTTGTTCTTCATACTCTCCTGATCCAGGTATCGATAGTCCTCCTGAACAACTTCCTCTCCTTTCAAAATTTCACTTCTCATGGTTTCTAAAATAATTTTGCCGAGCACAAAACGGGTCTCGTGCAGAAAACCTTTCTGCAGTGAAGGGTAATCAATCACATAGCTTTCCCTTTTTGTATTGTAAGATTTGATGTCATCCACCAGAACTCTAAAAATTTCAGCAACACCGTGGGCCGTTCTCTTTGGTACAAATACCTAAAAATCATACAAGTTGCAATATATTAGACGCATGGTATATCAGACTAGCATGTTAAACTCAATCACTACAAGGCTGCCACAAGGCATGAGAAGAACACAGTTGTTCTAACTTCTCAGTACCACCTCTGTCACACATAGAATGGAATCATTGACCAACACAAGGAATCAGAGCAACAATCACAATTGGATTTTCTGAGATGGAGATGTGACCAACTCAGGTTAAAGTTCTCACTCATCCAATCCAAGCAACTTGTTGCCATCTGTTGACCTTCCAATTCCAAATGTGTGCATGTGTCTAATGTCAACATTGTGATGACAAATGAAAAAGAAACAACCAAAGGATAATCTTACTTCTTGCCACCTCTAAACATATGACAGTAATAGCACAGTAGTAGGTCGCTACAGGATTCAGAGTTCTACAACTACTGAAAAATCTTGGTTTGATTGCATCAAATGTGGCATTTTCCTTTGGTACAAAATCAAAGCTGATGAGGCAAAAGGCAACACAGTTGCAATAAGTTTCATGCTCTGAGGTTGAAATTTAAGGTCAAAGAACCAAATTAGAACTACGATGCTCCAAGTTACTGCTCATGGAATAGTTAACAATTAAGCACTTACCAATCCAGAGCATGGAGATTCAGGATACGTAGACATCCTTTCGACAAGACTCTCAGTTGCAGTAAGAGCAGCAGTAGAATCTAAAACAAGAGAAGCAAACTGGGAAACTTCTTTTTCAAGTTGTTCCTCTGATTTAGACGCAGATGGAATTGAGATCTCTGGTAAATAGTCAACTACCACTTGAGCATTATCTCTAGCAGATTTAACACCCTGTTCGCATCCCCCATGATACAGGATAGAAGCAAAGGTGAACACCACAAGAGCGTCTTGAGGGTGACTAACCAATGCCATGTGAATTGCCAAGAGAGCTACCCTGTAAGACACAACTAATCATCAGAGACATCCTGCTATACTAGTCCGGTAGTCCCCAGAACCAAATTAGAAATTACCACCGAGTGAAAGTTGTTAACAGAATAGTGAATAAAGTCTCACCATACACTGAAGTCAGAAGGTCTATCAACTGTGACAACTTTATCCAAATCAAATAACAATGACAATCATGAAAATTATCCAAATCGTACAGAAGATTGTAATCTGAGAGAATAATGACAATTATCTCACCATAAACTGCAGGGAGATGGTCGATCAACCGTGGCAACTTTATCCAAATTTGAGAATAGTTTCTGTTGAAAAGGGGAAAGATAAGAACAATAAAAAAGAAGCTAAATAAATAGTTGGATAGGGATGTGAAATAAAGAGTCAAACACTAGTGATCCACGTTACTAGTATCAATAGAAACACCACAAAACTATACAGATAAAATGTGGGAAAAATAATCTAGAAAGCTTTAACAATTCTTCTTTAAAATTACATTCTAGTGCACTTCATGAAGTGTGGAAATTTTCACATCATTCACCACTTAAGTGAAGCCTTGAAATTGAAAAAAAACTGAGGCTCTCTTAGATCACAATTCCAGTGGAGCACAAATTCAAAGACTTAAAAGAATAAAATCAAAAACCTGTTAACAGTTCTCGTTCAATTAACTTCTTTACACAGAAATTTTCACAAACATGCTTAGCGAGCCTGGCTAGAAATAGGGACCTCCTGCCTAAAGCTACAACCTTTGTTTAGCAACCAGATAGGTAGGTAATTTGACAAAGTACGAACTACCACACAATATGGAAGGGACTCAATATTCATACACACCCTCTTCTAAAAAAAATGCACGCCCTCAGTTTTCTGCAATCCCAATCCCATTTGGGAGGGCAATCACAGATATGTAAAGCTTTCTCCGCAACTTTATAAAATGCAATTAAATTTGTTTCTGAGAAAACTGAGGCTGTTTGTAATAACTGAAGAGTTGAAATACAAACACCACATGAGCACCAAAATATGTTCCCGAGTATGTTTTGTATTGATATGCTTACCATCAACATTGTGGAATTCTGAGGGAACTTCCTAGTACTCTGATGATCCAAGTATGCTGCCTGCAACATAAACAAACCTATCATGAAAAGTAGTGACTAAGAAATTATTTCTCATATATATGCGATAGAACTGAGAAAATACATACATGAAATGGAAGTAGAAGTCTGAGTAGATTGAATCTCCAAAGCAAACAGAGAGATGGTTCAGCAGCTCCATAAGAAAGCATATAGTTTATTTCCATCATAATTCTACTCTGAATGGACAAAGAATGTCAGTTTGAACAAGTAGCATGGATGGATCATTTACTTTCAATTAGACAACAGGATCTAAGATAAAGGATTAAAAGGAACAACAAATAAAGAGCAAAAATTCGACAAATAAAGCTCAAACAGGATTACCGTTCCCAATGTCAAAATTGATGAAGAACAATTATGTATTGCTGTTTCTGTTTCTTTTGAAATTGACAATCTCAGACGAGCAGCAATTCTTAAGCCACGCAGGATTCTTGCTGTATGACATAGTTTGCATAGAATTCAGAATCCAATACGATATTCAACTAGTGCATCAACTAGTGTCATGGTTTATGCATGAATGTCAGAACACCTACCACAATCCTCTTTAAATGACAGCTTGGCTGGGACCAACGATCTTAGCTACATCCGTGTCAGTCAACAATAATATATCTTAATAAGCTTCAATATGTCAGAAATATGTGCAGACTTCTTTTAACAAAATAAAACTGATAGCTACCTTTAAGGACTTCAAATCTGCCATTCCATTTGCATAATCATAGATTTTATTTGATAAAGGATCGAAGAACAAACTGCTTCCAGAATTTTACAAGATATCCTGGAGTTAGATGGCATTGAATTTACAGAGTTCAAAATGAACATAAACTGTAAAAATTGATAACAAAATTCGAAGGTTGAGACACAGATTTAGTTAGGAAAGTAGAGAAAAAAAAGGAAAAGGATTCACCTGTTAATTGTGAAGTCCCGATGCATGCTGTTTCTCCAGCGGATGAAATCTTTCTTATCACAGCCTTTTGGAATTTTCGAGCATGAAACGTCTTCTTTGTCAGAGTGGTTATTTGCCACCGTTTCAAAACTAGAAACCTGATATCAGCAAAATAGAAAAAATAACATAAGAACATCAAGATGGTGTGTGAAAGTAACATATACAGACTATTGAACTACAAAAGCCATACACGTATAAACAAATAAGAATTATAAAAATCACCAACCAACCTCTATGCAAGAGCCTTTAAAATTCACCATACAAATAGGAAATCGCTGCCCAACAATTCGTGAACGATGGAATTGCCTCTTGATCTACAGCATTATACAAATCAAACGAAATCAAATTTCACACAAAATCATCAAGACCTCGTGCACAAAAAAAAACTCAAACAGCCAGTGTTACGAAACCTGTTTAAGATTAGCTGTGGTGATCACATCAAAGTCCTTGGGAACTCTTTTTAGGATCAAATCTCTCACACATCCGCCTACCAAGTAGGCCTCAAACCCTGCACATACACATGAGCACACCGTCGAACCGAATGAAGATTAAACAACGTAACAAATGCTGACAACATAATCACCTTGCTCGCGAAGTATTCTTAATACATGATAAGAGGAATCAGGAATCATGGCCCGCGTTATCCCAACCACCCTGGAATCCACCTTTCGCCATTTCGACATGTCAATCAACCCTAACAGTTGACAATCGAAACATCTCAAACAAACAAAAAACACAACAGAAACCACTTTGCCAATGCTGAATCGACGTACCTTCTTCCGGAACCATTTTGGGGCGGGGCTGAGGAGCTTCGGAGAATGCGTGGGCGAGTCTCTGCTGAGTTTCAAAACACGGTCACCAAGTGTTCGACGAAATGCCTCAACGAAAAAGCACGAGGTGATAGAGAGAAGAAGAAAAAGGAAGCACCTGTTGGTGGTTAAGTAGGAATTTGAGGCGAGAGAAGAGGTGCGTGTTGTTGCCTCTGGGTGATGTTATCGCCATCGGAATATATTTTACGGTCATGGCGCGCTTTGCTTTGCCATACCCGCCTCTTAAATTTTCGTTTCTTTTGCCGTTCGGCTCGGCCTTGCTTTCCCGTAAACCTAGTGCGGCTGTCACCTGGCTGTGACAGTTTGGGGTCACCGCCTCATCTTCCACCGTATATAGAATTATAGTTTTTTTGGTCATGGAACGAGGATCTAGTTAGATATCCAAATTTGTTATATATAACTGTAAGTCAATTATGATTATAATCTTGCGTTGCAATTTCAACCATGGATAGTTGCTTTTAAAGTTTTGAAAGTTTTGAGATATTACAATACAAGATAGTCATGTTGTGAGAACTATGAAGACAGAAAATACGTTATTTAGAAAGACATTATAATATTGAAGTATTTTCAATACACGATCGAGTATGTACACAACATATATGAACGGTTGAGATTAGAGTATATAATATTGATACAGGGATGATCAAACATATAAATTATAATGACTAAGATTGTGTCATGTACACTGAAAACCCTATAATACACTGAAGACCGTCCATTTCTCTTATAATACACTGAAAACCCTAGAGAGCGTAACGGCAAACCAAAAGCACTACCCCATCCAGTCCGGCTGCGAGTTCTTCGTCATCGTCAGACGGGTACTAATCGGTCCTTTATGGGTCTGAAACAAGCTAGATCGACGTCCTGTTTGATCAGGTGGGGTGGTGATATGTGAGAAGAGGGAGAACAAAACGACAACGTGGATTCAAGTGGAATTTCTCTGGTCTAGGCGGCGGTGTGGGCTGCAGGGGAGAGGACAAAGGTCACTAAGAGGAAACTATGTCGAGGTGGCTAGTCTGGTACCACCGTCAGTGCTACCTTTCTCCGAACTGGATTCGTTATGTCCTAGTGGGGTGAATCTGGTCTGGCACGGATCTACTAGATCCGAGTTGGGGCAGAGCTGGGATCGTGATGCATATTGGGGTGGTTGTGGTGGCATGCCCTGTAGTATTCATGTCGGCGGAGGGAGCAGTGTGGTGGTCCGACGAAATGGGTGGAACGGCGCGAGTGGCGGGTTGTCGTTGATGATTGAAGGTGGTTTGGGCCGGTCGAGTTAGAAGCTTTGGTTTGCCCTTCTTGTTGGGCTAAGGTTTGGACTAGGGTTTGGGCTCAATTTTTGGGTCCCTCTGGATATTGGGTCAATATTTTTCTCCTATTATGAATTATTTTATGTTTTTTTTGTATTTTAATTTTAGTTATAAGCGGTTTTGTACGGCCAGTAATACCTTGTCATTATATATTAAGGCACGAAGGGCTCTGTGCTAGTCTATGCACCTTGTGTGTCTCTATTGCTCTTGGTAGGCGGCGTGCCATTTGCTTGATCAAATGTTTCATTCCTTTTGAAGCATCTACCAAAACATAAGCATTTGTTTCTTTGTTTGTTGAATCTTTTTCGCCAAGTGCTTGCTGGTGATACGTGTGATGTTAATGTAAAAATGTTAGACAAAACCAAGCAATATGATGACGAACATAATACTTTTACACTTAAATGACTTTATACATTCGATCTGAATTAGCATGATCACACATGACATCATCATATTTCCTTAACTTTATTGTCATTATATCGGGAGGAGATATACGGATAACTTTCTTGTTGAGGACTAATTGAATATTTTTTTCTTAATAGTTTGTTACATCTATTTTTAATCATATTTATTTAACTCAACCGTTCAGTTTATATGTCTATATAAGTAAATAATTTCTATAAATTTTTAGTCAAATTAGTGATCGTTAAGACATTAAAATAGATCAAATCACGTTTATGGATGCCTTAACGATTTTCAATTTATATGAAAAATTATAGAGATGATCTACTCATATATATCAATAAATTAGACGGTCAAGACGTGAACATTTAATTGAAAATAAGGTGAAAAGTAAAAAAAATTAACTAATTTTCAACAATGAAGTAATCAATAGAACTCCTCCCTCACTATACTTATTGAATTTAGATTTTAACTTGTTACGATTTTCTATTTTACTAAACGAAGCCCCTCGTTTACAAAGTGGTAAACTTCTTTTCTTCAGTACTTTGGTCAATGACATTAATATGTTCAACTGTGAGATGGATTGCATGAAGAATGAACTCTCTCTTTCAATAAAGCACTAATGTTTATCCACAAACCCAAAATGACGATACAGATTGAATCTTCTTATCTGTTTGCTCAACGTGCTCCACCTGCCCTAATTGAAAATCTTCCGCATTCTCGATTTTCTATATCTCGTCTTTTTCTACAATTTCAATTTAAGATAAATTTCTTTTATGTAATAGCATGTCCAACAATTTATCTAAAAATTTTTATAATTAAGAAACAAAAATAAAAATCTTTAAAAATATTATCCTCAAACTCTAACATATTATCTATTTTAAAGATTGACATTTATTACAACAATAAAAGATGCTATATCATTATTAGTTATAATTAAAAATATATATTTTTCATTATTACAATATAATACTCAATTAAAAATATTCTATATTTTACCTTTTTTTATTGAAATATGTGAAGAATTTAATTTTGAAGAAAAAATGCATTGCTGCAAATTTAGGGAATGAACTCTTGTTTTTCATCTCTTTTCCTATTTTGAAGAATGAGTTAGAGAAATTGTTAAATGAAGAAGTTGTTGGACATGTTCTAACTTCCAAAACCATTACGTACGTATCTCAAATCTTGATTTCCGAAAATACACATCTATCATTTTTAAAATTATACATGAAAACGTTAGTCCACTTTGTAACTAGGGAAAAAATATTTTGCGTCATAATTAATAAATTAATTACAACTACTATAAATATCCTTCAAAATAAATATAGTTTTTTTAGGAGAATTACATATAAGGAACCAATCAAATTTATAAACACAAAAAACTCATTTTTAATAATTTTTGTACAATTTAGGACGTGAGTCTAAACCAAAATTTATTACACCAGACCTAATCCAAATTTGACTTATCAAATGACCAAAATGTCCTCGACTTATCTTTTCCTCATAATCTGATCACTATATATATATATATGACAACAATGGCGTCACCGACTACAGCTGTGAATCGGTGACGAGATTAACGACACCGATAAGTTGATTACAGCGTTGTCGATGATGACGACAACATAAGTGATTCGACGACGACAACACCTCAAGGAGGACGACATACGTTGAAGCCTCGAAGACGACAGCGAAGCCTCTAAATTTTGAAACGGACCGCATTTCATCACTCTCAATTCAATTATGGGGCTTAAGGTAAGGTTTTGGTTCATTAATTTTGAGGCAATGTGCGGCACGAGCTGTTCGAAATTACATCAACAAGGAGATAGGTATGGAATCTCTTTGCTACTACTGTTAAGTCATTTGCATAAATCTCCTGCTGCTACTGCTACTGCCATATTTTGTTGCTACTGTCTCTCTTCTTTCTCTCCCTCTTTATGTTTCTCTTTTTTTCGGACAAAACAAAATCATGCAACCTGAGGTTTGTGTCAAAGGCTTGATGTTATTGTGTTGGTGGGGACATGTATAGAGTTTAGTGTGGGATTTGGAGTGGGTTTTTGAGATCAAAGGAGTTTTATTTGTGGGGTTTGATGAATTTCAAGGGAATATTTGGTTACATGGTAAACGGTGGTTTCTAGATTAGGATTGTGGCTTGGTTGATTTAATCTTGCTCAGGAATCGACAGTAGCAGTTTTGACAGTAGAAATAAGCTAGCATCAGAGTGATGTTATGTGATGTTACTATGTCGTGGTGCTACTATGTCGTGGTATTGCGTTGCGTTCTGCTACTGATCAATGGTGTTATGTGCTGCTACTGAGTGATGTTATTGCGTCAGGGCGAAGAAGGGTAAAAATATCAATTGTGTGATAACAGATGACAACTACATATCTAGTTGTCCTTAATAGTAAAATTTTGTTCTTATATGTGTAGAAACATCTCCAATAGACATATTTGAAAAACAAAAATTCGGTTAGTAACTAGAATGTAATGGGGAAAATCCTCATATAATACATGAACTATGGTCTATTGCATTTTTAGTACCTGAACTTTAAAAACTACCCTGTTGGTACCTAAACTATACCAATGTGTCCCTATATGGTACTTCCGTGCAAACCCACGTTAAGTTTGCCTACGTGGAATATTTTACAGGGGTACAATTGTCATAACAACTAGTCCAACTAGTCAAGTCACATAACACCTATACATTCAGTTTTCTCACTCATTTCCCTCTAAACAGAAAAAATCTCCCAGCAAAAATTCCTAAAACCCAAAAATTTGTCATTGCTTTGATCTGAGGCTAAGATGATTAATTTTATCTTTAAGTTTAAATTAGCAATTTTAACGTCTTTTTGTATGAATAAATTTAGAAATGGTTCTTGAAACACAATTTATAAATTAATAAAAAAACTGAAATTAAACATAGAAAAACAACCTGCACAAATTCAGTTTTTTTATTTCCATTCAAGAATTTATAAATTATGTTTCAAGAACCATTTCTAAATTTATTCATACAAGAATGTGTTAAAAGTGTCAATATAAACTTAAAGATAAAATTAATCGTCTTAGTCTCAGATCAAAGTAATGACAAATTTTTGGGTTTTGTGAATTTTTGCCTCGAGATTTTGAGTTATGTTGGGAGAGAAATGAGTGAGAAAGCTGAATGTATAGATGTTATATGACTTGGCTAGCTGAACTAGTTGTTATGACCATTGTACCCCTACAAAATATTCCATGTAGGCAAACTTAACGTGGGTTTGGACGGAAGTACCATATGGGGACACGTTGGTATAGTTTAGGTACCGACATGGTAGTTTTTAAAGTTCAGGTACCACAAATGCAATATACCCTAGTTCAGGTACCATATGAAGATTTTTTTTTTCAAAAATGTAATTTACTTTTTTTTATATAGCAAACTACCTTGTAGTTACTAACTAAATTTATGTTTACAAATGCCCCATTTACTTAATTTCTTATATAATGGACAAATTCTAACATATTAGGACAAACTGTTATTATCATGTCATCTGTCATTAATAATTTTACTATAATACCTTCAACCTCTTAAATGTTCAGTAGCACAGACATCTAATGTGCTGCCGCGTAGCACAATAGTACATGGCTGGTGAGTGCACAGTAGCATCCGAGAGAAAGTTGCACAGCACCACCGCATTGTAGCAACACCACCGCTTAGTAGCATCACACAACAAGATAATGCAGTAACAACACATAACATGAAGACACAGTAGCAACACACAATATGACAACACAGTAACATCGACGACACATCATAGTAGCAGCATATTACACGACGACACAACACAGTAGCAGACTAGCAGCACACCACACGACGACGGTGTAGTAGTAGCACAACAACATAGTAGCATTTTAAAAGTGCTACTGCAGGCGTTATTGTAATTTTCTGGAAATTGTTTGATCGTAGTGCACTGTTATTGTCGGTGTTATTGCAATTTTTTTCTTACAATTCTCTGATGTGGGCATGATACGCACTGCTACTACCGACTCTAGTGTGCTACTATTGACGAGAAGATTCAAGACGAAAAACATGCTACTGTCGACAAGGATACAAAAGTGTGCTACTGTCGACTATGAGAAGCGTGCAAGTGACAACGACGCGAAATGTGCTATTATTTGACGACGATGAGAAACGTGCTACTGTTGACGAGAAGACAAGAAGTGTGCTGCTGTTGACAAGAAAACAAGAAGCGTGCTGCTGTTGACGAAAAGACAAGAAGCGTGCTGCTGTTGACGAGAAGACGAGAAACGTGCTATTGTCTACAAGAAGATGAGAAGCGTGCTACTATCGACAAGAAGACGAGAAAAGTGATATTGACGACGACATGAAGCGTGCTACTGTCAACGACGAAGGGAAGTGTGCCACTGTCGACGACGTCGAGAAACATGTTACTGCTGAAGATGAGAAGTCGAGTAGCGTGCTATTGTCGACGAAAAGACGAGCAGCGTGCTACTGTTGACGAGAAGCGTGCTACTCTTGATAAGAAAACGAGAAACGTGCTAATGTCGACGTCAAGATGAGAAACGTGTTATTGAAGGTGACATAAAGTGTGCTACTGTTGATGAAGACGACGAGAAGCGTTCTAGTGTTGATGATGACGAGAAGCGTGCTACTATCGACAATGATAAAAAGCGTGATACTGTCGACTCACGACGAGAAGTGAGCAACGTAATATTATTGATGAGAAGACGAGCAGTGTGCTATTACCAATGACGAGAAATGTGCTACTGTCAAGATAGAGAGAGAGAGAGATGAAAACACATTTAACAAAGATTTTAAAAAAATGTAGAGGGAAAGCGAGTGAGGAAAATTAAATATGAAAGAGTATTATAGTCATTTGATAGAAAAGTTGTGAGTCAGTTTTGATGTTATTAGTTTTGGATTTGAACTCATGTTTTAAATTGTATAAAAATTAACGAAAGTTATTTTTTAAATTTTTAAATTTGATTATGTGTTAGTATGTAATTTTCTCTTTGGATATGAGAAATTGAAAACTCACTGTCATATGTCAAATTTCTTTGATTTTTCTATATATAGGATAAGAGAAATTGAAAACTCACTCTCATGTGTCAAATTTCTTTGATTTTTCAACTCACTCTCATGTGTCAAATTTCTTTGATTTATATATAGAAAAATCAAAGAAATTTGACACATGAGAGTGAGTTTTCAATTTCTCTTATTCAAAATCTTACTGTACAGAACTTGTTCTGACCTGAAAATATCCCCTGAATTTCTTATCTCCCTTCCGGCGGCTTGGGTGGGCTAGTCACCTCAGATTCCATCTATTATTTATTTATTTATGTATTTATTATATAACTAAATTCCCTTTCATTAATTTTCCTTTCCATTTCTATTTTCTCTCTATCTCTCTTTCCCGTTGGCACTGCCACTCCCCACAGTGAAGGTCCCTCAAGCTCTCTCTCCTCTCCTTTTCTCTCTCCCCCAAATCCCTTATCGTACCTCAAATCTCAACCTAGCCTCTCCGCCTCTCTCTCGCCGCTTCTTCTCCGATCACCTCTTCACGCTCGACCGAGAGATCTCCGACTATGGGAGGCGGAGCCGGCGACGTGTCGACCAAATCGGACGGCGGAGATGGAGTCAACATCAACGTCAAAACTCCTAACGGCTCCAAGTACGCCGCTCAAATCAGCCTCGACGACACCGTCGGAGCTCTCAAGGAAGCTCTCTCGCCCAAGTGCAACGTTCCTGTTGGTCAGCAGAGGCTGATTTACAAGGGACGCATCTTGAAGGATGATCAGACTCTCCGGAGCTACGGTACTGTTGATTTCTTCTCAGAAAATCTTGTTTTACTGTTTGATCGAGTTAAATTGTTTATATTACTTCAAAGTAAATGAAATTTGTAATTCGGTGTGCATGAGGTTGCTAATTTTGGATTGTATAGATAGCAGAAGGTTAAGTTTCGGCTAATCGGCTCTCAAAAACCTAGGCAGCTTAGATTATGGCCGAGAGAGTTGATTTGCTAGTGTAGGAGTGTTGTGGTAACAGGAGAAGTGTTAGTAGGACTAGAGTTTAGCTCATCTGCGGTGTTTCGCTTTTCAGTTAATGCTGGTTTATTTGCTCAGGAGTTTTGGTAAGTCTTTTGCTCCAGGTTACCAGGTTCTTGTATTTTTTTGTCATCTTGGTTCTTGTATTTTGTTTGTCAAAGTTTTTGCTGATTTGATTTTGGCGGAGAGAGTCAATTTGTGAGTGCAGGAGTAAAGTTGTAGTAATAGGAGAGGTGTCATTAGGAGTAGAGAGTTTAGCTACGGTGTTAGAAGGAGTAGAGAATTTAGCTCATCAGCCGGGTTTCGCTTTTCAGTTTGTGCAGGTTTTGTTGTTCAGGTGTTTTGGTAAAAAAAATTGCTGCAGGTTACCACGTCTTTAGATTTTGTTTGTAGAAGTTTATGTTGCTTGGATTACTTTTTGTTTGAAAGGGTTCTGTTTGTGAAAGGTTTGCTTCTTTTATTTGTGTTTATTGGAATGCTGGTAGTGTTGCTCAGGTCCAAGCCCTTGATTTATTTTTGTTTCCTCACTTTGTTTGGTTAAACATATCAAAGTACCAAGGAAAAAATTGTGTTATATAGAAAATTTGGTGAATGGATTTTGGGGACACACGGGAAATGTTAACTGTCTTGAAAGATGATCTGCTATTGTGATATATGTTCATATGATACTTCTTTTTATGATTGTAAATAGGTCTGGAGGCGGATCAAGCTGTTCACTTGGTACGTAGCTTTGCACCATCTGCGGTAGCCAACACTGCTGATGCAACCAATGCTGGAAGTGAAAATTCTACCCAAGCAAGGGGTGTTGGATCTAATAGAAGTGGAGTATTGGGAGGATCTGGCAATGTCAATGGTATGGGTAGCACTGGTAGTTTATTTGGATCTGGGTTTCCTGACTTGGAACAACTGGAGCAACAACTTACGAGAGACATGATGGACATCCCTCTCTTTGACAATCTTGTGAATAGCACTGACATTATACAGAGCATGGTTATGAACAACCCACAAATGCGCGAAATTATTGATCAGAATCCTGAGTTAAGATACATTCTCAATGATCCTGCCACTATTCGTCAGACAATTGAAGCATCAAGAAACCCTGAGCTTATGCGTGAGATGATGCGCAACAGTGACAGGGCTATGAGAAACATTGAAGCTTCTCCTGAGGGATTTAACATGCTTAGACGTATGTATGAAAATGTACAAGAGCCATTACTGAATGCATCAACCATGGCTGGAAATGCTGGGTTTGATAGTTCAAATCCATTAGCAGCTCTTTTCACCCCCCAAGGTGAAAACCCAACCAGGACTCAGTCAACTGCTAGTTCTGATTCAGCAACTAGTCCCCTTGCTCCAAATACTGTCCCACTTCCCAACCCATGGTCACCTACAGGCAAGCTCTAGCTTAGTCGCTTCTCTTTTGCAATGTTCTGGTTTTCGATATCACAATTAAAACTCATTTTTGTTAAGCCCCTCATACTTGTTTGGGCATGTTGCACTAAGAAATTTATCCTTTTGACAGCCAAATGTTACTCAGATTAAGGGGCGTGTTTTTGTCTATATGTTAAATTGTTTATTCCTCAAGTATGTAGAAGTGGAAACATGCTCTCATTTCTTTGTACTATTAATTAATATGAGACCAATTGGGCTTGCAAAGTGGATATGAGGAGGTGGACTTGGGTACTATCCTAGGAAGTGGATAGTTTCTACCACTAAAGCTAGCAGTCCTTTATCTTATCTTTCAGTCTATAGTTGTTTACCGCTGTGTTTAAGATAACAGTAGGTTCAGTAGTAACAGTAGGTTCAGTAGTAACACTTTTATCCACATACAATGAAATTATTAAATAATCTGTCAAACGTTTTGCTTCTAGGGTTCAATATTTTGAGCTCCTATGTTGCTTTTAGTCATTACCAACAAGTAGTAAATGCATGGTATATAGCTGCTGGAGTTGCCCAAACTAACACCACAAGGTTTAACCTTCTAGGGGATGGTAGGCCGCAGACACTATCTGGCCAAACTGGACTTGGTTTTCCAGAGTTTGAAGCCGTGATTGGTACAATGGAGGATAACACTTTACTGAATCAGGCTGTACAAAACCCAGCTGTTTCTCGGCTCATGCAAAACTTCATCTCCAATCCTCAACGTATTAGTGAGGTACCATTTTATTCTCTAATGGAATAGGCTTGAGATTCATTTTTCTTGTTCTTTAACATTTCTTGACTGCAGAGTATTCAGTCCGACCCCCAGTTACGAAACATGCTTAATTCCAATGCTCTCTTTAGAGAAATGATTCACAATCATGAATTCTTTCGTCAGTTGGCTTCTCCTGAGACTATGCAGGTATATTGATTTATGCTGCTTAAGCCGTTCAGAAATCCAATTCCCGTTTGCTGCATACACATATTCCAATAATTTATTTCTAAGATATGAGGTTTCTGTTGACCTGATATATCCAATTCACTGGAGTTTTGCTGGTTGAAAAAATTTGTAAACCTCGTCATTGGGGTTTTAACGATTTAGTTTGCTAGTATTACATGGAATGTTAGCACCATTAACATTGAGATTTGATGTCCAAAAACTGATCAAACTTGATGATTCCTAATTCTTGCTTATTTATTCCCCTTCTGATTTTTTTCCTTCTCTTGCAGCTATTCTTCGTTTTAATACAAGCACTTTTGTCGCTGCTAGGCGAAGAACAATCAACCCAGTAAGAAGTGGCTTAATTTTTTCTTTTATAATCTGGTTGATCAGCTTGAATTGATACATCTTTGCTGCCTGATGGTTCAATGCTGGATAAGGTCATTGATAAATTCTTCTTAGCATTTAGGAACAATCAAAGATAGAATTCTGCATGCGTTTTTGTATCTTATTTTGGTTAGTCAGGAAGGAAACATCCTCAATTTAATAAATTTTCATGCTGCCCTTTATTTGGGGCAAGGCTACTCAACTTGCACTGAGTTGGGCTAGTTAGAGGTTGGTTTGGATAGGTTTCGATTTGATGCATCAGATATGTAATATGATGGCCTGATTTTGGACATCGTATTCTTTGTTTTATGTCGATTGCTTTGGTTAGGTTCCAGATTGATGATGTACCTATAATTGGTTAAGTTTATGTTATCTGGTGGCCTGGTTTGGGCCATTGTAGTCTGTCTTGTGTCTGTTGACTAGCTGTCATGATTGTATTGCTCTTTGAGTTGTATCAAGGGCGCCCTTGTATTGAATCAGTGCTTTCTTGCAGGGCACCTGGAGAGACAGGACAGACTGATGGAGGCACAGGTATCCAAGTAAAACGCAAGTTCTGTTATACAATTTTCCCAATATTGAGTTACTGGTATGCTTCATAGAACTAGGAATTGTGGTCACAGGAAAATCAAATTGTTTAAATCACAATCTATTGTTCTGGGTTACTTCTTTGTTAAAATAGGAATCTATTAAGATTACAATCTATTGATAATTGCTGAAACTTTAGGACATGGTGGATTAGTGTTTGTTGTCAGTGACCACAATTATGTTGTGAAGTGAGTTCCTCAGAAGAGGTTAGGGTAATGCGCCCCTAATTTGTCTAATGTGAAAAGAAAGAAGCAATAATCTCATGTAAAGATATTCATGTTGGTAATTGGCCATCTGCTAACGTTGTTGCTAAAACAGGATCAGTCGATAACTCAGGGTTACAGGCACTGTTGAACCTGTTTGGTGGGCTTGGCACCGGCAGCCCAGCTGTTCCCAACAGACCAAATGGTAACTGTTACCTTTCATTTTAGTTCAACAAAGAAGCTCCCTTTTGTTCGGGTTGTGCTAATCCTTTTCCATTTATTTCAGTGCCACCGGAAGAACTCTATGCTGCACAGCTTTCGCAACTTCAGGAAATGGGTTTCTTTGATAGACAAGAGAACATACAGGCTCTGATAACCACTGCTGGAAATGTCCATGCAGCAGTAGAGCGACTATTGGGGAATTCAGGTCGATAGTTTAGAGTAGCCATTTCTACTTATTCCGGTTATGTCCAGGCCATGGTTGCCAAGATTGGTCTTGTTGGAGTAAGATGATATTTTGATAAGATGAGCTTATGGTACCGGGGTTTGATTTCTCTCAGACCCGAGTGTACATAGTTGTCAAGTATTAGTCGTATGCACGGTATGGCAGATTGGTTTCCTCTGGAAATTTGAGAAAATTTGCAATAACTATTGGGTAGCTGCGTAAGTTTCAGTTTCTATTGCATATACAGACTCGTGAGAAATGGTTGATGTATATCGCTAAAGCTCGTTAAAAACAAATTGATGCCTTATAGAAAGAGCCGGATGGTGCCTAGTTACGGCTAGTTGGCTACTATCTTTTAACATGTGTTTCGCATATGTTAATTTGCTTAAAACAGAAAACAAAATCAAATAGATATGAAGTGTGGTACCTGTGCAAATATATATTTAGTTAGGTAAAACTGCAAAATGCAATAGATAAACTATTCGTAACATTGACATCTAGGTTTTTAACACTGCAATATTAAGGGTAGATTGAGAAGTTCAATTTTTTGATGAAGCTTTGACACCAAAATCTTAGGCTTCCTATAAGAGTTTAGATTTGTTGAAATTTTACCAGGTTTTCACAATGCCAAAATTACTGCTACCAACATTTAAATGCCTACATTCAAACAAATAGTTTTTATTTTCCTACATAAGTTTCAATGAAAAATGTAGAACATGGAACCAACGTTTGCATGGTTTACAAGTTCTTTTTACGGTCTATCCACAGGAAAATTCTAATACACCATATGATATGCTATTGTTCCCACTTGTGAAGCGTCAGATCGTTTAGATTTTCATGATCCTACAGTTCACAATTGGAAAACATCGCATATTGACAAATTCCCTATCCACAACAGTAAAACTCAAACTTACCAGATCCAGAAAGCTGTAAAAAAATCACTAACTGCAACTTATTGACCATTTAGTATGCAGTTCAAACGGCTACAGGTCAACCCACGACAACATCATCTTCTTCAATTATTTTGTGACCAATTTAAGAAAAGTATTTACACCACACATTTAAACGGTTGAGTTTAGAGAATATAATATTAATGTCAAACATATGAATTACTATAAATA
This sequence comes from Comarum palustre, assembly GCA_951800085.1. NCBI lineage: Eukaryota > Viridiplantae > Streptophyta > Magnoliopsida > Rosales > Rosaceae > Comarum > Comarum palustre. The sequence goes on along the minus strand of OX637588.1, from coordinate 5,214,686 downwards.
ACTAAAATTATTTATACATTACACGTACAAAAAAAATTTCCCAATTGAAGTAGGGGTAAGTTAGTCCCCCAGCCAAAAATCAGTTGAAGTTTCCGCCCAAAATATGGGTTAAAGTGTGGACACAGTCCCATTTCCGGCTTACGCGTATCTCTAGCCAACGCACCCAAACACGCCCTTACTGCCTTTTTACTTCGTCAATTCTCTCAAAACCTCCACCCTTTTTGCTCCCCCATCACTTTCAGAAAACAGCTTTTCACACAGATAGATTGGATCGTGATCCTCAATTCTCATCCAGGTTCGTTCAATCGTTCTTCACTTTCAACCAAACCATTTCGAATCGATAGAATTGGATTTGTGAAATGTAAGAGCTAATTTTCGCAGGGGTTGGATTACAATGACGGAGGAGAAAGCTGAAGGTGCGCCGAAGCTCTACACGCGAATGCGGCTGTGGGAGTTTCCGGATCAATATGTGATCGAGCCTACGGATGGATCCAACGGCTCATCTTTGGCCGTTAGTCGCGTCGATGGCTCCATGAGCCTCATTGGTATGTTTTTGATCATCGATTTATAGCTTGATCAATTTTTGTGACTAGACTTTTGATTGTTCGTGCATTTTTGTGTTTTCATATAGAGAAGCTTCCAGAATCCAGCGCTGTTCGTGTTCCGAAAATCAGGACTATTTTTGGTGTGGCTGGAGTGCTCAAGCTCGTAGCAGGTAACATTGCCTTGATCAAATACATATGATAAGTTGCAAAAAGTAGATATGATGTAGGATTTTCTATCATTTCTCTAATGCGGTTGGATATTTGTGTTTTTCAGGGTCATATTTGATGGTTATAACGGAGAGGGAGACTGTTGGTTCATACTTGGGGCATCCTATCTATAAAGTTTCGTCTTTTAAGGTTTTTCCGTGTGATCATTCGTTAAGGAACTCCCCTGCAGATCAGGTATATCTCTTGTTGCTTTGGTCTCGAATGGTGTTATACTCTCCCTAATATGGGTGCGAACTGAGTTTTTCTGTTTTCGTTTTTTTAATATTGGAGAGTGGCTACTACAATAATCTTGTACCTCTTTGGCAGAAAAAGATGGAGACCGAGTTTTGTGCGCTGCTAAGTATAGCAGAGAGGACTCCTGGTCTGTACTTCTCGTACGAGGCCAACTTAACACTTAGGTGAATTGTTTTCCACTTTAAAGTTGCCCCCAGTCCTCTCCCCCCATGAGAAAGACGAATAAATTCTTTGTATATTGCAGTTCTCAACGATTGAATGATTTAGGCAGCGAATCTAAAGTGCTTCCTCTTTGGAGACAGGAAAGTCATTTTGTCTCACTGATGATTTTACATATGTGTGTATATTTGGTCCTAAGACACTATCTGACATCCAAATGTTATGCCACAGGCAGAGCCGAGATTTCTTTGGAACAATTATATGTTGGAGAACCTCATTGATAACAAGGTGGGATTAGATTATCACTGAGTTTATACTGTTAGATACTCAGTTTCCTGCAGAAATTTTATTTATCAATTTAGTCTCTGTTGATCATCTTTATGGTCTTTGTTTGCAGCTTGATCCATACCTACTTCCTATTGTTCAAGGCAGTATCCTTTTGTCGTTCTTGCTTTCAGCTTCCAGCTGTTCACACATGTGCTTACATACACACTGATGCACCAACACATATTACATATACATTGCTGTTATTGGATTTTTAAATTTTTTTACTGTTGAGGGTTATCCTTAACTGATCACCAGGCTATCATCATTTTCAAGCAGCCATTGGAAAAGATATTATCGATGTTACTCTGATTGCTAGGAGATGCACCCGGCGAAATGGTAAGTCTTGTTATATATTTAAATTTAGATAACACAATATCTACTAGCAAATAGGCTATTTCAATTTTGCATGGTCGTAAAGTTTTTGAAATATGAAGGGACTACCTTAAGCAGAAAACTGAAATAGGATGGTCAAATTGTACTGTTAGAAGTATGTGATTATGATAATGGATAGTATACTTGAACATGACTCGGTTAGAAGTACTGCTGAACATGACTCGGTTGCCATAGTAGGAACTAGGAAGTACAAAGGCCAGTGGTGTGGATCTATGTTTATAGGATATGGATATCTGACAATGTATGCTAAAACTAGCAATGTAGAGGCTATATATATCTATTTTGTGTGCATGATGTCCACCAGAAATAAATAGAATTGTTTTTGTCATCCTAGTTGAATATAATTTGCATTTCTTGGAAGGTACTCGGATGTGGAGAAGGGGGGCTGATTCTGATGGCTATGTAGCAAACTTTGTGGAAACAGAGCAGATTATGCACTTGAATGGGTTTACTGCATCATTTGTCCAGGTAAAAGTAGCAAGAGGAAATGAGATTGTTTGAACATTGCTGACATAAGAATTTTGCCTAATTTGAACGTGTATAGGTAGTTCTTGCAAGTTTCAACAACATTAAGATATGAAATTTAGATAGGTTTCATACTTATTTTACCTATTCTATTTTAATATGAAATTTATCTGCCAATAACAAACTCACTGGCCTCTCCAAAACTTTCTTCTTGATGGGAGCTATGACTTTTAGATTTTGGAGATAAAAGGAATACTGCTAATGCCCTCCATGAGGACCAAGATGCAATTTCCTGAGTATCTCGTGCCAAATGGTTTGTTTGGCTCTCACCACTGAATAAGAAGTCTAGATCATGCATCATGATTCTCAACTTTATCCTGTTGGAGTAAAGATGGGTCTTGGGGATTTACTCATTTAACGATTAAAAGTATTAAAGTGTATCGGTCTAGATAAAGGCTTGATTGGTTTCTGATCAAAGATGCTTTCTTCCACATAAGTTTGTCCTCTACACATTTTTGTAATCTTACATGTTTACGGCTGTAATTGGTTTCTACAGGTGAGGGGATCAATTCCATTGCTTTGGGATCAAATTGTTGATTTGACATATAAGCCTAAGTTTGAAATTGTGCGACTTGAGGAAGCTGTGAGTTGGCAATTCTATCTTTTCTTATCTATTATTCTTGATCAGTAGCATTTTGTACCCATCTGACTTTTGGTTCACTGCATGTATGCAGCCGCGAGTGGCAGAGAGGCATTTTCTGGATTTAAGAAAAAAGTATGGGGCAGTGTTAGCTGTTGATCTTGTCAACACGGTGCGCACTTTCTATGCCAATTTTTTGTGAATTAGTTGTTAGTACACACTTGTGTAATATCCATATGGAGGCACATATATCCTCGTGTATGCATATGCGTTTGTATAGATCCCACAAAAGGATACTATTTTTGGGTAGTATCAATCCTGATAGTTTGTTAGCTTTCCAGCATGGAGGTGAAGGACGTTTGAGTGAAAAATTTGCAAATGCAATGCAGCATATCATTAGTGATGATCTAAGGTAAAATTTCTGTCATGTCATCCTTTCCAAGCCTTTTTCTTTATTTAGCTGTCAAAATAGATCCATCTCATGATTTTACCTGCTTAATATTGTAGATATTGGCACTTTGATTTTCATCATATATGTGGACACGTCCGTTTCGAGCGACTCTCTATCCTTTATGAACAAATAGTAGATTTTCTCGACAGAAACGGGTATGTTCTCCATCACCTTGTAATCAATATCTGTCAATAAATGTACCAAAATACTTATTTGTATCAATAGTTATTTGCTGCTTCAGAAGTCTTAATTTTTTAGATTTAGTTCAGCTTAAATATTTTAGCGCTAGACACCTGTTTTTCTGCGGATAATAGAAATTTCATATAAGATGTGAATTTTTTATAGATGCGGTAACAAACTATCACTGTAATTACCAAGTGTTATACTACCACTAACACTACACTCCAGAAACCAAAAGCTTAAGCTGTTAGGGAATTGAGGAACAATGTATTTCGACTTGACAGTCTCATCCTGTCTTTCTCTTGCACATGAAGTGATGAACTTATGTTTACACTCTGCCTCTCATCTGGCAATTAACTAGTAACTGAAAAAATGGTAAGTGATTGTGAGCCAGAATCTGTTGGATTGAGTTTTCAGCGGATAAGCCAACTACATACCAAGCTAACACCCAGAAGAGAATTGTGATCTTATTTAGCCAGATTAGAGGTAGTGCTTGCCAAGGATTTTCTTTTTCCCTGACAGTTTTTGAATTGCAAAAACCATACAAAGTCCTCCGAGTTCTAGGAACTAGGAAAATGTTCTAAAACTACTTTCCAGAAGTGATTGTTGTTGAAATAAAGTAAACCTATTTTTCAATATTCATACACATTCTGTTATTATCTACTCCCATGCATATATCTGAAGATTAATTTCTACAACTCAATCATATATTTATTGACTAATGATAGAGGATATAACCATATCTATTCTTTTGTGTATTTTAATGATTGAAATGTAGGTATCTTTTATTGAATGAAAAGGGTGAGAAAATGAAGGAGCAATTAGGAGTTGTAAGGACCAATTGTATTGATTGCTTAGATCGTACTAATGTTACCCAGGTAAGAATAAATGTTCTTAAGGTTCTCAATCAATAATGTTTGTTATATGGAGTTCATAAAATAACCGGACCACTAAATACCACATTTGTTGAGCAGCCTAAACCAAATTACTACTTTATTTATTATTTTTCCCAGTACTGTTGATTGTTCTAGTCATATACCTTTATGTGCATCATTTGTTTTTGAAAGTATTGTGGCTGCAGAGTATGATAGGCCGAAATATGTTGGAATGCCAACTTAGGAGGCTTGGCATTTTCGCTGCTGAAGAAACTATTAGCTCACACCCCAATTTAGACGAATGCTTTAAAATTCGTGAGTCCCATCTTTCTCTCTCTCGAGCATGTAAAGATTACAGTTTGAATGCTTACCATTCTTCAGATGTTTGTATTACCTTGTGCTTTATGTTTACAGTGTGGGCTGATCATGGGGATGATGTAAGCATTCAATATTCGGGTACTCCTGCTTTGAAAGGGGATTTTGTAAGGTAAATTTCCGTGGATCTACTATGCAGTTGTGATTGTTTCTCCGTCATATATAGCACATTTGTCCCTAGGATTAGAGCATTGACATGATAATAATATGGGAAAATCTAATTCCTTGTCTTCTTAGTATTAAGTTTTTTATATTTGACTGGATCTCAGATGTGGCCAGCGGACAATGCAAGGAATGGTTAAGGATGGAATCAATGCCCTTCTACGCTATTACTACAATAACTTCTTTGATGGAACTAAACAGGTAGGCCTGCTTTAATAATATCTCTCCTTTTTTGTTGGATTTATTTGACAATTTTCACTGCCATTTCTTTCCTTCATAATATCAAGAACTTTTCCCATCCATACGAGTCACATGCTTAGCATCTCTTATATGAAGCAAATATCTGCAACTTTAATCTGCTGACAATATCATCTTTTGGTGGAAATCTTAAAGGATGCAATTGACCTCCTGCAAGGACATTATATCGTATCGGTCAGCAAAGATATGACACTGCCATCTCAAAAGAAAGGACTTGAGGCTGTTGCTGTGAGTAGAACTTAGATGTCCTTTAATTTCTGATTTTTATGATTTCTGTAGTCTCACTATTACATGATTTTACCTTTGGATACAGAGCAAACTTTTAATACCTACTCGTGACCTTTATCAGTCTATTTAACTCACATTATTTCATTTTGCAGTCATTTCCCCTGGCTTTGGCATTTGTATTGACTGGGTTCTTTTTTGCGACTTTGTCATTGAGGCAAGGTAAGTAATGATGAACAGTACATGTTTTGAGTTTTGACTAAGTTAGCTTTGCCTATTATCACCACTTAAGTGATGGGACTCGAATAACGTTGGTTTATGGTGGGTTTATTTTCTAGACCATAGTTTTGGGTCATCTCTGATAATCTGCAAGTAAATGATGATTATTGTCTTTGAATATTTTGCAGTTAGGTACGATCTACGGCACTTGTTCTTTTCATTCTTGTGGGCTGGTCTAAGTATGGGTATAGCAGCATTTGTGAGGGCCAACGGACGGATTTTCTGCAACAGACCTCGTCTGCACAAGCCTCGGTCTTAATTTGGGGATCAGAATGCTGTGGTCAATGCATATTACCCTGTGAAGTTTTCCCTGGTTACTTCATAGTATTTGATTCTTTGATTATTAGTGCCCACGTAGTGTTGAATTCTTGATCAGGTATACGTGAAGTTAATACCCCATCTAATCTTACCATTACACTTCTTTCTGTAAATGCTTGCGCCTTGTTCAAGCTTTTTGAGTGGTATAATGACCATGGGCGTGGTTTGTACGCTGTAACTTGAAATTTTTGTATTTACATATGAGATCAGATTGATTCACAGCAAGAGATTAACTATTGTTTTGTTGATTTGGTCATTAGATTTAATTGATGATCTAATCACTCGCCTAGGCTTTTCTTATTCAAATCTTAAAGATTTACAGCCGAAGTGGAGATACACATACATTTTCGTGTCAGAATGACCCTCTAGGATTAAGAAGCTTGAGTTGCATAGGGAGGCCAGTAAAGGTGGAATGCAATCTTGTAGGTAACAGTTAAGCCTTTGAGATCGACTGGAGACGATGTCACATAGCCCTGCACAAGCTTGAAATCACCGGTGCCTCCGACAACAGGATGATCAGCCGGCTTGATATTATGTGTGCCTCCGACAATAGAAATCGAACCACGGTAGTGCTTCAACCGCAAGGTTATCTTAGCAATGGAAATGCTCTCAAGCCCATCCAAGCTGGAAGTGATGGAAGTTCCTTGTGCTCTCCCAGCTATCTTGGACGAGCGATTGGCTGTGACAGTCATCGGATCCTGGAAAACAAAGAGGGTGCCGAAAGGCGTTGTGGTTTGACCAACAGCTGGTCCGGCCACGCCATTAACTACAATGTATCCGGTTTTGTTGATGGTTTCGTGTTGATAGAGCGCAAAGTGGAGGGACTTGAGTTGGTTGTGGTGGCGGTGGTGGTGGTGAGAGGCGGAGGTGGCTTTAGCTAAGAGGAGGGCTACAAGTAGAGCATGAACTACAGAGAGAGGCATACTGGTGGTACTGGGATAGGTAGTCTAGTTGATCTTTATAGTAGCAGTAGAAGTTGGTTGGTGGTGACTTGTGTTTAATTCAGTGGATGAAAATTGATGACAACTACTATCAGATACCAAAGCGCCAATGAACTATTAACCATTTGAATTAGTCTCTCTTATTGATTCGTATCAATGTGTTGCTATCTACTTTAACTTTCTTCTGTTTGATTTAGGAATAGCCAAATCATCTTTTGCCTTGTATCAGAGGCTATATTTTTTCCACCATTTTTTGTCACAATAAAGGGTTTTTCCTCGTCAACATGATACTCTCACTAATCACGGACTATGGGATTTTGATCATGACTATCCACAGCAGTAGTGAAACATATTAATAAAAATTAAATTTAAATAAAAATAATAATTTTTAAAATTAATTTCATGAGGTGACTCCTCTAAGGTATTTGAATTACTATCATTCTTTAAGTTTTTTTTTTCAATGGACGTGATGATTTCTCCAAGGTATGTGAAACTGTCGATCATTTTTCAATATGTGTCTATTTTCTAGAAGTATTTCAACATTTTAAATGCGATGAAGATTTGAAACCCTCTTCAATATAAGTTACAGTAATTCATCGTACTTGACTATATATAGATGTATTATATTTGCTATGGATTTCTTTTGTTACAAGGAATTATATTAAATATATAAACCTATTACTAAAAGGAAATATAAAACTTAATTTAATATTAATAAAACAAAAAATACAACAATAAATAAGCACCAAAGGAAAAATGATTGTTGTTGAAAAAATAGAAAAAGATGGATTAGGAGTCCATGACCACATGAATAGTTATCTAAAAAAGAATGGATCATAACCACATAACTAGTATATATAATATATATTCTGATTTTTTTTCTGATTTCAAATAATATATATATATATATATATTATATTTTTTAAATGCTGAATGAGATATTAGTTATAAAAATAAGATATATTTACAAATTTTTTTTGCTAAATAATAAATAGGGCATGTAACCCAAAGTTGTTGTGCATGCCTTCACCCCAAAGAATAGTTACGTTGATTATCAGGAAAATATTGGTCCTATAACTCCTATTTTACAAAAGAAAACCGAAAAGCTGTAGCTGCCATAAACTGTAATCAAGCGATCTAATTTAATGAAGTAAAGCAAGTCCAATCTTCTACTGATGGAGGTCCCCGGTGGCGGGAGGGAGGACCTCCTCAGCTCATTAGTAGCCCTTTAAGGGCTTTCATTGTGCAGCAGAAACAGAATGGATGTGGAGTACTATAGAATGGTAATGGCATTTGGATTTCTTATCAAAGACATTTGAAGAAGAATAAATTGGTGTATGGGGTTGTCTTTGATGACTGTTTGGAGCCACATTCTTGAGTAGAAATTGCGAAAATTATTCGATGCACCGTCACCGTCTGTGACCTGTCCAAATCACATTGTCCGATCATCTCCTCATTGTCACTGTCAGATGTATGTACTATTCACTTTTGTTTTTTTGTTTTTTAACGATGTAAGAAATACTCTTCCGTAAGATTGAAGGAAAGTGGGTTTTGACATGGTTTTGGACTTTTGGTTGCAGTTGTACACAAATTTCTTTGCAAATGATGGGTCTCAGGACCTCAGCGTAACTGAGACTGGTTCCGACTTCCCAAGGAGAAAACTTTCCGATTTGAGTTCCATTTAGTATTCGAGTGCTCTTGATCACTGGCGTGGACAATTTACTAGCAAGACTTTATCATTGGAGATGTCAAATCGATCATCGAAGAATTGCAGAAGATAAAGTGCACAAGTTTATTGCGTAACCAAGCCTTTTGGCAAAATTAACAAATGGTTTGGAGGCATAGTCACACATTATGAACTTGACATTAAGATAGTCAATTTACAATGTATAATTATGTATATATACATATATTTGTATGTATAAGGATCAGAAACTACAAAATACATGGCATGCATATTAGGCCATATATAATTTAAATTAAAAATGCAGCTCATCCCAGGATTTAATCATGTCATTCCGGATCTATGGAAGAGTGTAGTGGCACTGAGGATGCTACACCTGCTTCTTTTTCTTCTCCAAATAGTGGAAGTTGCGCTGGAAGTTTAGAACTGCCCAAACCAAATGCCATAAACCCAGCTCTGGCCACAGCGCAGCCGGGGCTTCCAATGGGCAGCTACTAGTTTGCCAAAGAAGGAAATTACTCAGCCGAGTCTCACCAGAAGTTCGGATCATAATGTCAGGATCAGGTGCCACTGCCATGTACATGTGCTTCTCAACATCAACCAGCTTTACTTGAGGAATTTCCAGCTGCTTCTTCCCATTCTTTTTAACTTCAACAAAACCATTGCTTGCAACTTCATGATCAACTGTTCCATTTTCCTTTTTCACCTTGTCAGCTCTTTCGATTTTACCATTAGAAGCCTCATTAGTATCTAATGCTGCTTCGCCATCAAATTTGTTGTTGCAGGATTTGTGAACATCAGTCTCAGTCACACCATTAACCTTCCCTCCCTCTTCAACTCCATGAACCACACCATTTACCTTTCTTCCATTAGGCACTTGAATTTCATCCATTTTATCCATGCAGGATTCTTCCACAGCGTGGACAATCTCATCAGTCGAAGTATAGGCCACACAGATGGAAAGCACAACTTTGGTGTTATTGGCAGTAGCCTTCATTGCATTTTCAGCAGCAACCCTGACAGGCTCACTCAGAAGCTTCAAGTTACCAATGAAGCATACTCTAACACCAGCTTGGTTCAGATAACTTTCCTTGTCAAGCAAGCCTTCAATCTTCTCCTGCAAAAGGTCCATTAGAGTTTGCACCTCCTCTGAGGACCTCTTGAAATTGTCAATGCTGAAGGCATAGACAGTCACATATTTCACTCCCATCTCCCAGCAGTACCTAAGAAGGGACATAAGAGCCCAGTATCCGGCTTTGTGGCCTTCCCCAACCGGCAAGTTCCTTCGCTTTGCATAGCGCCTGTTTCCATCCATGATGAAGGCAATGTGAGCAGGAATGGGGCCAACAGACAGAACACTAAACAAGCATTTCCTCAGAAAAGTAGTCAATCTCATAGAAGCTTGGTTTGCTGCAGCAACAAAACTTTGTTCATCCATTGTAGTATGATCAAGCCAAGATAACCGACTGAATCCAACACAGCCCTGCACAAGAGGAACAAAACCTCAGCTTACATACTACAGAATAAAGCCAAATGATTCAAAATACTGAGAACAGAACCAAAAGAACATAAAGGACAAAAATTACACAGAAAGTCCACAAACAAAGAACTGTCTTATACTTGGTACATAAAATTAGAAACCCCACATCAAGAAAGCCAGAAGACGTAATCAAATTATTGACCTTTATTCAACAGTCAAAGCTAACTTCGGATTCCAAATGAAGAAGACATAAAACCTGAAAAATTCTAAGTGCGAAACCTTTTCTTTTTCCCTCAGTTTTTCAAGCAGAACATATGCATGAGGAAGTTTTCATCACCATGAATAACCTAACCAACTTTGTAAAACTAAATAAGATAGAGGGCTTACCTTTACAAACTGATAGACCTGAACCGGAGACGCCATGATGAACTGATGAAGAGGGAAGAAGGTTGAGGCCTATTTATAACAGTTAGGGAAGCTAAGAGCCACAAAAACATGTAGTTATTAAAAATTAAGGGAAAAAACAGTGATCGCAATAAATGGAAGATAATGGGAGACGAACACGAAAAATATGAGCCTGAGAAGATGAAGAAGCAGAAGAGTTTAGAAGAAAGTGACCCAAGGGTTTGGCAAGTAATACACAGAGACTGTACAAAGCTACAAAGGCAAATGAAAAGAATGGAAAACGAGAGGTGGTCTAGTAGTTTCTGTATTTCACAGTGTTGCACAGTTCCAACATTTTCCCTCCCTCTAAACGTTGGCTGTGGCTCTATCTGTGGTTTTTCACGCCTAGCTTCATGCTCAGCTACATGTCTAGAAACCTAGGCAATAAGTTTCCCCAAGTTTTATTGAAAATTATATGTTTACTTGTTTAGTTTGCTACATATTGTTTCATAAGCTTAATATTGTGCGAAAATGTTTTATATTGGCTCTTCGCCTGGACATAAGTCTTCTGTTTGTAAGTGGGATGTGGTTATTTCCGACTCACAATCCACTAATAATCAAATGCAGTTAATCTGGAGCCATAGAATTTTTCTAAATTCATTGGTATGTGACTGTGTGCATGTGTACATCAACCAGTTACAGAGTGGTATAATGAACTTGGCATCAGAAACTATGATGATTAAACATGATTTATAATTGTGGGCATGTGTAAACAACTAAACAACAAACTACAGAATACATAGGCCACACATAGTTCAGGTGGACTACAATAACTCATCACGAATTTAATCATGATCCTCTTTATCTGTGGAGTACAGTAGCACTGAGGATGTTACACTTTTATTTTTCTTCTCCAAATAGTGTCGGTCGCGCTGGAAGTTCAGCACTGCCCAAACCAATTGCCATAAGCCCAGTTCCGGCCACAGTGCAGCCGGGGCGTACAATGGGCAGTTACTAGTTTGCCAGAGAAGGAAATTGCCCAGCCGGGTCGCTCCAGAACTTCGGATTAAAATGTCAGGATCAGGTGCCACTGCCATGTACATGTGCTTCTCAATATCAACCAGCTTCAGTTGAGGAATTTCCAGCTGCTGCTTCCCTCTCTCTTCAACAAAACCATTGATTGCAACTACATGATTAACTGTTCCATTTTCCTTTTTCAACTCTTTTGAAAATTATTCGATGCACCGTCACCGTCGGTGACATGTCCAATCCACACCATCTGATCATCTCCTCATATGACCTCACCATTAAATGTATGCGCTGTTCACTTTTGTTTTTGTTTTTGTCTTTTACTGGTACATGGAATACTCTATCCAACTCTTTTGCTATATTACCAATTTATCGTTGGAAGTGAAAATTATTCAGGGCACCGGTGGTGCATGTGACCCGCTTATCTTACACCGTCTGATTGTGTTTTCACCGTTAGATATATATATTGTTCACATTTGTTTTTTTTTTATCTTTATACGATGCACTGAATACTCTCTCGGAAGCCGCACTAGTACCTAGAGCTGTTTCTCCATCAAAATTGTTGATGCAGGATACGTGAGCATAAGTCTCAGTCACACCATTAACCTTTCCTCCCTCATTGACTCAATGAATCACACCATTGCTAACCTTTCTTCCTTTAGGTACTTGAACTTCATTCATTTTCTCCTTGCAGGATTCTTCGACAGCGTGGACAATCTCATCCGTCGAAGTATAGGCCACACAGATTATTAACACAGCTTTGGAGTTATTGGCACTCGCCTTCATTGCGTTTTCAGCAGCAACCCTGACAGGCTCACTCAGTAGCTTCAAGTTACCGATGAAGCATACTCTAACACCAAATTGGTTCACATAACTTCTCTTCTCAAGCATTTCTTCAATCTTGTCCTGCAGAAGGTTCATTAGAAGCTGTACCTCGTCTGGGGGTCTCTTGAAATTGTCAATGCTGAAGGCATAGAATACTTCACTCCCATTTCCAAGCAGTACCTATGAAGAGACATGACACACCAGTATCCGGCTTTGTGGCCTTCCCCAACTGCTAAGTTCCATCTCTTTGCATACCTTCTGTTCCCATCCATGATGAAGGCGATGTGAACAGGAATGGGGCCAACAGACAGAACAATGAACAAGCATTTCCCCATAAAAGGAGCCAAACCCTCATTAGTTTGGTTCGTAGCAACACAACTTTGTTCGTCCGTTGTATAATCCAGAACAGAAGCTAATTGACTAAATCAAAAACAACCCTCTGCTGAGGAGGACAAAACGTCAGTCCACTCATACATACTACAGAATAAAGTAAAAGGACTCAAAATAGATAGAATAGATCCAAGAGAATCTAAAGTACAAAGTTTGCACAGGAAGTCCACAAACAAAGGAAATTATACTAAAGCTTTCAAAAAAGGAAACTTTACTAATTGTTGAAGCATTTCATCAAACAAAGAATATAGATACTGTTGGTTTAAATTAACACCTAAATTAACACCAACTTAAAGATCATATTACCTATGTTGTGTTAAGCTATATGGTTAATGCATTTTTTCTTGAACAATACAAACTGAATTCATCATCTTGATGCTGAACTGTGTGAATCTAAATCCCAGTAAGAGTCAACTGATACCTAAGAACATCAAGTTATATACTATGTACATAAAAAGAGAGACACACATCAACAAAGCCAGAAAATATAGTCAAATTATTAAACTTCACTCAGTAGTGAAACCCAATTTCGGATTCCTAATGAAGAAGTGAAGAACACATAAAACCTGAAACATTCGAAGTCTGAAACTTTTTATTTTTCCTTCCAGTTTCTAAAGCCGATCATATACGTGAAGAAGCAAACACCACCATCGATAACATAAGCGAATTTGTATAACTAAATATAGATAAATGATTCACCTTTCCAAACTGACACACCTGAACTGGCGACCCCATGAAGAATCATGTCAGTGTTAAAACTATGAAAGATAGTTATGGCAATAAATGGAAGACAATGGAGAAGAAGACGAAAAGTATGAGCCTAAAGCATAAGAAGAAGAAGTTCAGAAGACAGTGATGGGTTAGTTTAGCAGGGAGTTGAGAAACCAAAAGCATAAGACAGGCATACATGCACAGAGAGTACACATGCATGTCGCACACACCCCGTGAGGGAATGTTGGTGGTGCAATTTATGAGGTTTTTCTAAGGCGGCGGCTCTTTCACGCATAGGTTCATACCCTATAACATGTATAGAAATCTAGACAAGTTTACTGCAAACGATATGGTTTTTTCATTTTAGATCCAAGAAAACATTAGAACAATACCTCTCCATATGCCGAATATAAGTCCATTCATTTTTTGTCTGGTTCGGGATTAAAGATTCAAAATATTTCTTTACGAAAGCCATAATACATTTTTTTAACAGAAATTGCTTTCCTTAGCAAACCATGCAAATAACATGAGATGGTTTTGCATTTGGTGGATATGGGCATTTCATTTGTTTGCACCACTTTGCGCACTCCACTTTGCCTGCCTCAACTCTCAACAACCTCAACTGGCCTTTATATCCCACCAATCTACTGTCCAATACTCCAATTGAATGCAATCATGCTCATTATCTTTAATGATTCATGATCCATTCTTAAAGCATCACCATCTTTCTACTAACGAATATATGGGTTTGAATTCTTACAATCATTCTAGTGCTTGTAATATGGATTTTTACTATGCTCAAAAGGACCTGTGGTTTCAGCAATCTGCTTACAATGAAAGATGAGATTGTTCATGTGCTTGTTTACTGTGTATTCCTAAGGTGACCGGGAAATGAGGGTATTATGGTAACAAAATAATTGCTATGTCAAAAATGAAAAAGATAGAAAAGTTGATTCTGGTGTGGTCTATAGAAGAATAAATCATCAATCATCTCATTCAGCTGAATTGCTGTCTAGATAAACTAACAATGTTATGAATAAAAACAATTGCTATAAAAATAAAATAAAAAATTGAATAGGGAATCTAAAGAACAAAAGGTGATTCTTACCAAAAAAAGAACAAAAGGTGATCAACTCTCCTAACATTCTAATTAATCTCAATGTTTGAAGATACAATTTGTGAGATCCAACCTTAATACTTGGTTATGTCAGGTGCTTGATTGACATTTTTCATCTCATGCAGTGGGTTGGTACCTAGAGGGAAGCGGGGAACGACGAGGAGGTTCTTGAAGTACATATGATCGAGGACTAGAAGTAGGTTGCCTAAACGTATTTAGTAACGCTGGATTTGGCTTTTCTCTGATTGCCTGAACCTGTTCCAATTCTTCCAAGACTTCTTTCATGGAAGGTCGGCTTTTAGGATCCGGTGCCAGGCATTTTAGAGTAATATTTGCTGTCTGTAATGCTGCCTTGAAGGAATATTGGCCCTCCATCCTTGCATCCATAATGGTTTTCAACTTTCTCTTATGAGGGAGAAGTGGTTTAGCCCAGTCTACCAGATTAAGTTGCTCCTTAGGGCGTTTTGTATCAAGTGCTCGTAACCCTGTCAAAATCTCAAGCAAAACAACACCAAAACCATACACATCGCTCTTCACATACAAATGACCTGTTGAAAAGATGATGCACATGTCAAATTTTGTTTGAGTATAGAGCCTCATTTATCAATTTCCGAGTAGAAACCAACTAGCTTGGTTTTGTTGATGAGAAAAGGGGTCAAAGAGAACACAAACATACTTCATATATAAAATTCAGAAACTTGGCTTCCATATTTACTATAAATAACATTACCTGTTGCAATGTATTCTGGAGCAGCATACCCATATGTCCCCATAACTCTAGTTGACACATGTGTGTCTCCACCAGTTGGTCCCAATTTCGCCAAACCAAAATCTGAGATTTTTGCATTATAATTCTGCAGAAGATGTTAAGCACAAAATAAGGAAAAATTCAATATAGTGAATGAGATTTGAAAGGCTGGGATTGGAAAACAGAACTAACCCCATCAAGCAATATATTTGAGGCCTTGAAATCTCTATATATAATATGTTTTTCTGAACTGTGCAAGAACGTCAGGCCTCGAGCTGCTCCAATAGCTATTCTAATTCTGATGTCCCAAGATAGTGGTTCAATGTTAGGATTCCCTGCTCAAAGCGATTTATATAGTCAATACCACGATATTATGATGATGGACTTAAGAAAACATATTTTATTTCACAATGATTTCGTACTTACTTCTGAAAAGATGGTTCTCCAAGCTACCTTTCTGCATGAACTCATAAACAAGGAGTAGCTCCTTGTCTTCCCAACAGTATCCCAATAGCTTGACAAGGTTGGGATGAGAGAGCCTACCTAGAAAGTTCACTTCTGACTGCATTATCAAGTATGACGGAAAATTAGCTTCAAATGAAATCATAATAGATAAAAATGGGTTAACACCCCTGATAACCAAAATATACATCAAACTAGGAGCACAGTAACAATGTGGCATGAGAATCACACCAGTGACACCACTATCTCACATTGGGGTTTAAACGAGTTATTTGGTCCTCAATGAGTTAAGATTTAGGTGCCAAAAGAAGCATTGTGATCCTCATGTTGAATGATCTCAACCTTCAACTCAAAATTGGTGGTTTCGATTGAAAATGGGCTGGAAGTCCCAATGCAACACGATACAACTTTGGGGAATGCAAGATTCCAATTAAAAACTTTTGTTCAACAAACCATTTCCAAAAACCTCAGCTTTAAGACTGAGCTGAAAATGTATATCAAGCTAACAACTCTAATAAAGTTAGGGAATGAAATAATTGTAACACATTACCAATGGTTTGGAACATAATTAGGAAGATTAAGTTTCCAAACAAAATGGTGAAAGAAAAAATGCACTAGAAAGAATCTCCTAGATTAACAAATTCAACTCAAAGAAATATTGTATAGGTAGTTTGAAATCAATTTAGAACAAGACAGATCATTCCTTGTTTCTTTATTCATTATTCAACATCCAACAAAAACCTTTATTAGCTTGGAAAAACAGTTACATGAAGGCTGAAGCAATGGAGATTGGAGGAGGTATGTGGGCCCCATCTAGTTCTAGCTGAATTCTAATGGAATTGAAAATAGCAGGCATTGCCAAATAAAGATGCCAAACTTTATAAAACTAGATGGATAAAAAAACAGACGGACATGATTAAAAAGGCTCAATAATGCAAGATAAAGTGGAATAACAATCACCTGCCATTCTTGAAAGCCTTGCATACTTTCTGGGTTTAATTTCTTGACAGCAACCATCATTCCAGAGCCAGCCTTACAGGGTTGAAAAGTTTTCTCATCCACCCAACCCTTGAAAACTCTACCAAATCCTCCCTCACCCAAAATTTGATCTGACTTGAAATTCTTGGTAGCCGATTTCATATCTGCAAAAGTGAAGACTCTCAAGTTTGATGTCTCCAGAATTTCACCATCTACTGACTCCTGATCATCATCATATCTTGGGCTCAGTGTTGATGTTGTTGCTTCTGAAAACTGACTTCTTCCTGTGCTACTGCTTGTCTGTGAAACTCTATTCCTGCTTTGAAACTCACTTGCCCCTATAGAAATGAACACAAAAGATGCATACATCAGATATATATGGATTTATGAACATTAAACACAAAGTACGAAAGATCCCATCTTTCTTTGAGAATTCAAACAAAGTTTGGATCTTTTTAGTGACCTAATTGTCTTTGCTTTGATTAAACTTGAAGTAGTAGTTACCTGGAGTTGATGGTGTGATGGTGTTGGGTTGACTAGCAGGAGATCCAAAGCAGATACCCATTTTGCAGCTTTGTTAACTACTTCTCTCTCTGTTGTCCTAGAGCAACAAGGATCATAATTTGCAGAAGGAACTAGAGCAAGCAAAAGAGAATGAGAGAAGTGAGTTTGGTATGTTGGTTGGTGGACATTTTATATGGTTGGAGACTTGGTAGTGTTGGACCTGGTGCTCTTGGGAGTTGCCATGAAACTCAGTTTGGTTGTTTCATTATAAGCGACTGTCGTGGATTTATTTTTGTCAAAAGGCATTTTTCTTCTTCTTAGAAGTCGTCGTTTCCTAAGGCCTATTTTAACTGTTTAAGCCATTGCCGACTTAACTAAGATATGACTGGTTGTTTTCACTCTAAATCACACGCAATGTTGTGGGCACAGTCAATTTGTTACAATGTCGAAAGAAAATAGAGGTCAACACAACAAGTCTATGCTTAATCTATGCTTCAACAATTCTCAATCAATATAGACATGAGTCGATTCAGGGACGTATCTAGTATTCAATTAGTGGTTGGGCTAATTTTATTTGTGTTCTTTGAATATTTTTTTTAGATTGAAGGCTAAATGTTTTTCTTATAAAGGCTAATCAACTGGTATGGTATGTGAGAAGATTATGTATATGTGGTGTAACCTTGTATATTTATCTGTGAATTCTCGGTTGGACTATAGCCCATATAACCTTCTACGTGGCTACGTCTTTAGGTCGATTAATGTTTACTCGTTATCTTTTTAAGTTTTTTTCTTTTGAAATGTTAATGCGGCATTACATGCATGTGACGTAAAATTCATTATTTCTAGATCCATATTTCTAGTTGCATTTTATCTCTAACATTTTTCATTCATTACATGTTGTATGAAATCAATCATTTATGAAAATGTGAAATTTCATTTATTCATTACATGTAATTGTGAAATATGATACTGTCATCTCTTAACCTTATTTGTGAAATACTGGTCTTTTGCAATCATGAAATATCGAAGTGTAGAGATGTCGAATAATTGTCCATGTTAAACGATGAATGAAAAAGGTATATTTGGAAGCTTTGGTGCCATGATAGTTGGCATAACCCTCGTTAATACTTTCTTACCACAACACTAGATAGTATCTAATCCACAATTATTTGAATTTAAACATCATATATGAACATATGTCTTGTTGAATTTGTGCACGTAAAGCAAACAATGTAAAGTACCAGAAACTTCGTCTATGGTTTGCGATAAAGGAGACAATAAACTCAACCAAATTAGTCAAAAGAATGAAAGGGAGATTTTTTTCTGTTTGGCCACACAAAACCAAAATTAACAAGATCATTTAAGTATATTACCGATTGCAACTATGTACCACGTTTTAGTTTTACATTTCTTAAGCTATAACCCTTATACATGCGTATCAACATGAAGAAAGTTCCCATAGAAAAAACGTAATAACGTATATATATTTAAATGTTCATCAGGAAATTAAATTAGTAAAGCTAAGTTGAAATTGAAATGCTAGTCTAACTCAAGTGAATTGAAATGCTAGTTTAGCTCAAGTGCTCAACTTTCCCACGTTGGTAGAAACTCAATATTAGTTGATCTTATGAGGTTCATTTTTGGATAGACTCGTTATATTTTTTTTCTTTCTAACTCATTATATTCTTTGTTGCCAACTAAAACGATTCTTTTTTCACTGCTAGGCTAGATGATAATTTTGACAATTTATCATTTGATTATAGCGCTTGGTTTTATTGCTTTCATGGTTTAGATTGTCAAATACATTTCTAATTAACTCGATGCATTATAATTTTGTTTATTAAGTACAGGTTTAGTTTCTTCTAATATCTTACTTTAAAATGTAGGTAGTGCAAGACATCATTTATAAACATCAACACTCTCCTAATTTCATTCCTAAGAATTTGTGACAAGAACATCCCACACTTGTTCGATTCTCAGTTCCTCACATATATTACGTTAATCTTCAAAGCAGACCAACAAAAACGCATCGAAAGTGACAAATTATGAAATAAGAATTATAAAAAAATAGCATGCCACAGAAGTATAAATGGGTAAAAAAACCTCAAAGACCCGGAAACGTGTTTGAAGAGGACTTGCCATATTTTGCACCCAAAAGAAAGAAGGAAATGGTTTCGGCAAAAAGGCCACTCGGATTTGATACACCTACGACGAACCAGCTTGCTCTACCCCGACATTTTTGAACAAGAGTTACTCGTTGTCGAACTAAGCCGCATAAGTGGACAACTTCATCGATAAAAGGTTGAACATCAAACTCGAAATTAGCTCCGGAACTCACAACCGTATGTACCTAACGTATATGAAACCGTAGATGTTGTCAGTATATGAAACCAACTGATCTGAAGTGAATGCAATAGAAACATCCGCCTGGGACTAGTGAACTAAACCGAGTGAGTCAAACACAATCCCACAGTGGTAAAGCCTCAATTGGAAACTGCACGTTTTACACAACTTGGGGGCCAAGCACACTCCCAGAAAGGAGGCAAGCACACGCTTAAGTAGACACATTGCTCTTTTCCATAACCGCACAGATAGTCTGAAATTCAAAAGGCGGAAACAGAGCGGAAAGAACGAGAACCGTATGAAACTCTGCACGAAAATGCAGATTGACTAGATGCAGACCTTGAACTTCAAGCCCTTTTGCATAACAGCATTTTGTTTCACAGGTTCAGTAGACCACCACATTGACATGTATCTATCAAAGCATGAAAATCATGGTGTTCTCTTTTTATTTTTAAGGAATCAGTGAAAAACAAAAGGAGCCAAAGATTGCGATTATCCTCCAAGGGGATGAAGGCATGTTTCAGGAACAGACAGATACAGGCTGAGCTTTTATGCTTTTTGACATTAACCCGGAATGTTTACACCAGCAAGGCAGCAAAATTGGATTTTTACACCTACTTAAGCATATATAATGAACTTAGACACATTATAACAAGCAACTGTAGACCACAAATGAGCTGAGATCAAACTAAAACTGAAACAGAAGTCATCAAACTGTGATGGCAACCTTACACCGATACCGGAAACTACAGATACCATTCATGGTTCTGCACAAAATTTCATATTTGGAACTAAACAGTTTTGAGGAAACTACCGATGCAACCGATTTTAAAGTTGATGTTTTTACAGTTTGGAAACATATCACCTCAACCTCCTAGTTCCAGTTCTAATATATAGATTAGATTATTTTAATTGCCAGAGAGTGATAGGCCTTGGCTTCTAAGAACTCTAGCTCTATGCCTTCTCTTGAAAACATCTTGCCTGAACCTTTTGGTCTCGATCTTCATATCCAAGAAGGGTTTCCTCTCTATGCTCTCTCTTTCACGCTCCAACATCCTTTGCCTCTGTGCAACTGCTAAGGCTGCATCCTTGTTCTCCTTCTGTTGGAACTCCGTCTCTTCCTGCACACTCATGACTATAAACAACTGTACATATAATAAATGCATGTGTATATTCAAAATGTCAATATGAACACATATATGTCTTCAATTCAATTTATTAACCTATAATGAATATGTTATATAACTACTTGATGTTCATGAACTTGCTGGAACCATTAATGTAAAGTACTTTTGGGAGATAGGTTGTTCCACTTAGTGGAAAAATGTCAATATTCAAAAAAGGGGCGAGACAGGAGGGAGGGGAAATGAGGAAGGACCTGAAGATCACGAATGAGGCTGTCGAGCGATTTTATCTTCCTATGTGGCCACCGAGGAATACCAAACTCTCTACATTTCTTTTTCAGTACTGTAAGTCCAACATTCAGACTTCTTGAAGCTTCTACAATAGGGATATCAAAATACTTCACCAGATCTGGTAAAGTGATCTTTGATATGCGTTCACTTGCTGCCCTTCTATTCTTCTTCTCTATAGAACCTGCAACCTTGCACCTAATCCTTAAGATATCAAATTCAAAAAACACAGTAGAACTTAAGAAAGAAAGAAAAGTGGAACAAGACGACTTTTTTCAAGGCATAATATCCTAAGCATATGGATTGGTAACATCTGTCTTTTACTCCCTCATGCTAGCAAATGATGGCCAGAATAACAGAGTAAAATACCATTTGATAACTTCCCTTTGTTATGGAAATGAACGGAACTTTTTTAAGTCATACAGTTTTAAATTAGGCCACTGCTAATAGTAACCTTAGCATCAGCTCCATGCTACTGCAATACTACAAAGGAACCATGCTACTGCAATACTACAAAGGAATGTACTGAACAATGCAGTGTTGTTGAAGATGTTAATCGTAAGAACTATCCCATCCCACCACACTATGGTTGTCACCTTAATAAGCACAAGACAATCAATTCACATGAAGAAACTAAAATAGGAAGCAATGTCATCTCACCTGGTGATCGTCTTCCACTTTCTTGATCATCAGATGATTCAGACACTGTGACAGGACAAGGAGGACGATTAAGATCCAGATCAAGCATAGGTAAACTTCTTAGTTGACGGTGATTCCCATCATTCCCTTGGCTTGTTTCCCCATCCGACTTCTGTAGTGGTTCTTTCTCATCTTTTATGCAGGTCATCTCACCAACCATTTGAAGATCTTTAGCTAAATTTGGGATCAGCTTTAACTGAGGATTTCTGTAAGATTTAGGGCAATGGTTAGAAACACGACAAATCAGATTATAAAATTGGAGACATAAAAAAGCTGATGATGATCAAAAATTCAGATACAACTGGGTGGTAAAACTGGGATTTAAATTAGGTCCCGAGAAAATATGGTTATATCTGCACACAGCAACCACAAGTGTTTATAGAGAAACTAAGCATTCCCAATCAAACATGTTCAATTATGGTTAAGGTGTAGTTTGTACCAAATGAACTAAGGATTGGCAAAACCCCATAAAGGATGATAAACCTACAATACAAATAGATTTTTCAGAAAGCACCTTCTATACTCAAAAACTGAAATGAGGTAATCATAACCATAAATTTCCTCTCTGATACAAACAATCACCATCAATTTTTATATTAATCATCTCCTCTACTTTGCAGGCCCAAATTATATCTCAGCCATTTAAGGTATACAACTATTCACATATAGAGAAAACATTCAAGGCCAGAACTATAACGCATAATCTTAACAGAAAAACTGAGATAGTGACACCTCCAAAGTCCAAACAAAACATAAGCAAAGAGAGTGAAAAGGACAGGGTTTTTCAAGTAAAACTGAAACGGGTACCTGGAAACAGAGAGTATACAAGGAACGCATGTAAAGTTAGGGGAACGATTGGCATGAAAAGCTAGAATGCAGACCCAGCAACCATTAACATAGCCTTCAAGCACTTGAGGAACATGGAGTTTCATCAATTTAAGAACCGGGTAAGCCCGAAGCTCCGCATATGAGTCGTTATCAGAGAACAGAAACTCCCTCTCAACCTCATTTTCCTTCCCATGTTCTAATCCATACACATGCAAGCTCCTAATCAACTCTGAAACAAAACAGAAAAAAAATCAGACACCCAACAAGGAAATGATAAAAAGCTTTAATCTTTGGAACAAAGAGTTGAGATTGAAAGTGGGTTTTGATGGGTTTACCTTGGTTGATGGTGTTCTTGAAGACTAAAAGAGATCTCAGAGAATGGGGGTCACAGGAATCCATGAAGAAAAGGAGAGAAGATCATATTTTGGGAGAGTGGAGGAGAGAGAGCAGGTAATATTTAGTAGTAGAGTTAAGGCAAAAACAAAGGAATAGAATGAATGAAAAGAGGGAGTACACTGTTGCTACTGCCTTCAGTGCCTTGGATTTTGCAGCAAGTTTTGTTGCAGAGCTTTGATTGGTTTCATTCACTTGTGATTTTCTAGTTTCTAGAGTGCTGCCAACCCAAGTATTTTCTGTTTCTTTTACTTTTGGCTTTGCCCTTTTCTGTGTTTTGTGACTTAGATGACCAAAAGCCAGAACCTTTTTTTACCTGCGTTTGGGTTTTATTGGTTTGTGGGAAAAATATATCCCCATCATGAAATCAAAACTGGCCTCGGTCAAAAATAGGAGAAATTTTTCAATACTACTAAAAAATTTCTCCATGAAAAACTATTGACTACACAAATCTAGCAAAATATGAATTCTAACAACTTATTAATTAACGGAAAATTTCTTAATTGTCCATAGTTGATGCATATTGATACGTTTCGGTCAAAGTTAACAAATTTATCCATTTAATTTTTTTACTCAAGAAGAAACAATCCATATTTTTTCTTTGTATCTTAATCAACTGATTGATCGTTCATAATTTCCAATTTTGTTTATCTAGTACATCATCTGTTCTTTAAATCTGAATGTTCGATGTAGGTTATCACCGTTCTTCAATCTGAAATGCTTGATGTAGGTTATTAGAGTATCTCAAGCAGCTTCCTTAAAATTTCTTTAAAAATGCTCCAATTCCAACAGCTTCTTTATTTTGAAGATTTGACATTTATTAGAACAACAAAATATGATACATCATAATTAATTATGACCAGAATAGATTATATATTTTATTGTAACAACAAAATAATTAATAAAATGTTATATTTTTGTAAAAATTTTGTTAGAACCCGTGAATAATTAAATTTTGGAGAATGAAAGCTTTGCTGTAAATTTAGGAAAGCAATACTCATTTTTCTTCTCTATCCTCATTTTAGGAAATGAAATGGGAAGCTGTTGGACCTAAAAAATACTCAATATTCTCTAAATTTGACAAAAACGAAAAAATGAGGAAGTTAGTGGAGATGCTCTATACATCATTACTAGAGTTATATAACAAATTATTGTAGAAGTTTATTGTTTTCCCTACTATTGCTTCAGAAAAGAGAGGTACTTGAAGGTAATTTATTTTGTTCACCATAAAACTAGTTTGGATTTCCTAGGTTCTCTTTGTTGTCATGTAGCTACTTATTACACGCAAAACTGCCGCTTCCAACTTTGTACTCCCTAAAAGTTGCCAACAAAGTACAAAACTGTCTCTTTAATTACAGTCATGCCACGGAGACTCACAATTACCAGGTTAACCTCAATTTGTACCCAGCAGTTGATATTTCATTATTTTGTGGGGCTAGGCACTTCGTATCGTAATTCTGATCATGTCTCGGTCCTGTATCGAAAATTAGCGGGATGAGACATAATTTTAAAATGACGATACCGTACCGTCCCGATAGTTTGAAACAGGGCAGGATGGGATCGGGAAGGGACGGGACCATCCTGAAAGTATAAATGTACTTGTATCTGATCATAACTGTCTGATTTTTAGGGTGTATAATCTTACAATGAACTTAAATACTCTCAATGGGACGTCCAAAACCTTAACATAAATTCACAATACTAGTTTCACATAGCAAGAGTTAGATAATTCATTCACATTTGATGATGATGATGATGATCATATGAAAGATATCGACCCCCACAACGAAACTATGTAGCGATAACTAAAACTCATTTTATTTTTCAAGCTTGCGTGTTTTATCGAGATCTTAATTAATTAGTTAGATGCAAATTACAAGCATTTAATTAATTGGTTATTGATCCCCCTTTCATTTTTACAACTTTTGTTCGTGTTCTACTTATATAGAGTTGGGACTTTAGAACTATGACAATTATACCATGTGTCTTCGTCAAAGTAACTGACGAAGAGTTGATTATGCAATTAATGATTAATCGATGTAATTACTCAATCAGTTATCAATTAGTCATTATTATCATTATGATTATTGTAATCACCTTTGTAATATCACCTTTATATAAAGAGAATATGTAATGAGATGAGTAGACCAATTCTAATTTCACTTTTACTTTTACATGTTATCAGCACCTTGCCTTCCTCGAGTTTGATAGACCATGAAAAAAAAATTTCTCCGCCACCCACTTTTGATTGCTACACCATTGTTTAGAATGAGATTGATTAGTTTCTGAAATCAAAATATAAGTTTTCGCTTATCAATTTATGAGATTGATGTGTATTTTCATTCTTCTATATGAACAATTTCTAATCAATTTATTTTGTTTTAAGGAGATGAGGTTCCACCAGATTATTCAATAGCCATGCTCTAGATCGGTTTCGCTCCGATCTCGCCTTCACTATCATCCGGCAGCCTCCAGGCCTAGCCTCACCTTGGCTCTGAGTTAGGTGCGCCTTAGAGAAGCCCAGTCCCGGCGTGGTCCCGTTTCTTGGATCCGAGCCCAACGTCGGCAGCCTAGCCCTGCGTTTTCTCCATCTACGAGCACCAGCTAAACCCGACGCAGGATTTTCTATCCATGCTGCCCAGCCCATCCCAGCTCTGAGGACGACGTCCTGCCCCGATCCAGACACAGCTCACCGAACCCAGCGCCTCTCGGATCCACCGCACACCCAGCCTCGCCCTGCGCCGTTTCGCCCAGTACTGCGTTCGATCCTCCACATCTGAGCACCAACAGCCCTGATCACATCATCGGCCGACTTCCTAGATCCACCTGCAGCAGATCGGAGCGCAGCAGCAGGTTCGACCAGGCGACCCGACTCTTCCTTCGTCGGATCCACACGACCTGGTTCCAACAACTCGATAGAAAATGGGTTTTTACCCATTCCTGTTAAAATCAGGATTTTTACCTTTATGGTAAATCTGGTACATCTGAAGGTAATTTTAAACATTTACCACAGTAAATATATCTTACTATTATTGATTTAAAATTTACTTTTTTAAATAATATTATGAAATATGGTTTACTATTTTCAATTTGTATTGTAAGAGTTTATCTCTATTGTTTTTACTGCATAAATAAAATTATAATTCATTTAAAAGAATTCATATAATTGAGGTAAATTAAATCATATATATATGATTAAATGTGACTAATTATATCATTGTTTGTGCATGTAATTAATCAATTATGACGCCACGATGAAAATGTTGTTGATTACTAGAGAAATTGCTACGCGACGATCAAACCATCAATTGCAGGAGCAACGTTTCACATGCAGTCAATTTGGCAGACTAACAAGTATGTTTTAAATTTACGTTGTCGCTATTAAATTTTGTTCAGGATATTAAGCATGTTACATGAAAGAATTATCTTGCGATTATTGTAGCATGTTATAATATTATATGCTATGTGTATATGATCTCATTAAATAGTTATCTTCATTAGCATATCATATAAACTGTGTTGCTATTGAAAAGTAAATTTATAGCATCAAATGACAAAGTTGTGAAAAAAAAATTTTCACAAAACATCGAAAAAGTATGTGACCACTATGAAACTTGGCTCTCATATCTAATTCATATCTTTTGGAATATTTACGTGGATGGGCTATGTAGAAAGAAATGATAATGGAAATTCATGAGTATAATTCAAAGAAAATGATTAAACCGAAAATTTATTGTGATAACGAAAATTCACAATTAAAATGACGATTATGCATCGTGAAATATTTTAGCTATCGTAGATGTCTATTTAGGCTACGAAATTAATACATTTTCTCCTCACTCTATTTTTATAGATGGCTAAAGCATCAGCCTTATTTCGACATAATGGACTCTGAAGAATTTGAGTACAAGTTCTCCTATTTATTGAGTCAACCAAAGCTCAAAGCAGTAACGTTAATGAGACATCAATCCTAGCTTTCACTGGATATAGTTATAATTGAAAGAATTTTATTGAGCTATGGAATGCTCGTAAGGATATTTTGGAAACATACAATGCAATTTCTTTCCAAATTAACAGTTCAGTGGAAAGAAATTATGTTAGATTATAAATCAGTTAATGATTTCGTATAAAAACTTGATGCGTCTATTGGACATGTTACAATTCTGTAAAAAGTACATCACATATAATCACATGATATAAAAGACCCTAATCAAAATTTCATCACTAATTTGCATTTATATTATCAAATTAGTATATATTGGTTATATAACCAATAAATCAACAATATGCAAGTAGCTGAGTAGCATAATTAAAATATAAAAATGTGAGGACAAAGCAATGTCCCAAAACAAATTATGCAAAGTAATAAACAGCGAAAACAAACCCAAAGTAAATAGCCATTACCAGGTGTAAGAGGGTCTAGGGGATATGACATGAGTGGTGACGTATAACTGCCCTTTTTTTAAATAAACAAATCGTTTATATAAATATTGCAAGTCAGCAATGAATTAGCTACGATTTACAAGAGGTATAAAAGAATCATTGAAGAACGATGAATTGAAAAATTATTTTCAACATCAGGATTGATAAAGGATTATCAATTCTCATAAGCTTACCAATGTGAGAAACATAAATGATGTGAGAAAGTTACATACTTCGGTTAAATATGCTCTAAGTTTTTTTAAGATATTCTTGTTTAATTAAACTGATGTTTTTGGTCTTAAAGTTCTTATGAATAATGCTTACTGAATTAGATGAAATCTTGATTTAATTATCGTTGGCTTGTTAAATTTCGAATTATATTATGAAGTATTAATTTTATTCGATTTTATCTATGGTTCGAAATAACACTACAACATTGCAAAGTAATGCATCTACCCAATAAAGAAAGGTTATAAAATGAGAAGCATATCATTACCTAAATCAAAATACTCTAAATGATATGCGTTATACCTCTCAAATTATAAACACTCTTATATATTTTATGGAATGTATGAAGGAGAGCCATAGTGTTATGTGAGACTATTCATACTGTTTTAAGACATATTATAGACAGTTAATTATACTTTATAATTTCTCTGTCACTATGATGCAGTGATTATCATAAATAATAAAAAGGCGAGGCACTGTCTGATTTCTATTGTCTAATAGCACAACGTTTAAAGTTTCGGAAGCTCTGTATGTACCACAAGTCAATGAACTAAGTTAGCTTCAAAGAAATTCATGCCAACGACTATTATATGAAAAAGAAATGTGGAATGAAACCCACTGTGAGAATGAAATTAAATTACCATAAATAAATGTGAGAGGAAACACATTTTAAAGAACTTAACGAGTCACCTACAATGAAATGTGGGATAGTGACTCGCACAAACTTTGACATGATCATCAAAGACACCGTGGTCATGACATAATGATCCGTATTTAAAAGAACTCAAATGGACATCTTATCTTTTGAGTGAAAATAAAATGGGACAAAATTTTGTCACAATACAAGGTGACAACACAAGTACCGTTCGCAAGCTACTGACTGGTCCTAATACTGTCCCAACTCAATCATGACCTCTAAAGCATCAGAGGGGCAACCTCCCACCCATTATGCCTTAATGAGTATGTCAAAGGCACATCACTCGTTCTGCAAAGCCTGTTCCTTAGCCAAAACAGCATCGAGACCTTCCTATGCTAAAGATACCAAGCAAAATATTTCATTCTTACAAATGATATAAGGTGATATTTATGGACCTATCTATCCAGAATGCAGGCTATTTAGGTATTTTATGGTCTTGGTAGATGCTTCGATATGATGGTCACATGTCACATTATTGTCCACAAGAAATGCTGCATTCGCAAAACTCTTAGCACAAATTATACGTTTAAGGGCTCACAACCCTGACTACCCTATCAAGTCTATAAGGCTAGACAACCTTGGAGAGTTCACATCAAAAGTATTTGATGATTATTGCATGTCTAATGAGATCGATGTGGAGCACCTTGTACCCCATGTGCATACACAAAATGGTATCGCACAAGACACCATCAAAAGACTACAGGTGGTGGCTAGGGCACCGGTTATGCGCACCAACATGCCAATATCTGTCTGGGGTTATGCAATTTTGCATGCAACTATACTAATTCGTTTTAGGCCCACAACTAGCCAACCATTTTCTGCGTACCAGTTAGTAACTGGATATGAGCCTGACACTTCACACTTACACATATTTGGTTGTGCAGTATATGTGCCTATTGCGCCCCCACAGTGCAGCAAAATGGGTCCTTAAAAACGATTAGGTATCTATGTTGGTTATGAATCTCCAACAATTATCTGCTACTTGGAACCTTTGACAGACGATCTTTTTCCGTTAGATTTGTGGATTGTCACTTTGATGAGACAGTCTTCCCGTCATTAGGAGGAGATAAGAAAAATGATTTTCTAAGGGAACGACAGGAATTGTCGTGGTGTATCCCCACTCTGTCTCATTTCGATTCCCGCACTTCACAATGTGAAAGTGAAGTGAAACGAATAATCAATCTTCAGAACATAGCAGATTCGATGCCTGATGCATTTACTGATATCGATAAAGTGACAAGATCACATTTACCAGCTGCAAATTTGCCTGCAAGGTTAGAAGTCCCCAATAAAGAGCACGATGCCACAGTAAGAGGCACCGCGACCACACTTAGTGGAGGTGTGGTCGAGGCCGTGGCTCCCCAAAGGAAGAGGGGGAGGCCACTTGGTTCGATCGATACTCGCCCACGGAAGAGTAGGACGAGTAAGGCACAACCCAATCCATTAATCATCAATGTGGAGAATCCCTCTCATGAGATTATCTCTGACTATAGTTATGTCCATGAATCACTACTGAAGGACGCTCTGATGTTCGAAATTATTCTAGAGAACAAAGAAATCTCAATGGATTATGAGAGTGCATATGTGTTGATAGAAAGATCTTCCACAAACATTGATGATATATTTGCATATACTATTACTCAAGAAATTATAGAGCACGATGATATCGAACCTCGCTCAGTTGCAGAATGTCAACAAAGAGCAGATCTGCCTAAATGGAAAGACGTGATCCAGGCAAAACTAGATTCTCTGACAAAGAGACAGGTATTTGGTCCGGTAGTGCTAACCCCACCAAGTGTAAAGCCTGTAGGACATAAATGGGTTTTTGTCAAAAAGCGAAATGAGAAGAATGAAGTCTTGAGGTATAAGGCTCGCCTTGTGGTGCAAGGTTTCTTACAACGCCCTGGAATAGATTACGAGGATACATACTCTCCCGTAATGGACACCATAACATTTCGCTACTTAGTTAGCTTGGTAGTTTCTGAAGGACTAGAAATGCAGCTCATGGATGTGGTTACTGCGTATCTATATGGGGATCTAGATTCGAAGATATATATGAAAGTGCCTGATGACCTTACATTACCCAAGTCAAGTGATTCTAAACCATGGAGTGCGTTTTCAATTAGATTGAAATGCTCACTTTTACAGATTGAAATAGTCCGGGCAGATGTGGTGTACCCGTCTAAGTGACTACTTGATTGAGAAGGGATACAAGAATGATGAACTATGCCCCTGCGTATTTATTAAGAAAACGAGTTCTGGATTTGCAATTGTAGCTGTATATGTCGATGATATGAACATAATAGGTACTCTTGATGAAATAGGAGAAACAGTGAGCTACTTGAAATCCGAATTTGAGATGAAAGATCTTGGGAAAACTCGGTTTTGTTTAGGCCTTGAGCTAGAACACCGAACTTGTGGAATATTAATCCACCAGTCTGCATATGTCCAAAAGATGCTCATACGATTTAACATGGACAAGGTGCATCCTGCTAGCACTCCCATGATCGGTCGAAGTCTAGATGTAAAGAAAGATCCATTTCGTCTAAAGGAAGATGACGAGGAAATATTGGGACATGAAGTTCCCTATCTAAGTGCAATAGGCGCATTATTGTACTTAGCTCAATGTACTCGACCAGATATTGCATTCTCAGTGAACTTGTTAGCTAGATTTAGCTCAGCGCCAACGTAGTGTCATTGAAATGGTATCAAAAACATATTTCGATACCTAAAAGGAACCATTGACTTGGGACTATTCTATCCCTATAAAAACAGAGATGGGACAACATATGGAACTACACATCCTGAAGGACAAACTGCAACCTCAAACGATACTTTGGTTGGTTTTGCTGATGTTGGGTACCTCTCTGACCCACATAGAGGACGTTCCCAAACTGGTTATGTATTCGTCATTGGGAACACGGTGATATCTTGGAGATCAACCAAGCAAACCCTTGTGGCTACCTCATCAAACCACTCTGAGATCATTGCTCTACATGAGACGGTTCGTGAATGTATATGGTTAAGATCCATCATTACACATATTCGAGGAACCAGTGGTTTATGTTCTACCACTGAAGAGCCCAGATGTATCTATGAAGATAATGCGGCCTGCATCGAACAGATGAAGCTAGGCTATATCAAGGGTGACAATACGAAGCACATATCGCCGAAGTTCTTCTACAGTCAGCAACAATAGACCCTCCTCAAGAATCAAATAAATTCGAGGAGAATGTGGCAGATTTGTTTACCAAATCATTACCTAAAGCTATATTTGAAAAACACGTGAAAAGTATCGGAATGAGAAAACTTTCCGAGCTCTCTTGATTTGATGTAAGAATCAGGGGGAGAATATAGACCTCAGGAGGAGTCTAGTATCATCACCCTCAAAATGCAATAGGTGTGTTGTGCTTTTTTTCTCTTTGACCAAGATTTATTTTGTCCCACTGGGTTTTGTTACTTGACAAAGTTTTTAATGAGGCAACACCCCCATACACCGATCTAACTTTGACTTGGCACAAGGGGAAGTGTTAAAGGAAATACGTATTACGTGC
This sequence comes from Comarum palustre, assembly GCA_951800085.1. Lineage (NCBI taxonomy): Eukaryota > Viridiplantae > Streptophyta > Magnoliopsida > Rosales > Rosaceae > Comarum > Comarum palustre. The sequence continues at coordinate 5,182,743 of OX637588.1, read as the reverse complement.
ATTCGTCAAAGCAACTGACGAAGAGTTGATTATGCAATTAGTGATTAACCGATGTACTTATTCAATTAGTTATCAATTAGTCATTATTGTCATTATGATTATTGCAATTACCTTTGTAATATCACCTCTATATAAAGATGATATGCAATGAGATGAGTAGACCAATTCCGATTTTACTTTCACTTTTACTTTTACAATATGAGAATATTATACACAATAAAAGTCATCAATATTGGATGAGTTTACATTGATTTTATAAAAAATAGAAATAAAATTTGTTCAAAAATTTATGAAAAATTTCTCTTTTTAATATTTTTTTTGTATATATTTTTATCATTGCGGGATCTCGATCTCGTACCGGTCCCGAACAGGATCGTCTCGTACGGGATACATTTTTAAAAATGCAATATCGTTCTGTCCCGATAATATATTTTCAAGACGAGACGAGATTCACCGAATCCTGTCCCATCTCATCCCGTTCCATGTCACAGCCCTAATTTTGTGAGCCACACAGTGTATTTTCGTCAATGAAAAGGGTGAAGCTTTTGCTCACGACAACCGTAGCAACTAGCCAACTAGCTTGGGCGCATGTTTGAGAAGTGGCAAATGGATGCCAGGTAATAAATAAATGGAACCCAAGAAACTGCCACAGCAGCAGCGACGCTTTTCTATGACATTGGACGGTTGGACTTACCGGAACTTGGAGCTTTCTTCAGGTTTTTCTTGCCATAACTGAAGGGAGGAAAATCATGCATGTTCTCGGCAAGGAGAGGACTCGGGTGGCTCCGGTGATCGGTTTTTACCGCATTTTTCTTGTGTTGATGTTGACCCAAAACTCGTCAAATTACCATCGACTCGCTCTATTTACATTACGGTTTATCCGCTCGTCTCGATAACTTTCGATTAATGATAACTTTCATGTTTGGGGTTCGAAGCATTTTGATTAGAGAAGCATAGGATAAATATTCATGATAATTCATCGGAAAAAAATAGTTAATGATAAAAGCTCATAAAAGCTGAAAATTGATGGGCTAACTTTTCTTGGTCAATACTCAATACCCAACAACAATGTCTGCGTTTCATTCAATGCAGATGAAAATAGAAGAGGCATTGTCAGAGTAAAAGAAGTGTGCAGCAAGTCAAAGACTTGTTACAGTAAAATGGAGACAAGATAGATAACCACCAGCACTAAATATAGCCGTAAAAAGAGAATCATGATACTAAATGTTGCCTCTTTTCCAATGGTTTGGGTTTCTGGGACCTCAGGTCCCCTTCTGTAACAAAAGAAAAGTAAAAAAAAGGATAGTGACCGTTTTTCTGAGTACAAGGTGCTAGAAGTCACATTTCCACATATGCAGATTCTGAGTATACTGTATAATGTATACACTGACTTGAGTATAGCAGACCACCATCAGTCCTCCAGACTTGGCCCTTCAAGCTCCTCTTCTGGATTCTCAAGCGAAGAAGGTGTCTCGGGAAAGAATGCCCCGTCTGGATACAGTTTCCGGAAGAGCTGTTGTGTATGTACATTGTGCTTAATGTCAGGGAATATGTAGGGGCAAGAAATTACGCGTAATGAAAGTACGAAACAGAAAACTCAATGAAAATAGGATATACCGAAATAGTTTCATCCAGCAGATCATCATAGTTGAGATTTCCATCTGGCATGGGAGTGGGGATGAGATGTTCTTGTTGACCCTGCAAATAAATGTAAATCAGAAATGGTATTCTAAGTCCCCAACAATATCAAGAGCCATGACTCAGACCTATTATTTCCTCTTGATGTCTTTCTTAAAGGTAAAAGAATATCTGCATTACCTGTTTACTATTTTCATTTTAACCCTCAATCTATACCATTATGCATGTGTGTGTGTGTGTGTTTGAGAGAAAATTTCCCACTCCGTTGCTTTGAACAAATTATTATATAGGCATTAGTGAGACCTAATACATTTATGAAATCAGTGAAAAGAAAAATGAGCAAATAAGTAAGCACTATTACAGGGCAACACAGAATTATCGATAAACAAACTTGACTAAAAATGTAGAGAAGTCAAGATGTTCACCATTGTGATATCCTGTATGTATAACATGCTCCAAAGTAAGGTGGGTTTTAGTTCTGTGTCGTCACTTTGAACTGCGGAACCACTTTCAAGATTTCCAGAAACAGGAAGTGTGAGAAGAGCATTCATGGCTGCATGTAGTAACCTTTTCCCATGTTCAGCATCATCACATAGAGCAGAAAAGTACAACACAAACCTGCAGAAGAGAAAGTAAACAAATTCCTTTTAGTTATTTCTGTACCATGTATATCTAAGCCGTATACAATAACAGCAATTCAAATACAATGGTAAATCTGTTATTCAAGTTCTGGAAAAGAGAAGAGTTGAAAACGGAAAACCTGGTATTCAAACTCTGTTTACTTAAAAATCCAAAAGTAACAAAAAATCTAGATTGAGAGCTCTGATGTCTACGATATTTCGTTTAGTCACAACCATTACAAATGCCTTTATTTATAGAGGCCGAATAATTATACAACAGCTAGGAAAAGAGAATTTCTAATACTTTTAGGTTACCCAGACTAGGTAAATAACACTAACAGTCCCCTCTTACTCTTTCAGGAATGAGTCCGAAATTCATTCTATAAACAAGTCTGAAAGATCAACACTCTAGGACAACTCAAAAACAGAAAATTCGTGCACGGGTATTAGTTGCAAATTATGGAGTTCAATGATTTCACCAGTTTCCGTTTTCATAGCTACTTCAAATAAGTTAGCACTGGAGATCCATATGTACTTGAAAGTGTATATAAATGTGATGCATAAGTACCACAGATTAGAGATGGACATGTTCAAACAAAAGGTTAAAAAGGAGAAAAGAAAAAAAGACAAACAAAAGTGTGGGAGAAACTTGATGATATTATTGTCTTCAAATACTTAGCATAAAGCATAAACATACATGTTCGCTGGACAAACAGCCAAACCACCAGCATCTGTTCCACCACATAGCTGGACAGCTCGGATTGAAGTGTCTTGCTCAGGAAACAAAGCTGGGAGAGGAGAGGATACAAAGATTATTAAAATTTTTAGCTCGCTTAAAATACACACACACACATTATCATAAAACCACACACAGCAACACGTCCCAAGTCTTACATCTAGGAGGATACACAAGCAATAAGTTTGATATATCTGGCTTCATGGATATTGTTGTAATACATATTCCCCTGGCCACCTTTCTCTTATCACCTTTCAGACATTCATTTGGAAGGTTCAGTTGAGATGAAGCTACTGGCAATGGGACCGTGAAGGTTGGATCCAAAACCAGCTGATGACTCAACAGATTCTGACCTGAAGCTAATCTAACACCCTTATATTGCCCACTACCCTGCAAAGTCTCAAGCCATAAATAAGAATAAGTAATGACAACTTTCATGTACCATAATTACCAAAATTATTCTATAAAGAAAAGAAACATAAGTACACTCCCATACCTTGTCCATAAGCAGAGCAATGATTGGCCTTCGCAGAACCTGCATGATAGAGAATTTGAGCATAGGTAAAGCATCAAGCTGTATATGTAGTTAAAATAGGCAAGTATACTTATTCTTTTCTTTGTCCTTCTAGTAAAACTCAACTAATTCTAGGATTAGGTACTGCTCAATTCAGAAAATCCAGGGGATACACAGAGGCATAAATTATTACATAAACAAAGGGAGGCATATATAAACAGAGACTTCCGCTTGAACTTACTTGAACACAACCTTTAACAGCAGCACGGCGGCAAAAAGCTTGTGATAACTCCCCATGACCATACATAGGATAAAGAAAAGCTCCATTTGCATTTGTAAACCTGAGAAAAAGAACAATATAACTCGGTGTGACTAGCATCTAAAGGTATTTATATTGAATAGCTTAAGTATTGAGCCCACAGAGATATTCAACAATTAGGTTCAGGTAGTAAACAAAACAGATCACTAAAGATAGGGTCTTTATCTGAGCTTTTGATTTCGATTAATTGACAGCATTCCAGCTATTTATTTTCCTTTTTGTTTCCCGTTCCACTTAAGTGCACTTATTTTCCATAATTGTATTCCATCAAACAATGAACATTTTCTTCATAGATAACATTTTATATCATCTATACTGTTAGGCGCTAACTTACGAGGTCAAGCATCGGTTCAATATGACTACAAAGAATCCCAAACATCACAGGACAAATGTGGAGGAAAAAAAGAACAAGACTAACCTGCCAACTGATTTTTGATAGAGAGCTAAACGTGATATCCCATCTCTTGTCTTCAGCATACTTTTACAAACTTTTGAGTTGTCTTGGTCATAATCTTCCATTGCAATGGAATATAGGATACTCCTATAACAAAGAAAATTACAAAGTTCTCACCATACTTATGATATAGGATACTCCTATAACAAAGAAAATTACAAAGTTCTCACCATACTTATGATAACAGGGAAAAAAATTTGAGGCATGGCAGAAAACAGAATAATGAAAGGCTGAAAAGGTTGTAAAACAGGCCCTAACAGAAGCAAGATCCAAAATGAAATAAGGAAAAATTCATAGTTTTTAACCCCATAATAACAGACTAATCATCTCAACCTAAGCATATCCCCCACCCTCAACACAAAAACGGAAACTAAAAAGACACTGAAACAAAGTACTCTCACTAACAGATAGAGAAAGGCGATATAATCTGTACGATTTTATCTTGGGCGGAAGTCGTGTGTTTAAGAAGTCAACAAACGGGCTCTCCAAATCCTCCTCTGAAATCCTTGAACTCTCATCTTCTTCACCATCAGAGGCTGCCAAGTGCTGCTGAACAAGCTTGAAAAATCTCATCAACTGATTCTTCTCTTTAAGACTCAAACTCTTATCTTTAAATATCGCTGCACGTGAGTCTGGCACATTACACAACCCACCACTACTCTGATCCCAAATGAAGTTCCCATCAACAGCCTTGAAACTCAAATACGACCCCATTCCAGACTTCATTATAAGCTCAATGGCCTTGTCAGCACAAAACAATACCCTCGGCCCACCAACATCAATAAGGAAACTCCTCGAATTCTCTGCAAGGATCTCCGGGGCATAGTTGGCAGTCTCAACATGAGAGTACAATGTGCACCGATTGAGCTCCAATGTAGCATAATCACCATCACTACTTGTAACGCTGGCAGTGGAGGGAGGGCTAGCATGTGAATTCAGGAAGGAAGTGAGGTCATCAAGCGAGAGGGAAGCAAAATGGCTGCCGTAGGAGTCGTTAGGGTCAAGCTGGAGGACAGTTTTGCCAGCAGTAGAGGCAGCTGCTGCAATAACTGACTCCGGTAGGCCAGTTCCGATGACTATAAGGTCAAAGGAAGTTGGTTTAACAGGTTCTTCAAATGTGGAATCACTCATTGCAGTGCTGTGTGTATACTAATGGCTGCGATAATCGAAAACTTGCAGACTACAAATCACAAACCAAACCTATACCAAAATCAACAAAACAAAAATCAGCACAAATGTTATGATAAGGATCTGCTTCTAGTGCACAACATTAGCAAAAATTGAAGGTGAAAATTTAGCACAAATTATAAACCCTAGGCGAATCTAAATTGGGGCGGAAGAGTTCAAATCAGTGTTGGAGAGCATGTGGATTGGAGAAAACGAAGTGTACAAAAACTCAGTATGATACAGGCATCGGAAAATCAGTGTTGAACTGAACGATGATTAGCGTTTCGAATAAAAACGGAATGAAACAACGGCGTTTGGACAAGGAACTCACCGGAGAGAAGCTTCAGTCGTCGGAAGATTTGGAGAAGTCTCGTCGAGTCCAGATCGAGAAGACGACGAGCACGCGTGACGCGACCAGGTTGTATATAAATTGGTTAATAAACGACACGTCGTTCTGTCAGAGTGTTAGATAACTAATAGAGAAGCAGTGAAAGGGTAACTTTCTTTTTCTTTTTCTTTTTCTTTTTGTGGTTTTACTTTTAGTGCTCTTGCCTCACAACCTCACATAACTGAAAAGCCTTGTGAGAGAAAAATTTCACCATTAAATGACTATTCTGGTTTCTGTTAAAAAAATGACTATTCTGGTTGTTCATAGAACCAAACAAGCAACGAAGGAAGGCTATTCTGTATTTTGTTTGTTTGGCTTATGCCTTAAACCCCCTTCAATTTTGCACTTAAGACATCCCAAGTTTGAGAACTATGAACAAAAGTTTTTTTTGGCAACTTAACTATGAACAAAAGTTTAGATGCTCTATTTATGTGTCAAACCTCAAAACTATTTTTCTGCTTTGCTATTGTCCGGGTAATACCGACGAAATTTAGTAACTTAGCCGGAAGAAAACTGTCAGGCAGGAGTGAAAGCAATAAGGGAGAACTAAGAACAGATAGAAAGACCCGTTGTCAAAGACCAAAAGGGTCGTTCATGATTCCGAACAGATCCATACAATCTGGATGCGCAGACTAAGTAATTGAAACATGAAGTAATTGCACAATTAATTCAAATAAAGTAATATGAAAACTTCAATTCAATCATATGAAAGATTACATAAAATATTGTTTGTATATAGCCTAAATAAAGAGATGTTTCAGCACTACAGTAGAAATATCACAAAAAACGAAACATTAGTAACCATAGCCCCAGTGCATCATCACTGCCTTGATCTGTTTTCTGCCCGCCTAGCTTCATCTGGTGTTGATGGAAACAGCTCCACATACCTGGACCCAATCATCATCTTGTCCTTGGTCATTGCCCTTTTAGCCTCTTCTGCAGAGACAAACTCCACGTATGCCTCTCCGGTAGCTTTTCCATCAGGGCGGCAAGCAATATGTACCCTATCTTCAATGACCTTGAAGCCTCCAAAAAAGTCCACAATTTGAGATCTTTTTACAGAGAAAGGTAGACCGCGGAGCTTCAATATCTCAGTGTATTCCATTTTCTCCTTATCATTGAACCTCTTTGATGATTTAGCTGGAGGAGGACTTCCTTGATATTCATTGTCATAACTCCCTCCTTCATAGTTGACCTCTGCTGACACAGCATTGTAGTAATCCTGCCTCTTGCAAGTGAAAACTTCGACATACCTACGCCCCATGTTCTGCCGGTCTCTTTGAAGTGCCAATTCAACCTGCACGGGTCCAGCAAAGACAACAAAGGCCTCTCCTGAGAAGTGTCCACCCTTGTTGACCAGCAACACATCCACAATATCTAGTCCAGCAAAGAACTTGAAGATGTCAATGTCGGCGCAGTTGAAGGGAAGCCCCCTAAGGCGTACCACAGGAAAAGCAGGAAGCTGGTAGCCAGCACCATAGCCACCAAAAGGTTGAAATCCCCTTGCAACGCTGCTGCCAACTGCAAAGTAGGGATTTGATTCCATCATTCTTGGTCTCTTTGAGCCGACCTCGTACACGTCCGATAACCCCCCGCCTCCCAACATTGCCCTTAAATACCCAAAAAAGAGAAAATCCCCCAAACTCAACCTGTTAATAAAACCAAACCAAACCCGACCCACACTTTCCCTGACACCTAATGTCTACAACCCTAAGCATTCAATTTTATCACAACACACCATCCTATCTACAATTTTCCCAAATCAAACATACAAACAAAACCAATATAACAGCTCGATATGCATAGCAAAAGACAGAGAAAACGAACACTGCTTCAATAAACTAGTGATGATGCAACCATATACAAGCAAACATTTTTTAAATCAAAGCTCAATCAATACAACATCTATAACTCTATTTCACATATATAACATCTCTATTTCTTAATTTTGATTTCTTCAGCTTAGAACCCAGCACCAGTATTCCCAAAAACTCCAATTTTTACAGGAAAGTAGAATACCCCCACATAATCAAACAATCATATACACATAATCCTAATCGTTTTCTTAATTCAATATAATTTTCTTAATCAAAGAAGAATGGAATCCGATAATTAAGTTTTCATCAACAAAAAACAAACAGAGAATTGGGAGATGAAACAAGAATCGAAAAATCGACGCTTACCATCTCGATCCGTACATGGTGTTGGTTTGAATCCCCCAAAAAAGCAGCTTCAACTCTGAAAGATGAAAGCGCAAACAAAGATTGGAACTTTGAGTTTAGAGAACAAGCCCTAGCCGAACCGGTTCAGCTATTTCGTTTTTCCTTTTATTATATACTAGCATTTTAACACACGCTTTCAACTGACTTCTTTGTATTATATAATTGATTTGATTTTTTTATATTTTTGAAATTACAATATTAACCTTTAGACATTAAATTAAAGTTTTTTAATATTTAATAAAACAAAAACAATTTTAGTACTTCAAAAATTTAATCATCGACCAAAGTGAAAAAAGTCTTCTGACTTTATTAACATATATATATATATATGAGCACAAATGGTTGGGCCTGAACCAGCCCACTCCACTAATGAGATTGAAGTTCGGCTGAATATTTGATTTCATGAAATTACAGTAGGAATTGCAATCTTTATGAAAGAAAAATGTTTATTTTGCACAAAAATAATAAAGTCAGACTTTAACATAATGAAAAAAAGTCAACAATCCATTTCAATTAATCTAACGTGAAAGACTGTTTTACACGTACATAATATCTCTCTCATCTCCTCCGATCTACTTTCTCTTTACTTTCTCTCTACATCAGAGCGGTGGCAAAGTCGTCGACGGCAAGACGACCTAACCCTCATTGATGCATGTGAGACCCCGATTATTTTATTTAATTTTTCGACACACTAAGGGTTTAATTCCGGTTACTTTTCGGTACGTCGTAAATTTTGTCTAAAGCTTTTACATTAGAACACACGTCGCCACATGCGTGAGAGTATTTACGGAATATTTTTCGGCACTCCACGTATTTTTCGTACAATTTTTACGTTTCAATGTGACGTTCGGTTGCATTTAAATGATTTTACGAAAACGAATTTGGTTTAAAAATTATTTTAAAAGTTTGGTTGAATCGTGACCGTTGATTCGATCAATAGATCGTGGCCGTCGATTTTTCTTTAAAAACCCTTACTTTCCTTATCTTCTTATCCCTTTCTTTCCTTCTCCCCACCTTTCCTTTTTTCTTCTTTCACTTTCTTCTCTTTCCCTTCTGGTCGAAAGAGAGACTTTCTCTCTCTTCTCCTTCGAACAGCTCGACAGCCAACACAGGCGCTTCGCTCTAGCGCGCGTCGACCCTCACCTCCACCACCAGCGGCCTCGCATCTGCCCCGTCGACCCATCTCAGACCACCAGCCGAGCCAGCGCCGCCTAGAAGAGAGAAGAAGGAGCTCGAGCACTGCGTTCAAGCTCGAGTCGATCCAGTCCACCAGAGGAGCAAGGAAGCTCACAAGCACTACCAGAAGCTGCCTAGGAGCGAGGAGGGGGAAGGAGGAGGCTAGCGGAGCTCCGCCAGATGAGGTTTGCCGAAAAAACAGAGGAGAAGCTTCAAGGTATAAAACTCGAGCATTTCTTGTGTTTTTCATGTTGTTGAATTGCCTAGGCTGTGTAGAAGATGGAAAAACAGGTCTAAGGATTCGATTTGGCCAGAAAACGAAGCTTTTCCGACGAAACAGTCGATCGGAAACCGACGCGATAAAAACACTGGTTTTTACTGCGTCAGTTTACCTTTTACTGTTATACCGAGGGGTAAAGTAACATAATTACCCTTGACAGATTTATTTTTACCTTTACTGTTTTACTATTCACCAGTTGACTTTTACTTTTCACCGGTTGACTTTGACCATTGAATTTTCACTATTCATCGGTTGACTTTTGATTGTTGACTTTTCATTATTCATTAGTTGACTTTGACCATTGACTTTATTGTTGACCATTGACTTTTACTATTTAAAGTTGACTTTTACCATATAACACTTACTTTTACGTTTTTAATCGTTACGGTTAAATGATTTAAAGGTTTTTGAATTAAAAACGTGACGAAAATGACTTAAGTACAGAATAGGAAATAATCTTGAATTCTCGTTTGTTCGAGAATCAGAGTGTCAAATAAATTAGACTCTAATGTCGGAAAGATAAACAGAAAATGTTTATCGAGTTGTAAAGTGTAGATATTAAATCCTCGAATTACATTTGCATGATTATGTCATTATTATCTCACCCACAGACTCAAGAGAGCCTCGACGTCGGCTTCAGGAGGATCGGGAGTTGGAGCGCAGCCAGATGTATCGTCATATCAGGTAGTAGGGGGCACGCCCAATGGGTGAGCTGTAACCCTCCCGGGTTGGTGGCTTTTCTTTATTATTCATATAAAAGTATAGCTGCATTATTTTACTTTATGACCACACACTTCTTATAGCATTTGGTGTGCATGTGTGTGTTTGGATCAAAAAGTAGTACCGTTGTCTTGATTTCTAGTGCTTTGCCGGAGAGCGACGAGACCTAGTGTTTAGATTACGCTTCCCACGGTGTCGATGACCGTGAACCTCCGGAGGGGCAATGCCCTGTTTATATTATTTATCTCACTTACGCTCGTCTCGCACAGAGTTAAGCAAGACGTAAGTACGGTGTGCTGTTATGAGAGATCGGTTGGGCATTAGCTGTAAATGGACACTCTCGCTACTATTCGTTTTTAGACGCATAGGTAGTTGGCCCCGGTTTGCTATGAAGACAAACCCGGGATTTCGGCCGCGAGGATCCAGAGAGTTCTTTCATGTGTGGTTAGCATGTTTTACTCGAGCTTTGTGTGCATGGCTATAGCATATGTTTTTTTAAATGCCCTAGACGTATACTTATACGTATATGTACATATATGAGCTATATGTTTTCTCATGGGTTTAAAACCCTGATTTGGTTGGGCTTCGGCCCCATTTGGGTTAACGAGGACGAGTTGCTCACCCCTACATCTTTTCAGGTCTTCAGCACCCATCACTAGAGGAGCTGGACTAGGAGCTCGTGGAGCGGCGTCGGTCATCGTGCACTTCCGCTTTCTGGTGTGGACTCCATTTCATGTGATTTCCGTATTGACGTTTTTAATAATCTGTTGCGTACTTTGAGACATTTTTGGGCTTGTTTATTCTTAGACATTCCTTGTATTATATTCGTCTCGAGTATTTTCATTTGCTACCTTCCGCTTGTAAAACATTTGTGTGCTTATCCGCACATTTATCATTCATATTTGACATTCATATCATTTGTGTGTTGATTATTTTATTCATAGACTTGTAGTTTCGGTCTGGAGGGTAGTTAATACGTTAAATGACGTATTGATTACTCGCTAGTCCGGGATTACGGCGGTTACTGTCGTATTTCGGGACCGAAAATAGTCCCGGGTTGCGACAATGTCCTCTCTTTCCCCGACGACCGCCACCACCAACCGATCTGCTCTCTCTCCCAGCGCTGACTCCGTTTGTTTCACATTTGTCACGTCAAGCTTCTGATTTGCTCTTCTGATTCACGTCAAACGACGCATATCTCGACGTTGGAGCAACAACCTGCTCTTCGTCAGAGCTGACCGGTTGTTTCGGTTTTCTCCAAGCGACAGATCTTAAGTTAATTCAGTAAGATCCAAAATCGAGGTCAAACTCTCAGAGGTTTACGCCAACATCGAAGATTTGGACTACAATCTCATGCCAACAGCGTCGTCAAGTGAGCTTGAGAATTTTGATCGATGATGAAGTGGGTCTACATGGCAGAGTTGAAGGCCGCTGAGGAGAGGAACGTAGATGATGAGGTAAGTTAGCAGAATTTTATAGGTATGGCACTGCCTGGGAAAGTGTTTTCAAAGCTTTGGGATAAGTGTTTTCTTCATTTCTAGCGGAAAATGTGACTATCAAAATAATTCATGGTCGTAAAATTGGTTATTGAGTTAGTAAAAGATTTACTAGTTTAGTAAAAAAATTGTTAAGAACAGTTTATTCAATGAATTGATTTTTTCCTCCCTAAAAGTACATTTTCAACGTTATTGCCTCTAATAAAGTTTACTGTCTCCAATAAAGTTATCATCTAAAGTTTGCTCCTATTAATTTTGCCTTCCATAAACACGTTTATTTTTACATTATAGATTCTTTGAGGAAGTTGTGATTAGATTTCATCTTTATTGTCCTTTGACACAATATTTATTAGGAGGGTAGTAAATTGACACCAGTAAAGTTTATATTACTTAAATGTGTTTATTACTTTCTATCAATTTTTTGAGCATGTTCAGTTGAAAAGTTCATCTTCATTGTCTCAGCAAAAAAAATTTATTGCCTCCAATAAAATTTGTATAGAAGTTTATTGTCTTTAGTAAAATATTTATCGTCATTACTGTCCTTAATAAACTTCATCGATGGTGCAGTATGCTTCTAGCGTGGTCTGGTCACATTTAACAATATAGAAAAAATCCAACGAGCTTCCGGTGATCGGTAAGAGTCCGGTGACCGGAGCCGGTGAGGTTTTGGTAAAGTCTTCTCTCTCTAAACATGCTTAAGGGATGAGGGTGAGATGAGAATAAAATAATATAGCTCATTTAGAGTTTTAATAAATGTTTGTTCATTTCGACACAACTAATGACACCTCATATTGGAATGTACACATTTTTTAGAATTATTTAAATGGGCTAAGAAGAAGAGCCAAATTAGTACTAAATTGACTTGAAACTATCCAACTCTTTCATCTCTCTTAGACTTCACAGTGTGAAATTAAGTTGCTGGAAACTGTGTCCCACCCAGCAATAGTCACTTTCAACAAGACCATCTCAAAAAATTCTCATGACCTCTTCCCTTCTTGTTGGAGCACAAAACTTTCGTGTTGAGGTTGACTCTCCAATGAATGTAATTTGTGACGTGAGTCGTTCCTAGATTGATCAAGAAGCCTCAAACCGAGTGAGGGATACTTTACTCATATTTGATAAACTCTAACTTGAGTGATCAAAGATGAGTCATGTATCTCAAATCAGAATTTGATGTCTTACCTCGAAGTTATGCACTCTTTATATGGTGGCTTACTACTTGACCATTAAGGCAGACATTTATGTTGTATTGATTACCACAATCATGACTTTGCTTAACGTTTATACTGATGACTACATTTACCGCTTGGAACGTCAACTGGTTTATTGTTGTATTTAATGATATGCTTCGTAACCGTTGTATCAACTGCATCAGTTGTAACCAACGACAGAAATGTCACATTCCACGTTGTGTTCACTGCCATCAATAAATCATTTATTTGGCAGTGGATAACAGTGAGGATTATTTCTAGCTCCCATACTTCTTTGTAGCTAGCCACTGCTCTGTTATATAACCCTATCTTCCCCTGTGATCCTCACCCACCTAGCTTCCGCCAGTGCTCTTTTTGATCAAACTTCAAATTCTTGTTCGGCCAAGAAAGCAAGAAAGAAAATGAACCCCTCTGATTCATCATGTGAGATTGAGAGTGATTCAACATCGGCTTACCATGCCATGATACTGGAGGAGACCAGCGCCTTGTTTAGTTCTGACTGGAATCAGCTGAAGAGCTCTGCACCAGTAGTCAACACAAGCATAAGCCGAATGGATATCAAGGCGTTCAAAGCGGCACGAGAAGGGAATATTGATGCCCTTAGAGGCTGGAGTGATCATCTCCTCCAAATGTTGACTCCAACCAAGTCCACAGTCCTCCATGTCTATATAGCAAACATAGGCGGTGCGATGTTGACGGAGTCTGAGGAATTGCTCAAGATTTGTAAGGGAGATGCTTAAGATTTGCCAGCGGCTGCTATTGCAGCCAAACGAGAACGGCGATACTGCCTTACACTTGGCGGCAAGACACGGACGTGTAGAGATTGTTCAAGTTCTTATTCAGGCTGCGAAAGACTGGCATGACGACCTCGATGAAGGTATCTCATCATCAAGAGAACCATGCCACCAGTTTCTGATAAGAACTAACAAGGAGAAGAACACGGCCTTGCATGAGGCAGTGCGATTCGATAGCCTTGATGTGGTTAAAATATTGACCAGGGAAGACCCTGAGTTCTTGTACTCTGCTAATGATGCTGGCGAAACTCCACTCTACGTTGCTGCCGAAAAAGGATACCGCAAATTGGTTTTTGAAATCCTCGACACTTGCACTAGCCCATCCTACCAAGGACCCGACATTCTAACAGCTTTACACATTGCAGCTGCCTACGGTGACGAACGTAAGCATTTTTATATCGTTGAAATTGTGCTAGCTTGTCATTGTCGAATATATATATATGAGTCATTTTGAGCTAAGGGCATTCTTACTTTAATTTTTTTTAAATTTAACCTATTTTTTTTATGAAATTTTCTCATCTTAACCATTAATAATTTAGATATATATATGTATAGATCATCTCTACAAAATTTCAGCTGATTTGATAATTGTTAAAGTCTCGAAAACGTATAAATACACTGAACGAACTGAATCTGTTTAACCTGAACCGTTTGTATTTTTCTCTGTAAATCACATTTTAAATATCTTAACGATCACCAAATTAGCTGAAATTTTGCAGAGATTATCTACTCATATATATATCTAGAAACTGAATGGTTAAGATGAGAAAATATGATATAAAAGTTGGCAAGTTCAAGAAATCCGCACCAAACTCAAGACAATGACGTTCTTACCAGAGAATATATATATATATATATATATATATATATATATATATATATAGCCTTGATCAGATGCGGAAGTCCGCATTTTTTTTATAAATGCTAATTTTTGCAATTTGATCCACTTCTGGATCGTATTTTCTCATCTTAACCGTTCAAACTGTAGGTATGTGTGAGTAGATCATCTTTACAAATTTTCAGCTAATTTGGAGATCGTTAAGGTATTCAAATATGTGATTTAGAACGAAAAAACAAACGGTTCCTGTTGAACAATTTTATTACATTCATAGTTTTGATTCATTTTTGAAGTCTTAATGATCACCAAATTTGCTGAAAATTTGTAGATATGATCTACTCATATATACCTACATTTTGAACGGTTAAGATGAGAAATTGTGATTGAAAAGTGGATCAAAATGTGAAAATCCGTATTTTAAAATACAAACGTCTGTACCTAAAACGGGTATATATATAGGACCCTTCCAATGAGGGATCCCTTATTATGACTTATATGAGAGATTGAGTATTAGACCAACTTTTCGATCAACATTTTCAATCTCAACCATTCAGTTTTTAGGTTCTAATATGTAGATTACTTCTGCAAAGTTTTATCCAATTTGATGATTGTTAAGATGCTCAAAACTGTGATTTTCATAAACGGTTCAGATTTGATAGATTTGAACCGTCCATTGATTTAAGCTAGTTCAAAGCCTTAACGATCACCAAATTTGCTGAAAAATTTCAAAAATTATCTACTCATATATACCTAGAGGTTGAATGGTGGAGATTGAAAAATGTGATCGAAAAGTTGGTCTAATGCTCAATCCCTCATATAAATCAAAATGAGGGATCCCTTAGTGAAAGGGTATATATACACAATTCGTTTCAGGAGCGGAGGTCTGTTACTTAGCTAAGGAAAAAATTTCATTATTTGACCAACTTCTCGATCATATTTTCTCATCTTTACCGTTCTGATTTTAGGTATATATGTGTAGATCATCTCTACAAATTTTCAGCCAAATTGATAATTGTTAAGACATTCAAAACTGTGATTTAGAGTTACGGTTTAAGATGAATAACTCAGACAGTTTTATTGATTTGAACAATGGTCTAAAAGGCGCTAGGCGATAGGCGGGCGGCGACCCATAGCCTAGCGTCTGGACAGCCTAGGCGGAGACTAGGCAGAGATTAAGCGATTTACTTTTTTCATATATATTAATTAAAAATATATATTTTATGTACTCCAATGTTTGAAAACAGTCAAATATAGATAAATTATTCAACATAAATCTTGTTAGATATATTTATAAAATAGATTATAGCCAAAATTTAGCATAACTTCATGTACAAGTGAGCAACAATAACAATAAATACATAGACTTCTAATTCTAAAAAGATCATTTACTCTTATACTCTCATGCTCTCCACAATGTAACAACCCCACCACTAAATATAAATAAAATTAGCTGAAGAGCAATGAACCCTAGGCGGCGATTAAGCGGACTAGGTGGCCGCCTAATTGCCCACAGCCTGACACAAAAGCCTTGAAGAAAAGCGAGGCGGCTTGTTGCAGCCTAGAGCCTAAACGGGGACTAGACGGTGTTAGGCGGGGCCTTTTAGAACCATGGATTTGAATGCCTTAACGATTATCAATTTGACTGAAAATTTGTAGAGATGATCTACACATATATACCTAGAATCTGAATGGTTAAGATGAAAAAATATGATCGAGAAATAGGTCAAATAATAAAATATGTTTCTTAACTAAGAGACAGAACTCCACTCATATATATATATATACATGTTACTCATAGGTTGCAAATCAATAATTAAAAGCATGTCCATCTCCAACCACTTATATTGTATAATTATACGGTGGAAAGCATGTATATCTGCGTTTTTACATTTATTTATTTTTTTGATTTTACGTTCTTCATATTATACTTTCGTTTTATATATGTTGAAGAGATAACGGGAAGACTACTAGAGAAGGAAAAGACGCTGGAATCTGATACTCCACTACTAGACGGGAAGACTACTAGAGAAGGATATACTCCACTAAATTTTGCTGCAGACGGGGGTTACGTTTCAATTGTAAAACAAATACTGGAATCTGATAAATCCACTGCCTACATAGGCAACACGAACAAGTTGGTAGCCGTTCATTGTGCGGCTATAGGCGGGCGTGTAGATGTATTGGAAGAGCTTCTTCTCTACTGCCCTGACAGTTTCGAACTGGCGGACCATAAGGGTAGGAATGCCCTACATTATGCAATTTCCAATAATAAATACCAAGTAGAAGAGTTTGTTCGAAAAAATCCATGGCTTAGAGCACCTGCACCAGTTAAGAATTCCGGCACGAGCTCTCCAGTTCTCCAGATCAAATAGTACGAGGAAGCACTTCAGCCCCTGAAGCAGCGTGCACCGGTCCCTCCCCCAGCAGCACAAGTTATCTTGACCGCTCCTTGACTTGTTGCTCGTCCTCGAGGTCGAGCTCCGATAGCACGAGTTGGAGCGCACCTTCTCGGGTGAAGCTACTCAAGTGGGTGACGGAAATCAGTGTGGGTCCCAGTCGAATAGCACGAACAGTCCTTCCTAGCAAGAACACTGGCGGCCTCCTCCTACGGCGACCGCTCGTTGACCGAAACACGAGCTAGAAATCGAGCCGAGTAGCACGAGCAGCCTCCTCTTAACCGATGCAGGTGCTCTTAGTAGCGTCCTTCTAAATAGCAAAGACTCCGTTGGAAACACGCCTCTGCATCAAATTGCAAAGTCTGAAGGGTCCGACGGCTTCAAGTTTATCCGTGATTCTAGAGTTGATAAGATGGCATTCAACAATGATAATATGAACGCGCTAGACATCATTCTGCTCAGCACTAAATCTCTGTGGATCTGGAAGGTATGTTTATGGCGTTTAATTGGCCGGTTTATATAATAGCCAGTACTCTTTTTCGGTAATGTTTTCCCCTAGCTAGATTACATTAAATGTGTTGCTGTTGTTGTTGGATTTTTGCGCTGCAGAGGAATCTCAGGCATGCTTTGATGGATTTTGGTGCAAGAGTAGGTCAACGACTGGCAAAAAAAAGAAGACGGTGGCAGTCAGTTCCTTGAAAAGAGAGGTGACAAAGAGTCATCAGAAGACTCAAAATACAAGGAAATAAAAGAATCTCATATTGTAGTGTCTGCACTCATAGCAACTGTAACCTTCGCAGCTGGTCTCACTTTGGTGGTTACCAAAGTGAAAAAGGGCCGGATCAAGGTTTAGCAGTTCTATCAAGAAACGCAGCTTTCAAGGCATTTGTGATAACAAACACGTTAGCCATGAGTATGTCCAGTTGTGCAGTCATGATACGCTTTACCTTGTCAGTGGGAAGGCGGGAACTTATCATAGGACCAGGACCATATGGGTTGGCGTTAGATCTCACCATGTACGCCTTGATTGCAATGGTGCTTGCATTTGTTTATGGCACATACGCAGTATTAGGAGGTCATTCGTCATCAGGACTTGCCATTGCGGCTTCCGTTATTGGGTGCTTTTTCTTCTTTGGCCTGGCTGCGCTCATGTTTGTTCCGGCTTTTGCTACTTTGCGGGATAGTGCGACTAGGATCTACATATGTATCGCGATAGTGCTTTTTCTTCTTTAAGATCAATGTTGAAGGCATCAATTCTGTCTTCCCAAGATTTTTGTAGAGAAAGAGATGAGCTATTGTTGCCGCCGAGATTATCCAATAGCAAAATCAAGAACCAAGACTTTTCTGACCGAGTTACTCTCATCAAATTCTTCTTACAGTCAATTACTATACAAAAAGATTTGGAAATAGATTGTAATTTTAAAATAGAAATTAGAACGTTCTTTATCAGATGATGGTCGTGCTAGTAGTGATGTTCATGCATTTTGTAGATACAATTGATTAAAAATAGACTATAATGTGTTAAATTATGGAAGAGATTATGACCATGTTGATCTTCAATGAAAGAACAGAAAAAAGGATGGTGTTGTTCGATACTACGTAATCATATGAGAGAGCGGATCTTGTGAGAATACTCAGACGAGGGAGGAGCTAGAGAGGTGACTGAAGTAAAAGAGAAAACCTGAAAGACTAAATGATCCTTTATTTTGTGACACTTATTAAAAAAAACTAACATCGTTAGTAACATCGTGTAATATATTATATCAGGATTCATATTTGATGTACCAAAGTTTATGTTTTAAAATTTGGTGTACTAAAATTCTTAATGGTTGATAGTTCATGTACTATTTATAAAATTTTATATTCTGGTTAATATACGGGTTCTGACGGCATGTCGCTTTTGCTTGATTCATATTAGGTGCACAAAAAACAAAATTAGGTCGATTTAAATTCTATTTGGCATGATCGATTGAAACTGCAGTAATAAGCTGCTTGTATTGTAAGTTTGCATAGTAAAACATATCTATGGTATTAAATTCAACAGCATTCGGCAACGTTCATGTAAACGCACTTACCTATATATCTTTTTGTGACCTAGTTTGGTTTATCCATTCACACGTTAAACTCTCACATTGACGAGACGTAACAATCCATCTTAAAATTTAGAAACGTCTACATCCCAATGTTAGGGCTTCTCATAGGGTATATATGTTAAGCGTAAAAATGGTTGACTGCTTCTATTGGGACACAAACGTTACCTAAAATACCTGATTTTTCAACCATACCTGTATTTCATTATTCTGATAACATCTTATTTCACAAAAATTTTGAAAATTTTTCTTCCTCTGTATAGTTGAGTCACAAAGTTGTACACTTGCATATAGCTTATTAAACAAATTATACCACATTAGTAGGCACGTTGCGATTCCAATAACTAAAACTTACAAAATAAAAATTTGACCGTCCAGTGTGATCATTATAGTGAAACATGGCTATGGTATTAAATTCAACATTATCCGGCAATGTTCGGAACTCGATCAAAGCGGTCAACCCTAATCCATCGTCATTTATCACACGAAAACACTCTTACCTACCTCTCCATAACCTAGTTTGGTCTATCATTCCTCACAAGAAACTCTCACATAGATGAGACATAACCATCCATCTAAAAAAATTAGAGATGTTTACATCCTGATTGTTAATCGTGTTTTCGTATAATAAGTGATATTGATTTAGTGTTGACCGGATCGATCGAGACCAAAACGTTATCGGAAATATTTGTATTTTTTTTCATAGACATATATAAGTATATTAATCATATCGGACAGTGAAATTTTCATTTTATGAAATTTAGTCATTAAAATCACAACGTGCCTATTAATGTGGTATAACTTGCTTAGTAAGTTATATATAATTGTAAATCATTGTAAACCATCTATACATAGGAAGAAAAATTATCAAAAATCTTGTGAAAATAGGATGTGATCAGAACAGTGAAATAAGGCTAGGGTTGAAAAATCACAAGCTTCCAGTTCCCGATAAAAGTGGTCAACCCTTACTAAGCTTAGAAGCTTCTGTTGGAACCAAGCCATCAGAGGGTCAATTTAACAAAAACATTTCATAGGCTCATGAATCTCACATATACAAGTTTCAATTTTGAAAACGGGAAATAATAGAATCTCGCACGATGTCGGTCAACGGTGTTTCGTGTAAAAAATTAGGTCAAATAAAGGTTGACCGATTCGATGGGAGGCCTCACCTAATCAAAACTGGATAAATTTTTTTTCTGTAGACCTATTTAAATACAACAACTACATCGGACGATAAAATTTTTATTTTCACATATTTATGACCTCATATCTCCCTATGTTAATCATGTTTTCGTATAACGAGAGATATTGATTTAGTGTTGACCAGATCGATCGACACCAAAACGTATCAGAAATATTTGTATTTTTTTTCTATAGACATATTTAAGTATACTACAATGTGTCTACTAATGTGGTATAACTTGTTCAGTGAGTTATATATAAGTGTAAATCATTGTGAACCATCATTACAGAGGAAGAAAAATTATTAAAAATCTTGTGCAATAGAATGTGATGAGAACAGTGAAACACATCCAGAGTTGATAAATCACAAGCTTCCAGTATTGTTTGGTTTCCGATAAAAGTTGTCAATCCCTATTACGCTTAGGCGCTTCTAAGGGGAACCAAACCACCAGAGGGTCAATTAAACAAAAAAAATTCATAGGTCATGAATGTCACGTATACAAGTGACCGTTAACTCGACTAACCTCGGTTAAACTTCCACAGGAAAGTTGTCGGTAGTTAAATGGATGGTTCGTATTGATGGTGGCCTCTTTATGGCTCATAAGGTTTATTTTTCAATTTTTAATAACTCTTTACAGGTTAATGTAGATTTACGTGTTTGACATTTATATCTGTTGGAGTCGATGAAACCAGAAAATTGTCGGCAGTTAAACGAATGGACAGTATAGATGGTGGCATCTTTATGGCTCATAAGGTTCAAAATATTTATTTATTTTTCAAGTTTTTAATAACTCTTTACTCATTTTTTACCCATTATGAGTCTGAATTTTATTTACAGTCACCTCCGGATGTGTTGATATTACAAAACAAGGTAAGTGGGCGTCGATTTACGTGTTCAACATTTATTGATGTTGTTTTTAGGAGTTGATGAAACCGGGGAAAATTATTATTTGTACCTGAAACAACAGGTAGATATGGTCCCCATTATTCTTATTGGTTCAACTATTTCGTCTTTATATTTTGATTGGTGTATTTAAAAAATTTTAATTTTTTTCCACCCCTGTTGATCCCCACATGAATCTGAGCGATATGATTGGCTGGGAACACCAAATGGCAACGCCACGTGATGTTCCAGGTACAAAGAATATTTACTCTAAAACCGGAAAGTTGTCGACAGTTAAACGAATATACCGTATAGATGGTGGCATCTTTGTGGCTCATAAGGTTCAAAATGTTTTTTTTCAAGTTTTAAATAACTCTTTACGCTTTTTTTCCCAATTATGAGTCTAATTTTTGGTTACGACCACCTGTGTTGATATTACAATACAAGGTAAGTGGGCGTCGATTTACTTCGACATTTATTGATGATGTTTTTGGGAGTCGATGAAACAGAAAAGTTGTCGGCAGTTAACGGATGTACCGTATAGATGGTGGCATCTTATGGCTCATAAGGTTCAAAATATTTTTTTCAAGTTTTTAATAACTCTTTACTCATTTTTTTTACCCATTATGAGTCTGAATTTTGTTTACAGTCACCTCCGGATGTGTGTTGATGCTACATCTAGTGTTAATTGCTTTGGATTGAAGTCTGCATAATGGAGTATTGCAGTAGACTGTTTACGTGTGCAATAATGATCTATGAGTTTGCAGCATTGCAAGTTTATGATTCAGCTTGTGCAAGTTAAAAAGAGTTAGGATGTTGTTGGATTGCTGGTGAACATAAAAGTTTTTCAGAAGTGTAGATGAATACATATATGCAAAGAATATGCGAATGATTAATTGTGAGTTTGTAGAAGGATGATTGATGCAAAAAAGAGAGAATTTGCAGGGTGTAGTGTAGTGTAGCTTCCCGATTTTCACTTCAGAATTTTCAAAATATGTAGTATGATTGTCAACCAAAGTTAGAGATCTAAAATTTTTCAGTTTTTCATCACTATTGCTGCCGTGTTGCTTTTTCTCTGCTGCTTGTACCACAACCAACGAAGTTCTAAAGAGATGGACTCATATTGCTGCTCCAATATAGGGTTTTTGGGGTGTTTGTATTACCTTCACTTCTACGCCATGTAATCCGGTTTTATCGATTGAAAGCTTTGTACAAACTATTATGCTTGTCACTAAAAATCACTCTTCAAAAGACATCATTTTGGAATAGACCAAAGGTCGTGCATTTAGAGTCTATAGTTTAGATTTGAAAGCTTTTAGTATGTACACAGTATAAATATAATCACCCGTGTAACTTTGTTCTCAAGTCAATCACAGCTTTCTCTCAATACAAGACTTGGTTGCCAAGTCTCCTCAACAGTACCCATCATGTATTGGAATTTTCTTATATAACCAAACAGAGAGATGATATTTAATTTCCAAGTTGTTGCCGACTTCATCGAAACTCATTTGAAATGATTGGTACATTCCAGAAAAGCATACGTAAACGGTGGATTTCGTTTGAATTCGAATGGATAAAGAACCATATATAGGAATAAGACCTCTTGTTTCATAAAACTAGCTAAACATGCATGCATCATCACCCACGCACAACTAAATCATGATCCACAAGTCCAACCTAAACATGGGGACACAGATTTTAGTTGTTAATTGTTGAGGGAAGGTGTTAAGAGTAAAGAAAGTTTAGTCATTGTTTATTAAACCAGTACCCTATTATTTTTTTTAAAAAAAATACTTTTTATTACATTATCTCAAACACCCTACATATGTCTGTGAGTTTTAAACCGGTGATCCCAAAGTTATTAGTTAAACACCTTAATCAACCAAGCCACGACTCACTAACACCTTTACTCTATAAATACTATGTTATGTATTGTTCATCTCTTAATCAAGAGTACAATGATGTAAAACATCAGAGCTCCACTGTGTTTTTACTTTCTCTATTTTACATCTTCAATTCAATAAACCGTAATTTCTAGAACACAAAGCATCGAGGTACTACAAAAATTTATATCGGCATTATGTAAAAAAAACCTAGCCGGCCCTGCTTTGAAACCTTAGGAGAGATTTTCCTCTCGCCCTAGTCTATCTAAAAACCCTAGCGGTCGTCGTCCTCTACTCACCAAATCCAATCTCTTGCTTCCAATCTCTATCTCCTTCATCATCTATGGCTTCAATCGATTCTGTCACCGCTAGCTTTGCTGCTTCTCCAGCACTAGCTGGTGGCAGAGCTGCTCCTGATCTGGGAAAGACTGGCAGGGTCCTGTCTGTTGATCAAAACAATCCTTCTTGCTTGGCTGCCGTCTTACTCGATGATCGATGGATCTCAATGACTTCATCAACTATTTCCAAAGTACCTGGAACGTCTCTCAACCTTTTTGACTCCAAGAACGGGCTGCGAACTTGTTTTTGATCTTTTTCTAATCTGTCTCAGATTAAAATAAGGTTATGAGGGGAGGTGTGTGGTGTTATAACAAAGCACCGGTATGCTTAGCAGTGTACGACGACAACCGTCCTTTCTCTGTAGTGTCGATGAAGCATGTACGTGTCTAGACCCCCATCACTGGTATTCCACCTCTGTATGAAGAACTGGACAACCTCAATTTGGTTGGCAATCTCCTGGGAGGCTATATAGATTATGACAAAAGGCATTCTTCCGTGATATTAGTTGTGAGGAAGCTCCGACAACTAGCTAGGTGAACCGGTCACTGAACTTCTCATACGTGGTCCCTCCATCGGGATTTGCCTTCTCTAGTAAGAACCAAAGCTCTTTGGTTGAGGCAGTGGGGATTGAGGTTCCACAAAAAAAAGCATGTTATCAGGCGTCTGGAGAATGCAGCAGAGGCAACAATACCTAGCTTGGAAACTGATAAAGAGAATGAAAATTTAGTGGAGAATGATTCAATTCAGCATGACAGCTCCCTTGATATTGTTTTCAATGCCAACTCAAGCATTGTGGTTGTGTTTCCTTCCAACACAGTGGAAACTAGGGCTGGGCATGAGATGAGAAGAGATCCGACGAATTCTGTCCCGTCACGAAAATATATTATTGGGACGGGACGGGATTGCATTTTTAAAAATATATCACGTACGGGACGATCCCGTTCGGGACCGTGACGGGATCGGTATCCTGCAATAATAATAAAATATAAAAAAAACATAGAAAAGAGAAATTTCTCCTAAATTTTTGAAGAAATTTTATTTCTAATTTTTATAAATTCAATGTGAACTCATCAAATATTGATGAGGGTTTTATTGTATATAATATTCTTATATATATATATATTCTATGATGTTACTTTTCCATGGTATAATTGCTCTAGTTCTAAAGTTATAACTCTATATAAGTAGAAGAAGAAGAACAACAACAAAAATTTTAAAAATGAAAGGGGGATCAATAACCAATTAATTAAATGCTTGTAATTTGCATCTAACTAATTAATTAAGATTTCGATAAAACTCGTAAGCTTGAAAAATAAATGAGCTTCAGTTATCGTTACATAGCTTCGTTGTGGCGGCCGATATCTTTCATATGATCATCATCACCAAATATGAATGAATTATCTAACTTTTGCTATGTGAAACTAGTATTGTGAATTTATGTTAAGGTTTTTGGCGTCCCATTGAGCGCGTTTAAGTTCATTGTAAGATTATACACCATAAAAATCAGACGATTATAATCGGATACAAGTACATTTATATTTTCAGGATGGTCTCGTCTCGTCCCATTTCCAAACTATCGGGGCGGTACGGTACTGCCATTTTAAAATTGTGTCCCGTCCCGCTAATTTTCGGTACGGGACTGGGACGAGATGAGATTGCGGTACGAAGTGCCCAACCCTAGTGAAAACAGGTTCTCGTAAGGCATACAGGAAAAGAGAGCATCAAGGACATTACTCCCCGTCTCTTAAGAAACTGAAAACTATTCTTGGAGGGCGTGTTCCAGTGCTTCAACCTGAATCCCTGGGTTTGTCGGAGACTGATACTACTGATGCTACTTTGATATCTATGAAGAAGAAGGTTGGTATGAAGCTTGGGTAGAAGAACAAGATACCTCGCCCATCAAAGTCTCTAGCTTATCCTGCATTGTGCATCGCTACTCCATAGTTTGATAGGGGCATCAGGTATGGCGGGCCCTTTAGGTAAAAGCAAGGAGATTGCTTGGTCTTTTTGTCCTCTCTAGACAAAAGACTGATTGTTATTCTTATTTTTTGATTTTAATTGTACTCTGTTGAACACCGATTGAGGTCCGCAGGCAACAAGTATGATTGTTACATGGGAGATAGAAGGAGTAGTTGGAATTCTTTTGTATTAGATATTATATGAGCTCATTCTATAATGAAGGTTCATTTTGTTAGTTATTGTCGCCATCTAAATTAGAGGCTATGAGTAGACAATTTGTTGTTTATGTCTTCTTGCCTAAAAAAAACATCATGGTACTTTGAAGATGCAACATGAACGGTTACTAACTGATGAATGAAGTAGCCATTTCGTTTCCTCTATTCTTTGCTCCAATGATGTCATCTGAATGTTACTTGTGGCTGAAATTGTAGTCACAGATTGATCTCCTCCTCCGTTCGCCATTTGGAGCTTGATACTTTAGACGGGGAGGGGAGGACATATTCTTAATCATGAAGCAGAGTTGATGACATAAAACAGAAAACTTCTTCAAAAAGATGAGGAAAAACCTTTGTAAATCAGGTCCATGTCAGCATCGATGACTTCGAATAGGGAGTTCTATGTCCTCTGATGATGAAGATAACTAGCTTGTTTCTAAATCGCAAGACTTGATGGAGTGCAAGCACATAGAAATTCAATACCTCAAGACAGGTGAACAAGAAGACTTCCCCGAAATTGCTTAGAACAAGACCTTTGCTTAATATATATTTCCATAGGATGTAGTATTATAGATCGATTGACTGGCCTTCTGTAAGTAACCTCCAATTTTATTACTGATTTTTCCGTCTGTCATATTTAAAAGAAATAACATCAGAATGTAAATTAGGGAGTGATGGAGCTGGAGGTGACGTTCTGTAATGGAAATCGGTTTCATGAAATATTACATCACGTGAACACAAGATTTTCTTTGCTTTGAAATCATAGACCCTATATCCCTTTTTACCTTGAGGATAACCTAAGAAAATACACTCAATTGATCGAGGATCAAACTTACTGGGCTTGGATGGATGAGTAGATACCAAACATCGACAACCAAAAACTCGGAAATGATCATAGGATGGTTTTTTGGAATGGAGTTGTTCGAAATGTATTTTACCCCTTAAAAGTGGAGTTGGTGTACGATTAATGAGGTAACTTGCAGTTAAAATAGCCTCACCCCAAAAACGTTTTGGAAGATCAGCCTGGAAAAGAAGAGCACGAGCCACATTTAAGAGGTGACGATGCTTTCTTTCGGCAACACCATTTTGTTGGGGATTGTTAACACATGTTGTCTGGTGTTCAATGCCTTTAGATGCATAAAACTCAGGCATGTTAAATTCCGGACCATTGTCACTTCTGACGATTTTGACACGTTTTTCAAATCAATTTTCGACCAAATTGACAAAACTGACAAGAACTGAACGAGTTTCAGATTTACATTTCATGAGAAAAACCCAAGTACCTCGTGAATAATCATCAACGATGGTTAAGAAAAATTTTGCGCCGGTGAGTGAGGAAACATGATAACCACCCCAAATGTCAACATGAATTAATTCAAAACATTTTTTACAGAAAGTAGTACTTAAAGGAAATGATTTTCTAGTTTGTTTTGCCAAAGGACAAATGACACAACTATTTGGTGCACAATAGTTCATGGAAAAGGGAAATAACGATGTTACTCTTTGTGAAGGATGCCCCAATCTTTGATGTCAGATGCTTGATTTCTGAACATGAGCCACATTGCACGTTCCTTTCTGGTGGATATCGAGGCAGTACACTCCCTCCCTCTCATGGCTCATCCCAATCATCTTCCCCGATCGTAGGTCCTACATAATACATAATTGTTTCAGAAATATGGTCACATAAAATGAATCACGAGCTAATTTGCTGACTGATATCAGGTTCAGATAGAATGAAGGTACACATAACACATTCTCAAGTTTCAATTGAGATGAAAATATAACAGTCCCAATATGTGTGACCTGAGCGGATGATCCAGATGATAGCTTTACTGTATAACTCATGACAACTTGTTTGGAGTTAAGAAGTTTTGCATCACACACAATATGATCATTGGCATCACTGTCTATGAGCCATGTTGGTGTGTGACAACAAGTATTGGCTAGGGAAGTGGCCTTTCCAGCAAGTTCTTCATAGTTGGTAATGTTACCGGCTTGTGGTTGTTTTTCTTTGAGAAGTTCGCTCAACCGTGCACACTCAGCCTGAGAAAATGGGAATGACTCAGTTGTGCTGCCTTGATTATCATGGAATGTCGAGATGTGGTTTACTTGGCTTAAGCTTACACCAGACTGCATCTTTTTCTTTTGCCTGCATTCGTCAATTGTATGGCCTTTAAAATTGCAAAATGTGCATCATAGGTGGGCACGACATGTATCTGCAGTATGGCCTCTATAGTTGCAAGTGCTATAACGCATGTGAGCCTTACAATTCTCAGTTGAGTGATTGGAGCGATCACATTTGGTACAACGTGGTTTCATGTTACTGCCGCCAGAATTACGTTGTTGCTTGCGCACGATGCCAGCAAACGGTTCATGCAGGAACTCGTTGCTTTGCCCTTTCCTGTCTGTCTTCTGTATGCAGAATGCAGCAGAATCCGAGACCGGTATAACTACTTTGGTGGCCGACGCTGCTGCCTGTTTCTCATGCCTTAGTGCCATTGAATAGACCTTGTTCAGATTTGGCAAGGGATCCATGCCAATGATATTGCTCCGAACCACAGCAAATTCTTCTGTTAAACCCATCAAGAACTTCATGATCTTTTGTGTTTCAACATACGATTTTATCTCCTCTTCTGCTGCACATACACATGTAGGAATATTGCAAAGAAATTCCTTCTCGTCCCACAGGCTTTTAAGTTGGGTAAAGTAGGTTGTAACAGATGAAGATCCCTGTGTACAATCATGAATAGAATTTTCAATATTGAAAAGTTAAACAGTGTTGGTTTGTCCAAACCTCTCATGTAGCTCAAGCCAAACAGTTCTTGCATCCTTGCAGTGAGAAAAACTTTTGACAATTGATGGTGACATTGATCCTAGCAGCCATGTCTTGACGAGAATATTGCAACGGTTCCATTGTAGCTGTACATCCGGATTCTTGACGGGTTTGGTTAGGGTTCCATTCACTTACCCTATTTTGTTCTTGATTTGAAGTGCCATGTCCATGCTCTCAATCCAAGAGCTGAAGTTGTCCTCCACTAGTTGTTGAGGAACGAGTATCATTCCTGGTTGATCAGAATGATGGATGTATAGTGCGTGATTTGAATTCTCCCATGCAGGGATTTCTGATGCTGTTTCTGGTTTTTGATCATCTCTTGCCATTGTTTGCAGCAAGGAAGGTTTAGGGTTTTGTGTTTGGAAATTGGCTCAGAAACTTATGGCTCTGATACCATAAGAGAATGAGGAATTGTGATGAAACTGAATTGATTGATTTACGTTAAGTACAAGGCTACATATATAGGACTTCTAGCTAACTTCTAGGACTAGGAAAAGAATCCTTCTGATTACAGAAGAATTACATAAAGATTACACAAAGATATTGATACTAATCCCTAACCGTTTGGGATAGCTTCCTTTGATGTTTCAATATAAAGGATGATAATATATCACACAATTCATATTCTTTTGGTTCTTCTTGACTTTGCATCAGAGCAGTGTCACGATCCTTCAGAGTCGGCTAATTTTTTCGCTGCGAATTTGGTGTTTTTGGATTGGTTTGTTGCTCTAGTTGTTTGGGTTCACTGCTCTTTAGGAGATTCTTTTGTTTAATTCGTTAGGGTTCTCGATTTGTTTTTCCGTGGTGTGAAGGACCATTTGCCCATTATTTGTTTAATTGAGAAAGGTCGTGAAGACACAAGGAACTTGGTGAGTTCCTTCTTTTTGTTTGTTTAACTAAGCACGTCGGTGGAGAGTGGAGAGTGGAGACGTAAGGAGTTTGGTGAGTTCCTTCTCCTCTGGAAGTTGTGTTTAGGTGATTTGAATATTTGAAAAAAGGAGAGAAAAGGTGCGAAGACTAAATGAAGAATAGGTACATACTTGTCAAGAAAGAAGGGGAAGAAGAAGAATTTTGTTGTTGTGATTCAATAATTGGTTCTTCTTTGGTCGTTGGGGTTTCATATTTTTGGTCATTACGAGTTTGTCGAAGGAAGAAGTCCCCTTGCAAGAGATACATCAATGGGTTCAGTTGAGATCATTGTTCCGTCAATTTCTGAAGCAGAGGTTCATTTGAAAACAACGAAAAACAGAAGCATCGGTTTCAAAAACTGAAAATTTAATTGAAGACACAACTGTCTCTCCTGCCATTGCTCATACATTTGATCCACAGCTCGCTGGTACTAAAGATCACTCATTTGAGGTATGTCTCCCTAGTGATACTAGTAATAGTGACTCTGATAGTGGTTAATACGTGCTACCAAATAGGTCTACTCGAGGTTAACCACCCAAAAGATATGAACTCACTCTTCAAGCCAAGTCAAATGTACTTAAAGTCAGCTATAGGAAGAGGAGTAATGTTTTCTAAACACAACAATATTCTTGATGTTTGTGGGTTCACAGATGCAGATTGGGCTGGTAATATGACTGATAGGAGGTCAACATCAGGTTATTTTACCTTTGAGAGAGGAAATTTGGTTACATAGAAGAGTAAGAAACAAAAGGTTGTTGCACGATCTAGTGCTGAGGCTGAGTATAGAGGTATGACTCACGGATTGTGTGAGTTATTATGGCTGAAAAATCTATTACGTTATTTGGGTGTCAAACCCAAAAGTGTTATGTATAGTAGTTGTATTGTGATAACAAGACAACAATTGATATATCACAGAACCCAGTACAATATAATCGTACTAAGCATGTGGAAGTTGATCGACACTTCATAAAACAAAAGCTAGATTGCAAAATTATTTGCTTTCCTTTTGTTCATACTGAATAAACAGCTTGCAGATATACTCACTAAAGGAGTGTTCAAGAAGACGTTTTATGACTCACTAAGAAAGTTGGGTATGGTTGATGTATATGCACCAACTTGAGGGGGAGTGTCAGCGTGAGTCATATTAGGAATGTAATATTGTAATTATATCGTAGATTTCTACTTAACATTTGTATTTCTTGTAATCTCATATATATATACCTCCACTGTGAGAAGAATTATATATCAGCAAATTCATTCTCTCATAAGTATATATTTGAGTGGAGCTAGAAAAGGTGATTGGGTTCCATGATGAGGAGAAGAAAGACCTTTTTATTTTTCGGAGCAAACAGATCTGAGAATATTGGTGAAAGAAAGCTTTTTTGGGGTCTCGATGAAGATGAATTGTAAAAGAAGTAGTTTATTTAACGGTTGGGTAGCAATTTAATCTGTTTGTACAAACTAGGGTAGTAAAACGATAGAAAAAATAGTTAGGGTAACAAATTGACATTATAGTGAAATTAGAGTAACAAATTGGCTAAAAATCAAGAAAGATTATGCATGGAAATAGGCTAAGTTCCTAGTACTTTCTGTGTGCGTTCTGTAATCATAAAAATAGTGGTGACATATTTAGGTTTATAGTGGTGATTTTTCAAGTTATGCAATTTATAACTTTGATTTCATTTATTGTTTATGAATTTGTTGAATTATATGGATTTAAACTTCTAGTTTTACATTTGTTAGACTTTTAGTTATACTTATTATAAAAGAATGGCAATTGATGATGAGTTTTTTTAGTTATTGTTTGGGTTGTATTTATAAAACAAATTTTTATATTTAAATATCTTGTTTAAGTTTTTTATACTTATAGGCCTCAATTCTTAAGACTTGAGGCTCTAACGAAATCACTTCAGTCTACGCTCGGCGTTTTAAACGAATGAGCCTAACTATCAACGTCATTGTCCAAACATGCAATTTTATATGAATATTAACAGTTGGGTGATAATGATGAACTATTGACGATTTGAATGGAACAGATTTTTTTTGAGAAGATTGAATGGAACAGATTTATATAGTAATCTTATGGATTTTTCTGGAAACATTTTATGATTACACTTCCTTTATCATGTTGTTGCCGACACGACATATACTGTATTAAATGAAACTAGCACTACATCATGATACCTAGTAGTTCATTATAAAAGTGACCCACTTTAGAATGATACAGATGAATATGTAAAACAACAGCACTCAAATAAAAGCAGTTAGTCTGTTTTTCAATTTTGATTACTTTCCCAAATCATCAATTGATCAAACTTAGGAGGTGCTCTAAATAATATGACTGTCAAGTTGTATATTACAGTATAAGTGTAGTCATATATACTTGAATATATTCATATGGAGGAGAAATTCTAAGATATGATCGTATTAAATTAGGTATGTACAAAACACTTGATGAGAGCACATTTATATATAAAACTGGTCATAGGTAAGGTTTTCTATTTGTAGAGATGCTAAAATTCTACTTTTTTTAACCCCATCGCATGGTGTAAATTTCACATGGTTGCCAAAACATGATCAAACAAACAAGTTGGAAGAACTCTGCTTCTGAAACTTTGAAGCAGTTTCCTGTGTAAACTTTGCTTCTGAAACTTTGTAGTAACACTATTTCAAGTTAATTTATGCCAAGTAGTGGTTAATATGCCACTGTAATGTCCACTGAATTTGATGATACAGAACACAGGTATTGACAGCACATGTTAATTTACAGAAACTAGTATCTCAATGGCCACCTGAATTTCTCAATGCATTACAATACAGAATACTAGTCAACCTGAAGCATATGGATCAGTCACCTCCGGATGTGTGTTGATGCTACATCTAGTGTTAATTGCTTTGGATTGAAGTCTGCATAATGGAGTATTGCAGTAGACTGTTTACATGTGCAATAATGATCTATGAGTTTGCAGCATTGCAAGTTTATGATTCAGCTTGTGCAAGTTAAAAAGAGTTAGGATGTTGTTGGATTGCTGGTGAACATAAAAGTTTTTCAGAAGTGTAGATGAATACATATATGCAAAGAATATGCGAATGATTAATTGTGAGTTTGTAGAAGGATGATTGATGCAAAAAAGAGAGAATTTGCAGGGTGTAGTGTAGTGTAGCTTCCCGATTTTCACTTCAGAATTTTCAAAATATGTAGTATGATTGTCAACCAAAGTTAGAGATCTAAAATTTTTCAGTTTTTCATCACTATTGCTGCCGTGTTGCTTTTTCTCTGCTGCTTGTACCACAACCAACGAAATTCTAAAGAGATGGACTCATATTGCTGCTCCAATATAGGGTTTTTGGGGTGTTTGTATTACCTTCACTTCTACGCCATGTAATCCGGTTTTATAGATTGAAAGCTTTGTACAAACTATTATGCTTGTCACTAAAAATCACTCTTCAAAAGACATCATTTTGGAATAGACCAAAGGTCGTGCATTTAGAGTCTATAGTTTAGATTTGAAAGCTTTTAGTATGTACACAGTATAAATATAATCACCCTTGTAACTTTGTTCTCAAGTCAATCACAGCTAACTTATCTCAATACAAGACTTGGTTGCCAAGTCTCCTCAACAGTACCCATCATGTATTGGAATTTTCTTATATAACCAAACAGAGAGATGATATTTAATTTCCAAGTCGTTGCCGACTTCATCGAAACTCATTTGAAATGATTGGTACATTCCAGAAAAGCATACGTAAACGGTGGATTTCGTTTGAATTCGAATGGATAAAGAACCATATATAGGAATAAGAGCTCTTGTTTCATAAAACTAACTAAACATGCATGCATCATCACCCACGCACAACTAAATCATGATCCACAAGTCCAACCTAAACATGGGGACACAGATTTTAGTTGTTAATTGTTGAGGGAAGGTGTTAAGAGTAAAGAAAGTTTAGTCATTGTTTATTAAACCAGTACCCTATTATTTTTTTAAAAAATACTTTTTATTACATTATCTCAAACACTCTACATATGTCTGTGAGTTTTAAACCGGTGATCCCAAAGTTATTAGTTAAACACCTTAATCAACCAAGCCACGACTCACTAACACCTTTACTCTATAAATACTATGTTATGTATTGTTCATCTCTTAATCAAGAGTACAATGATGTAAAACATCAGAGCTCCACTGTGTTTTTACTTTCTCTATTTTACATCTTCAATTCAATAAACCGTAATTTCTAGAACACAAAGCATCGAGGTACTACAAAAATTTATATCGGCATTATGTAAAAAAAAACCTAGCCGGCCCTGCTTTGAAACCTTAGGAGAGATTTTCCTCTCGCCCTAGTCTATCTGAAAACCCTAGCGGTCGTCGTCCTCTACTCACCAAATCCAATCTCTTGCTTCCAATCTCTATCTCCTTCATCATCTATGGCTTCAATCGATTCTGTCACCGCTAGCTTTGCTGCTTCTTCAGCACTAGCTGGTGGCAGAGCTGCTCCTGATCTGGGAAAGATTGGCAGGGTCCTGTCTGTTGATCAAAACAATCCTTCTTGCTTGGCTGTCGTCTTACTCGATGATCGATGGATCTCAATGGCTTCATCAACTATTTCCAAAGTACCTGGAACGTCTCTCAACCTTTTTGACTCCAAGAACGGGCTGCGAACTTGTTTTTGATCTTTTTCTAATCTGTCTCAGATTAAAATAAGGTTATGAGGGGAGGTGTGTGGTGTTATAACAAAGCACCGGTATGCTTAGCAGTGTACGACGACAACCGTCCTTTCTCTGTAGTGTCGATGAAGCATGTACGTGTCTAGACCCCCATCACTGGTATTCCACCTCTGTATGAAGAACTGGACAACCTCAATTTGGTTGGCAATCTCCTGGGAGGCTATATAGATTATGACAAAAGGCATTCTTCCGTGATATTAGTTGTGAGGAAGCTCCGACAACTAGCTAGGTGAACCGGTCACTGAACTTCTCATCCGTGGTCCCTCCATCGGGATTTGCCTTCTCTAGTAAGAACCAAAGCTCTTTGGTTGAGGCAGTGGGGATTGAGGTTCCACAAAAAAAAAGCATGTTATCAGGCGTCTGGAGAATGCAGCAGAGGCAACAATACCTAGCTTGGAAACTGATAAAGAGAATGAAAATTTAGTGGAGAATGATTCAATTCAGCATGACAGCTCCCTTGATATTGTTTTCAATGCCAACTCAAGCATTGTGGTTGTGTTTCCTTCCAACACAGTGGAAACTAGGGCTGGGCATGAGATGAGAAGAGATCCGGCGAATTATGTCCCGTCACGAAAATATATTATTGGGACGGGACGGGATTGCATTTTTAAAAATATATCACGTACGGGACGATCCCGTTCGGGACCGTGACGGGATCGGGATCCTGCAATAATAATAAAATATAAAAAAACATAGAAAAGAGAAATTTCTCCTAAATTTTTGAAGAAATTTTATTTCTAATTTTTATAAATTCAATGTGAACTCATCTAATATTGATGAGGGTTTTATTGTATATAATATTCTTATATATATATATATATATTCTATGATATTACTTTTCCATGGTATAATTGCTCTAGTTCTAAAGTTATAACTCTATATAAGTAGAAGAAGAAGAACAACAACAACAAAAATTTTAAAAATGAAAGGGGGATCAATAACCAATTAATTAAATGCTTGTAATTTGCATCTAACTAATTAATTAAGATCTCGATAAAACTCGTAAGCTTGAAAAATAAATGAGCTTCAGTTATCGTTACATAGCTTCGTTGTGGCGGCCGATATCTTTCATATGATCATCATCACCAAATATGAATGAATTATCTAACTTTTGCTATGTGAAACTAGTATTGTGAATTTATGTTAAGGTTTTTGGCGTCCCATTGAGCGCGTTTAAGTTCATTGTAAGATTATACACCATAAAAATCAGACGATTATAATCGGATACAAGTACATTTATATTTTCAGGATGGTCTCGTCTCGTCCCATTTCCAAACTATCGGGGCGGTACGGTACTGCCATTTTAAAATTGTGTCCCGTCCCGCTAATTTTCGGTACGGGACTGGGACGAGATGAGATTGCGGTACGAAGTGCCCAACCCTAGTGAAAACAGGTTCTCGTAAGGCATACAGGAAAAGAGAGCATCAAGGACATTACTCCCCGTCTCTTAAGAAACTGAAAACTATTCTTGGAGGGCGTGTTCCAGTGCTTCAACCTGAATCCCTGGGTTTGTCGGAGACTGATACTACTGATGCTACTTTGATATCTATGAAGAAGAAGGTTGGTATGAAGCTTGGGTAGAAGAACAAGATACCTCGCCCATCAAAGTCTCTAGCTTATCCTGCATTGTGCATCGCTACTCCATAGTTTGATAGGGGTATCAGGTATGGCGGGCCCTTTAGGTAAAAGCAAGGAGATTGCTTGGTCTTTTTGTCCTCTCTAGATAAAAGACTGATTGTTATTCTTATTTTGATTTTAATTGTACTCTGTTGAACACCGATTGAGGTCCGCAGGCAACAAGTATGATTGTTACATGGGAGATAAAAGGAGTAGTTGGAATTCTTTTGTATTAGATATTATATGAGCTCATTCTATAATGAAGGTTCATTTTGTTAGTTATTGTCGCCATCTAAATTAGAGGCTATGAGTAGACAATTTGTTGTTTACGTCTTCTTGCCTCAAAAAAAACATCATGGTACTTTGAAGATGCAACATGAACGGTTACTAACTGATGAATGAAGTAGCCATTTCGTTTCCTCTATTCTTTGCTCCAATGATGTCATCTGAATGTTACTTGTGGCTGAAATTGTAGTCACAGATTGATCTCCTCCTCCGTTCGCCATTTGGAGCTTGATACTTTAGACGGGGAGGGGAGGACATATTCTTAATCATGAAGCAGAGTTGATGACATAAAACAGAA
Source organism: Comarum palustre (assembly GCA_951800085.1). NCBI lineage: Eukaryota > Viridiplantae > Streptophyta > Magnoliopsida > Rosales > Rosaceae > Comarum > Comarum palustre. The sequence continues at coordinate 5,146,552 of OX637588.1, read as the reverse complement.
AACTTCTTCAAAAAGATGAGGAAAAACCTTTGTAAATCAGGTCCATGTCAGCATCGATGACTTCGAATAGGGAGTTCTATGTCCTCTGATGATGAAGATAACTAGCTTGTTTCTAAATCGCAAGACTTGATGGAGTGCAAGCACATAGAAATTCAATACCTCAAGACAGGTGAACAAGAAGACTTCCCCGAAATTGCTTAGAACAAGACCTTTGCTTAATATATATTTCCATAGGATGTAGTATTATAGATCGATTGACTGGCCTTCTGTAAGTACCCTCCAATTTTAATACTGATTTTTCCATCTGTCATATTTATCTTGTTTTAGGGTTTAACTGAAGGAAAATTGATGCCGCCCGGTATAACAGCCGTTCCCTTGACTAAATTAGTAAATTTCAAGGATTGATGCTCCATCTGGAGTGAGTCTTCATGCATCTGTGTTCGTCAAACGCTTACGAAGGAGATTATTAACGGAAACATACAAGTTTAGGCACACTGATAAGAAATTGAAGAAACAAGTGACAGAAAAGACTAGTAAAATGGAACACTGCAGCCAGACTATTTTGGATGGTGAAATGCATAAACAGCATAGAAAGACTGCAGCACGGTAAGCAGTAGAAGTATGACAGCAGCTAAAGCTGATATGAAAGACCAGGGGGTATGAAAGTATGTGAATTTGAAACCTGCCAATCTCACATGCCAAAGATTTCTCTGGTACTCATTCACTTCCTGGAACAACTTGCATAGACGGCTGTCTTCAATATCAAAAATCACATCTTTGCCTATGCTTTTAAAGAAATCGGCAACTGCCTCATCGGTTCCAAGGTAGTTCTCGATAATAGCAATATCGCGGAGATATGTTGCGTCCTCAGGCGTGCGAATGAGGCAACTCATGAATACTGCATAACTGGTTATAGGCCATTTTGAGCAATGCCAGTAACGGTGCTGTTCAAATGCAACAAAATTTAGAAACAAATCAGTACGAAGATCGTCCAGTGTTATATTTGGAATTTCGAGTACTCCCTTGCGAAATCTGACGTCCAACAAGCTTGTTGCCGCCACTGTCCTCAACTTAATTCCAGACTGATTGAGCTTTCTTGCTGATTTGATCAGTTGAACTGTAGGTGCATGAGTATCTGCCTTCTTTTTCTCCAGTTTGAGTCCTGCTCGTAATTTTTCCACCCCCTTCCTCGTGTTCGACTTGATGACTTCCAGATATGTTTTTGCAGATTTGAACTGGACTAGCAGAGGAGGAATGTATAAATGCTTCTGGTCTTGAGGTGGATCATCAAGAGGTACAAAACTCAATCGCACTAAGTCAAGCAAATGTTTTGGTTCATCCGTGAATTGCTGGTTGACAACTTGTACTGCGCGACTGATGAAATTGAAAGCTACCATTTCAAAGGACGAGTCGCTATCTTTTCTCGAAGCTTTTGATATATCAAATAAGATTCGAAGGATGAAGAAAGGAATCTGGTTTTCTAACCGGACGAGATCTCGAATGAGATTTGGCTTCACCCATGCCAAGTTACAGATGGGATCGTCGCCATGGCTCGGTGGTAGTGACACTAGTTCGTCGTATTCTCTGCAGAAGAGTTCGATAATGAAGAGACCGTCCAGCACCGTCATTTCAACTAGATCACTACTGCTAAACATGAGGTTCTCCGAATAGCAATCTCTAATATCTTGTTCCCTACATGCAACAGCCTGCAGGTAGTCATCAAGTTTCGGGCCAGTAGATTCTGTTCGAGCTAGCAGATCACGAAGATACCTCTGTTTGTGCTGCTGCATCATCTTCAGATGCGGTTTTCCATAGTAGTAAGGGCCGATGGAGACTATGTGAGGCTGGTAGGTCTTGGGTTGTATTTCAGCAAGGCATTGGGGAACTCTGAAGATGCAACAAGACGCGTTTCCGGCCAAAGGGTGAAGTAGCCACTCTGTTTCCTCTGCATCGATCGTAATGACAGCATCAGCTGTTCTTGCATTTGCCATGGCTAAAACTGTCAAACAGAACTCGTTTAGAAGTGTGCAAACGAAAGCAAGACCTTATGGGTCCCGAGCAAATGCAGCAGTGGGGTAAAATGAGGTTGGATAATTCCTACCGAGAACAAAAACACAAGGTTGTGGATGGGTTCAGGCGTGAGACGCACAGCAGATCATGTGCACTTGAACCATTTCATGTACTTTAACAGTAAAAAAACATTGCTAACAACAGTTGAGTTAACAACCCATTAACTACTCTAAAAAGAAGGAATGACATTCTCTTCATATACTGTGACCACTCAAAATAAAGTTTTTTTTAATATTTGTTTTGCTATGCATGTAAAATTAAAATTATATTGATGTTAAAAGAAAAACACCATTTATAATACGAAAAGTTTTTTATTTTTTTATTAAAGGAAATTTCATTTAATAAACTATAATTACAAAACAATCACAACACTCAACGAGAGATTACAACTACTAACAAATGACTAGAATCAATCTACTTGTTCTCATTCTGAAGTGAAGAGACTAGCATGTCAATGGATCACACAGAAATTGAATTGGACAACCGTCCGAGTTAACTTGACCCACATAGGTAGCAATTACTGGAACAAGATCAAGCCACAATAGAAAACTATTGGGTGAAACATCCCATGATCTCCCGACATATTTAACATATACTGATAAGAAGCTCGGCCAAAAACCGGCTAAAGTCTAGGTTCATGTAACTGGGTACCCGAATTCAAGCACTTATAATTAAGAAATCATTACATCTATCCAACAAACTCGAAAGACTAAAGACTTATTTGATATCTGAAAACCAAATTCAAAAACTACATCAAATATAAGTAAAATAATAAAAACAGAAAATAAACTAAGGCCCACTTGGGCTGAGCCCAACAAGTAAGCCTAATCCCAAACTCTAATCCAAGGGTGTCAAATCAACTTTGTGTCTCTAAAGGAAGTACTACACTCTCCATAGGATCTATAGACATTTCTCTCCTAAATCAATGGGGTAAAAGGCAACAAGCTGTACTTATACGACATTGTGTCTTTATTGCCCATCTTCCTTTTAGCAAATCCAAAACATATGAATAAACCAACACCACTTTGATACAATTCCAACATCACAGGTTGAGTGACCAAGAGACTAAAAATTCTGCACTAAAGCATAACTAATGTGATCATTGCGGCAAATCAGTCATCTCTCTTGAAAACCATATACCTAAAACCCCTATTAATGTCCCGTAAACCATTTGAAGCATTCCAATCAGATCAGATCAAACATTTAAAGCATTCCAATCAGATCAAACAATTGATAATCTTGAACCTCAACACCAGATCAACCATTTCTAATCGAAAACGTACACATAAGAGATAAGGATTAGAAGAACAAACCAGAGACGACAACAGCTATGGTGGCGAGCTACTGGACGACGATGATGGATTAGGATTCACAGGATGAAGACCTGTCAGAGATCGGGGGCTCTGCCAAGAAAGATAGGTAAATCAATCTTGATCTTCCATTCCAGATCGAGAAAATATACAGAAGACGAGAGATAGAGAGAGAGAGAGATAGAAAACCTGGAGTCGATGGTGAGAAATCGATGGCGTTGATGTTGAGCAGAGTGAGGTGAGAGGAGGCGACTCAGGTGAGAGCGAAAATAGGGTTTGCACAACCAAGTGATCCTTAGTGAATGAGATCTTACAGAGTCCTAAAATCAGGGCCTCTCTGTAATCCCAAAAATCAGAGACATAGGGACTAGCTAACATCATTAAAGCTAATCTTGTGTTTTCCCAAACACAAGTTTTGGACTAAGAAACTTCACTCTATAGTCCAATTCCAGCTAATCCCACCTAACAAACGTGCACATAAGAGTATATAGGTATATCAGTTTAATTTAAAATTAGAGAGATAAAACTGTTTTTAGGTGCTAATAATATATAGGGTATCACCAGTATTTTTTCCTTTAGTTTATTTTGTTAGAGTAGGAGAGACCTTGACCCAATAACCCAGTTAAACCAAACCCTAGCCCAAAACAGCTTTTTATAAAAGAATCTTATCGTTGTGAAACTAGCATAACGACCATGTTCTTCTTCACAACCATCTTTTTTTTCTGTGGTCTTCCCGACAGTCTGAAAACGTTGTCTAACAACCTTAGAAAATCTAGTAGCCACCTTAGAAAATCTAGTAGCCATCATAGAAAAAGTCAAATTTCACAGCTACAGCCATGGACAAGTAGGAGGTGTCAAGATGGTGGAGAAAAAGTTTAACATCTAATGACTCCTCAAAGCTAGATAGAAACAGGAGGTGGAAACCTAGAGAAAAATGGTCAGAGAGAAAGGAGATGGAGAGTGTTGATATGAGAAAGAGACCGGAGATAAGTGATAGGGGTAATCTGGTAAGGAAAAAAACAAAAAGGTAAAAAATTTTGTTAGTTGGAATAAATCTTTAAGAGTATCTCTAACGTACAGCTTTTGGATAAATTTTATATTATAAAGAATGAAATCACAAAATCTCTAAAAAAATGTCAACTCCAAAAGCTCATTTATTCTATTTTATATAATTAAATGCTTTTGTGTATAATTTAATGAATCAATAATATTAGAATCAATGGAAACATATTGACTTGATGAGAGCATCTCCAACAGCTTATGTAAAACTATAATTATCTACATTTTAGAGGAAAAACATTATATTTTGGCTCCAACAAGTCATGTAAAGCATTCTCTATTTTATAAAAAGTCACGAAAGAGAAAAACATATCCTCTATATTTATATAATTCTCAGAATTTGTATATTCATCTATAAATCTCTAAAATTTATTTTTTTTCCTTATGGAATTCATTTTGTCTCTTCTAAAAAAAGTCATAAAATTATCAAATTTAACATTAAATTTGGGGTTTAATTTGAATAAATATAAAATATTTATATAGATATATAAATTATATAGAAAAAAGACATTTAATTTGGACATTAGTTTAGCTCATTTTCTTTTAGAGATTTTGTGATTTCTTCCTCTAGAATAGATAAATTAGAGCATCTCCAACATCTCATGTAAAACTCGAATAATCTCTATTTTTGAGGAAAATATCATTTTTGGCTCCAATCGCTCATGTAAAGGATCCTCTATAATACAAAAAATGAGAAGAGAGATCGAGAAACATATCCTCTAAATCTATAGAATTTTTACAAATTTGTATCTTCATGTAAACTTTATTACTTACCTTTTTGAATTCATTTTCTTCCCTAAAGAAAGAACAAAATGTCATTAAGTTAAAACAATTAATCAAATAATTAAGGTTTGATTTGAATGAATTTGTATATTTCTATCAATTTATTAAATTATACGAAAAATATTTAATTTTGTATATAAAAATAGAAGAGTTATTGGAGTTTGGCTCATTTTTTATAGAGATTTTGTGATTTTCTCCTCTATAATAGAGAATTAATACAAGAACTGTTAAAGATGCTCTTATAAAAGAATTGTTGGAGATGCTCTGAGAAATCATTTGGCAGAGAAGGTTTTACTTCACTGTTGAGGAGATCGGTGTAATTCAAGAGAGTCAAATCCATCTACCAAATATAACTCCTCAAAGATATTTTAAAAAATGCAACCATGACATTTCACTTGAGCAATTTTGTAACAATACACACACATATCTATGAACTAATTTATAGGTGATGATTTATATATAGTTCGTATATATACAGTTTTAGTAGGTGATGATCTATACAATTTAGTGCATAAACAATTTGAAAATTGATGGAAATAATCAGTTCATGAACGAGAAACATACATCGGTTCTTCTCAATACAAGACTAAATTATCAATTCTGCACTCAACCGACGTTCAGATACATGAATAGAAAAAATACTAAAACTCACTTGTAAAGCAATGGCAAGGAAAAAAGAAGGAATTCGATCCGATGTGAAAAAAAACAAGAAGATGGCGTCCAGTATTTTTGGGGAGAGCAAGACGAGAGAGATATATAATTACGATTTTCTCCTTTTGAGGGGTGATGGATTGAATCCTAAAAGACAATAATTAAATTTTATAGATTTTGTGAAGAATATACAGATTTTAATTTTTTTATATATATAAAAGATCTATTTCTCTTTTTTTCATCTTTTTTATTTTAGATGAGAGTTTACATGATCTATTGAAGCTAAAATATTATGTTTTTTTCTCTAAAATAAAGACAATTTCAGTTTTAAATAAACTCTTAAAAATGATATGTAAAATTAATGAGAATTTTAAAATCTGATTTTGTCGGTAGAAAAAATTTTCAGATCTAAGGCGAGTGAGAATTGCGTACTCGCTACTAGCGTGTTTCAACTCTTTTTTTCGTCGTTTACCCTCTGTGTGTTGATAACGAGGGACATTTTATAGAAAATTACAAATTGGGGTTTCTTTTTTCAACCTAACAATGCACCGTGTGATCATGTCATGTAGTATTCAGACTATGGGTTTGCATACCCATATCCCGCCCATTGATTCTTCAGACAGCCAAAAAAAATCAGGATCGTTCACATTCGGCTTTTGAATTTCTATTCAAGTATTTAACGGCCATAGCTTCTTATCAATCCATCTGCACCAAATCAAAGAAGAAAACCATTATCATTTTCCAGTACTTCCATTCCAATGTCGTTTCAGTTTCGAAAACCGGTAGTCATTGAGTCCAGAAATACCTCTTCTGATTCTGATTTTGATCGGGACGGTAATCATCATGAATTGATGCGGAAGCCGGAACTTGATTACGATGAATTACTCGTTCGTCTTTCGCTCTATGCCTTCAACCGACTATCTCCAGGCGATCAACGAAAGCAGGTAGCAAAACTCATTCCCACTTTCAACATTGTAGATGTGCAATTCCTCGAGCAAAGCGACGAGGCTATGAGGCTGGGATCAATATTTGCAGAGCAATTCAGGAAACGAAACATTGCTGATGAGAAGAAGCTTTTCCTATCCAAAGTTATACAGAAATTCAAGCGTGAAAGGCAGTTTGGGGAGTTGATATCATCATTCCAGCGACTAGATGCAGAGGATCAACAACAACTGATTGATAAAATTGTTTATGTTACACCTGAGAATCTCCGGAATCCGGGAGAAACTGAAGAGCAGTTCAGACTCAGAAGATTCACACAACTGTCAAGAGATTACACCCTTCATGTTTACAAGCGTTTTGTTATCTGGAAAGATACTGAAATAAGTGAAGAACGAGAAGAGACCTTCTTCGACAATGAAAATGGTTCGAATTGGAAGTCCTGTTTTGCTGAATTTTTCTTAGGATTCTCAGTTATTTGGTTCCAGGGACAAAGCGCCAGTGGTCAAGACATGCTCATTGAACAGCTCGACAGGGGAACTGGAGGTGTTGTGATTGAGAAACGTCTGCAGGACGAAAGTGATGAGGGCTTCAAACTGAGAAGATTTACAGAGCTGTGCAAGAAAGTAGTGGACTTCCAGGTCCAAGAGCAATTTCTTAACAATGCTGAAAAGAAACTAAAAATATGGAGAAGAGACTATGAATACAGGTTGATCGTTGAGCCGCATGATTATGACAGAGCTGCTGAACTACTCTCTCGTCTCTGGACGTTTGGGGTTAGCCTACTATCAGCCAAGTATCAACAGCAGAAGATTGATGAAATGTCTACTCAACTTGAATCCGCTGGTGTTGAAACTGAAAGGCCCCTTGCAGAGGATCAGACGAGTACTACTGATCATGAAGAAGCTATGAGAATTAGAAGATTGACAGAATTCTTTAATCAAGTTCCGGTCTCTACCCGGATTGATTTATTCAAGGAGTTGAGGAGAATATTGTTGAATGAAAAAAAATATTATAAGGCGGTTCATGTCTTCAGGGGACTAGGCTCCAAGCATCAAACGAAGATAATCAAGTACATGTTTGATCGGATAACAGAGACCCGGCGGGCGGGGGCCGAACCTGCCAATGTCATAGTTGAGAAATTCTTGGGTGAAAGTGAGGATGATTTCAGGTTTAGAAGGTTTCAAGTGATGTGCGCTAAACATATTTCCATTTGGAAAAACATTATCTGGCCTGTAGTTTATACAGTGCATCTGCAAAGTGGATCTGATCCTTATGACGAGTTCATGTTTGGTACAGCAGTTATTTGGTTCAAAGCAAAATGCTCCAATATTCGAAGAAATCCAGTTCAACTAATACTTTTCGGCGTAGTTGAAATCGGTGATACCATAAAGAAACTGCATGAGGAGAGTGAGGAGGAGTTCAGGCTCCGGAGATTCGAAGAGTCGTTTAAGCAACTTGAGTTCGCACACCAACAGCGTGTCATAGACTACATTCAACATACAATGTCTAACGATCTAGGCTATCCTAAACTCCTACATTCAACATACAAGACCGAGAGTTTACCATATGAAGGGAGGGGTTTGTTTGATCCTGAATTGATCTACTACAAACCAACAAATCCAAGAAATCAAGTAGCAGCAACAACTCAAGGGCAACCAGCTGGTGCAGCAACTACTCAAGGGCAGGGCACGAGCCAACCTAGTCCTGTGTGATAGGAATTTGCTGCGACGTCTGGTAAATTCGGACAATTCCTATCTATCGAGTGCCATGGAGAGTAGCCAATTTACTTTGTTGTGTGTTTTTTTAAATTGTCTAATGTTGATTAGTTGCAGCCCTACCGCCTATTGAAGTTGAATCGTAATAATTATGTACTACTGTATCTCTTTTATTTCTTTGCCGTATATAGGCTCCCCTCTTCAAACAAACCGAAGCAGTTACATAGTTAAGTATACTATAGCAAAACCATGATTCACACAAATTTTAATGTGTGACATGTGGCTACGTCACACGGATTTCGGTGTGATCAAGCTAACACTCACAGTGCACTCCCGAAATTGGTATTTATATTGACACTCATTTATATTATAATCACACTCATTATAATATAAAGAGTCTCAAAGATAAGACAGATGTGAGGGATGTGAGAGAGAGATAAGAGTAAGGGTAGTATCATTAACAAAAATAGAGAAAACTGAAAGATTTGGGCTAGTGGTTTCAGAATGTAGAGTTAGTGGAAATATTGAAATTTGTTAGAAAAAAAATCTCTCAAATTGGGACATAAAGAAATTTTTTCTATATTTTATTTTCAAGTTTCATCAATCTGGCCTTTTGTAATCACGATCTCCAAATTCCAAAGTTCATTTTCACCAAAAGAAAAATAAATCCAAGTATTCATGGTTTTTTTGGTGAAGAACTACCAAGTATATTCATGTTTGAAGGAAAAACAAAAGATCGAAAAAGGAAAAAAAAACAGTTGAAGAAGGTTTTGTTTCAAGGACCTTCGCGTCTAGGTATCAATACTAGGTCTTCATTCTCTCAATTTCATATAATGTGATTACTTTAACTTACCTTCAGAGACATTGTTTCGAGTTTGACGATTCCGTTTCGAAAGATATTGCACCCAATTGAAGTGCTGATTTGCTTCTAGCATTGAATAGCTGACAAATTTAAATCACTCCATCTACTAAAAAAATTCCAGTACAGATATGGGTTAGAGAAATTAGAAAGATTAGTTGACAGAAAGACTCATTCGTTGTTTCCTCCATTTGATCGTAAGCCATTCAAATACTCGACCAATTGTCTCATAAAGCTGTATGCAAACACCACACGAGTCAGCAGTATAGCAACACACATTTGTAACAGAACTTGAAACAACCCACATTAACACGAAGTAAATCTTTCAGGATCTATCTCAAAGGAGAATTTACTGCAACCTCTCTTGAATTGGATAACCCTTCACTACTTTTATCTAACACACCCTAACACTGTTAATTCTAATATTTGTGACTGCATCCGAACTCGATCAAATTACCTACGTACTCTCCGAAAGGGATCAAGTGACTCGTAGTTCAACTACAATCTTACGATTTTTTATCAACTCTAACATCCAATGTGAAGGAAGGAAATAACCAAAACCACAATCACTACTACCCTGCATAGTTGTTGAACGCACTGTCCAAACCCATTTTCTTCACACTTCAAGAATTTAATAAGCTAGCTGAAATCAGAACACAACTACAAAACCATCACTGCCAACACAGCAGCAGCCTCCACCCAATGGTGTTCTGCCCCAAAACCCAACTCTCTCCAATTCTTCTACTTTACACCAAATTCAGAATCTAACATCTCAACATACCCATACACATTCAACATACCCATACACAGAAAAACAATAGTGGCGCCGCCTACACAGTCACTGTGGTCGTGCCCTGCCAAAACTCCAACTCCCTTTATACTTAACCAAACTCGATTTCAAGCACAATGAGAGCACTTATATATTCAACAATATGAAACACACAACCAGAAAGCAATCTGACACCTTCACCGCCGCCGTGCACAGTGACACGCACGGCGGTCCTCTACAGCCTATACTCAAATTCCCAAAAACTCAGCCGATCAAATTCGAGTATAGAAATAGGTAGAGCTTGACAATTAGATTTCGATACCTGTTTCGAAATCAACACTTGCCAGTGAACATCGAACCCTTGCATGAAAACCCAGAATTTTTCCTCACTTCAGTTCTCCCTCATCGCTGCTCCTCTTGGAAAATTAACTGCACAGAGAGTTCGCCGATCTGAGGCAAAGCAGACAACACCGGCCACACTCGCCGTCGTGGCCTGAATCGGAAAACCCCGATCGAACCCTAAAATCTGTTCTCCTTCAATCCTCTGTCAACAGCACTCATCCACGAAAACAAAGACCAAAAGAGGTTTGGGAAGACGAGACGAAGCCGCGGCCACCTCTGGTGCGCCGAGAGGCGGCCTAATGGCGGCGCTCCGCCGTGAAGGAGATCGGAGCAGAGGGGTGAGAGAGAATCGGGGGAGTGTCTGACCCCGGTCAAAACTCTCTTCTTTATTTTATACTCGGATCGACGGTCTAGATCAAACCTCTACTTGATCTGACGGTCCATATTTAAAGAATAAATATTATTTACTAACAGTAAATGTATGTTACGCGACATGTAAATAAAATTTACCATAAACAGTAATTAAAAATTACTGTATTTAATAATTCACAGAAAATAGCTCGTTTCTCTGAAAAATAATCTGGACACATGTACCACGACTTCGGAGCTTTAAATCCATTATGTACCGATTCTATAAAAACTTAAAAATAAACTTGAACGATAACCTAACATTTACAAACCGACAAATAAGTAACTATTAGATTTCGGTGGTTATAGAACTAGCATCTTATTTACTAATATTACTTATCATTGAAGTACTTTAAACATTGAGTTTACAGGTTCGGTACCTGTATGCATGCTTTTTAAAAATTGCAAGTATTTAAGCAATCATAATGAAATCAAATACATATACCAATTGTTCTAAACACCTATATAAGCATCGATCATATATATTACCCTTTGTAAAATCATAATCAAGGATTACAATATGCACTGTTTTTAAGACCCGGTCTGTATATATATTTGACATATCATGCTAAGAATGACATCTCTAATGTCAAAGCGTGTATGAAACCCATTCAAGTAGGAACGACTCTTATCTATGATGTCAATGGCAATGCATGATCTATATATATATATATATGTATATATATATATATGTATGCTTCTCCATACATCTCACAACTTTTTGATTAATTTTTTACAGATGGCGCAAACTGTTGGATCATAACAATTCGGGAGAGATATTTACCAACAAAAACCTCACTTTTTTGATATTTGAGAAGCCTTTGACGCATCTATTTTGCAATTGATCATGGGGAGATAGTACGTGAAAAAAAAAACACACTCCGACGCCTATGTAAAAATTTATTCAAACAGGTACAATAAAAGAAATTGATTTGATACTTGTTGTTACCCGTGATCCTCCATCTCCCTCTTCCTCCCCCATAGCAAATGAATTTATAGACCTTTCATCCCTTAGTTATCACTCTATGTTGTAGTGGGAGTAATGGAAGAAACATATTCTTCGTAATCTCATCGTATTTCACGTTTTTTCTTATTATATACTTGTTAGTTAATATGGGCTTCTACTATTGGGTCTAATTTATTAAGTGGGTGTGGGCTGAAGTGGAAATTTTACACCTCCACAATTGGACTAATTTTCAACCCGGATTAACACCATTCAAATCCCTCGGTCCTTGGTTCGACCGTATAACAATAAGTTCAATCCGAGGCCGGTTACTATTTGCAATTAATAATAATTATTTTCGTTCACTTTATTATTGAATTCAATAATTATTTATTTATACCCAAAAATAAAAGTAAAACAAGCAAATTAGAGAATTAGAAGATTGTGTTTTAACTTCCCTTTCACTCCCCTTTCTCTCCGTCCAAGTCTGGATTCTTGTTAAGGTAAGTTTGGTTCTGGAAATTTACGTGTATTTGAGTTCTGAAATTTGTGTAAGTTTAAATAATTGAGGTTGATACGACTTGAAGTTTATATTGGAGTGGAGGTGTTTTAATCAAGTTAGATAAATTTGTGTTTGAAGCTCGTATATAAGTGTGGAAATAAGATGGAATTACTCTGAGCATTTTTTTGTGCTTGAATAATTGTTGTTGTTGTTGTGTACAATATGGCCAGGAACTTAAGACGAGTAAACTGAGTTGAGCTTTGATGTTCTGCTTCTGTGATATTTGGATAGTGTGTCTAGTTATGTTATCAAGACTAAAGATGAGAGAATAGAATAATGATTAGTTTAACAGTTTTCATTAAAGTGGCTACTAGCCTTCCTGCACGCGTGTACGCACGTCAATGGTCTAAATAATGATTATCGGCATCGTATCGGTTTTGTAAAATAAGAATATATCGAGAATATATCGAGATATATCGGATTTATCGAATTTGCTAATTTTTAAAATTAATATATTTATAAACATATACTTCAAAATATACCAAATAAACTTATGAAATTAAAACGTATACTTCAAAATGTATCGATTAAACTAGAGAAAGACAAACATTTAATTGTTTTGACAATGAAAAAACATAAATAATACTAACTACTAAGTACAAACTAATAAAAATAAGTGTTTACAAGATAGATTGAGATGCTCATGTATCATAAACTCTCTCATCATCAGATTCAAACTCAATCTCATCATATCCATTATCTTCTTCCTCATCTTCCGAGACAAAATCATCTTCATAAAGCTCTCTTACGTCTCGGATTTCACTCAAGGGTGGTATTTCACTACCCATTTTGGACACTTCTTCATGCCTTTTCATATCTTCAATGACATTACCTTCAACAAGTCATTCTTGTACTTTTTTAGCTTCTTTGGCAAGTAGTACCTCTTGTGAGATCAAAATTTGCAAAACGCCACCGAAATATTCCTTTTTTATAAAAAAAAAGTCATCGAAATATCGGGTCAAATCAAGTTTGACCCGATATATCGCAAGTTGACCCGATATTTTGAGTTGACCGATATATTGAGACGATATGATACTTATCGTATCAGATTCTAAATATCAACAATATATCGCCGATATTTAGAACATTGACGCACGTGCGAAAGTGCTGCGCTCACGTGGTTCTACAGTATAAGACCCTACTGGGGGTTGTAGACGCCCTATTAGGGGTAGTAGGCGACATACTAGAGGTAGTAGGCGACATATTGGGCTGGGGGTAATAAGTGACATACTGGGGTAGTAGACGCTCTACTGGGGTAGTAGGTGCCTACTAGGGGTCGTAGACGACATACTGGTCAAACGTCGTTGGAGTTCTGTCAACAGTTGTCGGAGTATTGTCAACGGTCAACGGTCATCGGAATTCGGTTAACAGTTATCGAAATCTGGTCAACGGACATCGGTCGTCGGAATCCGGTTACAAAATCTTTATTTCATAAAAGACTCTTATAATGGTCTATTATAGTTTATTCAATTCATGAAGAATATAATTGTATTTTTGTTGTGTAAATTGACTAGTGAGAATTTATAAATATAATTTTTTTAGTGGGAAGAAAATTCTTAAATTTAGGGCCAGTGGGCGTTAACCCATAATTTTATGAGAAAATGCCCATTTAATACTAATTTGACCACCTCTTAGCCCATTTAAATGATTATAAAAAATATGTCTATTCCAATATAAGGTGTCATTAGTTGTACCCAAATGAAAAAATCTTTACTAAAACTCTAAGGGAGCTACATTATTTTAATCTCATTTTACTCTCACCCCTAAAACATGTTTAGAGAGAGAAAATAGAAAAGAGAGAAGACTTGACCAGAACCTCACCGGTCGTAGGTCGCCGGAATCTTATAGGTCGTCGGAATTTCACTTGATTTTTTTGTTTTTCGTTCTACACCTAAGTATGAAAGTTATTGAGGGTAGTAATTTTGCACACTTGATGATTTTTCATTTCTGCATCCAAGTATGAAAGTTATTAGGAGTAGTAACTTTCCACATGTTCTGATTTGGAGGTAATAAACTTCTATTGAGATTTTATTGAGGGAAATAAACTTCTTGAATAGATGACAATAAAGACAAAATAGCACCATAATGTATACAATGTAATAAACAATTTATAAAACGTAACAAACATTTTTATTGGAGTTAGTAAATTTTAAGAAGAATTTATTACCCCCGATAAAAAATTTGAAAATATAAATTCTTACAAAATCTACATCAAATAAAGGGAAAAAGGAAAAAAATTAAAAATGTACCTATCATTGGTCAAAGTTTACTACCCGTAATAAAATATTTATTACCCTTAGTAGAACTTTATTACATCCAGTAAAAACACATTTACCGGGGTTGACAGGACCCACCCCAGGTTAAACCCTTTTAACCCGAAGTAAATCCTGCGGGGACCACCTCAAAGGAACTTCTTACCGAAACCCCCTTGAAATGACCAACCCTTCCTACTAAACTAACTAAACCGGGTTAGTCAGAGCAGTCTACAGAGATGATTACCCCAAAGAATTTTACGCAGCAACGGAAAGATCGACTATGCCTCGACTCTCGTACGCGCTCGACCTCCTCTCAAGAACCCTGCATCACTGGGCATTTAAAAACGAAAGACCCAGGGGAGAAACATTTAAAAACTGTTAGAGTGAGTGGACGAAAATCAAATATAAAACTCTATTTCTTTTAATGCTCTCCCAAAAATGTTTTGATTTAAAAACTGTTTATGCATGCCCACAAATACCAAATATTCCACAATTGCATGATAAGATAAACAAGGATTATGGGAAGAGAAATGTTCTCAAACATAATCAGTCTGACCTCTCAGACTAGGGTCGGAGCTAAGAGCTCTAGTAGCGCCCTCACGCTACTCTATGCTAGCTATATAAAATAATACGGTCAACCCTTGAAATATCAACCTGACCTCTCAGGCTTGTCTGTCCTCTCAGACCAGGGTCGGAGCTAAGAGCTCTAAATAGAATGATAACGGTCAACCCTTATAATATCAACCTGACCTCTCAGGCTTGTCTGTCCACTCAGACCAGGGTCGGAGCTAAGAGCTCTAAATAAAATGATACGGTCAACCCTCATAGTGCACTACGTAGTTTGCCTGACCTCTCAGGCTAGGGTCGGAGCTAAGAGCTCTAGTAGCGCCCTCACGCTACTCTAGCTAGCATATTATTGGTCAACCCTTATAATAAACATTCAACAATACATTAATCACATTCTCTTCCCAAAACAATAAATTAAAACAATTCCTTGTCATATATGCATAAAACCAATTTCCAACGAAGTCTCGGGTTCAATTCCATTCGAAGGACGGCCCTCACCGTCTATACCCATTTTCGGAAGAAATAGAAAATCGAGTAATAATGTAAATACGTTCAAGAACCCGAGAAGGATATAATTTTCGGAAACAATCATAAACACCATGCAATTAACTCAATAATTAAGGCATGCATTTATTTAAAATAATATGTCCACTCACAGTACTATTGCGACCTTTCCGCTCGGAAAGCTCCTCGAGCGAAACCCTCGAACTAACCGCGTAGTCGAGCCCGTCTCACGTCCGACCAGAGACTGTACAACAAATCACCAAATTAGTCAATCACGGTTGACTTGGTCGTTTCCTAGTTTGACCAGGAAATTCTTATTTGACCACATTCCTTTCTTTTTAACAGCTTTTCAACATCACACTTATTTCCGATTATCGACTCGAAGTTTGGTTTCCGTTTACGCCACTTTAGCATAAGTATTTTATCTCTTTACTTATTGTGAGTCGATACGTCGATAATTAAATTATCCGATTGTTTTTCCACGATTAACTTGACAATTCCGTTAATAGGAGTCAACAACATCTCCCTCAACCACTAGAGCGGTCAACATATTATAATTCCCATACTTCACGAATTAACTTCAAAACCTTTAACTAAAATTCTACCTTTTCTTTAACCTTTTCAACCCGATTTAACATCTTCTAGTAAATGGAAACCTTCCAAAAAGGGAAAGTTTCCCAAAATGGAGAGTTTCCTAAATTGGTAAGTCTTCCTTAAAATGGGAAGTTTCCTAAAATGGAAACTTCCTACTTATGTCCAATTTTACGTAAATATTTCGATTACGATTCAACTAACACTTTTCGATTCAAAGCTTAATGGGAATTTGGTTTCTACCTCTTCGGCATTCTGTCGGTTTACGGTATCACCGGAATCTTCGCCGGATTCCGGTAACTTGCCGGAATTTCGCCAGAGTTTCCCCGTTTTCTTCGTCACCAAGTTACGACAACAAGACAACAAAACCACATCAGAATATTCTCCAAAACAACCAATTGTCACAGAATACCAAATTAAACAACACTGATCACAGGGAAACATCACTCACCTAAACTCGGTTCGAACTCAATACCACTGCCTCCACTCCAAACCACTGCAGTTGCTCCTCCAGTTCCTCCTAGACGTCACCCAGCCTCCCAAAACTCGCAAGAACACCAAGAATGGGTCGCCGGAGGGAGGAGTAGAAAGAACCCAGAAAATCCCAGAAACAGTGGAAATGGGGGTTCTCAAATAGAGCTCGATTTTTAGGTTTAAAGGTATGAAAATGAAGAGGAAGAGAAGAGGAGGAGAACCATACCGGTCGGAGGCTGAGTCGCCGCCTGGAACGCCGGAATCCGGCCAACACAGACGCTCTTCCTCCTCCTCCGATCTCCTCTGATGTTGGGTGGTTGCAGAATTGGTTTGAGGGGTTTTAAAGAGTGAAGGAAGGCGAGTATTTTGGTGGTGGTTGATGGTGAGGGTGGTGGCCTGAACCGGCTGGACGCCGTCGAGGACCAAGTTCGACCGAAGGAGAGGAAAGCTCGAGCGGAGCTCGACTTGGTTCCTTTGACCAAGTCTGACCGGTCTCCCCTTTAAATAGGGTGCACGGACGAACAAGATTAAATGACAAGAAGATCTGACGGCCAAGAACTAAAGGGTAAGAATTAATTACCAAAATGGTAAATAAATGTTACCAGAATGGTAAGTAAGATTACCATAAACTTCCGAAATTCACAGAAAATAGCCGGAAGCTCCGAAAAATATTCCGGAAATACCGAGAGACTCGTGTTGACACGTACTACAACATCGAGTCATCAATTCAGGTATTTGGAGAGTTTAGAAAAACTCAAAATTTAACTCGAACGATATCTTATCGAATAACCGTTCGTAATTAGAAGTCCTCGGTAACTCGTGAATCTCTGTGAAAGGTAACTTTTATTAACTTTAAAAGATTCGGGGTGTGACAGGGGTAGTAACACATTTATTACCCTAGTAACATCACTCCCTTACCATGTGCCCTCCCTCACCATACCTACTCCTCCCTCATGACCTCATCGAATTTGTTTCACCTCCCTCACTGAAGAAGCTTCGCTGCATCCTCACCGTGGACGTCGGCTGAGTTGCCAATCAACTGCGCGCCCATGCCGCCGTCGACGAGTCTGGCAATAAACCTGCTGATATGAGGGATGAAAGAGAGGGAGAGGGAGAGAGAGAGAGAGAGAGAGAGAAAGAGATCTTTGATAGTGTTGTGTTGTCAAAGCCGAAGAGGCTCCTAACATGTAGCGTTCAGCCTGCTCGGCATCCGGTCATGAATCTATACTAGATCCGGTGAATCTCAGCCATGATCGGCGGCGTTAAAGGAGCTGCGGATTTCAAGGAACCAGTCGCTGGGGGTGGACGCGGCGGCGACTGTGACTTCAAGTTCAATAGAGGATGAGAGAGGGCTTGGGGTGGGCTTGTAGAGAGAGAGAGAGTTCAGAACGTTCAGATCTAGAGGAGAGAAAGAGAGAAGAGAGGGTTCTGAACATTCAGATCTGCAGGAGAGAAAGAGAGAAGATAGGCTTAGGCTGGATTTGGTGCAGCTGAGCTTATAAGATATAAGCTGACTTTTAGCTTATAAGCAGAAGGTGAGTGTTTGCAGCTTTTTCTTTTTCTCTCAAAACACTATACTTTTTTAAGAAGTAGGTTATTTTTGGACTTACCAAACACCAAAATCTTTAGTGGTTAAAAGCAAAGGAGCTTATAAGCTCTCCCAAACCCAGCCTTAGTTGAATAGAAACGACGGTACGTTCGTTATTTTAGTAAGAATCATTAGAATGGGCTGCTGAATTCTTCTTTCATTGAAATTAGACTTAATTTGGTTGTTTTTGACTAAATGTGTATTTTTCTTAATTTTAATAATAATTTTATAATTTCATCATAATACCTATGCTAATGAAATATTATAATGAATGAAAATTCCATTAAAATTGAATGGAAAAGATTTCCTCGGAAATACCTCTCCATCAAATTGCTACTTTTGAAAGGCTTGAAGTTCATGACTGATTTTAGAGTTGATAAGATTTGTATTGCTCAGGCGCGAGAGCGGTTTGCGGGATGGAACGGGATGAAACGGCGACAGCCGTCCGATCTTTAATGAATTGATCATGTCCGTTTAAGTCCGTTTAATTCTGTCCATTGGATCAATTCATTAAAGATCGAACCACTGTCGTCGTTTCGTCCTGTTCCGTCCTGCAAACAGCTTCCACTTCTAAACAGTCTCGTTGATAAGATAGCGTTCAACAACAAATTACATAGTAACGCGTTAAAAGTCATTGTAAAGAGCGCTCATGCCTATTGAGTCAAAAACTGAAGTCATTGTAGACAGCGCTAATGCCCATTTTATTCAAGGCTGAAGTCATTATATAACTTCAGTCTTTGACAGGGAGTTATATAATTTACCTAGATTACCATCTTTTTCTTCTGTGCTGCATTCAGAAACGTATGTATGAAACACGGTTTGGGAAATATATGGTGCAACGTGTATGTGAACGAGTGTCAAAGAGACAGACATTGACACAGAAGTCGACCGTGAACAGAAAGGTGGCAACGAGTCAAGATTCAAGGAAATAAAAACGAATCTCATTTGGTAGTGCCCACTGTCCACACTCATACTGCAACTGTAACTTTCGCAGCAGGTTTCACTAGGGTCTAGGGCCATCGAGAAATGCAGCTTTCAAGGTGTTTGTGATAACGAATACATTAGCCATGTCGACTTGTGCCGTCATGATGATACGTTTTTTTTCTAGGAAGGTTACGGTTATATATACAGTCAAACCAAAAATGAATATTCAGAACCCAAAACTGCAACCTTACACTTTAACATGGCCGGCCAAAAATGAATACTTGATAATGTAGTAAACCGAAGCTTCCTCATTAGACTTGACTCACTTGAAAAACCTCAAGAGTCAAGACGTCAGCTATCACTTCGAACTTAATTTCTAAGCGTGTTCTTGAAGACTATTATGAGTCTAAATTCCAAAGTACACAGAAACGTGCATTATGCTCAATACACCTGGATCGATCGATTTCTATAACCCCTGTGAATACTAGAATTTTCCCTTCCCTTTAGTCTTAAGTCTTGACCCATGCCCAACTGCAGCTCCACAAGCACCTCTCAAGTCTAAAACTCTTCTCGTCTTTCTTGTTTCATACCCTACCCTGCAGCTAGCAGAAACACACCAAAGAGATCGATTACCATAATGAATCCCTCATATTCGTCTGAGACTCATGAGAACACTGAAACAACAACAGGGACACTTGCTTCTCGTGTTGTTGATCAGTTTGAAGAATCGGCCGCAGACACAAACACAGGTAACTCATGTGAAAGTTATAGTGGCATGGATACTGATGTGTTCATAGCGGCACGAGAAGGCAGTATCGATTGCCTTAGAGAACACGGAGAGCGTCTTCACCAAATGTTGACTCCATACAAGAACACAGTTCTCCATATTTATATAGCATGCGTAGGCCGTGCAACATTGGCAAAATCTGTAACAGTGATGAAGCCGAAGCCAGCCAAAATCGTCGAGGAGATCGTCCAGATGTGCCCGCGGTTACTATTGCAGCCCAATGAGAACGGAGACACTCCATTACACTTCGCGGCCAGACATGGGCATGCTGCAATAGTGGTTGCTCTTATACAGGCTTCGCATTCAGCTTGTCATCATTCCAGCGACCTCGAGAGAGGTATCTCGAACGAAAAGACGTGCTGTCAGATGCTCATAAGAACAACCAACAAGGAAAAGAACACTGCATTGCACGAGGCTGTGCGCTTTAATCACCTTGATGTAGTGAGGGTACTGACCACAGAGGACACCGGTTTCTCGTACAGTGCAAATGATTCCGGCGAAACTCCGGTTTACATGGCTACTGAGAGGGGATATCGTGCCTTGCTTATTGAAATGCTCAACAATTGCACAAACCCAACTTATCAAGGCCCCAACGGTTACACGGCTTTGCATGCAACAGCTATCTCCAATGATGAACGTAAGCCTCTACATATACACACACACTCTAGTGAAAATTATAGATATGTTTTGGTTCATTTAACTAAATAGTACGTCTTTGTTTTGATGTTTTAGAAATGACGAAAAAACTACTACAGACCGAAAGGGCTTTAACAAGAGCAGTAAACGAACTAGGACAAACTCCGCTTCACTTAGCAGCATGTTGGGGTCACACTGCAATTGTGAAACAACTGCTACAGTGTGATAAATCTGCTGCATACATTTGTGATTACAGAAAGAGGTCGCCATTTCATATTGCATGTTACCAAGGCAGTATATCTGCAGTGAAAGAGCTAGTTTCTCGTTGCCCTGATTGTTGTGAATTCGTTGATGACAAAGGTCGGAATGGTCTTCACTATGCCATCGACGGTAATAGTCATCAGGTAGAAGCCTTTATACGAAATGATCCATGGCTTAGCAGTTTCCTTTTAAATGGAAAAGATGCTGATGGGAACACACCTCTCCATTATATTGCTACTTCTCTCTACGAAGGCATGGATTTTATAAGTGAACCTAGAGTTGATAAGATGGCATTCAACAAAAGAAATTTAAACGCTTTGGACATCCTTCAAAACATTAATGAATTAAGCGAGAAGGTAAGTTTATTTGGGATCGAACAAATACGTTGTTCATATATGCTTGGTTATACATTTGGTTTGAAGTGCATAATTAGATTGAATTTGTTTACGAAGATGATATTTCGATTATATATAGGGCTTTTCTATTAAAGATCTCTTATTGCGGTTTATATGATGGACGATGCATTAGATCAACTTTTCAATTATATTTTTCTAATCTTAAGTGTTCATGTATATGTGTGTTTCATTTTTTTAGGTGGTGCTGCATACAGAACTTAGCCGGCAGTTGACAAAAACCGGTGCAAGAGGACATTGCCGTCTTCGAACCCACCAAGATGGTCCGAAAGAGTTCATGGTAAATGAAATAAAAGAAGCTCATCTGGTAGTGTCAACACTCATAGCAACTGTAACCTTTGCAGCAGGTTTCGCCGTGCCCGGTGGTTACCAAAGTGAAAAGGGACCGGACCAGGGTTTTGCGGTGCTAACAAAAAATGCAGCTTTCAAAACATTTGTGATGGCCAATACACTAGCTATGTGTATGTCTAGTTGTGCTGTCATGATCCGCATAGTTTTGGCGATCCGAAGAAAGAACGAGGAGCATGGTCCCGTGGTCCGAAGAAAGGAAGAGCATGGTCCTTTTCTTACTGCAATAAATCTGACATTTTACGCCCTCATTGCAATGGTGGTGGCATTTCTTGCTGGCACATATTCAGTTTTAGGTCATTCACCAGAACTTGCTATCACTGCTTGTGTATCTGGTTGCTTTTTCTCCTTTGTGTTTGGTTATTTCATGCTTTCTCGTAAAATGGATGACTTACGTATACATTGGTTCAACGCGCATGACACCGTCATGATCTGGTTACGCATGTACAAAGTGTGATGCATACAGAGAGATTCTTACGTAGGGAGGGACTATGTAACAATTGTATGTTAACTATCATAAACTCAAGTTACAAAGGACAGTATAAGATCACACCATCAGTAATCAATCCTAAGCTCTTGTGTAAACCTTGTCAGATAATCTTAATCAAAACAACAATTCATTCGGTCATTACAACAAGTTGGGATAGAACTTATAATTCTACAACTTGATAAGTCGACAAACAAATTTGCTAACCCGAGTAGAAAACATCAACCAAGGAATAATTCCAACCTGCAATCGAACAAGGAAAAAAATCAGAAAATAATATTCAAAACCATCAGATGCTTCCTATCCCATGCAATTCGAAAGAACATAGGGCCTGTTTCTGTATCTAGGTTTGGATCGATATGCATAACCATTCAATTCAAGGAGACCACTGACTTGAATGGAAACAACAGAGGGTAAGTTCAAATGAGTAGATGGATTAAATCTAAGAAGTACATCTCCAACCATTTGGTAAGAACTGGAAAGGATAAGTTTCCTCAATTAAGTCACTTATCTTCTTCCTTCAACTTCCACAAAAGGTGGATGCTGGGCTCTCTTTCTTTCTTTAAACTATAAGTTCATTAATCCAACCTTCCACAGCAAACAGGCCCATACTCTATTCTTTCAGACTTGATGACTCTGCTTATTCATATACGTATAAAGCTAACAGTAACCTGTTGCCATGAGACTTCCATGTTTACAAGTTATGACAACATAGCTACATGTATATAATAGTTAGATGACTAGGTACTGTTAGCTTATATGAAAGATATACGAAGGAACTAAAAGAAAAGCTAAAAGAAGTGACACTAATAAGATCATTTAGCTGCTCGATACACGAAGGTAACTGTAACAATTATCCCATGAAAAGTATACTACTACAGCAAGAACAAAAAAGTACGGTCCAATCTTATTTACCATAACATTTCCATTTAATGCTCCTCCAGTCCTCCACGATATCACCTTTTCTGAAAAGCAAAAATATATATTTCTGTTACTGAAAAGCAAATATAAATAATCATGAGTGCATTCGATTATTTCTGATACTATCACTTGTGATCTGCATCCTACTTGGTCTGTGCTTCAGAAGCTTATCTCCTTCCTCTTTCTCTTTTGTTGATAGATTAGGAATTATGCGAATTAATATGCTTAGGAGAGGCGGATATGCATGGTAGTGGGGAGAACTCAGATGTCAAATGGTTTAAAGAGAAGAACAAAGAAATACTAGCGAATAGCCAAATTGGTAGCAAGATCTACACAACTTGATAAGTAAATTTGAAACAATAATGTATTACCAAAGGGTTGAACAAGTTGTTGTGATATGGAGGCAACCGGAACCCTCCAAAACCAGCAAACCAGCACAAGATATGTCAAGACCTAAGTGGGGAATTATTGTAGCTGTCAGAACCTTAACTCAGGGAAGGCAAAAAGAATACTTGAAATGTTAATAGACCTGACAATACCTTGAAGATGAACAAAAGATTCAGATACAAATTATATGAACTTTTTATCTCCTTGCCATGTAACTCTTGATCTGGAAGTCGGAAAAACTATCAGAATCTATCCACCCATAACAGCTCACCAAAACACATAAAACTAAATAAATAGCTGAGTTTGCAAACAGTACGCTTTGCGAGTTCTTTCTCCTTAGCAGTGGCCATCCTCCTAAGCTTTGCAGCTTGCGCAAATGTCGCTGGCCTGCATTCAACAAAACTAAAATCATACAACTGCAAAATGTATGCTCAAGTTCAAAACACGAAAGAGACATCTGTGAACCTCTAATCACTACCGTATGCTCAAGTTTCATACATGTTCTTAACTCAATAAAGAAGCTAACAAGATTAACTAATCCACAATTAAAGCCGAAACCGAAGACTTGAAATCAACAAACTACTCACTGTGTCAATGAGCTTGCCTCTTTGGAAAGCTCTTTGATCTCTCTCCGTAACCGAGTCTCCTCAGCAGTCACTGGTCCTCGCTGAGAATACCAAATCCACTCAATCACAGTCAGAATTGAACTTTCAGAAAACATGAAAACGAATCCAATTGAAGAATTCAAGCATCGAATTTGAAGATTAAGGCAAACGATTTCTGAAATCTATGCAGTGGGGGTAGAGTTTTGGTTACCTTCTTTAACTGTTCGAGCCACCTAGAGAGGAACTGGAAAGCCACGACGATGATGAAGACGACGGGAGCTGCGGTTGAGATTCGGTGCTCCGTTAGGGTTTCCATTACGTCGGCCATGGATTTTAGCTCTCAGGATTTGCACGGCCACCGTCTATGAACACTGACGTGTTGGTGTGTTCTTCTTTTAAAATACCTACACTCTTTATAGTTGGGCCTGGAAATTATCCAACCCAATATGAATAAAAATGAATTATATCGTTTTCAGACTGATTGACCTCAATTCGTACGTGTCATTTGGCATTTTATTTTTGTTAATTTATGCATAATAAAATATTTTAAAAAATAAAATAGTTGGTAGTTATTTTCAGTTGTATACATAATAAGAGTTTTACTCTCAGTTTTTCTAAAAAAAAGGTTTTAGTATGGATCTATAAAATGTAAAGTTCGAAAATTTAACTGTTTGTACAGTATCATTTAGTTTAGTGACATTAGTATTTCTATAATAAATAAGATGTCACGAGTTCGGCTCACAATATTGTAACACAAATGTATATTTTAATTTCAAAAAAAATAACCATTTGAAAAACACATTTGACTTTATTAATAGAGATTTAGTTGCTCGTTGTTTTATGGTTGTAATAAATGTTAGAATATTTAAAATAAAGAAGCTGTTGAAGTTTGAGCATAATATTTTTAGAGATTTTGGGTTTTACTTCCTCATTTTAAAGAAACTTTTAAAAAGTTGTTGGACATGCTCTTAATTTATTTTTTAGAAAAATGTAAATCTACAAATAGACATTTAATATTGCAAATGTGCAAAATAGAAATAAATACACCACATTTATTTTTTTTAACCATGTCTAATATTTTTAGTTTTTTTTTTCAACCATTTACAACGTCATAGATAAATTTAGAAGTTTAAATTGTTAGTGAAGCTTTGACATCAAAATTTGGCTTCCTATTATATAGGTTTAGACATACTTAAAGATGAAAATTATTTTCTAATCTTAAAAAACTTTTAAATAAACCGTGAGATGTCGATTATTTAAAGAAAAAAACACAGCTACATTTACCTCATCCTTCACTGTCAAAAGGAACACCGCTCATCCAATCAAACAGCCCAAATCAAATTGTGGCCCAAACCCAAAGAGACAAAAATATCAACGTCCCAAATTTACCCATCTACCCCTCATAAATAATATCCCACCACTCACATCCAGCAGTGGCGTGCAGCGCATTTTATTCTGGATGCTTTGATCACCTCCAACCACCCTAACAAAACCGCCAAACAAAAACCCCAGCCCCATTTCCGTCATTCCACCCATTCCCCCACGTGCCAACCAGTCCACATCCACCCGCATCTCCACGTGTCCCACCTCCTTCCCAAACAAACACACCAGAAAACACACCCCCGAGCCAATTACACTACGCCTCTCAAAACCGCGCGGATCGCTGACGTGGCGAAAAGAGTTTCAAAATCCCGCCTAAACCCGGACTTCAATTTTTTCGTGAAGCGAAATTTAATTTTGGCCCCTCTTATATTTTTTAGAGACCCCTTCTTATCCCTTGACACATCTTCGCCTCATTTCTCACACACACACAAAGGCACCGCACCACACCACACAGCCCCTCACCTCTCTATATCATATTTCTTCTCACTTTCTCTCCCTTATCTTCTTCTTCGACAACCCTAGGTAAACTCGCCGCCGAGTCACCCGTTTCCGGCTCAATTTCGCCCGATTCCGAACGATTCTCACCGGTTCTGTGTTTTTTGACAGGTTTAGCTATGAAAGGTGGGAAATCCAGAGCTGCGGCGCCGAAGCGGTCCGATACCAAGTGAGTTTCAGCTTTAATTCGCTGTTTTCGTGTGTAATTAGTCGGAAATTGAGCGATTTAGATCTGGATCGTGTTTGTGTTAGGTTTGGATTTTGATTTTCGGTCGTGGATTTTGGTTTTAGGTTAAAGACGAAAAGCGCGGGGGCGAGCAAGGCAGCGAAGAAGGCTGGGAAGGATCCGAACAAGCCTAAGAGGCCTGCTAGTGCCTTCTTCGTTTTCATGTACGGTCAACGCTTTTTCTCTCTCCTCTGAACTGTTCAGATCTGTGAATTTTCAATTTTTGTTTGTTTGTTTGGTGTGAATTAATTTCGCTGACTTTTGGTTGTGGTTTTCTGAACAGGGAGGAGTTTCGGGAGAAGTACAAGACGGAGCATCCCAACAACAAATCGGTCGCCGCTGTAAGCGATTCTGATTTCTCCAGATCTACATGCTCATTTTTTTATTCGATTAGTTTTGCTATGAAATTTTCGCAATTTATGAAGATTTTAATGGTGTATTTTTTTCGTGTTTGGTATTCGAACAGGTTGGTAAAGCTGGTGGTGAGAAATGGAAATCGTTGTCTGATGCTGTGAGTTATCTGTTTGTTAATAATTTGTTACTTGGTGGAATATTCGCCAATAGTTTACTGACGGTTGCTTGCGCAAATTATACAGGAGAAAGCGCCTTACCAGGCTAAGGCTGAGAAGAGGAAGGTTGAATACAACAAGAACATGGATGTTTACAACAAGAAACAGGTATGCGTTTTGGTTTTAATTGTCTCTGTGTTTCATGAAGATTTCTGTCTGACATTGGTTGTTTGATTGTGTACAATAGGCTGATGGTGAGAATGGAGCTGAGGAAGAGGAGTCTGACAAGTCCAAGTCAGAGGTGAATGATGAGGATGATGATGATGAGAGCGCTGGCGAAGTTAGTGTAGTTTGTCTCAAACCTGTTGCGATTTGTTGCTTCTTGTTATCTAGACGAACTGTTAATGACTGATTCTGATTCATTGTGCAGGATGAGGACAATGATGAGTAGAGAAATATGACAAATGGAGGAGAGAAGGAAGCAATGTGTAGGATTACTTAGTTAATGACCAGCATTGTCTCTGATTTAAGTGCGCATTGTCTCTGATTTAAGCGCGCACTGTCTCATGGAAAATAGGAGCAGAGTAGGAAAAACAAAAACCAAGGGATTATCAATGCGGGGCCTTCTGCTTCTTCCTCCCATATCTTTCTGTACTTAATGATCTTTTTAATCTTTAATGGTATACAGCTTGCTTGATTATAAAGATGCTTCCATCACTTTGCTTATGCATTTGGTTGCAGCTTGGCTTTGATTGAACTCCAATGATATATGCTTTGTGATGGCTGGAGTTTCAGTGGTTTTGTCTGCTTTTGGAAGTATAGATTTTGGTTTGTTTGATGTGAAGTTGTGCTGTGACTTGAGTCTGCAGGTAGCGTTTGCCTTTCATTCACGTTCCAACTGGGTTGGGATTCCTCTCTTTTGGGAATATGTTTCCTGACCCGTTCTGTCAGTAGGTGTGATTTGGTAGTCTTTCCCATGCTTTTATTTTGTCAAGTGGTCTGCCGAGGATGTGTGATTGTTCATTGGAATTGTTCAAATTTGATTTGGTGCAAGTGTTTTCAATCTCCTTTTGAGTTTTACCAACTCCACTGGTCCAACAATTTGCCAAGGCTCATCTTGAATCCATTTTCCGGCTCATCTTCTATTCCTTTGTTCAACCAACTCATCAAGCCACCACCTCAAGATCTTACGAGACTTTGGTCTGGAGGAACCTACTGCAGAACTGGTTAATCATAAGAAACGTCAAGGAACTGGTCAGGGAAGGCGACATCCTCATCCTGCTCGAGCATGGGAGAGAAGCAAGGTCACTCTGATGGGTCTTCACTTTTGTCTTCAACGATGGAAAACGAAAATGTTCTTTTCATGTAATCATGTTACTGGGTTTAAGTTTTGTGAGAACGACTGCTCCTCCAGACAACAGACGTTCCTCCAGACCGAAGTCTCGTAAGATCTGATCGATCTTCTATATGCATGTACGTAGTAAAACTATTTGCAGTAGGTATTATGCGGCGAAAGATCCTAAAGGTTGGGGTGAGAGAGGGGCAGAGTCAAAGAGAGAAATGAGATATACTATAAATCACCTTAAAGAATGTAAGAGGAATCCTGACCATCCATGAGGGTTCATATTCATTTATGAGGAAATATAAGCAGAGAATTATGAGAGGATCCGCATCCGTCTTCTTCTATATAGAATTATAGATAGTTCATTGCTGTCTAATTTCTTACTGGAAGGTTGGCTATTCAGGGTTTTTGTATATTTTGAGGATGTACAGTTCCGTAATTAATTTTTACAATTTACTGTTCTTACTTTAAAAATTCATAACAAAATATCTAAATTATAATTTTTGAGTTCTTTCAACTTGGATGGTGTTTGAAATTATTAATGGATAGGTGACATATTTTGGTGAAAATAAGAACAACGTAGAACTTGTTCTAGGATATTTGATATATATGTGTATTGGTCCACGGACTATATGTAATAATCCATGTTGTAATAGGGTTATACACATATTCATGTAATAGACCTATTGACTTATGTGATAGCCCAAGAGGCTCATCCGCTTATGTATTTCCCTATATAAAGGGTTTCATTCTATCAATAATATGAGTAGACAATAATATTCTATAACATGTTATCACCACTTAGCTCTAACCCTATAGAGCAAGCAGGCCGCCACCAAAGAAAAAAAAATCTGCGGTGCGCACACCGCTGCGCACCACCGTGGACTTCCACGCACCACTGCTGCCACCTCATGGGTACCGCTGCACACCCCCGTTGGCAGCCGCATGGTAGCAATACTCACTGTGCCCATAGCTGAGTGTGCTCTACTTGGTCGTTGACATTGTCCGACACTCATGGTTTCATTTTGTAAGGCTTGTTCTTTAACTAAGGAAGGTGAAAGATCCTCTTATCCTATGCTACAAAAGATACCATTCTTATTGAAAATCTAAAGAAGAATTATGTAGACCGATGCAACTAACGTACAGACACCGTATACGCTTTTATGGTGTTGGTTGAAGGGCTAACACACTGGTCATGTGTTGCACCATCGTCTACCACATGTTGCTTATGTATCTATGGACACACTACCTATCCCTAAAAAGGGACATGCATGCATGTATTAATTCGTCCATGACTTACCATCATTGCATTAATGCACGACAGCTCGTAACTGTGTGCTAGGATTGATACGAAGTTGTAATCATTGAACTCGGTGGGATAGTAACAGATCTCCAAGCCTTGAGTCTCACAATGTGTCAAATTCCACTGCCACAGTGCCTAATGATGATGTGTCGCGTGAGATGAACATGTTCTAAGGTTGGATATGAGTTACTTTGACAGACGATCTCCTTAACCGCTACACTGCGGATTGTCACTTTGAGACTGTATTCCCGCCGTTAGAAGGAGATAGGAACTCCAGTGTTCAAGTGGGAACGACGTGAATGTCATGGTTGGTCACCACTAAGTCTCAATATGATCTCAAAATAACTATAGTGACGAGATCAATGCTGCTTATGTCTGTAAAGAATGATGTCCTACCAAGAGGACATGGCTCGACCAGATTGAGGTGGTCTTGATGTCATGGCTCGACCATATTAAGGTGGTCTTGACGCTATCACATTGTGTGGTGATATGAGGGCGTCATAATGTGGCAACATTGTGTCATAGGCCTTGTGGCTCTCCGAAGGTTAGGGTTGAGGCCCTTGGGTTCGATATATACTCGTACTGAGAGATAAAACGAGTTTGGCACTACTGGTCTATTGATCAGTGATACTCACTCCTTCTCATGAAAGTCTGAATTGTGACTATTGTTGGGGGACGCCTCAACGTCAAAATCCAATTCATAGAAAGAGATCTCTACAATGACTACACTAGTGTACATAAGGACGTGAGATGATGAGTTTATCGAACCACATTTTGTTGATAAATCGACAAAGTGTATTGACCTAAATGGGAAGATGCGACCCAGATAAAGGGATGGGTCATTGGGCAGGTGTTGCGGACACCGCAAGCATAAACCTTATCAAGTAAACCTTTATGAGTTAGCGTAGTGATAACAAGAGTCTTAGACTCCCTTATGGCGCAAGGTTTCTCACAAACACGTATTGGGATCGATTACGATGAGAAGTACTCTAGTAATGGATGATATTGCACTCCACTACCTTGATAGTTTAATAGTTCCCCAAGAACTGTACATGCAACCCTATGAATATGATCATAGTACGTCTCTATGGGATCTGAGATATGCATGAAGATCTTAAACAGACTTCATAAGCCCAGATCAAGTGGAGCTTGCGTTGGCCTAGAGTTTTGGATGCATACTACATGACTCTTTGATTTTGGATGGGATATGATGAATAATGTCATTACGTATTGATTCCAGATGATCGCAGTATATCCTGAACGTCCGATGTTGGAATGAAAAATATCTTGGGAAAGACACAATCTCACATTGAAGTCGATGGATTATGTATTGATGATGTATTTCTATCAATCGACTTAAGTCCTCTAAAGAAGAGTTGAACTTTCATATACTCCCATGATTAGTCAAGGTCTTTACTCTAAGAGAGAGTGACCCGTTTAATCAAAAGAAAGACTTGACCTCTCTTCAATTCATTGAAAAGTTAAGTAGCTTTGTGCCCACGCAATGCCAATGATATGACAAATGACATCACTTAAATACTCTAAGAGTATCTGGCATATTCAATCCCTATGATATGAGAGAACGGTTGTTGCTTATATCATCGCTAGTCATGCATGAATCAAGATGCATCAGAAGCAGAATCATGATCTAGAGACTGGTCGGTTTTGTGGCCGAGTTGCTGGACATATTGCACGTAGCATGTGCGCTGCCTGTGCATGCAGCATGTGCGCTGCTTGTGCATGCAGCATGTGCGCTGCCTGTGCACACTGCATGTGCGATGCCTGTGCACGCTGCATGTGCGCTGCTGCCAGGGCTTGTCTATGTGCACGCGTGCACTGCTGCCTGGCACTATACATGCACCTGGACACCAGCTGTCGGGCGCTGTGCACTAACTGCCGAGCGCTGCACACCAATTGTCGAGCGCTGTACACACAACTGCTAGGCACAGTGCATATAGCTGTTGAGCACTGAATAACGACACATTTGAGACATGTTGAAAGAGCATACATATGTCAAGTTGTCAGAACAACTTCATGGTCACTAAGGATCTGGAAACACCCTATGATTGATGCTTAGATTAGGGGGAGATGCAGATTTGAAAGAAAGTAGCATATACATGTCATCATCAAATGTGAAGGGTGTGGTTGTTTGTGTCAACCATGTTGCACTCTTTTTTTCTTAGTCTAAGCTTTTTGTCCCACTGGGTTTTTGCTTGACAAGGTTTTTAACAAGGCAACATTGCTTGCACCACTAAGACCATTGATCTCCCTTTATGGTTGATCATGACAGACTTGTTCAAGTCTTGACTCACATCTACTCTTGAGAAATATGTTGGTTGCACCATTCATCAGGAAAATTTGAGTGAAGCACACATTAGGGAATGCATCACATAGCGAGTTCTCAATGGAGCACCATTCCGACATGAAGACGTGACACAAGGGGAAGTGTTCTAGGATATTTGATATATATGTGTCTTGGTCCATAAGTTGTATACGGACTTTATATAGTAATCCATGTTGTAATAGAGTTTAAGTGTGTGTATATATATATATTCTGTGACTACAGAAAAACAAACTAAATCAATCCGACTGGTATAATTTGAAAGCCAAACGATACTTATGTGTTGATTAAGAGGCTCGTCTGTTCTGTTCAGTTTGTAACACTTGGTTTGCCAAGGATGAAAATGATTTAGCTGTATCTTGCATCTCTGTAGTTTTCAGATTTATTCCCTGTAACTTGCTTATGTTCTCCTGGAGCTTATTTTGTGCTATTTTAGCTACATTTGTTTCCTGCCGCCAAAAACAAATGATGCAGTTAATAAAAACATTCAGATATTCTTCTTAGCTAATCTAACTACTAAGAAAATGTGTAATTCACAAAGATATGTGTATGTAAATTGTTCTTACAGCAGACGCAAATCCGTATCTCCTCTTGATTTCATCAACAGCGCCAACCTGCACATCCTGTGGTTCTTCCCTTGGGGGGTTTTTCTCACTCTTGGTCTTCATTTGTTTCAGTACTTTACCTGTGATTGGAAAAATGTCAAGAAACTTTCAAGGCATCCAACAGGATGACTCTAAATTGATATAGATGGTTTGAACTGACCTTTGAAGGCCATAAACTTGCTTGCCAGTTTGTCCTTATTAAGTCCTGCCAACATATTTTGCTCTTTCGGTTTCTCTCCAGGAATGTCAATCTCGATATCATCTTCAAAAAAAGCAAAAAGAGTTTGTTCTATGTAAAACTTGGATCATCTTAAAACTCCGTTCACTTTTATGTTTAGAATACCTATGTCTAACTGATCATCGTCTTCAATCATGGCCTGGTTGTCTGTGTGCCCGGCATCAAATTTAAAATTAGCAGTCGAAAAGATTGTAGAAAGTTCTTCAATACTTTCTTTAGTATCTTCACTTTCCATCTCAGGGACATTCTTCCCTTTACTTCCCACAATATCTTTAAGAACAGAACTAAACATACCCTGCCAAGACGATGAATTTAAATACTTGTGCAGGTTTCATTCCACAGCAAAAAGGTTGTTGACAAATATAATGTGATTATGTGATCATCATTAACATACATAATACCTTTTTCTTTTCCTTTGGAGTGAAGCGTCCTGATGTAAGGGCTTCTTGTGAGGCCATCAGATTTTTCTGGTACGTCAAGTTGAAAGAGTCTAAAAGCCTTGAATGAAAAAGACACTGAGAAGTAAGAAAACTATGACCTAGGACTTTCCCTTACAAACTATAAATAGGAACCAGTGAAGTTTTCAAAAATACCTAAAGCTTTGCTTCTGGAGTGTAAGAGAGAATAGAAAGATTTCCTGATCACTGTTCACCTGTGCAGCATGAACATAAGATTGAGTTTTTTCTAAAATCATTCATCAAGCAACTAATATAAAAGATCTGATTCCAGAACCAAACCATAACAAGATCTCCTTCAGATGAAGAGCATATCGAATTGCCAGCCTGTGAATTTGGTTTTGATGTGGTGCATGTGAAGCCCCTTATTGCAGTCTCCTTTGTCAAGGACAAGTCATGCAAGGACCTAACATTTCATGAACACATTTTCAGGCCATGAAACTTGCTTGTGTATATATTCAAATAAAGAAAAGAACATAAATGACTATGACATGTCACCACCTTATCTCAATTTTTCCAGTGGTAAAAACAAGTATAAGGCCTCCGTCAGAGGAGGTATAGAATGTTGATGCCCAGCAACAAGATGACTGGAATTTCTTCTTATATATTACCTTCTTAACTCCCTGAATGGAAAGAAAGAATAAATAATAGGAGTTCATAATCAGATAAAGTATTTCTACAATTTGTACTGCCCACAGAAGATGAAGTACTAATTACCTGCATAACATGTGTGAAGGAATATATGTATGCCGCTTTTTCAGAACATAGCAATAGCAATGACTGCTTTTGCATGACATCCTCAACACTACTCCCTTTGCTGGTGTCTAGATCATTTGATACATTTAAGATAAAATGTCTGAGATTGTTTAATGTTGTCAAAATGACAAGATTCCATTCTCAGAGAAAACTTACCCAAGATCTGCATAAACAGTGCTCGAGTCGGTTTCTTGGGATGAACCAGACTAGTGCTCAATGTGTTTCCATTATCACAATCAAGAGCCAAAACAGATGAGTCCTCTGTTGCAACAGCTAAGACATTCTTGTTGAAACCATGAAAGCTGCAGGTTTCAAACTGCAAAGAGATTATGCCAGTAGAAATTTCACTTGCAATGTGGCTTTGGTATAACAAAGTGGGCCCTTCCATATCAATAACTGAAACCTGTGAGGAAAGAGGAGAAGATGTTCACAATCAATACAGGAGAAAAGGAGAAGACTAGTTGAGAAAGAAAATAATCACATTAGAAGTAAGCTTACATTTCCTTTGCTAGAACCCACAGCAAGGTGCTTTGAGCTGTAATTTACGTTCAGAGAAAGTACAGAACCATTAACCTTCACTAGTCTAACACTCTGAACAATGTGATCATTTCCTTTCTTTGTACTTCCTGCCCAGAAGTATATGAAATCATAAGACCACTTGTAATGCACTTTACTGAAGTAATGAAAGAACAAATCAAATTTAAAGGCAATGGCCTAGTAGTTGAATCAATTTTATCAGACCTTGAAGAGACAAGAAACTGCTGAAATTCGAATAGGGTTCAGGTTTAAATCTAAAGATCCGAACCTGTAATTCACATGCATATTAGAAACATTATACATTCTCCTGAATGCAACGGTTGACATAATAATAATAATAATAATAATAATAATAACAATAATCAATATACAGAGCAAAGATGGGACTCACCGTTCCACTCTGATCTCCAGAAACAAGAACTCGAGAGTTCTCATCAAAAAATAAAGCTGTGAGTGCTATACCACTTAAAGAGAGATCTTCTTCACTCTGCATTTTGTTTTCGAAGGGAGGAGAAAAAAGAATAATCATTCTTAGATGCAAATTGGGCTATTGTAAAAGGTTACTAGATGTTCAAAAACAACAAATGCTACATAAATCACAAGAAAAGTACCTGCTGCTTCAATGATAAAATGGGTACTAAAAGTGGAGACGACAAATCCCAAAAATTTATGCCTCCGTCACTATGTCCAGTTATGTACAGATTTTTGACTTTCGAAAAGCCACCAAAGCGGGCTGCATTCAAGTGACTTCCATCTTTTGGTTTTGCCTCGAAAGAAAGGAGAGATGGAATGCTTTTGGCCAGGAGAAGGTAGTCCTATATAAAATCATAGGAATCAAACTATCACATTATTTACTTACAATACTAATAATTAACTGTTTAAGGAAAAAGAAATTTGGTATACATATTACCTCCTCTGTACAAGTTGACACATTGGTATCAGCTGTGGTTAGTTTTGATACAGTAATGGTGGAATCAACAAATGGCATCTTCACCATGACTTCCTTCGGCAATGAGGCTGGTGACTTAGATTGGCTTTGTAGAAGATACTTTTCAATAGAGCAATCATCATAGGCATAAAGATGTCCTGAACTACCAAGCACAAGAAAACAATCTTGTTTATCTTTGCTTTCCTCACTGAAGGTTGAAGAAATAATCTCCATGTTAATACAAGGCTCAGGCAGCTGAAGTCCCAATCTAACAGTGCGTCCTTCAGTATGCTCCTTCAACAGGATCACCTGCCTCATCAAAATAAAAATGTCAAAGTCCATTCGGTTATAGCAGTGACACATTTTATAGTGATAATGTTGGAGTACCTGCAACAAGTTTGACGAAACGATGTCAGACGCTCCCATAACATATATTCGACTTGCCTTCCCTTCTGCATATACCCATCTCAATGATGCTATAGGAATTTTGTCCAACTTATATCCAAGATTAAGTTTACATATTGGACTACTTTGAGTGCTGCATTCTGATGGATTTTGGTTCGTAGGAATGCTCCAGATGAAAATCTCTCCATTGTTGTACCCAACAACAACTTTAGTCCCAGAAGGGCATGCCCAGCATGCAGAAGTGGCTTTCCTTGTTTCATGCTGGAGTGATTGCAACGTATTTACACCAGCGGTGAATATGGATTTACTTTCTCTAATGTCCCATAACGCTATTAGACCATCTACAAATATTACAAGAACCCTGCATTCCAACATGAGAACTAAGTAACGCCAAAATCTTGTGATGTCAATCATGAAATAGGCCAACAAGATTTAGAGACACTACCTCCTACTTTCAGCTGTTGGCTGAGGCATTATGCACATCACAGCAGTGTCGACTGGAACTTCAGTTGAATTCCCTGATGATAAAATTGATCAAGTTCATTAAAACTGCCAGGAACAGGATAAAAAGAGGACAGTATATATCTAATCTTAGCGTAAAATTGTAAAGGAAGGCATCTGACCATGAGAAGCTGAATAAGGTATAGTGTATTTCATTTGTAATATATGACATGATTCTTTCTCAAGCTTCAAAACTGAAACGTTGCCAACAGAATCTCCAACATACCTGCCAAAACAGTTGTCTACTACATTAGTTAGTAGTTACTTGAAGTTAATGAACCACATTTCTCTATTTCATCGACAATTTGAAGCTTACACACACTTACATGTAGAGCCCCTGTTGCATGACCTTGAAGGAGGTAATATCTTCATGAAAAGCATGTACATGAGCCAACTGGTTATTTTCCAAGTCCCAAACCTAAGTTCATAAACATGCACAGGCAGTACATCACTAAATTTTGAAGATGTCAAACATTACAAAATAAAGAATGTGAAACATAGTGGTCCAACTTACCTCAATGTGGTTCTTGGCATTTACATTTAAAAGTGTGCCTTGGTTCTCCACAAACTGTTGACATCAAGAAGAACAATACTTCATTAGGTTGACATTCTAACCACAAAAAGGGCTGGGAACTGAAGAAAGCAACATATAATATCATACAAAACCTGTAGGAACTTGCTTGGTACTGCATTGATAGACTCAAGTAGTGCTTGAGTATTATCTCTACCAAATAACTTAATCCGGCCATCCCTGAGAATGATAAAATCACCATCATATACATCATACAGGTCGACCACCACTGAAATCTGTTCAATTTTGATTTGCAAGAAATGAACTCACTTGGTGGAAACTGCAAGTATTTTCTGGATAGAGTCATAAGCCAGTGTGTTAGATCCTGATGGTACTCCATTGTGGAATACTACTCGCGGGTCTATATCACCACCTTTCAGACCATCAGAGCTTCCTCCAGGCTACAATAGGATAAACAAACAATGAGTGTAACATTCTAGACCTAGCTGCATTTGTAATCAATCATAATCAAAATTCTGAATATTTTCTGGTTTTTTCTTTTCAGTATCTAAAGACACAGCAAAGTTGGCAATAAAAAAGCAAATATTTCCGTTGACTTTTATCAGTTGGTTGACCAATGGACAGGTGGAACAATCTTACAACAACTCCTAGTGGGCGCAGCGAAAAGAAGCGTATGACACGTGGGTTCATGTTTGAAATTTGAAACGGGCCGGGCCGGGCCCGCTAAATCTGTGTAGATAAGAAGCATAAATCCACCGCCCATCACATGAAGATTTTCTGACCAAATATTAGTATTTTCTTTGCTACGAGCGTTGGCCATAAATCCCCATCAGATGTCACTATGCAAATTTTAAACAAATAAAAGTGGAATTTCATATTTGAAAATAGATCCAGTACAAAACAAGATGGAATTATAGAATAAGTTATGGTGGTCTTGTTTTTCATTTTTCGTTGTGTTTGTTTTTCTTAATTTATTAACCCCCTAATTTAGCTTTATGTACTGGGTTTTTTCTGTTCAATTTAAGCCTCACTAATCACTACTTATTTCTATAAATCAGTAATGCGTGTACGTGGCAGCTATTTTAATGGAAATGATGTGTTAAAAAAGACCTTTAAATAAAGTTCAAAGGGGGGTTTAATCAACCTACGTTAATGTTGAAAATGTAAGGACTACCAATCTACTATGCTTCACCTTTATTAGCTAAAGTTTAGAACATGTATGGTCGACTTTTCTATTATAAGAAATTAGGTTAGGTAAAATCTTATAAACGTTTATTATGGTGGTTCGTTCATGAATATTGACTCCCGAGTCCCCGATTCAATATTTATATCATAGTAAATATATTACGTAACGGATTTCTCTACTATATTATACAAAAATTAGTAACATTCTAATCTACCAAATACACCAATAGTTTTCCCAATAAGATTACTTGCTGTCCTTTTCTGGAAAATGCAAACGTATACACCTAATCAAATAACGTGCACATCATGAAAAGGACTATTTAATTTGATCCCATTTCTGGAAATATGGCAACTCTAATTACTTGGTTTTCTATTCCAACCCACTCGATCTAATCCTACAAACCACGTACCACACCACCCAACTGACCTCATAAAGCAAATACAGTAGACAAAACACAGAACAATACAGATGCTGAAGCAGCTCTCTTCTCTAATTTTGGTAAAGTCTTCATGAATTAGAATCAAAATGATTGTAAAAATTAGGAAGTAACCTGCATCCCTGACATGCTACTATCTTAATCACCGAATTCGTTCAGTATTATTAGCTTTTTTGGACAAAACATGTTGAAGAATCTGATGAAAAAATTGTTGAAAAACAATCCCATCGATCTTTTCTTTGAAAAGATGGATTCTGTTTCTGCAGATTATTGCAGAAACAGAGAAGAAGAAGAAGAAGAAGAAGAAGATGAGTGGATTACCTTCTTGGAAGCCTTCTCCACAAGCTTCCTAACAAACATGGTTGATCGGAGTGAACCCGGATTCGGAATCGGAGACTGGAAATCTTGAGGAAGAAGAGGCCAAGATTTATGCTTTGAGATAACCGTCGAGGGCAGAGAGAGAGAGTGTGAGTGACAGAGTGAGAGAAAATGTGAAGGAAAAAGCCGTTGATTTCAGTTTTTATGTAAAGCGAAGTGACTAGTAGTTTCAAAACGGACAATCACCGTCCGGATCCCCCGGTGGGGACACGTGACGCGTGATTAGGTGAGTCCCATTACATTGCTCAGAAGGAAGATAGTTGACCCACATGTTGCCTTTGCTTTAACGCAAATGACGATATTGACCACATGACGTCATATATAAGAAAAAGCACAAAAAAAAACTTTAAAAAGAGTGTAAAGATGTGAGCAATGCTTCTGTGTATAATCACGATGTTTGAAATGAAGTCTACAGCAAGTACAACACAACATAAGAGAATATAAATTTTTGCTTTAAGAGCAATTAAATGAAGGAAGCAACATGAATCCTCTGCAGCTACTCTTGTGAAGACCTCTTGCTGTCGACTGCTTCCTTGAGTTTGCGGCCGAGAGCATAAGCCAGTGTTGGAGGGACAGCATTTCCAATCTGCCTGTGCTTGTGGAGTGTGTTACCATAGAACTGGTAGCTATCAGGGAAGCCTTGAGAACGGGCGCATTCGCGAACTGTTATGATCCTGTCCTGGTCAGGATGGAAGCACATTCCCACCTTCCCCATTGGCTGAGGATCAGTGATAGAGGTTGGGAAGTTGCCTTCCCAGTCCAACCTTCCAAACAGGCCCTTCCACTGATTGTGGCGTTTAGCGGTGTTGGGCAGGCACCATGGTATCAAGTCGACTAGCTGACCAGTAGAGAGCTTCACTTTTTCCTCTGGAAGGTCCTTCCAGTCAGCACCAGGCCTCTTGGGGATCCTCTTGCACCGAATGAGATTCAGCTCGTTCATTTCTTTTGAAATGTGATCAGTCAAGACAGCCATGTTCCCTCTGATTTTCTTCTGGAACCATGAGACAGGGTCGCTTTCATACTCCATATTGACCTTGAATGCTCCATTCCCTACCGCTGGGAGATCACCGATTGTGTCTCTTACTGTTATGGGACGGAAAGGGGCACCACTTGCAGTACTCCGAACAGCAGCATAATATGAATTGCTGGATAAGTTGATCTTCAACTCTGGCACGCCAAAAACATGCATTGGCTCCGGCCATTCTGGGAGAATCTCATCTGGTGCAGCTGCCCAGATAAATGCTCGCTTTCGGGACTGGGAAACCCCATAAGCACCAGCTTCCAGAATACCAAACCTCACCTGATAACCCATCTCAAGAAGTGAAGCCAAAGTCAGACGGAATGTCTGTCCTTTATTGAAAGACACAAAATTCCTCACATTCTCCAGGAGGAAGTATTTTGGCCGGAAGCAATCAGCAAAGGATAGGAAGGCAAGTATCATTTCACACTGGACTTTACTCCAAGTGCTGGTATTAAATCTGTTCATACCGGAAAAACCCTGGCATGGAGGGCCCCCATTTATAAAGTCCACCTGCCCTGGCATGGGCAAATCACTCTTCAGCTGATCATCAAGAGCTGATGCTAAATCATTGGCATCAGTAGTGGAGATGCAATCATCCGTATCTCCACACTTATCCATGACAGCCTTCAAGATGACATTACAATTATTAATGAATACCTTGGACTCAGGATGGTTGAGTTGGAAAGCCTGTCCAGCCGGCTCTTCATACTCGATTGCCCACTTGGTTACTGAGACACCAGCCTGATGCAACCCCTCCGATAAGCCACCACATCCAGCAAATATGTCCAAAGTGGCTAGGCGTTTTTGTTCAGAATCATCTCTCTGTTGCATAACTTCTGGAACATCTTCTCCTTCTTTACACTTGCCTTTTCTCTTTCTCGATTCAGCATCACCACCTACTGTTGAGTACTTTACCCTGATGTTTGCCGGCAACTGCTTAAGAGACCCGTTGGAGGGATCATAAAGATGCTCACAGAAGAATATATGCTGAAACAATGCAGGAGCATTACATTCTGGAAGATCACTCCTCCTTCTGACTTCACATTTCCCTTCTATGCTATCTACAGGCAAAATGTGCAGTTCTTCACTGTAGTAGACCTCTCTGACATCTGAGCAGTACGCTTTCTCAATTGAAATGTCCTCTGGTCTGAAAAACCTTTGAACTTTAACCTGGGTTAACCATAAAAATATTATGTAAGAAAACTGTATAAATAAAGGAAAACATTGCACAACACAGTAACTGATAAAATTGATTCAAACCTGGGTAGACTTCGCTTCAGATTGTTTAGATCCCTTTGTAGTTATCCCCAGTAGTTGGCACACAACAAAAGGCTTCAACCCCAGATTCCGTCCAGCCTTGAAAAGTTCAGTTTCAATTGTTTGCACAGAGAAATGATAGGGGCTTACATACACATAATCATGAACTGAGTACTCAACTCCACCGTATATAAAACCAGTCTTCAATGAATTCACTTCAAAGACTTCTTTGGCCTTTTCGTCTTCATTGGCTTTGCAAGAGAAGCAAAAACCAGACCCCAGACCAATAGTATCACGAGAAAGACTAAGGAAAGCACCTTTCTCCGGGCAATACAAGCTTTTACAGTAGTATTCAGTCGGCAATCCTTTCTTCTTCCTCTCTTCTGATTTTGCTCTATCAATTCTATCAGCGTCAGCATTCTCCTTCCGATATTTATGCCCCCATGGCATTGACTTGATACCCACAACAACTGTCTGTTTCACATCCTTCAGTGCCAAGTTTATGCACTCATTTGTCAAGAACACTTCCCTCTCATTAGCAGTGTTTCCAAGAACAGTATCAGATCCTCGCTGCATCATTCTGCCATGGAGCATTTTTTCTCCATCTGATGATTCATACATGTATTCTACAAAATAGATAAAAGGAAGTTCATCTGAACCATCAACTTCCACCATAACAGCACCACCCACAAAAATTTCTTCTCCACGAAGAACAGCGTGCTTGTAGAGAGCTTCACCAGAACATGTTTTTCCCACAGGGTCATCACCCCATAAAATCTTCTTGCTACTGGAGCTTGATTTAATTTTTCTTAAAATTGGGGAAGGCTTTTCGGCTTGTTTCACTACTGATGAATTCTCTTCAGCATCATCTTCTTCTATGTCCTCTTGGACCTCTTCATCAACTTCAACCTCCATCTTTTCACAAGTTTCCACCAGGCTTGAATCTTCTGGAGAATAATTTGAATAGTACTCCCCCCAGATTCTGTTAATCAGCTTTGTTGTCGTAGCTTGCATTGTTTTCCTCTTAGACACCACAGGTCCCATTGATGCCCTTGGGTTCAAATTTGATTCACTCTTCTGCAAAATCTTCTTATTTACCTCCCATTTAGTATGGTGCCTCTTCTCCATTTTGTCTCTAAGACCATGAACAAATGGACAAGTTTTAATCTTCCCATCTGGAAATTCTGTAAACAGCTGGAGTAATATTGGTCCATGTACAACCACATATCTCTCAACAGATGCTGGATCAGAAGAAATGTAACCACCATCGCTGTTAGGGAACTCTGACAATCTTTTAATGACATCTGCAAAAGAGAGCCGTGCTACTCGACTTTCTGCCTTGAGCATTGTGATTATACTTCTCCCAACCCTTGCTGTTTTCAGTATTGGTGCATACCACTTAGCATACTGCTTTGATGGCTTGCCAAGTCTGTACCAAGCCAGTTCTGTTCGAATTGATACTGAAATCATTGAGGCACCCCATTCTATCACCCATTCATTTATGGAACTTAAGTAAACTGGCATGCCATAAGCATCCTCTGCTACTGGTGCTACTGAACCACTTGAAGACGACTGGATACTGTCAAGATCAAATCCAGAGCTTCCATCATCTTCACTCATGACGCCAGAACCAAAAATCGTAACATCAATATCAGCACAAGCCTTCATTGGAAGAAGCTCCAGTGAAATCAGCCTCGAGTCTGAATTGTATAGACACCAGTTGTGAAGCATGTGTGTGGGAAGTTCCCCATCGTCAGTGTCAACTACTATAAATTCATCTGTCTCTTCAATAGCAGTCTTATAATAGGCAGGTTCAGGATAATCATTAGCGATTTCATCTTCATTAATTTTGATGTAAAATTTCTTTGACATGGAGGTGGCACCCTGACGCTTTCTTTGCTTCATAGATTTAAAGTACTCTTCTTCTTGAATAAGTCTAGCCAACTTGGCATCTTCGTCTTCCTCAGTTTCAACTTTTGATGAACTATTCCCTCCATCTGAAGCAATCTTTAATGTACCGTTTGAAACTGCTGGGTTTGAAGTCACATAATATCCCTGCTTTATACACTCCCCTCTAAGGGCTGCAAGAACTGGCAGCTGTGCCAAAACTCGATCATTCTTCTTAGAAGATTCCTCCAAACCTTCCAATTGATTATATATAAACACACCTTGAGAAAGGATAAATTCTTTGATAGAAGCACTGCCAGAGAAGAATTTGTTTCCACTCATTGATCGAGCAATGCCAGCAAGTAATTCATCAAGACTGCAGTCAGAGTTGCATTTTGACAGTACTTTGTAGACCTCTATGCAAGCACGCACTTTCTCACAGAAATTATCATAGTGTTTCTTGTAACTGCTTGCAGGCTTAACACAATAATAATCAGCAACATCAGTTGTCAGCCATATTATTGGATATCCCTCATCATAACCAGAGATGTCCCAAGCTTCTATCCGCCCAAAACCCTCACATCTAACACCCTTTTCCATACTCTTGCCATTTCCCTTGTCAGAACTTTCATCAAGAGGCAAAAGAGTGCCAGTAATAAACACATCACCATGTTGTACCATCTCAAGTGGCTGTACAACACCATCTTCATTATGCAAGATAAACTGAGTCAGTCTCCTGTTCGGCTTCTCAACATCTGGATCCTTTCCACAAGTCATGACTACGGCAAGACTTTCATCTGGCACAACCTGCTCCTCCTTGCTTTCAATGAAAGCACACTTTTCAGAAACCCGAACAGACCTCTCCTTAAAGTCTTTACATGCAGCAGCTCGCTTGGGCATTTTGCGGGATTGGGATTGCTCTTCACCAGTTGGAGGCGCATTTCGCTTCTTACCTCTACCGCCTGCAGGCGCTTCCTTTTGGGAAGCTTTACTACCCTTCTTCGGCATACCTATTTTCCATAATCTCCAAAAATTAGGCAAACCAATTGATAATGTAAATCTAACTATAATTCTAATCAACTCCCACACATATAGCATCAAAATGCTTTCATCAGATACTCCTATAAATTGGTTAATGAAACAGCTCAACAACAAGACAAACCAAAATTGAAGCAAAACAAATCCATGAAAAATCCGGTAATTCAATATATGATTCTCAAAAATCCTGATAGAGAAAGTACACATCATAAATTCAAAACCGATTAAAATTAATCCATTAGCACTCTGAATTACTCAACTCAAAAACCCCCCTAATCCGAAACTCGTAACAAACAAAATCATCCTAACAAAACAACAATCTCACAGCAAAAATATAAGCATAATCAAGACCTACAGATCTCTAATCAAAATCTCACAATAAAACTAAAACAAAACCTCATCATAAACCCTAATCACAACCTCATGCCACCCAGTCACAATCATACCTCACAATTCCACAAATGAAAACAATAATGACGGCACCA
The DNA here is from genome assembly GCA_951800085.1 of Comarum palustre. Classification (NCBI taxonomy): domain Eukaryota; kingdom Viridiplantae; phylum Streptophyta; class Magnoliopsida; order Rosales; family Rosaceae; genus Comarum; species Comarum palustre. The sequence continues at coordinate 5,102,147 of OX637588.1, read as the reverse complement.
AAACCCTAAATCAAAAAGAAATTCACAGCAGATAACGAAAACGAACACAAACGAGAGAGTAAGGGATCCGAATTACCTGCCGAAGGCGAAGAAGGAGCCGATTCGGCGCCGTTTTGAGGTGCGGCGGCGGCTGCGGTGGATCCCATTAGTTTCAAAATCTGCGGCGAAACCCTAGAAATTGGGGAGTGTTGGTCTGAGACTGAGAAATGAGATGTGATGTGGACTGTGGAGGCTATTTATTGAGAGAGAATGAGTGGTTTTCAATGGACACGTAGAGGCGGGAAATGGTCAAGTGTTGGCGCCCGTTGCCAAAATTTTTCAGTTTCAACATTTCAAGATTCCATTTTGAATTTCATTTCTCTAACGTCGATTGTTATACAGTAGTGTAGTGTTCAGTTCACTGTTTTGTAATTTTATTGTTTTCATCTTCATCCTAACATCAAAATACCACATCGAACGAAAGACATTAGAGATTTTAATGATTATCACATGGTTTCATATGCAACTTATTAGGAGAGGATGGGATCATGTATTTGTTTAATAATAAACTACAGTTTAGTTATTAACTAAATTTCAGTTTACAAATACATTATTTAGACAATATCAAAATCATTAGACAATTGAAATTTATAAATTTCAGTTTACAAACACATTATGTAGTTCTTTCAGATTTCATCTTCATTCTAACATCAAAATACAACATCCAACGAAAGACATTAAAGATTTTAATGATTATCACAAGGTTTGATATATGCAACTTATTATGAGAGGATGAGTTTTTGGAGTTGTTTAATAATAAACTACAATTTAGTTATCACTTATCAACTAAATTTCAGTTTATAAATACATTAGTTAGACAATATCTTACACTTTTAAGGACACAAATTAACAAATTAGAACAAATTGATGTGCACATACCATATGTCACTAAGTATTTTACCAAACTACCCTCACTCCAATTCACTGGTACTGTCGGCTTGGATGGTCGTTGCTGCTACTGACTTGGGTGGTCGTCGCTGCTAATAACTTTGATGCAGTAGCAGCCATAAGCACGACCGCATAGTAGCCTGCAGCCTCACCACTCAGTAGCAAAACGACACAATAGCAGCCGCACCCCTCAGTAACATCACCACTCAATAGCATAACGACGCAGTACGACACAGTAGCAGCCCGCAACCCCATCGTGCAGTAGAAGCACGCCTCTCTCACCGTTGAGTCCACCCAACGAATCAAGACTAAATTATATTCAATTTCAAATCAGAAATACAAAAGAATCTATAGTAGTATGCCTTGATCGAATCTAGAAGCAATTTCAAACGTCGAGCCTGATCCATTTTCACCTTCGATCTGTCAACTTTGACTACGTCAGATGTGTGTCGAAGACCTCGTCTCTCACCGTCAAACCCAATCACTACTAGTCTTCTATTAAGACCGGCAGAGATGAGGATCGGCCTGAGATCGATCCGACGACGCTAAGGCGGCGGTGGCGGCCTTGTCGAAGCATCGCCGACGTCGATGCGGTGGCGGCCTTACGGAAGTATCGAAGTAACGTTGTCGTTCTACACCCAAAGATGAACCAGGAAGTATCGAAGTAACGTTGTCGTTCTACACCCAAAGATGAACCATTTATCATCTGTGAGAGCTAGACCTCGTCACAGTTTTTGTAGATCGAGAGAGAGAGAGGGAGAGAGAGGCCGATTTGAATTTTTTTGGTGAGGTAGATCTAATGCATGTGAGGAGATGAAGACTTTCATGGTTATGTAATTTTATAAAACCAAATACACTTTTTAGTCATTTTGTAGACGAAATTTGGAGGTTTATATAAGAATTATAAAAAGTGGGTTTTTTAAATTTTTTAATTTTTTAATCTCTTATGTGTATACCTGCCTTTGTTTAATCATCTGCAACAATAGCTACAGAATCTCCCTGTCATTACTGAAAAGTGAAAACATCAACTTCAAATTGATATTTTACACACAAGTCTATGTGAATGATTTAGACCACTAACTTTTTAGATATCGAATTTATTATCTAAAATATAAAATTCATTTAAATCTTATTAAAACATTATCAAAAGAAAGACATGTGTATTGTATTTACTGTTATACAATTTCCTGAGATTCATTTTGTTTTCATGTTGAGGGATGGATTATTTGACAAAATTTTCAATCATAAATATAAATCTTCACCATTTATTTTATATTTTTAAATAAGTAAATGAATTATGTAAAATTTCAGAATTAATGATTGTTAAAACATTCAAAATTTTAATTTATGTTTAATGACCTTCAAAGCTTCAGGTCCTGACAAAAAGGTGTGAAACCATCTTAACTTAATCTCATCCATCCGGTGTCACTAAAAATCTTATGTTTGTGTCGTGACGCCTTTGAAACGGCCAACAAAAAAAGAAACCAGTAATTGAAGGGCTTATATGGACTCGATACACTAGACTATTTGGTAAACTACCAAAAAACTGGTTCAGCTTGTGATAAAGATACAATCGACTGTTATATGAAGCCGGAACAGAACTAGTGTGGATCAGAATCAACATATTCTTCCATGTCAGTCACATATATTGGCCCGTTACAACACCCAGCACCTAGGTACCATTCAGCCCACAACGTCAGACCCAATTATGGAACTGTAATTACCGGGTTTGCATGACCAGGCCGGCCGTAAATCATAAACAAAAGCCGGACACAGATCCCGACCCCACCATCCGTACATCTGGATCCGTGCCGTCTGAGTGGCCCAGTTCCCGGCAGCAGAAAGCTGCCAGTATAATACATTCCCGGACGTTAATACCCAACACGTGCCCGAATCCGACCCGTCAGGACGGCCAGGTGGGTCTAGTTTTGAAAGTTGCCTTCTGAAACCTTTGGTCCCTCCAGGAAGCTATAATGGAGTCATCATCAACATCACGAAGAGACGGAGCTGGCTAGGGTTTTTAGCTTTGGAGCACATGACAGAGATTTCTGGGCATCATTGCGATCATGGGTTTAGGGTTTTGGCTTTGGAAGACTGTCCCACCTGGGTTTGCTCAACCATGTTCGGATGAGTTGTATGGGATAATAGATGGATGATCTTTCTACTTTAATACTTTTGGTCATGTGGATCGTAAAGAGAAGCACATTGTGTGTTCAAGGAATCGAGGAGTGGTGTTGGTCTTCATGTCACATTCTTTTCTTCTTACATAGTCTTTCACTATCGGGTGTTTGTCAATACACCAATTTACTCGAGTTTTTCTACACAACCTAATTCTACTCCATTCTTCCGTAAACTTATGTCTAGCTATCAGACTTCACCTACAGATGTGGTTGAACATAATGATGGGATCGGAACTTTACATAAAAATGTGTGGATTCAAACTCCACTGGAAGCGTGTGATAAGCGCACCTGTGTGTACAAACCATCGAAGAAGACAGATATAAAAATGGAGCTAGCTAGGCAAAGGCACACAGCCTGTTATTCTTTGTTGGAAGTTGATGGTGAAGGCGCCAAATGGAGGTGTCGTGCGCAAATAAATTAAGCTACTGTCATTGAGCTGTTCGTTACGTGCTACTACAGCCCTACAGCCCAATCACCATCCATTCTCTTATATTTTTATTCCAATATTGGATCATCACCATAAAATATTCACTTCCATTTTCTTTTATATTTTTGGATTTTTTGCTTTTGTTTTTGTATTTTAGCACCCTGACCATCTGGAACAACCAAATAAGCAATAAACTGATCCCCCTTCCATTCTTTCTGTTGGGATTTTCTTCCCTAAACATTCTATTGGACATTAAGCCAGATATTATATATCCATTCAATAATACTTGCAAGGGACTTGGTCACTATTGGTAATAAGTATGACAATTATTTAGAGGACACCTATGCTAAGTTGAGCTAAAGAATTGATAGGCGCACACACACATGGTTAAGGTGTATTTAGGCGTGCCTTTTATTCTGGATGTGTCTGTATTGGAAGTTTGACTAATTCCCAGAGCATTTGAGATGGTGTTTTGTTCATTTAGGTACATGTCTCTTGCACATTTCAAAGGAGTGTACTGCTTGATGTAATGTTGCTAGGGACCCAACAATTAATCGTCTAACATACAATTATTCGAAAATACAAACTCTACATCATAAATCAAGTTTCGAGCGTCTGATGTTCTTGAAGTTGGTTACTTTTCTAGCTTTTAGCCATTTTCCCCAAATGATATATGAGACTATGAGTTAAAGTTGCTTCTTGCATTAGAATTTGAATGAAAAAGCCAGTAAGAAAAGATGTGTGGAACTGATGACTGAGGAGTAGAGTAGGAAGCCTTGGTTCTTTCCAGCCATACCAAAAGCGGCAGTAGTAGCTTTATGTGTTCCACTTTTGTTATTGAAGATATTTACATCATTATTCTAATCAACGATCCAATCGTACTCATAATTCCTCGTAAGCTTTGAAATCTCTTTCATTCATTCACTTAACTTTCATCTCCGTCCTTAATCAACCTCATCATCCCATAATTGAGTTTGAAACTGACACTTTGGTTGGATCCCTCTGAAACTTCAAGCTTTTATTGGGTTAGTCAGGCTTTCCTGTTTACTTTCATTCATAGTTTTCTTCTCACAGTTCTGAAAATGTTACTGGGTTCTTGAGTTTTATGTGATTCTGTTTATGAATTTAGTCAAACTGAATTCGTTTGGTTGCTAAGAAACAAGACCAGGAACACAGTGAGATAAAAGCTCCAACCTTTTCTGTTTACTTTCTTTTCTTTCATTGCATTTTACTTTCCAGATTTCAAAACAGATTCTGGGTTTTGGAAATTGATGAATTTTGGTTACAGGGTTGGTTAAACAAAATAGGTTGGTGGGAATTCACAGCAAAGTTGATTTCTTTATGCTAAATTCTTATCTTCAATTCTGGAATGTTGGTGTATGTGTGGAGATGATTGATTTGAAGTCTATTGTGATTCTGTTTATGAATTTAGTCAAACTGAATTCGTTTGGTTGCTAAGAAACAAGACCAGGAACACAGTGAGATAAAAGCTCCAACCTTTTCTGTTTACTTTCTTTTCTTTCATTGCATTTTACTTTCCAGATTTCAAAACAGATTCTGGGTTTTGGAAATTGATGAATTTTGGTTATAGGGTTGGTTAAACAAAATAGGTTGGTGGGAATTCACAGCAAAGTTGATTTCTTTATGCTAAATTCTTATCTTCAATTCTGGAATGTTGGTGTATGTGTGGAGATGATTGATTTGAAGTCTATTGTGCAATTAGTGTTCATTGATAACAATGACTTTGTTTGCTGGATTGGCCCCTCATTCTTTTGGTTTGTAGTCTGCTTTTCGTTATGCCAATGAAAGAACTCATATGGTGGACCATGTTTGTTGGAATTGTAAATTATTGAGTTGGTGTGCTAGATGCTCATTGCCTGATGTGTTCTGCTCATTAAGCTGAAATCTGGGCTTGTATTGGTTTTGTTTCAGGCTAAAATCGACTGCGCAAGTGTTCAGAGAATTGTTTTGGTGGATGAAAGACATTTACATTGGGTACATGATGGGGTAAAGAGACATAAACAGTGCAAATAGAATGATATCCTTCTGGTAGATCCAGGGATTGCATGGGAGGCTTATTGCACCTTTTTGATTTCAATCAGGGCAGCATGGCCAGGAAGCTTTTTGTGCATAAGAAACATGATGGTGGTGAGTTCTATTGTTCTTTTAATACCACTTGAAAAAGTGAACGTCTGGGATTGAGTGGATATGATTTCAATCTGAAATGGGAAGAACTGCCAGTTACAGTTCTAATGATTTATTGTTGGATCAGCAAATTACTTTTTATTGATTCTTATGTTAAAGAATCTGTACCTATTAATCATGAAAGTCTTAATATGGGCACAGTGATTGTCTTTTAGAGAAATTATTTCTGGAAAGGTTTTTTTATCTATATCAGGAGAATGTGGATAACTTGATATATTAAGATGTTTTGAACACATTGCAGGCCTTGATGCTCCACGAAGTAGCTTGGAGATGCAAGTAGAAACTTCTCAGAGCTATTGTGACATGGGAGATCTGCCGGTAATCTTATGATATTTTATGGATTTAAAGTGGTCTGATTCTCTTGAGGCTGTGTACTAATATGATCCTTGTGAATCTTTCAAATCACCAAAAAGTATGATTCTTGTGATACATGGTGCATTGTGAGTCTTTGGTGTGTGAAGCTTTACATATTTTCCAGCTTGTCATACTCGTGCTACTGGATTTATTCTAACAGTTCTGTCTTATCACTCTTACTGGATGACCTCTATGTCTGTTTTCGTTTTCTGCTTGCATATTATTTAATCTGATTGTTTCGATCAAATGCATTATGCAACTTCCCTTATAAATTTAACATATTTCCTTACAGTGTTCTTTTTCCCGATTAAATCGGGTCGTATCAGATTTTTTGAGAAAATTCAGGCCAAAGGAGGAAATTTTGAATAAAAATTCTATTCCATATACTTAATCCTACGAGCAATGTGTCTGTCTTCTGTAAATGTTTGGTGGTAGTGCTCCCTCTCTGTAGTCACTATTGTTGATTAATTTTTTTTGTGCTGATCTTTGTAGTTGTATCACGTGAATGAAGTTGGTCCCAAAAAGAATTATCCACTTGAAAGTTCAATGAAGAAATTGATCAGTGAGGAAATATCCAAACGCTCAAGTGCCAGGCACAATGGACCAAGTCTTGTGGCACGGCTTATGGGGATGGATATGTTGCCAATGGATACAAAATCAGCGGTTCAGCCATTTGATGATAAACATGAATATAGGAGGACAAAGTCTTCAAAGAAGGAAATGAATGGAAAGAGCTCAGTTGGTCACGTCTCTTCAAACTTAAATTCATCCAGAGAGTTAGATCTTAATTCTTTCTATCAAAATAATGGCACAGATGATGCTGGATGGTGTGAAGATCAGAAAGTTGGAAAACCAAGACGTGAAGAACATCCTCAAGAGGAGGAACTACAGAAGTTCAAGAAAGAATTTGAAGCATGGCAAGCTGCCAGGTTTAAGGAATGTTCAAGGATTGTCGAAAATGACAGCTTATCAGGAGAGTTGCTTGCTCAAGAGCATCTCAACAAGGAAAAGACAGCAGTTTCTGCAAAAGCCAAGCAAACAACAATTGAGAAGACTATGGAAAGAATAGATCACACAGTAAAAGCAATCTCATATGAAAGAGGTGTTTCGTCACATCATGTAGATGCAATGGATTTGTTCCCATCTGAGTACACAAGATCTTTATCTTCAAAAAGCAGAACCAAGAGCTTAGACTTTGAGCAGTCCTCCCTGATGAATTCCAGGAAGAGAGTAAACATATCTTCGGCTCCTACAAGGATAGTTATCTTAAAACCTGGTCCTGATAGCTTTTGCAACCATGAAGAGACTTGGATCAATTCTCCAAGCACTTTAGATCAGAGGGGTAGTATAGAGGATTTTCTCGAGGAGGTGAAAGACCGACTTAGATGTGAACTCCAAGGAAAGGTGCATAAAAAGGGTTCAGTTGTCCAAGGAAGTGGAATTGAGACCCCATTTAATGAACAGCCATCTGATCCAAAGCAAATTGCTCAGCACATTGCAAACCATGTCAGAGAAAGTGTGACGAGGGATCTTGGAGTGAATTTGCTTCGATCAGAATCAACAAGATCATACAGAAGTGAAGTTCAATATAATGGAGCAGGTTCCCCAGAATTCATACATAGAGATACTAGAAGATTCCTGTTAGAGAGACTAAGAAATGTTTCAGAAAGAGAGACAGGATTTAGTTCTCCTGTACTAACTTCTGGCAGCTACGGGTCATCTGCACTAGACTGTGAAAGGGTCAGAGTAAAGCAGATGGGAGATACTTTGGAAGCTCACAAAGATATGAGCTTCTGGGGAAGGGGAATGGTGAAAGATGACCATGTGAAAACCAGATCATTCAGGCATGGATCAGATGACGATAAGTTGCTGGATAGAGAACTGTCCCCTAGAAATCTCATTAGGTCCTTGTCAGCCCCAGTATCCGGAACATCATTTGGGAAGCTTCTTCTGGAGAACCGCCACATTTTGACTGGTGCTCACATTCAGAGGAGGCATGAAGCCATTGAACATGTGTCCTTGGATATGAAGGGTCACAAGAAAGAAAGGTTCAATTTCAAAGAAAGGGTTTCCAATTTCAAATACAGTTTTACTCTTAGGGGAAGACTATTTGGAAAAAGAATTCAATCAGTAACTGAATCACACCGTAATGAACGTTACCCTGTGAATGACATCAGGAGTGGTCCAACAGTTATTACCAACTCTAGAGAGAGACATGTGAGACATATCTATTCCTGTGTTTTGTACTTATTATTCTCGGATTCAATAGGCTCAATTAGTTTCTTAATGTCATTATCTTCTGTTCTGGTCTCAGGATAATTTCACTGAGGTGCCTCCTAGTCCTGCATCTGTATGCAGCACTGCTGAGGACGATTTTTGCAGGACAGCTGATTTTCTTAGTCCAATATCGACTCCAAATGCAACTCCAAGAGACGAAAGACTTGTGCCACAGGCTTTCCGAGACATCAGCGATAACCTAAGTGGTATGAGTGTTTTGTTATGCACATATTTTGCTTTTGGTGGTTGGTATGAATGTGATGCATGTTTTTCACAGTACTCTTAAGTTTATCAAGCGCATACTTGTTTGTGTGTTGTGTGTGTTTATCTGCCTGTGTTTAGGCTACATGCATGACTGTTATGGTATTAATGTATTATGTGTCCCTATTCTGCTATCCCATCTAGTTCCAAGATCAACCAGCTTAGCAGGTATGGCCTTGCATATCAAAGAGATAACTAATGTGGTAACAGCTTAACAGATTTGGCCTTCCAATGTAAAACATGAAATGTGAATCATCTTCTATTGATTTTACAGAACTAAGAAGGCAACTGAATCAACTTGAGTCTGATGAGCCTGACGACGCATCAGTTGAAGATGAAGTGGTTGAATCTGAAATGTCTGGGCTAGAGAACCCGGCCGAAGTTTACATAAGAGATTTGCTTGTTGCTTCTGGTTTGTACGATGGATCATTCGAGAAATCCTTTTCGAGATATGACACGTTTGGGAAACCCATCAGCCTCTCCGTGTTCAAAGAATTGGAGGAATCTTATCAAAAGATGGCCAGTGCGGACGATAGCTCAACCAAAGATCACAATGGGAAGGTAAATCACAAGTTGTTCCTTGATTTATTGAACGAAGCTCTTTCAACTGTTCTTGGACCTCCATTAAGCATGTCTAAATTCAGAAGAACAGCTATCAACTCCTCTTCCCTTCCACCTTTACGTGGTAAGAAGTTGTTAGATTCTGTTTGGGATATTATATGTCGTTATGCATGCCCTCCAAACCATAGACACTATCCCTTCCTGGATGAAATAGTTGCTCGGGATCTGGGATCCTCACTGTGGTCAGAACTGGTGGAGGAAGACGTTAATATTCTTGGAAGAGAGATTGAAACTTTGATTATGAGAGATCTTGTTACAGAAGTTTTGGATGATATGAAGTTTTGATGGAGTGCAAGGTTGAGACGTTTTGTTTTCTGGTCTGAGTTAGGAAAGAGTGGTTAATATAATGAAATGATAGGAAGTAAATACATGATTTACATAGTATCCAAAACTGTGGATTTCCCATGTTTGTTTGATATAGCTGAGCCTTGAGAGTGTGCATGTATATATGTTCATCTGTGTGGTTTTCTGATATAGATGGGAAATGGGTTTGAATAGTTGAGGCTTATACAGTGTACATTTGGTAACATGTATTTTTACTTCCCATCCATTCTGTTGACAGTAAAAAAGGTATTCTTCCCCAATCTGATGGGGCAGTTGGTTGAAGCAGAGAACTGGGTTGTCTATTGTTTCCATAGTTGCTCTTTTATCTTTGTATCATTTCTATCTTTCCTGCTTCTTTTCCGGATTCTATTAGCTAGGCAAAATGACATAATGTTCTACATAACTGTGTCAATAATTGAAAGTTTTAGAGACGAAAATCTTTAAGGTGACTTTACATACGGATGAAGAACTTTCGATGAACGGTGTTGTGAACTGAACTGATCATCGTCAAGTTTCAACCGGCATGCTTAAGTTCTAAACCTTGTTCATGTCATCTTGGAAAATGAGTGCGGCAATCTGGGTCCAAAAATTGTACCAAATCGGATAGCCCTCAATTTTTGACTTGGTGGCGACGGTGGAGGTGCACATGCCATGTCCCCCTGAGGAATCCGATTGTCGCATTAACAATTCAAGTGTGTGACATTAACCTTAATCATGTTACCATAAACCATTTCCACGTTCAAGTCCAATTGCTTGTAGCAAACTCAAAAGACCAATTTCTCCGTTCGCCAAAAAAAGACCAATTTCTCCATACCATTTTCTAAGTCAAGATCATAGGTCACAAAGCAAAAGAATACATGATTACTCTTTAGGACCCCACCAACGCGTGCCTTTAGTCCCAAATTAAACGAAAAAGAAGCATCAAACCACGGATTATGTCCCTAATACACTTCATTTTGCAAATGACCCCTTTATAATAATTGTTATGTCACACATGAATTTGTTGTTCACATTCATATATGTGACAAAAAAACACAAGAATATATATAACTTTGACAGGCAAAATTTGCTTGTAGATTCTTGGTTACTCATTTTATAAGTAGGTTGATTAGTTGGACTATTTCATCAGATATATACTTAGGAAAAATTTTAAAAAAACCACTCTTAACTTTCATACATCAAGTTTATGAAATATCAAAATGGTACATGAACTTTGAATTTTAACTAGACTTTCATGCACCCCGTCATTTCAACCGTTCAGAGATTTATTTTTTGTCATATTTTGAGGGTTAATTGGTCACGTCCTGACTTTCCTCCTAATCCACTATTCACACAGACTGGCTTTACTGAGTTTCCCACTAGCTTTTCTTATTTAACTGTAACCAAGAATCCAACATACGAGTTTCTCCTCTTCTAAGAAAAAAAATCACACCTTTATTCATGTTAGCTATATTTCGATAGCAGCAATTTTAAACCATGGTTCTAAAAATCGACCTAGTCGGTAGTCGGCCGGTCACCGAGGCGACTTTGGTCTAGTCGGCCGGGAGAAAAATTGGAAAAAATCGGGCTAGTCGGAAAAAATCGTCCTAGTGATGAAAAATCGACCTAGTCGGTCCAGTCAGCTCAACTCAGATTAGACCAAAAATAAGAAAGAAAAAAGGAAACGACGTCGTTTAACTCATTTTGATTTGGTCAAAACTCAAAACTTAATTTGAGTTTAATATTGTAATGTTTTATTGACTATTTTTATTATTTTAGACATTATAATACCTTTTACAAAAAATATATGTTATTATATATTTTAAAAATTAAAATCCAAGTACTCCCTGACTACTCCTCTACTCGTTAGTTCTCGACCGACCGACTAACGACTAGTGACTTTTAGAACCTTGTTGTAAACATGTAAACAAGATAAAAATAACAATGAAGTTGAAAATTGCAATACCAATAACTAAAAAAACAATCATCTGGGAATCAACATGGTTGCATTCAATTGACATTCAACATTATTTGACTACCTCTAAACCCCATTTGGACTTGGATTTCAAATACCTTTAGGTTTGGATTTGAGATAATCTCTTTTTAACAAATACATTTTTACTCTTGACTTATTTTATAATGATAAAGTTCTTAACGGTTGAAGTGACGAGATGTATCAAAATCCGGTTAAAGTTCATATATCGTTTAAATATTTAAAAAACCTGATATATAAAAATTAAGAGTCACTCGTACTTCTATTATTATTAAAATTTTCCGATATACTGTATCCATTTGGATATAAATATTTGTCAGGATTTTAGCCAAGTCCTAGAAAAGGTACAAGTTAATGTGCAAAAGTAGAATAATAAGTGATTGTTTCCAAAACATCCAGTTTCCTTCTTCTGACAGAAAAGAAGTGGCAGTTGCTCTGGTGCTCACCAAAGCCAATCTAATCTGAATTCCAGAGTTGTGTCTTTGTCAGGTCAGGTACATTCTTATCACTCTATTCCCTACTCTACTGCCACTGATGATCGATCATTGTTCAGCCATGTACGTGTCATGATCTGGTGTTTTTCTAAGAGAGCTGATAATAATGCAAAATACTTATACGTATTTTCCTTATTTATTATCATGATTGAAATCTACCATATGACATTAACATGTAGTAAACGATGCTGGATGTTAAATTTAGGTACCTCTACAGCTCTATTTTGAAACGAAATACCTATGTTTAAAAAGACGAAAACGTGAGGCGGGACGTTGAGTCGGAGCCTCAAGCCTTGAAAGCTTTAAAAGCTTTGAGGCGAAAAGACGAAATTTTGAGATATTATAATATTTAAAATTAAAATAAATAAATTAATGACATAAAATCATTAAAAATACATTCTTACATTTAAAATTAAAATAAATAGTTACAATACGAATATATATAATGTCTAAATTTAACGTAAATTCATTCACTCATTGCATTTTCTTCCCTCTTTGTCACTAAAAGCATTTGTATGTCTTCAAGCCCAATTTTTTTTCCTATTAAATCCTAGTTTTTATCTTTAAACCCAAAATAAAACGACGTAGTTTAATTGTTCAAGAGTTTTAACTGTTTTACTAAAAAAAGTGATGCCTCAAGGCGAGTCTTGAAACACTTGAGGCGCGATTTTTTTCATTTTTTTTTCGTCTTGAAACGCGCTAATACTCGTCTTTTGGGACAAACATCTTTTAGATGAAACCTTGAGATTAAATAGTCATGTCTCGCCTCGTCTAACGCCTAAGGTTTAAACAGAGAAAAATACTTTATGTTAAGCTGAGGATATAAAAGAATATACCTTCATGTCGTTCTTTTTTTAGAATTATATTATTTGAGTTAATTGGTTATACATTGACATGGATGAATTTATTATCAAGAATAGTCCGTAATTGATATGTTATCTTACTCATATTAATGGTATGGACTGCTTAATAATTATATAATATATGTCATACAAGTCTGTAATTTTGTAAATACAAGAGAAAAACTCTAATTTTAGGTTGAATGACAGTCTGTAATTTTGTTAAATTTCAATATCTAATTTAAAACTCTATTTAAGCTCAGATAGACTTATATAAACAAAAACGTTTGGGTAGACCATAATAAGAAAAAAAAAATGTCTCAAAAAAGACTTTTATTTAATTGACCTTATGCCCCTGGTACCTATAACATTTGCCTCTGCCCCTCAAGGCTCAAGCGTATAGTTAACAAGTACCTTGCCCACAAAATGATCCTACCATGTATTTGAATAGTTCATAATCATTTTTATTAGATTATCCATGACGGCCGGTATCATGTTTATATATATATATTTTTTAATTTTCACAGACGTAATATATTGGTCGTAATAAATACTATTTAGTACCTGTAAGGAAAATTAATCTTCACTTGAAGATAAGATCTTATTAATGTTACCAACTTATATAATCACCCGAAGATCTTATTCAACAAATCAAAGAAAAAAGGGATGCTATATTGCAATAACAGACTCACAGGGGAATACTACCACCCACCAAATTCCAATATATTCATTCAATAAGTCTTTGGTCTTTTATACAATTTCTCTGCCTCTTTTTGTCTGTTTCTTTACTTTCTTATTATCATTGCCCTTCTTGTTCTTGCTCCTTTACTCTTTGCAAAGTTGCAGACACAGACTGAGAGTGAAAGCAGAAAGAAAGAAAGAGAGGTTGATGATGGAGTGGGATAAGCAGCACCAGCAGAAGGAGCAAGAGAATGATGGGAATGGGAATGGCAATGGAGGTGTGGGGTTTGTGAAGGTTATGACTGATGAGCAATTGGAGACTCTGAGGAAGCAAATTGCGGTTTATGCTACCATTTGTGAGCAACTTGTTGAGATGCATAAGAACCTCACTGCCCAGCAAGATCTTGCAGGTTTGTTTTCTTTTCTCTCTTCAATTTTGGTTAAACTTTGAAGTACTGTTTGTGGTTGCATTTGGTTAAGAACTTAAGATTAACTTAGCTGTTTTAGTTATAAAGTTTGAAACTTTACTCCTTGTGAGTGATCGCATTTAGTGGACATGAAACTCAAATAGCTTCATTTATTGGTTTTCTGTGATGGGTTTCTCTGTTTTGATAGTTTTCCCCAGTTATTTTGTTTTGGTTTGACTGTCATGTGATACCCTCCTTTGAGACTTGAATATTGGCACTTTTGTCTGTCTTGTGCTCATTTGTGGGTGCTTCTCTATTTCTCAGATTCATTAGTCTCGGGTGATCTTTGTTAATATTGATCTGTGTTCTTATTGGGTTGTTGAAAAGCTGCTACTTTGATAGGTTGGTTTCTGGCTTTATGAGTGAATTCTGGGACACTGTCTATGTATATTAGTTAATTTTCATATGAAATTTTCAACCTTTTCTGTAAAAAGCAAACCATGCTCAATGAATGGAGATAGTATATGGTTTCTCAATTGAATTTCGGATATGGCTGTAGACTCCTTTTCAATTAGGCTATTACACATTTTAAAAGGTTTTGTTTTGATTTCAGCTCAGTTGATCAGTCCAGCCAATTTGTGGTTGCTTTTCCCTGGAAGGAAGAACAAACACAATAGCTTTACTAAGCATACATGGGTTAGGAAGCTATTTTCATTTTAATTAGCTGTTTCTGAAACGAAACTGATCTCGAAGACAATTGATTCTCTTGATGACAATTATAAGATACCTAATGTGAATTTGATTTGACAAATTTTAGTGATTGTATGTGTGGAAGACACCATATTTGCTTTGAACAAAAACTTGTGTGCTTCTCTCTTTCAGGAGTCAGGATGGGAAATCTGTACTGCGATCCACTGATGACATCTTCTGGCCACAAAATAACTGCCAGACAGCGCTGGACTCCAACACCAGTGCAGCTACAGATTCTGGAGCAATTGTTTGATCAAGGGAATGGAACTCCAAGCAAGCAAAAGATCAAGGAGATAACCTCTGAACTGAGCCAGCATGGCCAAATTTCTGAAACCAACGTTTACAATTGGTTTCAGAACAGGCGTGCTCGATCAAAGAGGAAGCAACAGAATGCAACATCCAACAATGCTGAATCAGAAGTGGAGACTGAAGTTGACTCTCCCAAGGACAAGAAAAAAGGACCCCAGGATCAAATTTTACAGTCCCAACAGAACACATCAGCCCAAACGGCTGAAGATTTGTGCTTTCAGAACCCTGAGATGAGTTCTGACCTGCATTTCTTGGATCCACAGGGCATTAAAGAAGACAAAATGTTTGCATCCAGCAGTGATTTAAGGCAGTCCAGAGGTTTAGGCCATATGTCATTCTATGATGAAGTTCTATCAAGCTCAAGTAAGTTAATATAAAACATCATGCATGTCGAAATTTCTGAGAGTTTCTGTTGTCAATGTCATTACTTGATTGATCTGAACAATGCTTTCCTGTTTTTACTTGGGATTCTGTTACGCTTCTTTGTATATGGTCAATCTTCTGCTTAAGTAACATCCATTCTCAAAGTTCTAAACTTCTTTCTTTCCTAACATCAACTTATTCAATATTTTTTATACATCTCATAGCGATTCTGTGCAGAAAGTAATGTATCTATTATGATTGCTACTGTTTCCATCTGGGTTTTCAATTACCTCGAAACTTCTATTTTGTAGGGGGCAATGAGTTGATTACAGGAAAGATGGAAGTGGGAGGGAGCTATAATCTTTTCCAGCAGGCAGAAGACTACAGCATGTGAAGTAATATTTTTATGAGAAGAGAGCCCTGATTGAGATTGATATTTGGTTATGCCTAACCTTAGCAGATTTATGGCTCCATCTCAGTTTAAGTTGAAGAGCAGATAGACATAGTATAGCATGGGGGATATATATGAGAATTTGCCATTTATGTTTTGTGTTTTGACTGATCAGTCTTTAGGTGCCTTTAGCTTTTGTTAACAGAAATAATATGTACTGAAGTATTTGGGTCTGTTTTGATAGTATATTTGTTAGCAAGAAAAGGTTTCAGTATTTGGATGTGGGAAGTATTACATTTACAATTGCATCTAGGAATCAAACTATGGGAAGAAGATTACTTTAACTTGGGTCTGAAACAAGTGTATCATCAATCATTGCATTCACCAGCAGGAGTTGTTGGTGCAATTATGAAAAGGTCACAGGTAGTGACTTCTATGATTCATATGGTGTGATTTTGTTGATATGGAAAGGTAAAACATGACTGGCTTTGGCCCCCTCTGGTTTGTTGCTAGTGTAACATTGTTGATGAATGATTGAAAGGCTTTGTACTATGCGTTTCTGTTCATTTAAATTCCTAACTGTGGTAAAAGGTAACCTTCCTCGAGTCACATTCGAAAAACATCAAATCAAACAACTTAACCTGTGTAAATTCTAATTCATGTTTCAAGCTTCAATTCCTTAATCTCAGTAGTTTGTTGGCCCTAAAACTTGTTACCTTCCAAATATACACACATTTTAGAATTTTCCCAATGATGTATAAGGTCACCTGTCAGTTAACCAGTACTCAATTCTTTTTTGGCAACTTCATTAAACCCTCAAAGCCAGACTTTTCCCAACTAAAATTTCTTAATTTTCATTCATTATTTTTTTTTTCAAAGTTTTTTTGAATAGTATGCATTACTATAGTGTAAGCCAAATTTGGCATGAAACACAACAGAGTGAAGCCAAACTGGTTCTGCTCGATCAGAAGAGACACGGTATCGCAAACCCTAATTGCAGCTCCACCACCACCACGACCTTCCTGCTCTTAACACCATTCTGGCTGCTCATTATTCTCACGCACTCTGCAATTCAATTGGGCTTGGCAGACCAACAAGATTCGAGAAGCTTCAGGGCTTCATCGATCGCCGTTGAGCTCGAACCAGGTCTCCGTCTCAGGTAGTTAGATTTAGGGCATTTCAATTCAACCCCAATTTCAAACCCAATAGTTAATTTGATTTGGCATTTCAGAATTCGACCCAAGTTTACATTTTTACCCATTATGGAATTTGGGTTCATGTTTGATTTTCAATTGGTTCATTGAAATTGTGGAAAGAATCGTCAGAAATGCTTATGTGATTGCTCAGTTCTAGAACAGTATTGTAGTTTAGGGTTTAGTGGCAATTCTGGAATCTAAGATTTTTGCTGCATATCATAGATGAGCTCTTTTTATGTTAAAGCTAAGACAGTATAGGATCATGAATAAAGTTTGTTCCTTTTTTGGTAATTGTAGTGATTGGTTGGTTTGTGAAATGCAGATGAAGGTACAAGGAAACAGATTATATATGAATTTGTGAGTTTGGGGGAATGGTGAGTTCTTGTATAAGTAATTCGAGATATACTTACATACATGGCTCCAAGTGGCCTAATGAAGCCGTTGACGTGCACCAAGTCTTTGTTAAAAAGAGTGGTGCAAAGGGTTTCTTAGTCTACTTCGTCGCTCTCGTTGTTCTAGCAAACGCCTTCCATCTTTACTTGATTAGGGTATGCCCTATTTCATTTTTATTTGACATTTTTTTGTACAAGGCTTTGGTCTGCTGTTTAGATATTTATGCTTGGGGTCCTACTTGATATAGCCTACTAAATTGTTTTGTCAATAACAAGAATAAACTAAGGAGAATAGGAACATGAGTTAGTGTAGTGTGATTAACTTATTATTGCTATTTCCCATTGAACAGTTCATATTGGTTATTAGAAAAAGTGAAAAACTTCTTCAAAGTTATTTTATGTCGTGTATGCCGGTTTAATTAGAATGAATACAGTATCTGAAATTACAATCAAAATATGCAGAATCTATTAAAATATTGTGGTATACTAGTGTTTTAAAGTTCCATGTACATGTATACGAGTTGTTTAAAAATGATATCTGATACCATCTTGACACTATGATCTTATAAACAACAGGGCGGTTCAGTTATCATTCTTTTATGGAGTTTCCTTTTAGACGCATTTCTTGTAAAGTTGCTTTGGAAGAGTGTTACAAAAGGTGAGCACCTGGGCTTTTGTTTTTGTTTTGAACTGGTACTGTTTGTTTTTGCATTACAAGAAGGTTTGTTATCTCCTGTGTTTTCATCCCCTCTAGTGTATCAATGACAGAGTGCGTTGTGGTTATGCCAGTTTTTGGAGTTCAACTTGAAACTCATTATAAGAGGTAGCTTCTTATACATTGTTTGTTGATTACATTCAAAGTAATAAGTTCAAGTTGGGTGGGAGACTGCATGATTAATGTCAACTTTACAACTACGTATATTCAAATATTTTCCTAATCGTTTTTTTTTCATAGTGGAAAAGTTATTCGTCGTTTTGTTCCTATCGACAAGATCTTGAAACCTGTGCTACTAGAATGTGTGACTCCAGTTACTTGTTACTGGAGCCTGTCTTTCATTGTACATGGAGAAACAGATTTGGTGCTTGTTTTTAAGGTATGTATTTTCTTAGAAACTTTAAGAAGCTGCTAGGAGGCATAAATGTAATGAAACCGCCGTTATAAGTTCTCAGTGACTCTTCTTTGATAAGTTATGGGAAATGTATTGAGTATATTTAAAATTGTGATTGACAGAAAAACCTATTCTTTCTTTTAAGTTCATTTTATTTGGCTTGTGAAAATTGAATTCGTTTTCCAGGAATTACGTCCCCCTATGAAAATGTTGGTCCCCATCTGGAAGGCCTTGTGTGCTGCTACTGGTAGTAAAGAAAGCTTAGACACATGTAGGGAAGACGGATAATGAGGATCATCAAGTTTGCATTTGAACTTTGGTGCGCTCAAGCAACTAGAACAATCTCACGATCAATCAGCTCCCTAGGATTCCAACCGGTACAACATCTATTTCCAGTCAGGGGATGAGGATGATCGAAGAGATTGTGATTTGTAGAAGACTAGAGGCAATTCCTTTATTCAACCAGTTACAAAAGTCACTGTACAATTTGCTGATGTAGGTGAAATCAAATGTAAATTCTTTTGGTAATGCGACTAATCAGTGCTCTAGGTGATCTCATCAAGAGCTGGAAACTGTTCCCCTTTCTCCCATTGTCTTTTGTTGTTTTAGTTGTCGTTATAACTTGAGGGTGATCCTAGTTTTGTACATCAACCGAGGTGCTGAACTATTACAAAGAATGACATGATCAAAATGGAAAATCTCAACACTAGGGAGAAAACAATGCAGGTTAAACCAGAGTGGAAATGAGTCGTGACCTTTACAACCGCATCTGTCAAACAAAAACAACAAATCAAATATCTGCAAGTGACGACTCGACTGTGTCGTTTGCACAATCATTGATTAGCTGTACTCACACTTGGGTTAAGAAAAAAGCTTTATTCATATGAAAAGGAAAGTAATTTACATGATCAACAAGTGCTGTTGTGTTTTGTTAGGAAGGAAGCTATACATCTGGGTCCAAAAATGTGAATCCAGTACAGAAAGTGAACGTGTCAATTGTAGACATGTAGGGATATTCTCATCGTTCTAGCTTCTAGCCAGGTTTAAACGTTGTTTTGCACGTGCAAGACTAAGTTCATGTCGATGTAATCCATGCCAGCCTTGATCAGCACCACTCTTGTGATTCAAAGATACAATCTTAGCTATTTGCTTGTGCAACGCTTCCAAATTAACTAGTGGGGCAGTTGTTGGTCGACCATGAGCACACTGCAAAACAAATCACGAGATGGTGTTAATGAGAATAACATGAGCCTGCCGCTGTTTCTCTCTCCAACATGATTAGTCGAATGAGAAGATGATTACTTGGAAACACAATGAGGTCTGCTTCAGCTCATCAACGATGAGGGAACACTCGGAAGGCAGCAGGGAATCCCCAAACATAATTGCACCTGAAGAATGAAAGAAAACCATCAACATACAAGTCATCAATGTATAAGTAAGCTAAACTATTCAGGTTATTTGCAATATGACTAAGCCCAATCCCAATCATTGAACAAAACCTCTACTGAAAGTAAAAGATTTGGCATCTACCTCTGCATGCTTTAGAATTTAGGATCCGAAGAACAGACGGTGGCATTGTTGATGATCCATCTGTATCAGAAAGCTAAATATCGAATAGAATATCAGGAGAATTCTTGGACACAACATCAGAGGGAAAAAGAAAACAATAAACAAGGCCGTATTGTATATATGCATTACCTGCTGAAGAAATTCCATAAGATCAACATCAGATAGATTGACACCTAAGATGCAGGGAACCTGAATGTCATTTATGCAACAGAAAATATTAATGTTGAAGGTGGCTTCATTGCAGTATTTAAAGTGACTGAAACAATAAATTTCAAGCATAGACTCACGAGTTAAACGAAACAATAACAGGTTTTGAGCTCAAAAGCAGGTGAATAGAAAAATAAAAGATGACAAGTGTTGGTAATTCACCGCAATAAGTGTGATGACGTTTGGCTGCCTGTGAAGGATATTCAAATTCCTGTTAAATATCAATCCAAGAAAATCAGGCTAACAGAAATATAATGGTTCTCTCATAGAATAATGTAAAAATATATGTAGAATTGATCTATAACAAGTCTCTATCATCATGCATTAAAAAATCAACTAAAATGAGCAAATTTAAGTGTAATAGATGAGTTTATCATCTTGTATGGTGTCAAACACCGATAAGTAAATGCCAGACATTGGCTCAAGCCCTTAACCACAAGTCAGCATTAAATTATCTACCAAGTAATTGTGTTAATGTTTATAATGCTGGATGCTCAGACCAATATCAAAATTTAGATAAGCATACCAGGACGGAGAATAAATTACCTCTTGAAAGACCCTGAATCTTGAGCGTGTATGTTGCAGCACCAACCCCACTCTACAATTAGTTTAGCATAGTTATGAAATAACTGGTACCCAATCTCCGGCAGCATCTGTATTTTAGCAACAAGAACCAAAAACTCGTGAAAAGTTGGACACTGAAGCTTTGCATAGCATAAAGTACACTACATACCAGCTCTTGTTCAATATCCAGAAAAGTAATGGTCTTTGCTTCTCCATCTCCCGACAAGACCTAAGTATTTCAGTAATTAAGTAAGCCACAAAAAAAAGATTATATAAAACACACACACTTTTGTACCAACTCAAGATATCAAACAGAAAAAAGAAGAAAGATTAAGACCTTCTGACGCAGCTCCTCCAATCGGATCCTTTCATCTGCAGCATGCTGTAGAAAATTACTGCTTAAATCAGAACTCTGGCTGCACTTGCGTGCTTGTCAATATCATAGTTCGATGGTGTCAAGATCAGTATGTAATGCAAGTCTATTTCTTTAACAGCTGCATGTACAAGTATATACATGTGGGAGTCTACTTTCAGACTGACTGTTTTGTGATTCCGTTTTTGAGCAAGATATACTAAAGAAACTTTATCCAACTTCTTTGTTTCATTCTTTGTGAAGGCCGTTTTTGATTAGTCGATTAGATGCATGAAAGCTCTACTGTAGGTTCGCAACCTTGTAATCTAGAAATGAAGTGAACTGCAGAATCCCTTAGTAACGATAAACTTACAGATGCACTTTCTAAAGATCTCCAGAAAACTATAAAAGAAACAGACCTGGTCAATAACAGCAAGTGTTTGGCCGGCCATGACTGGAATATATTTCTTATCCACCTGCTGAAGAACTCTGCAATCCTTGAGACAGTTCTTATTGATAGATTCAGGAACTAGTGAATCAGCAGCAAGATGCAAGAATCCGGAAGATATGTCAAGTATATCATTTCCAGCTTGACTACTGTGCATTATACTTGTGCTCTGCATCATATATAATATTCACAGTTATAAGATGAATTAAATGAATCCAATTTTTATTTCCAAGGCAAAAATGTACAGCAATGAACCCATCTTCTGCATCAGATTTTCAAAAGCATTTTACTTACTGTGTTTTGGGGAAAACAATTTCGCCATTTGGTCCTGCAGTTCAGGGAATCGTGATTCTTGGATATAATTTCTGAAAAGGACTAGGATTAGGGCCAACATTTGACCACCAAATGCTAAGAAATCTTATAATAACCAATGCTCAAGCTCAATCAACAGTTAATTACATTTTCTGACAAGATACCTTTATTTGGAGCCGTGGCTTGAACCTCAGACGTTTTAGATCGCTCAAACATTTCCAATCTTTGCATCTTGCTTGCATCAGCGTTAATATCTTGAGGTTCTTCACATCTGGTCCAAAAGAAAATTCGGTAGAACAAAATTAAATTCTGAACCTTGAAAGCAAAATATAATGAGTGGTACAAAAATACAAAACTGAAGGTCAAGTACCTGGTGTCTAACAATAAATCCTCCACACAAGTTGTCTTCAAATTTTGATGACTACCATAAGGAAGTTGACAGAGATCCTTCGTCTTGCCAGCTTCTGCACATTAAGAGGTGGTATTAGCTGGCTGGCATCTACATAAGATGACAATTCTAAAAGTGCAACCCAAATAAAAATACCTGGACAAGTAGCTGAATCATGGAAGTTTTGTGCATCATGTTTGCCTGCTGTTGCCACAGGATGGTTTAAAGTGAAGTATTTTCTCTTGCTTCTAGGAAATGGTGGAGCTGAGCTACTTCGCATCGATCTTCTGACTGAAAATCGATTCTTGAGACTATCCTGATATTTTAACTGGTCCTCATGTCTATTATGCATGTCAATACTTCTGTTATCTTTGTTGTGTGAATGCCAACGCAACCAATCTGTCTCATCAGCTAATTTATCTTGGTGACCAGTATAAATCTCTCTATCTATTTTGCCTTGGTGAAGGAATTTTCTAAAACCAGCTTCGTCATTAACATCAACTCCACAGTCTATATCTGCAGCACAGTGTTCTGTGATTTTTGATACTATATTCGATCCAAAGCTGCAATCAAATTCTTCGGCATCAAGAAAATACTTTTCAGTATCCCTCTTATCATATTTATATCTGTAACACCCTTCAACTGAATCTTCATTAGAGAAAGGTTCAAAATCCAAGTAGGCACTGTGGGATAAGGGATTGGACGTCACTAACCATTCAGTTTTTAAGGTCTGATAGGAGCCAACATTCATGTCTGAACTTGACTCATTAAAATGCTCCCTACAGGATGAAATTGAATTCAAATAAGCTCCTGACATAGGGTCAAACTCTGCAAACGGATCAAACTTTAGTCTATCTCTGGGATAGGGCTGAGCGCTAGATACTCTCCCTGGTGAAGTCATTGACAAGATATCTGGAACTTCTACACGGTTATAAGAACCACTACACATTTTCTTACAGCTGACATCAATTTCTGAAATCTCTGCTGTGTTGCAAGAGCCCTCCCACACTCTCTTACTCCCAATGTAATCATTATGAAATTTAATCTCACTTTTTGTACACAAATCCCTCTCAGTTGAAAGCCTTCCTCGGGAGGAACAACTCTTGAGGAAAGTTCGTCTTAAATCACAGGTGACATCCACATCACTACTGGAATCACGATGTGGTACTCCAATAACTACTGAACCTTTGGTAAAATTAGCACAGCGTTTGAGGGGCTGATCTTGCCATGCTGAGGTAAAGATGTTATCTTCCACATTGCAGGATCTTTTGGCAGCAGAGCATCCACTATCCATCATATAATCTTCATCGGGCAAAACACTGATATCAGACATCCAACTATCATTTTCCTCCTTCAGGGTTGTTCTGAGCATACATTTTGCCAGACTCTGATCCCGTAGTTTAAATGAATAGTCAGTATCATGGCCAAAATCAATCTCACTATCTCGATCTTTGAAGCCTTTGACATTATCAATGTTTCCATGCAAGTAGTCAAATGTAATACTGACATGCCTCTTCTGAGATACAACACTGTCCTCTTTCCTTAAAATCTTCATAATGTCAGGAGATGTCTCAAGATCTTGTATCCTGCTTCTCTTTTTCTGTGTTGGTGACATTTCTGACAAATCTACATCCAGCAAATCTAGCATTTAAGAAGGAAAGAAAAAACGAATAAAATCCAAGGGAAACTGAATCAATATACCTTCATTTAACTTTACAGCTAAAAAATTTAACACCGGTAGATCATCAGATTCAGTTAACACCATTATCAAATGCAAATTTGACAGAACCTATTTCTTACTTTCATTGGCAGATACAATATTGTCATGTTCCTCCCACATTCGACCTTCTCTTCGTATATCAGCTCCATGACAGGCAGGTTCTACTAGAAACGTAAAAGCGGTGAATACCTCTTCATGAAACAATAAATAAATAAAAGACAAAGAATGTGAAGCTCTCAGCTAGAAGCTACAAATAGAGGCATACCATAGGATATCTTTTCCTTCCAGAAGCTATGAATGGTCTTTTCAATAAAGTTGAGAACAGGAATCCAATCCTGGAGAAAAATAAATTCAGTGTATTATCTTTTAAACACTAAACACTTTTACAATAATCCCTGTATTAGAGTTGCACATCATATATGACATGCATAGCAAAATTTAATGTCAAGTAAGAAAAAAATTACCTTGAACTCAACATATGTCTTCGACGGTTCAAAGTTTAAATCATAGAATGAGTGGGGGCAACTTAAATTCAAGACATAAACTGGGAATGCTTGAGATCTACTTCTCTTCCTGTTGTGGGATCCAACAACAGCTGTCCCTGGGTCCCAGCATTCGAAGCTAGAGGCCAATTGATTAAGCAATTTGTGAATTGATCCTTTACAAATGAACCGTGAATTAATATCTGTCTGGGTGAAGGACAAAAACAAGAGAAGAAAATATAGACCCCCTCACAACAAAAACAGTGAACACTCCCTGTTGAGAACGTTTGTATATAAATCAAAATGAACAGAGGATACAGAAATATTGGACGGCCTGCAGAACAGATGTTCGGAAAATTAGAACAAGGATACCCATAATAGTGAAGTATATAGTAATAACTTAATAATCTAAATAATCAATACAGATCATTCTACCTTATTGGCAAGGCAATTGCAAGGAGTAGATAGGTATCCAGAAAGCTTTAATTTTCCATCACTTATGTTCAATTCATGAAGTGCATCAGAGACCTCGATCCCAAAAGCACTTCTCAATAATGTCAAGGGAGAAGGAGAAGGAATGGTACGAAGAAGCTCATCATCACTACATGTAGAGTCAAACATGTAAATCAAAAGAGAAATAAATATATAAATATAAATAACAGTTGGCGCTAATTCTTCACCAAGAGCTATGTTAGAAGTTAGAAGGCACCTTTCTATATCGACAACTTTAAAGGAAACCTTTGAGTGCACCAGCGCGATCCTGTGTACACATTTCATGACAGTGTCCAGTACCTTCTTCGGGCTTCCATTTTGTAATGCAAATCACAAAGCAGTTTAAGTCAGTTTCATTGCATTATCTTTTTTCAGGCACTTGAGAACAAATTTTGTATATAGCTATAAACCAAAAAAGTTAAAGTGATCCAAGAGTGAAACCTGGATTGCATGCACTTCCTCCGAACTGGTTGATTATAAAACAAATCACGAACAACAACTGCATGCAGGAAACAAGTGATTAAACAACTTATTGCAAGTAAAATTTGAATGAAGACAATGTGATTCTTAGAACATAATGTAATGGAATTCATTAATGAAAGGTAGTTCTATGATTAGCTCGATGATAATCCATTTTCATAAGACCAAGATGTAATATTCAACATCTTCACAAGCAACTGAAGACAACATGAATCACGAAAGGTCCCTACCTGTTGTGCCCACATCCTTCCTATAGTCATCTACTCCAAGATACAAACATTTGGATCCCTGAGAAAAATACAGGAAAGTCAACCTGAGCCAAGCCTACATTAAAAACAAAAAACATTCTGTCCCAAACAGAAAACCCAAAACAGTAACAAAACCAAACCTTCATCACTTTGCGATACCCATTTGGCCTCCCAGACGCTTTCGTCACAACTTCAAGCAATGCCACATCAGATATCGAAGCCAGTGCTTCCCCTCTGGAACCAAAGCTCCCACTGGCACCATCCCCCTCAGAAAATTGTCCAAACTTTGACGTGGCTGCTCATACATCAGATACACCATACCATGAACAACTACCAAATCCACACAACATAAGGTAACTAGGCTCACAATTCAAAACAAGAAATCTACCATATCTTTCTCCCAGCAACACCAATCCATCACGAGTAATCCCACATCCTACAAGTAAAAACAAAATTACATCCACATAATCAAGCTGTAAAAATAAAATTAAGCTACATTTCAACCCAGTAAAGAAAATTAACACTGACCATCATCCACTACTTTTACATAGCAAGTCCCAATTCCTACAAAAACCGACACCTGCATCAACAAAAATCAACATTTACCAAATTAATTAACCTCTTTTACCATAATCCCTACTCGAAATTAACCAAAACCCCAAAAAGTTACTACCTTTCTTGCGCCAGCGTCCAAGCTATTGAAGACGAGCTCCTCCACAACCCTCGCCACGTCATACAGAATCACTCCGGACCGAATCGAGCTCCGGACCTCCTCCGGCAACGGCTTCACTTCCCTCATCGCAAAACCCTAAAAGATTTCACCCTCTTTCAATTTCCCGGAATGTCGCGGCGAACCGATCAGAGAAAGCTTCTTTCGTCGGCGAATCGAAATGGGTATTTTCCCTTACCTGCAATTTTGGGGTTTCGATTCTAGGGTTCCGCCGCTGAGAGCTGAGACCAAAAACGACGACGTTTGGGTGGAAATGGGGGCGGGTCAGATAGTGTGTACGGAGCTCCGGGTTTCAAAAGAGAGAGAAAAAAAAGACTGAAACTAACTGAGCGCTTTTTTAACTGCCACCGTTTGCGCGAGCGAGAGTTACGAGGCGTGTGGGGTTTGATAAACTCACACGCGCGGTGCTTAAGTTAGGTTACAGGTGGCAGGTTGTGATTGGGTGATTGTTTGAAACCTTAACACGTCGTTGGTGTTATCTTTTGACGGCTGTGGTCCTGGAATCTGATTGGTTGTGATGACGCCATTATGGCGTGCTATGTCTCTTTTTTTTTACCCAAATTGGATGTGTTCGTTGGTAATACGTATCTCATATTCTTATTTGAATCATGGTGAAAAAACGGACGATTAAAATCGTCTTATCAAATCGAATATCTAACTCAGATCCAAATATGTTTTATCAAACGAGATAGTTAAACGTGAATATCATTAAATTATAAATTAATTTAGTATATTAATACAAAATGTTAGACATTAAAATAATATTAAAATTAAAGATACAAGTAATTACGTAGTCGATAAAACGGTTTACATTAGATAATTCAAGTTAATAATTTATTTAAATGAACATAACACGCTACAGCACGAACATAACACGTCGAAACAAACATACTAAAATATGAGCAATTATTGAAAACTTTGGTATGCCCTACATGGCCAACTAAACCCCATTTATTTCTTAAATGTCCAACTTGGTTTTATTTCTTAAGACAAGAAGAAAATAACTTGATAAGAAAATAACTTGACCATGGACTGTGATGCCATGGTAAAAATGAAATGGATGGTAAAAAAATATCTTAAAAAGTGGGTTTATTTTGTGAGATTTGGGGTTCTAGAACCAGAACCAATAAAAATTCTTCCAGACAAACCCCACAAAAAAAAGAAAAAAGAAATATAAATAGAAACAAGAAGCACCATCATCTTCCATTTCACACCACCCTGATTTTTTCTTCTTCTTCTTCTTCTTCTTCTTCTTCTCTCTTCCCCTGAAAACCCTAATTGATACGTGTATCTCTCTCGCTGTCTCTCAACGACCCTAAAGACCAGGTAAAGTGTCTCTCTGTTTTGATGGCGCTGTCCAGTTTTCCCTGAAGTGACGGTTAAAACTCAGCATTTGATTCTGTTAGAATTCCGGAGCCTTTTAAACTGCGTGGGGATCATGGATTGGCTCTGGTTCTAACTGATCGAATTTTCGGCTGCGGCCGATCTTCTGTCTTGTTTTAGTTGATATGGAATTTGAATTATATGTTTCTGTAATTTTCCGATGCTTGAGATTCAGCTGTGTTTTTGAATTTCTGTTTGTTGCAATTCAGCTGAGCTTGTTAAATTGGTGGAATTTGTTTGCTTTTTTATGGAAATTTATTCAGAGGGTTTGGATAAGGAGGGGAGGTAGTTTGTGATGTTGATTTGGTTTGAGTTAGAATTGAGATCGAGGAGAGGAAAGGAGATTCAGTTTAGTTAGGTAATTACTGGGGAGGGTAGTTAGGTTATTGGTTTTCTAGGGTTTGCCAAAATTAAAGATATCAAAACCTAGATTTGGAATAAGCATAAGCATTTGTGTTTGTTCATCTGATTGGCAATGGTTTTGAATTGGATTTGATTCGGATTTAGTATGTGGAAATTTTGTTTTCTAGGGCTTTTCTGATCAGTTACATGTTTCGTTTCTTATGTGATTGAGAAGCTGATGCTTACGGTTTTATTGTTGTTATGTAGACGGAATGGTTGTTGTCTCTGTGTGGAGAGTGGCTATCGTTTCGGTGTAGTTCTTGTATCGGGAGCAGACCTATGGAGCGTAACTTATGTGATGTCAATCAGTTGGACGCTGATGTCCTTTTACCTCCGCGAAAGCGTCTGCTAGCTGGATTGAAGAAACAGAGTCCGGAGGGTGATAGTAGTTCATGGCTGTCGCTAGTGTCTGCAACAGCTTCGGCTTCTGCCTCGGCGTCCTCTTCTTCATCACCTTCTTCAAGTGAACTCAACACACGTATTAACAGAATATTGACTTCTCATGATCCTAATCTTTCACCCGAGGAGTTAGTAGAGGTCTCAAAATTGGCTGCCACTGCTGCAGTTAAGGCCGCTGAAAATGCAAGAGCTGCAGCTGAAGAGAAAGCTGCAATAGCTGCAAAGGCAGTGGCTGCAGCCAAGAGTGCCTTAGATTTGGTTGCCTCTTTTTCAGATGAAGAAGCCAGCAAGGAGAAACACCTGAAGAAGAACAAGTTTAAGAAGCATGTACCAGTTCAGCTCTTGTACAAAAAATATCAGCCAATTGAGAATTGTAGGAAAGATGAAGAGTTGGCCCGGAAGTTGCATAGAGCTATTAATAGCTCACCACGAATCTCAAAGAATCCATCAAGTTCTGACTCTAAGGGTCACAAACACAAGAAGCCCAAAATCTCACAGAGTTCTGATGTAGGTAGGATTTCTAATGGGAGTACAGTATTGGATCAAGACCCCGCATCTGCTTGCAATGGTCATGCTGTGGCAGGTAAGCTCGATTTTGAAGACACTATCCTTGACATGTACAAAAATAAAGCAGCTGAAAAAGCATACAGAAGGGATAAATCTGGTAGATTGGAGATGGATAATGGGGAAGCAGAATCAAGTCAGACGAAGGAGAAAAATTGGGACGATATGCCTACTAGTGGTAAAAAGAGGGGTCGAGTGAAGCTAAAGAAGTTGCCTTTAAGTGTTTGCACTTTTAGGGATCAGGCAAATCCCAAAGAAGACGTGGGTGCAAGAAGCTCCCCACTAACTGATATGAACATGGGGAATCCTACTGCTGGAAACAAACCTTTGTTTCCTGTGGAGTCTTCTGCTGATAGTATGCTGCGTATTGAGCCCACGCCGGTGTGGAAATGCCAGGAGTTCAAGGCACCTGCATGTGTGAAGCAAAACAAAGTCATGCAATCATGATGTTGAAATGAAATTGTGCCAGCAGGTGAGATAGGATTGGATAGCAGAGGTAGGATTCATCATGTTCTTCACATAAAAAACGGCTTGTTTCGTTTTTATTTTATTTTTATTTTTTGTTCTTTTTTTGTGCTTGTTTTGGCTTTGTTGTAAACTTGTAATCAACTTGAACTGACTACATGTAAATTTAGATGTTACATTTCTTGCATCCCATTCGTTCTTTACAGTCCGAATTTGCCGGGAGCTCTTCTGACAGCAGATAGAGCTTGAATTGAGGTAAAAGGGATGCATTCATTTGGGTAGTGTTTGTTGATATGTGCAAACAATAAGTCCTGCACTTGTGTTGCTGATGATGATAGTTGTAATAACAATGTCAATTTCCTTGGTAAAAATCATAATTCTTGCGCAAATTTTCGTTCTTCACTTTCTGCTTACCCTTTTCAACTGATATTCTGCTTTGACATTCTTGTAGCATGAGATAATTGTTTCACTGGTTTATGTAATAGAGCTAAATCACATGAGTAGCTGATCTTGGAGATTCTGCCGGCAATAAAAAACTGCATGAATGATTTGTCCTTAACACTCCTCGTTATGATTGAGCTGTTTATTGAGAGATCCATATCATGGTTTAGTTTGAAACTGGACCGATCTGCTTTATTGGTTTGGCCTTGTGCTCTTGTCAGTATACATTTTAAACAACTTGACAATTTCGAACCCTTAAATGAATTTGGTTCTAGTAAAGAAACGAAGTTCCATCATGTGTCGGAGTACATGATGTTTGGAAAAAAGCAAAAAAAAAGATGAATGAGAAATGCCGGCTGTTTAAATAGTAAAGTAAGGAGTGATGAGGTGAAGTGGAGATGGAAGAGGTCATCGGGATCCGCGCTGGGGGCCAAATCTTAATTGGAAATTACACAAGGCATGTGATAATCCCGTACTCTTTTTTTTAAAAAAATGTAGACTAGGTAATATACGACGAGTTTGGTAGTTTGGTAATTAATTATTTTATGATTCATGGATAACCAGAGGGATCTAATGAGTACCTTTTTGTTGAGAACTAGGTGATGATTTTTTTAATGGTTTATTACACTCACTTTTTAATTATATTTTTTCATCTCAACTGTTCATTTTTTCATCTTAACCGTTCAATTACATTTATAAATGTCTTAACAATTTTTAATTTGTATGAAAATCAAATTGAAAATTTGTAGGGATGATCTACTCATATATATCTACAAACTAAACGGTCAAGATGTGAATATGTGATCGAAAATATGTTGAAACGAAAAAGTCATCAACTAGTCATCAACAAAAAGGTCTTCAATAAAACTTCTCCCCATGAATAACCTCGTCTAGTTGTTTTCATTTACTTTTAGGCTTTTAACCTTTGTCAACGTGTTTGGCATGTAACTCACTAGTTTACCATGACTTGTGATACACTTGTTACCATATGACTTGTAATATATGAACCATACTCGTTGACCACTGATTTTCTGAATTTTATCGAAAATAAAAAAAATCTTATGCACATAAGAATATAGGATTAATGTCTACTAGCCTTAAATTTAAGATTTTCTTCCCACTAACAAAATCAAATTTATAAATTCTCATTAGCCAACTTACACAACAAAAAGACAAGTATACCATTCATGAATTAAATAAATTACAATAAATCATTCTATGAGTTTATTATGAAATAAAGATTCTATGACCGGATTCCGACGACCGATGACCGGACTCTGGTGGCCATTGACCGATCTCCAGTGATCGTGAACCAGTATGTCGAATACTGCCCCCAGTATGTCGTCTACTACCCTTAATATGACGTTTACTACCCTTAGTATGCCACCTACTACCCCCAGTATAACGTCTATTATCCCCATTATGTCGCCTACTACCCCTAATAGGATCTTATATTGACAGTTTTGAGGATTTTCCTTCCTCTTCTCGGTTTTATATTACCATTAGTATGTCGTTTACTACCCCTAACATGTCATCTACTAACCTCAATATAGCGTCTACTACCCTTAATATGGTCTTATATTGACATGGACCAAACACATGAAAAGATACACAATACAAAATCCCAAGACAATGAATGGTCATAGATCATAGGTGGGCATTTTGAAAACTCATGGTATCATATTATTCATATACAACACATTCTTTTATCTAATCCTATATACCATTATCTTACATTCTGACGTATGAAACAGAGTAATACAAGCACAAAGTGACCTAAACTTATTGTGTATAGACTATAGAGTCCTCATACCATGAAATGATTCATTAATTTGGCATAATACAACGCTTGAAGATGTTCAATGATTCAACCACACATATTACAGTGAATCAAAGTGTCACATATAAAATTTAAATAAAAAATAGTTATTGAAAGTATAAAATAAGGTTACTTCCAAAAAAGGAGAACATAAGGTTTTTTATCCAAACCAAACAAGTGAGCTATCACAATCTCCATCTTCATGACTCCCAAACCCATTCCCATCACCCAAAACCCACAACCCCGAAACCCGTTTTTTCCTTCCCGCCCAAACCACCTACCCAGAACCACATACCTAAGTTTGATGACCGCCTCGGCCAGGTCTATATGCGCTACTGCAGTTGGCCAAATCTGACTTCGACTCTGATTTGGCGTCCCGGCTTGCCTCCGCTTTGATCTGCGCCAACAGCCACTACTCGGTTCGTCATTCGACGAGTCAATTCGGCATCAAGGTCGGGCGGAGTGGTCTAGCCGTCTCTTCTGGGGAGAGAGGATCTAAAACAGAAGTGGACGGGAAAGCAGACTATAGATAAGAGGAACCCTATTAGGATCAGCAGTTTGACCCACGAAAATTTTTTTTTGGTTTGTTAACCAAATTCGTCGGTTAAAATCTTAGCTGAGTCTTTGTCGGTTATAATATCGTCAGCTATGACTTTAGCTGACAAAACAAGAAGTAGTCGTCGGCTATAGTCTAACACTTTAGCTGACAAATTTTTTTATCTTTTTCGTAGACTATAGCCGATGAAACAATATTTGGTCAACCATAGTTTGACACTTTGACCCACGAAATATTAAATATTTCGACGGTTAAAATTTTTAATAAAAAAACTATAGCCGACGAATTATAACAAATTCGTCGGCTAAACCTTAAAAAAATAAAAAGACAATAGCCGATGAATTATGGAAAATTTCGTCGGTTACAAGTCAATTCCAGTAAAAAAAACCCTGAAAATTTTAAATTATCATTCCAACCAACATACAAAATACACCAAAACAATTCCATATAACCAACACAAAAAATGGTGACAACACGTTTTTCATTAAAATATGAAAAATACTTGCATCAATACTGGTTTTGATGTGTGCGTGCATACTCTCCTTTATTTAC
Organism: Comarum palustre; assembly: GCA_951800085.1. NCBI lineage: Eukaryota > Viridiplantae > Streptophyta > Magnoliopsida > Rosales > Rosaceae > Comarum > Comarum palustre. The sequence continues at coordinate 5,069,094 of OX637588.1, read as the reverse complement.
ATATTTTTACCAATGTAAATCATAATCTTAGTCGTTGAAAAGTTTAATTAAACAATCAATATCACCTATGTAAAAAATTAATTTGAAAAATGATCGTTTGCTCAACCAAATGCTTCAATCAAATGGACAGTTATGGTAAAAGTTAGCAGCATCATGAACAACCGTCTATTTAATTGATGCATTTGGTTGAGCAAACAATCTTTTTTCAAATTGATTTTTTGCAGAGATGATCTTGATTGGTTAATTAAACTTTTAGAACGGCTAAGATTATGATTTACATTGGTAAACATATGTAAATAAAAAAGAGTATGCACGCACGCGTCAATACCGATATTGACGCAAGTATTTCCCTTAAAATATATAAATTGTTCATAAACACATAAAACTATATAATCATTTAACTACAAAAAATCTATATCTTCTAAATATATCTGCATCAGGGGGATGATGCGGAGGCTGCTGCTGCTGAGGAGGTTACGGCGGCTGAGGTAGCGGTATAGGCGTAGGCATGGGCGGAAGTGGAACTCCTTGAAGCTGGGCAGCTGTAAAGTCCTGCAAGTACTGAAACATCTGTTGTTACTGGGCCTTCTGGGCGGCGTATACCGCGGCATTTTGGTCATGTACGACGACAGGCTGTCTGGACGCTTATTGTTCCTGTAGCATCTGAACTTCAGCCTTTAGTTGAGTCGTCATGCTGCTGGTCGAGACTGTATTTCTTTGAAATTTTGGAGTGGTTTTCAAGCCTCCCTTGCCCTTCATTCCTAGACCCCGACAGTAGAAGTTGTTTCCTCACGGTGGGAAGGTTATGCCCGTGATTCTCGCCCCAACCCTCTGATCTGAAGTGTCGATCCGGGACATGGCTTCGGGCATCTCTTCCTCTTGCTTGTCCGACTATGTCTCCCTCAGTTGTCATTAGCCTGCCTCACCTTAGCCTAATTAGATAGGAAAAAAAATAATTAATTATCATTTATATATATATAAGTACAAACATTTGAAAACGTAAGATGACTTACAATATCCTTCTGGACATCAGGATATGTTTTCTCGTACGTATAGACGTACCGATTGACTTCTACATGTTCTCTGGCCACCTCGTCCATGAACGATGCGAACGGTCTAGAACCAGCATGATGGTTTTTTATGTTGCGTTGCCGGTTCTGAGCGTTCGTCTAGAAAACGGCATTCAAAGAAAAAAAATAAAAATATTAGTAAAATATTTAAAACGAACGTACTTAATAACAGTTTAACCAATTAATTTTTTAATTACCTGTTTATGATGGTTGTTGAATTCTGATATCAGAAGCCAACGCAACTCGTACTCCCTGTACTGAAACTTAGCAGGGATACCAGAACATGTGTTCCCGTGCGTAGTCCAGTAGGTCCGCAACTCGTTCTTCCACTCCTTGTACCTATAGATACAACAAAAATATTAGAAATATTATTAATATCACATACAATTTTGTTTTTTCATTGGCTTCCCAACGTACCTTCCCCCATGCACAGCGTTCGCCCTGGTGTTCCTCAGGTGCTGGAGAAAGTCAAACCACACCTACATTTAACCGTTTATTAGTTTAGTTTTTCTATAAATCAACAATATAATACATAATATTATTGAGAGACATTTTGTAAACTCATAGACATCGCATTATGGACCATGTCCTTAACCTCCTGCAGGACCTCATCCCAGTCTGACCACAACATAGAGATTTTATCCCTAATAAGCGCTCACACGCGGTCGTAGTACATCCTTGTCTTCCCGCGCCGATACTATGTGGTCATTTCCATCAGTATCGATGACAATCCTCCTTAAGGTACCTACGGTATTCTCGAGAGCCTTCCCTGTGACGGAGCCTCTCTTCTTTTTTGTCGGCTTGGCTCCGACGGTGCCTATCATATGATAAACCAAATTGATTAGTAAAATCGAAGAACATTTATTATGATATTGGAGATTATGATTTTGAAATTAGGGATCGTTAAATTTAGTCATAACTTTTAGTTAATACAAAATAAAGTTATCTACATCTTGTAACTCTAATCTAACAACTTACGACTCAAAAATTACACTACAACAAATAAAAATTGCCAATCGTTTTGTATCGTCCGTATTGACGCATGCGTGCATACGCTCCCTTATTTAGTCATAAAAATTACCGGTATTGACGCATGCATGCATACTCTCCCTTATTTACATATTTTTATCAATGTAAATCATAATTTTAGCCGTTCAAAAATTTAATTAGTCAATCAAGATCACATATGCAAAAAATCAATTTGAAAAATGATCGTTTAGTCAACCAAATGCTTCAATCAAATGGACAGTTATGGTAAAAGTTAGCAGCCTCATGAACTGCCGTCCATTTGATTGATGCATTTGGTTGAGCAAACGATCTTTTTTTAAATTGATTTTTTGTAAAGATGATCTTGATTGATTAATTAAACTATTAGAACGGTTAAGAATATAATTTACATTGTTTAAAATATGTAAATAATAAAGAATATGCATACATGCGTTAATACCGGTATTGACGCAAGTATTTTCCTATAATTATTATGGAACTGTGACCGCGCTTGCGTTAGCATCAGTTTGATGAACAGGTTGTTCATGCCACTTTCCGATTAAACTTGAAAGCCATTTCATTGATTTGATACAAATCAATTAATCATTACTGTCTAGGACCACTTACCATCTTTAGTTGGTCACTTGGTTCTGCAGACATCTAATAATGCTTTTTATTTGGGGAGAAAATAAATCTCATTCTAATAATGTTTTGAAGTATTAAAACGTTGATATTTCTAATTTTCTATTATACGTCTATGCCTTTTCTATTGACCTATTTACAACACACATTTTTCGAGTTTGAATACTATATAGCACCATAAAATACCGAGCAGTAATCGTATGAAAACGAAACATGAAAATGAAATGAGACAAGGGGAACAAATAGTGTCATCCAATCAATCAGTATAATTTTTTTTGGATCAAATAGTCATTCAATCAATATCAGTATAAAAAAATTGTGGATAACAGACGGATACTGTTCTGGTCAGCTATATACTACAAGCCACCAGGGCATATCCATTTTCTGACAGTCAAATTCTCTATCTGAATTATGCCGTAATTTTGCTCACAAAAATCATTACTAATTTACATCTTTTATAGTGATAGTTAATCGAAAAAATAATAAAAAATCTTATTGAATCATAAGAAGAAAAAAATAATCACAAAATCAGTGGCAGATGTAACTTCGTTCCTTTCATTCACTTCTTCACTTGCCAACCTTAATCTGAAGGTTGCTCATCCCAACATTCATCTTTTCCACGTTTGATATATTATTTGCATCGCCCTGAGACGTAGTAACGCCGTTGAGCCACGGATGTTGAAGGCACTGCTGCGCAGTTGGGCGCTTCTCTGGCGAAAAGTCGAAAATGGGACATAGGAACTCTGCAAACTCTCGAGCATCAGTCTCGGAAAAGTTGTATCTATCGACCAGTATTTTATTAAGTGGCCAAAATTTCAGCCTCCGAATTCTCTTTAGATCACCATGTCTGTCAAAGAAATCCTTGGAACGAGCTCCTCCAATGGCTACCTGCAAACCCAGATATGAGAGAATTGAATTAGATGAAGTTGTTAGTGAAAAACTGTGAAGTGAATGATGGATCTCACCTTTCGAGGCATCTTTCCCAGGAGCTCCATCATTAAAGCAAGATGATCCTGAAATAGATCGAATCACTTTATCAATTGCAAAGTCAAAACAACAAAAAAACGCTTTTGGAAACAGAGAATATTCTCCACATAACATTTCAGTGTCAAAATAAGGGGCTACTTTGGCTCTCTATCGTCAAATTTGAAAATATAGAGAATGACTATGACAAGTAATCAGAATATATGTAAAGTTGAAATTTACCTCATCCTCACTAAATCCTTGTCCCATCTTCGGAGCAAACAACATGTCACCTGTCGCAAGCTCAAAGGCTGTGCAAGCGAATGACCACATATCCACTGAGTAGGTATAACCAGATCGTAGAATAACCTCAGGAGCTCTATACTGCCTCGTTTGAATCTCTTCTGCAAGCTGCTTGTTAGCCCAACATGCATTCCCAAAATCGACAACCTTACACCTTACATCAACACCGTCCATATTTCTTTCTGACTTGGGAGCTTCAACTCCTCCCATAGATTCCCTCCTCAAGGAGATATTAGCAACTGCCCTCCTTGCCCTCCTTTTGAGTTTTTTCTCAATAAGGCTCATGGTGACTCCACCATTCAGGCCTCCTTCAGGCCTTTCAAGAATTGGTGTAACTTTAGACCTGATGGGATCTTTGGTGGGATCAATGGTGTTAAAAAGAAGAATATTTTCTGGTTTTAGGTCAGTGTGGATTATACCAACTTCTCTATGCAAATAATCCAGACCCATCAATATACATTTGCAGATCTCCCTAACATTATCCAACTTAAGACCTTTATAACGGTTATACTTGATCAGCCGGAGTAAGCTATCACCAAGGAACTTAAGGACCATGCATAAATGCTGCCCATTTGGGCCTGCGTGCTTAAAATGGTCAATCAGTCGTACAACACACTTCAAATCCGAGGAGTCCCCTTCCGAAATAGCTGTAAGAATTTGAATCTCGTGAAGAGCTGCTTGAGCAAATTGAGCTGCACTTTTTTGTATCTTAAGAGCAACGTACGTCTAAAGAAACACAAAAGTATAATAAGATGATGCAAACATTTGCGAACCAAAGTAAATGCATATAGAAAAAAAGAACTCAAAACACAAGACAATGAAGCATTTTATCAAAAAAATTCTTCCCACATAGGGGTAATGGATTGCTACATAAACCTACAGAATGCTAAATTGTACTAACTGACATCCCGTACAAGTAGAACAGCCCTTATCTTTATAGCGACCTAAAGTTGTCTGTGCCGCTAAATGGGATTATTGTACTGAAATGGGGTAATCATAGTCGCAAACTGATCGCAAACAAGCACGAAAATAGTATGATAGATATTGCAAAAGCTCTGCGCCCACAGGCCGAAAGAAGCTTTCATTAATGAAACGCTAATTCAGAATTTAAGGAAGATCTTGGATAAGCAACACAAGCATCAGAATCCACAGAAACAAACAAAACAAAATCATTGAGTCATTAAAAGAATAACAGTTACGATTGAAACCCAATAAATGATTTCACAGCTGAAAACAGATATAGCACATATATAAAAAATCAAAGGCAAAGATGAAAATGGCGTACAGAGTTGGTGGTATCATAAGCGAGCCAGACAGTGGAGAATTGACCCCAACCCAGTTTTCTCTGAGCTACATACCGACCACCGGCGAACTGATCGCCGATCCTGACGGCGTGGTACCCTCCTTTTCTGTAAGAGTCGATACCCTCATCGTCGTCCTCCGACCCCGATGAAGACGAGCACGACATGTCGTTGATCCGAGTTGGGTTTTGCAGATTGTGATCAGATGTGAATTGGTGCTTTTGAATGGATCGACCTTTAGTCGATTAGGGATGGAACAAGAGCTGGGTATGAGCTAGAATTGGATTTGGAGCTGAAAGTTTGGAGCTTTATGAAGTTTTGGTGAGAATTGGGGGTCTGAGAAATTGAGGAGACTCTTTTTTACTCTTGGTGTGTTTGTTAAATTGGGGATTTTGTGTGGCTTTCAAACACAACAGCCTCTCAATCTCAAGTCCTCCCCACTTTTTTCTCTTCTTCTTTTCTTTTATGTTAATTGCAAAACTTTGCCATTGCTGGACTTTTTCCCCTGTGGAAGTTGCAAGTGGTGGGTCTTGGTTTTTCTGATGAGAGGAGAGATGGCTATGGCTTCTTGTAAATCAGGAAAATGGCTTCTTGCCTTCTCAAATTTTGGCCCTTTTGGGAAGTTGCATATTTGGGGGTGTGGTTTGGAAATCAGGAGAAGATTGAAATAGAAATGTGTGAGGTGGCTGTGGTTTTGGGGATTGGGGGGTTTGTGTCATTAGGTGGAGTGAAGTGATCAATTCTATTATGGAGTTGGATGGTTGATGGGTGTTTAGCCACCTGCCAATTCCATCTTTAAATTCTTTAGATGTTTTATGTCATAATGTAGAACCCGTTAAGCTAAAGCTTTGATGAAAGTTATTGTCTGAAAATATGCATAATCCATAAAACCAAAGCTTAGGTAGAAGTCATTGTCTGCTTTTATGGGCCTAAACAAGAAATGGATGAACTTCACATTTTGATTTTAATTTCTTTGGTGGGATTAGTGTATGAGTACTAGTCTCATGTTTTTGTTTACAGGTCAAGAGAGGTCTTTTTAATCCAATTCTGATTGTATTTGTATCCAATTAGTTTTCACATCTAATTTAATATGAGTATTGTCAGGACCCACCCCGGGTTAAACCCCTTTAACCCGAAGTAAATCCTGCGGAGACCACCTCAAGGGAATTTCTTACCGAAACCCCCTTGAAATGGCCAACTCTTCCTACATACCAACTCAGCACTTCCATGAGTATCTAACAACAAACCCTAACTCATGAAGGCATCCTGCTCCCTAACCTACGTAACGAGCTAAACTGGATTAGTCAGAGCAGTTTACAAAGATGATTACCCTAAGAAATTGCGGCAGCGACAGATTGATCGACTATGCCTCGACTCTCGTACGCGCTCGACCTCCTCTCAAGAACCCTGCATCACTGGGCATTTAAAAACGAAGGGCCCAGGGGAGAAACATTGAAAACTGTTAGAGTGAGTGGGCGAAAATCAAAATAATAAAAACTCTATTCCCTTTAATGCTCTCCCAAAAATTTATTGTTTTAAATATCATTTATGCATGCCCACCAATACTAAATTTCCCACAAATGCATGATAAGATAAACAAATAAAGAATATGGGAAGAGAAAGGTTCACAAAAATAATAAGTCTGACCTCTCAGACTAGGGTCGGAGCTAAGAGCTCTAGTAGCGCCATCACGCTATGCTAGCTAGATAAAATGATAATGGTCAACCGTTATAATATCAACCTGACCTCTCAGGCTTGTCTGTCCTCTCAGACCAGGGTCGGAGCTAAGAGCTCTAGATAAAATGATAACGGTCAACCCTCATAGTACACTACGTAGTTTGCCTGACTTCTCAAGCTAGGGTCGGAGCTAAGAGCTCTAGTAGCGCCCTCACGCTACTCTAGCTAGCATATTCATTGGTCAACCCTTATAATAAAAATTCATAACAATACTTTACTCAAATTCTCTTTCCAAAACAAATAAGTAAAACAATTCCTTGTCATATAAGCATAAATCCAATTTCCAACGAAGTCTCGGGTTCAATTCCATTCGAAGGACGGGCCATCCCCGTCTATAACCATTTTCGGAAAGAAATAGAAAATTTGAGTAATAATGGTAAATACGTTCAAGCATAAAAGTCAATACCTCAGACATGGTAAAAATCTTTAACCGAGGTTCCCGCTAAACTTTATCCAAATAAAAACATTCAAGAACCCGAGAAGGATATAATTCTCGAAAACAATCATAAAAACCCTGCAATTAAATCAATAATGTAGGCATGCATTCATTTAAAAATAATATGTCCACTCACAATACTACTGCGACCTTATCCCCGCTCGGAAAGCTCCTCGAGCGAAACCCTCGAACTAACCGCGTAGTCGAGCCCGTCTCACGTCCGACCAGAGACTGTACGAAGGAACCAATATATTAGTCATACCATCGTAGACTTGGTCTATTCCTAGTTTGACCAGGAACTCCTATTTGACCACAAGTTGACCAAGTTCCGTTTGATGACACTTTAACCTTTTTGACTTTCTTTCCCGGTTATCGACTCTTAACTCAATTTACCGAAAGTCCGACTCAGCTTCCGAACTTTCCATTATTACTTTAACTTGACGTTAGGGTGTCACGTATTAGTTCGTTGAATTACTATAGACACCCAACGTGTCACATTAATCAATACATTTAACCTTGAGTCGATTTACCGATTTAACATCTCATAAATGGAAACCTTCCAAAAAAGGGAAAGTTTCCCAAAATGGAAAGTTTCCTACATTGGTAAGTCTTCCTTAAAATGGGAAGTTTCCCAAAATGGAAAATTCCTACTTACGTCCGATTTTCCGTAAATATCCTGATTACGATTCAACTGACACTTCTTGACTCAAAGCTTAATTAGGATTCGATTCCTACCTCTTCGGCATTCTGCCGGTTTACTGTATTTCCGAAGCAGTCACCGGATTCCGACAATTTTGCCGGAATTTCGCCATAACCTCCCCGTTTTCTTCGTCACCAAGTTCTCGACAACAATACAACAAAACAACATCAGAATACTCTCCAACAACAATAACAACTCCAATACCAAAATCAAAGCCAAGAATGAGTTCTTTACCTCGTCTCACCTCTATCTCTCTGCCTAGGGTGACCTCTGCACCCAGTAGTGTCAAAGTGACTTTCTCAGTCCTTCATCCATTCTTCTCCCTTCCTCTTTAACTCCAGAACCAGCTGCCTAGAAGTGATAAACAAAGCCTTCTGGAGCTCGAAAGGCAGCCCAGAATCTTCAGAAAACCGTCGCCGGAGCAACCAACCTCGGCGGAAAAACTCACTGCCTTAAACCAGAGATTTCAAAATGTCACCAATCGAAGAAACTGAACACATGAGCTTGTAGAACACATCAAGGAGATCAAGAAACCTACCTCAAACTGGAGATTCGGTGGCCGGAGGCCAGAGAAATGTTGTCGGGAAACCTCGAGACTAAAATCGGAATTTTACAGGAACCTCAATGCTTGAGTGATTTTCGAGCACAGGAAGGATGGGCTTGAGGAGAGGAGTCGAATGACACCAGCCACGCGCGCAGCCATGGCCTGACGACGGATATCGCGACGGCGAAGGCGGAGGAAGGAGAAAACGCATTTTGCGTCGAGAGAGGCTGGGGAAGACTTTGACCAAGTCTGACCCGTGCCTCTATTTATAAGAGGACGGACGGCCCAGATCTTCCCTCTTAAGATCTGACGGCTCAGATCAAACTTCATTCTTTTACCATTTACTGTTTACTGAATTACCAAAGGTAATTTCCTTATTACCGAAACTTCCAAAATTCGTAGAAAATAAACCGAAGCTCCGAAAAATAATCCGAAACTACCGGGAGACTCGTGTCGACACGTACTATGACGTCGAGTCATTAAATCAAGTATTTGGAGAACTTTGAAAAACTCGAAAATTTACTCGAGCGATAACTTATCGAATTACCGATCACAATTAAAAGTCCTCGGTAACTCGTGAATCTCCGTGAAAGGTAACTTTTATTAACTTCAAAAGATTCGGGGTGTGACAAGTATAGTTCTTGTGTCGTACATAATACTATCTTTCTGTTAATATAACCATAATTATTCATGTGCCATTAAGAAAAAGAAGAATAATATCTAGTCTTAACTTGCTCGTGTGAAGATGATATCATTATAGCCTAAAATATGAAAATTATGAATAAGATTTGGACAATGTTCTCCTTTTTCCCCTCTAAAATAAAACAATTGAGAGGGAGTAATAACATAAAAAAGAGTGAAGATCATGCCTCATGAGGTTGGCAACTTGTACATGCAACTTATATTTTGTTTATCTATCATATTTGCATGATAATGAGGTTCATAGATATGCAAAATACTAACTTGTTTTACATGCACATGTATATGCGAGATATTGGAGAGGACCAAAACACATACAATGGTCTTTAATAGCACGAGTAAGTTCTTAGGACTCCAAACAAAGGATTCCAATGACCAAGTTATTTACGATGATTACTGGATAGATATGGGTAAAATATTCACATCATTTATGATAGGTGATATAGTCCAAGTGATTCTCAATGATACTTCTGGTAAAGCTACTGTATTTATATTATGCTATGCATACAACATACAGCAAACAGGGGTGAGTATCCTATACAGATGGGTAGGGAAGAATTTTCATGATACTTGGATAGAAATGGGTAGAATATTCACATCACTTGATGATGGTTCTGTTACTCTGTAGTAACTCTAGCCGATATCATTTCTTTCTTGTTGGTGCCCACTGTGTATATATCTCTATTCGAAACATTTATAAACAATTAATTGATACTTCTAAACAATTATCAATCTTCTTATTTCTATTTGAAAATTTATTTCGTTAGGGTTAAATATATATTTATATATTCGAAGTGTGATATATTTTGCTGAAATTTTGCTATTGAACTCTTGTAAAATTATACAAAACTCAAACAATACGAGGAGAAGGTTCACATTATGCCTTGCAAATGGTTGATACAACCAACAAAACAGTGCAGTATATTACAATGACACAGCAATCAAACTCGAATTGATTAACTGCTTCAAAATCATCAAGCTTTGGGTGGAACCATCTCTGCTACTGAAGACCAAGTTCCAGAGACTCCAATAATCACTCCAGCCACCACAATAGTCCCATCCAAAACCATCCCATGCCACCCCAACTCCTCCTTGAACACCATCAAATGGAACAAAGCAGGAAACACGAATCCTAAAGCCACACACACACTGCTCCCCACCAGTGACAAAAAGTCTGCAAAATTAGGCACAGTAAGAGCCACCAAGCTGATCCCAAACACCATAACCCATCTCAGCCACAAGCAATACCTCCCATCCCAAAACCTCCTCTCCACCACCTCATAAACCGGGTTCATCATCAATGGTAAACTAAAGAACAAGTTTATGCACAGACCAAGCTGTACTAGAGTGCTCACCAAGCCTTGTCCAAAGTTGGTAGTGATAATGTCTTTAGTCTCTTCCCCAAAAGCAAAGTAACCAAGCACCCCAAAGCTCCCATACAACAAAGCAATGAACCCCATAACCAAACCCAACACTTTCCCAAACTTCTCCTTATCTCTAACCTCAGACTCCAACGGAAGTATCATCCCAATCCCTTCAAATGCATAAACAGCCACACCAAGACCATAAAAGAAAACCCCAAAACCCCCAAATGCTTGCAAAGCTGGCCTATTCTGCAAAAAGAGCATCACATCTTCAACCATGACAACTCCCATAGCTCCCAAATCAACCACATCAGCAAAAATACTCAAAGGAGCCAAATGGGTCAGTGTAGGAATCGAATTCAAACCCAGCTGAAAAGGAAAACACCCCCAAAGATACAAGCTTTTCGGACTCAAACCCAGAATCCGACCAGGCCCAGAATAGTTGAGAACATAAGCCAAACTATTGGATATGAATATCAAGTAACTAACACAGAACCCAGCTTGAGCCAACACTATGCATACGTCAACCGCAAACCGACCAACTCCGCCGCACACGGCGAAGGCGAGATCGCCGAAAGAGGTGATCGTGGAGAGAGGGATATCGGACTCGAGTCTCCGGCGAGTTTTGACGAGAAGCATCATGCAGTAGTAGGTGAGGAAGGCGACGGAGAAGAGCATAAGAGAGCCGAAGACCCATCCGGTTTTCTTGAAGGTGTAAGGGAGGCCGAGGACGCCGGAGCCGACGATGGCGATGAAGACGTTGGCGAAGGTCTTGGCCGGAGAAGAGAGGTGGCGGTGTTTGCCGAGTAGAGGGGTGTCTTCACGTGGGAGGTTTTGGGAGGATGAGGTTGCGTCCTTGTCGAACACCACCATGGTTTTGACTGATCTTTGTGTTGGGAATCTCAAGTTCCTAATGTTTTGAGGCAATGGAGATTTTGGGAAAGAAAGATGAGCTTAAGGAAATGGGAAAATGGGAGGTGGATGGTGCCAAATGGAATAAAAATCTAATCTTTAAAGCCAATACCATTTGATACTCGCAACGAAATGCTGTCCGTTAACATTTGAGTTGTTTATCTGAATCACGAACAGAGAATGGTTTATCACGGCTTATTATTCTTTAATTTTCTGATGGCTGAAAACAAAATTTGGTAATGACTTGTTGATTTTTAGCGGGATGAGCTGATTATAAAAAAGAAAATCCAGCGATGTTTTGTTAAATTTTGTGGAAACGTGTTTCAAGAAGGTGATGATCTTCGTTTGTTGTTATTGTGCTAAGGAAAAGATCTGATCTTCGCTTGTTTGATCCAGGGTGTATTGTTTTCAAGGCCACTTTGATTGACTAGCAAACACGAGAGGAGAGAGCCTGTTGAAAATTCTGGTGTCGTCGAGGGTGTTGATCAATCAACAAGTAAACGAAGAAAAACATAAAAAATAATTAGGTGAAATCAAAACCATTTCAATTAAGCTATTCATATCAAACCACTCAAACTACAAAGAAGAAAGCAACAAACTTATCTCCGCTACTGATAAGCCTTGTTTAGTTCGCGATCTGTAAATTCCTGTGAAAATCTATACCTGAAGGCTGGTGTGACAGACACGTGTCCACTGTCAGTCCTTCAGGATTGAGGTTGCAGATATACTCTGACGATAGTGGTGTAACGTAACCAAGCTCTCACCTAAACTTTTAGAGAGCGAGAAAGCAACAAACCTAGGGTTTCCAAGTTCCAATTTTACATTTTTTTAAATAAAATTGCAATCATCGCATAGAATAGATGTTAGCTATCACTAAAATTGGAATATTTTCTGATTAAAAGCTTCAAAATCAAGAATGTTGAGAAATATTGAGGTGCGGTTAAAGAGATCAGTAATCTGCAGCCGCAGCAGGGCTCAGAAAAATCCCCAGCTTGATGCAGTTTGTGTTTTTAAATGTTGCCCAAGACACCCTTGAGAAGGTCCAACCCTTCAGCCGAAATGCTCCTCCTTTTGTGGGATTTAGGAATTTCAGTCTTGGGAGGAGGATCTTCAGAGAAACATACCACAACGACAGTCAGGTTGTCACATGTGTTTCGTTGGAGCGCCTCCTTGACAAGTGCTTTCGAGCATCTCTCAGGATCATTATGTTGCATGAGCTCCTTTCTTACCATTGTGACTGCACACTGGCTGCTCATTACATCCCACAAGCCATCGCATCCCATTATCAAGAATTCATCTTCTTCGGTTAGGACAAGCTCCTCTAACTCTGGCTCCGAACTTAAGGGGCAGTTTGAACCTTTAGAGCCCTTGATATGCCAGTCTCCAAGAGCACGCGCCACTGATAGCTGGCCATTCAGGTATCCATCATAGATCACACCACCCAGCTTCTCAATTCTTAATCTTTCAGATGTACAATTAGGTTTATGATCTTTAGATAGTTCAATTGCCCTTCCACGCTTCCCCAACACAGCTCGACAATCACCAGCATTAGCAATTAGCATGTTCCTGCAATATGTTATATCAACTTCAGTGATTAGTCAGTGCCAATAATATTAATTTCAATCCTACACGAAAATGATCCAAGATAGATATGGAAAGTACCGATCCTCACCTTCCTAAGATAAAGGCAGTCAAAGCAGTGGTACCAGAGGACTTGTCAAGACAGGTATCATCTGCAATTGCATGATCAGCCTTCACAAAAGCGCTTCTAGTTGCTTTTTTAAGGCCATTTGGGAAATGAGAATCTTGAACAATGAAATTAAGCAGGTTCTTTTTTATGAATGATGCAGCATCAACACCACCATGTCCATCAAACACCTGTAGATGTCAACAAAGCAAGAATGTAAGAGGCCATTTGTTCACATCATATTGAAAAATTCATTGTAACAAGTAAAGAAGTGTGGTTACCACTGCAACACTGTTCCAAATGAAAAGAAAGTAACAAGAGTAAGTTACACACCCCATAAAATGCCCCATGAGAAGGCAAGTTTACTGAATCACCAAGATGTTCCTCAAGATCATCTACACAAATATACTCATCTTCCATATACTGTTTAGGTCCTTTTTCTGAACAACTTCCCGAACGGAATACAGAAACAAACTCTGATGTCTCAACTGAAAGCGACTTCAAGCCAAAATTTGCAAGATCTGAATCCTAGGACAAAAAGGTCATAGAGGAATAAGTAATCAATCTCAAAGGAGTTTTCATAGTTAAACCACTTTGTATGAAATAAGTCGTATATTGTTCACCTAAGACCTGCTTCCGTAAGATGCAGATCAAAGAAAGGTAATGATAAAAGGCATTAAAGAGAACTTGATCTACATATCTGCATCTAAAGGATCAATAATGCTTAAAAGCTAGGAAGACTATTCACAAGTAAATCAAGTTCAACACATTGAAAAATGGTTTCCCTTCAGACTCATTTTCAACTACTACCGCACTCAAACTCCTCTAAAAGGTACACTACACAAGTAGATCAAGTTCAACATGACTGAGAAATGGTTTCCCTTCAGACTCATTTAAACTACTACTACTCATATTCCTCCACAATGCCACATCTACTACTTGCAAGTATCCTAATGAAGAAATGACACCGTTCATGCTACACATTCTTATCTTGATCTTGTGCATAAAAGTCTAACAATTTGTAAATCCAATTCACCAAAGATGAGATCAAGGGAATTACTTTACTTACTGATTCACACAAAAATGCAGAGCTAGTGCAATGCCTCATAACCGAAATGCTCCGCGGCGGCTTTCCAGTAGCAACTTGATTGGAATTGTTGACCAAACTATCTCCATTGTGATGATCTTCCATGGCGGGAGCAGGGGCAGACATTGCAGCATTGTCCTTTAAGCAGCCACCAACATAACCAGTCACTTGAGGCGAGATTTCAAATCCTGAAGCCATCATTTCCTTCCTAACCCATCAAACCAATAAAATCCACCATAAGTGCTAACAGCAACACTAAAACCTCAAGTCCCCAACCAAATGTGCTTAAGCTAAAAGCCAATAACAACTGTCAAAAAAAAGCACATTGCCTCACAGACAACCCATGCTCTAGACAATAAAACACACCAGCTGTCCGAAACTACCAAGCATTTGATCCAAGTTGCGTAGATCACAATTCACAACACAAAGCTCATTCCTTTACAGCTTTGCAAAACTCAACAATGGCCCGCCTCCTCAATATTTTTTTTATCTGACAATTGAGATTGAAACTGAGAAACCCAGATGGGGGATTGGAAATTCAAAAGCCAAAACTGAAGAAACTGAAAAGAAGATAGATATAGGGATTGAGAAGAAGAAGAGAGATGATGACATGAAGAATAGGGTTGAGATTAAAGGGACCATACCATAGTAGTAGGAAAGGGGGAACCTTTGGTTGGTTAATAATGTGATTGACTGGCGATTCCAGGTTTTCCGGTCGACATTGTAGCGCCATGAGAGGGAGTTTGGGGTACTGACACGTGTTACGAGCTTTCTAATTGAGGGTGGTGCCTTCCAGAAATGGATCGATCAAGGTGGTGATGCAATTTGCGATTCCTTTGCAATTAGGTTTCTTAAGGGTTTTCATGGCACATAAAGATGCCAACTTTGGTCATTCAAAAGTTGAGTTGGATGGAACCTGCACAGATGAAATAAAATGTACCAAATTAACGAAATAAAATGTATTTAATTAGGGGAGAAAATCATATGTCCCAAATTTGTTGTCTCCTTTTCTGTGACCTAATCAATTTCTGACACGTGGCCTATCACATAGCATGTCTAACAATAATTTAATTTCGTTTATCTTTATTTTTCTTCTTTCACAAACATAATGTTTGACATAGAAACCCAGATCGATCTACTAATATGCATAGTGCTGGATTCATGATTCATCTTCAAACTTTTGCGTTATATAGAACTTGAAGTTTTACATTGATAACACTTTGCGAAATGTCATATTCCTCGTCTCCTCTTTCACACTTTCTTCTCATTCTCTCTTCGAGATTCATATGTTATGCCAACAATAATTTGAAGACCACACCGAACCCAGATGTTCACATGAACTCATATATCAACATGAACCTAGAGTAAAGGAGAACTTGTTAATTAGAAAAGTCAAATTAACAAACCAAATGATTTTTATATAGATCAAGTGATTCATTCTTATAATAATCGCAAAGAATACAACTTTGATGAAGATTCAATTTCTTTGGATGCCAAATTTGAATTTGAGCAAAACTTAAATGTCCTACAAATGAAGCAAAATCAAATTGACCCATCAAAAAGGAATTGAAAGGTGAAGGTGACCGAATTGGACATACCACAAACAAAGCAAACCTAAGTTTTTTTTATAGTGGGTATTGTTATGTGAGTTCGACTTGTAAAGAACCCAACGAGAAACTGCATTATGTGTTTTTTTGTAATGTTATTATATTTTTATTTAAATTTATTATTTTGTTTCGTTGTCACTCGATAAAGTTAAATAAAAGTTAAGTGAGTTGGCATAAATTATCACATATCGACGGATAAAAAGAGTAACACGTAAGCAGACAAGAATTTGTGGACATGATTTTCTCTCTTTAATTAGAGCTTCTTGTCAATCTAACCTACCAACGTAACCTTTACCTTCAGGATCAAGATTTTATCTTTACCCTGTTGAGTCGGTGACAATGAAATCAGAGCAGCTTTGGGGTGGCTTTAAAAAATGGCTTTTTGTGCTTTGAGAAAAGTGGCTTAATTTATAGAGTCACAGATTCATGATGTCTCAAAATATCCCTATATTCCAGATCATGGGAATGGGATATTTGAGTAGGATAGCGTACTGCATGATTAGCTTTGGTAATTGTTCATGTATACAAGTATTAGATAATCAACGAAAAAGGGATCGAAAGAAGCTAATGGACACAAGCTGATCGATCTCGGATGAAGATTTTATAGTCCCCGGCAGTCCATCCTAGCTAGCTTTAGTACTAATGGATATCTACGCAGTAGCAAATCCACTAATGAAGTCGTATATGCAAATCCACTAATGAAGTCAAGCTGAGATCATGCACCTCAGCCACACTTGACACTTTCTTATCTTTGAGAAGTGGCCATCAAGTCATGTCCATTTGTTTGGCTATTGGAAATAGTTGATAACAAACCACTAGGCGATTTTTTGAAGAGATGTACCCACTTAAGCTTTATACTTGGCTAATATAATCTCGTTAGTGAGTCATTTCCAAATATTAGTAAGAAGGCCATCTCTGAGAACATGTAAACTAGCTAATAGTTAAGGATTTGTCTTACAAGGATGTTCATTTTGAAATGAAGTTTGTCTTACACTTTGTGTTTTTCTGATCTGAGTTTAATACCGAGAACTGTTTCATCACCCGGCGGTGGACTTCAAGTAGTCGATCAAGATGATTTGACAGCTCTTGTGTACCAATATTGCAGCAACATGTCGGCGCTTATATAATGACCAAGGTTGTTCATATATTGTGCAAAACACATCCAACTCTGCACTTACATAGATTCAAAAGCCAAAATACTAATTGATTCCAAGTCCATCCATTAGTTTAGTCTTCTTTTGGTGAGATCTTGTATGTTTGGATTGAGACTATGTAAGCTTAATTCATCTTTTCGCATCTTTCATGTCATTTTGCAATGTGAAATTGCCAAAAAGGATCATGTACTAAGCTGATTTGGTGCTGAATTTGCATTAATCCTCATAAGCTAAACAAAACATAGACAATACTATCCGTATTTTTATGAAAATGCTTGACTGAATGCACGTTTTTGGGTCTCATCAGGCCTTTCCAAGAGACTTGCCATTGGCAATCGACATGTCGACAGCAATATTGAAGCTATCGGGGAGAACGTAAACCTTCAAAAGATTCATGACAAATGGCTAATGAAAAGTGCATGCAGTGCAGGGGCAAAGCAAGCAGTAGACCGCCTTCAGCTAAAGAGCTTCTGGGGCATCTTTCTACTAAGCGGCATCGCTTGCTGTCTTGCTCTTATTCTTCATGTTCTTCGCATGGTTCGATAGTACTACCGGCATGTAGATTCGGACATTGAGAACTCACAATCTACACGACGACTCAAGTCGTTTGTTTCATTTGTAAATAAGAGGGAACAACAAGTGAAGAGCAGGTCCAAGAGAAGAAGGATAGAGAATAAGCCTTAAGTAAGATAGTGCATGATCAAGAATGCAGTAGTGATGGTTTGGAGAAAAGTTCAGCTAATCATCTTGACTAACTACAATAGTGCTATGGTACATTTCTTAGCAGTAAAGCCTAAACATGGATACCTTAAATATCAACCAACTTCTATCAACAAAGACTTGGGTGATCATCACATAATAACACATACATCTAATATTGTTGAAACCTCACATCCAAAGATCCTAGAACAACATAAGTGAACAATCTTAGCCTCAAAATAACAACTACAATTGGCATGCAATTTATTTCACTATGAACTACATCATAGCTAAGAATCCACTCATATCTGTGTATAGATGTACTCATTCATGGCTATAGTCAAGAATTATTCGGTGTACTGATGGTGCATGTGACCTACTCATCTCACACCGTCTGATTGTGTTCTCAACGTTAGATATATTCACTATTTACGTTTGTTTTTTTTCTTCTTTATCTTTATTCCAAATATAGTTGTTATAATCTTAGGAAGACGTTGTGTCCTATTTATGAAACAAATGGCTAACACAAAACGTGCCCTATGCACCATAGGAAGGACCTTACTGCAATGACCACAGATACCAATGTGTCCCAAGTGGTCCTAGTGCGTCCGTACACCACTCGAGAGTTGAGATGAACCAAAAATCCAAAATAGACGGCACAATTTGCCCCTTTATATTTGGCAGCAACTCCTGTTTATTTGGCTCAATCTCACTTGGAGGTTACTCATCAAAGCTGGCAACTGCCCTATTGGACAGGACCACTGCTCCCTTCTTGTCCCTTTGCTGGACACCCATGTCGGTATTTGGAAAAGAATATAATCATACATACTATCCTTGTAAATACATTATATTATGTTTTACTCGAGCTTGATTTGTAAATAAAACATATAAAGTTAGAGTTTTAACATGTTCGGCTCATGACGCTCATGAGTTTTGGTGCTAGTTATGTTTTACCTCATTTAGTATTGGTATTTTTTCGTAATAGAAGAAGAATTCTAGATGTAACCAAAAAATCAAAAAGTAAAAGCAAAGAATTCTATGTCTTCTGTTCCCTACTAAAGACTCGAGTATTCAAGAAAATGAGTAAAATGTGACCCTAACAATCATTTCATCCATGTGGTGATGAGAGAAGTCTAGACCTCACAATTTGGGTGCTCGACTTCATCTCATGGAACAAAACTCAAATTCTATCAGCCAAGAGTGTCTCTTTCTGGGTATTTATCATATTAATTTCCCAGCAAACATTATATGCATGGCAGCTATTGCGTTATTAAGAACCTTTCATCTTCATCATACTTGACCAATTCCTAAAATTTCTTGTATTATCGTTCAGGTGACAATTCAATGCTTTAGCCTATAACCATGAACTCTTTGATGAATGCTTCTAAGATTCTAGCTTTTTGCCTTTTTAAATTCCTTAAAAAACTTTTTGATTTTTTTTGGTTTGCCAAATTGTGATTCTAGTTGGCGTTAGTTTGTAGGGAATGAGTTTTTCTCCAACTGGATTCTGGGTTCAAGTCCCAGTTTGCTCTTAGAGTTGTATTTTCATGTGGTATCAAGCTTCTCAAGTTGTTAGAGTTGTACTTTTACTGTTCAAATCTTCATTTTCCACATAAGAAATCTCTTTCCTCACTACTTTTTCCTTAAAATATTCATTATGTTTTGCGACTTTTGTCTTCTTCTCGTTTCTCATCTGAGTTTAACCCACCAAATACTTGTGCCTTCTCTATGTTTCCTTTCATTTCTTGTGAACCATTTTTTTCTCTACTTGTGTAGTTTATGTGGGATAAAGTTCCTTTGAGCTCTTAGTTTTTTTTCATCTGGATGGGAATTATGAAGTTGCTTGCTTATGTTGTGTTGTTTATTAACTATGGCAGTGCTTGGATTTGAATCTCGGTTTACTCCCATCACTGTCTGGGAAGCTGGGTTGGTGAAAGTTAAGGGTTCATGAGTGAACAGTTCACCATGAATATAACTTGGCTTCTGCTGTTGATGGTTCTCTTTAATGGGTGTGCCTCACATGGAGCTGCCACCAACATCTCTACAAGACCGGAAGCTGTATATGTAGGGGCTATGCTTGCTTACAATTCCATTGTTGGCAAAGTTGCCAAGCTGGCATTGGAAACTGCTGTTGCAGATGTGAATTCTGATCCTTCAATTCTTAGTGGAACCAAGATGGTAGTTACAATGCAGAATTCGAATTTCAGTGGATTTCTGGGCATAGTTGAGGGTATGTATGACTTTATTTTCAAACTTTTTTTGATATATAGATTAATGAAGTTTGGTTCTTTATTGATATGAGGGTATGTATGACTTTGTTTTGGAGTTTTTTCTTTGAAATATCTTATGCAATCAGAGATAGATTAAAAAAATTTGGTTCTTTTTTGATATGATTCATTGCAGCTTTAAGATTCATGGAGAAGGACACAGTGGCCATAATTGGACCCCCGAATGCTGTAACGGCTCATGTAATATCTCACATTGCAAATGAGCTCCAAACTCCTATACTGTCATTTTCAGTAACAGATCCCACCCTGTCTTCACTTCAGTTCCCATATTTTGTTAGGACTACTCAGAACGATTTGTTTCAGATGGCGGCAATAGCTGATATGATTGATTACTATGGATGGAAGGAGGTAATTGCTATATATGTTGATGATGATTATGGGAGAAATGGGATTTCAGCATTAGGGGATTTCCTTGCTGAGAAACGTTCTAAGATCTCATACAAAGCACCTCTGGTTCTAGATCCTACTCGGAATAACATTACTGATTTACTGGTTCAGGTGGCTTTAACTGAGTCTAGGATTATTGTTCTTCATGTTTATCCAGGTTGGGGCACTGATGTGTTTAGTGTGGCCAATTATCTTGGCATGATGGGAACAGGGTATGTTTGGATAGCTACTCATTGGCTATCTACTTACACAGATACCACCATTCCCCTCCCTATGAGTACTATGGATAATATGCAAGGAGTTTTAACATTGCGCATGTACACACCAGATACAGAATCAAAAAGAAAATTTGTTTCGAGGTGGAGCAACTTGACTAGTGGTAACCAAATGGGGTTGAATGCATATTGTCTCTATGCTTATGACACTGTATGGTTGCTTGCTCGTGCACTTGATGCATTCTTTGATCAAGGGGGGAACATTTCATTCTCAAATGATTCAAGGTTGACTCAGATGCGCAAAGGTGAACTGAATCTTGATTCTCTGAGTATATTTGATGGAGGGAACTTGTTACTTCGCAACATATTTGGAGTTGATATGAATGGCACAACTGGTGCAGTAAAGTATACTCTAGGGAGGGACCTCATTAATCCTGCTTTTGAAATCATAAATGTGATTGGCACTGGCGTTAGGAGGATTGGTTATTGGTCTAACCATTCTGGTTTATCAGCTGAGCCTCCAGAAACATTTTACGCAGCCCCGCCAAATCGTTCTAGTTCAAACCAAAGCCTTTACACTGTGTTTTGGCCTGGAGAGACGACACAGAAGCCTCGTGGTTGGGTATTTCCAAACAATGGCAGGCATTTGAGGATTGCAGTCCCAAACCGTGCTAGTTTCCGTGAATTTATTTCATATACACAAAGCAATGACATGTACAGTGGGTACTGCATTGATGTTTTCACTGCTGCATTGAACTTGTTGCCCTATGCTGTTCCCTACAAATTTTTCCCTGTTGGTGATGGTAAAATAAATCCAAGGGTCACTGAACTTGTGCACACAATCCAAACGGGTGTGAGTTTTCCATTCAGAACATTTCTTTAAGTTTCTGTAGGGTAGATGCTTGTTCTGATTCTCATTTTCTTGTTCTATATAGGAATACGATGCAGTAGTAGGTGACATTGCAATTATCACCAACAGAACCAGGATGGCAGATTTTACGCAGCCATATATTGAATCTGGACTAGTAGTAGTTGCACCTGTTAAGACGACGCTGAATTCAAGTCCTTGGGCTTTTCTGAGGCCATTCAATAAAATGATGTGGCTTGTCACTGCTGCCTTCTTTCTCATTGTTGGAACTGTTGTTTGGATTTTAGAGCATAGACTGAATGATGAATTCCGGGGTCCTCCTAGAAAACAAGTCGTCACTATCCTTTGGTGAGTACCATGCTCATTGCTCGAATCATTCTAGATAATGCCTTTCATTAACTCTTTGTTTACATTTGCAGGTTTAGCTTTTCAACATGGTTCTTTGCCCATAGTAAGTCAATTTCACCAAGTTCAGTCTTTTGGTTCATAGCACCTTCAGTGTATGCTTAACACTTCATTCTGGTTCTGGTATACAGGAGAGAATACAGTCAGCACCTTGGGTCGCCTAGTACTAATCATATGGCTATTTGTTGTTCTCATCATCAACTCGAGCTATACGGCAAGTCTGACCTCAATCCTTACAGTGCAAAAGCTTTCTTCCTCCATCAAGGGCATTGAAACTTTGCTTGAAAGCAAGGACCCCATTGGTTACCAACAGGGTTCATTTGCCGAGTATTATCTCATTGAAGAACTCCACATTGACAGTTCCAGACTTGTTCCACTCGTCATGCCAGAAGATTATGAGAGAGCCTTAAAAGCTGGTCCACAAAAAGAAGGTGGTGTTGCCGCAGTGATTGATGAGCGTGCATACATGGAGCTATTCCTTTCAAGCAGATGTGACTTCAGCATTGTAGGTCAAGAATTTACCAGAACCGGGTGGGGATTTGTAAGTTCCTTTGTTGTCTATGACTTCTATTCAGACTGCATAATGAATGCATAGACAGTTAGTTATGCAAGACTGTCTGTTTTTCTTCAGACATGATACAAAAAAAAATCATACTCTTATATCTTGTAGTTTAATCCATCATGTTCAATTGATATCAGGCTTTTGCAAGGGACTCACCTTTATCAGTGGACATGTCGACTGCTTTGTTGAAGCTGTCAGATAATGGGGATCTGCAGAGGATCCATGACAAATGGCTTCTTAAAAGTCCTTGTACTGCAGGATCAAACTTAGATGTGGACAGGCTTGAACTTAGAAGCTTCTCAGCCCTATTTGCTCTCTGTGGTGCAGCTTGTGTGGTTGCGCTCATTATATATTTCAGCATGATGTGTTACCAATTCACCAAGCAGTACACTGACAGATTGTCATCTTCTGGGAGCTCCACATCTCGGCGTCTTCAGACCTTTCTCACATTTGTTGACGAGAAGGAAGACGAACTACAAAACCGATCCAAACGGAGCATGGAGAGGATGTCTAACAGAAGCAGTGACGAATCCAGGATTTAACACTTCTGTTACTAATTATATTAAATGCCAGGGCAGCCTAGGATGAACTAGAAAAAACACACCCGAAGATAACTGTAGTCACTCGAGTGATACATGGCAGTGATATGATAAAGTATATACACAGATTTTGGGATGTAAATTACTTAACAGACATCTAGTCCTCAATCCTTTTTCCACAGCATGCACCACTCCTTTTTTCCCAAAACAAGAAAAAAAACAAATTTAAAATAACACATGTTATAGGTATATATAAAAATTAATAAAAAGAACTCTGTATTTATTTCAAGCTTGGGTATAAAAATGACCAGAATTTGTCAGACTAATGTATTTATTTCCCATAAAAGTAATTATAGATTTCTTAATCAAGAATGGTGCAAATACATGCACGCATTTCTTCACTCGTCTTAACACGACTCCTTGTCGGAGCATTGGCAACTTTCATAAATCCCCAAATTTCTGTCACAATAGCCCTTCTTGTGACCTCTTTTAACGCATTCTTCTTGACAATACTTGTTAGCTCTCCATAATTTCAAGTAAAAGAATCCGGTATCACATTCCACCTTACTATCGATAAGAGGATCACAAGATTGTGCAACACCAAAACGAATCAGTTTTGATGTCGAAAAGACCAAGAAGAGCGCTAAGAAGAAACTAAGTACCCTTGACTCCATAGCTAACCGCTATACAATGTAATCACTCTTCTTCTGCTTATTTTCTCTTTTTTCAAATGGTACACAATAAGAGCAACAATAATCACTATTTATATGTTTTAGTGGAACGCAACTACAATGGCATTATGAAACACAATTGCAATGAATGCAGGTATAAATAAGCTTTTATTTCGTAATAAATCAAAAACTTAACTCCTTTTCATGCATAATAATCGATTTTCTTAATGGAGGAAGAAGTTGAATGCATTCAACTCCCAAATAGACAAAATTAATGGCACCCCCTCTCAATGAATTCACAAAACCGAACCAGTCATAAATCAACTACAACTCAGATGAGTACCTGTTCACTTGCTAAAGCATGTTTATTTTTGTACTCGTTATAATTTAAACAGATAAGATTATGTTTTGTGGGTGATAGTGATATTTTATTAGGAAAATACCCAAGTTTTTCCAAAATAACTAGGTATTGTTGCAATTTTATTATGAATTAGGAAACCAACTGTGAAACATGAATCTTGAATCTTTCCCATTAACCAACCTAGAATTATGAATATTTTCTACTCCTAATCAACCAAACATGATATGAATCATGAGTCATGACTTGATGATGAAACCATTTATAAAGATTATGACAGTGAGTTTTGTACATTATTATACATATTTACAGGAATCTACACATACAAGCTAGGCCAACTCCAACACAACGCAGTGTTTATTTCAGCATAACTTCAGCCTTTCTAGAGACCTGAGGACTCATTGGCAGTGCTTTTGAAATACTTCTGAAACCATTCCTCTTCTCTGCAATGTCTGCAGGCAACTTTGTATACTTCAATCAGAAGTTTTGGGAACCGACTTGCAAAGTAGACATCATATCCTTCCGGCACTGGTCCTAGGAGTTCCTGAAACAGCCACCATGAATCAAGATTTGGTATCATTCGTTCCGACACAAACATAAGAGCTGCCATGCATAAGACTGATAACTGGTACTTTTGAAATACTGCTCGGTGATAATTCTAGTTTAATTTTTGAATAACAAGCTACCAGCCTACCATTCTAGTTTACCAACACAATTGATATTGATGCTTGCGCTCAGATTTTTCGTTTCTGATTCATATTATTATCCACCAGATTTATTATATATTTTCTTAGTCAGAAAAACCAATACCTGGAAGGAAAAACCAATACCTGGATTTCTTTTGGGAGCTCTCTATAGTGATTTGATTTGTTCCGCATGACTCGCAATAAGTCTCGCACGCTGTCAAACTTATAACGCCTGTAATGGCCAATGTTAGTGAGGAAAGCAGGCTCCATCTTTTCATTCCATTTCCCACCCAAAGCCACAGGCGCGGTACTTTCTAGGGCTTTCAGAAGATCAGAGTTGGCCTCTCTGTCTTCCAGTTCTACCCTGTCACTATAGTCTCGAAGGAATGAGAGTCTTGTCCCAGAGTCCCAGAAAAGAGGATGGCACAACACCTCCAAAGCCTTTGGCCTGAAAAATATTAAGAAAGCATTAAACACAAAAATGCCATGAAATAAATTTTTGCAGGCAAACATAGAAACCTATATTGTCAGTTCACTTCAATGAGCCTATGCTCTAAAAGACAAATCATGCAATGACAACATTTAATCTTTCAAGATCGATACATTCCAACACATCCAATTTATGGTAAAACCACCTGCTACCTAGTATCCCTGAAGAAACCTGGGCACGGTGTAGCTGATTTACTATACCTACATGTACTTGACCACTCGTAAGTGATAAACTATCAAAATTAAAAAGCAACATAAGATTGAATGAAAGCAGTCTTACAGGAGACATATTCGTTGCATAATACATAACTCTTGCTCAGGATTATTACAAGAAACTAATGCTCCATATTACCTCAATTCAGGATCACGGTTTAACAATCGAGATATAAGCTCCAAAGCTTCCGGAATATACTCCACCAAGAACAGATCCATTTGGTCCTTCACAATATTTATATCACGTTCAAGGTGGTCACCAAATGGATGTCTACCACCAGTGATGCAAAAGAATAGGACACAGCCTAAACTAAACAAATCCACTGCACGTGTTTGCCGCCCATGAAGAAGCTGTTCAGGCGCTTGCCAACCCGAGCTACCACTACCTGCAATCAAGTCAATAAATATTATCCATGATTAATGGAAGTAGCATATCTAATCTGCATTGTCAACGAGAAGATTTTATGATCGATGCTCTTAACGATGAATGTTGGATACAAAAGGTAGAGCGTTCAAGACTTTAAAGTTCGTAAATGAGACAAGTAAAGAGTACTTGCCAGTAGCATAATGACCCAAAGAAGACATATCTCCAATAAGTCTCTTGCTGATTCCCATATCAGAAAGCTTTGCACATAATGTACTTTCCTTGATCAACAAAACATTTTGAGGCTTTAAGTCCCGATGAATTATCCCCAATTCATGTAAATGCACAAGCCCGCAAACCATATCCCTAAAGTCACAGATACAAAAACAATGTCAAGATGATGCTGGGAGAAATTTATATACAAGTTACCTGAGGTAAATGTCAACCAACCTCATCAATGTCAATAATAGAGGGGACAAAAGACTGTTTGCTTTCCATAAGTTGGCGTTTGGAATAATATTCTTTACTGACGACAAGCAAGCCTTATTTTGAATCAAAGCATAGTCTTCACCAGCTACTAGATTTGGAGATGAAATTGAATAAATTCGTATCAAATCATCCAAGTTGCATATACAGCGCTCCAAAGAGAGATAAACAAAATCTCGATCATACTCTACTCCATACCAGCGTACTATGTTTGGATGTCGGTCAGATGCAATAAGATTCTGAATTTCTTTAAAAGCCATATCATGATGAGCTAGAACAAGGCGTTTGACTGCAACAGGTCGACCTTCATAAACTCCCTCCAGGACAATGGTACCATTGCTTCCCTTGGCGATCTCCGTATTTGATACAAGTAGTTTACCAATCCTGTGACCGACCGCAGCACCATATAACAGTTTATCAAGTGACAATGTCTTGTTATCACCATAAGAGTGTGCCAAAGCTTCCTCATCCTGAGATGATACATGATTATCCTTCTTTTCACCAATGGCACTAATATTTTTTCCTGATTTCCGATTCTTCTTTCTCTTGGAAGGCGCAGTATTTGGATTAGTCAACCGTTGCCTTTTAACTACATAAGCATAGCAACATATAACAAAGCCTAGGAGGATGACAAAGGAGAACGTGAGAGTCCACATTCGTGACCAATCAAAAAGCATGACAAACATTCTATGCCTCTTATTTGAAGCAGGATCCGAGGGAATCTTATCCGTGTTTTTTTCCACTAATATTCTGACAGGTCTAGACGGTTCGATCGATACACGCTTTTGATGGCTGACTCTTATTTTTGATTGACATGGTAACGGTAGGACAATATCACTGCCTGCTTCAGAACCATGGTCCCCGGGAACCGGATTCACAATATCTGAACAAAATGAAAGAACTCCAATTTCAAGATATGTCAGGCGCCATGCTACTTCATATGAATTTGGAAAGTATGCTGCCAGGGTATACTCAGTCACCAAGACGTCTATTCGCGGTTCAGCAGCCTTTGGACTCGCTGGAGCAGACTTGTACAATTGCCTAATGCCTTTAATAATACCAGAGTACATTACACCTAGCTTGTCTTCATCTGAGATGTATTTGTGAATTTCCTTTCCAGTGAAGGGATTAATCACATAAGTTCTGGTCTTCTTCGATCCAACGGTAACACTTCCATCGTCTGATGTATGAGGCGTCATATCCACGAAGTTAGACATATGCATATGAAGTTTCTGCAAGCAAGTCAACAATTAATGCACAATACAACCGCCAGTATGTGCAAGTAACAAAATACATCCATCTCAGTAAAAAAAAAACAGTAATTTTTTTGTATCCGATATCAATATCACAATATGCAAATGTTCTACTTCGATCTTACTCCTACTTATTTTCCTCAATAATAATCATGAATGGAATGGCAGCACAAATATTAATCGATTTCAAAACTGCATTGTATGACATACCTGTATGTTGCCATCTCTGATCAAATAGAGACGACCATCTTCATCTACATCTAAGTAGAAGAACCTACCATCATCTTTGACTCCAGGAGCCTGATATGAACTGTACAACGCCGCTCCTAAATCCACGCTATAAATTACTGCGCCGGAACTGTCCACCAGCCGTAACTTCCCCTCCGGCACCGCCTCGAAGTGAGTGCTCCGCTGACTGTCGAAATCAAAATTGAAATTTTAGTTACAGAGCGAATAGAGTTAACAAAATCGGTGAAACTGGAGGAGTTGAGAACACTGACGGCGGCGAATGGGAGAGGAGCGATCGGCTGGGAGACCGCAAGAGTTCGGCGTTGTGGCTAGGCTGCGATCGGAGAAGCGTTTTGGAGATCGAAACGGCAGCGTTTGGGGAAGCGGAGCCGAGGATGAGGAGGAGGAGCAGGAGGAGCTTGCAAGTGGCGGCGCGGTGGTGCTTCCTCATCTGTGAGAGATATGAGGGCGTTGTAACCGCCAAGGATGGAGAGGTCTGAAGGGATTTGGAGGTTAATATGGTCAACAAAGACGGAGGGAGGAAGAAATAGTGGAGAAGTGGGGTTTGAGGGAGTAGAAGATTCGAAAAATTTCCGACCCGGTACGGTTCGGATCTCCGACTCTTTTAACGGTTTTGTTTTGGTCAAGACGTGTGTGTAGAAATTTGTAATTTGGCTCGGTCTTTTGTTTCGAGCAACACCGCAGTATCTATCTAAGCTGTCATTTAGGCCAGCTAATCAATAAATCATTGTTTATTGTAATAATGTCCTTTTTTTAACTTAAGGAGGCTGTTAATTAGGGAAAATTATCAGGTGTAAAAGAATCGGGACTTTTATTGACACGTGGCAAACCATGAGTCATTGATTCAGTAAGTCATGATTGAGCCAACTCTTATGCTAACCGTCAACGTAACGGCAAAAATTAGGAGAAAAAAACATCGGCAAAGTTGGGTAGGCTATGGATCTATCAAGCAACGCCGGGATCGAAGAGTGGGTTTGGGTGGCGACTCTGTGAGATCGGATTTACATTACCAAAACCCTAGACCCCCAAACCACCTCAACCCCCTTGACTGCGACCACCTCCTTAACATATGTTAACACAAACTGCACTCGAGCGTTTCGATTAATAGGTATGTCACTGTATTTACAAATGCAGGTAACAACCGACTTATAATTAGTAACCATCAAAATTGATATACCGACTTAGTTAGTCTTGTTGATATTGAGTCTATACCAAGTTTAAATCATGACCTAAAAACGTGAGAGACCAGCTATTTTGAGTCCCTTTTTTGGGTTATCAAATTGCTTCAAATCATCCATTCAACAACATAACATCAGTTATATCACACAAACAAACAAAAGCAAAATGAAACTGATATATTGCCAAACAAGAAACACAAGCAAACTGGTGTGAGAATCACATCCATGAAAATGAGATAAATGTATAATCATCATTACAATTAAACAAGTGTTCTGTTAAGGATTCTACTATTAGTACTATATACCAAAGCCCTTATTATAGTATTTAATAGTATTTGGTTTGGTTTAAAATGAATGCTTAGCCTATCCGTAAGTATTGGTATAAACTGGTGAATAGATCTTACTGATACTGTAATAAAAAACGAATATCTTTGGCCCCAACTAAGCCCTTAGCTGATTCAGACATGGAATCGAACTGGGTTCTGCAATTCTTGCAAGTCCTCAGCGCTACCACATAATTTCTCTCGGAAACCAGATCGCCTATTTTGATTTGGGTTTGATTGAAGACAAAGTAAGAGACAAGTGCTCGAAAGGCTGGTGAAGAATCAGAGAGGATACCATCGACTTCGGTGATGATGGTCTAGGAAAGAAGAAGATTTGTCGGTGATTGCAATGGAACAGAGGAGACTCAATCGAGAAGAAGAATGATAATTCAAAACAATAGAATATATTATTATAATAATAAATGATTAAAATTATATTTTATTTATAATTTTAAATTATAAATAAAATTATATTAGTATGAGAAGTAAAGTTTATTTTTTGTTTCCAGACATATGAAAGGATTAAGAAGAATAGAATTTTTGGGCACTTGGTCGATAAATTTTTTGATAAGAAATACATATTCTAGGATTGGGTAATTTAGGGTTATTGTAATCGTCACTAGATCCTCCGTGTACCCACTTGTCGACGACGACCTAGACGGTTAGACCCGTACCCAACATTCTTCCTTTGACGGAGTGGAATGATTCCCTAAACACAAGCAACTTTCGAGTATTGATACGAGTGTGATGAGATTTCCTCTGACGTCGTCTTGTTAAGACCTTATCGACGGTGGTCGTGGCTCGGTTTAGACCTAATGATGGCGGGCGCTCGATTTGTACTTGAAAGGCGATGAAGCCAAAGAGAATCTAGGTGTTGAAGAATCTCGGAGCATCGGTGTTTAACCGGGTTAGTTATCGTCGTTAATATAGCCTGCTCATGGAAAAGAATTGGTAAGACTCTGCTATTGGTAAATACAGTCTCCAAAATGCAGTTAGTGGTAATTACCTCACAAAACAATACTAAAGAAGCTAAAAAACAAGTAACAATATTGAGATCCAATAGCAAAAAATGATACACAATGATCAAATTCTCACAATTTCATAGACAACATAAAACAATGGTACTAAGACTACTGAGTTTCAATAACATTAATTATACATAATTATCACATTTTCACAACATGCATAGTAAACTTTTTTTTGTTTGGAGAAGAATAAACCCGTCGCGGATACGAAAACCAAAATTCTTCTTACAGTTGGATTCACAGTGCCTTCCCTCCAATCTCGCCGAAGCGTTCATCCTTGTCCGATAACAAAGCTCCTCCAGGCCTTCCGAGAACCATGTGGCAGAACCGGTCATACAATAAGAAAACCAGAGGAGGCAAAATCACCAAGGTCTGAATCACTCCCCCTATTTTTCCTCTCAAACCCATAAACCTCATTCCGCTCAAATTAGGGTTTTCAATCTAATTAGGGTTTCTCAGGTCGTCAAGGAGCACTATCTCCGCAACGATATCTACTGTGGAGCTCCGGTATGCCAAAAGTGCAACAAAGCCAATGCTCGCCTGAGCGCCGCCGCTTCCACCGTCCTCGTCCTCGACACCAATGTGGTGCTCAACCAGGTTCAAGCTCTTTTCTCTGAGTTTTGTTGAATTTTGAGTGGTTTTGAGCTTGAGCCTGGTTTTTGCAGATTGATTTGATTGAAAATGCGGCTATTAACGACGTGGTGGTGCTTTCGATTGTGCTTGAGGAGGTGAAGAACAGGAACTTGTCCGTTTACAATAGACTTAGAGCTCTGTGTAGTAATCAGCTGCGGAACTTCTATGTTTTCTCTAATGAGCATCACATGTAGGTTTCTCTTTTTTGTTTTTGAGGTTTTCTTTTGCGAATTTGAGCTCTTTATAATTGGTGATTTTTGCTATGTGTGCAGGGAAACTTATGTCACAAACATGAGTGGAGAAAGTAAAAATGACCGAAATGATAGAGGTTTGTACTTGTGCTGATCTCGAGCTTTTGTTTAACTTTGTGCTACTGTCGTAAGTCGTAACCATCATGTGAATATAATGTAAGTCAAGAATTTGTGAATTTTCAAATCTTTTGACATTGAAGAAATTCTTATTCAGCAATTCGGGTGGCTGCTCAGTGGTATCAAAATCATCTGGCTGGTTCAATTCGTATTTTGCTTTTAACTAATGACAGAGAGAATAAGAGGAAGGCTCTTGAAGAGGGGATTAATGCAGAGACAGGTATGTATCCGTGGTTACTGTCTGTGTTGTCAGTATAGGGTTAGGCACTTTATTTTGTGTCAACTTCAACGTTTCATTTTTTGTGAGGGATATTTGATGATGTTACTTCATTGGAAATTTCAGTGGAGTCGTATGTGAGATCATTGAGCCAACCAGATTTGCTTGATCTGCTTGTGCATCCTGCATCGGCAGAAGATGTAATCATGGAGGAGGCTGAAGATTTAAGACCATCAAAGAAGAAAATCGTTTACGCTGAGGTATTTTCATGCCGATTCTGAAAGCTTTCATGTATTGGGAGCTGTTAAGGAGCATGAAAAACAAGGTGGTTCTAACCAGTTCTTTGTTTCATTCCTTTTGGCAGCATAAACCCTTGTCAGAGATCACCTCTGGTATCAAGATTGGTATGTACCATCAAGGAAAACTTAGGGTGAATCGATACAACCCCTTTGAAGCATATGTTGCAAGCCAGAGTCTCAGTGATGAAATAATAATTTATGGGCGTGCCAACATGAATAGGGCTTTTGATGGTGATATAGTGGCAGTCCAGCTTTTGCCGCAGGAGCAATGGCATGAGGAGGAAAAGCTTGCTATAGCAGATGAGGGTAATTAATACATGAAAACGGTCTGCATGCATTTAATTGATTTCACGAGGATTAGGCTTGGTTTGAATCAAAAGTCTGAGTTCTGGGGCTAATTTTGGTTCCAAGTTCTGGTTAGTTTTTGGGGTGGAATACAAAGAGAAAAGTGAAATAAGATTTCTTCCCATAGTAGAAGAAAAAGAAGTGCTCTTTATAAATTATCTAGTGCTTGAGTTTTGGTATCTCAAGGCCACATATGAATTAGTGTGTAGCTGAGTATTGGGAGCCCATATTTAGGACTATTTTGCAATTTGAAACAATGCTTCTTTCTCTCTACTTTTGGTTTTCTTATTGCATTTTCCTAATGAGTATATTGTGTACACTGTTGTCGCACAGAGGATGATGCAGAAGAAGGTGTTCATCTAGTTCCTGGCAGTGCTGATGATGTTCCTAGAACCACAGCTCAACCACAAGATTCTGCTGCAGAAACTTGTTCGGTTTCAAATCGTCCATCTGGCCGTATTGTTGGAATTATAAAGCGGAATTGGCACTCGTAAGTTGACTTAAGCTGCATCATATGCAAGTGAAACTTAATTTTAGGATTTGGATTGCACTCCTGTTATGCTTTGCCACTTGGGTTTGTTATGATGAGCTTTTCTGGTTATTGACCGAGTTACTGATATAAACAATTCATCATTCATGCAGTTATTGTGGATCGTTGGAGCCGATGGCTAAGCCTGCTGGTAGTGGTGGTGTTGCCCATGCTTTATTTGTCTCAAAAGATTGTAGGATTCCTAAGATTCGAATTCAAACTCGACAACTAGAAAATCTTTTGGACAAGAGAATTACTGTGGCGGTTGATTCTTGGGACTGTTCTTCTCGTTATCCTTCTGGCCATTATGTGCGAACCATAGGACAAATCGGTGATAAAGATACTGAAACTGAGGTATGTTTCAAGGGGTTCAATTGCTTGCTATACTTTTTGTAGGAGCAACCATTTTTTACTGTCCTCAGTTTGTAGTATACTTAACATTTGTTTTTTAAGTTTTAGTATATCTCACTGACTTATGTAAGGGTGGGGAGGGGTAAAGGATTTTAATAATTTTTCATTTTAAAAAACATTTGGTTTCTTTTATTAAACAAAAAGCTAAATGGACATTTACCATAATTGAAATTTTAATGCCAACAATTACCATTGGATTTTTTGATCCTGCAGGTGGTCTTGATTGAGAATGATATAAACACAAGACCCTTTTCTACTCAAGTTCTAGCATGCTTGCCGCCACTGCCATGGTCCGTGTCTTCTGAAGATTTGACAAATCCTGTTAGGGAGGATTTGCGACAATTACGTGTATTTAGTGTGGACCCTCCTGGTATATGACATATCCCTTCCTTTTCTTTTCCTCACTCTTCTTTCTCTTCCTATACATGTTTGCTTTCTTGGTTTTTGCTCCCTTTTCGTGGGAAAGTGTAATGATTCAGTTAAGCTAAGATACTCTGCTTCTGGTTTATGCAGGATGCAGGGATATTGACGATGCACTTCATTGTATTGCTCTTCCAAATGGAAATTACGAAGTTGGTGTCCGTATCCTCAAATTTTGTTTTAACTTGATTGTTGATGAGTGTTGACAGTGCTCTGCCTTTGGAAATGTGTAGCCTTGCATATAGTGTCATATAAGATGTCCCCTTGTTTGGCTTTGGTCACGCCACACGTGAGGATATTACATTTTGGGGTCTCACACTTGCATATAACCTTGGGCTGCTCCACCCATTGCCATTTGTTGAGTTGGATGCTCCCATTCAAATACACATGCATCATCCTACTACATTTATAAGGTTACATGGAAACCTCTGCAGATAGAAATTATCTCTACAAGTTTAATCTTTAACATTTGTTAGATATTGCTGATGTTACAAATTTTGTACTTCCTGGTACCCCTCTTGACGATGAGGCTTCACAAAGGGGCACATCGGTCTACCTTGTCGATCGACGCATTGACATGCTCCCAAAACCTCTGACAGAAGGTCTATTTTTTTTAAATGTCACATCAAGTGTTATCAGATTATAAAATGGTTGAGTATTTACTTGTTAATAATCCTTATTGTCCAGATATATGTTCGCTCCGGGCTGATGTGGAAAGGCTAGCCTTTTCTGTTATTTGGGTATATGCTCACTCACTGAGTTGTCATGATAGGATACTTTTAGTCTTTGTTTACTTAGTTTTAACATTCATTCTAAGACTCATTTTTCTTTTTGTATTTTGAGATTGTTATATATTTGTTTAACTGAATTCCAGGAAATGACATCTGAAGCTGAGATTATATCTACTAGATACACAAAAAGTGTCATTAAATCTGCCGCAGCATTGTCTTACGTTGAAGCTCAAACAAGGATGGATGATAGGTACATTTATATTGCAAGTTAATTACACTATGGTGGATAAATTCATTTTAACCACACTAGTTCTGTTGAGAACTAATTCTTGTTTTTTTATCTGGGACTGAGGGAAGTTTTGTCATTTATGTAACATTGTTTCTTCTAAATATGATTATTATTTAACCTAGAAACCAAATTTGTTTTCACTCCTATGGTGGTTATATATAAATAATTAAATATAAATGTATAGATGGATACACATGTATATATATAGAGAGAGATAATTAGAGAAAAACCCAAAAAATCACCCTCTTTTAAGATAAACCCATTCATTTTTTATTTTTAAATTTACACCCAATGCAATAATTTAGCCTGCCTTATAGATTTTATTTCAAAAATTTAAATTATTTTCAATTTTTTCACTCATTTTTGCCATTCTAATGTTCATTTTGTTTTCTAACTTTAAATTAGGTTACAAATAGAGGAATTGAGTTTTGGGTATAGGGTTTTAGGTTAGGGGCTAGGGTTGATGGAGGAATTGGGTTTTGGGTATAGGGTTTAGGGGTTAGGGTTAGGGTTTAGTGGAAAATCTTGCAATTTCATTCTTGAACATGTTCTATTTTTAAGATTAAATATAAATAGATTTTTTCAATAAATCAACCTAATTAATTGGTGGGTGTATTTTAAAAGAATGTAAAGAGGTGTGTTTAATCTAAAATAGACCTAGTAAATTGGGTATATTGTCAAATACCCCATATATATATGTATGCATATCTAGTATTCTAGTGGTTATAGAATTAGATAGAATGCTCTTAAGTTGC
Source organism: Comarum palustre (assembly GCA_951800085.1). Taxonomy (NCBI): domain Eukaryota; kingdom Viridiplantae; phylum Streptophyta; class Magnoliopsida; order Rosales; family Rosaceae; genus Comarum; species Comarum palustre. The sequence continues at coordinate 5,033,646 of OX637588.1, read as the reverse complement.
CAGTGTCAGTTATTCAATCTGTTCCCTGGTGTGGGGTTTTGAAACTTCCCCACAACATGGACCGTCCCATTCTATGTCCTCTTGTTAAAGTTCCTTTTAGCTTTGGATTCTCATTATAGCTTTTGGCCTCTTACTATTATTATTTCAGCCGGTTGACGGATCCAGTAACTGCAGATTTGAGAAACATGAACACATTAGCAAAGGTTTGCACTTAGACCATTTGGTTATAGATTCTTACAGATGCTTATGCCTCTATCTTTCCTAACTTCTCTGAGTACCCTTTCGTATATACTGCTACAGATAATGAGGTCAAGACGTATTGAGAGAGGAGCCTTAACTCTTGCATCTGCGGAAGTCAAATTTCAAATTGACACTGAGACTCATGATCCCCTTGATATCGGTATGTCTTTTAATAGCAAGTTATTTTTTTTGGTCTCTCAGCATAACTCAAATTCTTATTGATGGTATTACTTGCACTGAGGAAGAGAATAACTGTGCTGTTGCGTAATTCATCAAGGAACGTTTGCAGTATCCCTTGAAATTAATTGCTCAGTAACTAGGCATAATCCATATTAAGGCAGACTTCACATTCACATTATGTTATTATGTGTGGCATTTGAGTTATTAACCGTCAGAACATTACGTGGTAGGACTTCTAAAGACATGAGCTTTGTTATTGTTCACTTTATGTATGAAGTCATTTTACTTCCCGGGCCTTCCCTTAGCTACTTTTTATTTCCTCAAGGATCATTTTTTTAAAAGTTTGTAATTGTTTCCGCAGGTATGTACCAGATACGTGAAGCAAACCAAATGGTAGAGGAGTTTATGCTTGCTGCTAATGTTTCAGTCGCTGAAAAGATTCTCAAACATTATCCTTCGTGCTCACTATTGAGGTAAGTCGATGTGTTTTTCTCAAGTAATTCCATTCTATCGTGCTATTTTCCTGAAATTGACTTATGGTTGCCTTATTATTACAAATAAGAGTAGCTTGGTTCTATGTTGTTGGAATACATCATTTCTGGATGTATTCATTTTCGCACTAATGCTTCCAGTTTTGCAAAATAGGATTATACCTGCTTTTGAACTTTGCCATGTCTCTATCATGTGTGTTTGTGCAGGCGCCATCCTACTCCGACACGAGAGATGCTTGAACCTTTGTTACGGACAGCTGCCGCTGTTGGTCTCAACTTGGATGTTTCATCATCAAAAGCACTGGCTGATTCACTTGACCGTGCTGTGGTAAGTGTTAATTTCATAGGCATGTTAATGATATCAGGCTCATGTGTTTAGCTCAAGTTATAAGATTCCTCTCTCTCTCTCTCAAATACTAATAACGTTGCAATTTTTTTATGCAGGGTGATGACCCATACTTTAATAAGCTGATCCGTATACTGGCAACTAGATGCATGACACAGGTAATTTTCTTTCAATGATTGTGTACAGCAGATTTACTGTAGGGAATACCTTTATAAGCATATCTATCTTCCTTGTTTTGCATAATCTAGGCAGTTTATTTCTGTAGTGGAGAACTCACCCCTCCAGAATATCTTCATTATGGGCTTGCAGCACCTCTGTATACCCATTTTACCTCTCCTATAAGGAGATATGCAGGTTAGTTTCAGTTCCAGTCATTTTTGTTCTTGGTGACTGAGTTACTGTTGTTTGACTTGAGAATTATGTTTTTTCTACAGATGTCATAGTGCACCGGTTGCTTGCTGCATCTCTGGGCATAAAAAAGCTTCCAACTGTCTTTGAAGATGGACACCAACTCAATAGTATTGCTGACAGTATGGATTTTTTTTGTTTCAAAGTTTTTGCTTCTAGTATTAAAACACTTGCTCCTGTCCCTAGATATCTTTCATTTTCATAAGTGATAGTATGACAATAATCTACCTGCAGTGATCAGCTTGAATATAAATTGAGCCCAGTTTCTGTACACTGCATTAACAGAAGTTTTCTTCACTATTTTTTTTGAAAGGACAAATTTGCTTTTCTAAATCAAGATTATATATCATATAAAGACAATCCAATGGATTGTCAATCTGTGTAATGCTGCGTATTTCTCATGTTTGCTGCTTCATTTGTTGTGTTACAGATTTAAACTATCGACATAGGAATGCCCAGATGGCAAGCCGGGCCTCAGTGGAACTCCATACTCTGATTTTTTTCAAAACACGGTATGAAGCTCTCTCTTTCTCTCTGTCTCTTTAGCTATCTGTTGCTCTGTCTCTCTCTCTCTCTCATATTTGATTTTGCTCATGCAGGCCAACGGACACGGAGGCAAGAGTTGTGAGGATAAGATCCAATGGATTTTTTGTATTTGTCCCCAAGTATGTTTTCTAAACTCCAGAATTGTCCCTTCCATTCGATCAAAATTTTGTTCTGGCCATTGTGTTATTATATTTGTGAAGAGAACATTATTAATTATCTTCTTCTGATTACATTCTGGCTACTTCCTATTTGTGTGACTGATTACAAATCAGTTGTCCCATAGAATTCTACTTCCATTGATTTCATCCGGATATGGTTCAGTCTTATGTAGTGGATCCAGGTGTTTGATAAACTTGAGAAGTAAACTCTTTCTTTATCTCTTTATCTTACAGGTTTGGCATAGAAGGGCCTGTGTACTTGACCCCAAGAGGTCAGAAGGGAAGTGGAGAATGGTTTGTAGATGAGCAACAGCAGAAGATTAGAAAAATGGATGGTAGTATTTCATATAGTGTTCTCCAGACTGTGAGAATTCACTTGGAGATTGTCGAGCCGCAGCCCAACAGGCCAAAACTCGAGCTTAAGCTGTTGGATGAGTAACCTGTCCTCGGCATACTATGGACGGTTGTGTGAGCTAGGAGCTATTGATCCTTTTTACTTTGTGAGAAGAGGAGCAATTGATGCTTGGTTCGCTCAAATCATGAGCAGTAGGGTTTGCTGCACAAGAGGAGTATATTATCATTTGATTTAAATCGATCCTTTTTCCCAGCGTGAGTGTTCATCAAATATTGTAGAGCTGAAAGATTAGAAGTATACGGGAGAATTAAAGATTGTAAGAATGTGAGTCATACTAAGGCTTCCAATACTTCATCAGGATTCTCTTGTTTTTATTTTCTGCAATGAAAACTCTAATGAAACTTGGTTTTGATGGTTTACTTGTAATTGCTTTTGAAGATGAAAATTTTCGCGGTTGAGATTGTTCAGTTTAATTCTTGTAACTCTCATAACGAGTTCATGTTTATCACGGTTGCTGTATATGTGCAGTTCAGTTTGTTGTGGTTTTCCAGGAAAACAATCTCTACAAGAACAAATATTTCACAATCTTACATACATAACAGATTGCAGACATAAGGTATAAATGACTGAGATTCATTGACCTGTGAAAATCCAACTAAGACCCTAGTTCTCTTCATATTTCACTCCACTAATAAAACCATGAGGCCTAAACAAAATTTACTTCAAACTCCAATTGAAGGAAGAGGGAGAAGACCTGTAATTCAGATTTGCGAGTTGCTAACGAAAAATGATGCTACATACTAGTACTTTCTGAGGAAGCTTTTTGCCGTCCTCAACAATTCAAGACAAGATCCACATGTAGATTGTAGACCACACGGTGAGTGCTAAGGCACAGACCAAGTATGTCCACAGGAAGATGACTGAGCACTCTGCCTCGGCGACGTCAAACAGCTGGGTTATGGTACCTGCATTTGCATCATGTAGACATGTAAGACATCAGCTGGGTTAAGCACTCTCATGGCTTGAACTGCATTTTTCTGTTAGGTCTAATTCAGTTGTGTTAGCAAATATTGCAATAGCTTTGCTTACCAATGTTCATAGCAGGTGGCAATGTGAACTGAACCATGAGAACAAACTTGAACAAAGGGTCTGGTGGGAGAAACCCTAGTTGGCTCGCTCCTTTTACAATCCAGATTCCAATTACTGGAAGTATAATGTATCGAACAACGATGATTGCAAGGATGACAGGTATTTTGACTGTCGATGCTCTTAAGCCTATTTGATCACAAGCATAGATTTTGAGAAAGTAGATAGTCTACTGTTACAAAATCTTGAATATCTGATATGGTCCGTTACCTTGAATGAGATTGCCTCCGAGAATGAGTGTGATACAAGGAATAGTTCCATTCCTGCACAGTGCATTAGCTGTTAATTGTCTTGAAGTTCTTTGGTTGAAGCATATGGGATGCCTCTAAGCTCTAACCTAGCAAATAGCAATTACTTACCCGAGTTGTGTAACTGAGTCTTGGATCACTCGGAGGGGGGCGCTCTCGCCAATTATCAAGCTTTTAAGCCATGGAATTGCCCCGAAGACAAATCCAATGATCTGATCGTAGACATCAAATTGAGCAAACATGCAACTTATATTTCAGTCTTGAGTCCTATGAAGCACTTAACTAATAGGATTCAGATGAAATGTTATGAAAACTCACTGCAGCTACAGTTGGTGGTGCCAGTAACTCGTGTAAAATCTGTTGAGACAATGCTAGTACTTTTTGGGTAAATGATACTTCTGGTTCATGAGTCACTATCTGCTATTTGAGTAATCCAGACAGTCCAAAGAAAAGTTTGAGTTAATTTTTGCACAGAAGCCAGAATCTGATTCCTAAGTTTGACAGTAGAAGAATATATACTTACAGCAGGGGGGTGATCTGCAGATTTAGATGAGACTACAATAGAGCCCTGCTCTTCATCTCCTTTGAGAAGGTGAGTTTCCCCATCAGCATCTAAGTCCTTATTCGGCCTCTTCATGGCCACCTTTTCAGCTTCTTGAAGTGCTTTAAATTTCACAGATGAGGATCTTATCAGCTGATACGTATAAGTCCAAATGAAGAAACCACCAAGCTGCATTACCAAGTGAAAATTTGTTAGCAAAAAGTCCCTAACTTCATAACTCACTGATTACATCATGAAGAGCAAGCAATTTTCTTACCGCCATGGAAAACGAGACATATGCAAGTCCAACTTCGCTACAAACTTCATGATTACCGAAGGGGTTTCCGGCCTCATGACAGATTGCAGGCACAAGTATAAGCAGAAGGTTTCCCAAGTTTGCTATATATTCAATAACAATTGATCATGATTAGTTCATGAGAAAATTACATCAGTATGAGAGTTCAGGAAAGAATTTTGGGCATGAGTTACCTGATGAACATGTAGCAATAACAAGGCCTTCCAGATAAGGCTTTGGTTTCAGAATCTTTACCACCAACCATCCAAGAATGGAACCAAACAAAAATGTAAGTGCCACATTTACAATCATGAACCACCTGAAAAATGAAAGCTCAAACTGTTCATGAATCCGAAAGAATCAAGAAAACGGGAAAGTTCTCATTCAAATATAGCCTACCATGTAATGATATCATTAAATGTGACGGTCTCGGCAACACTTGCAAACATGAGGGATGGTGTGAACACCACAAACACAATCTGCATTTGCGAATCAAGCCTCAAAAACTTTCAAGATCACACGAATAACAAGCAAGATCATGCAGAAATTTGAAATAACATTACCTTATTCAAGTATCTTCTGGCGCCCACAGGAAGAAGATTGCAATACTCAGTAGCCATGTAAGCTCCCAACACACTGATTATCAAAACTTCCAGAACTGGCATAGATGCCACCTCAAATAGAGTCCAGAAACCCATCTTTTTCAAATGTAGCCTTCGATTTCCTTCTGCTTAAGTAAATCTCAGCTGCAAAGAGCTACCTTTGGAAGTGTTCAAAGTTCAAACTCTGCTTGACAATCTTCAAAACCCCTTTGTAACTTTGCTAAGACAACTCCAAAGGAAGAGAAGCATAAACCTGAATAACAGAACAACACCAAAAAGGGTTTAACAGAAAAATCCAAAGCAGATTAAAATCGAAGTATTGAGCACAGTGAAAGAGCCAAAGTGTAAAAGGCTGTTTCTTGTGCACTTTTGTAGGAAATAGCCATGAAGATACATAACATTTGTCAAGACTTGCTTCAGTACTACACTCCCATCATTGAGCTTTCGTCTCTACTATTGCCCCAAAATATTGAACACATCTCAAATTTCTTAGAAGTGTCAAAAATCTTATTTTTCCTGGGATTTCTTCATATGTTTTCTCTGGATATTTACTTGGGGTTCATGAATTTGATTGCAAATTGGTTTCTAAAACCCAATTGGAGTAAAACTTGGTTGGCAATAATATAAATGACCCTTTTCTCCTATAAATGCTAATATGCAAATACAATGGTCTAGATTGGACCCAACTACCCTGGAATTTGATTCCCTTTAAGTTTCTGGAGCCCTTTTTAAGTAAAGACTGGACTGTGTATAGAAAACAGAAGAAACATGATCTAATCAAAGTAGAAAGAATAGGACCCTAAATGGGGACAAGAAAGGTAATAAGAAAGTGGGTGATTAAAATGACAGAGGCATAGAGCTAGGCCACAAATCCATTATCCAACAATTAGTAGCCTACTTCAGTTACAACTGTATAGAGCAATTAGCTCAGCTTGATTCGAGCAATTTATAACTGTAAGAGTTATCGTTGTCATCATCCTTTCTTTTTCTCAGATACGAATGAATCAGGAACAGAAAGAATAAGAAGAATAATAATCCATGGTTGGCCAATATGCGAACTCAGATCATACGTGGAACTTGTTTATGACGCAAAGCTAGCTGTAGTTTCTTCCATGGCGGTCGAGAATAATGGGTGTAAGACCATGAAGATGAATCTATCTTTGTTTTTGTATCGTTTTCTTTGAAGAAAATGACAAAGAAGGTCGCGAAAATCTTGAAGTGTGATAGACAGACAGATAAGTACTGCATTATATTGTCAGAGTCTAGATCTACCGTCTGCAATTATGTACATGTTCCTAAATTACAGATCGAGAATGACGATAACTTGTTCTTCATTATTAATCACTAATCAAATGCACAAACCCAGAATTGGCATGAACGTACGAGAAATAAAACCAGTAACATGAAGTATATATGATTGTATCGAAGAAAACATGAAGCTAGTATATATGTGCAGATAGATCCAAGTTAAATATTCACAGAGCGATGAATTAATACCTGGAGTTGGTTCTGCAAAGCCGAAGAGTTAAGTTGGCCGGCAGCGGCGATCGTTGCCGTTCATCGGAAAAAGAAATGGGAGGGCAAGGAGGGGTTGTGGATATGATTAACAAGAACTCATGAAGAGGAGGTAATCTCTACAAATCAGTGGTGTCAAGCTCTCAGGAATGGAAGCACTAATTAATCTTGAAGAGCTATGTTTTTTCTTCTAAATATAGAGATGGTATGCCATGCATGTTAGTGAATCCAAGTTTATATAGTGCTCAATTAGCTAGACAACCTCCACATGCAATATATATATATATATATATATATGAACATCACTTTCGTTTCATAATTATTTGATAAGGAGGACTTTTACATCTGGAATTACCTGTAGTCAAGATCCAAATCATTCGTAGCTAGAAAGTTAATTTACATCGTATAGTTCATACTATTTGTCATTTTCGAATCATAGACGAGCTACAAAATAAATAAAATCAATTCATTTAAAAGATTTGAATTTACCGTCTATCTTCCTATTGTCTTATATATCGGCATATCGTGTTATTTACATATTTTCGATAACAATGTGATTTTTGATACGCTTTAATTTTAGTATGAATACGGGATCACTTATTGAATTGTATCAGAAGATATCAGATATCATATGTAAACTAATTGTAAAAGTATAGAGAGACATGATCGATTAGCGCAATGCCAAGTTCTAATTGTTCTAGTTGCAAGCAGCTATCTGGCTAACAATGTCATACTATCCATTATTCAAGAAGAGGACATAAACCAAAAACTTTAGGCAGCATTATTTGCAAAATACCAAAACTTTCTCAGCCTCCATATTTAGAAGAGTCCAATTACTTATAAAACCACTATTCCTATCTTTGATTTTTCTTCACACACCAAAAAACGTACATGACAGTAGAATAATTGCCCGTGAGAATTCTACTTAGGCAGGCTCCATCTGAATCTAAATAGACGGCTGGCTAGCTTCATTTTCCATCAGTATAACTAAGAATTAATTTCTCAATTTGGATGGATCAAATACTACAGGTAAGGTCATTATCGGTATTTATCACAACGCAATAAATAAAATAAAATGATCAAAACGTAGACATATACACAATAATTATAATCATCACATATACATAAAGAAAAATTTAGATAGAACGGACATATTACACAATATGTGTGTGTTATAAATCGTTGAATGACGCTTTTTTTAGGAAGAATCATTCGTGTCGTGTATTATTGAAACGACTTGGCACCCCCTGGTTGCACGCAAGTTGTGAATCGAATTATTCGGAGGCCCTCCTTGGTGTGTGGATCATGATTTACACTAGTGTTTTCAATCGAATCTCATAAATATATATAAACTAATAATGCAATTCAAATAGGATTTATTTGGTGAAGGCTTTATATGATATATCATATATGATTGGAAACTGTGTAGAAAACTTGGAGTTTTCCCCATAATGAGTCTTTAGGGATCGATTAGGGTGTTTCACCACGTATAAATGTGGCTAGCTCAGAATGTCTGCTCTTACGTATGCATATGCATCACTGCAATTTATACGTATATACACGTACACTATAATTTGACTCACTTGGTTACCCACATTTGTTGTCCAATTTTAAGGTGTATCGCGATAAATACTATATTGCATGAATAATCATGGTATAAATCAGTCCAAGTATAAAATTATTAATAATATGATCAATTGTACGAAACATATTCATGAAATAAAATGAGCGGATAGCATACAGTTTAAATTTCAAAGATTATTAATCTTTCCTCAAACGAAATCTAGTTGTTTTGATTCTAACTCTTGAGGCTTGGGTAAACCCTTGAGGCCATGTATTATCAACTTGGTTGTCATTTTTGCACTAAACTCTCTTTTCTGGCGCCGACAAACTCTCGATCTAGGGTTTTGCTCGTCGCGCACTTTTGGCTTCCGACGAGAACTCCTCCTGTGGCTGTGTGTACGATAGCTTGCTTCTCGCCGGCGTCGAGGTGGCATTCTCCTCTTCCCCCTAATCGAAAATAACATGCTTACAAACATGCATCGATTAATTATTTTGTTGTTGGTGGGTATCGGTGACCACATAGTGAATTATTGCCACGCCAATGAAAGGCGTGCGTTTGTTTGATATGCATGATGAACCATGATTATTATGACTCTTGCATAGTTGTTAGCCACAACAACATAATATTTGGCGGACCACCATTGATTTAACTGGCACCCTAATTTGACACCAAGAATCTTCAAAACTCTAGTTTGTAAGTGAAAGAAAACTAACTAAATACAGTTTTTAACTTTTCAAAATCTGCATTTGCTTTGGAGCGTTAACTCAATGTTAATGATTTTTGCCCTTTGTGATTTTTTGTCAATGAAATTATTAAGTTTTTCTTTTTTGAGATATTTCGATTTAGCGACACAAAATGCTTATTTATACATTCAAGAATAATCGATATAAAGGAACTCGATGATCGACCCTCTCATGTTTCTTTGCTTGATTCCCACTACTCTCTATTTTTCAGAATCCATAGTTTCTTTTATTTTCTTTTTCTTGATGCTACTGATGTATAAGGTCCAACGTGTTACTCATTTCACGTAAGAAATCACGATCGATGTCGATGTATATAAGGGACTCACGGCAGCGACATGCACGTAGTTGTACCAATTACAAGTTTAGAACGGATAACAAGTTCATTCTTCTATTATTAATTTCGGCAAAATGTTGATCACAAATATTAATATTTACAAGATCCACATGTGCTATTAACAAATTTTTTTTCGTATATTTATAAAAAAAAATTAGTTTTTGTTGGTGTTGTACTAGTAGCATTATATGATCCACCTCTGCTATCAGTCTCATTTCAATAAATCAATTTGTATTCAAGTTGAAGAGAGAAACAAGTCTGCTGGTAGCATTGGTCAATTTGAATAAGGTGGTTAACAAACTAATTAAGTATAGCCACCTATAATAGAGCAGATCGACATGCTAGACTAGAGTTGTGATCATTCTGGTTTCCTCATCCTTCATTTCCGATCTGTCCAAAATTGGATTCTTGGAGTCGAGCTCATGATGACCATGGGTCGCAGACTTTGGTTTTGACTCATGCATATTCTTAACTATTAATTCTTTGTCTTCTTGATTTTCTTTGCTGTTATGATCCCAGAATGCTTATGACTAAAGAATCAAATCATGAGGATTCAAGGTTAACCGATAAAGATCGAGCTGGAAACAACTCAACTGATCAGTTCTCAGTTAGATTGTGAGAATGGAATTCCCCTTCTCATTAATTTTATATTATGTTTTGGGGCTTATATATGTTTGTGAGAAATTTTATTCACACCTACCAAATTTCTAGATACATATCCCTATTTTTTGAACTTTTTTAAAATACATATTCACCCCTTTTGATGTTAAAAAACAAAAGCAAAAACAAATAAAATAAAATTTTCATCTAAATTGGAGATGATGGTGATCGTATTCAGGTTGAATGAGATCAAATACTCAATTTTCCTTTGATTGATTTTTATTTTATTTTATATTTTTTTAGAGTGATAATTGATTGAAAATCTTGGACTAATTAGAATGAGAAAATAAAAAATCTTCAATCACTTTGTTTACCTTGATATTTTGTTAATCTTTATTTACTTAGGCGTTGGCCATTCTTGGGACATGACAGTGTCACAACCTCATTGATTTCATAAGCTTCTTAATTATAGATGTCATTCACTCTCATTGTACTCAAGCTACTTAAAGCTTTCTATCAATAAAAAATGATCTTTTGATTCAAAAAAAATCTTTATTTGCTTACCGGCTTGATTTGATTTTAGTTGAAGAATTAATAGTTTCGATCATAGAGATGAGAAATAGAGTGATAGATTAGGTGCAAAAAGAATTGTGTATTAAGTAAAATAATAAGGGGATAAGAGAAACTTTGAGAAAAAAAAAATTAGACAAAAAATATAAAAGGTGTGTATTAAGTATATCGGGATGTGTGAATAAAATTTCCCTATGTTTGTTATATTCGTGTCTCTCTTGATGAGGCTTTTTTTGAACAATATCTATTGATGAGACTAAGACAAAAAGTGATGAGACTAGCATTCAGTTTATAATACAGTGGTATATCTTCGTTTTCATATACAGCTGTATGACAATACCGTACTTCGCATCGAAAGACCAACCGATCGTCATGTAACAACTGAATTGTTCAAGATACACCGTATTCGAGTATCCGGTAGATTTTCCGGTGTTTAGTTGGTCGTGAAAATGAAAAATGACAAAGAATGAGCCTTTGAGACCTTAAAAAATGAAAGAAAAGGAACTTGTTTGATTATGTCGGGTGTTTATTGACGACCCAAATATCTCCACATTTGGTCTGAAGCCCAAACACATCAATTGAATAGAAGCGAAAGAGCTCCTTTCACAACTATAGGAAGCTCTGTTTGATACAAAGTGAAAACAAGTTCGATGATGTATTGAATATTGATGTTAAAGTAGATAAGTACTCCAGAAACTGTTACGGTTTTCAAATTACTGAAGCTGCTGTCTGTTATGTATTTAAACATGTCTATAAACAAGGTAAATAAACGAGAAGACGATTTTAAACTTTATTTCTTGGTGGCAAACACATGTAACAACGTCCAACTAAAACTCTGCAGACACTATATCATATGGAAGCTTCAACTTCATCTGAAGATACTGCAACTCCATTTGGGGCATCATCTGCATGCAGCTGAGCAGAAACGTCATCTATGGCAGTGTTTAGCTGTGCAATTTTCTCAGCCAGTATTTTGCGAGTTTTCTGTGGTCAGTCACAAAACACAAAACAAAACATATAAGTTCAGATTCAATTACTAGCCAACTGAGTTAACTACATAATCCATGCAGTTTTAGTGGCCCGACAACAATATTTTCATCTTAAAGTTAAAGAATTAGAAAAGGCAGCATATAGATACAAATGCAATGGAATCCAAGCCAGACACCTCCTGTCACTGAAAGACACAGTTCCTCCATATCACCATTGCAGTGGTGGAACCAGGATTTTAAAGTTAGGAGGGTCTGTTATATTGTTGTTATATTTTTTTTCCAACAATGAATGGTAGTGTATGAAAAACCAAAGATAGATTATATAATCCTCATTCAGGAATACAATAGGGGAAGAAAAAACAATAATCATGAAATGTTTGATATAATGACAATAATGCAACACAAATGGAAAGCAATGATAGACAATTTCTTGTTAAATATTGAAACAAATGCATTTTTACTCAACTTAGGGGGGGTTCATTAAGGAATTTGAGTATGAAATAACCTATAATTTAGACAAATAATGAAACTAAATTAGAATGTTTATAAATCCAAGGGGGGTTGAACTGTTGAGATATATATCCCACATTGGGAATATGGGACCTTGCCTGTGGGTTTATAAGGGTTTGGGCTACTCTCTCTATTGCCAATTGGTTTTGGAGTTGAACCCCAGACTACTTTATCATGGTATCAGAACGGGTTACCCACGTACACGTGTGAAGTCCAAAGGCCACACGAACTCCACGACCACCCAAGTTGTTGTCCACGTGTTAGGCTTGAAGATTCGCCACACGTGCGGGGGCGTGTTGAGATATATATCCCACATTGGGAATATGGGACCTTGCCTGTGCGTTTATAAGAGTTTGGGCTACTCTCTCTATTGCCAATTGGTTTTGGAGTTGAACCCCAGACTACTTTATCATGAACCCTCCCAAACCTACATGTAACTCACGCCCCTGCACCATTGGCTTTGTTTCTTAGTAGTACCTTTACTCATTACAGGGTTTGGGATTCAACTGATTAAAAATTGTGGCATTTGGAATCACACTATGATTCCATGAACAAGATGAAATAAATCTTTCCCCATATCCTATAAATCTTGAACTGCATAATCCTAACCCTTCTCATTGCCAAAAGATAAATGCAGGTGCAAATAAATTCTCACCTCAAGAGCTTTCTCTTCATCATATATGAATTTTGGCAGCTTCCTCATCAAATCTTTTCTATCAGCTCCGGCAACTGCAAGTGCCTTGCTTATCTGGGACAGATATCATTTTTTCAGTCAAGAAGTACATGGTTCGGAGTCAATGTACATGTTGACTCTTCTTTTGATGAGCTATGTCGCGTTATAGACTTACCCTAAGCCACATTATATGCTCATTTTATCAAACCAACTACAATGTCATATGTCAGTTAACCAGATAACTGCTTTACCTATAACCCGAAAAGGAAAATCTTTGGAAGGGGGAGAAGGGCAAGAAATGTCCTCAATGCACAAGAACCAGAGTGCAGTACTGCAATATCATGCTAAAATCAAGTAATATGTGATGTATAGACACTGAATGACATATTATCATACCTGAGGTGCATACACGCAGCCTAATGCTCCAACAATTATGCCTCCCAGCACAAATCCACCAACAAAGATGCCTGCAGTACTTTTTCCACTGCTGTACATGCAAAAGAAAAACATTCAAAGATCTCAAACACTAGTACTAAAAAGCATAAAAGGTTACAATGGTAGCTAGTGCACACATATTACTGCCATAGCAGCTCCTAAGCAACAAATAGAAATGTATATTCATACCCTGCTCGCACAACAAGTGTCCTACTGTTTGATGTAAGCTTGCTGGGCACAACATTCACAATACAGTGGTTCACTGGCTTTGAAGAGGAACCTAGCATCAAGAGTTGGGAATCAATTAACAAAAAAATTGAAAACTTGAAATCCAATCCAAGAATATAGCTAATTGCACGTTTACCATTTAATCAGCACAGGAGCAGCGGCATACTTAGACCCTATCTACCATGCAATCATACATTGAGTGAAGCAACACTGAAAGAGCATCAAACTCATACAACCCAACTAAACATCCCCAGAGATAAGTTGAAGTGGCCAACAGAGGCGGAGCCAGCCCCGTCTTGACTGGGCTGGAGCCCAGGTGAAGGTGAGGCCCAGAAAAAAAAAACAGACTCCCTAAAAAAACTAAACTAGTAACAAACTATCAATCCTAGCAGAGATGCAGAGTAGTAGCAACAAAACCAATCGCCAATTCGCTAGATCGACCTTCGACCCAAACACCCAGACCCAATTCGCTAGATCGACCTTCGCACTCGCTTGATATCTCTGACACACAACACAAGAAAGGACGCGGTGGGAAGGAAGCAGCCCTTCTCAGTTCTCAGTCTCACAGCTAGCCATGTCGTAAACTCGCCCTTCAACCGCCACCGGAGCCCACTCGTCCTTCGCTCTCGTCGCCAACCAGCTGTCGCATGATGCTCAATTGCTCATCCCATTGCCCGATCCCTAGTCCCTACTTTCTCAGGTATGGCCCCTTGCCTAAATTTTTTTTTGTATGCTACAATTAGCCATATGACATTCTCATCCTGGCTCCGCCACTGGTGGCCAAGCGAATGCGATAAATGAAGAAGCTAAAACGCACCAACTATTGAACTCTATGCACTTATAGTTCAAATGGCAAGTGTTACTTGCCTAATAATCTACTCTTTTTATTGATCCTTTCAGATTTTCCCTATTAATATGTTCAACTGCTTAGCTCAAGTAAAGAAGCATCAGCATCTATATGGATTGAAGATGGTACTTAACCCAAACACTACCCCTTTAAAGAATACCAAGGAAAACACAGAAATGGGTAATCTTTACATTTCAGTTTCATAATCTTTCAGAAAAAGCAGCCTAATTTACTGAATCAAAGACCCCGTAGTGAAAAAACAATTGATCAACTAGAAATGTAAGTACTTTGATTGAATTCATACCAAAAAAAGATGGGTTGGGGATGAAATGATTACCAGACAAGAAGTGGGTCTTGTGATTCTGAACTGAAACGAAGGAGCTCGAAACAGCACTCATGGTTCTTCAACTTTACAAGATACAGAAACTCAACAAGAGAGGTTTTAGAGAGAGAGAGGTATTGCTGGAGTACCCACAGGAAACAAATTTTGGTGTAAAGGACTTGCACCTTGGGATTATCGACACACACTACGGCCTTGTTCTTAGCTTCAATCAAGATCAGACATTTTTTAACTACCATTTCTTTTTTGTAATCCAGAGAAATATAACGTGGGGGAGGCTTCCTATGTTGGGCTCAGCGCCTTTATCTTGGGCTGACTTTTGAATAGTTCTTTTGGCCCACAAGTCTTAATTTTTGGGTATATGGTAATATATAGAAAGAATTACATACAGTCAACTAATCAAGTTTAAAAACATAAAAAACTCACATTTAATATTTCTTATACAAATTAAAAAATTAAAGCAAGCCCAACAAGAGGTCTAACCCGAGTTATAGATTAAAATGACTAAAGTGTCCAACTCTAAATCAAAAATTACAAACTTCATCTTTTATCTTAAACTTCTCTCCCAATAGCCACAAATCTGGTATTGCCTCTCTCTCACTGTCATACCAACGGCAACAAAAGATGCTCGACGGCGACGCCTATGTAGTCAGACGACGCACTTCAACGATGGACGACGCTCATCGATGACGCATGATTCCTCAACGTCGACGGCGGCTCTGCCTCGCAGAAGACGGCAGATCTTCATCGATGACGACGACGAATCTTCCTCGACAATGACGGATTCGCCTCAACGATGAAAGCTCTGCCTCGACGACAACAAATTTTCCCTGACAAGGACGGCTCCACCGATCCTCTCACTATACATATTCCTCAATCCTCCACTGCCATCAAAATCCAATCAGCTACTAAAGCTGCCTCATTTGAGGCCAACAAAATGAGTTGTAGACACCGTCGAGAGGAAGAAGATGAGTTGGCGGACCTATCAAAGGAGTGGTCTACACTGTTGTAGATCACAGTGTCGGCGTTGGAGTTTGACGACGGTGCCTGCTCAGGGTTTTCACTTGTGTGACTGGAGTGCTTGTAATTAGTACTCCTCTCTCTCTCTCTCGTTGGTGAATTCAAAATTCGATAGTCTATAAAGGCTTGATGCTATTATGCATGTGGTTGGTGGCCTGGGACATGTATAGAAGTATTTGAGAAGAAAATGTTTGATGTTACGCACTTGTAGGCTTGATTGAAATGGAGAGTAAAAGTGTTGTGATGTAGATGTACTGTGTCAAAACTCAAAATGCTTAATGATGATACTTTACACGAATAGTAGCAGTAACAGGTTTGGAGTGGAGAGTAATAGACAGTAACAACTTTGGAGTGGAGAGTAGTAGACAATAGCAGTTCTGTTTGGTTTTGGGAATTTTCAGAAAAAATTGCAATTTCATCAACAATAGCACTATGTTTGGTTCTAGAGAATTGTCGAAAATTCAGATCAATAGCAAAAGATTTTTTATCATGACAGTAACAACTATGTAGACCTATAAATGATCGGATCTAGACCAGATTGACCTAGATCCGGATCTGTATAGAAACTTTAGATCCGAATCCGGCCCGTTACCCGCCGGATCCTTAATTGCTCGATCCAAATCTGGATCTGGCGGGTTAACGGATACCTGACCCGTTAATCCGATCCGTTTATAATAATAGATATTTCAAATTTTAAATAATAATATCATAAAACATTGTTGAAAATTTATAATAAAATAAAGGTTTACATCAAAAGTTGAATTACATATCTAAAATACTCATTAACAGTAAACTAATATATATAATTAAAATACTTGATCTCCAATATTTTAGCATAAATAACATAGGCATTAGCAACATTCAACTTCATCACATCATACTTTAGAGATAATTTAAATATGAATGTTTAGATTATCTTAATAACTATCATATTATTTAATATTTATTAATAATATTATATTTATAAAAAGATTATTTAATTATTTTTAAACGGATCCGGGTCCTTAATGGATCAGATCAACAAAAATTCAGATCCGATCCGTTTAGTAAACAGGTTAACGGATCAACGGGTCAAAATTTTTGATCCAAACCCATTTAAAAACTACGGATCAGGAGCAGAACCATGATTGATAGGTCCGGTCCATTTTTGATAAGATTCGGTCCATTTAAAGGTCTACAACTATGATTGATAGAAATTTGGGTCAGTAGCAGAAGGTTTATGATCACTACAGTAGCAATTATGTTTGCCAGAAATTCAGTGGCACCTTTATATTGGCACTAGCATCTTTCTATCAGGTGCTATTGTGCCGCTTGGTAGTAGCACACATTTCTGATCGATAGTAGCATACATTTCTGGTCGACATTAGCAATTGATATGTAATGAATGATATTCTAGTAAAATTGTATTGACAGATGGTATGTGGATATTAGTTTGTCCTAATTTGTTAATATTTGTCCTTGAAAGTGTAAGATAACGTGTAAATGGTGTATTTGTAAACTCAAATTTAGTTAGTAACTAAAATGTAATTTACTAATGTATATATGGTACAAATATTTCGGCTCTCTAGCTTTATAGTTTACTAACCTCTTCGCACATGTCAATTTGTCTTTCAAATATAAAAATATAAATAGATATGTAGTTGGGTAAATTTACGAATAAATATTTAGTGAGGCAAATATGCAATATGCAAATAGATAAAGTTATTTACGTTCTTAACCTTGTCAAATATTTTCAAATTTTTCAACATTGTATAATATAATGGGCAAATATGAAAGTTCCATGTTTAGTGAAGCCTTTGATACCAAAGCCACACTTCCCATTATAAGGGTTTAGACAAGGAAAACCATAGATTACAACCAACTCTTAAGAAGTCAAATGATCTGATTGGTTAAGTAGCTTAACTGATAATTTTAAGGTCATTGATTATGTAAGGAGGAACAAAGATTAGACTGTCAGTCCTATGGTGACCTTGTTTTGCTAATGTTAGAAGCATAAACTCTCTCATACCTCATACCCACTAATTTGTTCTAACACTTGTAAAACAAGGTCACCATAGGACTAATAGTCTAAGACACGTTGTAGCAACGGTTTCATTAAGACATTATTTGCCTCATTATCTAGTGTGCAACAGGGATTTATCAAATATGTCTTTAGGATACAATGAAGCCCAACACAATGTTGTTGTTGATCTTCATTTGCACTCACGAAAACCAATCTAAACATTTAAAAGAAGGTTTAAAGATGACTCAAGGTTCTTAGAAACTAATTACGCACTATTAGTTTCGAATAGTTTTATTTGTAGGAAAACATGAAATTGTGGATATTGAAGACTTAGATCTTCTTAAGATATTCGTGCGATTCTTTATAAAATCTTAAAACGTATGACTTATCTCATATAACAGAGAATGCATTATTTATTTAAAAATATATGGACCCCTTCAAACGATAAAGTACATTTTTATTTTTACAATTTAATTTTGATTATATCATTTCATTCAAATAAAAGCTAAGAGGTATGTACATAAAATTATTTAATTATAACTATATTTTGAAAATATCTGAAACAATCATAGCTCTCTTGATATGATGAATGCGCTGACAGTGACCAACGAAGCCAATTTCTCGATGTCCCCATAATTTTGGACTCTCAAGAACCAAGTGTTTTCTTTATTTTACTCATTAGGGTCTTATACGTCTATGCACTGGCGGACGCACGAAGGGGCAACTGGTTTGGTTTTTGATTTTCTGGAACTGGTCTTCACAAATTATGGATGCAGATTATATTTGCAGGTGTTAAATCATAGACTACCCTCAGTTGGTTGGTTTTTGGTTTTATGGAACTGGGCTTCATAAATTATCGATGCAAATGATATTAGTAGGTGTTCAATCCTAGGTTTTACTAATTGTGTTGGGTGTGGGTTAATGCTTTGTTTCTTTAATTTGATCAATTTGAGTTTATGTAGAAAGTTTCCTTCCAGATAGATAGATAGATAACTCTCTCATGGTTGTTTAATCGTCTAATTAACAGAAATAAAGAGAGAAATGAGGAGAGAGAGATGACAAGAGATGAAGAAGTTCATGTCTTTTTGGGTTAATAGTAAAATGTGTGTGTGAGAGAGATAGATAGAGAGAGAGTTTGCACATTTGCCCATTGTCAGTGCACATTTGTTGTGTTATCTAGAAGACATAAAGGTAAAAGAAGTCAGTATTAAGTAAAAATCTCAGTTTTATTTACACACTTAAAGTATTTGCCCATTATATTTGATAGAATATGTACATATTAAAGTTTCGTATCATTCATCAAAATTTCACAACGTGTCTGTTTGAATTATTTTTTATTTTTTACTTTTTACCCCTAGTTCTGAAAATTTATGAGTCCGCCACTGCTTCTAAGGTCGACCAAGCAAGCACATGTATATTTCTAGTAATTGACACAATATACTTATAGCCAGACTGTTGGAACCGTTAAAACCAAATTCTTGTTTTGTTGTTGAAACTTGAAAGGGCCAAGTAATGACTAATGAGAACCTGGAAGGACAAATTGTATGAAGTAATCCACAGATTTTGACTAAGTATTTTGATTTGGGAAAACAATAGTAAAGAGAAGGAAGCACCTGAGGAAGTGTTATCAGTCAGAAAACAATAGTAAAGAGAAGGAAGCACCTGAGGAAGTGTTATCAGTCAGCCAAGTCCAAAAATTGACCATTTGCTTGGCTTCGCAGTCGCTTTACGATTTCGTTCTTAAATTAACTTTTCAACTAAGTCCAATTCATACATGACCCTTTCAATTAGACAATTACAGATGAGATTGTCCAGACTCTCACATTCAGAATAGTCCACGTCAAGTTCGCTCCTGTTAATCTTGATTTGGTCATGAAAAGTAGACTATATTCCAAAAATATTCAGGGTCAAGTGGTTCTATGACGCCTTATGCCACCAAAAAATTTAACAATTGATTTATATGGTCACATACTTTTGTAATTGAAAGAGAAGTTAATAGTAATTGATTAAAAACTGCTTTGAATGGTAAGTGAAAAGAGAAACATATAGAAGAACCGAAATCTCCCAATTTCATTGCAACATAAAAGAGACATAGAAGAACAGCACATAAGAAACATAAAAGAGGTTCTCACATTGACACCAACCGGAGAATCCTGATAAAGTAGTCTGGGGTTCAACTCCAAAACCAATTGGCAATAGAGAGAGTAGCCCAAACCCTTATAAACCCACAGGCAAGGTCCCATATTCCCGATGTAGGATATATATCTCAACACGCCCCCGCACGTGTGGCGAATCTTTAAGCCTAACACGTGAACAACAACTTGAGTGGTCGTGGAGTTTGTGTGGCCTTTGGGCTTCACACGTGTACGTGGGTAACCCGCTCTGATACCATGATAAAGTAGTCTGGGGTTCAACTCCAAAACCAATTGGCAATAGAGAGAGTAGCCCAAACCTTTATAAACCCACAGGCAAGGTCCCATATTCCCGATGTGGGATATATATCTCAACAAATCCATGAGAGAGAAGAGTTCCGAACTGGAGCATCTGCTAGCACAGAAGTCGAGGCAAGAGAAAGACCTTTGTACTCCATTAGAGATGCCAGTACTTCGGATTATAGCTTCACCCTTGCCGGTGGCGGAAACTGCACACAGATTGCAAGAGTTTGTATAATTAGAGAACTAAGATAATTAGCCGACAAACCAAGCTACCCTCCTCTTGTTATGTAAAATGTAGATTACAAGACTTTATATAACTAGAGAACTAAGATAATTAGCCGACAAAACACTTCTAAATTGTAACACCGAAGAACTGTATATCAAGCCATAAGACCCTGCACAGTTGGAGAACCTGAACAGCATACGGCTGGGGAGTGTACGAACACCGTTGCCATGTGCTCCGGCAATGGGGGAAAACAAAGCATGAAGAGGAAAACAAAGCATGAACAATGGGGGACTGCAAGATCTGAAGAAAAAGAAGATCAATATATACGAACCAGATCTTCAAAGGACGCATGTGATCTTGGACTAGACAAAACAAATAATCGACAAGAACGACAACAAGTCTCGACCCGCCTCCATGTCTGAATCACTCAGGTCATCTTCCATAGGCCTTTTCCGGGGGTTTTGCATTTTCAGTGGTCTGAATAAGATCATGAAGATTTACAAAGTACAAGTCCAAGCGGATATCGTCCAAATTTAGTTGCGATTATGTAATATGATCGGACACAAAAATCATAGTCACGGTATGGTTTTAAGAGTGTGTCAGTATGAATCCAAAAATCATAGTTGGATTAATTTCTAGGTCATTATATTAGTACGATGTATTCGGATTTAATTCATAAATCGTTATAATTCATTTATTATTAATGAATTTATTATTTGATAAAAAAATCAGTCACCAAAATTTAAATGCGACTAAGAGTAGCCTTACATCGCTATTTGTATCCCTTATGAGAAATATAACACACAAACGAGTGAAATATAATATCTAAACCAGCGATCATAATCAAAACTAGGATGAGCGGTTTACACCGAAAATGCGGTTACTGATCCAAACTGCACAGAAAAAACAATTAGGTAACTGCACCGAATTAAAATGATGTAATTTAAATGATATAATTCATTCCAAGTTAGTAACGTGCCCATAATGTTTTCTATATTAATTGAGTGACATTAATTTGTACACTTGCATGGATGTACTCTAAATGCATTCAAAATTTGTTCATGTCATATATGAATGTTAGGCGAAAATTTTGAACATTATTTCTTTGTTAAAATAAATAAATCAGTCCACAACTGAAATCGACCCTCATCGCGCCGAAATACTGTGTAACTGAAATATTCAAAAACCGAATAAAACGGTTTGTTTACGATTTGAAATATTGTAAAACTAAAAAGACAATTTAGTTACGATTTCAAACCGGTTTGAACCAAACCACGCTCACCTCTAACCAAAACCAATCTTTTTTGTGATTGTAAATGGTAATTCATAAAACAGCAAAAATTTCAGAGTAATTATATAAAGCAAAAACGTTAATCTCCCCCAAAACCACGCCAACTGATGAAAAGGGCGGGACGCTATTATCCCGAGAATTATTGCCATTGTTTATATTCTCCATTTTCAATACTGGTACACATGGAAATACCATAAAAAACAGAGGGCCTTGATGAGCTTAGTTGTCCCAGTTTGACCTCATCAGCCATGGATAGCTCACAGTGACCCACCTACAAATCTAAAATTCTCAAATTCTCAAATTCATTCCCCCTACATTAATGCCACAATCTCTCATCGAGTGTCCATTGAAGTATTACCAGCACTGCTTGCCAAATTCATTCCCTTTTGCTATTAATATTTTGGTTCTCTGCTTAAAACGTTCGAAAACAGAACACGGTGTGTTGTGCTCCTTGCTGTTGCTTTCAGCTCCTCACCGAGTCAAAGCTCAGCTGCTCTGCCATTTCTCTTCCTTAAACAATTGAATTCTCCGCGCGAACGATTATTTTTATAAAAGCCAACCTCGAGCTTTCATTAGACCACAGTTGTTTCTGGGTTTGATTCATATTGTTTCTTGGGAATTCTTGGAATCTTGGAAGTATGAGAAAGATGTCTTCTTTATGTTTGGCTATTTGGTTCGGGTTGTTGGGTGTGGCTTTGGCGGCAGAGAAGGCTACTACGACTAAAGCGGCGTCGAGGGACCTGGACCGGACGCCGACGTGGGCCGTTGCCGGAGTTTGTTCTGTTATCATCATCATTTCTTTGGTTTTGGAGAAGGTTCTGCACAAAGCAGGAACGGTACTAAATCTTTTCCGAGACTACAAGTTGGTTTCTTTAACACCCTTTTTGCTCTTGTGTTTGTGTTTTTTTACTTCAAGTGAAATCATAGATCGCAATTCAAGTTGGTTTCTGAGCGTGTTATGATCCTAGTTTTACTTTTGTGTGTTCTGGTGATCATGGTCACCATTTTTGTCACAATTTAGTCAAGAAGCAATTTACAATTGACTAGTATGTTTCATATGATTGAGGCTTTGAATTACAGCAAACTACTTTTCCTTAGTGATTGGGAGATTCTGTTTCTTCTTGGTTGACTTGGTAGTGACTCTTTTTAGTTGTTTTGGATTGAAAGAAGTGCAAAGTGATGGGAATTTGGATGAAATGATAATGTTTAGATATCAATGTGCTCTAAAGTTTTTCATTTTACAGAATTCTTCTCTGTACTGTTATGAGATTCATTATTTCAGATCTATTCAACCATTCATTTCTTGATATGAGGAAGTTGGTGTGACATAAGGAACATTTCTTTTCTAATTTGGGCAGTGCCACTTCATGAGGGTTCTTTTCATCAACTTTCTTCTTTTGTATATAATTTCAATGCAGTGGCTTTCAGAGAGGCACAAGAGAGGTCTGTTTGATGCTCTGGAGAAGGTTAAAGCGGGTACGATGAAGTTCACATTTACTCATTATCATGTTCATAACGGATGGTCGAAAGTGATACAAAGCTTAAACCAACTTAAATATCTTGTAATCTAAATATTTTGGGATTCAGTCTTGCATGAAATAGACAATTGTGGATAAACATTTGACTTGTGATGATATTATTGCAGAGCTTATGATTTTGGGGTTTATTTCTCTAATCCTGACCTTCAGTCAACAATACATTGCCAAAATCTGTATTCCGGTTAAGGTTGCAAACACTATGCTGCCATGTACTTTAGCCTCAACTGCTAAGGAGGAAAACACAAGTCGAAGACTCTTATCAACTGACCGCCGGTTTTTAGCTGCTGCAACTACTACCACATGCAGTAGTGTAAGTGTTCCCTTTTCTTCACCACTAAATTTGACTGTTTGATTGACAATAGAGAACCTCATTCTGTTAATTATGCAAATGAGATGTCCAAGCATGTATCTTCTGTGGCTAGTTCTGTGCTCTTACAAATTGAGGTCCTGAGTCTGCTACATTAGGTTCCATTGGACTGCCTGTACTTCAGGGATCAAAGTTACTTTTCCAGCCTTCAATCCTCTCTTTTTCTTTTCCTCGTTAATTAATTAATTAATTGTTTATATATTTATCAAGCATGCTACTGTTCCCCATATAAGTTGAAGATTTTCCAAATTACAAATCTCAACTAAAAGCAAACAACTATCATCTAATTGGACGTTAACTTATATGATTCTTGTGACCAGGGTTATGAGCCACTTATCTCCGTTAATGGACTGCACCAATTGCACATCCTAATATTCTTCTTGGCTGCCTTTCACGTAGCATACAGTGCTATCACAATGCTTCTTGGGAGGCTAAAGGTATTGAGGGTCTACGTTTGCATGCTTATGTGTGTGTATTCTTAGAAATTAAATGTCCATATGCATATATAAGCAAGGGTTCTATCATTGATTAAATGGAAATATGAGTTTATGATGCTGGTTGAACTTATTGGGTCTTTGATCCACACTAACATCCAAAATTTTAATGAACTACAACAACTGCTGAATGTTTCTTTCCACAGATTCGAGGATGGAAGGCATGGGAGGCTGAGACTTCATCACATAGCTATGAGTTCTCAAATGGTATATGATCCTTTCGTGTACATAAAACTATTCGTGTACAGAAAACTATCGTCCAAACTCGAAGCATTCCCCTCGTGATTGACAGAAATATAACAAATTTCATGTATTCATAAATATATTGTGATAAAAGCTAAACATGATTATGTTTTCTGGGCAGATCCTTCAAGATTCAGACTTACTCATGAGACATCATTTGTGAAAGCACATACCAGCTACTGGACTAGGATTCCATTCTTCTTTTATGTTGTGAGTTATCTTTAACTAAATTTCTGATTTTGCAAGAGGTGTATATCTACTATATTGAACTGCACAAAATGTTCTGTTTGCCTTTCATTCATACTTGAAGAATAATCAATTGGATCAAGGTAAATTGACCTTGACCCAATACTGAGATACTAACTTTTTAAATCATGGCTGCAGTAGCTCTAGTTTATGTTCCTAAGATGACCACAATTGACACAAGTTGCTGTAAGAAAAATATATGATATTTGAAAGTTAGTATCTGTTGAGATATAATCCCACATAGCGAATATGAGACCTTGTCTGTAGGTTTATAAGAGTTTGGGCTCCACTCTCTATTGTCAATTGATTTTGAAATTGAACCCCAAACTATTTTATCATGGTATCACATCCAAGTGTGTTAGCGTTAGCGTCCGCACACACTCCATGTCACCTCAAATGTTGTCCGCATGTTAGGCTTGAAGATTCGTCACACGTGTGGGGGCGTGTTGAGATATAATCCCACATCGGAAATATGAGACCTTGCTTGTAGGTTTATAAGGGTTTGGGAGTTGAACCCAGACTTCTTTATCAGTATCTAATTTATCAGTATCTAAGTGTAAGCCTACAAGGTCACTTGTACCTCTATCTAGTGGATTTATACTTGGCAAATAACTCGGGAGAAAAGAATAAAATAGAAAAATGTTAGCAAGGGCAATCAAATAGTCAAAACTTAGCAGGCTACATCCAGTACCCTACAGTATGTAATCTTAATGTTTTTCTACTTGTTTCTCATGCTTGTTATATTAATGAACTAACAATTTTCTACCACAGGGATGCTTCTTTAGACAATTTTTTAGGTCTGTTAGTAAATCTGACTACTTGACAGTGCGCAATGGATTCATTTCTGTGAGTATTATCAGTTGCAAAAGTTTCATATTTTCATATTGAATCTGTCATTTCATCTCATGGATTCACTGTATTATAGGTCCATTTAGCCCCTGGAAGTAAATTTAACTTCCAAAAGTATATCAAGAGATCTTTAGAGGATGACTTCCA
Organism: Comarum palustre; assembly: GCA_951800085.1. Taxonomy (NCBI): domain Eukaryota; kingdom Viridiplantae; phylum Streptophyta; class Magnoliopsida; order Rosales; family Rosaceae; genus Comarum; species Comarum palustre. The sequence goes on along the minus strand of OX637588.1, from coordinate 5,007,884 downwards.
TGTCGTTGTCGGAGTCAGGTATCGTCAACATTTCTAGTGTACTTTATCACTATCTTGCCTTTATCGCTCAGTATCCTGAATTTGCTTTTTTCATGACAGTCCTGTACTATGGGCATCATTTGTGTTATTTTTGCTTCTTAATGTTAGCGGTAAGCTGCTTCTTCCTTTAGATTTCCATATTTATATTATTCTGTGCTTTATAGTTGAATGCAGTTAACCGACATTACTGTTAATATGTTCTATCAGGATGGCAAGCACTATTTTGGGCATCCATGATCCCTGTCATTGTAAGAATAATTTTCTCTGAAGAAAAGATACATGTCTTTGTGTAATTATATAGATATAACTAGTTGATAAGGTGTATAAACAGAAGATTACTTGCAAAGTGAAGTTCTTACCAGTTAAGTATATGCAGATAATCTTAGCCATTGGAACAGAACTTCAATCCGTTCTGACCAATATGGCTCTGGAAATCTCAGAAAGGCATGCAGTGGTTCAAGGGATTCCTCTTGTACAAGGCTCTGATAGATACTTTTGGTTTGGTCGACCACACTTGGTTCTTCATCTCATCCACTTTGCGTTGTTTCAGGTATTGCTTCGCCTACTCTCTCTCTCTCTCTAGACTTTCAATATAAGATCCTTTGTTTACTAAAGGGGAATATGCCTGCTATTGAAGGATAAAAACTGCTAGTGCGTGCTGCAAACTATAAAGGTTTACCTGACCTTAAGATCTCAATGTTGTTTGGTTATTTGAATTATCTCCTAGTCTTCCTATTTAATCATAGTGAAAATTCTCATTACAACAGTTTATTAAAAAAATTCAAATTTTGTCTCTAGTCTTTTACTAGTTGAAAGATGTAGTGTGTCTGTGGCTGGTTTATAAAGTTCAGGCGGTTTAGATCTATTCCAGTCCGGAATTAGTGTGTAGCTACATCACAAGCTTATGTTTCTACGATCTCAGTCTGTATTACTTGAATGATGCTCTATATCTCATATTCACTTTTTACAGCATACCTGCAGTAGCTTAGAAATGAGAATATTCGTCATCCATGTGCCACAATATATATATATATATATATATATATATCAGTCCGGATCAGGAGCGGAGGTATAGGGTCATTCCATTAAGGATCATTTTTTTTGACATATGAGGGATCAAACATTAGACTAACTTTTCGATCACATATCAACATCTACACTGTTCAATACTTGGATTCATATATATAGATCATTTCTGCAAAATTTCATCCAATTTGGTGATCGTTAAGGCTTTGAACTAACTGAAATCAATTGACTCATCAAATCTGTCAAACATGAACCGTTCATACTTATAATTTTAATTCGCAGTTTTGAGCACCTTATCAATCACCAAATTGAATGAAATTTTGCAGAGATGATCTACATATATAAATCTATATATTGGACGGTGGAGATGTGATTTGGTGATCAAAATGTTGGTTTAATCTTTGATCCCTCATCTATGTCAAGAAAAGAGATCCTTCATTGGAAAGGGGCTGATATATATATATGTTTGTGTGTGTGTGCGCGTGCGCGCATAGATTCTTGAAACTGTAGTTTCAATGTTAATAAGTAGCGCGCGCGGATAGATTCTTGAAATTGCAGTTTCAGTGTTAATGAGTAATCGATACCTAATTTTTTGATACATTGAAATTCCTAGAGTATAAATGTTTTGAATTAAATTTCCTTCTCCAACCTCTGACTATGAAATTGGTTTTCTGGCACATGCAGAATGCATTCCAAATTATATATTTCTTGTGGATATGGGTAAGAAACTGTTCCCTCTTGATATTTATATCCCTTATAACTGTATCTCATAACTATTCAAGTGTTGAATGACAACCTTCTCTGCAGTATTCATTTGGGTTGACTTCTTGCTTCCATGCCAATTTCAAGCTCGCAATTGCAAAAGTGATTGTAGGGTACGCATTAGACTTGGGTCCATACTTTCCCTCTCCATTCTAAGTTCTACTTTGTTCTGATGGAGTTATGGGTGCTGTATTGTACAAATAGGATTGGTGAACTTAATTGCTTTTCCCTTTGCTAGAAAAGACTACATGGTTTTGATTCCAATGTCTTTGGATGGTTTTAATTGTTAACTAAATTGAATTGGCGGGTTTTGTCTAACAGGGGTGGAGTTCTATGTATGTGCAGCTACATAACATTGCCACTATATGCCCTTGTAACTCAGGTACTTTCTTTTTGCCTCAATCGTGCGTTTCTTCATGCAGTTGCTCACATTTATGAGGGCAACCCAGCATCTATACCTAGAATTTTGATGAAATGATCACCACACCACAAAAAACCACAGAAAAAGCGCCTCATTTGATGCCAATATGCTCTCAGAAGCTAAACAATCTTCTCTACAATTGCAAATTTAAACTACGTTTAGTTTCATATCAGAGGAAACTTGATAGCTGCTTTCTTTGGAAAATCTTAAAGTTCATTTCTCGTCTGATGTCTCGTTTATGTGAATACCTATGTAAGTTGTACAAAGATTAATGTAGATGGAAAATTAATGTGGTGAATGTTGCAGATGGGTTCGAACATGAAAAAGTCCGTCTTTGACGAACAAACATCCAAGGCCCTTAAGAAGTGGCACAATGCTGTGAAAAAGAAGGGGCAAGGAGGCAAGTCTCCTGCTCGAACTCTGGGTGGAAGCACTGCTGGTGGAAGCACCGTTGGCGGAAGCACCAGTGGTGGAAACTCATCCGTTTCAGCCCTGCATTCCTCTGGACCTACGTTGCACCGTTTCAAAACAACCGGTCACTCAACCCGCTCATCCGCTTTTGAAGATCACGAGACATCTGATCATGAAACTGATCCTTTGTCACCAGGATCATCAACAAATTTGTTAGTAACAGTGGATCAAGTTGAGCAACAAACTGAAATAACCGAGCCCCACCATGAGCAAACAACCATCGAAATGGACGAGTTCACATTCACAAAGGCTGATCTGGCAAAACAAACATGATAAACAGCACAGCAGCAAGCAAATACTTTCCCTCCGATTTGTGTTAGAATTTTTTTGTTAGGCATTGAATTGCAGCAACATTTTGTACATCAAATTGGTTGTTCATATATTACTAGCTGGCTATCAATCAACACTTGATCTTTGTATTTTGCTCAATGATTCAGTTAAATGAAACTAAATACCAAATCTCTCATCTTTTTCTTTGTTACTAATGTTGGCCGGGAGTGCTACAATGGTGCATGGAGCAATTTGAGATGGCTCCTCCCCATCCGTCCTACTTGTAACTTAACATGTTTCCACAGTTCCTCTCTAAACTGACTGTTTTGTATTGGGAAATTTTGATAAATGACCCACCTTTGATGTTCAAAATGATTTTTGACCTACATTTTAGAAACTAATGAAAAATAACCTTTTAATCTGGTAAAATGACATATAAACCCCATCTCATTTTACAACCCCAAACCTATCTCCATCTCATTTTACAGCCGCCTCCTTTAGTTCATCGATTATTTCTGCGTCCTATCGAGATCTCTCCACACCTACCCAGCCTGGGTAGATTACTTCCACTTTAGTTCATCGATTATCTCTGCCGAAACTGCGATCACGCCAGGAGGCCTTCTCCCTCTTCATATCGCCAGTGGGGGATGCTGGCGATTCATCAAGCGTTTGGTTAGCTGGCCATTCCATGGGTTCAGTATTGGCAATGCTTGCTGGAAAAACAATGGCCAAGGATGGAATTTTCCTCAAATCTTTTCTCTTCAACCAACCATTTGTTTTTGTTGCGCCAATGGAGCGGATCAAGCAGGAGAATGTCAAGGTTGGTATTCGCTTTGCTCGGAGTCTGTTCACTGCAGGACTTGCTAAAGCTGTGAATCCAACCTGGCCAGAACACGAAGATCCATTTTTTGGTCTGTATGAATGGGTTCCTAATGTGTTTGTGAATCAAGGTGATGACTTCTGCTCTGGATATATTGGTTACTTTGAACATAGAAAGAAGATGGTGGAGATTGGAGCAGGAGGCATTGAGAGGCTAGCCACCCAGAACTCAATTGGGAGTCTATTAAGGTATGCAATAGGAAAGGAGACTGAGCCACCAATGCACCTCATTCCTTGTGCAAATCTCACAGTCAATAAAACACCTTCAGGGAATTTCAAAGAAGCCCATGATATTCGACAATGGTGGAGAGAAAATCAGAACTTCAAGTCTGAGACTTACAGATACAGATAAAACTTCCGGGTTTATTCGATTGATTATAGTTTTTGAGTAGTGAAGCAGCCTCAAGTATATCCACTAGAAAAGTACACCGGACCAAATGTTAGTCATGGATGAATATGATACAGAAGCTCTGACCCCTACTGTTTGCTGTTTGCTGTTTGCTATTTGTTATTTACGATTGTCATTGATATGAGTAGAATGAACGATAGAACAAGATTTTATTTGTGGTTTTGTTTTGTTTTTGTTTCTCTTTGTTTTCACTATTTAATAAAGGGTAACAATGACTTTTTACACTATCGTATGGTTATTTTTCAACTAAATAAAAAAAAGGGTCAAAAATCAACTTAGGAAACAAAACTGGGTCATTTTTCAAAATTTCTCTTTTGAATTTGCTTCCACCAGAAATTGACCGTTTTGTATATTCTTGTTTCGATGCAAGTATTAATTGAATAAAAAATAAGAGTATTTTTAATACACGACTGTGTATGTAAATGACATATATGAACGGTAAACGGTTAAGATGAGAGAATATAATATTGATATATGGGTGATCAAACATGAATTGTTATGAATAGCGAAGATCGTGTCGTGTACATACAAGAATTTTTCATAAGAGGTGGTTGTTAAACGACCTCGTTTCACTTCAGAAACATTATTAAACCAAACGGAAACGCATGCATGCAGAGACCCAGAATCATCGACTTGCAGAGAGAAATGGCGAAAACAGAGGTGACCGAAGATGGTATCTTGAACATCCTATTGAGGCTCCCCGTAAAACCCCTAATACGATTCGCCTCCGTTTCAAAAAGTTGGCTTTTTCGTCGGTTATCAAGATATCTATGTTTTGAACCCAACCACCGGATTATTGAAGCAGTTTCCTACCTGTTAGAACTGGTTTTGTACAAGTCTGTGATAGGTGTGTCTGATATAGTGAAATTTGGCTGAACTTGCACACAGCTATCTGACAAAAAGCTCATCCAATTAATATATCTTATGATTGCGGGGTCCTCCAAATTTGGTGACTGCGATGGATGATAACATACCATGCAAGGTTCTAATATCATCATAATAAAGCATTGGATCTGAAACATCGTCACCCAAATTTACAAACAAAGCTTCAAGATCCGATGTGACGCCCGTACCATTGAGCATATTGCCGTGCGGCCTGTGTGGTTTTGCCTCTGAAGACAGACACTTCAAATTTCTGCCGATCTTCTTAAATATCGTCCATATGTCCTCATCTGTGACCAGACTATTCTCATCTTTGTCTCTATGTATCTTTATCCAGCAGCCATTGAAGTCTGATAATTTTTCCATGTCTCCCCACATGAGATGTTTTAATGGGTTTATAAAAAAGTTGCATCATACATTTGTTGATTCTCCCAATGTCTATTTGAGTCTTGATGAGACTCGAATACTTGTATGGTTCCAAGGCTTTCTACACCTTCTATTGGTTCATATTTAATGTATCGAAGATGAGTCTGGATGAACATCACGAAGACATGCAGGGATTCTAGCAAAATAGTACGGATGTTCCATCGATACCAGTTGTTGTAGAAACACATTGTTTTTTCTCAATTCGGCGTCGAGTGTAGATGAAGGATTTGAATCCATTGTGACTGTGATATGCGAGCCTGTTGGAATGTCTCTTTCTGAATGGGGTGATGAACTACTGGGATGTTTGGCTATTTATAAGAGAAGGACGTGGGCCTGCTACAACATTCCCTTATGTATTAGGCTATTGTCTCTTTAGTTTTGTGATTCCATTTAATAATAGGAAGAAATCTTTAAGATTCCCATTATACAGTAGGAGTACGTTCTAGAGTCTGGACTTCAAAATATAAGGGGAGAATTACATACTAATATTAAATTTAAAAACACAAAAAACTTCTTTTTAATAAATTTTAGACAAATTAGGACAACTCAGATCCGTCACCAACAGTGCTCCGAATTGACTCTAAATTTTATCATAAAATGACAAAAAACCGAATTTTACCACAAAATTATGAGTTTTACCATGAAAACCTATTTCTCTTCTTATCCCCATTCCGTCTCCTCTTATCCCCAATTCCTCATCCTGATCTGCATCTTCTTCTTCTCTCTCTCTCTCTCTCTCTCATTTAGACGCCAACGAACCCTTGAAGACGACGATCTCTCGACAACACCCCAACATCAATGATTGTCCTCCGCTTGTCTAAGCAGAATTCTCTTGCCGACGGCTCCTACGTCATCGTCTGCACCCACGCCGACCTCGATCTCACTCACCAAAGAACCAAGGAGTCCTTCACCATCGTTGCAAGGTCTGAGTACAGAACAACGACATCGACACATTGTAGGTCACAATTCGGTGGCCTCTCACGTATTTTTGATAGATTTGGATCGAATCTGTGTGGTTTGGTATGATTTGGATCAGATCTTTGTGGTTCGGTATTGGGGGAATCAGACTGTTTGATAGAATTGAGGTAATGTGGTTGATTGCTGTGATAGACAGAATTTTAGTGTTCAGAAGCAGTGATAGACACAATAGTAGCAGCGCTAACGTGAGAGTGACAGTAACAGCGCGGTAGCATCATAGTGGCAGTAGTAGTAGTAAATTAATTTACTGTCAGGATCCGCCCCGGATTTCACTATGCAATCTGGGGTAAATCCTACGGGGACCACCTACAAATAAGATTCTACCAAAATTTTGGTATAATCTCTTTTGAAAATAGACAACCCTACTTGCAAACTGAAAAAAAATACTTTATCAAAACTAATCCACCTCTGACTCCGGGAGCCATCCTGCTCCCCCATTTTCTCATCCACACTTCTAAAATCACAACTTTAGCTATAAACATCTCATCCTAACTAAATAATGTAACACCTTAACCAGGTGCTGCAAGAAATAACGGAATATAGATAAATGAATTCTAATTTGAAATGAGATAGGATCTCGTAACAAACACGAATATGACTGTCGTGTTTAAACCTAAATTTCTTTTTATTTATTTGTGGATGCACCCAATCTCCATTAGACTACCTACGTACCATATTAAAGGGATCAAGCCATTCGTAGTTCAACGACAAATCGTTAACCTCCTATCGATATAGTATCCTTTATAATTATCTAGAACTGACCAACCGTCAAACCAACCACACCAACAGTCATTCTTGACTTTTTCTATAATTAGTTTCTCTAATGATATACCAATTTGACCAATTTCTACAAACACTTCCAAATGTCATCATAGTATTATAATCAGGACATCCATTTGCTATGGACACACAGTTGCTAAATGCAACCATTCACCATACGTTCAAGATTCCGGGTAAATCATAACATAGTCACACCAATTGGCAAAAGCATTGTCGAAACATATTTCAATCCCAACTTAACTCATCACTTCATTATGAATGTGTATCAATTCATCAACACAAATTGATATATATATATACACACACACACTCCAAGTTTAGTAATTTTCATATTGTACGTCGTCACCCGACTTTAAATTAAGCGAGAGATCCGGATTTTTAACCATTCAAATTTTGATTCACAGCTTCCGCCGCTTGTGAGCTGATATGGTTAAAATCTCTCCTAAGAGATTTGGGAATTGAGAACAAGGTCCCAATCACATTACACTGTGATAATCAGGCAGCCATGTGCATAGCTGCAAATCCAGTGTTCCATGAACGAACTAAGCATATCGAAGTGGATTGTCACTTCATCAGAGATCAAGTTCAATCAAAGATCCTCACTACTGCCTATGTTCGTTCTGTCAATCAATTGGCTGATATCTTTACCAAAGTTCTTCCTACTGCTCAGTTTGATCGTTTGTTAATCAAGCTTGGTTCAAGAGATGCTCTAGATCAAGCTTGAGGGGGAGTGTTGAAGATCACAGAAGATCACAGCCTAATAGCTCTCACTTTTGCACAATGGACTGTTATCTGTTAACAGATTACTTGCTGTGTAAGTCTGCTTGCTGTGCAGGTTTATGTCTGTTGCTTGCAGCCAAGAGAAGTGCGTTTGAAGTAACTTCATCAAGTGTAGTTAGTTCTTTGTTCAATGTACAGTCTCATATTTTAATCTTCTGGTTTTGTGTATAAGTCAGTTGTTGCTTAAATTAGACCAGTTAAAGCTATAGGTCTTTGCGCTTACTTAAATACTTGTAAACTGAAGAACATTATCAAGCTCAATCGATTATCATTCTTGTTTCAGTTCTCTTGTTCTTTACCCTTTACTGGTTCATCTAACCATTTACACTACAATATCAAATACATATATTCCAGGAACCACCAGCCGAACCGGCTTCCGCCTCGCGGTAACGGCATCTGACTTGGGATTCTGACTTCCAAAAGAAAACAAGCAGTTGCCAAGCACCACGCTGGTGGACCATTTACCCGAGAAGTTTAAGGGTTTGTAGTCCTCGTCCCACTCGCGTTTCTTCAAATCATAGGAAGCCATGACATTTGAATCATCCGGGCCCAATTTCATATAGATGAAAAGCTTTTCCTTTGTAAGGGCAAGAAGATGGGACTCGCATTGCACGTCTGGATTGCTTCTGCGGTTCAGCGGAGGCGGCACAGGCAATTTCTCAAGAATCCCAGTGTCAGGACACAGTCGGAATTGGTTAAATCCTACCGAGTAAATAGAACCGTCGTGGCCAACAGCTGCTGTACCATATTGTTTATACAACACAGGATATGTTCATTTGACATGTATTAGTATCGAGTGACTTAATGAAGAATTACAAGTAGCTATCTAGCATCAAGAGAGGTAATAAGGAGGAGAAAGTCTTTTATTTATATGAAGATGAGACTCCCTCCTTTTTTATATTTCTGATGTGAAACACGAGATCTAAATGTGTTCTATGAAGACATGTTGGTGAGGTTGGTAATGTGATTTCTCGATGTTTGATAGGCGACTGTCGAGTGTCGTTGCGTAGCTTGTATAACAACTTTCGTGATGTATGTCGTGGCTGACTCTTGGTATGACTTGCTGACCTACATAAATGATATTACTTATACTTGATGGTAGAAACAGATAGCAACTACTCCAACATGGGGCCAGATTTTCCGATCATAGACCCTACAGATCCCCGTCCCTTTTACGGCATCGGCTATCTGCCGGCAGCCGACGACTACAAAATCGTGGTGGAGGGATAGGCCACAGATACCAACTATTACTTAAGTCTGAAGGCCATGGCTCTTCTCTTCCTCCTACCCTCCTAATGTACTTCACCTGTTCTCATATTATAAACCCTTCGAAATGAATATACCCTTTATTTTTAGTGAGCTGTAGCCTGTTAATTCTGAATAAGCTCTGTTTGGATACATCCTTAAAAGTAAAAGTGAACATTAGACTTGTTTTAACAAGTTATACAGACATGTTTCATTATATTAGAGTAAATTTTGACAAGGATTTTTCTTCTTAACAACATAATATAAATCTAGCCTTCCCTTATATTGATTACGTACTCGGGTTACGTACCCTTACAGCCATTACAACGGAAATGCATCAATTCTTTTGAATCGAAAGTATTCTAGTATAATTAAATCAACTACCATTAAATTGTGTTTATGACACTGTTTTAATTTTTTAAATAAAAATTAAATATAATTATTAACGATTTAAATTTTATAATAATTAATTAGTTCATTTAGACAACAATTTTTGTTCTTTTGAACGAGACCCTTCATTGGCTGGACTGCAACGTGTGTGCCGGAAGGATGCGGTCGTGATTGTAAATTTTGATTTGGATGAAGAGGAGTTCAGTGAAATGAGATTGCCTCTAGATCGATTCACCCAAAGCCACGCGGACAACTTGGGGTTTAAGGTGGGAGATGCCTGTTCTTATGTCACTGACACTACTCCGACGACTACGTGGGGTACATGAATGGGTTTAGTGATATTGAAGTTTGGGTCATGAGAGAGTATGAGGTGCAGGATTCGTTTACCAAGCTCTTTAACTTGAGAGTGGAGTTTTCTGGGCTGATAATAAAGCAATTTTGGCATGACAGACGATTCTTGGTTATGGAGAAGAGTACAAATTGCGAGGTGGAATGGCGTTGGTGAGGATTGATCATCAAGAGAGGAACGAGGATGGGATTGGGAATGGGATGTATAATATTGTGGGAGTTGTGAGAGATGATGATATTTTCGATCATTTTATTCACTATGACTTTGACATGGTTGAATACGAAGGGAGGTCTGTGTTGGATTTAAATGGCAGATGTGCGAATAGATGAAGGGGAAACTGAAACGAAGAACTCCATGCTCGGCTAGTGGTCGGGTGAACGGAAACTGGTTTTGAATAGGTGAAGAGACTCCATACTTGAATGAAGGGGAAGGCATTGACTGCATGATGGTTAGTTTGTTACTCTTCACTCTGCCTCTGCTCAAAAGCTGCTTGACGAGCTTGCTTGTTTGTTTTGCTCTTTGTTCACTGACTCTAGCTACATGTTTTTGATTTACTCATTTTCCCGATCATTTGAATACTTGGACATGATTACAAATTGAACCCGGCTCCTCTAATGTTAAGAGTCGGTGAAGTTAGTATAAGTTCATAAAATCCACACTCACAACACGTCATCTTTAAATTAATTTAGCCTAAATCATATATAGTTAACTTGAGTTAACTCCAAATAAAAAAATAAAAAGAAGAAAAAAGAAGACTTCAACGTATCTAAATGATAGAGTTCTTATCACAAAATCAAGATAGACAAATTAGATTAGGATTATTCGAAGCAATATACACTAATGCTCTTGGCAGCCACTTCTTTCTGGAAGCAATAACTAGATATATTAGGTTATGAACGATTATCCCTAATTCTTTCTGGCATCTTTAGATCGACCTGATGGATTGCTAACTACTAAGTGCTAACTATATGGAGTTTTCAATTATGTTTTAACCTGATTTATGAAAAGTACATCACAACTGACAAGAGAGTTTAATGCCCACTTCCTTATAGCAGAAACGCCTAACTTCAGTTTGATTAGGATCTGGTCGAGTTCCATAAAACAACACAACAAATCGATCATAGACGTAGAAGAAAGATAGTTGATGAGAAGTAGATCGATCGAGCTCTTGACGTAAAAGTTTTTTTTGGAGTTAACCCAAGTTAACCTGATTTAGGCTAAATTAATAATTTAAGGGTGATGTGTCGTGATCATAACCCTTACATTAGATAGAGAGTGGATTTTATAAATTTAGACTAACTTCATCGACTCCTCATTTTAGGGGAGCCGGATCCTTATAAACCATTCGAGTTATCTAAATTTTCAATTTTTATAGGAGTAAATAATATTTGAGGCATGGTTTCTAGAGACTAGAGATTCGGTTGTTAAGTAGATGTATGTAATGCAGAATACTTAGGACACATCAAAGTATCTCCTTTGCTCTCCAAATGACGCCGATTATGTGTTGGCTATGTGAAAACTACAGAAGTTGCAGTCTAGTCTAGATCTTTATCATGAGACTAAATATGGTGTTGATCATGAATGTAATCAGGGAAATGAGATCTTTCATCCCAAAGTTAGCATTTGATTTGAAGTTAATTGAGTGCTATGGTAAAGGAAAAATAGCCAAAATGATTCAGTACACTGGCGGTGCACATGACCTGTCCTATAAAAGTATGCCCTTCGGACAAGTGATGGAGGTGGCAGCAGTGGCATATGAAAGGGGCGGAGTTAGCAGTGGTGGCGAGAACCATTTTACAGCGACGAGGACCAATTTACAACAACTAGGACAAATTTATAGTGATGTCACTCTTTTTTAGATTGAGGTGCACTGAATACTCTCCCAAAGAGGGTTCAATAGTTGAAGTTGAAGGAAGTGAGGAACACTTACCCTTACAATTCCTAGTCATAGTGCTATGCGTAATTGGGGAGAAAATCATAGTGGTAGTGGTAAGTTGTCAGCTGCTGATTCATAATGAGAAACTGGAGGCCAAATTATCATACCAGGGGCCATCATCCAACCCAAGAGATTCACCTTCGGCTGTCCAATAAAACCTTTATGAACAAAGGGTTAGCTGTCCTCCCCTCTATTAGGCTCAATCATTTAGGTAAAGTGTTTTTCAGATTCTCAGGAACTAAAGCTTCTTATGGGTTCCAGTCACATTCCCTGCGCAATGTAAACTTGGCAGCATTTACTATTTAGTGACAAGGAGTAGGACTGGACCCTTGTTTGGATTCATCATCTTTTTAATGATTCTCTACATAATATTCATGATATTAGAGTACTGTTGCTAAGAAAAATTATATGGTTGGTTAACTTTTCAGTCTTATAAATTAAATTTACTCAAGAAATCATAACATTTTAAGTTATATATATATAAATAATATTTATAACTCTCAAGCTTCATTTTTTAAATAATAAACTATAATTTAGTTATTAACTAAATTTTAATTTACAAATATATCATTTAGATAATATCTTGCACTTTTAATGACACAAATTAACAAATTATAACAAGTTGATATCCACATGTCATTTATCACTTAATAAAATTTTAAGATAAATTGATGTCCACATGTCATATGTCATTATATATTTTACTAAACTACCATTCACTACATATTTAATTCTCTGCTGACGTGACACGCTGCTACTGTCGAGTTGAAAGGTGCTACTGCTCAAGTTGAAAGGTGCTACTGCCGACGCTATTGCAATTTTTTTTTTCAGGCAATTCTTTGATGCTGACGTGGCATGCTGCTATTGCTGAGTTTAAAGGTGATACTGTCAGGTCGGAAGGTGCTACTACCGGCATATTCCAATTTTTTCTGGCAATTCTTTGATGTTGTCACTGCTACTGCCCGACTCTGCTGCTAGTACGCTGCTACTACCATATCTTGATGCTAGAGCGTTGCTACTGTCAGATCCTGATGCTAGCGCGCTGCTACTGTTAACTATAATATTAGTAACTACATATTCTTTTGCTGCTACTACCTACTACTATTGGTCTGCTACTGTTGAATGAACCTGCTACTGTATATTACTCTCCACTCCAAAATTGCTAATGTATATTATTCTCAACAGTAACAGCAATCTCAAGTCTCAACAGTAGCAGAAATTTGCAGAAGCTGCATCTCAACAGTCTCAACAGTAGCATAAATTATGAAAGCAGAAAATTACAGGAGGTGCATCTCAACAGTAGCAGCAGTCTCAACAGTAGCATAAAATATGAATAACATCATATTTCAAATTAAAAGAAGAAATTAGATCTAGCTTGATCATCGAAGAACCAAAATAGATCAGATCGAAGAAGAAGAAGAACCAAATTAGATAGAGAGAGAGTGTGTGTGGAGCTTCTGCAATAGGACGATGGCGTTGGCCTTGGAGTCATTCGATTCCTTTATCCTTGATCTCATCTTCCAAATCTGCTCCTCTACATACCATAACTGCCACTAGATCAAACTGTTGCCTATGATGAAGTCTCTAGCCAATTGTGGCATGTTCTTCAAGTTTTGCTCTTAGGAGCTCCGATCTGGAATCGGCTTCAAGCAGAAAGAGAGAGATGAGCAGATCCGAAGAATATAGAAGTAGATATGAAAAAAAAGATGAGATGAGAGAGAAGATATAAGGACGAGAGGGTATATTGGTATTTTATTAGTAAAATTTGGATCATGCTTGTTATAACTTGGTTTTGAGCTTAGGTTGTGTCCTAATTTGTATAACAAATTATGAAAAATGGTTTTTTATGTTTATAAATTTGGTTTGTTCTTTATATGTGATTCTCCATCTTTTAAGCGATACAGAATTGCAACATAAAATCACCCATAAACACCGATTAATACACATAAAATCAGATATCTTTGCACTATATTACCCATGAGTTTCGCATCTTTCATTGCTCTGTTATTGCCAATTGGGTCAATAATGGTATTCATATGACTTGCCCCATTACATCCATTGAGCTAACAGTCTAAACAGATCCATAGTTGCCTACATAACATTACCTCGTATTCAAGGCAGGATTAGAGTTTGGCCCTTACCATAAAACCCCACCTTTCCTTCAATTCGCCAACACATCAAAACTATGAAACTGATATCTATTCTGGCTTTGCTTAGCTATTGCCAACCTCCCCCTTTAACTAAACACAGTCTCTTTGGCTCTGCTTTCACACATTTGGAATGAACCTCTTATCTATTCTGGCTTTCGTTTGCATCAATGGCCATGAATCGTGTTGTGTTGGCATCTACCATGTCGTTCCATTATCAATCCAACAGTGACATACCACACAACAATATAAGTTGACGAGTTACTTCGTCACAAGATTCTTGATCTAAACCCAAAGTAGCAATCTTTATCCGTCCATAACTATGTTCTAGGACCGACTCGACAACTAAAATTTGTAAAGCTTTCATGACGGCGACGGTAATTAGTTGATTTTCATGAAAACCTAGACAATATTATCTAAGAAAATATTGTCTTGAGAAGATACCACTAAATGGGTCCTGAAGCTTTTGGTGGCTGAAAAAGAGCAATGGGGGGACTGCTCAACATGTGCAAAAACCTTAAAGTGACATAGAAGAAGATAAGACACAAAATTGAACCCAGAACATGCATCTGTGACATTATTTGTAAAGCTCTTAGCCCCTTTTCGTGTCAAAAAAAGGATGATTTGATGGACCCAGTATGTGTTGAAAATGGTGCTTCACTCTACTTGTTTATTTTTCTTTTCTTTTGTTCCATTTTTTCTTAGTTATATAATTTCTACAATCTCATCCAACGGCGGAGTTAAGATTTTATACTGCCGTGGGCTAGATTTTTTTTCTTTTTTAAATACGCTAATTAATTGATTTTTGAAATGGACTGCTCTTAACAATGTGTACTACATTTATAATTTTATAGTGAGCTAAATTCTAAATTTTAGTGTTTTGAACTAAGTTTTGGTTAAAAATGAATGTTTTTTTTTAAATATGAGGTGGGTTGTTGCCCATCCGAGTCTCCATTGATCTCATCATCTGACATTTCCACCCAATATGAACTTGATAGGCTCATATCATTAATAGAATTACCTCACCTAATTCAAAGAGGAAATACTAGTATGTAATCAATATTTGGAAAGAAGTAGATGAATTTGTAACCAACTCTTTCAATACGAGTGAATGGTTAGCCTTTGTGACACATGAAAATGATGTGACATGATTGAACACAGCATTGTCCATTTTTTTGTACCAAGATGGTGTTTTAAGACGAAATGGGGAACACTTTCAGGCAGCTAAGCATGACTCACGGGAAGTTGATTAAACTTGATCAAAATTCTACTTACACGAGTTACATACTAATCTTTCTAGTCACTAATAATTTACTTTATCCTACATAAACAAGATAAATTTTAATATAATGTAAAGGTAGAACCAATAACCTCTCAAGGGCACCTAAAGAACAAAAGGTAACAAATTTTTTCATTAAAAAGTTTACCAAAAGAAAAGTGAAATATAAACCAATCTCTTGCTAGTACTAAATGCAATATTATATTTACAAGTCTATTCTTATAAATAAACGTCATTATTATACATATAATAAGAATTTACATATCATATATTCATTATTTTTTGAGAGAAATTTAAAAAATAAAGATAGAACATGTATTTAGAGCAAGATTTAAACTTTTCATTTTATCTTGTGTTGGCCAAAATATATTTTTCCTATACCAACGCTTATTGATGTCAGAAAGAGAAATTTGAGATGTTTTTCAATATATTTCTATGTAATGCATCGTCAGTTTGTCATTCAGTTCAGGATTGAATTATTTGACTCATTCGTTATTCATGAAATTTAGTTATTATAGTATGAGTAAGACATTGTCGGTTTCTTTCCGAAACTAAATCATAAAACTGAACCTTGAAACATCTTAATGGACCCTAATTATTGCAGTAAAGCATTAGCTAATATGGGAGAAAAAAGCATTACATTGTCGTGAGGGCAAAAACATGATAATGAAAAGATGGAAAATAGGAAGATAAGAATATCTAAATATAGGAAAATCCAAGCTATCTGGGCCAGCCGACCTGGGCCGACCTTGCCCACCTCTCTCATCTTTCTCACTCTACCCTATCTTCGCCCAAGCACTCTCACTTTTCTTCCTCTTTCTTTCTTCCTTCCCCATTTTCAGACCCAACTGCTCCTCCTCCTCCCCCTCCCTTTCCTTCTCTCTCCTCACACTCACTCTCTCTCTAACGCTATAAATACCAACACCAACATTTCCAAACTTACCACTTTCTAAAACACCCAGAACATCAAAAAACCACACCCACTTCTTCTTCTTCTTCTTCTTCTTCTTCTTGTACTCTGTTCAAAAAACGACATTGGATTTCCTGTCGTACAGGACCCATGCCTCGCTCACAGAGATTCCTCACCGCCGCGCCGCCTCCCGAAGCCGTGGCCTTGGAGTCCGACTTCGTCGTCATCCTGGCAGCTCTCTTATGCGCCGTCATATGCGTAGTTGGGTTATTAGCCGTCGCCCGATGCGCGTGGCTACGACGCGCGACGGTTCCCAGCGGAGGACAGGCCCAGGCCTCTTCTGCCAACAAGGGCTTGAAGAAGAAGGTGCTCCAGCAGCTACCCAAGTTCACCTACGGCGACGGCGGACCGGCGCCGCCGCCGAAGATGGGGTCGGAGTGCGCCATATGCCTCGGAGAGTTCGCGGAGGGCGACGAGATTAGAGCCCTGCCGCAGTGTTTCCATGTGTTCCACGTCGGATGCATCGACACGTGGCTCGGCTCGCACTCGTCGTGTCCGTCGTGTCGGCAGGTCCTGGTGGTGGCGCGGTGTCACAAGTGCGGCAACTTCCCCGCCATTGCTGAAGCTGAGCCCAAAACTCGTCAGGATCATATTTACCATTCTGCCCCTCGACCACCACCCTCCACCGCCTCCTCAACTACCACTTGTAGCAGTAGCACTATTAACATTAGTAATGCTTTCTTACCTTAAGAATTCCACAAATCTAAACCCAACCCGCTTCTTCCTTCATCTTCCTCATATCAATCTCTGCTTTTGCTGTACTCAATTTGTGTATATAGACAATCATCAATGGATATTTGTGTTTATTTTCACTGCTTCTGTTTCTGGGCCAATGCTGCAACTTAATTAATTCTAAGTTCATCTTGAGGTTAATTTTAGTCGATGTTCTAAAAATCCATCCCGCTAGACCGATTAATTCCGTGGACTGTGTTCACCGTTTTAATTGAAACGGATTAATCTCTCAGATAAAAACGATTAAAATCCACCTAAATTAATCCTCTAAACGGTGGCCGTTTTTTAACATTAATTTTAGTGGATTAGTTTTAATCTATATTTCAAATTGCCACTCCCACTCTCAAAACTTGTCTGGTTCTTGTCTGGTTCTTGAAGCCAAAAGCACTAATTAAGCTATTTTAATTAAGGGGTTTGCGTGTGTTGTTTAAACTAATTAATCAAAGGGGTCAAATGGGTCACAGATGCTTGAGACTTTTAAGAGAATTGAAAATTTGTTCATGGCCTAACATAATACCAACATAGAGAGGTCCTAAGTTGAAGAAGCACAAGAACCATTGCTATTGTTTAAGTTTATGTTCCACTTTGCTAGAGAAAACCTTTTGTGGAGCACTTTGATGGGTCAATAGCAAGTTAGAGTGGTATTGACGCATCTGAGAAAGAAAATGTTCGAAGCTTATGCACCATCCGAATGTTTAAAAGTTTGGCACCAACAGAGAATCATGGGGTGCTTAAATTTGTTTATGTTCTTTTGATTGTTGCGGAGAATTTCTTCAAGCTCATGCATGGCCTGTGAATGGAAGAAAGATATCATTTTGACAGAATTTGGGTCTAAGATTTAGCTTTGAGCTGTAGTTCCGCTTGTATTGCTTAGGCAGTTTAATCAGTCGTATTATTCTTATGCAAGAGGTTAGATTGATAAGACTTGGTTTTAATCTCATCCTTGGACAAGATTGAGGATGAGATTAAAACTTGGGTTGCTTCAAGTTCATCCTACGAAAAAGAACCAAGTTCAATACTTTATGGTTAAGTTCTCAAGTGAAGGCCAAAAAGAGTGATGAGGACCAACCCTGATATAAATCCAAGGTTATTATCTTTCTAGAATATAACTTGGTGTTCTTATAGTGCTCCTCAAAAGTATCTCTCAATTTCTACATTAACAATATAAATCCCAACTTCAAATCTCATGTAACGAAAATATTATTAGATTTTCTTGTAATGTAAAAGGGTTTTAATATCTCCTTGGTCAAATGAAAAGGCCCTGGTCTGAATTGACAAAGAAAGAGCACTAAGCAAGCACCAACGTTCACTTTGTGAGTAGAATAATATCGGCCTGCCGCTAAGATCACTACATTGATCACTTATCAGCCATGTTACAGGGTTCAGTCGTTTAAATTCAAAATTATTGCTTTCCGGCGGCCGATAAATAACAAGTGCAATGGTCAAACTTGGCAACTCTCTGTTGCAGCTTCAATAACAATCTTTACATCCAAACCAAACAACGGTACCACCACAGTCGTGAATTCTGCTTGCTGTAATTTTCTCATGGTTAAAGCTATAATTTTATACAAGGTAAATATTGCAATCACACTATTAGAGAGAGTATCCTAGACGATTCCAACAAGTCACCAGCAAGTGGGAAATTCAGGGTTGCAGGGTTTGCATGGATATCAAAGCAAGTCACTAAGCATCAAGTTTCCAGTTCATTATCACTCTCACCCCCAAACATGGATGCCATTTTCATGGCCAGCTTTGCAGCCATTTCTCTTCTTTGAAAATCAGGCATCAATCTCAAGCTGTCACGCATGTTCCCAATTTCGGACATCAACTGTTCCAAATCCTCAATTTCAAAGGGTGTATCCCCATCTAACTCTTGCCCTTGCTCAGGTTCTTCCACATTGGGCACCACCACTTCCTTGTTGATGTCACTATGTAATGCCACCGATGTAGAGGTACGCGGCTCCCCATTAGCACTACTGCTTCCATTCTCTTGAACAAGATAATCGTGAGCATCCAGTGTTCCCATTTCTGAGGTTCCAGCAACATCATTTGCAGAAACCCATCCCCATCCTTTATCTGTGTCATCAAAAGGTTCAGCTGAACCCGCTGATAGGACATCATACTCGAGTTCATAATCAGAATCTTCTTCTGATGAGTCTAACAGAGAGGATTAAAACATTCAGAACTCTAGTTCAGCTGTGAAGCAAAAAGTAAATGTGGAAGAAAGGAAAACAAGGGAATATAACCTTCTCCTTCAGGCAATGACGGTTCGGTAATCTTATCGCCTGTTTTCAGAATCATTCCAGGCCACATATGTGCAGAAAGAGCTCCACAGAGTCGTTCAACACCTTGTGAATCACCATCAACTGACAAACCTGTGAGAAAAAAGCACCTATTATCTGAAAAGATGCTAACAAAAAAAGAAAAAAGAAAAAAGAAAAAGGTATATGAAGTATTGCCAAATCGACATCTACTTTTATCATAAATTCATAACTTTACTTTTTTTTTATTCTCAAGCTAACCAAATTCCTTTCTATTCATGAAACTGACTTATTGCATGAATACTTGCTCTGTGGTTTATTGATCTTACTGGTATCCTGATGTAAAAGTACTAGAATCCGTAAACTGCGTTATCATGACAAAGACTCATTTCACAAGGGACGGTACTATAAGTTGATAATAATATGATCATTCAATACGACTTTGGACAAAAACCATGAAAGATAGTTAATTATAACATCGGAAGTCAGAGTTTTAGAGCTTTATCAAATACAAGTTTCAATTCTCTTCATCTTTTGATAAGGTTTCCAATCCTGGGATTCTTTCCAATCACCATAACAAAATTCCTTGTACTTTTTATTCCTAGGACAAAATGGAAAGCAGAAAGGAGGGACTTACATTTGTCAAACTCAGCATTCGAACCACAAGCTTCAATGTACTCAATGTGATTCTCAGTACACCATTCCAAACACGACCCCCTAGCCTCCCAAGCCGGTTCGTCCTCCCCCAGTAAACTGCTCCCCTCAGTTTCAGAGATTCCATACTCGGTAAAATCCGACTGGGAATCAGAAAAAGGCTCCCCAACCTTCAGCAGCCGTCTGCTATACTCAACATGAACCGGGTGACCCGGCACAAGGTCTACTTTATTCCCTATGCACAACAGTATATCGAACTTCTGAAGATCAATGCATAAAACCCATTTCTGAAGGGCAACAAGAGATGACAACTGCACATTATTCAACCAAACAAACATGAACACTGCATCAAACACAAATCACACTAAGGAAGAAAACAAAACTATCAACTTCACAAATTTTTCAAAATGATGAATGCCATTCACACCAACCTCAGTTGTATCAAACACCATAATCAAAGCAGCTAGCTGATCATACATTGGTAACTTCTCAATCGAAAGCTGCTCATCAAGATGAGCCATCCACACAGACACATCAGCTGTATAGTACTTAGTATTGATACTCCACCTAATCATCAAAACTATAATCAAAATCCAATCCCAGAAACTAAAAATCAAACCTTTACTCCCAAATTCAAAACTTTACACATACCCATGAACCGCCAACTGAGCCGGCGAAGAATCCGAGCCATCATCGAAGTCCAAACCCAGTAATCCTGCAATAAAGTCACGAACTTTGATCAGAAAATGGGTTAGGGATTTTGGGTCAACCGTGAAATTGAAGAAAGGTGAAGGCTTGACGAGAGATGAGAGTCCTCTTGCCGACGGTGGGTGATCCGATGAACAAGATTCCGGGTCTCTTCTCTAGAGGAACAGCTTCTTGCTCTGATTGACTTGCCATTTTTAAACTTTCTGAGATCAATTTTTTTTGGATCTTAAACCCTAAAATTTACCAGTCACTTTCCTCAGAGACTTTCCTAATTGCTATTAAGCTTAAGCGCAGAGCTGGGTAGGTTGAAAGGGAGCGAAGGGACTCGTTTGACATTGTCTTTATTGGTAGGGACTCTTTGGGGATTGCACACACAGTCCTTTTTCTATTTCATCTTTTTTCTTTTCTTTTTTTCTTTGGTTATGATCTTGGTTGGGGCCCTATGATCTTTTCATCCTTGAAACATGAGTATGTTATTTTTTTTCTTTTGAGTGGAACATGAAAGTATGTTCTGATTTTTAATAATAACAGAAAGTATGTTCTGATTTTTGATAATAACACAAAGTTTCACAATGGAATTAATTTGGAACTCAAGTAATTCAAGGTTGATAGCAATGCTTCTGATATAGTGGAGAATCTTCCAAGTGTGAGACAGAAAGCAAATCATTCTGATAGATCTCTAATGGAAGATCTTCAAGGGAAAGATACAGGACTAGAGGATTGACTCTCTTTGGTATCAGAGTGCATGTGCAGCAGCATTAAGTTAGGGGATGGATTCAAGTACAAAACCATTGAACTTTAAGAAACAAGTGATAATCAATCATCAAATACCAGATAGATCATGAAAGTGATTGTACCTGCAGATAGATAGGGCAAGAAAAAGATTGGTAGGGCAAGCATCTCAGCTCTCAATGTCTTTGAAGACCCAAGTTTCTGGCTCTGGTAGGAAAAAATCAGATGTGGAGACACATTATAAGAAAGCTAGCTTAATAATTTGATGTGATTCTAATCATCCTTTGATCAGATAAGTCAACTGTCACATGAGTCTGATCCCATTGACATTGTTTTGACTATTTATGAGCCCCTAGCAAAGAAAATCATTTCAAGGAAAAAAGAAAAATCATTCACATTATGTATGCATTGTCAGCTTAAGACACTGTCTTCAACTTCAGCACAAACAAATTACCAAAAACTAAAGTTTCCAAGGGCAGTGAAATCAGTTATCTGCAGCTGGTTTTACTCCAGCAGCAAAGAACTCAGAAATGATTTCTAGAGGCATGCCCTTGGTTTCGGGCATCTTCAAGTAAACGAATATCCAGGAAATGATGCATCCGAGTACGTAGATTCCAAAGACACCAGCAAAGCCAATGGAGGAGAGCATTACAGGAAATGAGTATGTGACGATGATGTCTCCAATCCAATAAGTGAGCGCACAAATGGCAATGCAGAGGCCACGGACAGGAGTAGGGAATATTTCTGCACAAAGAATATTTGGGATTACCCCGAAGCCCATGACGAAGCAGCAGAGGTAGATCACCACGCTAGCAGAGGATATTGTTGCAGTCAAAATAGTGCCTAAGTTGACAATGCTGCCAAGAACTAGTAAAGCAAGCGCCACTATCAGTATTGGTAATGTGGATAGCAGCAATGACCTACAAAAAGAAAGATGGAGATTATAATATTGAGTTCAAGGTAATTATTCAATAGTTACAGTATGAATTCACACTTTCCAGATGTGCTAATAGAAAGAAAAATTACCTCCTGCCAGCTATATCCATAAGCCACATGGAAGTAGCTATGCAAGGAAGCATGAAGAATGTTGTGATGGCACTTAAGAAGAGAGACGCAGACGCCGAATTCAGTCCTATGTTAGACAGAATAACAGTTACTCCGGTTCGCTCATAAATCTGAGGAGTGTAGTAGAGAACCCCATTTATACCTCCAATCTGTGCAGGTGGAGAGAGAGGCATTAAGAAAAACAAGCAAGTTTCCCACAAAATTTGGATAAGATCCAAATAATGAGAAGACGAAAATCTAGAATAAATGCACACTATTTACAATGTACATTGTCAAGTGGTCATGAAGATTAGATACACTTGCTTAAAGGTTTGGATTGCCACTTTCTGGCAAGTCCTTGTGCTGGTTGTCTTAAAGCTTGTACAGAACTATAAACATTTAGATAAATTTATGAAACTAAATTTGATATTTTGGTGCTTGCACAGTTGCAATGAAACAATCTGGTACTTGATGATCTACGAGTAGAAATATAGTAATAAGGAAATGTAGGTTCCTTACAAACTAACTGCAACGTAGAGTAAACTTTTACCTGCTGAAGAACTTGAAGACCTATCCCAACAACCAATGCGCGCTTGACTCCTGGTTCCAAAAGCTCTCTCCATTTGGATCCTTTAACAACAGCTTCTGGTGGAGGATTCATCGATGGACTAATCAAAGCAGCAGCCTGAATTGCTTCATGTTCTTGCCTTACACCAGAAATTGAAACAACAGATGCAGGATGAGACCCGAGTGCACCCTCTTGGTGCAAATAGACTCTTTGAACTCCTCCCTTTTTCCCATCTTCGCTTGCTTGCTCAACATATTTATAAGCAAGCTGCCAACCACCCCCAATATCTATACTACTAGAACTGCCTGCCTCACCAGCATTAATAATGGTATTGCCTCTTACACCTAAAATGCTTCCACCGTACTTAGGCGTGGCAGTATCCTTGTCCATACTTGTTGTTTGACGTGAGATCAATGGACTTCTCAAACTGTCATCACCATATACCCCAGGTGTTTCAGACTCATGGTCCTCAACATCACTTTGGCTCTCCATGTCCCAATGCTTACTCTGATGCTCCCCACCATTAACTAAAACACTGCCTAAAAATGGAAGCATGCTGCTGCCCTTGCTTCCTCCTCTCTCAGAGAGCTTCTCATGGACACTGCTGAAAAGAGTGACAAGAGGATCCTTAAGGGAGACGCTGCTTTGGTTTGCCGCACTCCCATGGCGAGATGTCAAACTTTGTGCAGCAATTGGTTTGGCAATATATGATTCACCCTCTTCACCCCCATGTAACTTAATTAGATACTTTTCTTCAGTTGTTGCCTGGTTAAGCACATTGGCTGGACTGATAATGTACTCTTCAAATGATGTGTCTTTGCCAGTATTAAGACCTTCAACTAGCAAAGCCAACTCACCTGAACATCATAGAAGCCTCTAGTTGGCAGTAATTAATATGCATATATATAAACTTAGCACCAATTTCTTATAGAATTACCAGAGCATCAAACTCAACCATTAGAAATTGGGGAAAAGCTCGAATACTTATATCAAATCCAAGGCTACCAAGGTAATGCATGATTGCTAAAAGTTCCCCACCAAGTAAGCATGTCATAAAATATCAATGAATTGAAACAAATGGGATAACAAGTACAGCAAAATTTAGGCACCTGAAACATCTTCCCTGCCATTAAGTCTTTGCAACACTTGTTTTGCCTCGAGGATTCGTCCCTTGCTCACAAGCCACCGAGGAGATTCAGGCAGGTAAAATACTGTCAAAACTAAATAAGCTAACGATGGAATGGACAATACACCTAACATCAGTCTCCAGTTTGGTGTATCCATCAATGACATTCCAAACACCATACAATAAGACAAGAACATTCCACCCGAACCAGTGAACTGTGGAAGAGTATTCAGTGTTCCTCTTATATCCGGTGGTGCTATCTCAGATATATAAGCAGGAACAAGAGTAACAGCCAAACCAGTTCCGAAACCATCTAACAGCCTAGCATAAAGTAGGACATAAACATTTGGAGACCACAACATTACCAGACCACTGACAAAGAAAAGCAGTGATGAGATTATGAGCATTGTTCGCCTCCCTAACCAATCCGATGCTGGTCCAGAAAATGTTGTAATCAGTGTAGCTCCAATGAGTGATGTCGCCACGATAAGCCCTTCAAATTTCGGTTCACTTTCTAAGCTGAATTCCTTTTTGATATAAAGAACAGACCCTGCAACATTTTTTTTGAAACAACTAGAGCTAAGGTATGAACATTGTGGCAACAAAAAACGATTTGAAAAACAAAGCAAACAGAAATTATGGGACGACATGCCTGCAATGACTGCGTTATCCCATCCTTGCAACATGTTACCAATTGCTGCAGCAACTGCTACATACACAGCTCCTCTCATTTTTTTTCGAAACCCCGAAGAGGATTCAGATTACAGATGCAAGAAGACTTCAGAAACTTCTTCAGATGTTTTCTTTCTGAGAAGAAAATTATGAATATGTCATGCCATGAAATTTGAATTTTGAACAACACAGGCCAGTTCGTTTGTCATTAGCCGGTCGCAGGTCTCGGAATGTGAATGTGAAGCAACGTGTCAAATTTAGTAAGGCAAGGGTGAAACGTAATTATTGGCTCTAACAGCAAACTTCGTATATCTGGTAATTTTGTATTGGACGCCAATCTGTCATGTTTTCATGTTTGGCAAGAAACGAAAAATTGAGATGTCTTCATGGCAATTATGCTAATAGTTACTAAAGTTTCACCCAGAAAACAATTTTATACCAAATAGAAATGCAAAATCAAAGGCACATTGATGGAGGTACATTGTGAAATTCCATATGATTGGTTAATCTTCTTACTAAAGAGAAATAGGTGATGGGATATCCCAGGTGCTGATCTAGCTCCAACACATGCATACGCTCATGAATTGAATATTTAGATTTGGCCATCCATCTCGTGAGCGTTAGAATTATGAAAGTATGTAACTCAATGAGTTAAAATTGGAGCGTCACTGTCCCTACCTAAATTAACCCAAAAGTTAAGACGGAGAGCCAAAATTCATTTGAGTGATGTATACCAAAGATTATATACACAGCCTGTCTCAGATAACATAGCAGGCACTAGCGTTCACATCACCATTTTACATGGAGCCATTCGAATTTAGTGTTATTGTGCCTAATTTCCTCTAACCTAAAGGCAAGTGATTGAAATTCAGAAAAATAAAAACAAACACCTTAATAACAATTAAGAGTTAATTCTTTCTGCCATTTCAGCCTGCTTTGCACCAACAGCAAAGAACTCAGAGATGACTTCTAATGGCATTCCCATTGTTTCAGGAACCTTCAAGAAAACAAACACCCAAGAAATGGTGCACACAACAGCATAGATGGCAAAGACACCAGCGAGACCAGTAGAGGTGAGCAGAATTGGCAGTGTGTAAGTGACAATGATGTCTCCTACCCAAAACGTGAGGGCGCATATCGCAATGCAGAATCCTCGAACTCTAGTTGGGAAGATCTCGGAGCACAGAATGTTGGGAATTGGCCCGAACCCCATGACAAATGTGCAAAAGTAGAGCACCACACTGATGGTGGAAATTGTGGCATTAACAACAGAACCCATGTTGACAAGTTGGCTGAAAATTAGTACTAAGAGTGTTGCTGTTATAACGGATGGAAGAAAGAACACAGATTTACGTGGTTCACTAACAATATGTTAGCTACGTCCATAGCAGAAGGAGAACAGTTTTATTAGTGTGAGGAAGAACACTGAATACAGGATACAGAGTGCGGCGCTAAGCTCTACAGAGTATTAGATACAATTAGGTTTAGGACGTTTATATACTAAACGTCCGCGAGCGAAAACTGTCCCCGCGAGCGACTGATGAGCGCGCGAACGGCTGTTGCGCGCGAACGGCTGTTGCGCGCGAACGACTGTTGCGCGCGAACGGCTGATGCGCGCGAACTGAACCCAGCATAACAGACAACAGGTTTCGTGGGCGTTGCCCCCGAACCCCCAAACCAGGGCGCGTCGCCCCTGGACCCCGACTCGCTGACCGGGCAGCGAGATTCCCGAATAGCTGGTTCAAGGCATATATTAACAGTTGCTATTAGGATAGGTATTGTGCCCAGCAAGAGTGACCTGCAAGAAGAGAATTAGTATATTGTAAATTCGATGAAGACGACAAGACATTCTGGGAACTTTCCTCTTGCTAAAACTCATCACAGACTCACCTTCTGCCTGCGACATCCATTAGTCTCATGGCAAGGCCTATAGATGGAAGCATCAATAAGGTTGTGAGAGCACTTACGAGAAAAGAAGATGAGGTAGAACTAAGGCCTAAATCTGATAAGAGAACTGCAACACCTGCTTGCTCAAGAATTTGGGGAGTGTAGTAAAGAACCCCATTTATGCCAGAGAACTGTAAATTAAGAGAAAAAAATAGTCAAAGTTTGAGTGTGCATATTACATTTCCTAGTCACAACAGGAAATGTCAGTACCTGTTGAAGAATTTGGATTGATACTCCAACAAACAGTGCACGCTTCACTCCCGGTTCCAATAGATCAGGCCAACTGGATCCTTGGACAGCAGTTTCTTGATCAAGAACTGGTGGTCCATCCCCCCTCATATGACTCTTGGTAACTACAGAAGGTTGGCTAACAAGAGCAGAAGCTTGAAAATAATGATCACCCTGAGAAGTATCACCACCACCAGCAACTGACAACATAGAACCGGCACGCATTGTGCCAATCATTGAGCTACGGTGAGATTGATCAAGTGCACTCTCCTGGTGCAAATACACCCTTTGATACTCTTCTGTCTTCTTCCCATCTTTGCCAACTGCCAGCCACGCTGGAGGTTTTGCTAGATTTCCCGGGAAGCATGTCATTTGCCATACTAGCTGTATGTCTGCTCGAAAGCAATGGCTTTCTAGCAGCATTGTCTTCAGAATCAGTGCCGGCTGTGGCACCATCTCCATGCTCCAAATCCCAATTATCAATTTTGTCTTGGGAGTGATCAGCTGGTGGTGCCACATTTAGTAGGCTCCCCATATTTGGCAAATTGAGAAGGCTGCGCATGCTTCCTGTGTTTTCAGGTAAAAGCTTCTCATGGACACTACCAAATAGGTTTACAAGAGGATCCACATAAGGTGCATTTGGATTCATAATGCTTCCTTGGCGTGACACCAAGCCAAAATTGGATTGCCCTGTGACTGATTTCGCAATCAGTGAGGCTCGTCCCTCCTCCGGTCCATAGAGCCTTATTCGATCCTTGTCTAGAGCTTCACGGCCATCTGGATCATTGGCTGGACCAATTATGTACTCTTCTAATGATGTGTCCCCTCCACCAGCAAAGCCAACTCTCCTGCAGCATATCAATCAATCATGTCTAATATTTAGCACACGTAAAAACACACACATCAACTATGAATTTTACCCAAAAAACACACGAGTAACTCCAGACTCTTAAACAACGGCATTTTGGACACAAACACAATATCAACACAGAAAGGGGTTAAGGAATCCCTTTCATTTAGAGCAATATGCACCTTGAACATCTTCCCTGACGCGCAGTTTTTGCAAAACCGTCTTGGCCTCAGCCATTCGCCCTTTACTAACTAGCCACCTTGGAGACTCAGGCAGATAAAACACAGTCAATGCGAAATAAACCAACGATGGGATCGAAAGAACCCCAAGCATCATCCTCCAACTGGGAGATTCCTTCAATGACATTGAAAACACCATGCAGTATGAAAAGAACATCCCACCAGAGCCAGTAAACTGTGGGAGAGTGTTGAGTAGCCCTCTGATATCCGGTGGAGCTGTTTCGGAAATGTAGACGGGGACAAGAGTAACAGCTAGTCCGATCCCAAAACCATCTATCAGCCTTACCAAGAGAAGCACATACACATTGGGTGCCCAAAGCATTACTAAACCGCTGAGAAAATATAGAATTGATGAGATGATCAGCATGGGACGCCTTCCGAGCCAGTCTGAAACTGTCCCTCAACAAATTGATGTTTGAATGTATTGTATTCTATATTTTAACATGCAATGCTTGTACATATTTATACAAACCCTATACACCAATTTAGGGATCGATTAGGAAACTAACTAAATACAGGAATATGGATTGATTAGTAAACTAACTAGAAACAGGAATGGTAAGGATTTGTTGCCAATGCTAATTATGTGGGATTTCTTGTCTCAACACTCCCCCTCAAGTTGGAGTGGATGTTAATCAAACCCAACTTGCTTAAGAGCACTGTGAACTGCTTTGAACTTAAAGGCTTGGTGAACAAGTCAGTTGGTTGTTCATGTGTTCGGACATGACAAGTCTTAATGATGCCTCTCTGTACCTTCTCACGAACCACATGACAATCTATGTCAATGTGCTCTGTTCTTTCATGGAATACTGGATTAGACGCAATGTGGATAGCTGCTTGGTTATCACAGAAAAGCTTAACTGCCGCCTGGTGGTCAATGTTCAAATCCTTCAGTACGTTGCGCAGCCATGTGATTTCATAACATGTTGTGGCCATGGATCGGTACTCAGCCTCAGCAGTTGATCTTGACACTATCCCTTGCTTCTTAGTCTTCCAGGATATCAAAGCGTTCCCAAGGAAGATGCAATAGCCTGTTATTGAACGTCTCGTATCCCTGCATCTTGCCCAATCTGCATCACAATAGGCTCTGAGCTCTAGTGAGCCTGTGGAGGGTAATAAAATGCCTTGTCCAGAAGTAGACTTTATATAACGCAGCACCTTGTATGCTGCCTCCAAGTGAGGCTGTCTTGGCTTTTCCATGAACTGACTCAGAATGTGCACTGCGTAAACAAGGTCAGGCCTGGTGATTGTCAAATAGATAAGTCTTCTCACAAGTCTCCTGTATTGGGAAGCATCATGGATCAAACTCCCTTCATCCTTGGTTAATGACAAATTCTGTTCAACTGGAAACGTTGTGGGTTTGGAACCAAGAAATCCTGAGTCCTCAAGCACCTCTAAAGCATACTTTCTATGGCTTAAAACTATTCCTGCCCTTGACCTAGCCACTTCGATCCCAAGGAAATATTTTAGCTTCCCCATATCTTTGAGCTTAAATTGTTTCCCAAGAAGCTGCTTGGTTGCCTCAATGTGCTGAATGTCATTGCCTGCAAGTATAACATCATCAACATATACCAACAATGCGGTGAAACTGCCATGTGACCTACAGACGAACAGTGAATAATCGGACCAAGATTGCCGAAATCCTGCATCTTGAAGGGCTGTAGTGAGCTTCAAGAACCACTGCCGTGAGGCTTGCTTTAATCCATATAGTGACTTGTGTAGGTGACAGACTCGATGCTCCCCCTTGCAGCCATATCCAGGAGGCAACTGCATATACACCTCTTCATAGAGATTACCATTGAGGAACGCATTATTCACATCCAGCTGGTGTAAGTGCCAGCCTTGGATTACTGCTAGGCTGAGGAGGACACGGACTGTGGTCAGTTTAGCCACAGGTGCGAATGTCTCCCTGTAATCGATGCCTTCCACCTGGCTATACCCTTTGGCTACTAGGCGTGCCTTGTATCGCTCCACCGTTCCATCAGGCTTGCGTTTGATTTTATACACCCATTTGCAGCCAATAGGCTGCTTATTGGCTGGTAAGTGCACCAAACTCCAGGTGTTGTTTCTCTGGAGAGCCTCAATCTCTTCATTCATGGCTTGGCACCATTTCGGATCCAATATTGCCTGTGAAAAACTGCGGGGTTCCTTCTCTAGAATGATGTTGACTGTGAAAGCTTTGTGACTAGAGGAGAGATTAGCATAAGATAAAACACTAGAGATGGGGTGTTTGGTACCTGATGGTGCAACCTCGTTCGTGGAAGATGACTGTTCAGGGCGTGAGGGAAGTACTGCCTCAATGTGGAAGCCCTCCAATGTAGTGGGGATCTTTGTGGCACGCCTACTACGCCTAGGTTCTGGTGGAGTGAGTTGTGGTGAAGTGGCTTCGGAGATAACAGGGTTAGGGTTTGAATGTGGTATTTGTGTGGTATCTGTGTTTGTGTCTGTTTCTAGTTGGTCAGTCTGGCTAAGGTTTAAGTTTGAGTGTGGAATGTCATTTATGAAAGAAGATTGGGTTGGAATGGCAGCGGAATTTGTAGATAATAAAGCAATATCACAGGCTATGTGATCACTAGCACCACTGTCTAGAATCCATGACGCATTTTTAGAGTGTTTCTTTGCTTTACCTGAAAGCTCCTCATAGTTAGGAGTGTTACCAACCACATTCACAGCCGATTGCTTGACCGTGTTCATCATCTCCAGAAGCTGGTTCCCATTAGCTTGAGCCCCTCCATTTTTCATCTTGTTCAAGAGCTCCATCATCTGGTGACATTCACTCTTTAAAAGTGGAAAGTTACTCATGTCCTCATTGTATGAGGAAGCCTGATTGATCCATGCATTTCTCTTTCTCCGACAGGTTTCTTGTGTATGCCCTTGTCCATTGCAGTAGGTGCACTTGATGTGTGCACGACAATTCTTGATGTTATGGTTGGTGTAGTTGCATATCTCACATCTTTTCTCTCCTTCAAATTTTGTTGGTTGTCTGTTGAACTTCTTTACATTGAAGGCAGAGGCTTCGACAGGCGCAGGTGCCTTCCCATTCGATGCACCTGCTTGCTTCTCATGACGCAACGCCATGGCATATACTTTGTTGACAGCAGGGAGAGGATCTAGAGTTATCACATTACTTCGGAGTGCTCCGAAACTCTCATTCGGCCCCATCAGAAACTGCATGGTTTTTTGCGTGTCCATGTAGGCCTTGACTTCAGGAGCCGTATCACATGTGCAGGCAGGGAATGCACACAACGAGTCTTTCTCATCCCATAACCCCTTCAATTTATTGAAGAAGGTAGTTACAGAACTCGAATCCTGCTGACAGTCTCTTATAACATTTTCTATATAGAACAATTGCACTGTGTTAGTATGTGAGAACCTTTCCTTAAGCTCAGACCAAATACCTGCAGCATGCTTGCAGTGCATGACGCTTGCCGAGATTTCTTTCGACATGGCGCCTAGCAGCCAGGTCTTGACCAGGGTGTCACACCGATCCCATTGCTGTTGTTCGTCTTCATTCTCAACCGGACGTTTCACAGTCCCATCAATCAGACCCTTCTTGTTTTTGATCATAAGGGCCATGGACATAAACTGTGACCAAATGTTGTAATTGTCCTCCACCAGTGGCTGTGTCACAAGGACGACACCTGGTTGTTCTGAATGGTGGAGATAGAGCGGGTGTCTTGGTTTCTCTCATGGCTCAGGAACTATTGCTTGAGAGAAGTGACTACCTCCTGATTCAAGTTTTGACAGTTCCTCGTTTCTTCCCATGGGGTATTGTGTTTTGGAATCTAGAGTTCTAGGGTTTTAGGTCTCAAGAGCGTATTGCTCTGATACCATTAACAAATTGATGTTTGAATGTATTGTATTCTATATTTTAGCATGCAATGCTTGTACATATTTATACAAACCCTATGCATCAATTTAGGGATTGATTAGGAAAATAACTAAATACAGGAATATGGATTGATTAGGAAACTAACTAGAAACAAGAATGGTAAGGATTTGTTGCCAATGCTAATTATATGGGATTTCTTGTATCAACAGTCCCTGAAAATGTTGTGATCACTGAGGCTCCAATCAGTGACATTGCTACAATCAACCCTTCAATTGTTGGTTGAGTTTCCAGTTTGAATTCCTTTTTAATATAAAGAACAGCCCCTGGAAATACCAATCACAGGGATACTTAATGAAATGTGTGTGTGATTTATGATCTAACTGCATATTGATCTGCAAACTTGTTCATCAAATGATTTGAACTCCGTATCATTGTTGTAAACCCTAGCTAGCAACCATTTCCTTGTAAAAACTGAAAATGGTCTAAAAATGGAGATATTGAGAATTCTGAAGTTACCTGCAATGGTTGCATTGTCCCAACCTTGTAACAAGTTTCCTATTGCAGCAGCAATGGCTACAAAAACAGCCCCCACATGTTTTAAACTCTGCTGAGGAGGAAAGAAACTCTTGGGACTTTGTAACATCAAAACCTTTACAATGCACGTAGATTAGTTGGTGAAACAGAGTTTGTTCATGGGTTGAACTAATGAAATGTCAAGTAAATAACTAAATATGTACCTTTCAATATCGAACAGAGAGAATTGAAACAAAGAATTTTAACATCTATGTTACTCAGACATCTGAGAAAGAAGTCAAAGGGTCCAAAAGTTTTGAATGAAATTTCCTAATATGACTCTTGAATCACACAACATGATGAAGCCCTCTTCTTACGCTAAAACAGTGGGCAAGTTGTTAAGACACCTAAATTGTGCAATTTACCCCTCTAATACCGGGGTGTTAGAAAGTGAAACAATCCATAAGACCATGAAACTAATTCATTTTAGGGGTTTTCCATCATAAAGATATCTTCTCTATCTTGGTTTTTTAGAATTTCGCAGAAGAAAGAAATTCACATAATCAATCACCCTTGGATCGATGTAAATCCAATAGTAAAGGGATTTTTTTTAAATATGGTTGTCCTCTCTCCCATTATTTGCATTCAAAAGAATACGTGAGTCTAAGGGGGATATAAAACCTTTATGTCGGATCCCACTACTAGCATTACTACCGTCTTGATAGAGGACATCCTGCACAAATTGAGGTATCTTCCCTCATCAAAATTCTAATACTCTATCAAGACTACCAAAGTAATATAATTGGATTTCTTAATTGGAGAATGAATTTGAGAATTAATTGTCTGATATATTATTCATCTCACAGTGAAGGTTTATATAAGAGATTACAAAAAATATAATTGGTAAGTATAAACCTACGATATAATTACAATATTACATTCCTAATATGACTCCCCTCAAGTTAGGACATACACATCAATCATGCCGATTTGTTATTCTAAAAAAGTAAAACCCGCTTAAAATCGGCCGACAACACTTGCAAAATAAATGTCCTAAATCTTTCAAAAGGAAATGTGCCAACAAATCCACTGTATATATGATTTTTTTTAATCAAAGACAATTTTTTCATTTATAATCTCATATAGAGGGTGCAATATGAATCTATATGTTACCATACATACAAAGAACAATCAAGATCATCTGATTCATATGAGGGTTGTATCCTCCTATACATTAAAGCTCATCAAATACTACGGTGAGCCTACAATCTTAGAAATTCTAGATCATAGACATTTATTCCTAACCGAAGTGCATGAAAATAAAACTTATAGTTCAATGTGGAAAGCACAAGACCATGAATAATTGTTCAAATCCTAAAAGAACAAGAAAATTGCAGAAAATAAAACCTGCTACTCTGCTACCATGTGAAAAGCATGGTAAAAGACATATATTTGTTCATGAAATAAAACCAGAAATTTAAAAGACCTCCTTACCCATGTGGCTAGGGCTAGCAGGTTTGGGAAGATGATCTAAACCAAGTTAATCAGGTTTTGCCTACGTATCACCTGCAGACGTCGACAACTTCTTCTTTATCATCTTCTTCCACCTTTTTTATACATTGCGTTTTCTAATAAGACGTCCTCTCTTTTCTTTGATAAGAGCAGAGACACGATTAAGAATGATGGCATGAGATCACTTTTACCCTTTCTTCTTGCCCGTTATGTTTTTTGAGCCCAAATGGCATGTTCTCTTCTCTAAGAATCTCGTGACCTTGTCAATGGACAATGTATGAGATCCGGCATCAAAATTCATGGTAGGTTTCTTTGACCTAGAGGAGAAAACCCCAGCATAGATTTTGCTAGGGTTTTCCCCGATGAATGAGAATGAAAGTGATAAGAGATTAAAAGCCATAAAGGAGATATGGATGCAAAAATATTGGGATCGTTGTACAGAGATTAAGATTTGGGACCGTACTCTGGAGAAAGAGAAAGCGGCTTGAATATTAGGGTTTAGGTGCGGGCTAGTTAAGTTACAACTTACAAACTACTATGAGCATTCTATCTACCTATTTAATTTCCTACATTATTCACGTATTTCTTCATATCATGCAACTACACCATTTTAAGTTTAAATAAAAACAAACCACACAATTTAAGTAGGGTTACAACAATAGGAGTTGTTTTGGTCATTAGAGTAAAAATGACAACTAAATCTTAGATTTACAGTGTCCCACATTTGGGTGAAAATAACATTTCTCTGGGTACTTCCGTAAATTCACCAGCAGCCTCGAGCTATAAGGAGACGCGAGGCCAGGACTCGTATGGAAGACGCACCACCATAGCCAAGAACGCAAGGTCCTCTCGATCTCTAGCTAGCTCACTCCCTGCAACTACCTTGCTTCTTAACCACTGTCCTTATTTTCCTTTCCTTTTCACCACCATGGACCCTAATCAGCTTACTGACCTCACCAACGGTTCCCAGCCCTCTGCTCCTGAAAATGTTACGGCCCAAAACACCAACTCAGGCGCCTCATCATCCCGAACCTATAGAAGGCAACGTCGACCGAGCACGACTCGAAGACCTCCATGACCTCAAACGAGAAGGCGGAGAACTGAGGCCCCGGTGCAACCTGAGGCCCCGGTACAACCTGAAGCACCGGTGCAACCTGAAGCGCCGGTACAACTAGATGAGGTGCCGAGAACCGAGGCCCCTGAGTCTCAACAACCGAGAAACCAGGCCCCGGTGCAGCCTCAGGTACCGAGGTTCGAGGTGCAGGTGCAACCTCAACCGGCGACCCAAGCGGCACAAAACCCCACCCTTCCTGCTAACAACAACGGCAGCAATGCGACAGAGACCGGGAGGCGCTACGTATACAAGTTCCATGCGAAGTTGACGAGACAATTTTTAAGCGACCAGGACTACCAGTAATACCTCGTCTCCTAAACCTTCTTGATTTTGGTTTAATTTTTTTAATGGAATTTATTCGGTTTGTTATTTTTTTAATGATGGCGTTGATTGGAAGTAAATTTCTGTCAGCACGAAAGAGAAAGAACTGAATTATTTCTCATTTGCATTAGTGTTGCGAGGAAATTACAACATTTTTTCAGAGTGGCTCATAAAAACTAAAATGAGAAAGAAATTGATATTGTGTAATCTACAGTTTAATATCTCCCGCTACTCCAACCTGTTGATTATACACAGTAATTTTGATACCTTACTTTTTTGATTAGTACCATACGTGACATATATTATTCACAATATTGCGATTTTCAGGGCTGTTGCAAGTCGCCTGGAGACGATTCCTGAGGATCTTGCGCTACTGCATGCAATGGAGTCGATGGCCGAGAAAATTATGTCCCCCAATACTACTCTGATTGCCAACCCACCGGTTCTGCAAACCCTTAATCTCTTCCCTGCCGAGCCTTCTTTCCAGCGAGTTGCAGGAGACGACGGTACCTCATCAGCAGCCGCGCAGCGGGCTCCAAACCTTGGGAAATTCCGAGATCCTACGGTTGAGTAGAACGACGTCGATATCAACATCAGTACCGGTTGGAACTACAGCTCCAGGAGTCCCTCCGGCCTCCGCTATTTGGTTATGGTTTTAGTGCATTGTGTCGTTCGTTTCATTTTCTTTTAGGTCTGCTTCTTAATTTAGTTGGCCATTGTCGATGGGTTGAGGTCTAGCAAACATCCCTGCTTGTTAATGACATACTATCAAAAACTATAATTTCAATTATGATTTTAAGGATCTTCTTCTTTTTTCATCAAACAAAATTTTATTCAATAAAACTATAATTACAAAACAATAACGGTATCTAACAAGTGATTACAACTGATATAAAAAACAACTAGCTTCAGACTACATATCATCTTCCCGAACGTGAAAGACTAACATGTCAATAAAATTCAAAGAGCGTCAAAATAGACAACCGATTGAGTTAACTTAACTAATATAAGAAACAATTACTATGACATGTACGCTGTCTCAGGATCTCCTCCCTGCAATCTCAACATAGGCTAATAATATGCTCGACCAATGACCGACAAAATTCTGGGTTCTTGTAACAACGAACCAGCTACCCAAAATCAACACTCTATTAGAATCTATGACATACTTCTAAAAACTCGAAAGAATACAGATTTATTTGAGATTTGAGGAGCAAAGCCAAAAACTAACTTAAATAAAACTAAAACAATAAAAACAACAAATAACATAAGGTCGGCCCAGGCTGAACCCAACAATTGAGCCCAGGCCTAAGCCGAAACCCTAATCCAAGGAATTGACCTAACCACAGCCGCCGACCAAGCCTTGCCCTCCCTGTCTCACCAAATGCGCCGGAACACCTTTTGCCATGTATGACCGTCATCCTCACGCCGAAGTCGCCACCACGTCCTCCTCCAGTTTGGGTTTGTATCCATCTCATATCTCATAGATCCAATCTAGATTGCACCATCAAGATCTCATTGTCGCGACCTTGCAGAACAATTTGACCTTAGAAATAGATCCAGCCATGCCACCATGCCCAACCGCTATTGCAGACATGCCGCCATAACACCCAGCCGCTTAGATCAGGGAGGATGAAGTCGTCGTCATGTAGATCTCAATCCTTGTCTCACCACCGCAAATCCATGATTTGAAGTCGAAACTTCAACCTAGGACCCCTTCACTCTCTACCCACAAAGAAGACACGTCCGACAACGGCGCCGAGCTCGTCGTCGGACAGGATAGGAGACTAGTTTTGTATTTTTTCTCTCGCTCTCCTCCTCTTCTCGTGATGCCGATTACTCTTATTATTATTATTATTATTATTTGAGTAATATTTTCGTCAATGCATGCCTGCATATCGTC
This sequence comes from Comarum palustre, assembly GCA_951800085.1. Lineage (NCBI taxonomy): Eukaryota > Viridiplantae > Streptophyta > Magnoliopsida > Rosales > Rosaceae > Comarum > Comarum palustre. The sequence continues at coordinate 4,970,489 of OX637588.1, read as the reverse complement.
CATTCGTCCTCACCCTCTTCATAAGAACTCGTAGAACACAGTGCAGATTAGCACACTTAAAATTTGTGTTCTACATGTGTTTTACGTTCTTCCTTCTAACCATAACATTTGTCACATATGACCAGGAAGCAGCTTGATGATTCCGGCCAGATAAGAATGCCTAGCTAACAGCAATACATACAACCCGGCTAATAATTAATAATGTTACAGATACATAATTGTCCTCACGTATATTTACTGGCTATAAGAAACTGTGGACGATTTTATTTTGCATAACGCATATATGGTTGGTTCATGCATGGATGCCAGCTCGGTCGATAAAATCAAAGGAGGCTAGGGGTTCACATGACAGACACGCATGGTTACAAATCTAAACCTTACAATATATATTCCTCAAAACAGTGCACACTTGTAAATGAAATTAATATCATATTAAATCCATATATATTAAGCATTTTTGTTCCTATATTTGTTCACAATATGGTCTTAATTTGTATATGAAAATTAAGGAGGCGTTACTCATATGAGTCACCCCCTCATCAAATTCAATACATAAGCATAACATTTCAAATATACATCATACTCTTTTTTTCTTTTTCTCTTTTGAATTAAGATGTACATCATACTTCTTTATCCCTTTTCTTCCCCATATACCCTTGCTATTCTTGTGTTGTTCATTTTATGTGATGTATCTTTTTAGAAAATTAGCAAATATTCATCTCTCTAGCCTCTCTGCTAAGGTTAGAAAATATCCTCGACTACGGCGACGGTCTTAGATCGTGGCTGGAAACGGTGAATCTCAGAGGGGACGCCTTTCTTCCCTTTCTCTCTCTCATGAGAGTGTGGGTAACAATGGTGGGGTTGATCTCCATCAGTCTTTCTGGTTTTTGTTTTTGTTTTTGGTCTCGAAGGTTTGGAGAACAGATTGGTGTTGGCTACCGTTAATGGCCAAATGCTCTGGTCAAGATCATCTATTGTGATATGTAATGGGAGTGGGAAGAATGATCTCCTGCTTTGGTTTGAAGGTAAGAGTGAAGCAAAACTAGATCTTCAGCTTGGTACGAGGTGGTGTCCACTCAGGAGGCCGTGTTTCGATCGACGTGTCTAGAAGAATGGATCAGGAGGCGGTTTTGGATGGATGGAAGACGGTGGGGCAGATCAGTTGAGGGTGTCACAGATGGCTGGTTTTATGATGGCTGTAGTGGTGGATCTTGTGGGAGGACATCTGAGATTGGTGGTGGGACGCAGGTTGTGATGGTGTCGGAGATGCTTCCTTGACATGTCGACGGCGGCGAAGTGACAGGATTGAAGGCTGCTAGAGTTTGCCCCATGGTCCATTTGGGCTTTGTTTGGGTCTTGGTTGGATCTTGTTTGATGATGCTGGGCTTCAGCCCCTAGTTTAATATTTAGATTTGTCCAGGTAACTAGTTAGCTTTCGTGAAGTACTTGATAATTTTCTACTAAGTCTAGTTCACCTATAAAATAAAAGTTTTTAACCGTTACAATATGAGTGTACTTGAGATCTATTAGCTTATGCTTTGTCTAGAATAAGTTTCATAGCTTATACTATATCTAGTATAAGACTTGCGATTCCTCAAGACTGTTTTCTGACGACCTCATAGGGGTGTGTCGTCTTTCTACTGTTTGCTCCGATTAAAATTGAATGACCATTTGATAAAAAAACATTTTATGTGATGTGCTACTATCAATACACATGGTCACATGGTATGCTATTATTCTTGTTATTCTTTTCATTAGAAAACAATTCAGTTTACTACCTTGAACTTTAGGGTTAAAATCAGTTCAGTCTTCCTTTTTAAAAATCCATCTTTTTAGTACCCTTAACTTTTAAATGTCTGCACTTCGGTCTAAATTTTCATCTTGGGCTCCAAACATGACGTCAGATGTTAATGTGGAGTCGTAAAGAGACTTTACATATTAGTGTTAGCTCTCAATATGTATGAAAATAACCAAAATAACTCTTAGAGGTCATAAGAAAAAACAGTCATAAGGGTTATTTTTTTATCTTTTCATACATTTTGAGAGCCAATACTAGTATGTATAACCTCCTTATCAGCTCCACATCAGCACCTGATATCATATTTTGAGCCCAACATGAAATTTGGACTAAGTTGTTGGCATTTAAAAGTTAAGGGTATTAAAATAATAGATTTTCAAAAAAAAACTGAATTGATTTTAACCATAAAGTTTAAGGTATTAAACTAAATTTTATCATTTTCATTACTTGACATTTTCGCATATGTTTGGTTCCATACCCCATTGCCCAATCAGCAATTTGTACGGAATGTAGGAAAAGTGGGTGATTGAAGATATTGCTATTTCATCAGAGCAACGAGGTTTCGTTACATTAATACATTGGAGCGTTACATAATATTGTCATTTTGAATACGTCCGTCGTTGAGCTTTTGTGTACTATTCTTCAAGATCGTGATTATTAATTACTTTGTCGTTTACATGCTCATTTAACTAACATTCTTTTTTTGGTGAGAAATGACTATTTCAGTAATCAATGGGCGAACTCAATTACAAACATCGTAAATACAAGGCAATAAAATCAAATACAAAAAGCATGAATCTCCAACTTGATCAAACTAGAAAGAGTGAAAGGAGACCTGCAACTCGCTAATCTATAGACCAAAAGCCCTATATCTGAAACAAGAAAAACAACAATGCTACAAATACTACCACACACACCACTTATATTTGTTAACATTATCGTCGGCATCTCATCTAACAACCATGAGGTAGTGAGGTGTACTAAGATAAAGCGATGATGCCTAGAAACCTTATGCCAAACGAACCCTAAAGCACAAATCATATAGAAACCCACAATGTAGAGGAAGAGCTCCCTCGAAACTACACCATACAATCTACCATCCAAACTCAAGTCATGAAGGAGCTGAGACTGGCAAGAGAGGACCAAGAACCAAAAACAAGTACCATAACTGAAGAAAATGGGAGGGGTGATAAACCCACGCGTGAGCACCCATAATTGAATAGGTAAGTGTCCAATTACATAGGTAAGCGTGCAGTCACAGCTCCCATGTAGGTTTGAAGTAGTTGACAGGTAATTTTAGTGTTGGGTGACCTAAAATTTGTAAAAACTTAGGATTGATTGACATAGGCGTGAGGAACTGAGTCCTCTTATTATGGACAAAGCCAATATAGTCCATAAAGAGATGAATATACACCACATGGGTGAAAAGAGCCCATAAACATGGAACCCGAGATAACTACCAATAGTAAATAAAAAAGCAATTAACATAGATACCTCATGTGTGGGATGAATATCCAGACCCAGGCAAAAGCCTAAATTGAGGCACAAACCCTTGGATCATGAAGCAAAAGCCTAAGGGCATCAGGAGCCCAATACCCTACAGCTCTCAAGTCCCATGCCCATGGAAACTTGACAGATCTGGTCACCACCCTCCCAGTTCGTGACATCAGCCGCTGTACCACCCAAATCGCACCACCGTCGTAATACCCCATGCAGTCCCGTCAGGATCGAAACAGCGCGACTGAAAGGGTCATGAAGTCTGCAGGGTTGCAGTTTGTCTGAGTCTTCAGCCTCAAGATCATCTGGTTTCAGTTGAAGATTGATGAAGAAATCCTAGTCTGTAGGGTTTAGTTAGTTGGTTTGAACAAGTCTTGAATAGCTGTTATATCGTGTGAGCTTAATTCTAGCTGCTCCTGTTATGATTTGTAGGCTATATATAACCAATGTTTTCATTCAATAATCAAGCAATTACATTCAGTTTGGTAGAGTTTGAGTTCATTCACATCTCAAAACCTTAACAGCGACACCGCCAGCCCCTCAGAAAGCCAGCCGATCGATCCACCGAATCCAAGTCGCTCTCCAACCTACAGTCTCCCTCTCCAATGCAGCGAAAACCCAAAACTGAGAAAGACTGGTACTAGATCTACATGATTCCCACCTTCGAGCAACAAACCCAGGCCACAACTCTTCACCTGCGCTTGCCGACGATTTGAGAGGCACAAATCGAGATCAATTTTCCCCACCAGATCGAAAGAACCCATCCATGAAACCCAGACCTCGTTTTTGACCAGTAACCTCACCACTATCATGGACAGACATTCCCTCCTGTGCCGGCACTAACATTCAGTTATTAAGTCAACCAACGATTAAACATCACACGTTTAACATATATTTCAATGCTTAGTTTAGAGCGATAATCTGAAGATGAGTCGTAAATTTTCCTATTAAAACATCGATCTAAACGTCATAAATAAACAAAAAGAGTTCGAGCGACCTTGGCTAGGGCTAACATACGTAATATTAATTCATTAGATTCTATAAGATATTTAATTTTCGTTGTCTTACTAAAAGCAATGCATAGAATATCTTAACTCATTAAAAGAATAATCTACTTCTTTTACTTCTATTTTCTTTATTTATAATGAAAAATTATAGTATGCAGATGTGTATAAGACATAAAATTTACTAACTGCCCCTCATGAAAAAAGAGTCGGTAAATTAAAAAAAAGAGTGGACATGCTTTCAGTTTGTATTGTATACAAATTTTTATAGCAGATGAACCCATTTATAATTTGATTCAAGTATAGCCAAATAATCTCCAGCGTGTGTGGAAGTTGCGGCTGGTAGAGCAGCTTGTGAGCTTGCGGTTGAGTTCAAATTGTCCCCTGTTCTTTTTGAATCACTGTTTGAAATTGGTGAATGCCACGAAGGAGGTAGAGGTTCCGACTTTGGCTAGATATAGTTGAAGACATCGATCAAGTTGTGTTTAACTGTTTTACCTTCTTCTCACTTTGTTCATGTGTTTAGGGAGTCTAATATCTTGGCTCATAAGGTAGCTAAGTTAGCTATTAGTTCTGGTTACTCAGGTAAGTGGTATGGTCCTCTTCTTGATGGTATCAATGGCTTCTTAGGCCATAGTTTGTGATCAGTTTCGTGTTGAATAAAAATTTTGTCCTTCCTTCAAAAAAAACAAGTATAGCCAAATTGTGAGTTATCTAGTTCATAGAATGGCTAGCTCGATGACTAGGGAAAGTAAGACTAAACTTGTGCGGTTTTTGATCATTATAGGAGAGGTGTTTTGGTAATTTCGTTCGAAAGTGGTGAAACCTCATCCAATTTTGGTAGGGACCCGAGAATCTTCATCTTATGGGGTTTTCTGTAAATTCCTGGCACGGTGACAACCTTATATACTAGAGGTGCTCATGTGGAACAGCACACCTGAGCTCACATAACCAGCCTCCATCATTTCCTCCCTACAACTCACCTCTCTTTGCCCTTGAAAATGGCCCATGAAATCGTTGATCTTACCCATGACTCTCCTCCGGCAAGCCCGAAGACTCCAGTATCCACCTTCCGACCACTAGTTGGTTCTTCCTCCTCTGCTCCTGCTGCTGTGATGCAAAACGAACGTCGACGTCATTGGCGTAGTCTAGAACAACATGAACAACCTGAGCCTCTTCCTAAAGGGTTGAGAACTTCTAGCGAACCGACCTCTAGTGAACCTCTTCCCAATCAATCAAGACCGTCTCAGATTCCCCTCGTGAGAAGCTCATCTGAGATTGACATGACCAGGTCGGGAACACAACCCGTGTTCGACGGTAATCGACTACAACGGACATGTTCTTCGTCCAAGGTTCAGTTGACTCAGGCAGATCATCCCAAGTAATGGTTTTCCTTCTAACAAACTTTTCTTTTTCTTGTTTTGATTTAATAAAATTAAAGATCATGTACTTGCACCATGTCTTACAGTGTGTTGGGATGCAGGACAGAAAGAAGGACATGTAAATGAGAAATTCATGAATTATAAACATGATTAATTTACAATTCCAGACATAAATCATATGAATTTTTTATAAAGAAAAATGAGTGAATTGATTCTCTGAATTTCTTACTTCCATTTTCACCATATAATAGGTTTTATTTCACTTTTAAATTATGTTTTCTTTATTAGCTTCAAGGACAATAATTTAATTTTCATTTTAAAAGTTTCAAAGTCATATGTATTTCAATATATGTTCTGGGTGTATAGACATTCCAAGTTTTAAATAAATACAGCCAAACTGACTTTGAAATTAAAATAATTTTCATTAGTTGATGGAGTTATAGATCTAACTTTGCTCAAATTTCTGTATGAAGTCACTTGGTACAAATTACTGTCAACATTAATTTGAAGCAGATTTGGCAGAGACATTTGTTCCCTCTGTGACCAAATTGTTTAGTTTTTTTTAGTTGTTTAATTTGAAACGAAACAGTTTACTTCGGAGAAGATAAATATATTAATTTCATGTTTGTCACTTGCATGCATTCGTCTAAATAAATCTTTGTTGTAATGACTTGCATTTCTTAAATTAATTTATGTCTCGTTTAACATTGACATAATTTTATGAAAAGATACTAGTGAAATCTTTTGATTCTTTTTAAAAAAAGTTGTGAAGGGTTCCTATTTCTCAGCATACATATGATTTTAATTAGTATATACAAGTGATGTATACAGTTATGAGCTTCTTTAACTCATTACATCAATTTGCAGATTCTTACAAACGGAAAAGCCAGTAGATCGTACGACTACTGCAGTTAATAGATCATCCATTGAGTCAGAGAAGCCCATAGACGTGGCTTCTGCGGTAACTTCAGAAAAATGGAACCTGAAAATGCTTATAGAGTGGGCTAAGAAAAGACGAATTGCCCTTGTGCCGGCTTCTTGTGCGACGGCTCCTCTTACCTCAGCTCCTGCAGTCAGTAGTCCAGTGCCATATCCGCCGGTGTCTTCTCCGCTTGCTGTGTATGCCCCTTTCGAGGCAGCTCCGGTTGCTCCTCTTGTGTGGACTGCTTCAGAATGGCATATACCGGAAACATTGAGGCTATTCCCAGTCGAGACACCGTTCTTTCCGGAGAAGAGCGAAAGAGGTAATTCGTCGAGGGCAGGCTGGGATGAAAATGATGTGGATCTCAGCGTTTTCAGGGAAAACTATCGTCCAAAAATGCCTGAGGATATGGACTGGACACGGGCAATGCAAGCAGCTCATCACTACAATGATGATGAAGATGAACTTAACCTGGACCTCTCGCTCTGAGAATGTCCTTGCTGAGTTGCAGTGTTGTTTGTTTTTAATTTTCAATGGTTTTTCCAATTGTAGTCAAACATCAGTCCTTTTGCGATGCAGCTAGCTAGCTGATGTAGCTACTGTAACTCTATCCTTGATTAAAGAACTTTTCAAGTTTTAATTCTGTTTCATCATGAAACTAATTGAGACTAGTAATGATTCTGATGAGACTAGTAAGGACGAAAAAGTGCGGACGCCGGCTCAAGAGGCTCCAGGTGGCGCTATAGACGTCGGCGACCTTGACGTCGCTGAAGCAGGCCTCCATCATGTCCTCCTTGCCGGTGGGCTCGCCGGTGACGACTTCGAAGTCGAGAATGAGATGTTTGTAGTTTTCTGGTAAACTTCCCGGCTAGACCATCGATCTAGCTCACCTTGGTTTTTACCTTGATGGTGACGACGTCTGGGATGACTGATGTCTTCAAGGACAGAAGAAGAGCTGCCATTGATGCCGCCTGGAGCCTCCTTGAGCCGGCGTCCACACTTTTTCACCTTTGCGGACGTCCGCTTATGATCTAGAGTTCTAGACTCATGTATGTATATATCAAAACTTACCAACGGGATATACTATTTCCACATTGGAAATATATATATATATATATATATATATATATATAATTTTTGCATTTGCTGCTTGTTCTAATTATTAACATGATTTTCATATCCGACGATCGAGACTAATATTGAAGACAAACAAAGTGCCCCCAAATTCTTTTCGAGCTTCTTCAGTCTGTGTTTAAAATGCTATTCTTTTGGTTCCCTACCTCTAAGGATGAATCAACTAATTAGCTAAACACCATCAGGGTTTCTGAGAACAATATTGTTGTCACCGTCTTAAAACTTTGACGAATTTTAGGTGATATTCCCAAACGTTTTCCAATACTTATTTCGTTTGTTATATTAGAAAGATAATTAAGATCCAGAACATATAAAGTACTTATCCCATAATATATATATATATATATATATACAGATTTATAAGTGAATTCGAATTTTCTTTATACTTCTTTGTTCAACACGAATATATCTCAAATATTTTCCAGACATTTTTTTTCTTTCAAATATTTATTTTTGACCGAAACGGTCGCTTGAGAGTTGAGGCTCACATGATATATCATATATGGTTTATATAGAAATCCAAAAGTATGACTTCGCTTTGGTAAAAGGAATGAATGCCTTCCACACGTCTATATGGAAATTTGGAAAGCACTCACATTAAATCTAGATTTGGCATTTTGCTTAATAGATAGATAATCTACCATATAGAATTGTATGCATAATTATGTACATGAAATTTTGAAATATGAAGAAAGCGTTACTTATGTATTTCATTTACTTTTGTTGCTTCCTGTGATAGGCCAGGATAAAGATTTCTTATTTCTCATCGTCTCCTCAAAAATTTCGAGATACTTAGTTTACAACTCTACTCTTATGGCCGCTCACTTACAAATCCTAGCTAGCTAGTTTAATTCATTTGTACTGTTATTAATAGTAACATAATTTACTACTAGACTACTAGTATCATGTTTTCACTTTATTTTAGAAAACATGATATGCTAGGCATCATAATTAACATGTAAAATGACGATATTGTAAGTGAAAATGTCGATAAGTACTTGCACTTTTTGTTGTCAGTTTGGATTGATCGAACTTGTTGAGAAATAAACTTTCATGTGTTATTTTTTCAAACTCATTATTATGTATTTCGTTTTTATGTTGCATTAATGACAAAAACTAACTTTAGACTGAGTCGTTAAATCGAGGGGTATTTTGTTACTTCACACAATCACAATAAATATTTCCCCACCAACTGAGCAGTGTCATCGACTCATCGTTCTTCTCCGACTTCAACTCCTTCAATTAATCGATTTCAAACTTATAACCAGCTCCGCCTCTTTCGATTTTGAATTGCAAACACATCAATTTCAATTCATACATAACAAATCAAAGCTACAACGAGAGTCAATTGAACTAAGTAATTGCAAACGCATAAAGTATAATCCAGACGAAATCGAATAGAGCAAAAGAGAGAGTGTTGTACTGACCGATGATGCATCCGATGGAACGCATATCAACACCGATGGACTAGTGGAGTAATGATTAGAGCCGCGCAGAACCTCCGGCACTCTATACCAAAGAGTAACAATCTCATGTCAACGAGGTTTGGCTCAGTTGGCAAGGACGGGTTTGTGGTGGAGACCTCATCCGAGTTCGATCCCCGCTACCAACAGACCTCGTTTGGTTCGCGATCTGTAAATTCATGTAGAAATCCATACCTGGAGGCTGGTGTGACAGGCACGTGTCCACTGTCAGTCCTTCAGGGTTGAGGTCGCAAGACGATGATGGTGTAGTGTAACCAAACTCTCACCCAAACTTTTGTTCACCAAAAAAGAGTAACAATCTCATGTGTATAGCTCTTGAGCATTACAATGAACACTGTCTAATCCGAGATTCGCAATCTTCAAAATCCCTCTATATATCCGTATCCACCAACAAATTTACCATCCATATCGTGCGACAGAAACAGAAAGCTATGGACACACGCTTTCACCCCACACTAGCGCATTACACAGATGCTCTTTGGCTTTTACTTAGACGTCATCGATTTCACGTCAAATGAACAATTACAACGCTGTCCTTCATATTTTTTACTACTAATGATAGGTTGCCACGTGTCTCAAACTTGCATCTGTGTACGGTACGCGTATTCTAGCATTTTCCTTTATTGATTTGTATATTCAAGTTAACAAACTTTTAGTTAGAAAATCTTAAAGTTGAATAACTGATGAAAATAACACTTGTACAGTAAAGCATGTGATCGGATATGAATTCAATGACGTAAGAGATATATGATTACAATCATTTCTATGTCGCATCGCATCGCATCGCATCATATATTCAATTTAACGAACTTTTAGTTAGAAATCTTGAAGTTAAAAACAGATAAAAAGAAATATATGATTAAAACATGACAATCAGGAAACTAGCTAGCTAGCTAGCTAGTGATAATTGGAGTGATTTATACATGCCAAATTCAATGCGAGTGATAATATTAATATCTACAGTTGTTCCTTCACTCAAGAGGTTCATGAAATCTGTAGGTCATTCTTGACTACAAAAGTAACAGAATTTTGATGATAAACTCTGTAACCTGGTAACTTATCAAACATTATTTCTCGACACTAGTGGAGTATGTCTCTTAGCCGACGGAATAATTCCGTCTCATAAGAGTATTTTTCCGTCTCCTAATCACTTAGCCGACGGAAATTCTATTTCTGTCGACTAAGATCCGTCGGCTAAGACGCGTCGGTGAAGACCCTAGCCTACGGAAAATTTTATTCCGTCTACTAAGAGACAACCTAGTCGACGGAATTTTCGTCGACTAAGATCTATCTCCTAATATCTTAGCCGACAGAATGATTTAGTCGGTTAAGTTCCTAGGAGAGAAATATTTTAAAATACAAAAAATAATAATAATCTTAGAAGACAGAATTTCCGTCGGCTAAGATCTTAGCAGACGGATTTTTAAAAAATAAAAATAAAAAACTCTTAGCCGACGAAATATTTCGTCGATAAACCTAAATTAAAAAACGGAGATCAATCACCGAAAATCCACCGCCGGACATCTATCTCCGGCAAGAATTCCGGCCATTCCGATTCCGCACACCACCATAACCAAAAACCACCACCCACCATCACCAAAAACCACAACCACACGCATCACACACCACACACCACACCACCATACACCACCACCACACATAAGAGAAGAGAGGAGATGAGAGATTTTGAAGAACTAAAGAAAGGAGAAGAGAATATTTAAAGAAAAAATTTTGATTCTTTTGAAAATTTTTCAGAAATTTAATGCTGGGATTCAAAATTTTGAAATTTTTAGCTCTTAGCCGCTGGAATGCAATAATTCCGTCAGCTAAGTGTTTGAAATTTTTTCTGATATTTTGGTCTAAAATTTTGCGCAGGAAAATTGTTCTGATTTTTTTGCCCTTAACCGACGAAATTAAATAATTTCATCGACCAAGCGATACAGTAAGAGACGAAATTATTTAATTTCGTCTGCTAAAGGGTTACAAATTATTAAAAATTATTTTTTGTTTTTATTTAATTCTGACGGAATTATTTTTTTCCATACACATATTTCAACATAATGATGATATTTGATGGTTGGATTTTTTTTTAAATTTTGACGATCGGAATCACAACATGCCTACTAATATTATTTAACTTGTTTATTAAGTGTTAAGTAAATGTTCCATTTCAAAAATAAACTATACATCGAAGCTTCAAACGAAAAAAAGTCATAAAATAAGATATCACCGGAATAGTGAAATACGTCTACATTTGAAAAATCACGTAATTCTGGTGTTTTTATGTGTTAAGTGTCTAGAAAAACTAAATTTTGAAGCCTTAAACAAACTCGGATGGCCAAAAAAGCTCATATGTCATGGCATTAGCAATGAGTTTGACTTGTACGCCCGTTCCGCTTCTAGATTGGTATCACAATAGTCAATCGGACACTGAAATATCCGTAGTACAATTTTGTAAGTAAATATTATTTTTAATCTTAGCTGACGGAATATAAACTTTTCTGTCGGCTGTGAAAGATCTTAGTCGACGAAATATAATTTAGCTTCCATCAGCTATGCTTTTAGGTCTTAGCCGACGGAATACGAGATTTTCCGTCAACTAAGAGCTTTGTTAGTCGACGGAAATAGCCAGGATCACATATCCGTCGGCTAAGAAGAGCTTAGTCGACGGAAATTTCCGACGAACGTATTCTGTCGGCTAACAGGTTCTTAGTCGACGAACATTTTCTCCTAGCCGACGGAACAGTATAAATTCCGTCAATTAAGAGTGCAAATCCACTAGTGCGAAGGGCAATTTGGTAAACTTGGTTGCAGCCCCTTGATTATAAGAGGCTGAAGAGCCACAGACCCCGTGCTGAAGAACACACCTGCAAATCCAACCTCCTCAGCTCCACTGCGCGCTCTCTCTACATTCTCTTCCCTCAAATCATCGTTTTACCACCCCAAAATGGCCCCTGAATTCATCGACCTCACCGTGGACTCTCCCCCGTCCAACCCAACTCATCCCCGCCGTCCAAACGACCCGTCCTCATCATCAACAGAAGCTTATGCCTCTTATGCTGCTGCTATGCCAAATTACCCACCTCACCGTCGTGCCAGACGTTCCAAATCTAACTATTGTTACCAAAGGTTCATAAGAACCGATCAGGTGAAGCAACAAAGGTTAACCGAACGACCAACAGCCGGCCCTAGCCGACGCCATTACCATAGCAACGTCCATAGGTACTCTGCAGGAACCTAAACCATGCAGCTGGGTGGTCACTCTCTCCCCGTTTCAGATGATTTGTGGACACGGAAAGAACACGAGTAATGCTTCACCCTGTTCTCTATTTTATTTTCATTTTATTTGGTCTGTTTTATCAACAATTTAGTGTCCAATTGGTACTGCATGCCAATTTTTCAGTCAATTCATAGAAGGGGTTTCGAGGTGTGGCATGGGGAACTGGACTGGAATAGCAATATATTTTGTGAAGACCAAGTCTCGCGAGCAAGTACGGAAATATGCTGAACATTATTTCATGCGAGTTCGCTCTACAGCCACACGGACCACTCGTTACATCCAGAAAGAACCATCAGTAGGTCCTTCAGAGATTGATGATATCATGGTCAATGTTGCTCCTCGAGCAAAGAATCCAGCATCAAGGCACCTGAGGAGGCTGATCAGTAAGGGGTTGGGAGGACTTCGCAACCCTACGTCAAACAACATGGTGTGTGAATCTTCAGGAGGACCAAGGCTCTTGAGGGCACCAGAGTCGGCACCGGGGCGGCAGCTCGCACAGAATGTTGTGTCAATACCTGTCTTTCCGGCCCCATCTGCTGCACCGGTGTCCCTACCGGATACTGTCTCGTTTCCGACTTCATGGAGGAAACCACCATATATGTTTAGGTAGTTTCCGGCGGAAGGACCGGTTGTATTACCTTCTGCTGAAATCGAAAGTAGCTGTTCATCATCTGGTAGTGTTGATCATGGGGATGGTGAGGCTGATGATGAGAATGGCATTAACCTGGACCTCACCCTTGGTTGATAATTAGTAACTTTGATATTTTAAACAATTATCCTTGTTGTTTAATTATATGAACTGTAGCCACAGAGCTATCCTAATGAATTTGTAGAATTCCTCAAGCTTTTAAGAACATTTCGATGGTTTTTCTTACATCTTTTGCAAGCAACTTGCAATACCGAATACCTAAAGTTTAATTTCCATAAAAAACACAGATCATGAAAGAACAAAGAGAAGAGGCCCTAATTAATTCTTGGAGATTCTGTAATAACACACGAAGATTCATACACATTATTACAGCAGTTATTTTGGTGAGATAATTAGTCCTAGATGCGAAGTAATAGCCGAAATTCTCAGGGTTAATTATTTAACAAACTAGATAATTACTTTCTAAAAAACATAAACAAGACAGAGGATTACTATCTATAAAAACATACATTATGGATAACTTCCAGGTTAAATTTTCTTTCTGAGTTGGCATTATCATTTACTTAACGTTGGCCACATCATTGCAGTAAATTCATTACCCTATAAGAATCGCCAACGTTTTGGTAACTTTGCTGTCACGCTCTCAACGCATATAGAAGAAACAAGCTTCCAAGAAGAACAACCTGTATAAACACCACGTATGTGTATGTACATTTAACTGAGCCAGTTTGGAAAACTCTAGCTTTCTTTCTCTTTTTTCATCGTGTGAATAGGATGGACCAGTTTTCATACTTACCTACTGTGCCTCCTTCTCCACCTTTCCCTTCTTCTTCCTCAGATTTATTCAAATCGCCACCCCAGCATGCAGAAGATCACGGTGACGATCAGTGGACTTTCGAAGAGAACAAGAGGTTTGAGGATGCACTCGCGGAGTTTGATGATCTCGGTGCCGCGGATTTGTTAGAAAACATACAGGCTAGGGTTCCGGGGAAAACTCTATGGCAGATAAAAAAGCACCTTGATGATTTGGTTGAAGACATTGAGAAGATTGAGACGGGCGCTATACCGATACCCAACTACAAGACTACTACAACTGAGGTGAAATCAAAGCCTAGAAGGAGAGGTGTCGTATGGTCTGAAGAAGAACATAAGTAAGTGTTACATATACACTGTTGGATTATTTTTCAGATCAAAATCAAGCTGTTTTATTTATTTGTTTACCATTATATATGTATATGTTATAATTAAGTGATTGATAATGTATTATTATTTTGACATAAACAGGTTGTTCCTTCAGGGCTTGGAGAAATATGGCAAGGGGGATTGGAAGAGCATATCAAGACATTGTGTAGTGACAAGGAACCCAACACAAGTAGCAAGTCATGCCCAAAAGTACTTCAATCGTCTTCAGAACTCTGCAGGATCCGAGCAGCAAGATGCTTATGGTGAATACTCCACCTCTAATTTTAGGCTTTATAAACGATCTATATATGGTTTTCTGTAATCGTATTCAATGATCATTGTTAAGCGTGTTGGAGCTGGTATATATATATTCCTGTCAGATTTTATGCCATGATCGCAGTGAATTAATCTCATTATTTGGTCCAATTTCAAACCTTGCCATGAAGGTTTACTTATGAAAAACTTTAAAACCAGGGTGGATATAGTGAAACACATTGCTGATAGTGCTTTAATTTATTTAAATTTATTTCACGTGTTTATATAACTGACGTAACGGTTGAGACTTTTGTATATCAATTCTAATATACATATATGTATAGCATACATTAAGTCGTGAACCATTTAATTATTATTTTTTAAATCTAATCATACAATTTATAGACTTGATGTATGTCATATATATATGAGACAAACTGAATGTTATGATCTGAATGTTGTTCGAGATGCCCATATGTCAGGTGGAATTATAAATCGGTCTTTCTTTTGTTAGGGGTTCGAACTTCTGAGCTGAATCTCATTTTTTTGTGGTACTATATCTGTTAGATTATTAAGCACAAATAATTTCTCTTTTATTGATCCTTCATCAATGAGTTCCTTAAATTTTGTTGTCGCATACACCTCCAGTAATAGATAGATTGGATTTGAACCCTTGTATCCTTCCGACATAATGCCCTTTTCTCATTCTAGGAATTTCTATTAATGTAGACCGTGTAATTCACCCTGATTATATCGAGTTTTTTTTTTCTTCCTGATTCCAGGAGGAGACGCAGACGAAAGTACTGGTTTGCAGAATCATACTGAAGGGGTCCAAATGGGGAAACGTAAGTACAGAAAACGTAGCAAAGCCCAAGGACAGAATGTTGCCCAAATAAACTGATGAGCTGCAGGTAGGAACCCAACAATCATCTTGCTAGTCAACTTTGAACTAGTTTGCTGTTTCTGTTTCAAGGAATCTAGCTTTCATCCTCTGTAATTAACTTGTTTATGATATGAACTTATCTAGTCTGTTAATCATCTATTTTAATTATTCATTTTTACTTTCGGATTCGTATTTCTTGTCAATCGATGATAACTCATATAGTTTTGTCTAATTTGTCTCTTTATCGTGTAGTATCCAAACTTTATTTGATTTTAATATTGGTTCTAGATTAAATTCTTTGTTTCAAGTTCATGCCAAGCTTTTACTATGATCTTAGTATACTCTAAACTGGATTATTAAGAATGTATCTATCAGATAGAGAAGATTTTGTAGATATTTGTTTCTTTAGTTAATCTTGTGCACACAATGTTGACAGTTACCAACAAACAAACCCCGTAAGTATTTGGATGTTGATTTTTACAAATGTTCTGAGATGAAGAAAAAGCCATCCAAACATGCATATTATAATAAATCATGAAACACATTAAAGCCATCCAAACATACATATTATAATAAATCATGAAACACATTAAAGCCATCCAAGGATGACAATGAGATTATTTTAACCACAGTAGCCATAGGAATTCCAAGCTAGTGAAGGCATCTAATATTGATAGCATATTTTAGTAGGAAAGAGCGAATGCGTCTTTCTCTAACCATCTTTTTCTGCTATTGCTAACGTAAGATGAATAGATAACACGAGAGAGACATAGACAACCGCATTCTCAAGTGTCCGTCCTAATGTCGGCAATGAGATTATGCTAATCTCTAGGTCTTTAGAAAAGTTTCATTTACATACCCAGCTTTCTCTCACAATCTTCTTGTGATCCTAGCAACATATCAGTAAGATGTGAAAAAGAGATGATGTATCCCTGAAACACAAGATGAGAATTTAGCTTCACACTGTGAAGTTGAAGAAATATCTGAGAAAGTGAGAAGCGTCTCTTGGTTCCAAGCTCCAACAGATCTTAGACATCAATTATGTGTTTCCTATCCCCTTTGATAAGATTTTATATGAATTGGCCACAGCCGCTTCACATGGGCAGAGAGCTAAGCCAAACACACTTGTAAAAATCAAATTAAATATGCTTGAACCCCTTTGGTCGTTGGCTCATGCTTAGGTTGGGTGCCAGGATATTGCATTGTAGAGCTGTTGTTGCCTATTTCTCAACAAAGCCAACAAGAGGCTGTGTTGTGTAACATGCATCAGAGCCGCCACCACCACCTCATCTTCTAACTTGACAAATGACAGATTCTATTGCCAAAATGCCAACCACCCACGTGAGAAATCTATTGGGCCACCACGGCCGCCGCCGGTCCACCACTGGTCTTTTCCATGCTGGTAGGTCTCATATAATCGACCTTTCTAGAACTGGGTTCTCAAATTTTCCAACCTAATTGGGTGAGCTGTAAAGAAGTGAGTGAGGAAATACATGTGATGGCCTTGATGGGGTTTGCCATATTATAGTTAGGATTGGATTGCCTTTTCTTCTTTTGTAGGGTTTATTACTCTAGGGATTTTGTTTCTGTCTAACTCTACGAGCAAAGAAATGGGACAAAGTGATAATATACCCAAAAAAGTCTTTGAGATAGTTTGTTGAATGTACCCATCTAAAACGGATTGAGACTTCCATGTGATTCTTGTAAAAGCACTTGGACTATAAGCACAGTTCCTTGTTGGCTATTCTTGTCGAACTAGATTCAGAGTCGTTCACAAGGTTGCGCTACTCGGTTAGAGCAAATAGGGAAGCTGTTGGAGTTGCTAATAGAGGAGTTCGGAAGCTGGTATCGGGTGAGATGATGTGTGATGGTGCTGATGTAGGACTGCTTAACCAGTACATTTAATACAGTAATTCAAGCATCTGATAGCTGTGTGATAGATCTAGTCAACTAGCTATTAAGAATCAGAAATCCACCTAGATTTTCAGTAGTACTGTAGGGATATACTAAGGTCTAGACTAGAAGCTTGGATAAGAGATCCCCTCACCATATTGATACGTCAAGGGTTCTGGTACCACGATTCCATCAAAGTCAACTCTACATATTTACCAGAACAACATCGAAGTGGCAATAAGATTCTGGATTCTATTTGGACGGAAACAAATTCTTTTACATCATCAAGGGAGGTGATATACAGAGTACAATGACTTTCCTTTTCTTCTATATGCCGGCTGAATTGTACACCTCATTTGACTCCAAGGACACTTAAAAAACAGATGGATAAAACAAAAATGTAACAATAACAGGGGAAGAACGATATACAGTTTGGTGTGCAAGAGTCGATGGAGCAACCCACCCGAACCATATGAGATGAGGAGGGTTGGTTCATAGCTTCTGAAATCATCTAGCCTGCTAACAGCCGGTAGCCTGAAATTATTGATTTGACTACTTACTTGATCGAAAGTGTCATGTCTCTTGCTAGCTACTAATTAATCAGGCTTTCACATTATCTGTACCATTGCGCTTCCTTTTGTTTGACCTTGACAAGAAGCATATTTGAGCCCAACTCCTTTTCTGCTTAGCCGGTTGTGCTTTAACTTCTCTTTTCTCAACAAGCTCTGCCATGTATTGGACAACGGCCTAGGATGTTGCACAAACAAAGTATGATTAGCCTCAAGATAAAAGCTACAGGACCTATTTGAGGAAAGAAAGTAAATACATCTTAGGAAACTTACTTGTGCTCCCTTGTCAGCTATATGTCTAGGAGGCACTTCAAGAGGGTTTTCCTCTACACGTAGAACACGTAGTCGTGTGAGCATCCTGAAAGAGTCAGGGAGAACCCGTATCTGATTATTGCTCATATCCAACTCTTCAAGCATCTCAAGGTTCCCAATGGACCTTGGTAGCGAGCGCATATCAGCAAAATTATTTCCTATGTTCATCTTGACCAGCGTGGTAGCAAAACATAAGCTCTCAGGCACTGCCTCAAGCTCATTGAAACTCACATCCAGTTCCCTCAAGCTCAGTAGAGATGACATGGTCGTGGGCAACTGCTTGATGTTATTGTACCGCACTGACAAAATCTCCAGGGTCTCAATCTTCCCCACAGCTTCCGGAAGTGCCTTAAGCTTGTTATAATCAGCATGGAGCTCTCTAAGCTTTGTGCAATGACCAATGCTGTGAGGAATCTCATCAATCTCATTGGTCTCGACATTCAAAATCTTGAGACTAGCAAGCGACCCAATCGTGTCAGGAAGCAACGTGAGCCTATTAGAGCTCAAGTCCAGCTCTTCAAGACGCACCAATCGGCCAAATGTAGCCGGCAGGGACGCCAAATTGTTTGCCCTGAGGTCAAGATGAACAAGGCTAAGAAGATCTCCAATAGTATCCGGTAACTCAGTCAACCTATTGGAATGCAGATCCAACTTTATCAAGGAGGAAAGCCCCCCAATGGTGGATGGCAGGACCAAAAGCCGATTTTCGGACAAATCTAGAGTGAGCAAACTTGAAAGCTTTCCTATCGAATCAGGCAGCCACTCGATTTGGTCATTCAACTTGCTTCGAAAATTCACCTCCTTACTCGCTTTCTTCGCCAAGACCTCAATTAGACTCGCTATCTTAATTAAACTCAATTTCTCACCCTCTTGACCTATAATCCAACACACATTGTCTAATTAACCACAGCACATCCAAATTATCTAATTAATCACAGCGCATAAATCAAATCCAAGGCAAAATTAGATACAGACCTCCAGATGAAGCAAGAGCGAGGCCGGACTTGAGAGACGAGTCGGCAATCTGCGGCGTGGAGGGAACTGCCGGCCCAGGCCCAATTGCGTCGGCGTAGAAGCTCTTCTTGGCCTTGCTGACCACGTAACTGTCGTCTCTGCTGACCATAGCCTTGGCCTTGCCAACTTCTCGGTCCGACCGGTACACGTAAGCCGCGGCGGAATCCAACGGCGGAGGTCTAGCCGAGGAAGAAGACGGAGCCGAAGAGACGCAGGTGGAGGCGCGCTGGATGTAATCGTCGAACAACTGGTGGACATGTTCAAGATCGAGAAGCTTCAAGGCCTCTTGCTTCTGCTCGCGGCTGTTGAAGTAGACCATGTTCTTCTGCATCTCCTGCAGAACCATGAAGAGCTCTTCGGAGACGTTGTGGGACTTGGTCTGTTTAGCAATGGCGTCGAGCCTGGCCTGGTCCTCCTTGTCGACATTTTGAATCAGCGCCTTGGCGGCCTCGACCTCGTCGATGGAGGGACGCGGTGGAAGGGATCTGTGGATGCGCATGATCTCCTCAACCACTTGGTCCACCGACTCCGCTGTGGACTCCATTGGAGGAGAGGAATTGGACGAAAAGGGTAGAGGGAAGTCAGTGGGGGAGGGGAGGAGTGAGTGGGTAGTTATGGAAATTTAAAATTTTGGGGGTGGTGGAACTGGCTGGGTTCTTCTCTCTTGCGTCGTCGTTTCAGAAATCCAGCTGATTTCGGAATTTCATTTTATAATTTTCTGATTTGATATGGGGCTTTTATTATTTTTTGTTTTTATTTCAGTGAGATAATATAATAATTTCCGTTTTTGGAAGATGATGGATATTTTGGTGTATATAAATAGTGTGAAACGATTGCGACTTATTGTTGACTTATCACGTATCAAAATAAACGGGGTTATGAGTTTTACCATCTAATTATTTATATATTAGTCTTAAATCAGTTAAATGTTACCGAATTGTCTCAGTTGCCGTATGAAATCATTTTTATTTGTTAGTAAATTTCAGTTTATTGTGTTTCAGGTTTTAATGTCAGATCCAAGTATATTCAACTATCTTTTACAACAGTTGAGCAAGTAAATAGTGGTGTTCATGTTTATATCATATGACTATAAGTCTAAGTGTCCATGTGAAGCTGAGTTGTTATTCTTTCAACGGTTGCTTATACATTTAAAAATAAGAGTCGAACATAGTTTTTTAGTGAAATATTGATAAGTGAATGCCAATTGTCATACA
The DNA here is from genome assembly GCA_951800085.1 of Comarum palustre. NCBI lineage: Eukaryota > Viridiplantae > Streptophyta > Magnoliopsida > Rosales > Rosaceae > Comarum > Comarum palustre. Next base: position 4,950,017 of record OX637588.1, on the reverse strand, counting down.
TAACAATCTGAGCATTCATCTTTTTTCAAATAATTTTTAGTAATTGGTGCATGTCCGAGTGAGTATTTGTTATAAAGATTTTTGATATTATTTTAAGTTTTTGTAATTAGAGGTTTAGGCTCAATGTCTATAATCGTATTTTATGAGCATTTTATAAATCAAGACTTAATAACAGCCACACCGTGAACTTTTTCTAAACAAAAAAATCATCAGCACACTTACATACTTTTATTGATACAAGAAATACATTTGGACACAAATTTGTCCTATTTCTTCTCAAAAAAAATATATTTCCTTTTTCCTAACATTTTGAGTTTTCTTTTTCATTTTTCTAGGAAAAGAAAAAACAAGAAAAAAACTTTCATAAGGTGAGAGTGGATGTCGTCTACCAGTCTCAACTGACAACCTGTGGGATTGGGTTGGGCCTACATGGAAGATGTTATTGCAGTAGCCAGGTGTACATGTTGGGATGGGTGACACGTGTTGATGTTGCTTCCAGTGGACCATAGTCGACGTCTAACCGTATCCAGCTGGCATCACTGCTCACGCCTTAACCGTTTTCCTCAACCGGTTTCTTTTCTTTATTTTTATTTTTTTTGTTGATATATGAATTTTCATTCCTTTTAGTTTTAGATAATATTATCTATGCATCATATTTTGTTATTTGACACCTTAATTTATCTAACACAAATGATCGAGTTGGTTAGAATTTAGGTGTAGAAATCTGATACGTAAAGTTTGAAACCCATCCCATTTCAATTTACTTTTGATGGCCAAAAAGAGAGGAACACTCACTTTTTTTGTTTTATTTTTGGGTAAACATTTTCTTCCTAACTAGAGAGATGGAATTCCACTAATTGCTACTATAAGAGTGAGACACTCTCTCCCCCTCACATGGTATGCTTTCTCATGTCCAATATATGTGTCCCTTCACCTATTGACTCTCGACCATGACTTCTCCTCACCCTTCCTACAGCCCCCACTGATGTCTTAGTCCTCCATTAGGCACAAGCAAAATCCACTCCGGAACATGACATTGATTTACTCGTTGTGAATATTAGTCACTTTTACTACGGTGATATATTGACTTACTGATTTTGTAAATTATAAAAATATAAGGATCATTACTCGATTTGGTTAAAACGCACGCCAAATTTTTGTCTTGGTTCATTTTCACTTTGCAAAATTGTGTTACGTGTTATCGAAAATGAAACCAAGTAGAGCCGCTCCGTTAGGATGGGGAGTTTGTTGCATTGGTGTTTCACCTAATCATGAACCACTATTCTTGTGTTTCACCTAACTCATCATCAACTACAGAGTATAGATCATTGGTCTTATTACAAACCATAAATCTGAGGCACTCTTGGTTGAGGTTTTCTTATTGTCATCAGCAATTCACCATGGAAATGTTTCATTTCTCAACAGTTTCTCATTTTTCAACCACTCCTAGCAGCAGGAAAACCATCTCGAGCTGCAAATAGAGTACGTCACATGAGCTTTTAAGTGGGAGATTGGATAATGAAGGAAGTCATCCTAAAAACCAAGACGCTATGCCCAACTTAGGAGGGACCTTACCAAATTGTTGAAGCAGTTGGTTCAAGCACGTTCTATATCAAAGATAAGGACGAAAAAGTCTTCACACCCCGTCAAATATACAACACTTAAGACGATGTTATTCGCAGTATACTTAATTCATTATTCAAATTAAGTTAGCCTATGTTGTAACTTGTAAATTGTTGTTGCAAGCGAACCCGCTGTTTTATTGTATTTAAGTGGGCGTAGTCTTACTCACTAAAAGAAAGGTGAACCACTATAAACCTTGTATCTCCTTTACATATTTTGCCATCCCAAACATCACTAATCTGGTACAACCATATTTTTTTGAACTGGTTTAACATCATTTACGAATGAAACGAGATATTATCTAAGCTATTGTTCTTAAGTCAATGCTTTAATTTTGTCAAATGCACTTAAAACACTAAGAACAAAATAATAATCCTTGTGATTTCATTCACACACAAATAATGGAAGCCCACAGTTATAGAGTGATATATATAAACCCACAAGTACTTAAAAAAATTGTCAAATACATAACGTTGTTTGATGCATGTCAAATATATTAGTTTTTACAACGAACAACAAAAATGGGGAATTGCGTAGGTAGTCTAAATAGTTAGACGCCTAACACCCCCTCACCCCTATCCCCCTCCGAAGTTGCCCTCTCACTCAGCAGCCCCTCTGCCCTTGCCCTCCTTTCTCGCAGTCGACGTTGTCGTCTGATCTCTTCATTTATTGGAGTAGGAGAAGAGTTTCAGGGTTAGAGTTTGATCTACCACTATCGCATGATAAAACGACAACATAATGAATATTAATACCTTGATTTCCTTGAGGGGACTAGGAATCGCTGTCAGCTGTCAGTTCGTCATCACGACGCTCTGATTGTTAGCCTTAAGCCTTGTTTGTGCACTGTGTTTGCTCCCATGCTAGGTACTTGTTATAATCAATGCAACTGATTTCTAACAATTCCTTCATGTTGGCAGCGATGATATCATTAATTGCTTTGCTTATCAGAGCCTCGTAATCAGTGACAATCCTCCCAACTTCTTTCTCTTTAGTAGCAAGGGCATGTTGCGGGGACTCTACCTCCTGCCTAGACGAGGCCCGAAGGTGAGTTAGGCGTTCCACCCCAATCTGCATTAAAGCCACTTTGGTGTCATCCTCCAATGCCTTGGCACATACATTTTTTAGTTTCTACTCTCGGTCCACTAGATCAGCCGACACTTTAGCATGACGGGCCTTCAATAACTCCAACTCCCTCTTAGTGACTGCCCACTCCTGGTCCGCCTCCCTCAGACCACGAACTAGCGAGGACTCCGCCCCTCCAGTCGCATGTACCGTCTTGAAGGAGTTGACTAGGATTTCCATCAACCCCTCCTTCTCGATAGCCACGATTTCGTCCTCTTGTTGTTCACGACACTCTAACCCTCCCACCAAGGCGAATTGGCAGAAGGCTTGGACCAGTAGTTTGTTAGAAGGCGAAGCCCGGGAAAACACTTCTACCACTGGGAAGGATGACCCATCTACCAAGGACATCGCTGTCTGATCGCCTTTTCATTAGACTTTTTCGCTGATTCCACATATCCCCTTTCAGCGGACTTCGCTGACTTAGACTGAGAAAGCAGAACTATGGCGGATGAACCACAACCCTTCTCGGAAGTGCTCTTGCGAGCTCGCTTATTTTCACCGACCGAAACAGTGACATCATTGGCCCTTCTTTTCTTACTCTTAACGATATTAGGCTCATTGTCAGGTGTGTCATCGTCTCTCACTTCCTGGATAATGGGAGGGTGGGGTGGAAGGAGTTGTCTGTCGTCACCTTGCTGGTGTGCATGGAACCGTCACTTCTTCAGTTGACTTCTTCGCCTTATCGTCTTCTATAAGACTTATCTTCGCCAACTGAGCTTGCTCTTCTAATATGCGTTTGGCTGCGACGTTCAAGGTTTCAGCAAAGGAATGTTCTTCGATGGATGGCGGTTCTTCCGAGGCTGGACAACGATTTGAGTATAGGTGTAACACCCCGTCCTGAAATTTACCTTTTTACCTGGATTAGGCGGGTTACAGAGGGTTGTAACCGCGCTGTAAATTTCCCCGAATTAATATTCTAGTTTATTATCGGGATATTCTCGGTTCTGAGGGGAAATAGAATTAATGTCCTGAGGGGTAGATTATGTTAATACGAGTCCTCTAGTATGCCCGAAATATTTTCAGGAGCTACGAGCTGTTTATTATGAATTTATCCAATTTACGGAAGTAATAAATGTTAATTATTTTACCATAAAAAGATGACTTTACAATAAGTCAGGAATTTGGGGAAACTTATTTCGGGAAAGTTGTAGAGGACGTTAATACAAACTCGTGGGTATGTCTTATGACTTAATTGGAGTTCATATGCGAAAGTTATTCGAAAAAATGTATAGTTACTGTGCGGTAAATAGTAAATGGTAAAATACATATTTACCGCTCAAGGTAACTTTTGATATTCAAATCTGGACCGTTAGATCTATGGAGGATTAGATCTGTGCTGTCCACTCACCTATTTAAGGGGGGGCAGAGTTGACCGAGGTCAGACTCGTCCTCGACCCCGATTTCGAGCTTTCCTCGAGCTCGCTGTAACTCCGGTGAAACTCCGCGGTCCTGCCACCACTGGCCGGCGCCCACCATCAGTGTCTTCCCCATCTTCTCCTGGCCCTACCCATGTCCTCAGATCACGCCGATGTTCGTCGAGGAGGGAGATCCAGGGTCACTGTGCGTGGCGGTCAATGGCCAAACTCCGACGATCCAGGCGGTGTTAGGGCGCGTGGAGGGTATATTCTTTCTCCTCTCCTCTTCTTCTTTCTTTTTCTTTTCTCTGATCATCGATTTGATCCCTGATCGAGTTCTTCCATTTCACTGTGTTCTTTTTCGGTTTTCTGGGTTTTAGGCTTCTCACTCCGGCGACTAAGCTTTTGGATTTCTGGCGTGTTCCTTGAGCTCAGGTGAGACTAGAAGCAGAGGATTTGGGCAGAGGCGAGGCTTAGGGAGGCGACAGCCTCGAATTGGGAGGTGAGGATTTCATTTTAGGCGTTTTTGTTGTCACTGTGTTGTTGATGTGTTGATTGTTGGATTGGTGGTGGTTGAGTGGGGGAGTTGATGACTAGAATTAGGTGGAAATCCGGCCAGTAGACCTGCCGAAATGGTTAGGGGTAAATCCTCAGATTTTTTCCGCTGTAGATCCGAAATCTTACTGTTTTACTGTTTTAGGGCTGAAATTTCTAAAATACCCCTAGCAGCTTAGTATTTTTACCAAGCTACCATTGGGGTGAAATGACTATACTGCCCTTGATAATTTAAGAGAATTACAAGGGTGCTCTCCAGTGACATTACAGTTATGCCCCTAGAGGATTTGTTATTTACGTGGATGCTACTAGATTATATATTTTTGTGTGAATGTTGTTATATTTATGCGATTGTCGTAAAATCTTGTTGTATATATGTTTGGTGGAATGTTCGGTTAATCCCAGGAGTTAGTTGGTCGGTGGATACCTCATTTAAGAGGTTAAACTCAGGATAAGCATTAGGCGTGGCTATCCTTATTATTTTTTTAGATCGACTAATAATTAGAAAAACAGGATTAGCCCGGTTAGGGCGTTACTTACATAAGAGCTACGTGTGGCTTGATCACTGAGGACATGGTACGTAGGCAGCCTGACAGGGATTCGGATGCAGTCACAAATATTATTAGAACCCCTAGGTATTCTAAATGGTTGGTTTGAGATCCAAATGCGGGAATCGGGATAACCTCCAGTTATGAGGTCTATTCCGGTACCTTTTGGACTGTTTGAATTTGGTTTGGAAAGAGGGTTATCCTTTCTCAAGGGAGATTTCAAGTAAATCTCTCTTGAGATGGGTCCCGCATGTCACACCCCGAATCTTTTGAAGTTAATAAAAGTTACCTTTCACAGAGATTCACGAGTTACCGAGGACTTTTAATTGCGATCGGTAATTCGATAAGCTATCGCTCGAGTGAATTTTCGAGTTTTTCAAAGTTCTCCAAATTCCTGAATTGATGACTCGATGTTGTAGTACGTGTCGACACGAGTCTCCCGGTATTTTCAGAATATTTTTCGGAGCTTCCGGCTAATTTCTGTGAATTTCTGAAGTTTACGGTAATTTCCAATTACTATTCTGGTAAATAGTTTTTACCATTTAACCTTTTCACTTTTCACCTTCTTTAATCTGAACCATTGGATCTATTAGGGTTTTGATCTTAACCGTTGATTTGAGTATAAAAGGATTTAAGGGAGTTGACTTCGGTCAGAAACCGAATTGGAGGGTTGACCGCAGTTTTTCTCTCGATTCCGTCTCCGCCTGCGACTGTGCTCCGATCGCACCTCCGCCCAACGATCACCTCTCGGCGCTCCACCGGTGGCCACAGCGTCGTCGCCAATTTCATGGTGGTTTCAGCTTTCGGTTAGAAGCCCGGATGAGAGAAAAGGAGGAGAACGACGACAACGTCGTCTTGAGCAGCGGTGGAGCTGCGCTCCGTCCCTCAGTCTCAGGTCATCTCTCGGCTTCTCACCATGGTTAAAGCCTCGCCTCTTCGTTCCTCACCTCCCTGTGATTCCATTTTGTCGAGATAAGCTCAGGAGAAGAAGATTTGAAGTGAGGAAGGATTTCTGGGTTTTCAGGTGAGGGTTCGATGTTCTTGGGCGACTTGAAATTCGATTTAGGTGTCAAGGTCAGATCGTTTGTTGAGGTTTACATGTCTTATACTTGAATTCGAGTTTGGGTAAGTTTAGGAGAAGATGGGTGCTTGGCTATGTCGACCACCGTGTGAGACCTCTGTGCACGGCAGCGATGGGGATACTTTAGGGTTTTGGCGATTGTTAGTTAGTTAATTTCCAGTTAGCCTTGAAGTCATGAACTTCAGTGCATAGTTTGGGATTGTTCAAGAGATTCTTGATGATGTTTTGGTTTTTGTTAGTTTTCAAGTTCAGGGTGTGATATATGGGGATTGAACTTCAGGAAATGGTAGGGTTAGGGTGTTCTACGTGTTCTGCTAATGATGGAGTTAAGGATTGTGTGAAAATGAAGGAATTGGTAAGTGATAATGTCACGTGGGTTGCTCGAGAAGTTAGGAATTTCAGTAATGGACTTTACATGTTTTAGACACTTGCTAATTTGGCCAAGTCTTATTGGCGGAAATGGAGAGATGTGATCGATTAAGGTTGGATGTTTGAATCAGTATTTACTTATTATTGATCAAGAAAGGGGTGTTTGATAGGAAGTATGATGACTTTGGGTGTCCATAGTATATGTTGAAGATTTGTGGAAAAAAGGTAAAGGTGAAAAAGGGAATTAGAAGGTTTTGATGGAAAAATGGATTTTACCCGGTAATTTGTCGATTCGGCCTAGGTTATAATAAGTGTGAACATGAGTGAAGGCCGAGGTTTGGTTAAGTTAACAAGGGGTGTGTGAGGATTAAGTTAAATCCTTTTATTACCGGAGACACCATTAGCGAGTTTTGGAATTTAATATATTTATATATTATTCTTGCGTCCAGAGAAATAATATTTATTTTGGAACAGGACGCGAGGAGGCTCGTGTTAGAGACTTGGCTTGAGCGGAATTCGGGTTTTCGTCAGGCTAAGGCCTCAGTCTGTGAGTGGACAGATTATTTTATTTAAATGATTGCATGCCCTAATTGTTGATATATTTGCATGGTTTTTATGATTGTTCGAGTATGATATGTTCCTCGGGTGCTCGGATATTATATTTGGATTTATGCTTTTGTGTCGAGAGATAGATTTATTTAATTGTTTGGGAAGAGTATTCGAGTAAAGTATTGTTAGGAATTTCCTTTATGGGTTGTCCAATGATTATGCTAGCTAGAGTAGCGTGAGGGCGCTACTAGAGCTCTTAGCTCCGACCCTAGCCTGAGAGGTCAGGCAAATTACGTAGTGCACTATGAGGGTTGTCCATCACCATATACCCAGAGCTCTTAGCTCCGACCCTGGTCTGAGAGGACAGACACGCCTGAGATGTCAGGTGGATATTCTAAGGGTTGTCCATCACCATATACCCAGAGCTCTTAGCTCCGACCCTGGTCTGAGAGGACAGACACGCCTGAGATGTCAGGTGGATATTCTAAGGGTTGTCCATCACCATATACCCAGAGCTCTTAGCTCCGACCCTGGTCTGAGAGGACAGACACGCCTGAGATGTCAGGTGGATATTCTAAGGGTTGTCCACCACCATATACCCAGAGCTCTTAGCTCCGACCCTGGTCTGAGAGGACAGACACGCCTGAGATGTCAGGTGGATATATTAAGGGTTGTCCATTACCGTTTTATATAGCTAGCATAGCGTGAAGGCGCAACCCGAGCTCTTAGCTCCGACCCTAGGCGGATAGGCCAGATTTATTGTGTTGTGAATATTACTCTTCCCATAATCCTTATTGGTTTATATTATCATGCATTTGTGGAAATTTAGAAATTTTGGGCATGCATAAATGTTCTTTAAATCATTAAAGTTTTTGGGAGAGCATGAAAAAGAAATAGAGTTTTATATTTGATTTTCGTCCACTCACTCTAACAGTTTTTAAATGTTTCTCCCCTGGGCCTTTCGTTTTTAAATGCCCAGTGATGCAGGGTTCATGAGAGGAGGTCGAGCGCGTACGAGAGTCGAGGCATAGTCGATCATTCCGTTGCTGCTTGAAATTTCTTTGGGGTAATTATCTCTGTAGACTGCTCTGACTAACCCGGTTTAGTTAGTTTAGTAGGAAGGGTTGGCCATTTCCAAGGGGGTTTCGGTAAGAAGTTCCCTTGAGGTGGTCCCCGCAGGATTTACTTCGGGTTAAAGGGGTTTAACCTGGGGAGGGTCCTGTCAATGGTATCAGAGCATTAGGTTATCGTTTCATGTTACTACCTCATGTACCTGGTAGCATTTAGCGTCTATAGAGTGATGGTCCGACCGCGGCGGATCCATCGGCATTTTATGCTTTGGACGCTTAGTGTTTATTAAGGATATGAGTTAGTACTTCCTGGTTGATTTATGGACCGAGTGGTCTTATCAACGTTTGAATCTTCAAGACTATGCTTCCGTACGCCGACCTCAAAGAGAGTTCCTGTAAGGAACAAGGTAAGCTCGTTACGTCTTTATTTGATGAGTTCCCCAAGGATTGTGTTTTAAAGGGATTTACTGAGATTTGAGTTGGGGATCGAGCTATAAACTCACGTTGTTTAACGTTTGAGCATTATGTGTAAGTACTCGGTGGTGAAACAGTTAATTCACACCTGGAAGGCTGTCATGGTTGTTGACAGGGATGTTGTAGAGGCCTAAGACAAGGCTTTGGTGTTCGTGTTATGAGACTCTTAGCAGTGAAGAGTCGTACGAGTTACTGAAAGATGTTGCATCCTGCGATGGAAAAAGGAGCTGAAGTCGCCTAGCGCGATTAGTCAGTGAGAACGAATATTTAGTTTTGACGATTGCCACGACTTTGTTGAGGTTCGTCATTAGTGTGGTTTCAGAGAAACCAACGGACACTTGAAAGTGGAATGACTCAAGGAAGTTGAGTGTTGTTATTTTTGTGGTTTGGATCTAGTGACTAGTCCATGATGTGGCACTATTGGAGAATGTTAAGGAAGTAAAGGCTAGTTTGGTCACTGGATGCTTTATGGGACAACCACTGAGACTAATGGCGTGGGTCAGTCTTGGTGCTGACATCGTTGTCATCAGTTACGACCAGATTCTCTTCGCTCCAGCCACCCACGATTGGGGTATTAGAAAGATTTGATTTGTTAGTGAGTCCAATCGTGATTTGAATTGTTGGTGACAATGGACATTGGGCCATTTATCGTGTCACCAGATCTTGGGGCTCATGTCAACCATAAGGTGAGTTATCCACCTGCGGTCAAAGTGTTGTAATTAGTACACCAGTGGAGGAGTTTCCAGGTTGGCTGTGTTAGAGTTCGATTCTCAGATCGAGGAAGCGTTACTAGTGTTAATTAAAGGTAATTGGTCTCAAAATCTAAAGGAATTGTTGGAAGTGGCAACAAGCCACCGGGTCGTGGACCAAGAGTGCTCGGGGTACCGGAGTTAGTGATACGGGTCTTGACTGACTTTGTATTAATGTGATGTAGAAACCCGTCGTTGTGCAGACGACATTGTTCGACGGTTGAAGAAGTACATAGGTATATCCCACAGGAGTACGTGTACCCTCATTTATTGGGAAGTGGTAAGTTGAAATATGGGTAGCACAGGCTGGTAAAACATAATTATGGTGTACAGCTGTGTGTGGTCAAAAATGACATCAGGTAAGTGACTAAGGCTGATGATGACATCATCTTAAGAATGTGTCATGAGAGTTCCATTTATTGAAAACGGAGATTAAAGACGTTTGGTTAGAAGTTTCTGTGTAAAACGTCAATTAAATGGTTTAATGTCGTTAGTAGGTGGAAGGATGTTTTCTGAGATAAATGCACGGAAAAGGTGAAGGGACAGCAGTGAGGCAAGGTTTACTGAATCGTTGAATAGGAGTGAGAATGTTGTAGATGGTCAAACTTCAACCTGCAACCAAAGTCGTCCGTTATGACACTTGGTTTCCTCGAGGGCGATTAACTGAGCTTGATGGCATGGGAATTTGTGCACTCACTGGCTGTGGTCTAATCAATTATTGTAACCGAATGTGTATTTAGTCGTGTTTGGGGTTCATAAGTTACACCCACTGCAGTGATATGAAATATTCTCAATTTGATTGTGGAAAGAGGATTAAGATCTGGGAGATCAATTATTGGAGTTAATTTAATGGAGTCCTGAGAGGATTAAAGAATTGTTGACATTGTCATGGGTCATTTGAGTAGCGATCTTATTTACTGTGAATTATTGACCTAGCGGCAATCCTTGACGCCACGAGTGTAGAGTGGTAGCAAAAGAAATCACTAGAGGTGACTCTCGAAATTGTCAACATTTCGGTGGGTATGAAATGCAGTGGAACTAGGAAAAGTTTTCCTTGTTGACTCGAAGGTGTTACGAGGTTAAGTGTGGTAATATTTGTTACTGAGATTGGTCAGGTATGTCGTTAAGTTGTGCAACACTCCATCGGAAACCGTGGAGTGATTTAGCCACATTCAGATTAAGTTATGATCTGAGAGGATGTTAACGTGTGGCAGTGGATCTTGTGATTTAAGATCTAGAATGGTAAGCGATTGAGAATTTTGAATCTTACCGAATAGAGGTTGCGGTGGATGGTAAACCCGCAGCGCCTGGGGGACAGTTTTGTTAGAAACTGTCTAGTTGTACGAGTTGACTCTGTGATGTATACGTGCCCAGTGCGGTAATGGTATTTGTTACCTTGTGCCTCGTTAACTGGATGCTCGGTGATAAACATGGTTGTGTCTGGTGAAATTAATTCCCGATGCTTTGATCAGATGTTCCTTTGGGCGTGCACCAGTGGCACTAAATTTCATGTAGATGTCTGATCTGGTTAAATGTCCAAGTTGCTGGTTATTACCGGACGATGTGGTAATGGAGGCATCTGGGAATGGAATATACTTGTTGAGCGGGTAAGGCTCTGGAATCCTTTTAATGGTAAATCTATCCCAGATTGTGATGCGGATAACGTTTATTAGACGCACGGTTGGTTGAAGTGCAAGCTCTGCACTATGCGTCATTCCAGGTTAAGGTAAGAGTTAGGGAGGTCAGTGGCACCTCACCTATGAGTAGTACGGGTATGTGTTACCATTTGCAAAGTATGCAGTAACCCCACAAGTGATATTTGAGCTAGCGACTCTAATGTTCGACTTGTGGGTAAAAGTCAAGATTTATCCGGTCAGAATAGCGTGGTAGGCAGTGTGAAGCCTGACAATATTGTTTTCATGCGAGGAGTCAGTATTGTTGGATCTCGATGTCAGGAGCTTTTGTATCTCCCTGATTAAAAGGCTATGATTTTGGATTTACGCTAAAATTTATGGCAACTCGTGTCCTAGGTATACAAGTGGTTTGAGTAATGATAGAGTAAGGGAAGACAATTACTCTACAACTTGACAGAATAAGTTATAGGAAGCGTAAACCAAATCAGGGAGCCCGGTTCAAATGAGGTGATGGTTTGTGTAACACAAGTTATCATGGTTCTCTCGTGGGCATGTTGTCGTGGGTTGACCCCACGTTGTACTGTGTACCAGAGGATTTAAATCCATTAGTAACATCGGACCCTACTCCTCAGGTGTGGTAATCATTTCCTGTATAGGGAATGTGTGAGCTGATATTTAAAGTTCAACGAAAGAATACGAGTATCTTTGAAGGAATCTTACTCGCGATAAGCGAGGGGTGATTGAATCAGAATGAGTATTAGCAGTATCGTGACGACGTCACTTATAGTTGGTATGAATATTCGGTTGTGTTTAGTTGGCTAAACCAGAAGGGATAGGAGGTTGGTGATTGGTCGAAGTTGTTATGTTGATCGTAAAGGCAGGTGTTTAGGGGTTTGGCAAGGCTATTCGTAAGGCGTCTCAGAAGAGTTCTCAGAAGGAAGCTGACATTGGAGAACAATATTATTGTTTTTAAGTGGTACTATCCCCCACTGTATTGGACTTCGAGTATTGAAATTTCGAGGACGAAATTTTTATAAGGTGGGGAGAATTGTCACACCCCGAATCTTTTGAAGTTAATAAAAGTTACCTTTCACAGAGATTCACGAGTTACCGAGGACTTTTAATTGCGATCGGTAATTCGATAAGCTATCGCTCGAGTGAATTTTCGAGTTTTTCAAAGTTCTCCAAATACCTGAATTGATGACTCGATGTTGTAGTACGTGTCGACACGAGTCTCCCGGTATTTTCAGAATATTTTTCGGAGCTTCCGGCTAATTTCTGTGAATTTCTGAAGTTTACGGTAATTTCCAATTACTATTCTGGTAAATAGTTTTTACCATTTAACCTTTTCACTTTTCACCTTCTTTAATCTGAACCATTGGATCTATTAGGGTTTTGATCTTAACCGTTGATTTGAGTATAAAAGGATTTAAGGGAGTTGACTTCGGTCAGAAACCGAATTGGAGGGTTGACCGCAGTTTTTCTCTCGATTCCGTCTCCGCCTGCGACTGTGCTCCGATCGCACCTCCGCCCAACGATCACCTCTCGGCGCTCCACCGGTGGCCACAGCGTCGTCGCCAATTTCATGGTGGTTTCAGCTTTCGGTTAGAAGCCCGGATGAGAGAAAAGGAGGAGAACGACGACAACGTCGTCTTGAGCAGCGGTGGAGCTGCGCTCCGTCCCTCAGTCTCAGGTCATCTCTCGGCTTCTCACCATGGTTAAAGCCTCGCCTCTTCGTTCCTCACCTCCCTGTGATTCCATTTTGTCGAGATAAGCTCAGGAGAAGAAGATTTGAAGTGAGGAAGGATTTCTGGGTTTTCAGGTGAGGGTTCGATGTTCTTGGGCGACTTGAAATTCGATTTAGGTGTCAAGGTCAGATCGTTTGTTGAGGTTTACATGTCTTATACTTGAATTCGAGTTTGGGTAAGTTTAGGAGAAGATGGGTGCTTGGCTATGTCGACCACCGTGTGAGACCTCTGTGCACGGCAGCGATGGGGATACTTTAGGGTTTTGGCGATTGTTAGTTAGTTAATTTCCAGTTAGCCTTGAAGTCATGAACTTCAGTGCATAGTTTGGGATTGTTCAAGAGATTCTTGATGATGTTTTGGTTTTTGTTAGTTTTCAAGTTCAGGGTGTGATATATGGGGATTGAACTTCAGGAAATGGTAGGGTTAGGGTGTTCTACGTGTTCTGCTAATGATGGAGTTAAGGATTGTGTGAAAATGAAGGAATTGGTAAGTGATAATGTCACGTGGGTTGCTCGAGAAGTTAGGAATTTCAGTAATGGACTTTACATGTTTTAGACACTTGCTAATTTGGCCAAGTCTTATTGGCGGAAATGGAGAGATGTGATCGATTAAGGTTGGATGTTTGAATCAGTATTTACTTATTATTGATCAAGAAAGGGGTGTTTGATAGGAAGTATGATGACTTTGGGTGTCCATAGTATATGTTGAAGATTTGTGGAAAAAAGGTAAAGGTGAAAAAGGGAATTAGAAGGTTTTGATGGAAAAATGGATTTTACCCGGTAATTTGTCGATTCGGCCTAGGTTATAATAAGTGTGAACATGAGTGAAGGCCGAGGTTTGGTTAAGTTAACAAGGGGTGTGTGAGGATTAAGTTAAATCCTTTTATTACCGGAGACACCATTAGCGAGTTTTGGAATTTAATATATTTATATATTATTCTTGCGTCCAGAGAAATAATATTTATTTTGGAACAGGACGCGAGGAGGCTCGTGTTAGAGACTTGGCTTGAGCGGAATTCGGGTTTTCGTCAGGCTAAGGCCTCAGTCTGTGAGTGGACAGATTATTTTATTTAAATGATTGCATGCCCTAATTGTTGATATATTTGCATGGTTTTTATGATTGTTCGAGTATGATATGTTCCTCGGGTGCTCGGATATTATATTTGGATTTATGCTTTTGTGTCGAGAGATAGATTTATTTAATTGTTTGGGAAGAGTATTCGAGTAAAGTATTGTTAGGAATTTCCTTTATGGGTTGTCCAATGATTATGCTAGCTAGAGTAGCGTGAGGGCGCTACTAGAGCTCTTAGCTCCGACCCTAGCCTGAGAGGTCAGGCAAATTACGTAGTGCACTATGAGGGTTGTCCATCACCATATACCCAGAGCTCTTAGCTCCGACCCTGGTCTGAGAGGACAGACACGCCTGAGATGTCAGGTGGATATTCTAAGGGTTGTCCATCACCATATACCCAGAGCTCTTAGCTCCGACCCTGGTCTGAGAGGACAGACACGCCTGAGATGTCAGGTGGATATTCTAAGGGTTGTCCATCACCATATACCCAGAGCTCTTAGCTCCGACCCTGGTCTGAGAGGACAGACACGCCTGAGATGTCAGGTGGATATTCTAAGGGTTGTCCACCACCATATACCCAGAGCTCTTAGCTCCGACCCTGGTCTGAGAGGACAGACACGCCTGAGATGTCAGGTGGATATATTAAGGGTTGTCCATTACCGTTTTATATAGCTAGCATAGCGTGAAGGCGCAACCCGAGCTCTTAGCTCCGACCCTAGGCGGATAGGCCAGATTTATTGTGTTGTGAATATTACTCTTCCCATAATCCTTATTGGTTTATATTATCATGCATTTGTGGAAATTTAGAAATTTTGGGCATGCATAAATGTTCTTTAAATCATTAAAGTTTTTGGGAGAGCATGAAAAAGAAATAGAGTTTTATATTTGATTTTCGTCCACTCACTCTAACAGTTTTTAAATGTTTCTCCCCTGGGCCTTTCGTTTTTAAATGCCCAGTGATGCAGGGTTCATGAGAGGAGGTCGAGCGCGTACGAGAGTCGAGGCATAGTCGATCATTCCGTTGCTGCTTGAAATTTCTTTGGGGTAATTATCTCTGTAGACTGCTCTGACTAACCCGGTTTAGTTAGTTTAGTAGGAAGGGTTGGCCATTTCCAAGGGGGTTTCGGTAAGAAGTTCCCTTGAGGTGGTCCCCGCAGGATTTACTTCGGGTTAAAGGGGTTTAACCTGGGGAGGGTCCTGTCACCGCATGTCCTAACCCAGGTTTAGAAAGGCAAACTTAGGTCGGGATATGACAATAGGAACTCATGAAATAACTTTAATTATGAAGGTTTCGAGAAGCGCCAGAGCTGGAAACCACCAACTATGAAACAATATCAAACACCAGACAAACTACAGCCCTAAAACATCATAATTTATAAGAGCTAAACTTACCAGAAGCTCTACTTAGTTGACAAGCGATCAGTCAGGGTCAGCATGCAACAACGCGTTAATCAGTCACTCGCTTTGAATCCACATAACCTTCACTCTGTAAAGTTGCTCTCTCTTGACGACGGAAAGCGAAAACATAATGTTCTCTGCAAATAAAGAAACAACATTTAATTTATTTATTCCAAGTAAGATCGTAGTTGACACAATTCACGCTACTACTACCCACCCTTCATTTCTTGAAAACAAGATTTAAACATGTACGACGACATCTGGATGGCGCCACTCACTTGCCTAAATTCCCAACCTTTGGTGGCAACACACACATTTTTGTACCACTCATTTTCAGAATCTGACAACCCATCATTACAGAGGTTGGGATGCTTCTTTCGATTGTCATTACCCAGGTCTATATATGGCAAACGAGCCGTAAAGCACGGGCACGGTACGTTTAAAAGTGGTCCGGCGCAGCACGAGCACGTTACCAGCCCGACACGGCTCAAACAAGTTATCTTAATGGGCCGGGCCTAGAAGAATGAGCTCATGGGTCCGGCCCGGTCCAAGCACGATAAGTTAAGGCCCACGGCCCGACCCGCTTTAAAATATATATTTTCTTTATAATATGAAAACTATATATTTATAAATAATATAAAATTTGTTTTAAGTGTGAACAATAACTTATAAATACTAATAATTATTTATTTTGGTTATCTTAGACCCATAAAATTTTTTGCTAAAATATTACTAAGTATAAATAATGATCTTATGATTCATATATCATATATTTCTTTAGTCTGTTGGCAAAAAAATAAATGACTAATAGAAAATATGAGTTATTTTTCATTTGTTTTGGTATACTATGATATCAATTTTGGACTAATTTCTATTTTTAATTACAAACAGACCCGTTAATGGGCCTAGCCCGAGCATGGCTCAATATGTTATGGGCTTGGGTCGCGAGCCGGCTGGGCCTTAGATTTGAGTAAATGGGCCGACCCGAGCCCGTTAAGACATGGGACAGCCCAAGCATGACCCAAAACCCGATTAAACGGGTCAGGCCGGGCTAGGCTGGCCCGTTTGCCACTTCTACCCAGGTCCAGTGTCGTTGTTCCATACTTCTCATTGCGCTTTGAGTATCTTATGTCATAGAAGTGGGTGATCTCCGCTACTATGAGGTGTACACACCCACATATCTAAGTGCAACAGGCGTATTATTGTACTTAGCCTAATGTACTCGATCAGATATTTCATTCTCAATGAAATTGTTAGCTAGATTTAGCTCAGCACCAATGTAACGTCATTGGAATGGTATCAAAAACATATTTAGATACCTAAAAGAACCATTGACTTAAGACTATTCTATCCATATAAAAACAGAGATGAGACAACAGATGGAATTGCACATCCTGAAGGACAAACTAAAACCCCAAACGATATTTTGGTTGATGATGGGTACATCTCTGACCCATATAGAGGACGTTCCCAAACTGGTTATATATTCACCATTAAGAACACGACGATATCTTGGAGATCAACCAAGCAAACCCTAGTGGCTACCTCATCAAACCACTATGAGATCATTGCCCTCCATGAGGCGGTCCGTGAGTGTATATAGTTAAGATCCATCATTACACATATTCGAGGAACCATTGGTTTGTGTTCTATCACTGAAGAGCCAACATGCATTTATGAAGATAATATGGCTTGCATCAAACAGATAAAGCTAGGCTATATCAAGAGTGATAACACAAAACACATATCGCCAAAATTATTTTATAGTCAACAACAACAGACTATCCTCAAGATTCAAGTGAACCAAATAAGGTTTGAGGAGAATGTGGCAGATTTGTTTACAAAATCCTTATCTAAGGCCACACTTGAAAACATGTCAAATGTATCAGAATGCGAACACTTTCCGAGCTCCCTTGGTTGATGTAAGTATCAAGGGGGAGTCTAAAATGCTCATGTCACCCTAAAATGTAATAGGTGTGTTGTGCTCTTTTTTTCTCGACCAAGATTTTATTTTATCCCATTGAGTTTTTGTTATTTGACAAGGTTTTTAACGAGACAATAACAAATGCACCATTTCGTTTTTGACTCGGCACAAGAGCGAGTGTTAAAAGAAAAATTTGTTTGTGCCTTCGTCAAATGAACTGACGAAGAATGAATAATGAAATTAGAGATAACGGATGAATTAGACGTTAGTAGGTTTCCTTATATTGTAACTTACAATTGTAACACATGTACTTTATCTCCTATACAATGGAGAATCTCTTATGAGAATGAGTAGACATGTTTCATTCAATTTTCACTTTTACATATTTTCATTTATACTTTAAGTTAGTGCCTATTACAATATTTGAAGAAATTGTTATAGCACAGTGGTAATTACATTCACTACCTATTAACGAAGTTATGAGTTTAAGTCACCATGTTTGTAAGAGTAAAATTCTTTGATCCTCTTTTAAAAAAATTGTGCTAGCTAGCTATTCAACTTCCTCCCACTCAGAAGTAGAGTCTCTTTGTTCTCATCATGTCTGCTAGAATTAGGGGGTCTCGGACTCTCGGGTAGCGTGGCCAAATCCATACCAACTGATACAAGCAGTGATATGCTCTATAAAAGCACTTCGTCATTCTATACACAGTATTTATTCGGTACTTTTTTCTCAGTATCCAGTAAATTTTTAAAACTAAACGCATTTAAACTAGAAAAGGGACAAAAGAAATAGGGTTAAAACACTACAGTAAAGAGTCGCTCCCGCGTTTAAAGAGGGAGAGAATTGCGATTAAGGGAGAGTCCGCCGCTTTTGCAAAACCCTTGCCGCCTCTTCTCTTTTTCCTTCTCCCCAATCGGCGACCATGGGAGTCGAGCTCCGGCAAGACCTCGATATTAACGACGACGGCGGTTACTCCGACTACGACCTAGCTCTCCACGTCAAGGATGTTCTCCTCTCAGTCTCATCTGTAAGTCTCTTCCAAAACCCTCACTTCTTTCCTCACCGTCTGATTCGATTGTTGGATTTTGATTCTGGAATCTTCTTCTTCTCCGGCTCAGGGCGATGTTGTTTCTGTTGAGAACTACAGAGAGCTCGTCGGTCGTCTGTACCGGCCAGCGCGGAACTCTCCCGATGACGTCGCCAAGCTCGTGGTTAGTGTTTGATAAAAGCTGTAATTGATTGATTTGTGGTGAAGCTTTTTCGATTTGATTTGTTTTGATGATGTGGCAGGCTAGCTTGAAGGGACTGTCCGGCGCAGCTTCTTATATTGACAGTGCTGTACATGTTGCCCTCCTCAATCCGGTGCGGCTATAGTGTATTTTAGCTGGAGTTGTTTTTCGTGTTCGATTTTCTGTGCTTAGGTTTGCAGTGTTTTCTTTTCAGCTTTTCGAGATGAGCTTGTGGAACTATGGGCCTGATGTGATGGATGCGTTGATTGAGTTGATTATTTCGTTGGTATGTTTAAAGACTACGGTTCTGCGATTGTTGTTTTTTTATAGAGATGAATTTGCAAGCTGAAGATATGCTGTTTTTTCGCTTCGCAGGCTGCCTCAAGTGGGAAGTATGTTGATCTATGCCTGGCTATGCTTACACGCCATTTCGAGACGCCTCCACATTTCTTGGAGAAGTTGAAGATGCAGTATGGCCTTACAAAGAAGGACCAAGTTTTATCTCGTGTTCATAAAGCTCTTAAAGATATATCTGAGGTGGTTCCGCTTGCCCCTGCAAGAATATTGACTATAGTTTCTGATCATCTAGAGCTATATCGCCAAAGGAGGGGAACTGTAAGTTCACCGCACACTTCATATTGTACTAGAATTTGATTAACTTAGAAAGTGTAATGTCTAATCGCTACTAGATTTCTGATAATAGTGAAGTAAGATATGGATTGGCTACAAATAAAAAAGAAAAATTCAAATTGGGAATTATCAGCTGGCTACTGTCCTCTAAAAGCAACCACTATTCTCTGCTACCATGGTTCATTACAGTACATGCTGCCATTTTTCCTTCCTTCCTATGTCTGCATTATGACCAGATTGTTTGTCTGTACTGATTGTTCATTGCTATTCCTAAAGACCTGCTGTATTGTCTTGTAGAGTACACATGGTCTTGTGATATTCGTCGAGAACATGTTAAAGTTGGAGGGTGGTGCACTTGGCGAAGTCATTCGAGTTTCCATGCTCACGAAGGTGGTGGAATTGCTGCTGCATTTGGATGTATGTACGCTACATGTTCAATTTGATTTAGCATGTTTTTGGGGGTAAGACAATTAGTGGTTGAAACGGATATACGTATTTGATCATAATACGTTGTCTTACTTCCTACAGATCGAAATGGGATCATGGGACAAAGTGTTACAAGATCATGGAATATTTCAGATGGAGCTAGAAGATGTGGATGACTTCACAGAAGATTTCCTGAATGATGGTACTGAGGTATGATTAAATTGGGTTAAACTAGATAATTGAGCACATCATGTATGCAAGTGTTGAAATACTATATGCGGAATGAATGTCCTTTGGAGGAACTGAGGAATGGAGATTCAACTGTAAATAGTTTGAGATTCAAAGCTAGTACAGTGAGGTGGAAGTGTAGAAAGTTGAACTCTATTGATAATGATTATAGCCAAAACCATGTTTACAAGAAGTTCCTAACAATGTTGATACATAGCAGGAAAAGAGATGATTAGGAATTACTAAGAAACATGTTCTGTTTACTTTGTGCAACATTCATTAAATTACTTTCCTATTCAGAAATCATAGTATATTGTATGGTTCCTGTTTGGCAATGAGGAATTTCCCGAGCATATGTTCCTCACATTATACTCGTTCTTGACTGTGTTTAGTCATTCTTGGTACTGTGATTGAAAGTTAATTTTATACAGCATGCAAGAGAAGCCCCTATAAACGGTGTCACTTTGAAAAGTTTTGCTGAAAAGTTGGATACCTTGATGGTGTTAACTTTTGAGCACCTGGAATCCTGTGAAGCTAGTGGCCGATTGAGTGAGGTATATATATCACTTGTTGTTTTTCCAATTTTATTGTTGAATCAAATTCTTTAGTGTTCACAATTTTATGGTTTTCTAGGTCTTTAGAACTCTTCTCGATACATTTAGGAACAAAGTTCTGACCACATGCAAGTCAAAATTTGTCCAGGTATACATTGTCGTTAATCAATATTGTCTGTTGGTTCTTCTATTCTTAGATAGCTTAATTATTGTCCTAAATGTCTTCATTGCAGTTTGTGATGTTTTATGCCTGTGCTCTTGATCCTGTAAACTGTGGTGAGGAATTTGCCACAAACCTTGTCGAAATTTTTGTTTACGATGCCAACCTCACATCTCTCAGGTGATATGCCTGCATTTGGTGTTCAGTCGATGATTGTGTATTCATTACTTATCGAGTTAGTTATGTTTATGTTTTATTTCTTCAAGGACTGTCATTTTCCAACAATTTGAAGTGGGCTAAACATTTGTCTTAAAATACGGATATACTTTTTCATTTGTGGTTTCCTTGGGGATCTATGAGTGAAGGTATTTGGTTATAATACTTCAGTAAGGAATCCCGGGACTTGTGTATAGTACTTTTTATGAGTGCTTTACGACATGGTCTAGACTTTAGACATGAGGCATATCAACATGTTTAACCATATTGACAAACCCACATGTAATCAACACGCGTTTTAGAAATCAGAAATACTTTGGAAAATAACTTTTTGGTTTAAAATCTATTTTTGTACTGAGTCAGCAAGGTCAATAAAACTTTCTGGCATTGCCTTGTCACATGCCTCCCATTTTTTGCTCGCTTTCTGTATGTTTGCCGGGATAATATCTGTGGTCTTGAACAGTAATCTTTATTGATCCATATTTTTTATATTTTCTGTCGGGTTTCATGCAGGATGAGAGCTGTTGCTTACCTTACTAGCTACTTGTCGCGAGCGATGTTTATGTCAGCCTCTGTTGTAGCGCAAACATTAAAAAGGTTGTGTCTAAACCTATACACTCCAAATTTAGTGTGATATTACTTATTACAATGACCAACCATTGAGACTCGAGAAATGAAAGAGACAAGGAATTTTTCTAAACATAAACTATTCTGGTTTCAGGTTGGTGGGTTGGAGTTTGAATTTTGTCAAGACGAAGAAAGGTGGAGTAAACCCAGAGAATGATAAACTATTTTATGCTGCATGTCAGGTATATATCTTTTACCCGACAATGGTTTTGTATAGGACATAGTAAACGGTTTGGTAGTTTGTTCTGAACATTTTTATTCTAATTTTACCTGTGTGATGTTGAATAACATGGGACATGTAGTATTCCAATTTGAAGCATTGTTATTTCTACGAATGTGTTTCTGGTACATGATGAATTTCTTACATCTAATAACTAAGGTATTTTACTCTTAGTTTTCTGTCCCAAGGTCACTGTTTTAACTAGAACTAAGTTGCTTTAAATTCCATGTGCTAGCATAGACGGGCCAAAATTTCAGACAAACCCTAGAGCTCTGGGAGACTAGAGAATGCTGCCTCCCTCCATTTGTCCCTTCCGGCTGCACCTTGTCGTTGGAGAAGGCTACTCGCCTCTTCGGCGCACGAAGGGTGTGGCTGGACGGGAATCTTGTTTCATGGGTGTGCTTCAAGCTCGAGATCTTGGACTGGGAGGTAGTTTTTCCCTTGTTCGGTCAAAAATAGATGTTGTGTCTGGGTGGTGGTCCGGGATCGGAATAAGATCAGATTGGCTCCAGGTCAGATCGGTGTTGGGTGGGTGTCGTCCATGGTCGGCAAACAGGGGTCGATGGCAGACCGGAGTTGATCGAAGACGTCAGGACTGGTGGGTCGATGGGCAGTGGGACGGCGATGCGTGGAAGGTGGCTTCAAAACATCTCATCTCTGTTTGGTTTTGGCTAGGAATTGGGGTGGATGGAGCAGCTCTCCACTGGATGGATGACGGCGAGAGGACGGCGACCCGACATTGGTGGATGGGTGGCAGTTCTGGTGGCGGGATGACACAGCAGCAGTTTTGGGCCGGGTGGGTACGACTTGACCTACCTTCTGGGTTGAGGTATTGGGCTGGTATGCAGCCACTGTGCCCGATCTGGGCTAGTGTTTGGGTATGGTCTCACCTAGTGGATCTTGCCTTAGTTTTTATGTATTTTATTGCTTTACTTTGTTTTTGTTGTCTAGTATTGTGCCTTAGGCGAGAAATAAGTTCCTACATTAGTAGTGTAGGGCTGAGTGGCTTTCGTGCTGGTGTTGGCACTTGTGCTTTGTCTACTCTAGGTAGGCAGCGAGTTCCTTTGTCAAATGGTCGTTGTCACCTAGTGGCAGGGTGAAGCTGAGTGTCGTTGGATTAATTTTCCGGCGGCAACATAGCTGGGAAGCTGTTGTACAATTGAATATTAGGATGTGTAAGCGTGTTGCATATCACCGCTATATCAAAGCAAATAGAGTCGTCATTAGTGTAGTACTCTTTGCTAATTGGTGCATGTTTGAGTATATGAGTATTGTAGAGGTCTCTGATATTGTTTCAGGTCTTTGTAATCAGGGGTTTAGACTTATTGTCCCCCTTGTATCAATAGTTTCATTAATAGAGGCGTGAGGGCAGCCGCACCAGCCCTTTATTTCAAAAAATAATTCCATGTGCTAATCATATAATCTTAATTATACATCAAATTTGCTCTACTTACATGGGATTAGAGCAGAGCATTCTTTCTCTTGATAATAATTTTGTACCTATGTTGATGGTTATCGTGTCTAACAGGCAATCATGTATTTGCTGTGCTTCCGAATGAGATCTTTGATGGATGATCCTCAATCCAAATCATTGCTTGCTGGTCTACCGTTAGAGTCCATTTTGAACACTCAAATTAGCCCATTGAAGGTGAGGATTTGTAGACATGTCTATTGTCATGTAGTCTCATTCCTGACAATAAACTGGTGTAGATCTTATATCTTGTTAGCTTTTTGGTGCTGCGTCCTGTTTCAGGCCACCTTGGGATAACACTCTTTAACTGTCAGATCATAGTGCCTAATTTATTTTGTCTTTCCAATAGGCGTGTGTACCTTCCATAGTGAAGGAGTTCCTATGGCAAGCAAATGCTGCTGGCCTAATCACGGCTGAGGAATTTGATTTTGATGATGATCTGGAATCAGAATATTCATGGGTATGGGGTGGAAAGGAAGAGCTTCACAAGTTGTTCCCTTTTGACCCATGTTTGCTAAGAAATAGTGACAGGTTTGTTTTAGCTTTAATTCCATCTCTCGGTGCTTTTTGATAAATAACATCATGCTGGTAATGCTATTTGGAAACGGAAGATTGGCACTTCAGCCTTTTCACATCAACACTGCCTCTGGATAGTGTTGTGTGGAAAGCAAAAAGAAAAAATAGCCATAAGAATCAACAATTTCAAATTGGTTTGCATGCTTTGCTAACAATAGCTTTTCTGTTTATTAAGATTCATACGGCCCAATTTCATATACTGGTCAATGGTTCAACGAACATATGAAGAGGACAAAGAAGGTTCCAGCGATGAAGATGGTGACGAAGCTTTTGCAGTTGACAATGAGGAGAATGTGATGGATTACGAGATATTGCAATGCTTGGAGGAACAACAATTCTGTGAAGTTGACAATGCATTAAACAAAATGTCCATCACACCAAAGGATTCATTACACAGCAGATTTGGTGATGCGGTGAATAAACCCATGCGAATGCCCTCACGAATTAGACCATCCACAAGTCCAGAGTCTTTATGAATTGAAATTCTTCCTTGCACCCCTCTTTCTTGGAACTGAATTGGTTGTACAAACAAGACATTACCTTGCCACAAAGGATGTGGGCAGTTGATAATGTGAGATGTTGTAATGCTAGGGCTGTTATTCTTTTTGGGTGAAGTTTTATGTATCGAAAAGACTTCGGGAGATTATGAAATTGTAAGATTTGGCAATCTGCCATACTAATGCTCCTAATCTGAAAATATGCAGGTCTTTGAAATTGAACTTAATCTGATGAAAGTATAGGAATGAGGTTGCTCCTAATCTGAAAATATGCAGTTCCTGGTGTTTCTTATGTAAATTTTGATGAACTCCGGCTTGTTCATAAGTTGATTTTGAATTCAATCAACTTTTTTTATATATAAAAAAACTAGCAAGAGAATTGGGATGATGGATCATGGTGCAGCTGTTCTGCTCCTTCATTTTACGGGCCTCATATTCTTCAACTAAAATTTTACTGTTGTTCGATCTCTTCGAAAATTGAAACAGGGGAGGCTAATCAACCGGTGATGCCCAAATTCCCTTCTAGTTTGTTCCTTGTGTTTGGGTTGTCATCGGTTGTTAGTCTGGTAAAACATGGAAATTGAACCGGGAATGTGATATTTTTTAATTTAACAACTCAAGAGAATGTAAAGATATAATGGAAATTGATGAACATGAGACTTTGACCCCCTTGGACCTGCCAGTGATAAGCAAAAGAGAGCATGGGACTTATGGGCAGTGCTCCTTTCTACATAAAAGAAAGTTTCCCAAGGGCTGGAGCTAATAAGAGCGAGCTTGCAGAAGCACAATCCAAGGGTTCAGACTATTGAAGGCGCTAGTTCCAGCAGAAATACTGTAATGCACAAGATCTTCACAGTTGATGCGTATTGTAAGGGACATTATCCGGGAAACCTATCAACCCGTCCTTGTCCTCGTCCCCTCTTAGCATAGCTGTGCTTAATTATTCAGACAAGTATATTGAACAGAGCAATTATTCAGCCACCATGGATTCCTTCCTGTCATCTCCCACACCAACCATCTTAACTCGAGGCTGAGAGGGAAACACAAAAATAGTAGATGCAGCAATTGAAGGCTGAAACCCAGTCGAATATCTGACTGCAGTTAAAGTGAATCTGGGAAGCTGCTGTGCACCTGAGGAAAGCGGGACAAGCTTGTAACTTATGATGTGCTCAGAGTTTGGAAGAATATATACGGTGTCACTGTGAGATCCGGATATTACAAAACTTTGAGCATCTGCCAGGGAAATTTTGGCCTCCTGAAGCAGTTCTGTTTGGTTCTGAATTTTAATAAAATATGTGAAAGGATCACCAAGGATTGCGTAAGGAGGGCACCCCAAACTCACGACAAGAGGTGATGATTCCAGATTCACATCGGGAAGTCTGTGGGTAGTTATAACTGGAGCCACAGAACCAGCTTGTTCAGCATTCCCACAATTTCTTCTCCATTTAAGACACACATTACCCAATATGAGCTTCGAAGAATTCATTTCAGAAGTAACAGTGTATACCTTCTTGAAGGTCTCTCCTGGAACAAGAAGGGCAGGGTTTAAAAGGTCCTCACCACCATGCAAAGAACATGACCTTTCAGTGTCATCATTATCTTTTTCGATAGATAATGATAGTAACTGAAGTGGCACCTCAGAGCAATTCTTAGCACTAACGATGAGTACACTTGTTTCGTTTAAAGGCATCGACACTGACTGATCAGAATCAGGAACTGATTTTGTCCTAGAAAGCAACAAGGGGTACCTGCGGAATGGAAGCATAAGGCGATGGCTAATTGTGATTGCATTCTTTCCCTCAATCTGCAAGCTCTTGTGCACATTAACTTTTTGTGTGTTTGATTCTTTATTATCTGGAGAATAACCCAATGATACAAACAGCATAATTGGTTTGGGTCTGTACCACTTGATTTCCAATTTGCACGACCAGGAGTCTCCACTTTTTAGACAAGGAACCGAAACCAATCCAAAAGCCTTTTGGATTTTCTTAATTTCATCAGTATTCAATTGGGATTCATCTTCTCCTTCTGATCCAGATATACCAACAAGTTCAACGTGATGACTCTCCGCAGATAGTTCTGCATCCCTTGGACTAAACAAACCACCTCCCCTAACATCCACCAGATTGATCTTTAACTCACCTGAATTAACCTCATGTCCCTTGGCTGTGACAGTAACAGGTACTATGAAGCTTTCCCTGATTAAAGCAGGGCCAGAGGCACCTAAAGCAAGATCCACTTCGGGGTCTGGTTCTTCAACTTGAATTGCTCTCTGGCCAGAGAATGACAGAGCAGGGTCCTTGGTCGAATAGGTAATCACACGGTCTTCAAACTTCCAAAGAGGCAAATCATCCATTGAAGCTGGACTTTCAGCTCTACAACAGATAGTAAAGTGGGGTCCCATTTTGGCAATAACAGATATACATTCTAGCTTTCCACTTTGATCTGAACAATCAAAAGTTGTTTGACAGTTAGAAAACAATAAGAAAAAACAGAAATAACAAAGCCATCAATGATACTAAGATGAACTACTGGTACGAAAAGGAGGAATGCTTGGAAGTAATCTAATTCTGAATCATAAAGCAATCACTTGAAGTCTGATTATAAGTTGAACACAGGAATTGCAGAAATCATGACTTCAACCGCAGACACTCCGTGTCTAATAATTACTTACGTGGAGCACAAAAATATGTCATATAAACCCAAACTGAAAGTATATAATGTCCTTAAAAATAAAAAGATAACATATTAACAAAACTATCTAATTCGATTGTGATTTGTGACAGATAAAAATAACCGGTCATCAGTTGTAGCATTTATGGGTTGCGTTATGACCGGAAAAATTTATTCTAACACTCATTAGAGAATAACAAGCTCGGGAGTCATATCAAGATATACAATAGACCAGTCAATCAATGAGATGTCAGGTCATATATGCTGCATGAGTATCAGAATTGATCTGATGTATAATTTAAACATTACAGAATACTCGGGGTTGCATACCAGATTTGATGTCATATGTTAAGCGGAGCCATTTATTTGTAGAAAGTTGCAAAGATGGAGCAGTCTCTCTTCGGCGACCTGATTGGCCATCTGTCAAGGAAGTAACATGAGGCCTTTGGGCATCCATGATGACAAAGTTACAGTAAGATTGATTGAACTGGACTTCTAATTGATCAATCTCAAAAGTAAGTGGTAACTGTGACAAGAGTGATAATGTAACCAATGTGGATGAGCCAGGCTTGGTCATCTGTTCATGAAAAGCAACTGAAGCAAGGAGTACCAATCTAAGGGGACTGACGAGATCGATTTCAAGGTGAAGTGGATTGTTGACACTTATTCTGACATCACCGTTTTCAATAGATGCCAACCCCATTTTTTCACTAACAAGCCCAAAAACTTCTTTATGTATTGTCTCTCTTTGTTGAAGAGTAGCAGGCCCCGCAGGACCAGAATCTTCAAATCTGAAAGACTGGATACCAGTATCAGCTGATATAGGGAGTGCAGCCATCTCAAAGGAGTATTCTATAAATTCTTTAACTTTGCTGTGTTTCCTTGAACCTTCACACAGGTAACCTAATACCTCCCACAGCAAAGTGACCCATCCCTCTTGCCTGTATAGACTTGCAATGCCATCAAAAAGCAGTTTTGCGTTGTTAAAATCATCTGCAGCATAATATTCTCTGGCCATCTGGAACCCACAAAACGAAGCCATTCTCCTAACTTTAAGACTGTTGTAGGATTCACAAGATTTTTTTAGTAAAGCAATAATTTCAAAGGAATCCTGGAACCTTTTTCCTTCAGAAATTGCATAACGCATATACTCTTCATCAGTAAGGCTGCAAGTTGAACAAAATTTACCAAACTTCAGTAACGGATTCCATGAAGATAAAAAGAAAATGAAAAAAAACATGGGATAGAGACTTACAGCTGCATGACAATTGCATCTCCTTCTTCAATCAACCGAGCAAACTGGCCCAAATAGGATGAAGGTGCCACAGATTCAGCACTACAATCAATCTCACCTTCTGACATGGAAACTGCAAAGTCCAAAGACGATCTCTTCTCCTTCAAATAATGAGCAGCCAGCTGTTTCAACATTAAAGAATTATGAATCATTAATTGGTTAATATGATCTGATTGTTAGTTTGAGCTAACATCAGCCGGTCTACACAAAATAGTAGATAAAGGCTATGGGAAGGGTCTGGTTATAATTTAGTAGCAACTGGAGATATCCTGACCAACCAGCTTCTTTTTGTAAAGTTGATGCAACTAAACTATCATGCTGGTTGGAGAGGGGTCAAATCATGCAGTTTTTCCAAATATGGAATGGATATTAGGATACTAGAAAAGATAAGGTTTATCTCCTGAGAAGTCACCTGATAATAATGAGCTGGCCGGAGCTCCCACTCAGTCAAAGGTCTATCTCCAGTACCTGGAGTTAGATGTGAAATGCTCTGAACAGCTGCTGAACTTGTCTCTAGCAACTCCGCAAACACCAAGAACTGTCTACTCATCCACTCCCAGTGAAGAAATATAGCTTCTGGTGATCCTTTAAGTTTACTGTATGTAGTGTTGTGTTGGCAGAACCACGTAACTGCTTCCATAATCTTTCCACCATGCAATAACAAAGTTGCAATTTTGAAATGCACTTGCTCTGCAACAGTTTTTATCTCCACCAAGCGTTGAATGGCCGGCAACCTAGTTGATGCACCGGCAATCACCTTCAAACAAATTTACATACATAAAAAAATTGAATGAATCTACCATTTCAACACCACCAAACCCATGGCAGTAGTTCAATAAGCTACTAACCATCTCAATTATACCCAATTTTTTGACAAAATGGCAAAACTACCAGAGGCAAACCTCACGTAGCGTATGATAAGCATCCTCATAAAACCTTAAAGCTTCCACCCAGTCTCTTCTGAACTCTGCATATACAGCGACCTATATTTTCCCAAAAATTGATAATCAGCATAAGCAGCATTCCAAACACACATTACAAACCCCCGAAAACCTTGACAACCAAATAGAGATTACACAGGCTAATGAACACCACAAAATGGTGGAACTCACTTTGAAGGAATATCGAATGTTCAAGTCAGTAGGGCCAGAACCCTTCCTCTCGATTCGAGCTTTAATCCTTCTTCCTTCATCTCTATAATACGTGACGGCTAGCTCAGCAAACACACTTCCCAATCTGCACAACACCCTCAAACACTCTGTAATTGCGAAACTAAAAAACAAACCTAAACAAAAATGAGTATAAAACCAGCATGATCACCTAAACAGGGATTGCTTAAGCTGTGACTCTTCTTCTGTGTAAAACGTGAGAAGATACTTGGCATCTACTTCAGCTCGTTTTCGCACCGCTACCATTTGATCTTCAGATATTTCTTCTGCATTATCGAATCGAATCAATCAACATTTACAACGGTGAATGTTCAACATCACAACAGTAAAATTGAAATGGAGAAATTGAGCTTTGACGAACCGGTGGAGCTGGAGTGGACGACGACGATGACCAGTTTGGTGCTGCGGCCGTGGAGGAGTCCCTTGAGACTGTCGATTTCGGAGCAGAGCTCGAGCCAATGGGCCGGGTCACCAGAGACCCGATCGGAGGAGATGAGCGCGGCGACGACGGCGGGGACTTTGGTGCGGTGCTTGAGAAGCCAATCGCGCTTGAGAATTCCGGCGGGAGGAGCGGCGGGGCTGGGCTTGGGGTGAGGTAAGAGGAGAGAGGCCTTGGAGAGGTCCGGCAAGGCTAAGGTGTTGATCGGAGGATCGAGGGAGTGGAGGTATGTGGAGATGGAGGAGTGGAGCTCCGGGGAGCCGACGACTGAGACTAGACTCACCGGTGGACTCCGCATTTCCTCTGGATATTCCTCCATCTTCGTCTTCTTCTCTCTACTACTACAACTCTCAGATTCAAATCCCACTTCTGCTTCTGCTATTGAGTCGGATCACATAAGAAACCATGTTTGGGCTCCTATATTGGGCTGCTCAAAACATTTTTTACCCAAAACATTTTTTTATCTCCCCCGTTAGGTAGGGGAGCTCTAAACCTAACCGGTTAGTTTCGTAAGTGTATCGGTAACCCGATACATTCTAAAACTAACCGGTTAGTTTCATAGAAGTGACTTGTATATACGATTTAGTTTCAAAGCTAAAGCTACCAAGAGAGGTCCGAATAAGCGAGGCCACAACCATACATGGGTAGCACACATAAATGTGTTGTATTTTATTCAAACCCGATATTAACTAAACCTAAAATATTTTCTTTGAATCACAAACATTCAATCTTTCGTCGTTGTGTTATTAGATCATCATTTAGAAGTGTTGAAGATATGAATTTATTATGTGTATATGGAGGAAATGTGTGGCATGTAGTTTCTTTTCTTTTTCCTGAATGAATGTAATTTTGTTGGTATGGATCTTATAACAGTATAAAGACTAAGCAATAAAAAGAAAGATGAGAATAAGGTTCAGAATGGAGAAGTGAAGAAACGCCAATTTGAATAGACAAATTCAATGTTCAACAATGACTTTCTGCTATGCAGTATGCACAGGAGGGACACACAAGGGAGTAAATACAAGGTGAGACATCAACACCAATGCCAATGCGCACTAGAAATTGAGTGTGGAAACCCATATGTTGGGTCCAGAAAACAAATCATATTTTGAATTTGATTCTTAGATACAAGAGATATATATATATATATATAGGGAGGTTTGGTTATTTTCAAATTTACAGCAGTTTTCTTATACGATTTGCCAGAAACCATATCCAGCAAATCGTAGACCGACGCATCACATGCCAATGGCTTTGGACCGGGGCAGGCACAACAGCATATTTTACAGACCAGGACCAGCTGAAAGAGCAATCCAGGCATGCTCTATCAGGCTCATGACTCGGGAGGGGTACACTTCAGAATGACTCGGCATCTATTAGCTGACTAACTTTGTGGTATCTCTAATGACCATCATGAATGACCTGCAAGCAATGATTAACCTTCAGAAAATGATAGTATAGAGCAGCAAATAAATTCGACAGGAAGGCTAAGTTTATTGATGATACAATGATGAACATATATCATGTTTCACTGTTCTTTGAACAATGGTTTATGGAATACCCGCTGCCTTAGAGGTGAACTAAACATCCAAAAGGATCTGAGGTTCATCAACCTAGTGAGCTGGCTGGTTCATTCTGAATTCATAAAAGTACAACCATAGGGTTTCGGGTAATATATGCATCAGCATCATTCTATGTTCAACCAGTAAGACTTGATGCATATTGAAAACTATATGGGTGTTGGGTTGAAAAAGAACGTGAAAGGTAGATAATCATTTGTTTGAATTGAGCATAAGGTACTAACTTTATGCTACGGGTGACAAAGTGAAACAGAAAATCTACTTTGTAAGGGAAATACCTCTAGAAAGCAAAGATTATAATTTGCAAGGCTAGATTTAGAACCTGCCACTTTAGTGGCAGTAGCTTCTCTTAGTCCTGCTGCAATCTAAGGATTACCTGCATACCCCACAAAGACCAATATAATACCAAATATAAATGCATATTAGGCAATAAAAACAGTTATGACCTCTACCTCAAGATGTGACCTTTCTGATTTACCAGCTATCCTGCAGTTTGATCAGAACTGCTGGTGAACTGAGAAGAATTAGTCGGAAGAATGAGTTGAGCTCCTGGAGCTGGTGCAGCTATACCTGAGAAAACCGAGCAAATCAGAATCTTATGCATGAATTATATCCCACTGCATAAACAATTCGGATGCCAAAAAAAGCAGCCAAATGATTGCCAAAAATATAGAATCATCAGGAGAATATACACCAAATTTGCTCAGAACATTAACATGTGTGGAAAATAAAACTTTGAGAAAGATGTGGTGTCATTTCTAAGAATAGGAAAAAAAATCATTGCCTGCAGGATATGGTGTTTGAATTGTGGGAAGGGCAACTGGTGATGCTCCACTGACGTTGGACCCAGTGAATTGCATGACATGATGGCCTGGAATTCCATAGCCTTGAACCGTTGTAAACCCAGGATTGCCGGAAGGAGAATGACCTACTTGTCCATAGGGATATACACCCGGGTTGACTGTCCCAGGTACACCATACATCTGAAGGTATTGCTGATTCATGTAAGGACTGTAGACACCCTGCTGAAAATTTGATGAACAGAAAATGATAACAAGTTAGTTTTCCATCAGTCAAGCACAACCGTTGTAATCTTTAATCCCATACAACTCTTTGTTATTATGTGCATGATATTCACCTGTGGGTAGACATATTCAGGTCCATATGCCGTGTACCTGAAATACAGAAACTGATGAATCTCTTGAGATCAAAAAGACAAATTTTACATTGTAAGGAACCCAAGCTCCCTGTCAAGCATTTTGAACATGGTTGATCACCAATTAAGGAATATCTATAATTACTCAATTTGACGCATAAAACCTATATTACGATTACTAACCAAAGTGCTGTGGATCTGTCATACTAATGCAAAAACATAGAGCTACAAAGTGGGCAAAACAAGATACGACGGTTACCAACCACTGAAGCATGCCTATTAGACATTTAAATGCTAGTATGGTTCTGTAGGACTCGAGTGTGTCCCAGCATTCGATGATAACACTTTCATATGAAATGTCATGAAAAAACAATGTGTATCAAAGTATGCTACAGTAATTCACTGTAGCTAGCTGAAGTTTCAGGTTGTATTCAAACTCAAAATGTTGAGCTAAAGACACCAATTCTGAAAGCTGCAGACAACCCGAGCCACATTGCATCGTTATAAACATTAGAAGAATGATACTTGAAACATGGTATGAAACTAAGAGATCAAGTGGTCCAAGCTGAAATGATACATTCTGCAGTTAGACAAGAACAGCCAAAATGCATAAGCCCCACACTCAACTGAGCTCAACTGTAACCTTGACATGATCATACAAACACTAGTAACTTAAAAGCTAAAACCCACCCATAAGAAGGGTAAACAAACCCGGGCTGATAAGCATGAGAAAGAGGGTGGTGATAGCCAGGACTCCCCATGTAAGCACCTCTTGGAGCTTGCACACGACTGA
Organism: Comarum palustre; assembly: GCA_951800085.1. Classification (NCBI taxonomy): domain Eukaryota; kingdom Viridiplantae; phylum Streptophyta; class Magnoliopsida; order Rosales; family Rosaceae; genus Comarum; species Comarum palustre. The sequence goes on along the minus strand of OX637588.1, from coordinate 4,916,808 downwards.
GGATTGGCGCCGGTGATCTCAATTGCCCTACAAATTAGCCAAAGAAACCATCTTGTAAACAAAACCACACTCGGAAAGCAGTAACAAAGTACCCGAAAACGCTTGGAACGCGAAAATTGCTTACCAGGGAAATGGAAAGATGGCCGAGGCCGGCCTAATGAAGCAAGATTACAGTTGGCCCTGCGGCCATCAATAACGGGATTCGGGTCCGCACACGCCCTCCTTGCAGAGTCGGGATCACGAAATGTCACCTAAAAACAACACACAACTCAAACAGATTAACAACCAAGTTTCCGAACCGTTGAATTCGTAAGACAATATAGTAACAGAGTACTGACAAAGCCATAGCCCTTGGATCGGCCGGTGTTCTTATCGGTGATGACGACGGCCTCGAGTATATCGCCGTACTGGTCAAAGTGACGGCGCAGCGTCTCGCTCTGGGTCTCCCAGGCCAGCCCTCCGACGAAGACCTTCGTCAACGTCGTGTCCCCAAACGGCGAACTGAAAAGCGGTTGTTGATTGTGTTGTTGTTGTGGGTAAGCCATATACACACGCCTACATGCATAAATCTACACACAAAACCCGAGAGACCCTCTGAACCTCTCTGAGAGCCAATAAGAGAGATCAAAGGGATTCAAAGTGGAGGGCCCAGAAGAGGGTTGAGCTCCATGGTGCTAGAAAACCCTAGCTTAGTGGCCTAGTGGGTTTACTGGGTAGGAAACAGAGAGTATTAGGCACTAGACCCCTGTATACATAAAATAGGAAACAGAGAGTTTTGGGGTTCAGATCAAATAGGGTTTTGGTTAGGAAAGGTGAAAGATGGATGTTGATGAATTGACGACGATGATGATCAACTAGGTCTAAGACCCAATTCAACAAAAAAGGAAAAGGGGGAGACAAACAGAAACCAAATTTTCTTTCACCTAATTGGGGCTTTTAGAATTATTTTTTTTCCCAACAGTTTTGCCTGAACATGACTGACACCGAGGGATTTGCTGCTAATCATCAATGTCTCTCAGGCCCTCAGCTGAGCTGGTTTTTCTTTTCTTCTTTCTCTCTCTTTTTTTTTCTTTCAGAAACTTCTTGAAATTTTCAATATTATTTTCATAAATACTACCTTCTTTTTCTTTCAAAAAAAAAGAGAATAGTGCTCATACATGACTGCATAAGTGACACTGTGACATAACACAACAAATTATGTCTCTTTGTGTAATGTTAACCAATGATGAAAAAAATTTGGTTTCTCTGTTTCTTGTTTACATGATTTAAAGTCATTAACTTAAATAAAATAACATCATAAAATCACATTATAGTCAATCTAATAATTTTAAACCATTCAAGCAAATCTAAATAAAGAAACCAAACTCTAAAAAAAATGAAGCTTCTTAGTAAGAGAAAAACATACAATACCAAAAAAGTATTATCTCAAAAATTACATTATTATATTAGTGTTCTCTGTTATAACTAGCATTACATCAATATTATTCTTTAAATAAATATTAAATAGTTTAAATGTATTTATATATCAACTAAACTATCTTAAAATGAATGTATTAAATTATAGCTAGTCTTACTTGAGTCATTTCACTAGCTACTTGAGTCATTTCACTAGCTAAATATAGCTAGCGAGATAGCTGAAAGTTAAAATATTTTAAATTTGGCTAGTCTGTTGGAGCTCCGAAAACATTAAAAAAAACTAAACACGCTCCCCAAAATAGCTAAAAGCTAAAATAGAGAGTCTGATAAAGTTGTTCTAAGTTAAATAATTTTAGTTTGATACTAATGACATATGTCATTACAATTAATTAATAACAAATTAATAATTAACACACAAATATATATATATGCATATATACTAATTACTAATTATATAACAATATTATATATATATATCAATTAACATTAATTATAATCAAAATATTACTTAATTCATACTATATATATGCATGAACACAATATTATAATCAAATTAATATATATATATATATATATATTACAACAACTTCATATATATATTATCAAATTAAAATCGATCAACTCAATCACACTCAAAATCCAATAATTCAACTCAAATTAAAACTCAAAATCAATATATATAACTCAAATAAAACTCTTAAATCAACCCAAAAACAAGATATATACACATATACGTACCTATATATAGCGTCACAAACTAATTTTGGACAGATTTCGACGACACCCAACAATTTCGCTAACACCCAAACTTTTTCTCCTGTTTTTTTTCACATGAGCTGCTGTCTAGATTTGAAAATATAAGGACTTTTAGCCGATGAAATTATATAGTTCGTCGGCTAAACTTTAAAAATTTCGTCAGCTATAGTATGTAAACTATAGCCGACGAAAAAATTATTTTAGCTGACTAAAAAACATTTCGTCGGCTAAAAATCTACTTTAGCCGACGAAAAATTAACTTAGCCAACGATTTTTTGTTTCGTCGGCCTGTTTTTTTCGTCGGCTATAATGTTTATTCTGGTAGTGCATGGTAATCAAAATTATAGAAGAGTGAGGATCACATTACTAGATACACTATAAGAGCAATTTCAACAATGTTAGTCATATTTAAGTCAAATTTAAGCTAATAGCTAAAAAGTTGTTTTGACTAGTTACTTTAAAAATCTCTCTCAATACTCTCTATTTCAACAAAAGTTTGATTTATATTATTAATTAAATAAATAAAAGTTCATTTAAATGTGTTTTAATAATACATAAAATAACTTAAAAGGAATATTATGAATTAACAAAGCTAGTCACTTAAATAAAACAGCTAGTCTGTTTTTTAAATATAACCATAGATTTTTCATTGATAGACAAAAGTCAGAATGACATCATACAAGAGTCCTGAAAAACAGGACAATCAATCATCATTATATTGAAACCTTACACTCATGTCAACATAAGTCTAGCAAAGACAAGGCCCAACAAATTCTATAATATATGAGAAACATAAATTATAAGATATTATTATAAGAATAAAATAAAGAAAAATAACACGATCTGAACCGCCCACTCCTAGCCAAAGTGAACTGTCGCCCCCACCTACTCGATCACCCTTCTCCTGAAAAACCTTAATAGAGAGGGGCAGACGTTCCTGCTCAATCAACAAGAAAAAAGGCCGCCCAACAAGTGGGCCTGAACCCCTTATTTAGACTAAAACTAGTAAAAACTAATTTAAACAGACTCATTAAGCTAAAGGGCCAAGCAAAACCAAACAACATTAAGAGAAAGGCCCAATTGAAGGCCATCCCTTGCCAGCCACCGCCCTCACTGCTCCCTTGCCGACCACTGCCTTTTCTTTACTGCCGTCTCCATCACCACAAATCAAAGAGATGCCATCATGTCTGACAGAACTACAATAGCAACGTATCACTAGCAAAACTCCAAACCTACAATAGCAAATTCCAAGCTCACCGGATCCACACCACGATCTCCAATCAGCCCCACATTCATAGCATCACAGTGAGCAGAGATCTGGAATTTAGATTATGAAATGAAGAATCGAACCGGCAAAACTTTGAAGACATGCTTCGGTTGCTCTTGGAAAAACCTTCAACCGAAACACCATCGCCGGTCCTCCACTCTCTTACTGCCGGTCTAAATTCAAATCTCATACGGTAGCAAAGTCATGAGGAAGACTAGAGGCCACCACAAGACAAGATCGGTGTTGGGATTTGCCGCTGCTAGGGTTTTTGAGAGAGAGATCACAATATACCTTTTTTAATAGCTAGTCTGTTAGAGTTAGTAAAACTAATGAAAAACTAAACTGACTCTCTAAAATGACTTAGAAATTAAAATGGTTAGTCTGTTGAAATTACTTTGATCCATGCAAAGAAACAAAATGTTACCATACAAAATTTTTCCAATTAGTGGACTATAGAGACTGGTGAAGCATATAGATATAAGCAACATTTGTCAAAACTTCAGGTGAAAATGGTGGAAAACTGGAAATGGACAAAATCCAGATACATATGGAGCATAGTTTCCCTGCTAAACTAAACACAAAATCCAGAAACTAAATTGTGTTTAAAATCAAAATTAGGTCATATAGTGGATAGAGATGGAGAATGTGAAGCGACGTGGGGAATTAGACATTATAGAATTTTTAGATCTCTCTCTTTCTTTGTCTTGTCTTTTCTTTCGTGAAAGAGACGCTCGCAGAAACAAAAATGGATGACGGAGGCTACTACGTACTGTATAATAATGCTGCTCCATTTTGCATCTTTTTTATTTTAAAAACAACTATATATGTAAACCCTAAGAAAATACAAACCAGTCGCTCTCCTACGAGTGGGTTTTTGCTGTCCCTGAGATGAAGTGGATACTTAACTAAATCAGTGTTTTGGGGTTTTCTCCAGTAAATCCAAATGAAAGCTGGGAACATACGCATCGTATGAAGTTTCGGGGAAATTATTCTGCATATCTTTTGCCAAGAACTACTAATAACGTGTTCAAGTAATATTTCGTGCCAAGAACTGTTGACCCGTTGGAGTACATCTTAACATGTTGTCCAGAGTTAACTGTTGAACCTGTTCTTGATTCCGGAATTAATTTAAGAAAATACATTTGATAGTGCTCCAAATTCCAGAGTTTCAATACTTTTCGATCGTCTCATTGTGTAATAAGGTGTAAGAAATGTATGTATTGTATATTGCAATCACTTCATGTGTAGAAGCTAGCTGATACATATATTTTGTTTTTTGAAATATAATCATAGGTTTTTTATTTATAGACAAAAGTCAGAATGACGTCATACAAAAGTCCTCACAAATAGTACAATCAAACACCATTACATTGAACCTTACACTCATGTCAACATGTGCCTAGCAGACACCAGACCCAACAAAATCTATAATCTATAAGAAACATAAATTATAAGACATTATTTTAAAAAAAAATAAAGAGAACAACAGGATCGCCCACTCAATACTAGGCAATCAGCAGCAAGAGGAGCACACCGAAGTCCAGTCTGAACAGCACCCAACATCCGTCTCCACCATGGCAAGAGTGTTTATTGGCCCAAGAAGCCTACTATGGCTACTCGGCCCAGTCAGCTCCCTCAGCCCAACAGCCTTCCACTATGGTCTTCCTTGCTGGGTCAAACCCAGTTTGAAAACTAGGTTTTGCCGCCGAAAAAACCGGAGACGCAGCCTCACCCCACCGAGACCTTCTCTGGCAAACACAACCTTGTTCCGCAGCCATGTAGCAGAACAACCTGCCTCATCGAGAACAAGCTTCGATCAACCACGATCTAAGGAACTATTCCTCCTACACTAGTCGTCGATCTGGATCCTTGCAAGTAGTCAACCACAGCCGCCGACCCCAACCACAAGTCGTCGCTGCCTTCGAAAGCATCGCCAACCCCAACCACCAAACACGATCGAGAGTCTCCCTTCGAATCACCGAAGCTACTCAAAGATCCGCCCTCGCCGTCTATGATGATCTGGAATGCTCCTCCTCCGATCTAGTCGGATGAGACCGTCCCGTAACCTTGCTCGATCAGTCGCTCTCCTACGAAACCCTAGTAGAGAGAAAGCCGACAGTAACACACAGACCAGATAACTAGTGGTCCTAGGGCAGAAGCACAGCCCCATCCACCTCCCCCAGCAAGGAACTCACTGTCGGTACAGTCCCCTGTTAAGAACTGCAGTGTCCGGCGCTGCTCCTCACACTCACCCCTCCAACCTTGGACCAAGCTTCTCCCTTGGTGCCAAGCTACCTGACCTGGATCAATACATCCTCTTCCGAGATCAAGACAAAGCGACGAGAGTCACCGGCATCTGGCAAGGAGAGAAAAATTATAAATTGTTTGAGTCTCTCTCGTGGCGGCTCCTCTAGAGTTTTTCCTCTCATTGAAATATTTTGTGCTAGCTGATACATATAGGATACATATAAATCTATTTTATGAATCAATGACAAATATTATGATCTTCCAATCACTCTACATAACTATTGATTGATTGTCTAATAATGCATTATCCATAATTATCCCCATCATACATTGCCATGTTAATGCTAATACCTAAGCTGATGTGCTTTCCTTCAATACTTCTATAACACCCCGCCCTAAAATTTACGTTTTTACCAGGATCATGCGGGTTACAGTGGGTTGTAACCGCGCTGTTAGTCTTCCCTGAACTAATATTCGAGTTTAATGGCGAGATATTCTCGATTCTGGGTGAAGATAGAATTAATGTCCTGAGGTGATAGATTATATTAATACGAGTCATCTGGTATGTCCGGAATATTTTTCAGAGCTTCCGTCTATTTTCTACGAATTTCAGAAGTTTCGGTAATAAGGAAATTACCTTTGATAAATCAGTAAGAGGTAAATGGTAAAAAGGGAATTCATTCTAGGCCATTGGATCAAGACCCATTGATTTTAGGTCGTCCATTCCCTCTATTTAAAGAGAGGAGAAGCTTTGACTTCCGTCAAAACTTTCCCTTCTCTCTCTCTCGACTTCTCTCGGCCGAACCGGCGACCTCGACGTCGCTCCGCCGTCGGCCATCACTGGCCGGAAGACCACCACCGTTCACTTCATCTCCTTCTCCTCTACCTAGCCTTGCCTTCAGCTCACCGAAACAACCACCGTGGAAGGAGATCAACAGAGAAGAGGAGTGGCGGTCAACGACCATTTTCTGGCGATCCAGGCGACGGAAAGGCACATGATCAGTATCATTCTTCTCCCCTCTTCTTCTTCCTTTCCTTGCCATTTACTTGCTCGATTCGAGTCTAATTTGAAAATCTCTATTTCTCTGTTTTTCTGCAATTTTCGGCTGACTACCACCGTTCGCTTCCTCTCCTTCTCTACCCAACCCTGCCCAAAGCTCACCGAAACAGCCACCGTGGGGGAGATCGACCGAGAAGAGGCATAACGGTCAACGACCATTTTCTAGTGATCCAGGCGGCGAAAAGGCGCGTGATCAGTATTATTTTTCTCCCCTCTTCTTCTTCTTCTTCTTCTTCCTTTTCTTGCCATTTGCTTGTTCGATTCGAGTCTAATTCGAAAATCCCCGTTTTTCTGCAATTTCTAGGTTCTCGAGTTCTTGACTCTGACGAGGAGTTTTTTGGTCTTCTGGTGAGCTTCTCTAGCCTGGGCAAGGGTGGCAGTGTCTGTTGGGAGCTTAAGCACGTCTTGGGGAGGCAGTGGTGGAAGTTACAGAGGACACTCTCAGCAGAGTTAGGAGGAGGAGGTGAGAGACAGATTTTTTGTTTTAGTTTCGAATTTTTGTTGTATGGTGACTGAATTTGGTTCTGTTTGCATGTTTGTTGTAACTTGGTGATTCGAAGAAAATGGGGAAACTATGGCAAAATTCTGGCAAGTTGATTGGAATTCGATGACGGTTCCGACAAGACAGTGAATCTGACAGAAATGCCTTGTGATGATATAACTTGGGTATCTGCATGAATTGGTTGAGTGTGTTCACAGAGTACATGATTTCAGGTTGGCTAACTATGAGATATACCAGCTTCCTAACCAGCCTGCGGTATCGAGTGTGATCCTTGAGAGTTTCACTCCTTGTTTCTGTTACACCAAATCAGGCTCCATTGGGACAGTTGCCAGATTTGCTCCAAGTAACCCAGCCTCTTCCAATGTGTACTTTCATTGACAAACCATAATTTTAGTTATAGAACGTGCAACTTCAATACCAAAAAAGTATTTCAGTGGACCAAGGTCATTAATCTTGAAGTAGCTATTGAGAAACGGTTTGATGTCACTTATAGCATTTTCATCATTTCCTTTTATGACCATATCATCAACATAAAGTAGCACAATAGTAATTGAATCCCCATGGATCTGCGTAAACAGTGAGTATTCGTCACGAGACTTCTGAAATCTAATCTCTTGTACGGCACATGAAAAATGTCGGAACCAACTATGAGATGTCTGCTTCAAGCCACAAAGGGACATGTGGAGTCAACAAACTACATTCTTCCCTTGTCGACAATAACCCGGAGGTGGAAGCATGTAGGCCTCCTCTTTGAGTTCTATGTATAAAAAAACATTTTCACATCCATATGGTGTAATGACCAATTCCAAACAGCAGCTACTGCTAGTAAGTAATATATAGTAATGAGCTTCGCAACTTGGGCGAAAGTATCTTTGTAATCGATACCTTCGCGTTGAGTGAACCATTTTGCAACAAGTTGAGCTTTGTAACGCTCGATGCTTCCGTCAGCATGGTACTTGATCTTATAGACCCACTTGCATTTGATGGGTCAGTGGCCAAGGGATAGAGGGACCATGGACCATGTGTGATTGTCTTCAAGGGCATGTATTTCAGAATTCATTGTCGTAACCTACTATGAATCATGTTTAGCTTTTTCCTAATTTTAAGGCCCAACCAAGTTTGATATAGTATGAATATATGAATGATATGTATTAGACAACCAGAGTAAGAAACATACTAGTGCAGGGGATATCAAGTATCAGACATAGAGGAGGAGGAAGAGGCGTCAGGGCCCATGAGAACAACATGGTGTATTTTGTAATCTCGAAGGTATGGTGGAGGTCTATGTGACTGAGTGGAACGACCAAGATCAAGGATGGTGGTATCGATCTGGGACGGTGGTGTCAAGACCCACCCTGAATAACACCCTCGAATCTGAATCAAGTATTATGAGGATATCACCTCCAAAGAAGATACTACTGAAATTTTGCCATAATCTCCTTTAAAAATTGACAACCCTACCTGCAAGTCGACAAACACTTCCATAACAAATAATTCAACCATAACACCTAGAGCCATCCGACTTCTCATTTCACATTCCCCAAACTAAATACAACTTATCCTAACCAATTTTTATTAACATCCCAAGACAATCAGAGCAATTCTATCAAAAGAAGAAATATATAAATAAAAATGCAAGAGAGAGCGATTGTGTTGACTATGCCTCATCTCCATGTACGTTTGACCTCTTCTCGGTTGACATGCAATCTGAGCATTTGAAAATGAATGGCCTAAGGGAGAAACATTTTAAAAATGTTAGAGTGAGTGAACAAAAATAAATATCCAAAAATAAGTACTGAAGTTAAGAAATATTGAAATCATCATTAATACTCTCCCTTAAAATTTTTTGAAAAACATTTGTGCAAGCCACAATTGGAAATTAGGAATTAAATGACGTAGAATAAAAGTTATGACAATAAGGGGAGTGCTTCTACAATAAGGAAATTAAATGAACAAAGCTAGCAAATCAACTACAAAAGAGAAGATTAGTTGTATTGTATCTAAAAAATAAGGGGAGTGCTTCTAATGAGGACCAAGTGAGGACTTTCAAATGAACGGTTGGATCAAGGTTTTCACTTTTAATTGATAGTTTCTAATTTCCATGTGCATTTGATTCAACCATTCATTTGAAAGTCCTCACTTGGTCCTCATTATAAGATCCTCATTAGAAGCTCCTCCAAAAATAAGAAACATATTAAAACAATACAAAAAATAAGAAATTATTATAGCCTAAAGGGCAGGTTTTTAGGGTCGGGTCGGGTCGGGCCAGGTTCGGCCCTAAAGAGCTCATTAGAGTAGAGTCGTAGGGTAGGGCCGGATTTCATTTACTCACCCCTTACCCTACTCGAGAACGGCTAGGGCCGGGTAGGGCTTCGGCCCTAGAGGGTTGACGAGGTCGGGTAAATTCCAAGATTCCAAGGGAAGGGCTAGGGCCGGGTTGGACCTCGTCACATATTCCCCGACAACGGCGCCAAAAATTGACGAGGTCCGCTAGGCGGCCTGTAATTTAAAACCCTATCATTGTAGTAACTGTAAGTAGGGATCGTTCTAGCCGGGGACACTAGGGAAAGATTATATCTGCATTAAAATAAGTTAGTAATATTCACAAATATAAGAGAAAAATGTTAGTCCATAAATATAAAACAAAAATCTTTTTTAGCGTCCCCGACAACGGCACCAAAAACTGACGAGGCCGTTTAAAACAATCTGTAATTTAAAACCCTATCATTGTAGTAACTGTAAGTAGGGATCGTTCTAGCCGGGGACACTAAGGAAGGATTATATCTGCATTAAAACAAGTTAGTATTATTCACAAATATAAGATAAACATACAAGTACAATTATGTCACAACTATATAAGTATAAAACACATAAGTACAATCATATGCAATCAGCAAAATATAGACATGACATCGATATGTATATACAAAAAGAATTAAATTATTTACAAGCTATTCACATATTTACCGAATTATGATGAGGGTTTTTATAGTGATTTCTAGGGTCCTAAATCTAAATCTAATATTTACAATAGATGGTGGTCAAACATCACTTAAGCATCAAATAACACAAACATCGTTAAGAATGCAAATCAATTTCATGCAAGGAACAATAACAACATTTAGATGATCCTAGATTTTAATTAATTCCAATCTATTAGACTTCTCATGTGTACTTAGAAACTTCCTTCCGGCCTGATTCTAAGACATATATGTGTCACCCTTATTTAAGATTTCCCTCTGGCCTAAATTAAACAAAAATACACTTACGTTCTAGAGTCGATTAGAGACATGATCCTAGGTATGGCGTCACTCATCCTATTAGCATGCAAATCACTCACCCTAACAACCCTTTGCAATAACTAAAACCAATAACTTCCTTCCGGCCTGAACTTAATCCTAGGTTACTACGGCTTATTAAACTCACCCCTTTGAAAACATCCGTGCACTAGACTATCCTAGGGTTCGATTACATGATCAGGTGGTGATTAATCAATTAAAGTTTAACATGCATGAAAACATAAACTACTGCCCTAAATCACAAAACTAACAAACACAACATAACGTTATATACTACACACATTCACATGCAAATCACAAAGAAGAACATGCAATTGAACATAGAATGTAAAACCGATAAAAACAAAAGATGAATAATATAAATAAAACACAATTACATAGTAAAATTACATAAACCGTATGAAGATCCATACCTAACCTACCTAGATTAGATCGGCTAAGGAATGGTTAAGAATTGGTGGAGGATTGGCGGCGGTGAAGTGGTGGCGGCAGGTTTGAGAATTTTCTGTGTAAACGGGTTTTTAGGTAGAACTTGGTTATTCTAAGCAAAATTAAATTGTTTGACGGCTCTAAAAATGAACTAGTACATGTCTATTTATAGAGAGAAACCCTATAAAACTCGACAACCCCTTGTCCACATTGGATTGGACTTCTTATGTTTCCTTGTTGCACTAGACTTTGACTTCTTCAATGGCTGACTTGGATAGTACTCCATGGACTTATTTCTGAATTTTGGACTCCCATACAAGTTAAGGGATCAATGTAGGACTCTCTTACACGTTTTGGGCTCCATAGGACAGCTGAATCCCCTCCATAATCTCGGTAGAACAAGTTATCCTGTTTTGACCGGGAGAACTTTTCTAGTTGCTGTTTTTGGCTTCTCCTTGGTGATTTCTTCAATTCTTCTTCTAAACAACTTTTTATATCATCATTAAGCTCTTCATTAATCATTTGGCATGCTTAGGAAGGATTTTGATGAAGAAACACACTCACGAACTCGGTAGACAACTTCAGCAAAATTTGTCATGTTTCCAGCAGACTGACCTTCGGCCATTGATTCCATCATAACTTCTTCCTCAGAACTTAGATTGCTGAGATTCGAAAATATTTAGACACTAGACATCCACAGCTTTCCATCCATATATGGCACATCTCCTGGTTCCTCCTGGATCGTCCTAGGGAAATTTTTGAAGTTGAGTTATGGTTTCTGTAAATCCTCTGTTTTTGTTCCGAATTCATGTTTTTGACCTCTTATCTTTCTATGCTTCTTTTGCTACATTCCACAAGTCTGATCCTCATGATTCTTATTTCGTTAAGTTCATATACATGTCACCTAAACATTATAGAAAATTAATCAAGTAATGACAATGTATAAATTCACAGAATCATAAGAAATAACACGATAACTTCATAAGTCAGATTTTAACAAATTAGTGCACATTTTCTCTACTTTACGTACATTTTAGCCATTGCTCTACAGAAAAACCCTTTATGATATATACATAACAATACTAAACTAATAATGGATAAACAAAGCATAAATGGGGATAAAAACATATTAAGAACGTAACATAAAATGCTCCTATCAAAGGTAGAGCGGTTTTTAGAGCTGGCTAGGGTCGAATGACCAAATGATGAGGCCTACCGATACACTATCTCATTGGACAAGTGAACAGAACTTCTCCTTGGATTTTATTTCCAATTTTGAATTTTTCATGGCCAGTTTAATATATATAGGGTCCTTCTAATGAGGGATCCATTTTTTTGTTCATTTCTAGGGATAGGTCCACACCATTTGATCTGTTTTTTAATGAGTTTGGATGGTTGAGATTAAAACAAAATGGTTAACACTTATGTCAAACCTACACCGTTCAAAATCATTAAAAATAAATCGAAACTTTAGATGTCTTAACGATCACCAAATCACATGAAATTTTTTAGAGGTGATCTACTCATGTAGCCCAACAAACTGAACGGTGGAGATCCCGAAATTTGATCGAGAAGTTGGTGTAATACCTTATTCTTAGAAATAATAAAAAAATGAATCCCTCATGGACCATATATATATATATCATAACCAACCCAAACCAAACATGGGCTTGTATTTCAATTCACCAACTTAACTTTTACTTGATCTCAACCCAATCGATAAGGTTAAGCAACTCTTAAACGCTGACATGGAATGATGGATGATATCCATGAACAATGGGCTTTGGGGGCAATGACGTCCGGGAAGGTATTTGATCTTGAGATTTCTGAGGTTTAGCAGGATCAGACCAAATTCGTTTTGATTGTTTGACCTTAAATCTAAACTACCGTAAAGTAATGCAGTATCCCCAACGTGTTAAACTTAATATCCTCGTGTAAAAACTATAGGTGTGTTAAATCATAAACTATTTTTACTGGATAACTTTTATGTTGTGATTTAAAGTTAGTTTATTGTAACTGATAAATCGTAAGATTCGAACGTATATATAGATAAACTACTTAATTAGTACGTCCTTTAATAGGTTTAGTATTTGTCTCATGATATGGATGCAAGTTGAGCTCTCAACTGATGCACACGAACATTACATTGCAATCATACTTGCTTGGGTTGGATGTCATCAACACAATAGAACCTACTTCGAGTATCAAAATCGATGATAATAAGAATAGTCTAAACAATTAGCAATTTGCTCATTTCCAACAACCCAGACAAATTCAATTGTGTTATACTAATTAGCGTTCATACCCTTTTCAAAATATTAGCATTCTTACTCAGTCAATTCTGTGATATTTGTACCTAACACATATATCCACTACTATTAGAACTTATATGAGATTTATCCCAAAGGAGAATTTAATGTTGTAGTCCTTATAAGGTATTATCCTTATGACTAATTAAATTGGTGTAAAACCTTGATTGGGCTTGGTGGGATTTTCTATTGAGCTTTCCAATATGTAAATAATTATTTATATAATTATATATATAGTCAAAAGACGGGCTTTTGAACTCTAGTTGGATAATTTCAGAATTATTTATTTTAGAAATTAAAAATAAGATAATATGTTTTAACTGTTGGTGAACAGTTTTAACTGTTTGAAACCAATGTAACTGTTGGTTTTTGACTTTACATATACAACGACAAATGTCGTTCATTCCCATCAGTTTTCTCTTCTTCTTCTTCCTCCTTTGTTCTTATTTCTGGAAAAACATACAGTAAATTCGCCAAGGCAAGTTCTTGTGCAAGAACTTGCACTATATAGTTGTATCCTCAAGATAGACGTCCGTAAACTACAGCACAAGTGGGGGCAAATTTCTGTCTTAGGTCACTGCTCGCAGACCTCTATCTGATCAATCAAGTTAGTATTTTTCGTATTTTGATTTGTTGTTATTTCAATTCTATTTTGATATATTGTTATTGGGGTAGAAGTTATAGATTGGTCATAACATTCTGTAGTGACATTTTTGGCTACAACTACTTGTTGGTTGATCAAGTACTCAAAAACAGTTCTAGATTATTAGCTGCTACAACATAATCATAAACCAATAGGGAATTGTATTGTATTCTTATGAATGTGTCTTTTATCATTTGATAAAACTTATCCTAGAAGTATATAATATGTAAGGTCTAGTTTAGTACAACTTTGCATTACAAAAAATCAGTTTTTATTTTAAATTTTATAGTTTTTGGTAAACTAAAGAAAATCTGTTTTTTTAAATTACAGGTTATTGGCATTAATTTTTAAAAGCAACTTCAATGTTACTTTTAAAAGCTACTGCGATTAAAAACACTAAAAATTATTATATTTTGTTTTGACGTCACCTTTAAAATTAATATTTATCAAACATAAAACTATTTTAATTCACAGTTGATTATTTTCGTAGAACAACCGAAACAATTTTAAAAAAAATCACAACAATACCAAACTATGAAATAGGTATGTATCAAAAATTCAAAACAAACAATGTGGGGAGCAAAGGATCAATGATTATTGAATCAAGATACAGATTTGTAAGAGTAAGACACCAAGACCCTACACATATAATACATATATATAGGATGTACATTATTGTATATGTATTGAGCTACCTAGTTCACGAACAACACGGCATGTTGAAATGACGTGAAGATATGTATTGTAGCAGAAGTAGGGTTAAAAGAAAATGTATGCATGTATTGCATGATACGATAGAATGGGAATCGGTATGGGAGTGATTTATAAGGTTTTCTTGTCAATTATTAGTTAGGCGTTGGATCTTCAAATATTCATACCAAAATGGTGAAATTCTTGTCACTTATTAGTTAGGCGTTGGATCTTCAAATATTCATATCAAAATGGTGAAATAGCTGGGAACCTATATTGTTCATAAACTGCCAACTTCATATTTTATGTATATAAAGTATTTAACCTTACATGTTCAAACCTTATAAGTATATATAAAGTGTGAGTTATTAATAAAAAAAATTTTAAAAAAAATATTCTACCCGCAATATATGCAACTTTAGAGTGTAGACCAAAATGTTTGCAGGCAGCTTCAATCGTTCCTAAACAAGAACACTTGTATATATCTAATTACAACAAACAAACTACAATTGCTTTCAATCTTTCCTTCAAGTTATAGAAGTAATATAATGCATCACCTAATTTGCAGATGAAAGCAACTTTAGCGACATAATTTAAGCAAAATCCCAGAAAATCATAATACCCAAACAGACACGAATGGCCTAAATCTAATCATGGTATAATGTAACCAAATCAATTAACCACGTAGCTGTAGCTGGTTCTGGTTCATTTGTAGTTCTTATTTACTTATTAGGTTTGATTGGCACTCGCAGAATGATCACAACCTAATCAACCACACGTATGTACATATATTTATATGTATATACGCATATATGTTAGTTAATTAGATTATTTCAATTAACGGAGAAGTCCGCATGAAATATGACGCCTTTAATCGATCGAAAAATAATAATATGACGCCTTTAATCGATCGAAAAATAATATGACGTCTTTAATATTACCACTTATCTGGCTCCATGGACCGATTCATTGCATCCAACACATGACATGTTGATATATGCCTTTTGATGAGGTTAGTAGTGTTAAGGTTGATACGCTTGATTATGTTAACAAAATATTCACCACTCCATTAACAAAGCAATGAAACGCGTGAATTTGGAGCAGTCATTCATTCCAAATGAGAATATATATCATGCTTACGTACGTTCGATGAACTTCTCAATAAAGCAGATCATACGCATTTTTGTTTTGACAAGCTAGCTAGAAGCAAAGCACACGATCAACAAGGCGATTAGATCAAGGCTGATTTTGTTGAGCATATATGCACCAAGAATGTTTGAGCTAGATAGCTACCAATATAACACCAAGTTTCAAAATACAATGATGGCATTGTGTGTGTTTGTGCATATCAGCCAAATGATACCCTCCGTCTGTTGTAGTATGGTTTCAATCATTCTGCTCGACACCTTTTGTATAGTACGACTTGCTTAGCTTATGTGTTGCTACACTTTTTTAGTGTAAAGAAGATAGTTTGATTGAACAAAAATCATCACAATTAAAACAATCAAACATGCATATATCTATATATATATAGTCTAAAAATCATAGAAGCAGTTAATATCTAAGAATTAAAAAACAATCTTAAAACTATCGTTCAAAAAAATAAAAACTACTGAACTAAAAAACATATAAAATAATCTCTAATTTACACGATCTTAAAGCAAAACACCGATCTGACGAGTATAACGTCTAAAATCCATAAAATTACGAGTAACACATGAAATTTAGCTCTTAACGATGTACATGTCTGTGTAAAAGTAGCTAAAATCAATTGCGCAAGATACAAACATAGTCAAAATAACCGAATTAGACATTTTCTTCTTGTTTTTTTGTCTAATTGTTTAAAGTACTACTTTAAGGAAAAATAGATAATTAATTTAGGTACACTAGTAATTCTGCTTCCCACAATATATCGATTATGTCATCACGAGCTGGTCATTGGATTATTTAAGAAAAGTGCACGGACACATTCCATTTCCCAGAATATCTATATATACCCTTTCAAAGTTGCAATATTTGTCGACAAAAAATGTGAGATCGAGATGAGAAAAGGCAAAATCCAAATCAACAAAGAAAAATGCTACTTGATCTCTTTTATATAATTCCAGATGCATCATCGATCGCTATCTAACGACTAAACCCTAAATTAATCAATTTCATCATCATCATCTTTATCAACTTTATTAGTCGATTAATTGTTCTTTAGTTTAACTCGTCTGAAAGTGGTTTGAATTTTCAGCTAATTTTATTAAGTTTACCATTAAACCTACAAGAAAATTAGGACGAGAAACACGATTTTTTACAAAGGCATTTTGTAATACCTCATTTTATTAATAACTCATCAATTTTATTGAACGCATGATTTAAAAGTTATCAGTTAAACATCTTAACTAACTAAACCATAACTCAGACAAACTAAACATAAAATTAGAGTTAGTTTTCATCATATATATAAACAAGCAGGCCGGCAAACAAGTTCTTAGGGTAGTAAGTTTTGACTTGCTCAGTTTTTGTTGTTGCTTTGTACTAATTCAGTATGTTAATTTTAGTTTATGGATGTTGATCGTGTCCAAATTGTGTGAGAAGTGATTAGACTTGTTCCATTCCAAACCACTGCATGCATATGTTCCGATCACTTTCATACAAATTCTCTAAACTTTTAGCTGATTGAGTATTATTATAGATTTTCATTGACATATTACTCATGTCGTTTGGTTAGGTAATTTGCTAAATTTTCCAATTTTTAATATCAAATTAGAGGGTAGGTTGAATCGAATTCACACACAGTTTTTTTGTTAATTTTTTTTATGATTTTTGAGATTGTAAATGTTCTACTACATGCGAAATAGATCGCGTTTATACAGTTCCAGTAACATAAGGCATAACACGACATACATAATAAATTAACACAATATAAGTGTATAAAATTAATGGCTTCAACAATTAACAATACATCTAATAAATTTAGGATGTTTCTATTGCCACCTCACAAACTTTGTTACCTCACATGTGGTTGATTTATTGAAAGATCAAAATAACTTGATTGTAAAATTACAACAATGGACAATAAGTTGTTAAAAATTACAAATTATAATTTTTTTAATTTTTTTTGGCGTTTTGGATGAACACGTAATTACTTCATGTACATTAACCCAAATTTATCATATTCGGTTGTTCTATGTCTGAAGACTCTAGCATTCAATCTGAAGATGAGGTGAACTATTTGTATTTTTTTATGCTTCAGTCTATCCCTTTATTCATTATTTTTCATGTCAATTTTGTAAGTAAATTCTCATGGACAACTGTATCGTATTTATAAACAGCGTATAGATCAGTTTAAAACACTCAGAGTTATGGAGTAATGAAGAAGAGAATATATGGTGAACAAAGTAGTATTGAGGAATGCGTGTTTTAAGGATTGTAAATGGGTAGACAAAGTAGAATTGAGAAAATGATATTTAAGGTATTGTAAATGAGTGAATAAAATAGACTTATAATTAATATATAATTAGGGCGTGAAGGGAATGTGAAGTGAGTAAAGTGGTTTATAGGGTGACAATAAACACACCCTAAATTTATCAAAAAATAGTGAAGAATTGATTGACTAAACACAAATTGGTCTCAATCAACTCTTATAATACTATTGCATACTAGTTTATGGTAAGCCTGATTAATTTCATTCAAAATCATAAATCGTAAATGTACGGAAAATTGGAGTCTTGCTATTGAAAAAATCCACTATATAGACACATGATTTCAAAAATGTTAGTTGATAGTCAAGGGGTCGGAGTGATAAATGTTTTCATTCAATATATGGTTCCACTATATGGATACATGATTTAAAAAAATGCTAGTTGCTAGTCCAGCGATTGGAGTGATCAATGTTTTCATTCAATATATGGTTGTGTATCATTTACAGAAGAAGAAGTGGATGGGTGATGATGAATAAGTAGAAAGAATGAGAAGAAAGGAGAGGAAGAAGAAAAGGCTGGAGGGAAATTTTGGCGGAATGATTTAAAATTCAAAATTTTTGTCAGAACTGATGCGACAAAATGAACAAATTTCGCCGCATGAGTGTAAACTAATACAACGAAATTTTAAATATTTTGTCACATGAGTTAGGGGTAGGGGAAAAATTTTGGCGGAAAATCGAAAACTGATGCGATGAAATTTAAAATATTTCGTAGCATGATTATGAACTTATGTGAGGAAATAAAAAAATTCGTCGCATGAGCCACCACAAAGCGACTAAATGTTTTTCGTCACATCAGTTCAGAATCATGCTACGAAATTTATTTTCATTGCATCAGTATGAACTTATGCGACAAAAAAATATATTTTCATTGCATAAACTCTTTCCTCTACTAATGAGTTACCACCAGTTTTCAACAAGTTCATCAAGAACCGAGGGGGAGATCTAAAACTATTACAACATGATCTATTGTCTTTTATGTATTATAAACTGAATTACTCAGGCGCAGGAGCCGCGTGTGAGACGAAATGACGACAACCGTCTGATTTTTAATGAATTGATCATGTCCGTTTAATTCTGTATGTTCAATCAAATTATTAAATATCGAACGACTATCGGGGTTTCATCTCACACATATATATATACTATTATCTCTGTTTTATTTCCTCCACAGTGAACCTACCATTTCAGATAAATAATTAATCTGTAGTTTTCACGTGGCCAAAAGGGGGCACATAGAGATGGGAAGACCGGATCGGATCCGGCCAGACAAACCCGACACACCTAGCACGTGGACCCTCTGATCCCGCGCGCCAACCGTCCTTCCTTCCTTCTTCCTCTATAAATCAGCGCGTCCAAAACCCCCGCTTTTCCATCGAAGCTACTTTAACAAACTTAACAAACCCCCCGATTTAAATAAACCCCACTCTTCAAAATATTATTATTACTAATTCTACTCCAACAAACTAAACCCATTAACCAACATCCTAGTTTTGCTTAGTTTTCATTCTCTCGTTGAGTCATGGCCGTTCGCCGGCGACCCCCGCTCCCTCCCAGAGCCGGCGGCGGCGAACAAGTCAAACAGCACCAGAGAAACCAACCCAAAGCCTCCGACGCGCTGCCGTTGCCGTTGTACTTGACCAACGGCTTGTTCTTCACGCTCTTCTTCACCGTCGCATACTTCCTCCTCCACCGTTGGCGCGAGAAGATCCGATCCTCCACTCCTCTCCACGTTGTCACACTCTCCGAGATCGCCGCCCTCTTCTCCCTCTTCGCCTCCGTCATCTACCTCCTCGGCTTCTTCGGCATTGACTTCGTCCAGTCCTTTGTCCACCCCCGCGCTCCTCACGACTCGTGGAATGACGTTGTTCTTAGAGGAAATGACGTAGTAAAGGGGCCGCGGGGCCACGAAAAACCCCGCCACACTGCTCATTCTCCTCCGGCTAGGCCGGAGCAGGAGGACGAAGAGATTATAAGCTCCGTAGTGTCCGGAGCGACTCCGTCGTACACGCTGGAGTCGAATCTCGGGGACTGCCGGAGAGCCGCCGCCATACGGCGAGAGGCACTGCAGCGGACGACGCGTCGTTCGCTGGAGGGTCTCCCTTTGGAAGGCTTCGATTACGACTCCATACTCGGGCAGTGCTGCGAGATGCCGATTGGGTATGTGCAGATTCCGGTGGGAGTCGCCGGACCGCTGCTGCTCAACGGCGAGGAGCTGACTGTCCCAATGGCGACCACCGAGGGCTGCCTCGTCGCCAGCACCAACCGAGGCTGCAAGGCCATTTACGCCTCCGGAGGGGCCCACTGCGTCATTCTCAAGGACGGCATGACCAGAGCTCCGGTCGTCCGGTTCAACTCCGCCGTCAGAGCAGCCGAGCTTAAGTTCTTCCTGGAAGACCCGGAAAACTTTGATTCTCTCGCCATCGTTTTCAACAGGTTTCTAACACGAAACAATATTTTTCATCTTGACCTTCAATCTACGTCAATTATGGGGTTTTGATGTTAATGTTTTTGTTACAGATCTAGTAGATTTGCTAAGCTTCAGGGGATTAAATGCGCGGTTGCAGGCAAGAATCTGTACATTAGATTTACTTGCAGCACTGGTGATGCGATGGGGATGAACATGGTCTCCAAAGGGGTCCAAAATGTGTTGGATTTTCTCCAGAGTGACTTCCCCGACATGGATGTTATCGGCATCTCCGGTAAGAATCAGCTTTGTTTTAATCACCAGGAATTAATCGTATATGAACAATGAATGGATACGTACAACAATTGTGATACCTTGTTAATCACGTAGAGTAGTGGTAAGAATTCAACTTCTGTGTTCTACAGTCTACTCCAAGGAATATGATGCAGCAGGAAAATTCTACGTTGGATTTGATGGGTTTCCTATTTAAGTACTAGAATACAGATTCTGAGTTTTACATAGATCCTGCCATTCTGGTACTTGTACAACAATAAATCTTTGATTTTCCGTACACCACTGTCACTGTTATTAATACTAGTTACCATGAACTTAATCCATCATCTTCTTTTTGGTTGCATGTCACTTCTGTCAGAAGTATCATTTTCTCATTATGCTTAATTTGGCTTTGGTGATCTTGATGTTCGACTTATACCAACTAGCTATCATTTTCACCTGGTTTAGTTAGTACTTTCCTATAGGTTTGTTGATTGAATTAGTAGTAACTGCCTTCGTGTTGCAGGGAATTTCTGCTCGGACAAGAAACCGGCAGCGGTGAATTGGATAGAAGGGAGAGGTAAATCAGTGGTGTGTGAAGTTGTGATCAAGGAAGAAGTGGTGAGGAAGGTACTGAAGACCAATGTAGCTGCTCTGGTGGAGCTCAACATGCTTAAAAACCTTACCGGGTCTGCAATGGCTGGTGCGCTTGGCGGGTTCAATGCGCACGCTAGCAACATTGTCGCCGCAGTGTACATAGCTACCGGCCAGGACCCTGCTCAGAATGTGGAGAGCTCTCACTGCATTACCATGATGGAGGCCATAAACGATGGCAAGGATCTTCATGTCTCAGTCACCATGCCTTCCATTGAGGTACAAAACAATACCACTAACCAAACCCTATTCTTCTTACTATGGGGTAATTTGCACACTGAATCCATTAACGTAGTGAATTTGTCATTTTCTTCACCTAATGATTCATAAAAGTAGTAGCTGGAATGTGGACAAAGAGGGTAGGTCCATGGGTGCAAACAATCATGACTCAATTCACAAATTTTGTTGTTTTTTTGCTATTGGGAAAGAAAAATAATATTGGGAAAGAAAACCTAAGACTGGTGCTAGTTTCACCTTGAGATCCTCACTCAGTCAAACTTGGTCATTTTCAAAACTTTCAGGTTGGAACAGTAGGGGGTGGAACACAACTAGCATCACAGTCAGCCTGCCTGAACTTACTGGGAGTGAAGGGTGCCAGCAAGGAGTCACCTGGTTCAAACTCAAGGAAACTAGCCACCATTGTTGCAGGATCTGTTCTAGCAGGAGAGCTGTCACTCATGTCAGCCCTTGCAGCAGGTCAGCTAGTTAAGAGTCACATGAAATACAACAGGTCTAGTAAGGATGTGTCAAAACTTGCCTGCTAAAGACTGGAAAGAACAATAAACTAAAATCCCACTGTAAAAAAAATAAGAGCTTGAGATGTAGAAAAGACTTCACAAGAGGACAGTGTGATGGGGTTGGGGGTAGGAGGGAGAAATAACAAGAACATGATGGTGGGTAGATGTCACATGTGTTGGGGAGGGAAGCTTAACAGAGAGGATGCACATGGCTGAGAAGAAAGGGCAGTAGTATCAGTCAGTCTTTTGGCAACAAGTATTGAAAAGCTAGCTTGCAAAATTGTGAAGTGTGATTAGGTGGAGGAAAAAGGAGGCTTGTAATCTTTGATTTGTTTGGTGTTAATCTGTTGTCTTCTAGTTTGTAATTTTAGGGATTTAATTCAAGGCATTTTTTTTTCAGAAAAAAGGGTTTTTGTCCCTTTAGCTTTGTACTTTATTATTATTATTATTATTATTTTTGATCTCCCTATTACTTGAATTGTGACTAGCTACTTAGACCATCTCCAACAGCTTCCTCAAATTCTTGGTTTTCTCAAATTTGGGGAAGATTTTGGGTGTTTTTTCCCAACAGATTCTCTATAATTTTCTCCAAAATGGGGAATGTGAGGAGAGAGAAAACCAAATTCCCCATATTTGCAGCAAACTCTAAAATTTGAAGGAAGGATTTGGGGAATGAACATAAAATCTCCAAAATAGAGAATCTGTTGGAGTTGGAGAAGAAAAATTGCTTGAAGCATTGCCTTTTGCTTCCCCATTATAGAGAAATTATGGGGAAGCTCTTGGAGATGGTCTTACCCTCGTTATAACACAACATGGAAACTGGTCTGATATAAATTAACTATGCCAATGAGATTTGACAGTTCCAATTGTAAACTAATGCAATGTGATTTACCAAAAAAAAACTAATGCAATGTGTGCATGTTTATCCGGCTTTGAACGTGCATAAGGAGTCGAGTTTGTATCCAAAACAATCAAGTCTCTTCTAGGACATGGGGACATTTACTCCATGTTATAAATTCGCAATAAATCCTCCATATCGGAAAATGATGGGGTTCATGATTAGATTCATCCATACGTGACATATTGGTGGGAACATTCTTAGTTGCTGGCAAAGCACATTAAGGGATGCCATCACAACACCAATGGAGGTGGAAGAGTTGGTTTGATAAGTTTCTGCCGGAGTGTAGTCGACAGTTTTGGCATTTGGCAAAAAAACGTACACACGCAAAGAGGAAATAAGTCAATTCAACTATTCAAGGGTTCCCTGCCATGAGTTGAAGAAAGCTGTCAAATGAGGGACAGCTCGATTTTGGTCAACAAGAAAAAAAGAGAGAAAATATCTGATGTTTTCTGTAGCGGAGATTGCCATATTGGAGGTGTTAATTCTCAGACTAGTTGATGAAAATGACAGAAGGGATGACACACACCATTTCGCCGTCTGTGGGAATCGAACCCACGACCACGTGGTTAAAAGCCACGCGCTCTACCAGCTGAGCTAAGACGGCTTGCTGATCCTTTGCCACTGCCATTTTTTATATATCATTTAGTTGCAGGATATTGTCGGCAGTAACACTAACACCTCAGCTAGGATAATGTCCCCCCATATCTTACATGGAAATATTCATTTTGGTTTTACTTCTGTTATTGGTCCATTCTTCCTTGAGTGGATAATGTGTTTTTATGGGACCTTGCAATGAATAATATGAACGTCTGAGTTGTCTAGATCTTTTCTGTAGTTTCATCATTTGGATCGAAAGTCTTTCAAATCCACTACTTAGAGATCATCTTTGTCAAAGATCATCCAAATAAGAGATCTCAGACAATAGTTCTTGTAATCATTTCAGGAAACGAGATAATACAGATGCTGAAAGCAGTGAAAACCCGAGCCATTCAAACAAACATAAGCAAGAGATGTCTGAGGCTGCATATGCCATGACATGAATATTGGATTGTAAAGCTAAATTTATGAATGAGTTCAACAATTGGATTGTAAAGCTAAATGCGATAATGGTACGAGAATGACTGAATATCCCCAAATCTTTACTGAATATCCCCAAATCTTTACTATCTTTTTTCTGCAACAAAATGACGGAACGACTCTCCACGGAGAGCTTTTCTTCATCTTAATACTCACTAAACTTTGCTTCTAATCAAACAGCTGCTCCTATAATCTTTGACAATCTTAGGTAGTCAATCAGTCTTACCCTCCTGGGATCCGATCACTTGCAAGTAATGTTCTGCTTCCAGAGCTGCCATGCACCCTGCATAATTATAGAATAAAAAAAGATGTCATACAGATCATAAAGACTAACATCTGACTATGGGTTTAAAATACGTTTTTGAATTTACAAATAATAACAGATCTAGTGCCATATTTTTTTTGGCAACTGAATCAAATTCCATTGAAGTTAAAAGAGGTTACAAAACAACAACACCGACACTAGGACTCAAACCAGGCGAGTCGAATCCATCCCAAGTCCCTCGTAGCAGCAGGAGAGAAACCTCAGTAGCAGTTGATTTCTTACCATAGCAGATCGACGCTTCAGCGTGATGACCAGAACATCCAGACAAACGATTTGGCATGATCCAATGATTTGAAAAAACTACCATACCGGTTTCAGTCAGAGAGAGCCCAACACACAGATCATCAGAGCAATTTTAGAAATCTGATTCCTCAAACCTTCTCCAAATCGGAGAACTTCTTCCGTCTCAAATTAACCAGATAAACTGAGTGAACACGTAGGATGGTGAGATCCACCAAGGGATCAAAGAGACAGGCACCCATAGGGTGTTCAGCCTCTTGTAGCATCACCAGGTGCTTTGCTAACGGGTAAACCACGTTTTGATTTGAGCTCCAAAGAGCCGCAGATTTGACAGAAGGAAATTGATACAGGCCGCTAGCCAATGGTAGCCGGTTTAAGAGGAAATATATGGAAGGATCTGGATAAGAGTGGGTTGGGGTCAAAGAGGACAGATCAAGAGGCAAACCAAAAGAGAAATACAATAATAGGGAAAAGCTGAATAGCCAAGAGGATAGGCTCGCCGCCTCAAATCGGAGAAGAACTCCGGGGAAAACCGACCAAAACGGCAGATGGATAGGTCCCATACGGGATGATTCTGATAGCATAAAACTTAAGCTACGAAGCAGGAAGAAAAAAATCAGAGCCCTCCAGCTCTCATGTCAAGATCCAGATCAGAATCGATCTAGATCTGGCAAGAGAGTGGAGGGAGGAGGAAAACCACGTTGAAAGGTTTAGAGAGAAGGCAGAGAAAATGTTTTGAGAGAATCTGTTTTTTTAGATACACCGATCTAGTGCCATATGGTCCGCTCATCTATCAGAGTGAAATATAACACAAGCCATAAACAAAACAATAAAACATCAGTTGGATCAAACTATGCAGAACACATGTAACACACAGGCAGGCAGCCACTAAAACCCGACTTCTGGGTAACCATAAGAGTTCATAATTTACTGGGGACTTGCAGCACAAACAAAGCAATTATATAAGTAACCATGAGGCTAACTCGACTCCATGCACTTAAGCCTACCTCAAACTTAAGCTTTGATATGATAAAGAATTAAACTCATTCCAATACCCACTTTTGACTCGACTCCATGCACTTAAGCCTAACTCAAACTTAAGCCTTGATATGATAAGGAATTAAACTCATTCCAATACCTACTTTTGACTCGACTCCATCCACTTAAGCCTAACTCAAACTTAAGCTTTGATATGGTGTGTGTGAGTGTTTGTTAACGTCAACTCAAGGAAGGAGAGGAGGGGGTGGCTACAGTCAGGGCTTGAAGTAAGCTTGTCAGCTACTCTACTTGAAAAATAAGAAGACTTCATCGTTCAGTCCATACTGACCATGAACAGTGAAGGTATGCTCCTAGATTGCGGCTTAATCTAGTAGAACTTTATTAGTAAAGAAACTACACAAGACTGCCCTAGCTGATACAATTGATCTTTCAATAACCTTTGGGCCAAAAACATAACTTTTGTGTATACCAAGACCTTACCAGTCCATTTTTTTAAAGGGAAGGGTTCATTACAGTAGCTTGCTGCTGGGGCTCTCACGTGTCATCCTTGTGTTGCACTATTGCATTTTATCCTCTCTATATGTGAAATTTCACATAGTTTCAGAGAGGTCAATATGGTGGCGGACATTCTCTCCAAATCTAATCTTGGTTCTGATTTTGGGGTCCAATACTTCCGGCAACCTCCTCCACAAGTTGGCAAAGCTGCTTTGGATGATTTGTGTGATTCTGTTAGACTTAGGAATGTAGCTACTGCTACTTAGCTTTTCTGTTGTTTCTCTGTTTGGCCTTTGGCCTCCATGTAACCAAAAAAAACTTACCAGTCCATCTAGGAAATGAAGGGATGAAGTGCCCCCTAAGTAATCTTAACAAGTTACAAGTGTTCCCTTCAAAATTAACAGAATAAGTACATTGCAGGGGATATGTTATATTGTGAAACAACCTGTGTAACAGTTTTAACAACATACTCCTACATATTGTGCAATATATCCAATGGACAGTGGTGAGTGAACATTTTTACCTTAATCGAATGCAACCACATCTATGCTGATCATAATTATAGTTCTAAGGCAACAAGCAATCCAATCGCAGTATAAAGCATGGATTTCTAACAATGTTTATAGATTCAGCAAAGTTAAGTCATAAGGATCAAGAGGAGCTACTTACCGGTTCCGGCAGCAGTAACAGCCTGCCTATACTTCTTGTCCTGCACATCTCCGGCAGCAAAAACCCCACAAACACTAGTCTCTGTCGTCCCCGGCTTGGTCTTAACATATCCATCAGGATGAAGCTCCAACTGCCCATCCAAAAACCTTGTCGCAGGCTCATGACCAATCGCAAAAAACAACCCCGAAACCTTCAAGTCAGACACTTCTCCGGTCACTACATTCTTCACCTTCAACCCCGCAAGTGGCCCCTTCCCTCCATCTCCATAAGCCTCCACCACCTCAGAATTCCAATGCACTTTGATCTTAGGGTTATTCAGGGCCCTGTTCTGCATAATCTTGGAAGCTCTGAAAGCGTCTCTCCTGTGGATAATGCTCACTTCCGAGCCGTACTTGGTCAGAAACGTCCCCTCCTCCATAGCCGAGTCACCTCCTCATATCACCGCCAAGGGTTTGTTCCTGAAAATCTCCGTCGCACACGGAAATCCCGCGGTTCCAGAAGCCTCCATCGCCTTCGCCGGAGCCAGGGAAGGCGAGCCGCTTGGCGACGGCGCCGGTGGCGACGATGACGTTGTCGGCCTCAACGGTTCTCTCGTCGGCGAAGATCTTAAACGGCGTCGTTGAGAAATCGACTTTCGTAACCGTCTCGGAGAAGATCCGAGTCCCGAAACGGGTCGACTGGCTCTGGCACCGGTCCATGAGCTCAAACCCGAGGATTCCGTCCGGAAATCCCGGGAAATTCTCGACATCGGTGGTGGTGGTGGGCTGGCCATCCAAACTTCGAAGAGAATCGGCTTCAGCTCGGCGCGAGCGGCGTATATCGCCGCCGTGTGAGCCGCAGGGCCGCTGCCGGTGATGCTGACCTTGGTTTTGAGGGCATTGAGCTCGTCCATGGCGGAAGCTACTTTGGGCGCGGCGGCGGCGACTCCGACTGCGCTTGGAGCTTTTTTGAGGAGTTTGATTGGGTCTGGGCACAACCTCATCTTCCCGAATCGGGTATAAAAAGGAGACCCGAAATCTCGCCCCGCGTTTTTTATGGGTGGCAAATTTAAAACGGGCTCTGCCTAAGCCTATACGAAACCACATTACTGTTGAGTTGACTATATATATGTAGATTCTGAAATCTTGCTATTGTGTTTATCATGGTCAAGGTAAGAGTGTGAACATAGTTCGTTGCTTTGCTACTCGACCCAGTTTGGGTCGAAGAGCCCATGTATCAATTATTGGTAATGGATAAATTTTTTTGGTAAATATTGGTAATGGATAATTTGGTAGAGAATCGTTTCGAATTATTGTAAAATTGCAATCGTTCTTATAAATTAACTATATGTCAAGTTTTTATTGGTTGATTAACAAAATTGTTGGTCTAACTTTCAATTTGAAAAGTCTTTATCACCATAATGTCACATTCCAACAATAAAAGATTAATTAAATAAAAATGGTTTTTATGTTATAGTATATTTTGTAATGCGTGTCTTGCTTTAATACTTGGTTTCTATAATCTTGATACTAACATACCTAGTTTCTTGTATTGCGGATGGAATCTGCGGGGGTTAAATCTAGGACCAAATTCAACCTATGCAGAAGAAATTAAGTATGTTAGTATCGAGACCTTAAAAGAAGGTACTTTTCACGATGCTAAGATGGTTTGTCTTACAAAATCTCAATGATTAATGTCTGAGCTTCTCAAAAACCGATTTCTAGTGAATTTTGAGACAAACCAATATGACAACCCTGCGAATACGAGATTCAGAGATTTAACATGCAATTGCACAAAACCAAGAATGAGAGTATATGAAAGGGGAGAAACAATTTTATCTCCTCCGATGTATTTGAATTTGAAAAAGTTTTAAGGTTGTTTAAATGTACCACTTGATGAAATCTTGAATGGAAAAGTAAGAGAAAACGGCCAAGAGGTAACGGGGCCGACGAAGGATGTGCGATCGGGAAGTGGCGACAACTTCTTTTTTGTTTTTAGGGTTTAAGGCTTAGACTATTAACTCTTTGGTAGAGAAAGAGCCGATAACATAGACAAGTATAATGAGTATGCGATAAGATAACAAAGAAAATCGTGAAAACAAATGTGTATTATTGATTGACATGTGCCTCTATTTATATAAGATTATATAGACTACTCCGGTATAGACAAGGAAATAGAATCTTATTCTAATAGCATTAGGGTAAGACACATAAATATTACATAATATTCTAGAAAATACAACACACTAATTATGTGAACTTCATCTGATGTGAGCATTACTCTGAGAGACTCGATAGCCGATGCATGCCTTTGCTTTTCACATGTTTCTCAAATTAGACTTAGGGAAATACTTGGTAAATAAATTTGTCATGGTTCCTTCGGAACTTACTTGGTTCACTTGAATGTTAAGAAACACTTGTTGTTGTTGATTGTAAAAGAACTTATGTGAAATCAGCTTCGTACTGTCACCCTTAGTAAAGCCAATCTTCATCTACTTGATACAGGCTGCATTGTCTTCATAAATGCATGTAGGCTTATCGGTTGTAGAACTCAATCCACTAGTTCTTCTAATGTGTCCAGTGATTGATCTTAACCAAACAAATTCTCGAACAACTTCATGTAAAGTAATGATATGTGTATGATTTGAGGATGTTGCTACAAGAGTCTGTTTAATATACCTCTATGATATCGTCGTAGTTCGATAGTGAACACATAATCAATTTTAGAACGTCCCTTGTGTGGATCTGACAAGTACCATACGTCGGTGAAACCAACCAACACATCGTTAGGAGTCTTGGAATAAGGAAGGGCGACGGTGGCGTGCACAGCGTAGGTCCCATGTGCGACATCGACGACAGCCTCTACGGTGATGGTTCGGTCCCAAATCCAACCAAGTCTGTGATCCTCATGTGCTGCGAGACCAACTTCGGTTTTCTTTGTATTTTGTGCAGGGAAAGATCAATCCCAAGTTGATGGTGCATTTGAGATATCAAAAGACATTCTTTACACAATTGCAAAAATGCTAGGTTGTCGATGAGTTAAATCTAATCAACAATTTCACTAAGAAAACAATATATGGTTTAGTGCATTGAGCTAAGTAGTAAGTACAATAACATGTCTGTTGCACTAAGAATATTCTATACGAACTTTAATAAAGCTGACCCTTTCTTGACCTATAGTAGGGAAACTTTCAAGAATAATACATTACAACTTGTTCACTCCTAATTTTGATGTTTCAAGTTTCAAAACAATCATAATGGTACATGAACTTATAGTCTCAACCGAAAATATGTACATACTGTTAGATTCTCCATTATCTAACATGTTTTCCGTTAAACTTTGAGGAGAAAATTTGTCACTCATTAATTTAGCAATAATAAATTATTAAAATTAATAATTAATAAGTAGAGAGAAATAAGAAAAGTATTATTGTCTCCATTTTTCGTCCCTGTTCAAATCTAATATACACAAAAATAGTGATCGAGGTACAGAATTGTAGATGGAAGTTGGAATATGATTTGATTTGGTAAGTTATGGAATAAAGGGTTTGAATATATATATTCGTGGGTATTGAGTAAGGAAACCAAGAGTGAGAAAACTATGGATTGGGACAAACAACAAACTCGTTTTTTAAGAATAGGAGTCTTTCATTAAAACCAAACCCGTAACCTACAAATACAGCGAATTGTAAAGAAAGAAACCAGATCATGGGAAAACAACAATGTTTTTAAAGATATTGTCTCATTGATATGAGTTTACAAGATTAAAAATGTATATAAATAAAAAAAAATACAAGATATAAATAAAGAGAGAATGGAGAAAATTCGAAAGTGCATTTTGAAAAATAAGAAATTATATAGAGTTGATAGTGTTATTAACGACATGTGTTAAAAGTGTGTCGGCTTTTAAACGTCATGTATCATTTTGATTGTTTTGAAACTTGAAACATCAAAATTTAGAGTGCACCGTTTATCACATATTCTTTAAATCCCCCCTATAGAATACTATAATGTTTCCAGAAAATAAAGAAATAGAAGATCAAAATCCAAATTAGTTAAACGAAATGGTGATTAGGTGGTAAATACAATCTACATAATCTGCATCGAAACCTACTACGAACCTCCCCAAGAATATTGCCGCCCAGACCACCAAGAACAAAATCCCACTGTCCTTTTAATCATTCTGAAAAACAAAAAAATCTACCACTTATCAAAAGTTCGATCAACAATCTGTACACACAAAAATCGCCAAGAAAAAAATCACTCACTTTCTTGCAAGAGACGCATAGAAAAGGAAAGACAAAAGCTAGCCTAGTGTAACTTTGAATAATTAACTACTGGGTTGTTTTGCTTCTCTGATCCACAGATATAGAAGACCTCTTGATGAACTCCAAGCAATCAGCAATGGCTTCTGCATAGAAAGAATTTGACCTTCCAAACGATCTCAATCTTCCACAATCGACTCCGCTACTCTTGTTATGTGATTTCTTTCTGACCAAACCTCTTCTAGTGCTGCAGCTTGCATTAGAACTAGTAGTACTGGCTTTACTACTAGTTCTTCTCATACATAAACATCTCCATCTGCTCAAGAACTTGAAGAAGCACAACAACCTCATGCGTAATCTTGACACCGAAAATCTTCTCGGGTTTAGCCTGAATCCTCTTGTTGTCCTAACACTCCCAACTCTGTTGTAGCTCAAGCCACCCATGAAGAACACCAATGAAACCCTGGAGGGAGGAACCGATGCAACTAGAATAAAGGCTCTGCTTGTTTAAGGGGATGTAGCATATATAAATAAGGTTGAGGAAGAACTTTTGGGGTGGTGAGGCTATGATTGATCTGCAGGAATAAATGGAAGCGACTTGGAAATCGTTCAACTTGCGGTGTTTGTTTATGTGGAATGATTATAAGGTTTTGAAATGGACAGCATTGTCAATGAAATAGGTGTGCAATGTGGAATCGTATGTATAGTTGTATGACTGGTTTGTTTATTTGATTAAGCACGTAATTAGGGAAGGTATGATCTGGAATAATTGGCTTTGGTGCGACTAAAGATAAAAGGAAAACCTAAAGGGGTTTTATTTTCAAATTAGGTGACTAAAGCAGCTCAAAAGTATAGGACCAAATATGATTTATGTGTGTTAAGCTCAAAGTCGTGGTAAATTTGGTGACTTGTGAGTGGCTAACTTCATCAATGGACTTGTCGTTGATCCAACCTCTCGATACGAATGACAAACATACGTGTTCCAAAACTATTAGAGTTGGTTTCATATATGTTAGATGCTTTCACATAGATAATGTACTCAATATGCAGTTTGATTCGTGTATGTTAGTTTTTTTTGCAATATATGTTATTTTCGACTTATGATGATATGAATTGTGACTTCGATTTGGATAGAGTTTGGAGTAGGTTACATTCAGACATATTTTAGTTCATTGTCATGTAATCGTTGGTATATAAGTAGGAAGAAGTGTGAGAATTTGATGTCCATCGCTGAGATTTCTCATGCATGTAATATTGTTTTATTTAATGAAATTCTTGATAGTGCGTAACTTCTGATCGTTGAGTTAGAATCATTTTAAGATCATAATTACCTACCAAAAGCCTAAAATTGTATTACTCGTAGGATATGATCCAACAATATTGCAACATGACTTCAAATATATAGAGACCAAAAGTATCATTGTTGCTTAATATATGGAAAAATTAGGAAGGTAGGTCTGTACGTGGGTGGTCAAGAATATGTGGTGTGTAAGGAACGCAGTTCCTGTGAAGGTGCAAGGCATGTGCCTATTGCATAATGCTCCTCTAGTGCAAAGAATGTGATTAAGTGGTGCACAGAAATTAAACCGAAAAATAATCAGTGTTTTTCACTTTTAAGATTTAAATTTATCGAGCACCAACGTATGTTAGTCATAATGGCTAACCAATTAAATTTGTTATGTTAGTCATAATTTTTCAAACATCACTATCTTTCTCTATTTTCTCTCTCCACTCTCTTTCTTTAGTTGGTTGGACATTATGACCAATACATGTTGATGGTCGGTAAATTAGAATCCTCACCTTTTTAGGTTATGTTAATGAGGATCTTACAATCTTCATGAATCATACAAAATTCAAACAATTCATATAACATTGAATGCATTGCCCTAGCTTGCACATGAAGAAAGGTGTAGTCCTTACTTCTCAACTTAAAAAATGTAGTTACATGGGGCAAAGACCAAAAAGAAAAGTTAAGTAACAGTAGCTACATACCTAAATCTAATAAAATCACACAAATCATTCAAAACAACTTTGACAACCTGTGAGGAGGTTGCTGAAAGTATTGTACCTAAAATCATAACCAAGATTAGATGTGGAGTGATTCAATGTTATATTTAGAGTTAGAGTTAAAGTAATTGGAATGAAATATTTAGAGTAAATAAAATATTCAATGTTAAGTAGCCCGACACCGCTCCATCTCCACACCCAATTTCGATCGGATCTGCTCGACCTGGACTCTAGGTCCAACCCGTCAGCGGATCTGGTAAATACAATGTTTACGGAGGTAATTTAATGAAATTACCATATGATGAATTTTGAGTTACTGTTTACTATTTACAGACTTATCTTTTACTGTTTATAGAAATTAAAACAGTAAAACAGAAAAGTAATTACCTTTTTATGTTATTTACTATTTCACTATTTATTAAGTCAAATGGTAAAGAATGAAATATGTTTACTATTACCTATTTACTGTTTTATATGGTAAATAACAAATGTAAACTCTAATTCGATTTCTTATGGATTTCAATAATTTATCACTGACTACTTATGCTTACGGTGAATTAAAATTAAATATATATGATTAAATGTGACTAATCAGCATTGATTACGAGAATTATTGTTACGCGGTAATTGAAACGTCAATTTCCAGAACAACTGCTTTATATGCAGTATATTTAATCCAAGCCATCGGTTTTTTGTTATATTCATATTAATGCATGCACATGTTCTTGACCAATTTTTTTGGGTGATATTTGATAATAAACATGATATATATCTTTCTGATTTTATTATCAAACACGTGTTAATATGTGATCTTCAGCATGTTTATGTGATAAATTATATACATTTATTGTGACATGCCATAATGTTTTATGCTATGTCAATTTAATTTTATTAAATGCATTACTAGCATATCATATAAATTGGGCTGTTATTATAAAGAAAATTCATAGCATGTGAATGACAAACCTTGTATTGTGAAGAAGTATTTTCACAAAGCATCGAAAAATAATGTGACTCCTATAAATCTTGGTTCTCATATCTAATTCATATCTTTTGAAATATTTATGTGGATGGATTGCGCATAAAGAAATGATAATGAAATTTCATGTGCTTATAAGCAATGCAAATTATTAAACCAAAATTTTCATTGTGATCATGAAAATTTACAATAAAAAAGACGATTTTGCATATTGGTTACAATTATCGTGGATGTCTATTTAGACTACGAATTTGATACATTTTCTCCTCGCTCTATTTTTATAAATGGCTAAAGCATCAGCATATGGACCTTGAAGAATTTAAGTACTAGTCCCCTCATTTATTGAGTCAACCAAAGCTCGAAGCATTAATATTTATAATGAGCTGTTATTTTTCTTATGACATATTGAGAAAATACAGTACAATGTTTATCTCAAAATATACAGTTAAGTGAAAAGAAATCTACTTGCTCAACTATGAATCAGTCAATGTCTTGACTTCAACTGAAAAAAAATGACGCGCTTACTGGATATGTATGATTTTGTGAAAAACATATCACAAATAATTACATATATGAAATACCCTATTAATCTTACTTCAACACTTATACTTCAAATTAGTATATGATTAATAAATCAGCAATATGAAAATAGCTGAGTAGCATAATTTAGAGTTTATATCATGACAATGTCAAAAGAATTGTTTCAACAATAACTTATACAAAATAACTAATGGTGAAAGGAAGCCCAAAGCAAAGGGTAATTGACATGTGTAAGAGGGTCTAGGGACATGACAAAAGCAGCAACGTACACTGCTATTTTTATGAATAAACTAATTTTTATATATTGTCAGCCAACAAATGAATTAGCTGCAACTTGAAAGAAGTGCAAAGAATCATAAGAGCCTGAGAAATTAAAAAAGTATCTTCAACCTCAGGATTGAGAGAGGATTATCAATTCTCATAAGCTTACCAATGTGAGAAACATAAATGATGCGAAACAGTTTCTCACTTCGGTTAAATATGCTCTGATTAGACTGTTGTTTTGGTTTTATAGTTATTATGGATAATGCTTACTGAATTAGATGAAACCTTGATTTAATTATAGTTGGCTTGTTAAATTTTGAATTATATTTGAAGCATTAATTTTATTCGATTTTATCTATGATTCGAAATAATATTATAAAATGCAAAGTAATGTATCTACCCAATAAAAAAAGGTTATAAAATGAGAAGAATATCATTACCTAAATCAAAATACTCAAAACTATATGAGTTGTATCTCTCAAATTATAAACACTCATATACTTATGGAATATATGGAGGAGAACCAAAGTGCTAAGTGAGACTATTCATACTGTTTTAAGACATATGATAGACATCTAATTATACCTTATAATTTCTCTGTCACTATGATGTAGTGATTATCACAAATAATAAAAAGACGAGGCATTGCCTGATTTCTATTGCCTAATAGTATAATGATTAAAGTCTCGGAAGCTCTGTATGTACCACGAGCCAATTGAACCATGTTAGCTTCAAAGAAATTCATGACAACGACTATTATATATGGAATGTGAAAGGAAATCCACTATGAGAATTAAATTAAATTACCTTAAATAAATGTGAGAGGAAACACCTTTTAAAGAGCTTAACGAGTCACCTATGGGATAGTGACTCACACAGACTTTGATATGATCATCAAAGACACCGTGGTTATGACATGATGATCCGTATTTGAAATAACTCAAATGAACATCTTGTCCTTTGAGTGAATGATAAAATGGGACAAAAGTTCATCACACTACAAGGTAGCGGCAGTGAGTTTGACCATTGACAAGTCCTAACTAGTGCTGCTCTAACGTAGCAATTGCATTTTAAAACACCTGATGTCCAACTTCCCTCTTATTATGTCCACATCGATTAGTCAAAGACACATCACTCATTTTTCAAAGTTTTCTCTTTAGCAAAACAGGATCGAGATCTTCTTATGTTAAAGATACCAAAATATTTCATTCCACAAGAAATACATACCATTAAAGTACTCTATGGTTCTGAAGAATGTTTTGACACATTGGTCACATGTCGAATACTTATCAACAATAAATGTTGCATTTGCAAAACTCTTAGAGATAACATATATTATAAGGGTTCACGACCCTGATTACAAAGTCTATAGGAATTGACAATGCTAGGAGTTAACATAAAAAAGATTTGATGATTGTTGCATATCTATCAAGATCAATGAAGAGCATCTTGTACCTCATATGTTTAGTTAAAATGGTTTTGCGGAAGCCACCATACCAAAACTATAAATGGTGGCTAAGACACTGGTTATGCACACAAACATGCTTATATCTGCTTGAAGTTATGCAATATTGCACGCGATCATACTTATTCGTTTTTAGGCCCACCGTTAAGCCAACCATTCTCTGCGTACCATTTGGTAACTAGACATGAGTCTGAGATTTACGCATAATAGGTTGCGCAACATATGTGCATATTGCGCCCCCATAACGCATTTCAATAGGTCCTCATAAACGAATACGTATTTGTGTTGGATACGCACCTCCAATATTTATCCTCTATTTGGAAGCCTTACAGGCGATCTCACCGCTTGATTTGCGAATTGTCACTTTGATGAGACAGACTTCCCATCGTTAGGTAGAGATAAGAAAATATATTTTCTAAAGGAATGACAGAAATTGTCATGGTTTATCACCACTCTGTCTCATCCTAATCCTCACATAATTGATATCTAGAATGTAACAGTTTCGATGCATGATGCGTCTAAAAATAACGCCAAAGTGACGAGATCATACATATTATCTGTAAAAGCCTGCAAGGTTAAAAGCCCCCAATAAGGGGCACGTCGCCATAGATAAAGGAGGCGCAACCATACCTAGTGGAGGTGTGGTTGATGCCGTGGCTTCCGAAGGAAAAAGGAAGATGCTACTTGGTTCG
Organism: Comarum palustre; assembly: GCA_951800085.1. Classification (NCBI taxonomy): domain Eukaryota; kingdom Viridiplantae; phylum Streptophyta; class Magnoliopsida; order Rosales; family Rosaceae; genus Comarum; species Comarum palustre. The sequence continues at coordinate 4,879,751 of OX637588.1, read as the reverse complement.
ATGAATACTTGTCTAAAGAAATTTGGCAAGATAGACACAACCTCATCATTGTACATAATCTCTTTTATGAGATTGTCTCTGATAACAATTATGTCCATGAATCAATACGGGATGACGCTCTGATATTTAAAATGATTATAGAGACAAAATCTCATCGGATTACGAGAGTATATACATATTGATGATGCATACTATTGCTCAAGGAATCATAAAACACGAAGAGATCAAACCACACTCTGTTGAAAATGTCAACAAAGAGCATATTGGCCTACATAAATGCAATCCAAAAAGAGCTAGATGCTCTGTCAAAGAGACAGGAATTTGGTTTGGCAATGTTAACCTTACCAAGTGTAAAGCCTGTAGGACATAAACAACTCTTTGTTAAAAAGCGTAATGAGAAGAATGAAGCCCTTAAGGATAAGGCTCACCTTGTGGCGCTAAGGCTTCTCGCAACGCTCTGGATTGACTATAAGAGGACATGTTTCCAGTAATAGAAATGCAGCTCTTAGATGTGGTTATATATTTCCATGAAGATCTTGATTGAGAGATATATCTACAAGCGCCTGATGGCCTTAAACGATCCAATTCAAGTAACTCTAAACCATGGAGTGCGTTTGCAATTAGAATTGAAACGCTCACTTTATAGAAGTGACTACTTGGTTAGGAAGGGATACAAGATGATGAACTATGCTCCTGCGTACTCATAAATAAAACGAGTTCAGGATTTACAATTAAAGCTATCTATGTTGATGATACGAACATAATAGGTACTCTTGATGAAATCAAAGAAACTAAGAGCTAGATTAAATCCGAATTGAGATGAATGACCTTGGGAAACTCGGTTAACAATGAGTTTATGGAATAATAATCCACCAGTGTGCATGTGTCCAAAATATTCTCAGGCGATTAACATAGACGAAGTGCATACTGTTAGCACTTCCAATGATCGGTCGATGTTTGGATGTAAAGGAAGATCCATTTCATCCCAAGAAAGATAACGAGGAAGTATTGAGACCTGAAATTTCCTGTCTAAGTGCAACAAACGCATTATTGTACTTAGCTCAATGTACTCAACTAGATATTGCATTCCCAGTGAACTTGTTAGCTAGATTTAGCTCAGCGTCATTGGAATGACATCAAGAACATATTTCGATACCTAAAGAGAACCATTGATATGAGAAAATTCTATCTCTATAAAAACAGAGATGGGACAACAGATAGAATTACACATCCCGAATGACAAACTGAAACACCAAACAATGTTTTGGTTGGTTTTGCTGATGCTGGGTACCTCTCTGAACCACATAGAGGACGTTCCCAAACTGGTTATGTATTCAGCATTGGGAACATGGTGATATCTTGGAGATCAACCAAGAAAACCCTAGTGGCTACCTCATCAAACCACTCTGAGATCATTGCCATTCATGAGGCGGTCCGTGAGTGTATATGGTTAAGATTCATCATTACATATATTTGAGGAACCAATGGTTTATGTTCTACCACTGAAAAACCCACATACATTTATAAAGATAATGCGGCCTACATCGAACATATGAAGCTAGCCTATATCAAGAGTGATAACACAAAACACATATCGTCGTAGTTTTTCTACAGTCAGCAACAACAGACCCTCCTCAAGATTCAAATAAATTTCGAGGAGAATGTGGTAGATTTGTTTACCAAATCATTACCTAAAACTACATTTGAAAAACACGTGAAAAGTATATTGGAATGAGAAAACTTTCTGAACTTCCTTCATTTGATGTAAGATTCATGGGGAGGGTGTAGACCTCAGGGGGAGTCTAGTATCACATCATCACTCTCAAAATACAATAGGTGCGTTGTGCTTTTTTTTTTCTTTGATCAAGATTTATTTTGTCCCACTGAGTTTCGTTACTTGGCAAGGTTTTTAATGAGGCACCTCATACATTGATTTAACTTTGACTTGATACAAGGGGGAGTGTTAAAGGAAATACGTATTATGTTCCTTCGTTAAAGTAACTAACGAAGAGTTGATTATGCAATTAGCGATTAATAGATGTAATTATTCAATCAGTTATCAATTATCAATTAGTCATTATTGTCATTATGATTATTGTAATTACCTTTGTAATATCACATCTATATAAAAAAGATATATAATGAGATGAGTAAACCAATTTCTGATTTCATTTTTCTGGAACAGATACATTGTATCTTTTTCTTTTAAATTTTATCATGATGACCCTGATTGAAAGGTACATTAAATCACAAATATGTTGGGCCATCGGTTTGAACCGATCCAGCAAATTTACACCACATTTTACACATGAAAAATCTTTTGGAGTAAATAAGGAGACGTAAATTGTTGAAATTAAATATTATAATATTAATACATCCGTAAGATCATATCATCTTGTATATAAGAATTTCCCAACTCTCAGCCTGTATATATAGTTATATACAAAGACACTCATTTATGTAGAATTATTGAGAAGCCGGACATGTCATGCAACTGTGATATCGAAATCCCACCTCTTCCTCAATCTGAATCTCAACCATCCCAAGATCAACAACAATCTTCATCTCCAGAACCACCGATCTCGGCCTCATCTCCGCCGCCGGAGCTCGAATTCCCAATTGAATGGCCCTCCGAAGGGAGCCTCACCCTGGAGTGGGTCCAGAATCTCATGGCCGTCTTCGACTGGTCTTCAAGAAATCTAGCGCCGGCCCAATTCCCGGAGGTTTTTCCCGTCAAGGTTTTCGACATCTTGGTTCTCACCGCCTCCAAGATCCTCCACAAAGAACCCAACTGCGTCATGATCGACGACTGCGGCCCTGACTCCTCCGTCGTCGTCGTTGGAGACGTCCACGGTCAGCTGCTCGACGTTCTTTTTCTGTTAAAGGATGCAGGGTACCCTTCGGAGAATAGAATCTTCGTCTTCAACGGAGACTATGTTGACAGAGGAGCTTGGGGTCTTGAGACTTTCTTGCTTCTGATAGCGTGGAAGGTACTGATGCCGACGAGGGTTCACCTTCTGAGAGGTAATCATGAATCGAAATATTGTACCTCAGTTTATGGATTTGAGAGCGAAGTGTTGGTTAAGTATAGAGATAAGGATGGTAAAGATAGAGTAGGGAAACATGTGTATAGGAAATGCTTGGGTTGCTTTGAAGGGCTGCCTCTTGCGTCTATTATAAACGGGAATGTTTATACTGCTCATGGAGGGTTATTTAGGAGCATTGAAGTGACGCCTATGAAAAGGGCGAGAAGGAAGAAGAATAGGAAGATTGTTTTGAATTCGGAGACAACTAATTTATCTTTGGGCTCCTTGGAGGAGCTGTCTAAGGCTCGAAGATCGGTTCTTGACCCTCCTTGGGAAGGTTTGAACTTGATTCCTGGTGATGTACTGTGGTCAGATCCTTCAATGAAGCCTGGACTTGCTCCGAATAAAGTTAGAGGCATTGGTCTGATCTGGGGTCCTGATTGCACCGAGGATTTTCTTAGGAAGTTTCAGCTCAAGGTACTGTCAAAATTTGGAGTTCTGTTTGTTGTGTTTCTGATCATAAGCAGTGCTAGATGAAATTGAAGATTCATAGTTTTTGAAATGTATGTTAAAATGGGAAGTGATGTTGACTTTTAATGAGTTTTAACTGTAGCTTTTCAGGTTTGTGTTTCATCATGTTCACTTTAGATCTTGCATACTATTGATAATGCAATGTGACTGCCAATCACGGCTTGTGTTGAGGGGATTCTACGTAGAGAACACAATTTATGTTTCTCTTTACACATGAGATGATTTATTTTTACTCTGTTGCTTTTAATCCTGTATCAGAGTAAAAATGCAATACTAAAATTGTGGTTGCTCTATCTTGTTAAAATCTCAGTTGATTATCAGATCACATGAAGGCCCTGATGCGCGTGAAAAGAGGCCAGGTCTTGGAGGCATGGATCATGGGTACACCATTGATCATGTCGTGGAGTCAGGGAAGCTCATCACTTTATTTAGTGCTCCAGATTACCCGCAATTTCAGGTGTATTTGCAATCCCTTGATGATTATTATTCTTCATGTTTATTAAAGTCCTTGAGTGTGTCTTGAAACTGTTAAATGCATATTTCTTTCTTCTGGGAATTTTGCTGATTTCATTATGGGACTTGTGCATATTGTGGTGGAACTTGTCCATGAAGTGTCTGAAATTTCATATTCCTTGAGCTTTGACACCTATTCCTTGAGCATTTTGACGAAATCAGTAGCTAATCACATTATGTGTTTGTCAATGATCATTAGCTAAGATGGGTAATTGTAATACAAGGCTACAAACTGAATTATATGGAATCTAATACTTGAGAAAGGACTCACACATATCTGAGCAGCAGTATTTGATCCGACAGATGGATTTAGGTTATGTGTTAAATACTTGCCAATCTGTTGGTTTAACTTGTGGTTTCTTTGATGTTTTATGAGTACCCTTTTCAGTCTGCAAATGACTTTTGATCTTTTAGTAGGTTAGTACAACTACAAAGATCATTTGTTTCATCACATTCTGATATCACTTTGTCTGCCCTGCAGGGTACCAAGGAGAGACATCGAAATAAAGGGGCTTACATTGTGCTGGAACCCCCTAATTTTGATCATCCTGTATTTCATAGTTTTGAAGCAATTACTCCAAGGCCACAGGTATTGGTTATTATTGATCATAATTTTGCGAAAACATTAATGGGCTTCTGGTTTTGTATTGGAGCTAAATGATTAATGCTTTACATGGACATTTTATTGCAGGTAAAAGCATACTATGACTATGAAGAAGCAATTGATTCTGATGAGGAGTTGGACATGGCATCAATGGCAATCAGCCCGTGAAGGTCCATCAGCAGTTGGTGTTCATAGCAAATTTACATTTTCTTGATTTTATTGTGTGAACCTCTTTCTTTGTGAGAAATTTTTGGGTCAAATGTGAATGCCATCATTGGTAGTGTAACAGATTCTTGTAGCTACTTTTGGTGTCTTCAATTCTTTAGTGCAGTACCATTAAGTAAGCTAGCTCATTTGAAAGTTAATGAGTTTGAAATAGCCCTAATTCTTTTCAATTTGTTATATTTGTTATCTATTTAACGAGTTTTATCTTTACAGCAATAAACATTCTATAGGGTGTATTCATCACCGTGGGCAAATGGTATCAACTAGGTTTGTCATTCGGTCGGTTCGAATCGGTAATGAGTGTTACTAATTTTAAAACCAAACCTTTCGGTAATGAAATATGACTATCAAAAACTAACCAATTTTTTCGGTATGAGATAAATCTTACCAAATTTGATATTTCGGTTTTTGGTATTATCAAACTTTACAACAAATATATTTTCTGAATATAATGAAACAATAGAGGAAGCAAATTTTTTAAAAATAGTCATTGATACCATAACGTGCCTACTAATATGGTGTAACTTGTTTAGTAGGTTAATTATTTACAAGTGTACATCTTTATGAACCAACCGTATAGATGATGTAAAATTTCTGAAAATATTATTAAATACAATATGATCAATATGGTGAAAAATAACTATGGTAGAAAAATCACATATTTCCTGTAACGTTTTGGCCATGATCAAATCAATCAACATTATTTATTCATATGATTCCCCATGAGAGCCATATCATTGGGATGCAAATTTCCCAATATTTTTATACCGAAACATTACTTCTCATTCATGCGAGATGCTATGAGCAGAAGTATCGATCAAAATAAGACATAAAAGGCTAAATAATAGCGTTTTCGTGTAATAAGTGATATCATATTAAGGTTGAATGCATTGATCAAGTTCTAAACATTGTCGAAAATAGGTAAAATTTGTTCCATATTCGTATTTAAGTATACTGACCAAATCGAACGGACAAATTTTGATTTTATAAATTTTAGTATTAGAAACCATAACATGCTTACTAATGTGGTATAACTTGTTTAGTAGGTTATTTACAAGTGTAGCTCTTTGTGAACCAAATGTATGGAGGAAGCAAAATGTTCGATACTCATGTGAAATAAGATAGGATCAGTATAGTGAAATACGGCTAAGGTAGAAAAATTACATATTTTGGGTAACGTGTGTGCTCAGATCAAAGTGTTTAACCTTATTTGTAAATATAAATGTTTAAATAACTAACATTTCGGTAAATTCGGTATTTACCAAAAACCAAACCAACTTCTTCGGTATTTTTCGGTTTCGGTTATTTCGATTACCAAGTTTCGGTTTATTAAATCGAAAATATTCGATTGATTTTCAATCGGTTTTGTATTTACCAAACCAAATGGCAGCCCTAGTACCAACCAACTAAACTGCCTCTTTAAGATTCAGAAGAGTATTCATCAGTTGAAATGAGATTTGTAGACCGGTTTTGAGAAGTCATTTAGAGAGTTGTTTATCAATATTGTTACCCTATCAAAAGGGATCAACGGTTAGATTTATAACAAAAAAAAAGTTTTTGGATGGTGTTATTAACACACCATTTTTTGCTTTTAACACACCGTATCTCTTTTTTAACTAATAATGAATTAAATTTTAGTAGTAAACTTGTAAATAAAAATAAAATATGTGGATGAGAAATGAGATGAGATGTGTTAATAGTAAAAAGATACGTGTTAATAGCAATACCTAATTTATAACTGCAATCATTTTGTGTGTTTATTAATGCGAGAGTAGTTACGTTCCACTAATATTTGTATAAATAGCGATTGTTGTTGCTCATATTGTGTACCATTAGGTTTGTTCAAGCACGGGATACGTATGCGGGGCGAAATGACGACAGCCGTCTGATTTTTAATGAATTGATAATGTCCGTTTGAGTTCGTTTAATCCTGTCTGTTTAATCAATTTATTAAAAATTAGACGGCTGTCGCCGTTTCGTCCCGCACGCGCATCCCTCGCCTGAGCAGCCATGTGTGTACCATTCGAACGAAAGAAACAATGGAAGATTAATTACATAATTTATGCCTTACATAATCTATTCCTTCTTGTTCTTCAATGGGTTTCCTGCGTACACGAGAGGCTGTGTGTACCTCTCTTTTGTCAGAGATGGAAAAACTTGTGGACTCGTGTTCCCACTTTATGGTTCAATGATGCCCTGTGCTTGAACTTTCGATTATAGGAATTACGGTATACAACCAGGTTGATGATATTGAGGTTACTGGGCCTGAACTGAAGACTCAGAAAATTAGTTGGAAAGGTCATCATTGTTTTGGTGATTTTAGTGGCGATTTTGTAATCAATATCAATGCCCCAAAGCTTGAAAATCTTTATCTCAAAAAGGATGGCTTGAAATCTTGCTCTTTTAGGGGGTGTGTGAAGTCCTTGGTCAATGTTAGTATTGCTTTCGGAGAATTTGAAGAAGAAAAACCGCCCGAGTTTTGTGGCCAGCTACCCTTACTTCTGGACGTTGTGTTCCCGTGTTGAAAAACCCGTCTCTTTTGGCTAATTGGTTTAAGGTCAGTATGCTCAAGCTTTTGTTCTTTTCCAATATACTGAGTCACAAATGTTACAGGAATGAGTAATTGATAGTTCGGTTTTAGTTAAAGATAAAGTATCGAACTGAGAGAACTCTCACTTGTGTTCCCTTCTAAATGAACTTTTGAAAATTTTGAGCACCTTTCTCCCTTGATATTCCAGTTGTCAAATATATATCAGGAGAAGTACATGCCTTGTATATTTTCAAATTTCAATATATGTTTTAGTTTTTGCATAGGTTTCTGTCTGATCAGTACTTGTCTTTTTCTTCTAGGATTGGCATCTCCCTGCTTTTGGTAATCTGAACACAATTGGAGCTTGTACTATGGAGTTGCAATTACATGGAATTGCTAGCTGCATTTCTGCACAGTGCACCTAATCTCGAATATATTGTCTTAGTGAGTGTAAGTAGTTGAGACCAATGGTACATTAATGTTACTAACATGCTGCTGCTAAACTCATTTGATGATTTTTTTCTCTTGGTAATTCATTTCATGATTAGAGCACTAAATTTGAAATACAAGATTCAGTGTTGAAATGGAATCTGCCAGAGGAAGTGCCTGTTTGTTTGTCATCACACTTGAAGACTCTCCAAAACAGGATTCAAGGGGCGTCAGGCTGAGTAGAAATGGCAAAGTATCTGTTAAAAAATGGTCCCCTTTTAAAAAAGATGACGATTTCTGCTGATATATCTTATGCGGAAGAGGACTGGTACAAGGAGTTTTCATTGTTCAAGAGGACGACGACTTGTCAAGTTGAGTTTAGTAAGACAGCCTATGCCATCAGCAAGTTCTAAGTTCAAATCATGGTTTTAGGTTGAAAGATGCATGATTTCAGTTGGATTCTACTTGCAGTCTGGTAGTGGTACATAATGTTGGGTTGTTACAAACCGGAAATGACGGCCCTCAATCAAAATCCAAAAGAAGGGTAAGGAAATCCAAAGTTCTGGTACAACATCTGGAAGGAAATTTAGAAGTGCTAATAGAAAAAGGACTGCAGTATTTTGAATGCTGAGTCTTTTGTGCTTCAGTTTTACTTGGCAGAAGTATGTGGAGTCTTGCAGCTGTTATACTCTGAAGCAAGAATGACCAATGACATACATCTGTTTTCCATCTGACATTTTCATTAGTCTTTTATGTTTTAAATACATTTCAGTGAAATGCATAATCAAACTATCTCTGGCTAGTAAACTTGAATGCATTTTTGTTTGTTGGGAATTAGTAAACTTGAATGCATAATCAAGCTTCACTCACTGAAAGCCTGAGCGACTCTCTTTCCAGCTGGAGTATGATCTTTGCAGGGTTACAAGTACACCCTGCATAACCGAACAAGTGAAGTTTTAGATGTGTGCGGTTGTTGGGATCAAGTGAATCGAGAAAATGGGTGGAACAAAGTACCAGAGAGCAGCTGAGTGTGGACTGGGGGAGAAGAGAGAAGAATCACGGGTCGAATTGAGTGGACCAACCGACCCGTCTGGCCCACGTGACCAACCGCCACGACGTAGCACTTCTCGGCCTAGCCCGCTCAAGCCCAACAGCCATGAGGCCAGTTTTGTTTTGTTTTCGTTTCAATTGATACACCCGACTGGCATCGAACCGCCATGATGCGACACCTGTCCCCTTATACCGCATGATTTTACCTTTTTGTTTCCCCGCTTAGGTATCAAATCGAAATAACCTCCCTCCCTGGCACGGCCCGTTAGTAGCTGCTAACGGGGTCCAACTAATGACCACATCCGGTGTTTGTTTCGTCGGTTCTCGAGAATCCTTTCGGTAAGGGATTTCAAACATCTTATGATAAAAACTATCATTTTTTTGACAAAACAAGTCTTAATCAAGGAAGTGTAACTGAACCTGCTGAGGCGGGCACTGGACCGAGTTGCGGCGAGACGAGGAGTAGCTACTGCTTCCTTGCCCCTTCCATTTCATCTATAAAATGGAGTTAGGGGCTACCTTGAAATGGAGTTAGCGGCTACCTTATATTTATTATAACAATTGTTTGAATGTAATGCATACCAATTGTTAATGTAATGCGCAACCCTTGTAAATCTCTGATATTAACAAATAAATAAGCTCCCCCGAGGGCCAAGCTCTGTTTTGATCCCACCATCGGGATAGGGTATGGAGCTCTTTATTTTGAGTTTTTAGTAGTTTGCTTGTTAAAGTGTTTCGTAAAGTCAAGTAAAGTGGTTGTTAGTCTCTAGTCCCGCTGTCTAAAATGACGGGACTAGAGACTTAGAGTGAGTGTTACGGAGGGTCAGGGGTGCAGTAGTTCATGCATTCTAGGGGATATGCATGAACGGAACGCTGGGGACTGTTTGTTGTGATGCTGTTTGGCTGAGCTGAGAGTTGAGGCAACCCCTCTCTTTTAGAGTTGCAGAAGAATCTCAACACCGCCATGCATCGGGGCATAGGCGGAGCCAGCATAGGACCACTGGGTGACTCCAATGAGATTTTGATATTCTGCCTGTATGATGAAAATGTGCCCCATGAGAAAATATACTTTACCCCTATATGTGTACTTAGGGTGAATAGTTAGCCGTGCATCTTCTAATATGGATATTAAAAGACAATTTGAGTTCTTCTAATATGGATATTAAAAGACAATTTGATTTCAAGTATTCACTTTGATTAATACTTACTAATTTGATGAACATACCTCTCATCTTCTTCTTTACAGTCACAAACTCACCATGATCGAATGCTAGCTCCTCAAAACCTCAGATTTATTACAGTACTCTAAATTTTCTTTCCCCCTCCACAACCCTAATTTCAGCATTTTCATCCTCATATTATAGCCTTCTATTACCCATAAAATCCTTAATTGTTTTGCTCCCACACAGATTTTTTTCTCCCTCCGCCATTACATCGGGGTACTTCAAGGTCTCTCTATCTCTTCACTCTTTCCGTGTGGTATAAAAATGCAATCTTCTGATAACGAGTAGTACCTGGGGTTATTTTTGTAATTAACCCAAAATACACAACACGCCTATTTTTTTGGTAATACACAACGCGCCTATTTATTTCGTCATTTTCTCAAGGCTGAAGTGGTGGCCGTGCAGGATCATCAAGCTGAGCGCAGAGTTGGAAGAATAGCAAGTTCAGGTACTGCTACTGCTCGATTAGTCATTTGAAGATTTCATTTCTATGCAATTTTGTTATGATCGACCACCAAAGACAAACACAATTCGAACCCCAAAATATGTATTTTCACCTATATATATGCTGCTGATGATTCTCTATGCATGTTAATTGGTTATTCAACAAGTTTGCTTCTTCACATCAATATCCAGTTAGGTTCTTCACATCAACTTGTTAAATATATTGAACTCAGTGAAACTGATTAGTTGATGGGATCTCATTTCTTCATGCATCTACTCAACGCAATTCAAACCGAATGGAAATTCATGACATAGGCTTTCATGTCATCTCAGATTTTTTTTAAAATTTTTTAATGTTGGATTGGAAAATAGTTCAGGAATCCCAATATTCAATTGCCAAGCACATACATATCACTAACGATACATTCTAGGATGATTAATGCCTCTTGTGATTTTTATTTTGTTTTCCTCAGTTCTGTTTTGTGAGCCGAGGATCCAACTGAGTGCATATGGCGAGATCATGCTCCGAGGATGTGTTGTCCGACATTCTTTCTAGATTGCGTGTAAAATCTCTTAAAAGATTCCAATGTGTCTGCAAATCTTGGTATGCGCTAATTAGGCTCCCAAGTTTTATCACCAAACACCTCCACTTTCAAAGCAGACGGAACAAGAATTCTCGCTCCTTCCTGCTTTCTCACTCCGTGTATTTTCCTTATAAGTTAGAGTTGCCACCTGATGAACAAAAAGACACTCGTTTCAGCTTGGTCCATATAGAGGAAACCGCAGATGATATTGTTTCTCTTGATTGGATCAAGTTTTCAGATAATTCAGAGCAAGGCAAGAAGTTTCCGGATTATTGGTATGAGTACATTGGAATTTTTGGTCCACGCAATGGGATATATTGCTTGCATGAAGCTTCTGGGGATCACGGCCATGTAATTGCGCTGATGAATGTTTCCTTGAGAGAATTCAAGCTACTTCCAAAACCAGATGAATCGATTATTTCGCATACAGGTTTTCGATCACTAGCTGCTGTTGAAATTGGATTTGATCCTAAAGCCAATGATTACAAGGTGTTCTTTTTCAAGGACTGCTCCTTTCTTAAAGAAGGTTATTGTCAGGCTGCAATATATCATGTAAGTTCTAACTCATGGAAAAAGCTAAGTGATCCTTTTCTTGACCATGTTTATCTATATATTGCTCAAGGTCTAAATACGGACACCTATGTCAACGGACATGTTCACTGGTTGGCTTTTAAACCCGACCATGCAGGTCAGTGTTGTAAATTCACTGGTTTGTACATTCTTTCTTTTGACATGGTCGGTGAAGTGTTGGCAAAGATAGAGCTCCCTGCAGACTTGAGGATTAATTTTGATGAAACTCTATATGCCGTTGCAGTGTTCAATGGATCCCTTTCTCTTATTGTTTATCCAGAAACGCCAGATTATCTTCGCCGGGAAAGAAGTTACTCTAAATACTTTGACATATGGGTTATGAATGACTATGGTAACGAAAGATCTTGGACTAAGGAATTCACAACGGGGCCAGTTGAAGATGCTGACAGACTACTAAGTATTTGGCGAAATGGCGAGTTTCTTATACAACATAAGAAGGGATACTCCATCTCTTACGACCCAAGTACCCAAAAGATAGATCAGCTTTGTTTTCATGAAGGGCTTTATTCGGAGAAATCATGTATGTACTCAGAGAGCCTGGTTTCGGTGACAAGGAATGCTCCAAGTGATTATGAAATAGGAGTTGAAGACTTTCCCTTCGTCATGACTCTAGACATGGAGAGAAACTTAGATTATCTAGATAAATGTCCATCTTGTACCCGTTTAAGTTCTGTTTGATTTTACTTTTTTTTGAATAAAAGTTTACTTCTGTTTTAGACTGGAAGTTTTTGAAGTTTGCAATTAAAATAGCTTACCCCTTTGTACCCGTTTAACATGACACTAATGGTGATGATCATGAATGTTAATTTTATCTATGCAGTTATCAAATATTTCAATGTTAGGGTAGTAATTTGAGGCGTTGGCTTATGCATTGTTGCTAGAGACTCTAGAATCTGTCGCAACTTTCAAATACGACATATATGAGCCAGAATAGAATTAAGTTTACCACCCTGTTCTCTCGGTGGTAAATTTTATGTTTGGTGGTGGCACTAAAGATCGGGGTTGTGTTTGCTTCAGATTTCTGTTTCTCTATTATTTTCCTAGTACCGTTAGAGTTCCCATTATTAGATCGAGGAGACTATGATGCTAATTCATTTCAATCTGGACGGTCTGATTCTCGAAGATGGTAAACAGAATGCACAAGATGGAAAACAGAATCTTTAGCGTTATAGTTGATGTTTAACATAGAGTTGCTGTCCAGATCTTAACTTGACAGTAATAGTGAGTTAGTGACGACCAATAGATCATGATTTTTTTTTTCTGAAATCCTTGATCATGTAGAGAATAAGGAATAAATGCTTAATAATGAATTATACTCAGAAGGCTAAAGAATATTTCATATGCAGATATAAGAAAATTTATAACATAAACTGCAGCCTGCAGGTAGATATATATATATAGTACGTACTAACCGATCGAGCACGAAACAGACACATTCCAACGACTTATTCATTTATTTATAAATCAAAAACAAAGAAAATGTAGCCAACTATCCTCTTTGCTTTGCACATCGGTCTCGATCTTCTTCCTTCAAAAGCTTCTCGTATCTAGGGACTGTGCGGAGGCAAGGGCATTAAGACTGGTTGCAGTAATTGACACCTTATAAAGTAAGGACGAGGCCTACAACTTTTGAACTGTCCTTGAGGTGTTAAGCAGAAATAAATCTGAAACAGATACTGCTTTGAGTCATTCGTCTTGCATTCTATCTCTGTGTTCAGGTTAGTTTCTTTGAGTATTGCCTGTCCAATCTGTGCCGGCGTATGCCCTGTTGGATGTCCTGGTGTAATTCCTGTAAGAAATTAAGCCAAATCGAATCAATCAGTATACCATTTAGGCATTATATATATAAGACCGAAATCATTCATTTCTTACCACTCTTTGCAAGTATCTTTTGCACGTCATGTTGTTTTACTGCATTAAAGACCATGGTAAGGTAGTTGGCCGGTGACAGTCCAGAGCATTTTCCATGTTTATTCCACTGACGACGCCAAAAGATTTTACTATCAGCAAAGTCCGAGTTTTTGAGATCAGGCCAGAAGTTTGTCAGATCAGCTTTATATGCCTCCAGGGTTTCATCATCCATATCTGAACCGCCAGGACAGAACACTAAGGATCCACTAGCCCCCTGTGGCCACAGGCCATGCAATGTAAAAGACTGTGGATGCAGTTGGCATGGTGGCGATGTCTCAAAGAGACAATAAGTGTTTGGCCATTGAAGGACCAGCTTGTATGAATTGAGAGGTGGAAGTGGCGGCGCTGGAGGGGGTGGCGAGGTTGCTGCTGCTGCTAGCAGCAGTTGGACACTTAGTACTAAAACGATGAGAAATGACAACTTCATGGTGAGGTAAGGTGGTGATGTACAGAAAACAAATCAAAGCAAACTTCGATCAATCGAGAAACTGTTTTGGAGCAAATACAAGCTAGCTCTGTGCAAATTAGACTCATCATATGCTTCCTATTTATAATGCATATAAAGTCGCGTCCTACTATTTTAGAGCGAGGGATTTTGGATCTTCTAAAATTAATTTGTACATTTTCAGAAACTCTTACTCGTCCTTCTAATCTTATGAATTCCATGGTGCTAGATAAGATAACATTCGATTTTTTTTTCATTTTAGTCCTCAAAATGAATGTTAACGTTTTTAAAATTAATGTAGTAAAACTGTAAAAGATAGGGGAAAAATCATTCGATGAACTAATTAAACTGACATACTTCTGAGATTTGTGAACCTAGCTTATATCGAATGTCTAATGTGTTCTCCTATCTCTTCTGATCCTAGTTAGTTAAATACGGTAAGCGAATTATACGTTAAAAATTCATACGTGTATAATTCAAAAATTATAAATAAAAAATACGTTTAAAAATTCAGCTAAAAAATACATATACGGCAAATTTAAAAATACGATACGTACGTGTTTAATTCGGGATGTAATGAAAAATACAAACAAAAAAATACTGATATATATTTGTCATTTCTACCGATTATACGTATTTTTATGACATCTAAAATATAAATAGTCACAGCTTTATATACAAAACATCAATACATGTTAAATGTATAATGAATAAGAAATGTAAATAGTACTATAATAATAAAGGGTTCAAAATTCACTTTTTTCTTAATTGACTTAGTTGAACAAAAAATACATTTGACCAAAAAAAAAGTTGAACAGTTTTTTTTGATTTTGGCATTTTTTGTTTTGTTTTAAAATACGGAAAAAATACGTATATGCGAATAATTCGGTTAGCTTTAAAAATACGTGAATTTTTCTATATCTTTAAAACAAAACAGAAAACTGATGTATAATTCAGAAATAATATATATACACGTACAATTCATAAATTATACGCGAATTAACTAATTAGGCTTCTGATCCTTCCATGGACGCAAGTGTTACTTTTTTCATTCTTGAAAGTAATTCATTTTTACTCATATATTCTATATAACTCAATAACCTGACTTTAATTCAAGAGTTTGGGTATTCACTACGGCTAGATAAGTGATTAGACACTTCTAGAAGTTGTTGAAGTAATTAGACACTAGTCACACTACTTTTTCACTTCTTACAACATCTAGTTTATATTGAGTAAACTCCAACCACGCTGAAATAAAACCAATTTGATAAAAAAAGGATATGAAAACAATTTCAAAGAACTATTTATGAACCCTGAACAACTCTTAACCCTCACGTTATTCCAATATCCATAATAATAGCCAAAAGATGTTGTTTCTTATCTATTGCATCTTAAAATGTTTAAAGTGGGATTCATCCTTTACCTAATTAGACACTTTTGGAAGTTGGTGTCGCAAATCAGACACTTACTCTTTTTTATGACATCTAGTATAAATACATAGCAACTCTCATCGTTGAAATACGACCATTTTGATAAATATGAATATGAAAACAATTCAAAGAACAAATGAATTTTGAATCAACTTGTAACCCACCTGCACACGTTGTTCCAATATCCATATTAAGGGTCAAGATAAGTTTCCTTATGTATTTGCATGTAATTACAAAACCAAAGTGTCATCCTTTTCCTAAATAGACACTTTTAGAGGTTGGTGCATGTATTAATTAGACACCTATTCTTTTCTTACAACATCGATAATCTAGTGTATATATAGTCACTCCGATATATCACGTACAAAACTAGATTATTTTTTGACACAAAAAAAACTAGATCATTTTGATAATAATTAGAAAGCAATTCAAAGAACTAAATGAATCAACTCGTGTCCAACCAAAGATGTTGTTTCATCTTAAAATGTCGAGTACAAAATTAAAGTGTCCCTCCACCTAATATGTAGTTGGTTTGTAATTAATGAAGTTAGTTTAGTTTCGTAAGTAAACCCGCGCAAGATAGAGAGATATAATAGCATTATCAGAAAAACACTTTAGCTGACGATAAAAATTTGTCGGTCTGTTAGACTTTATCGTCTGCTAAAGTGATAGCCGATGAAGTTTCGTCGGTTAAAAGTCGTCGATTATACTTTTAGCCGACGAAAATATTGACATTCGTTGGCAAAAGTGTAAACTTTAGCCGATGACAAAACTCCTCGTCGACTAAAGTTCTGACTTTAGCCGACGAATTTTTAAACTTTTCCCTACAAAATTTCGTCGGTCAAAACTTTCCCGCTGGTCAAAATGGTTGACCGAGCCTCACTTTAGCCGACGAAAGTTTTATAAATCGTCAGCTAAAGTATTTAAATATCATACGCTAAAGTTGCTGGTTTTTGAAAAGAAAAAAAAACTGCAGAAACTTCCAGCCACCTCCAATCACCACCAAAATTTGACAGAATTTTCCTCTCAAAATTTCGAACAACTATTTAGAAGAAGTCGAAGCCAAATTCTAAGCCTAAACAGGTTAATTGAATCAAAATATAAAATCCCCAATTTTAAACTCTAAAAACTTCAAATCTTCGATTCCCCTCACACACCGAATCGAGCTACCAAATTCTAGAAGAATGTAGTACTAATCAAACTCAACTTATCCATATATAGAACTCACCAAATGGTGGCCTGAGGAAGGTGAAATTTGATCGACACCGAATCCAAACCGATGGAGTTTTGGAGCTCATTTTATCCCTCACGGCGACGCCACTCGATGCACCACTTGTCCAAGAATGAAGTAGAGACGACAGCGAAGCTTTTAAGACAAGTGTGGCGGTCACCGGTGGCTTGACGACAAATCTAGGCCGAGAAGAAAATCCGGCAAGTGAAACAGTAATAAGCTTGATGGTCAGTAAAAACGTCACCCATCTTATATGCATCTTGTTCACATGCTTCTGGCTGTGTAGAAACTTCAAAAATTGATGGTCAGTAAACAGAATGAACTTCTTTTGGATTAAGTAATGTTCCCACTACTGTAACGTCCTTACTATAGCATAGAACTCTTGATCATAGATACCCCATTTTTGGCAAGCTTCACTAAATTTTTCATTGAAGAATGCCACAACCCTCTTCTCTTGGGACAACATGGCTCCAATTTCCACACCACTAACATCATACTCGACCTTAAATAGCTTTATCAAAGCCAGAAAGGGCCAAAACTGGTGTGGTACAAAAATTCTCTTTAATCATGGTAAAACTATGCTCTTGCTCGTCCCCCAATGAAACTTGCTCTTTTTTCATGCATTCAGTAATAAGTGCAATAATGGTGTTGAAATCCCTCACAAAACGCCGATAGAAAGTAGCTAGGCCATGAAAACTCCTCAACTCCAAAACTTTCTTAGGAGTAGGCCACTCTCTAATTGTACGCACCTTCTCTTCATCGACTTGTATTCTCTCTTCTCCAATCACAAAGCCTAAAAACATCAGCTTGTTGGTGCAAAATGTGCACTTCTTTAGGTTGATGAACAACTTGTTAGCCTGCAGAATTTCAAAAGACATCACCATCCACTCATACAGTTCATCATTGGTCTTGAATGCAGTCTTCCCCTCATCTTCAGGCCTAATACGAATCTGGTGGTATTCACTCCTTAAATCTATCTTCAAAAACCACTTAGAACCATTTAGTTCGTCCAGCATGTCCTCCAGGGGAGGAATGGGAAACCTGTATTTGACTGTGATCTTATGAATTGCTCATACCGGAGTGAGGAGTGAGGTGAGGAGTAAGAGAGACCACAACTGTTGCAGAGCATCGTGGAGTTTCTTTCGGGGCTTGAAGGACGGTAGACCGGTGGTTACGCATACTCCGATCTGGGAGATCTTTGATTTGGCGAGGCGGTACTTTTGGATCCGAGCGGAGTCGATCTGCTCTGGCCTTGAGACGCTGTCGATCCAGATCTGCCTCTATCTGGTTTGGATTTGGCAAGGTCGTGGTGGTGCACTCCGGCGCAAGATTATTGACAAGGTATGGGTGGTGGCGGTCTAGTGCTTCCGGCGAGGCTGGGTAGCAGTGGTCGTAGCTTGGTTGGTGGCAGCGGTTTCTCCTCTCCTCTTGGTTTAGGCTTGGATTTCGGCCTTGTTTCTGGTCCTGGCCCGAGTTAAGAAAACTAGCCCATTTAGGACATATATGTTTTTATATTATTTTATCTCATTAGATTTAAGCATTTTACTATTTTTGGTCAGAACTAAAACGAGTACAAATTGGACATAGCCTTATATTATCAAAGATACTCCCCATTATGTCTGGAGTCAGTACGAAGGGAAAGTCTTCAACTAGGATTTCATAATCACTTGGCGCATTCCCTGTCACTGAAACTAGGCTCTCTGAGTAGATCATGATTTGTTCAGATAAAGCCCTTCACCAAAACAAAGCTGCTCCATCTTTTGGGTACTTGGGTCGTAAGAGATGGTGTAACCCTTCTTATGTTTTATAAGAAACTCGCCATTTCGCCAAATACCTAGTAGTCTGTCAGCATCTTCAACTGGTCCGGCTGTGAATTCCTTAGTCCAAGATCTTTCGTTACCATAGTCCTTCAAAACCCATATGTCAAAGCATTTTGTGTAACTTCTTTCCCGGCGAAGATAACCTTGCGTTTGTGGATAAACAATAAGAGAAAGGGATTCATTGATCACGGCAACGGCATATAGATTTTCATCACAATTAATCCCCAAGTCTACAGGGAGCTCTGTCTTTGCAAACACTTCACTGACCATGTCAAAAGAAAGAATATACCAATCACAGCATTGACCTGCAGGGTCGCGCTCAGAAGCCAGCCAGTGAACATTTCCGTTGACATAGGTGTCAGTATTAAAAGCATGATTACCGTATACATCAACATGCTCAAGCAAAGGATCACTTAGCTTTTTCCATGAATTAGAACTTACATGATATACTGCAGCCTCAGGTGCACATTCTTTGTGATAAAGGCAGTGCTTGAAAAATAACACCTTGTAATCATTGGTTTTAGGATCAAATCCAATTTCAACAGCATCTAGTGATATGAAACCTGTATGCGAAATAATCGTTTCTTCTGGTTTTGGAAGTAGCTTGAACTCTCTCAATGAAACATTCATAAGCGCAATTACATAGCCATGATCCCTAGAATATTCACGCATGCAATATATCCCATTGCATGGACCAGAAATTTGTACATATTCATACCAATAATCCGGAAACTTCTTTCCTTGCTCTGAATTATCTGAAAACTTGATCCAATCAAGAGACACAATATCATCTGCGGTTTCCTCTAAATGGACCAAACTGAAACGAGTGTCTTGTTGTTCATCAGGTGGCAACAACTCAGTCATATATAGGGAGTGAGAAAGCAGGAAGGAGCGAGTCGTCTTGTTTTGTCTGTTGTGAAAGCGGAGGTGTTTGGCGACAAAACTTGGGCTCTTAATTAGATCATACCAAGATTTGCAGACACATTGGAATCTTTTAAGAGATTTTACACGCAATCTAGAAAGAATGTCGGACAGCACATCCTCGGAGCATGAACTCGCCATTTGCACTCGGTTGGATCCTCGGCTCTCACAACAGAACTGAAGAAAACAGAATAATCAGTTTGAAAAGCCAACCAAACAGCCTATGTCATGAATTTGAATTGCTGCATGAAGAAATGAGATCATCCCATCAACTAATCAGTTTCATAAATTGAGTTCAATATTTATAACAAGTTGATGTCAAGATTCAAGAACCTAACTGGATCCTGATGTGAAGAAGCAAACTTGTTGAATAACCAATTAACATGCATAAAGAATCATCAGCAGCATATATATATATATATATATATATATATGAATATACATATGTTGGGTTCGAATCGCGTTTGTCTTTGTGATCGATCCATAACAAATTGCATAGAAATGAATATCTTCAAATGACTAATCGAGCAGTAGCAGTACCTGAACTTGCTGTTCTTCCAACTCTGCGTTCAGCTTCATGATCCAGCACGGCCACCACTTGAGTTTCAGAAAATGACGAAATAAATAGGCAGCTATAGGTGTGTTGTGTCTTTTATTTTAGGGTTTATTTTTGGGTTAATTACAAAATTAACCCCCAGGGGCGTTGCTGAGATTCAGCTTCTTCTGATCTTCTGCAACTGAAAGAGAGGGTTGCCTCAACTCTCAGCTCTGCTTTCTTCATTTTCGTTCTTCAACCTTCAAACCCCGCGAAGCAAAACGGCGTCAAAATCATGCGCTATAAGAGGACAGGTGTCGCGTCATGGAGGTTCGCGCCAGTCCAAATGAAAACAAAACGGGCCGCATGGGTGTGGGTTTCAGCGGGCTGGGCCAAGAAGCGCTACGTCGTGGCGATTGGTCACGTGGGCCAGACGGGTCGGGCCAGGCTCAAAATAGAACTGAGGAAAACAAAATAAATATCACAAGAGGGATTCATGATCCTAGAATGTATTCATCAGTAATATGTGTGTGCTTGGCAATTGAATATTCGGATTCCTAAACTATTCTTCAATCCGACATAACATGTTGGTATTGGCATTCCTATACCACCTACAGCAAAGTGCATGGTTGTGTGATCTTTACTATCATCATTGATCTAAATGTTATATGCATACATGTGTTATTTGATAAATCTTGGTTTAATTGATTTGTTGTTAGAAAGACTTATTGATAGCAATATTATATGATTAAATCCTAACTCGGTTAGGATCTCCTATATTATTGCATATATAAGATAACTTATGATTCTATTTCAATACATGGACTTTATGTATGGAAAGAAATCCTACCTTGCGTGGAATATTTGTATGTGGTTAAAGATATTTTTTTTATGATTTGATCTGTTATGATTGTGATATCTTGATTAATTGCTACAGGAGTTGTTTCGAAGGAAAGAGGTCCAAACATTCTTAGGATATTATCTTGTGTTTTAATAAGATAGTATTCTATGGTATATTTTGGTGATTGAATTCTAATTGGATTTCCTTTTTGGACAGAATTAGGGTTGCTGATACTATGTCGTTGATGTCATATAAAAGTTGTTGCATTCTAGATGGAAGTGTATCCTTTTGCACGCTTAGCGTTTGACAGAGTATATTGTTTCGTTGCCATATACAAGTTCAATTTTCCCTTGTTGAGTTGAACTTATTTGTGAGTGATTCTCGTGTTGAAGAGAAGCTTTGTGAAGTCTTAAGGATTTGAAGTTTTCCTTGAAGACAATAGAAGAAAACAGTCTGTCCAGAGAGTAGGAATTTGTAATAGAATAGAATTTACATGTGTTGTAAGACTCTGTACGAATTCATCTAGTTGAGAGTGTTTTCTGAGCTTGTGCTCGGCTGTGGTTTTTCCTCTAATTTGAGGTTTTTACACAGCATCAAAATCTGGTGTTTATTATTTAAATTATTGTCAGTTCGTCGAGAATTGAAAGCTTGTTTCAATCCCCAGTGCACGTTTCAGTATTTTCAATTGGTACCAGAGCAGGTGCTGGAAGACTAGAAGATCCAAGGGAAGATGGAACGTGTTGCACACAATACAGCTGTAAACACTCCTCCCTTCTTTGATGGTGAGGATTATTTGGACTGGAAGATCATGATGCAATCATTCTTGTATGCTCAAGATGACTTTTGCTGATATGTTATTGAGGTGGGGTGGACTCATCCTACAAAAGAGGCAGAAAGCAAAGATGTATTGACCGCAATTATCGGCACAGAGACTTTACCAGAATTACGTGATTTTTCAACCGTAGACGTATTTCACCATTCTGGTCATATCTTATTTCACGACTTTTTTGCGTTTGAAGTTCTATATAGAGTTTGTTTTTGAAACGGAACATTTACTTAAACTTTGTAAACAAGTTATGCAACATTAGTAGGCATGTTGTGATTTCGATGATCAAAATTGATAAACAAAAATCCGACCGTCTGATATGATCATTATGTCGAAATATGTCCATGGGAAAAAATTCAACTTGATCCGACAACGTGAAGGACTCGATCCTTACGGTCAATCTCGTAAGTCAAACCCCTTAACGCACGGAAACGGTTATTTGACCGTCTAAATTATGTATTTTGACCGGACCTTCAACCGAAAATAGTTTCAAATCAATGAGACGCAACCAGTAGTATAAAAATTTTATGAAAAATAACCACCGGACATAGGGCTACCTCTAGTGAGAAAGAATGGAAAATTGCGTTAACCGCAACTATCGACACCGAGACTTTACCGAAATTACGTGATTTTTCAACCATAGACGTATTTCACCATTCCGGTCATATTTTTCACAACTTTTTTTCATGTGAAACTTCTACGTATAGGGTTTAGGCTTTAGGGTTTTAGCCGACGAAATTAGGGTAATTCGTCGGCTAAAGTTAAATAAATAAATAAAAATAACTATAGCTGACAAAATTAGGGTAATTTGTCGGCTAAAGTCAAATAAATAATAAATAACTATAGCCGACGAATTACCCTAATTTTGTCGGCTAAAGTTAAATAAATAAAATAAATAAATAACTATAGCCAACAAAATTTATTAAAATTCGTCGGCTAAAGTTAATTCAAAATTTTTGGCTGGGATTTTGAAAATTTTGAAATTTTTCCGACTAAAATTTTGAACTTTAGCCGACGAAATTAGGGTATTTCATCAGTTAAAGTTCAAAATTTTCTATATCTTTCATTTTTCTCATCTTCCTCTTCATCTTCATCTTCATCTTCCTTCCTCTTCCTCCTCCTCCGGCAGCAACAACGTACTCTTAATCCTCCTCCGGCAGCAACAACGTACTCTTAATCCTCCTCTCCTCCTCCTCCTCCTCCTCCTAATCTTCCATTATTCCATTATTTCTTGGAAAATATCTCAAGATAACTATTCCATAAAATCTTGTTTCAATCAAAATGATCAGCTAGTATCCTTTGATACCAAATCATGCATCCTCATATTCAACAAAGTTGACTCTTACCTATGGGTGCCACATTAATTTGGATAACGATTCAATAAGCACAATACTAACCAAAATTATAGAATAATACAGTACTAATCAATCTTCTGAATCACTGTCTCTATCCCACCATGTAACATCAATTACTCACAATTAAAAAACATCCCAGTAGGTAAAACAAAACAAGCACATTATACATGTATTTATGTACGTAGAAGCTATTAGGCACAAGCAGACGTGAAGACATATTTAATAGACGGAATCAGTCACCCAGGACCCAGGATTTAGACATACATGGCATAACTGTATAACCCATTTGTAGTGAGGGTTGGTCCAGTAGTTCAAAAAATTTAAACTAACTTATTGAGCACAACTGCAAGAGTGTTAAATGTCAATAAAAGACAACAACATTAGATACATTCGATTCTTCATGGTAATAAGCAATTAAGTACCCTTAAAAAATTTATCAGCAGGTACCTGTAAGAATAATGACTATGAACCTTGACTTCAACAAGAAGAACAATTCCTGTCATTCCATATAGAAAACCAACCAATTTTGAACTGCAAAATCATAGGGCCGCTACTGATCATTTGTATGGTAGGATCCCAAATAATAAGCTCTTCCATTCCCTCATTCAAGGTTATGCAATTGAGTACAACTATGCTCAAATTCTTGACATGTTCCGAACCAAAGATTATATTTCAAAAATTTCAGTTCAATAGCAATATCACTCTCATAAAACAAACAATGAATCCAAAGGTTCCTGCTATGTTTTGTTACACCAAATTCAATAAAAATGCTTATATATGCAGTAAGCATAATTCACAAAACCAATTCCCAGAACTTTCCTTATAAAACCTATAAAAACATCTCAGTAAACCATTCAGAAACAGTAAAACAAGAGACCATACACATATGTATCCATATGTATATATATTAATATGTAAGAATTTTTTTATCAAAAGTCTGGCAATAATCTCATGAACTGAATTCCTTGAAACAAGAACATGTATTCAAAAAAGTCACTGGTTATCATCTACATGCATGTTCATGCACCTATCCATACGTAGCCTCACTGGTTATCATAAATACCAAACCTGTGGTTCCTCTACTATCCTTGCTGGACTCATCACTGAAAATCAGAGTTTCAAATTCCTCGACTCTAAAACCAGTCACACAGATATAACAATAGGTGTGCACATCGAATTGAACAGAAATAAATTCAATCAGTGAATGCAATATGATGCTTATCTGTCGTTTAAGAACTTCCTTAAAATTGAGATTGTTTAGGGTAGGTGACTTGACATCTTCTTCAGTTATCTCGCTATCTCAAAACAGCGAGTATGTTTACCAAATCATCAAATGACGATAGCAAATTTAATCGGCGACGCTAGATCGATTTAGGTTCACGGAGGAGCATCTGAGACCCGCTTCCTCTTTTCCTTCCATTAACCGAGCAGAACCCGATTTGGTTTCCTCGCATCAGAAGAAACACTGTGCATTAGAAATAATGAAATGCGAATTCGATCCCAAAATATATTCCATTAACAGAATAATCGACGATGAACCATACTGTAACTATCAATTTGAACAGAGGACTAGAAATCAACAAAACTATTAACAGAATAGAAGCCCCAGAATTTCAAGAGTGATCGTTGTCAAAAACGATCGAGTTCTTGGTTTTGTCTCCAGTAGGGTCGCGGATTCGACTTTAAAGAGCCCGCGTGTTTTGTTAAAACGGGTCGGATACATGCTATTGGGCTGGGTACATGTATATGGGTTTAGGAGACATGCTTTCGGGCCAAACTTTCAAGAACCCTAATTGTTTATTTCAAATTCTGATCTTCAAAAAAATTGCGGAAAAAATTTATGAAGAAAAATTTTGAAAATTATACCATATGTTATACTACAACCACAATAACAAAACACTTAGCCAAAACACATAAAGATTCAACTCGTACAAAATCATATACAACCTGTTTACCGTAGTCGTTGATATAGACCGTGAGCTCCAAAAATAAGGAATTTTCTATGCAGCACTCAATTACCAAAGCTCTAAAGGAGTGAGACTCGTATTTGGCATAGCTTAGAGTAGATAGCTCAAACTCTGTTCATCAAAGAGTTTGAATTCCATTAGAAAACAACAATATTAGTCCATCTCTATTATCTTATTTAACAAGATAATTCAAATGTATTTCATTATTTATCTAACCATTTTATTTAGATAAATATATCATGATAATGTGTTTTTAATCCCACAATGTTTATTCTGCATATATTATGGAAGTTGTCATGCTTTATGACTCAAAATACTAAGTCCATTCCAACACTTATTGCTTGGAGAGCAAGACTGAATCCTATTTTCGAACAAGAATCCCATAACCATTGAGGACAGAAATATAACTGAAAAGAAAGATGCAAGATTTTCTACTAATCCTATGAAATAGAGGAATCCTGTTCCATTAGTAAAAGGATTCACGTACCCTTTTGAGCTCTATAAATAGATTGAAGAGTCTCAGTACAAAACCCTACCGTTTGCTTGTTTTTCCTTGATCAATAAAATACATGTCTACTACTGTGATTGGGTATCCGGTTGGGGCATATCAAGTCACCACCGGCAACCCCTACAACTCAAATTCTGACCAAACGAGGCCGACTACTCGCAATGAGTCCACAAACAATAATGAAGAAGCTCAAGCTCATTCCGTTTCATCTCACACATGCATCATCCTTATGGCTATTATGATATCGATCGTAGTCTTTGGCTCCCTTCAGGTAACTGAGCGCCCCGACTTCAAGGTCGACTCGGGGACGGTAATGTCACGACCAAACGGCACTGCCACCGAGTGGGACCTCACTCTCCTCGCCACCAACAAAGTTTCCTTCAAAACCCTAGAGGCCTCGGCCTTCTACCGCGACCACACTCTCGCATTGACTCCCTCGCCTGCAACTCCCATTGTTCTTAACAAAAAGACCAGTCAACATATGAAGCTCATTGTGACCAGCGGTGACGTGGGAGAGTACATCGACGACGACAGGAGGAGTCGTGGGTTTATGAGTTTCCAAGTTAAGGTGAGGGCTTGTCTTCGTGGGAATAAGGTCTTCTACCTTATAGGACGCCGGTGTCATCGAGTCCAATGTGGTCCGCTTAATTTCATGTTTTCCCACGATGGGACGGCCACCTCGCTCCAACAAACACAATGTACATATTTTTAGAAGGAAATTCTTAGCCGCGTGTATTTATACATTACAATAATCTCGATTGCCTAAGTAATTTTTCATGAATCAATGAATTTATTTATTGCTGCCAAGTATGGCTATCTAAAAACTAACAAACAGATATAATGGTAAGGAAATATAGCAAAGAGATCAAACTCACAAAAGATTTCTAGTTCTACAATAATTGTGGCAGGGAGTCGGGGACTGGTCATTTGGGAATTAAAAACGCAACTAACAGGGAATTGAAACACACATAGAAGATCAGCAAAAACGTAAAAATTTCTTCGAAAAAGTTAAACTTTCAGGCACCACATGCTACAGTCAAAAGCCTAGAAGCTGCTTATACTCCAAAGATCTAGTTTTAGATGCCAGATACCAGATATTTAGAAGGAAAAAGTGGGGGAAAGATCCAACATATCAAAGTAACTTGTGTTACATCGAGCTTATTTCAGTTCAGTGCATGCCGCGTAGAATTCCATGAAAGTAGCCACCAGTCATTATGAGTGAAACAAGAGATACAACACCGGCTGGAAATATCTTCCCTGACCTCTTGAAACGAGAGCCCATCACAACCAGAAGGGCAGCAGACAACCCTGAGGTTGGACAAAGTGAAAACCATTAACATTGAAGAGAATAAAGAAAAAGAAATTAGAATGTTTTGCAGAATGATTAGAGCAGAAACAATTAACATAGAAGAGAATAAAGAATTAGAACTTCACATGATATGTACCAATATTTTGGAGAATGTTTTGGAGCGCACCTTTGTCCATAAAGTACCAGAAATTCTCAAACTAGCAACTAACCGTTTAGTAATCAAACATGTAACAATTGAGCATAGCAGATGATTACTTACCAAGCCCAAGGGATGATGCAAAAACTGTTCTTTTAGGGAGCTCAGTATAAACAAGATAGAGCAAGGATGCTGAAATTCCTCCTGCCAACAGTGACTTGTTGCTGCCACTCTTCAGAAAGCCCATAACGCCACCCACTGTCAACAAACTTAACTGTGAGAGCCCAATACAATCAGTCCCATAGACTAAAGATTAACACCAAAAACACAAAAGTGACCTATTGAAGGACTTGACAAAATGCATAAGAGCTGGACATAATAGACTGATATGTCTATAACTCTGTATTAATCGTTGCTGTCCAAAAGATCAGCATTCATTCTGGAAATTTTTCATCCAGACCACTGTCTTGGAACACGAGATGCAAATTGGAAACAGAATCTAATCAGGTAAATCATATAACCATGTCGACCTCCTTGTGGAAGAAACCTTTTTCAAGTAGGTGAGACCCACACAAGGTATCTACAACTTGGTGACATTCTTGAGGAATAAGGATACTCAAGTGAGAAAACTTTCCATCTGAAAGATAATTCCTAGAACAACAGATCAGTTGCTTTTGTTTATTATACAGTACTTAAATTGCTTGCAAATCCCTCTTAACCTTGAAAATCTGTGTTCCTAGAGCCATTAACGTACGAATCACATCTAAAGCCTTTCTCATGATGCTTGCCGACATCAAGTCAGATATTGAGTTCTAAAGTACATTAGAGTATACGAATATTGATTCAGTTATTGCAGACACACACATGCTACGGTTTCAGGTAACCTAATCAAAAATTTCCCAACCGCAGGTCATGACAGGAGTCTACCTTTCCTATATTTGAAAATGTATTCAAATTGGCCGCATACCTTCCTGAAGCAAGAATAACTAGTGCAAAATTTATGTCATGAATGCTGAAATGCACACGAGTGCATTTACACAAGTTGGAAAATAGGAGCCAAACAAAGTCTCGAATGCTGAAATGCAAACTCCAACCTAGCTTGCTTCTAGACACTGGGAAAAAAAAAGCGCAAATAGAAGTGTATACATTCTGGTCATTGAAATCACCACGAAGAGGACACTAAACCCCACCAAACTAAAAGCATTTTTCGATTCTACAAGCGAATCCAATAGAAACTTGACCAACACAAACAAATAATCCCAAAACAAAAAGAGCCACTGCACGGTCACACCCAAGTCCAAATATACACTGGAGATCACCAAGCAAACACAAAGCTCTCAACTTCCTCGGCACTAGTAACCAATTCAACACTTTACGCCCAGAACACACCCAAAATCCAAGTATTTCACTAAGACCTAACAATGTTGATATCTTCACAAGATGACAACTTTACAAAGCCTATAAAACATGATACTTGTCCAACCCAAACATTCATGCAATTCGAAACAACTGAAATCTTTGCAATCTAACAGAAAGATGAAAACTTTACGCGATTGAAGCAAAGCTATGGTTTAGCTTACCTCCAACAAGCACAGCATAAGCTAGGGTTAGCTTCTGAGACATCGACATCCCTTTTTTCTCGCTACTATCCTCGCCTCCCTTCTCGCTTCTATCGTTACTGTTATCACCTCCTCCACCACCACCTCCTCCGCCGCCGCCTCTCCTGCCAAATTCGCCTCCGTCGCCGCCGCCGATCTCGGGCTCGATCACAATACCCTTGGTCCCCGAATCGACGGTGAACAAGCTGGGAGCTGTAGGATCGGAGACCACTCCAAGCTTCAAGCTGCGAGCTTGATTAGAGGAAGGCCCAAATCGCAGAAGTGGAGCTCCGGTTCGGGGGTTTAGGCGGTTGTGGAGAATTCCGGTTTGGGGTCGGTGGAGGAGAAAGGAGGACTGAGAAGAAACGCATAACTCTGCCATGTGAGAAATGAGAATATCACTCCTGCAGCTTCTCTCGGTTTTATCGTTTACAAAGACAAACTATTTACCATAGGCTATGTATATTTTTACTCTATAACCTATGATAAATAGTTGTACAGATTATAGACAAAGGACTCAAAATGGCAGAGTATAACCCAACTAAATACAGTCTTCTGCATTCATCGCATACCACAAATATGCGATGAATCTTTTGTGTTCCATTTGACATTCCTAATATGGGCATGTGCACTTGTTATTGATTTGATGCATTGCAGGTTGTCAATGAAGGATTTCGAAGGAGAATTGTAGCATGGAGAGGACAAATATATGGCTCATAAAAAAAGATGTAGATCGAGATTAAGATGTTCTGATATAGAGGCCTTTTTTTGAAGAATATCGATAAATATATACATATTGATGCTCACGTCAGAAAAGATTGTTAAATATCCTTCATCTATTATTAAAAGGTAGATAAAGAGTTTGTGATACAAGACCAAAGTAATACATAGGAGATAGACCTAATCATTTAACCTTAAGGTGTTAAGAAAACAAATATATTAATGCATAACGGACATCATAGTAGACAACAATAAAACAATTAAAAATGCAAAAACCCTGTACTACAAAAAAAGACTAACTAAAAAGTTAATATCCACAAAAGAATTTTATTCTGGCCTATAAAATCAATAACCTACTTAACTAAACATATTGTTAAGTAGGGATCTATCACTCCCCCTAAAAATACTAGAAAAAGAGAAAAAAGTCAAAGTCTAGAAACTCAGCCCAACCGGTTGCAAGTTGTCCCCCACCAGACACACACAGGCCCAGGCTCAAAACCATATCTCTCCAATCCATATCGTACAGGTGAGTCGGTGACGAGCTTATCGGAGGAGCTCTAACCACATGATTGAGAGTCTGTAAAGGGAACGAGATCGAGAGTCTCCCCTGCTTGAAATCGGCGAGAGATGCAGTCCGCCTCCAACCCTCGGCCCCTTCATGAAGCCTAGAACCAAACTTTCCCAGTCGCCACCTCGAACATAGTTGAGCTTGCCGACACAAACCAAACCAAATCAATTCAAGGAAAGAAACCCTTAGATTGTACCGAACACCGACACAGTAACCTCAAAATTCAACCTCACTGGATCCGAAAAAAAACACAGTCAGAAAAGACAACCTCAACATCCTCTGCTCACGAGCTGCTACCCCGAACCGAAGTCTGAGCCTAATCCTCTCACTATCACTGCGATCTAGTTGTCGTTGAGATCTTCGCCCCTAAAGATGGAACGCCGCTGTCGAAATCATAGAGTTCTCTGCTCCGAAAGAATCGGTTGCCAGAGTGGAGGGTTTTCTCATATAGAGGCTTGGTATTGGCAAGAACCCTAAGAAGTAATCCCCAAACCCTAAACCATATGTCAAGAACAATTACCCATAAATTTTGATAAAACTCAACTTTTTTTTGAAGAAAAAAGAACATTCACATTAATCAAAATATCATGCTACACAAAAGTCAAACATAGATGTTCTAGAGAACATCCAGCACATAGTTAGATATACATCCAACTACAAAAAAAATCAAGACAAAGCAAGTCTTGTCCAAAACACACGAATGAACAAACTAGAAGGCAAATAAAACAAATTAGAAAGCAGAAAAAGCAATTGAACCTCGCTAGCCCCAATAATCTTCCAAACTTCTAACAAATCAGGTCTAGGACCCAGCGGTGTATCTTTCATTATTAAAGAAAAGAGGGGAAATTACTAGGGTTCAGAAGAGATATTTCCTAGTGCAGCTAGGAGACTACTCTACAGCCCACTCGAAGTCAACTTCCTCCCATGATGTTATCACCAGAGCACTAACCAGGCCAGGAGACATAGAATCATAAGCCTCTAATGCCGGAGCTTCCTTCTTGTTGCGGCTACCACGGGGTGACCACTCTTCTTTGGAGAGATCTCAGTTTTCTTGATATCGAGGGTTCTTGACTCTTGAACTGCAAAGCCAACATCCTCTAGCATCATAGACGTCGGGGCTAGGGTTAGGGCATGCCTAGAACACTTGTAGACCCCTTCCTCCTTATCCTCTCTATTTCTCCTCATACTAGTGATCTTGGAAAGGGAAGGGGATTTCGGGGATGACTCTGATGTTCACCGACCTCTTCTCCTTTGGTAGGGTGATAGGAGGCACCAACAAAGAGGTGGAGGCTGTTGCGGAAGCATAGAAAACCATCTCTAGAGGTGCAGCTGGGGTAACAGTCTTCTCGGTCTCCTCTAGCTCTCTAGGACAGTGTCGGCCAACATGATTAATCATCATGCAATTCTTGTATCTCCCAACCAGCCGCTCATACTTGAACATGATCTGAACCGTATCCATAGGAGAGAAGAAAAATCACAGCTTCAATCTTACTGGAGAAGTCAGCGAGAGAGAGACCCTAACCTGCACCACTCCCTGATGAAGATTGTGCTGGTCTATCATCGACATCAGACCAATTGTCTTCCCCACAAAATTTGATGTCGCCACCGCTGTCAAAGCAGTCGAAATCCCTTAAATCTTCACCCATACCCAAACAAAGTCCAAATGGACCTTCAAGATATCTGAAAAGCCATCGTAGTCAGTCAAGCGAATCAAGGCTTAGTGATAGCACCACGAGCCTCCCTTCTTCACCTGATTCAAATCTCTCTTGCTCAAGAAGGTAAACAGAAACCTATCTCATTTTTCCTAGATCTCCATTGGAGTAGGGAGCCTCCACATGTTCCACACAAAGCTGCAGAATGAATCAAAAGTCACTGCCTTGGCGGTGTTGAGCCGACCGACCAAATAAAACCTTTGCGTAACAAACCCTTCGAAGGGCACCGGAGATCTCCAAGATCCACAGGTTCCGGCCTCTTGCTTGTTGAGACAAAGTTTAGAAGTCAAACTCGTCGTCATCGCTACCACTGAAGTTGCCATTGATCGAAGCCTGCCGCACAACTGAGAACTAAAAAACCCTAACCCTAGTTTTTAGAGAGAGAAAATTGGACGAGACACTGTATTTGATAAAACTGAACTTTTTAAGCTAGATATAAATTGTATTAGTCATGTGAGTAATTGGTCACCAGGATCAAGTTGATCACAGGTTTAGAAGCATGATAGCAGTTACTGTAAAAGTTAAAACCCTCTGATTTTTTTGTAGTTGAAGGTAGTTTACCATAGCTAAGGTTAAATTGATCCAAGAGTAATGTATCATGTTTTAAAACCGTTAGATTAGATAAAGAGCGGAGAATTTATGAACTTTAACTAAATTCACAGACTTTTCACTTTAGAGAAGTTGAATCCCTCGTCTAAATTGATTGTCGAATAACATAAAGATGTGAGAAATCTTCTATGTTCCATTTGTTCAACTTCAACTTGTCTTACTTTTGCTCAAAATCGTGTCTCCCTCTCCATTACTTGATAAGGAAATCAATAACTTTATTGGTGAGCTGATGGAATTTGACATTCCTAATATGAGGCAGGCGGTTATTGCTCTGTCTCCTAGAACGTCACATTCTTCTTTAGGATGGCCATGCCTTTTCCCAGGTGGATTGGATGAGCCAGCTCAGAGATGTTAAACAGTGTAATATCAGATAAAATTTAAGTATATGGCATCCATATATCAATCAGGAAAAGAAGAAATCTTGTGAGGAATGAAGATTTCCTAGGGCAGCTAGGAAAGCCGGAATCCGAACTGTAGGAAAGCCGCAATCTGAATCGGTTTACTGCAGTAAATTTGCAGTAAAAACCAGATTTGATTTACAAGAGTAAAGGTATACTGCTTCTCTGTTAAAATCTATCAGATCGTTAGGAGATATTAATTAAGATGTTTAAGGAAATATAAGATTATGAAATCATATATGTTGGTATTTGTCGGATTTGTTACAAAATCATATCAGTTGAAGGAATTTTGTAGAACTAATCTTTGAATGAAAATCTTTAGCCGAAGTCCATGGAGATCTTGTTGAGGGGGAGATCTCATCTTGTCTTATATATTCATCTCCAACTCGGTTAGACAAGTTGGAGTTCCCTTGCTATATTTTGGTATTCTTATATGTTACTGTCTTGTGCAAATTAAGTCGAGAACTCAGTAATTATCATTAGTCTCTCCTCACTGTGTTTTTCATTTAATAATGATTTGGATCAGTCTTGCAGATGTGTAAAGGCATGTTCAGATCCTTCTGTTTCAGTTCTGTAGTGAGTAGATTAAGGATTTATGTTGTAATAGATCAAGATAGTTTGTGCTAGTAAACGTGATTGTGATCACTACTTGATATACTATAATACTGATTGTTAACCGACGGGTGCGGTTTCTTATATATACTTTGCGGTTTCGATTTTGAAAACTATGTAACCGAGAAATGTGGTCCGATTCTCGGTTGTTGCCCTAAAACCAAACCAATTGGACCGAGTCCACCCCTAGAATGTATTAAAGAATTCAAAGGGTTCATGAAGGATAATGAGCATGGGTACATACGTTTTTATTCCTGTTTGTCATTACTGTGGTATAAGAGGTCATATTAGACTAGATTGTAAAATTCTAAGTAAAATTTCTGACTACTCTTATACTTGTTTGAAGAGAAAGATTCAAGAACAATAAAAACTATTTGCAGGACTTGCTAAAAAATACTGTTGTGAAACCAATCGTACGAAAAGAAACTTAAAAAAATCTTAGATAGGTTCAAAACAGCACAAATCTTAAAATAAATAAAGAATCAGCTACTTGTATAGTTGTTTTTACTGCACTTGCTATGAAACGAAAAGACATCTGTTACTTTAAGAGTGACTGTTCTAGACATATGACAGGAAACAAATAATGATTTATCTCTTTTAATGATAAAATGACTACAGAGAGTGTTACTTTTGGTGACGGTAAGAATGCAGCCATGATGACAAGAGACATTGTTAAACCTGAGTTGCATAATGTTTTATGTTGGTAAATTGTAGTGGTAAAAAACCAAACACTTCCGACACTGTCGTGCTAGTAGTAAAAAAAATATTGGGCCTATACAGTTAAAAGAATACGCGTCCAGCTCCATGACCGAGTCTCTCACTGTTCCAGTATCAGAGAGATCTCTAGTCCCTTCATATTGAAACCCAGAAAACCAAAACCAAAGCTCAACTTCCACGTGAAAAATCACATCATACCGAAATTCAGTTTCTAGGGTTCATTCAGCATGGCGCGAAGAATAATGGAATGGGCGGGTCGACCCGACTACATGGGCGGCATTCCAAGAAAGATAGTAATCGGAGCCGTCGGAACCTTCGCGAAGGTCTGGGTCAACTTCCTCAACTCCACCACCGTCCACAACGCCGACACTCTTCTCAACCTAGTCCGCTCTCGCCCTAAGGGCCTCCCTCTCATTACCGTCAGCAACCACATGTCGACTCTCGACGACCCGCTTCTGTGGGGCTTCAAGGGTTTTCCGATTTGTGATGCCAATTTGTCGCGGTGGGTTTTGGCCGCCGAAGATATTTGCTTTAAAAACTCGCCGCTTTCGTACTTTTTCCGGCTAGGTCGGTGGGTGTGATTTGAGGTAGTGAATTTTGGGATGTGGGTGTGTGTGGTGTGGTTTGAGTTTGATTTGGTGGTTTTTTAATGCAGGGAAGTGTATACCGATTACACGAGGCGGTGGGATTTATCAGGAGCATATGAATGAAGCTCTTGAGAGATTGAGTGAAGGAGATTGGGTAAGCCAGTTTGATCTATTATTGTTGTTGAGGTAGTTTGTAGTGTTATTTAGAATGGCAATGTGGTTTGTTTTATGGTATATATGAGACATTGCGTAGCTAATACTTATCGGAAATTGTGTGAAGTTGGAATTCTCGGTTGAAGTTTGCATTTCGTAGTATGTGAAACAGCAATTCTAGTTAGGAATGATGCAAGGGCTTTTACATTGTTTTGAGTTCAAACTTTTGATTTTCTGAATGGCAGTTGCACACTTTCCCTGAAGGGAAGGTGTACCAGGATGATGCACCTATAAGAAGATTGAAATGGGGGACTGCTAGTCTCATTGCTCGTGCTCCAGTAACCCCAATAGTTTTGCCAATTGTACATAGTGGGTTCGACAAGGTATTTAAAAAAAACTCTTTTCCTTCCGCCAGGCAATTATTCAAATCAATTTTCTGCATGTTCCTCAAGAGTCAAAGTACACGGTTAGTTGATGTTGGTCAACCGCTCAAGATGCAATTTTTGGATGCCCTTCTCATCTAAGAATGTGTTATTGGGTGTAATTGTCTGATAAGAGCAAGGTGTTAGGTTTCACTGGGAAGTGTTGCTTGTATCCTTCTAATTCTCTGGTTTAGTCATTCATGCTTCCATTTCATAAGGAATAATTTTATGTCGTAGTAATGTCCTCATCATTCATATGTGCTTTTCTTTACAACCACATGTCTAGCCCTTCAAAGTCCTGCAGAATTATATAGACAAAGGGCTTCAAATAGCAGAGCATTACCCAGCTATATGCATCGTCTCTTCTGAATGCATTGTCTAACGTCACAAGGATGTGATGAATCTTCTGTGTTCCGTTTGTTCAACTTGTCTTACCTTTTCTCCTTAATAAATTTCAGGTGATGCCTGATAAATCTTACCGTGGTAAAAGGCCTCCGTTTCCATTACTTAATAAGGAAATCAAGATATTTATCGGTGAGCCGATGGAATTTGACATTCCTAAAATGAGGCAGGTGGCTATTTCTATGTCTCCTAAAATGTCATGTCCTTCTTTAGGATGGCCAAGCCTTTGCCCAGGTGGTTTGGATGAGGCAGCACAAACATGCCTGTACAGTGCAATATCAGAGAAAATCCAAAATGCCTTAGAGAGATTACGAAGTTTTGGTACAAGTTATAAAAAAGATCAAAATGCTTGCTAAGCTCTCTTACAAATTGTGTCGAACAGAGAAAAGCTTGTTCTGATCATCTTGACTATGTTATACAGGTGAAAAAGGAATGCCACTCTTCTCTCGTGGCTTCAATCAGTTCCAAGTTGAGTTTTAAGGAACACAGAAAAATTTGTACGGCTCCTCCCCCACCACCCGGGCCCTGCTTCTTTTTTTTTAGGTTAGCCATTCAATGGCATTACAGATGAAATGAGATTTGTTTTATATTCATCAATATTGTTTATTTTGTAGTTGAATGCATTCAGATTCTTCTTCCATTGATAAATTTGGTTACTGTACCATAAGGCGTTAAGTTGTACTAGAAGGGGTTACGAAATAGAAGCTTATCCATAACTGCATTCATTTTTAATAATGTGATTGTAGTTACAGTCTACCAAAATTCATATAAATAGTGATGGTGGTTGCTCATATTGTGTACCTTTTCATTTGCATTCCAAAGGGGAAGAGCTCCGCACCTTTCGGAGCACCCTCGGTGCAGTGAAACCTAGGGTTTCTTTGGCGGCGACAGTTCTCAAACTGCTTGTGTCTGATCGTGGTTTCTAGGGCGGCGTCGAGGGATTTGTGGCCTGTGTCTGATCGTGTTTGGCGGTTTGGGGTGGTCTCAAACTGCTTTGTTAGTGCGGCGGTCTCTTGGTGACGGTGTTGGGTTGAAACAATCGGAGTCTAGACCTTGATCGTGGTGGTGCAGCGGCGGAGTTTCCTGTCGGCATTGTTGATCGAAGAGCAAATCTGAATCGTGGTGGAGGCTCCGATCTGTTGAGGCGTGGTCTGAGGAGGCAACTTGGTCCGAAGCTTTGGTTTTGGTTGGGAGCATATTCCTCTAACGCGAAGCTTTCGACGGTGGGACTTTGGTACGATAGGTTTTGGTTGATTTGGATTTGAAAGACAAAAATGCGGCAGCTTCAGGTAGTCCGTGATGGTGGAGGGGCGAGGTCAGCCGCGCGGAATTGAGCGGTGCTGGTTTTCTGAGGAACCAGAAGTGAAGGGAGGAGAGAGGGTGATGAGTATGGGCCTTGTGCCTTTAACCATTTAGGCCACATTCGGGGGCCGGATGAATTAAGCCCATCATTCTTTTTTTGGGTTTTTTTGTTTAAAATAAATAGTTTATAGTCTATGTTCTCATAGGTTATAGGTTTGTTTGATTGCTTGTAACTTTGGTTATAAGTTCAATTGTGATGGTATGAGAACTGAAATTGTAGTGAGTGTGTTATATGCATGAGTCATTTGATCTTATTTGCTCTTTGTACGCAAGACAGTATATCGATACAGAATGAAATACCTTTATTAAAAAAACAAGCTGAAGAAAATTTATTACATTGTGATAGCGGTTATCCAAGGAAAGGGTACTTGGTTTCTTCTTAGCACTCTTCTTGGTCTGTTCGACATCAAATTTGATCCAATTTGACATCGGAGATTAAGTATTTTGTTATCCTTTTATCGATATAGACCTGGAATGCGATATGGGTGGTTCTTCAACAATACAAGAGTTCAAAGGTAAAGGGTGGATCAAATGGCGGAAAGGGTTGTTCTCCAACAACTGCTCAAGATATATACGGCCGGAAATAGAAACGGAGACATGGCCGGAAACTAATTAATGGTCCCTTGTCTATGTCTTAAGGTATCTCAGCTCATTGTTGTAATTGATGGTGATAAACACTTACATCTGTATCTTTATCCTTTGTATTCTTTCTTTTAAGATGTAAATTTTCGTTTCAGTTTGTTGTATGGTTTTGTTGACCTGGGTGGCTGGTGCCTTTGAATATATCTAACTCGCTGTGTAATAGATGGAAGAAACACAACAAATTTACTTCATTTTCTAGTCTTACTAGCATTAGTCCTGCGCTTACGCGCGAGCAGAAATGGGCAGACTTTTGAGAAAAAACCTACAGAAGTGCACAAATACGTGGAGTCATTGCTTTCTTCCATCTTCCAAACCAACACATCAAGCCGATCAACACCAAATCGAACACAACTATCATTTAGTAAGTAGGAAGCTCTACATATAATAAGGCCAGGAACTTTTCACTTGAAAATCCCAATATTAGATGGAATTAAAAACCTTCACTTCAAAATTACTGCCGACAATTCAAAGGCTTAGCATCAAAATAAATAAAAATAAATATAAATTGATTGAAGAAAGAGAGACGAATATGGTATCAAAATCCAATTGAAAATGAAGGTAAAAAATGAATAACGATGGGACCGATGAGAAATGAGAGATTAAAAGAAACATACTTAGATTATCCATTAATACGCAGTTATTTTAGTAAGTCAGAACGAACGCACACGATCATTCCAGAGAAATACTAAGATTTGCTGACATTGTAGCACTACGTTTTGAGAAAAATTTGATTGAATATGGTAAGGAAATTGATCAACGGTTGTGAAGCGGTGGTGAGTTTTATCGTAAAAGATGTTTACAGTGTGCAAGAAATCAACAGAGAATGACTGAGAGGCACACTTGAAATATATGAAGAAACAAAAGGTTAATTCGTTCGGTCACTGTTCAAACAAACAGTGAAAACCCCTCTTCCTTTTATATGTAGAGAAGAGAAAGAGAGCTATGGAGTATTGTAATACAGAGTGAATAGGAGCTTTTGCGGTGGAAACCTTTATGACAAATTTATCAGTGCACCGACAAAGTAGGGCAATGTACTTGAAGATTGAAGAAATGCATGCATGTATTTGCACGATTCTGTTGAAGAAATCTATAATTACTTTCCAAGCGAAATAAGTATGTCGGAGTCAAATTGGCAAATTCTCCTACCATTTCTATATCCAAACATGTGGCAAAGATTAGCAAGAATCATTATTTACACTAAGAAAAGTTAAATCTTAAATTAATAAATAAAAAAATTAAATATCTATTCTAATGTAAGGTGTACTTACTAATGTATAAATACACACATTTTTATTAAGTTTATAATAAAATAATATTATTTAAAACAATTTTATCCTTGTTCCTTATATACTTGAAGAAAAAAAGGAGAAAGAATAATTTTACCAGAGCATCTCCGGTCGCCGGACTCCGGTCACCAACCGCCGCACTCCAGTCACCGGACGTCGGAAATTACTGTTAGTCGGAATTTCGTCGGATTTTTTCTACTAAGGGCAATAAACTTTTACAGAAAGTTTACTGGGACAACATCTACATCAAATCCAAATCTACTAACCTCAGCATACTCTAAATTTAAGTCTAATAACCTTAATTAGTATACTACAAAACCAAATCTACTACCCCAGTATACTCCAAACCAAATCTACTAACCCCAGTATACATCAAAACCTACAAAACCAAATCTACTACCCCAGTATACTCCAAACCAAATCTACTAACCCCAGTATACATCAAAACCAAGTTTACTAACACTACTATACTTCAAAACCAAGTCTACTAACCCCAGTATTTCATCAAATCCAAGTCTACTAACCCCAATATTGATGTTTTCTAGCGCCGACGTGTATACGACATGACTAGATCTGGATTTGACGTTGTTCTTCGGACTCAGTGTTGCAACGACCGGCGTGACGAGGCGGAGATTAGGTGGAGGGGAGGATGAGGTCGTCGGAGATGGTAGAGGCGAGGATGAGGTCGTAGGAGATGGTGGAGACGAAGGCTATGTGAGTGACAATTAGAGAGAGAGGATACCAGAAGAGAAAAATCAACTTAGATGTAAAATCTAAAGTTTATTACCCTTAATAAACTTTTATTGGGGTAGTAAACCCAGGCAGATGAACAAACTCGAGCCATTGATAGTAAATCATAAGTTTACTACCCCTAATAAATTTGTATCAGATGTAGTAAACTTTACCAAAGGTAATAAACTTGCAAAACAATATCTCTAAAACCCATTATATACATTAAAAACAATGAAAAATAAACTTAGATGTAAAAAAACTAAAGTTTACTAACCACAGTATACATTAAAACCAAGTTTACTGACCCAGTATACTTCAAAACAAAGTCTACTAACCTTAGTATTTCATCAAATCCAAGTCTACTAACCTCAGTATACTCTAAATTCAAGTATACTAACCCCAATCCAAGTATACTAACCTTAGAATCGAAAACTAGAGCTTGAGGGTCAAGATCAAAATCGTCAGAAGTTAAAGGTGACCAAATCTTTTGACCTTGGGCTTCAAGCGACGTCATCATACGTCGTAGTCGG
Organism: Comarum palustre; assembly: GCA_951800085.1. Lineage (NCBI taxonomy): Eukaryota > Viridiplantae > Streptophyta > Magnoliopsida > Rosales > Rosaceae > Comarum > Comarum palustre. The sequence continues at coordinate 4,839,716 of OX637588.1, read as the reverse complement.
CGTTAAGCATCATCACTGACGTCAGGCGTCGAAGATCTCGGTTGCTGGCCATCATCGTCGATGCACGCTGGCGTCGTCATCGATGCTAGATATGGTCGCTGTCGTCGATGCTAGATCTGGTCGTTGTCGTCGAGGGAAGATATGGTCGTCGTCGTCGAGGAGAGATCTAGTTGTCTGCCTGGACTCAGAAATCAGAGATGAAGGACGTTGCCTACGACAGCTCCGCCTTCACTAAGCCGATCTGAACTTTACAGAGAGAGATCTGATCGAGTTGTGATAAGAGAGAGAGGATGAGACGAAATCTGTTTGAAATGAGTGATAGGAGAGAGAGGAACAAATATATAGATTAGGGACAAAAAGATAACCTCAATAAGATTAATTGGAATGAACATGTCAAATATGTTTTCATTAGAATGAACAATCAATGTCTATAATTAGTACTGTTAATTATTGATTTTTTTATCTATAACATGTGTTCTTTTACTATTTTTTTATTTTTGATTTATCCTCCCAGTTGCCAAGGAAATGTTTAGAAGGCGAAAACGAATAATTAATCGAACTAAGTGGCTGTGGTTAGCAAAGCTAACGATCCATTTGCTTGTAACACAGGTTTCCACCATCCTTGTATGAGAAAATTTGTTGCCCTCTTGATGTAAATTGTAGCTACTTTGTTGTCTCAGTGCATAAAAAGGGCGTCATTTCCCCTTGCTGCTATAAATTATTTGTAGTGCAGTTGGTTTTGCTTTTAAGCACTTGTTCTTATTAGCCTCGATCAGTTTGGGGCTCCTCAATTTTTTTTCCATGATTGTGTTACTTGCTTGGTACTTCTTTATGGTTTCATTGTTCATGGTTGAAGATACCATGTAGCAATAAAGACCTGTATGATCACACTATGATGCAGGAATAAGAGAAAGGATTTGATATTTGTTTCCAAATAAAGGGCATTTCTCGTGAGTATTATTAAAAGCACCCACATTCAATAAAATCATACCCCTTGAACTCTTCCTTCTACATTCTTTGGGATAAGCCGGCATAGCCTGCCATTGAAAACCAGTCATATGCTATATTGTTTGGCATTTTCTATTCAAACGATATGCAATTTCTATTGGGCAAAATACATAATGTTTACATATGTAAGTTCATAATGGGATTATGGAGCCCAATGATTTATAGAATGTGTATGTCACTCCATAGTAACGTGGTCCACTACACATGTACTTTTGGACATGACTTAGGGCCATTGAGAAATTTCTTACCTTGTAAGAGATAGGTGGGTGGGTGTTGTCCTTGGTAGTAGAATCAAACTTAAACCATTATTACACTAAAAATTATAGTTAGGATCATTTATTAAATGAACTCAAATCTAACAATAAAATAACGATAACCGTTGATAGTCTGATAAACAGAATATTATATGTTTTTTTTAATGTTGACCTGATGGCTTAAACTTTTTTTTGGTTACAATGATGTCGTAAACTTTTTCAAAGTGAAAATCGTTGCCATTGTTGGAAACTTAGAAAGACTTAGTTAGATTTGGATGGGACCATGAAAAGAACAAACTGATCGAGTGCAGGCAGCGGCCTGTTGGTGGCTGTGTGTGGAAGCCCTAAGGTTGGACATCTCCCGCCCCAAAGCATTGCCAAAATGACCATACTACTCACTCCCGATCTTTTCAAAATCATATCCGCATCATCTTCCAAAAAGTAGATGTACAAAAAATAAAAAAGCGTGCCCTACGTATGAGAGGGGTATTTACGTAATTTAGGAATACAGAAAAGCTCGGAGGATTAATAAACACACAGCGACACAACACACAACGCTGAAAAAATGTAGAGGCTTTAAATAATAATATCGGACCCCGAAATGACGAGAAAGCCCTTTGTCATTTATAATAGTCCCGTGAATCTCTCCGCTTCTCCTGAGTTCTTTAGCTCACAGATCTCTCTCTCCGTTCATTTCTCTGTGGCTTTTCGCTACCAGGGAGACAGACACCAACCCTGTTTTGTTGTTCTGTTTCATCCCATTTGTGGAATGCTACATTTCATATCTGGGTTCATATTGTTTTGTTGATTCCAGCTCGATCTGTAGGTAGCTCATAGCCAAAGAAGCCCCCATAAAGGTAGGAGCTTTGTGCTTCAATGTTCCTTAATCTTTTATCTCTTTGCAATTTTCATGGTCTGATCATTAATGGGTTGGTGGGTTTTTGCTCAACTATTGCTTTATGGGGATAAAGCTTTTGGCTTTATTGTGTTTTAGTTTTTGGTTGTTATGTTTGGTTTCAAGAAATTAATAGGTTGAGTTTTGATTGGAAATGCTTTGATATGAAGAATGTGTTTGCATAGCTGGTTTTTGGCATTGTGTTTCTTTCGGTTTTATTATTATGTGGTAAAAGGGTGTTACATAATCTAATACATGGTTGAATGATAGGTGCATGATTGAGGGGCTGGAATTTAGTTCTGTGCAATGAAGGTTGTGTCTTGGGATGTAGTGAGATGACAATGGATCTACACCCATCAATGGCGCAAAGTGTGAGAACAAGTAGGTCATCTTTTAGCTCCAGCAATGGCAATGAGGAAACTCCTGTGCACAGCTCTACTGCTTTTTTGAATGGGGATGAGTATGATAGCGATAGCTCCAGCGTGGCACCAGCGTAAGTTATCTCAGTGCCCTGCTTATGAATTCTGTATCCCATTATAATGTGTTAAGTTATTGAAAAGGATTTCATTAGCGATTGAAGTGAGGTGTGAAAGTTTATGGACCTGTATGAAGGGAACGTCAACGTGTTTATTCCTAATAGTATTACTAGTCTGGTTGGTTCTCGAACTTGCTGATTAGTGAATCTCATGAAGGGTTTGCAACTGACTTATGATGTTGTATCAACTCTTAATTGTTGCTATCGCTTCCACTTGCAGTACACCAAGGACGCTAGCGATGGATATCCCAGCAGAACTTGCTGGTGCCGTACCCTTGATTGATAGATTTCAGGTAGGAATGTACATTTTCTTAATATTAATGTGGTACTCCAAGTTTCTTACACAAACAAACATGCGCACACTGTCCTTTGGATTGTTTGTTCCACAAAATTCATATTAAGGAAAGGCATCAAGTATTTACTATCCATTATTTTATAGGTAGAGGGATTTTTGAGGATGATGCAGAAGCAGATTCAGTCTGCTGGAAAGCGAGGGTTCTTTTCTAAAAAATCTGTTGGTCCTCAACCCCGAGAAAAGTTCACCTTTGAGGACATGCTCTGCTTCCAGAAGGTAACTACATTCTATGTTTCACTACATCATTATTAATTAGAAGCTTAGAACCCTTTAATGAGCTAAGACATGCTTTTACAGGATCCTATACCTACATCGCTACTTAAAATCAATAGTGACCTGGTCAGCCGGGCAATGAAACTGTTCCAGACCATTCTGAAGTACATGAGCATTGACTCATCTGACCGATTTACTCCACCAAGCTTAGATGAAAGGACTGAACTTGTTGGAAAGTTGTATAAGCAAACACTGAAGCGAACAGAGCTGCGAGACGAACTTTTTGTACAGATTTCTAAACAGACAAGAAATAATCCTGATAGGTATGCATCTCTGTCGCCTTTCGCAGTAGCTTTTATATCTGAAATGATTCCGGCATGTAAATGATCTTGTATGCTTGATATGTTGGCTTACCTGATTGATATTTGCATAACAGGCAATGCTTGATTAAAGCATGGGAATTGATGTATTTGTGTGCATCCTCCATGCCCCCTAGCAAGGACATCGAATGCTATCTGTCTGAGTATGTCCATAATGTTGCACACGTTGCAAATATTGACAATGAGGTTCGAAACCTAGCATTAAATACTTTAAATGCTTTGAAGCGTTCTGTCAAGGCTGGACCTAGGCATACAATACCAGGCCGGGAGGAGATAGAAGCACTTTTAACTGGTCGAAAGCTTACAACGATAGTGTTTTTTCTGGATGAAACTTTCGAAGAAATCACATATGATATGGCAACAACAGTGGCTGATGCTGTTGAGGTAATTCAAGCTCAACTTTACACGATTGCGACTGCTAATTAAATCAACTTATATCTATGGTCCGGAATGGTCCCAAAATTGTCTGAATGAATAATGGCATCTGCTTGGGCTTTACGATATTTAAGTCCTTATCAAGTTCACTCCAATTTCAAGTTTGTTCTTTAAAGTTTCTCCAATCTTAATAGTTCTGGTCCAATTCGCAGGAACTTGCAGGGATAATTAAATTGTCAGCATATTCTAGCTTCAGTCTGTTCGAATGCCACAAAGTTGTGACGGGCTCGAAATCACCTGACCTCGGAAATGGTACATTTTTTACTTCTCCTGGATGGCTTCCTATTTTTGCATTCAGTGAAGTATTTCCCTAATGTGCGTGCTCTTGTTATTCAGAGGAGTATATTGGGCTAGATGACAACAAATACATAGGGGATCTGCTGGCCGAATTTAAAGCAGCAAAAGATCGAAGTAAAGGAGAAATATTGCATTGCAAGCTGACATTTAAAAAGAAGCTGTTTCGGGAATCAGATGAAGCTGTAGCAGATCCAATGTTTGTGCAGTTGTCCTATGTTCAAGTGCGTAACTCGTTTAGAATTATTGTTTAGCTACTAATCTATTGTTTTATCAATTTGGTGATGTTCATACTCTTTGACATGTTGCTCTCCTGCTCTTTGAACAAAACTATTGGAATTGTTGCTTTAGAGCTGTCAATGTTGAATGCCTGGGCATAATAATTTCCATGCTACCATATTACTTATAGAGTTGGGTTATATTGTTACAGTTGCAACATGATTACATTATGGGAAATTATCCTGTTGGAAGGGACGATGCTGCACAGCTTTCTGCGTTGCAAATATTAGTTGATATTGGATTCGTCGGTGCCCCTGAATCATGCAAGTTAGTATTTTCCCTAATTATGTCTTATTTGTGTTTGCATTTCACTTTCCTCGTGTATAGCATTTGCAAACATATAGGTATTCCCACATTCTTTTTATTAACTGATGCCAATTTTTTCAGTGACTGGAATTCGCTTTTGGAACGCTTTCTACCAAGACAAATTGCAATCACACGTGCCAAACGGGAGTGGGAGTTGGATATTCTTTCTCGTTACCATTCAATGGTAAAATGAAATTCTTTAATTTAGTGAAGCTACCCTTAAGCTTTCCACTTTAAATTATGCAATTGTTTTTAATTACAAATGGAGCAATCAGTGCATATGAATGCAAATTTGTTGTACAATTTTTTTTCAGTAGCTGTGAAATATTTACACAATTGTTTGTATAACTGTTCAGTGTTCACATGAGATTTTATTTAGTATATTTTAATATTTTTTACTGATATAAGATACCTTTTGTAATGTGGTAGCAAAACTTGACAAAGGATGATGCAAGACAACAATTCTTGCGAATACTGAGAACACTTCCTTATGGGTATTCAGTGTTCTTCAGTGTACGTAAGATAGATGATCCTATTGGACTTCTGCCCGGGCGGATCATTTTGGGAATCAACAAAAGAGGGGTGAGTTTGAATATGCATATTATACATGTAATATATATATATATATATATATATATATATATATATATATATACATGACATTTCATTCTACATCATGACATTTCATTCTACAGGTGTACTTGTTTTTAAATCATATTTACATCATGACTTTTCATTCTACAGGTTCATTTTTTCCGTCCTGTTCCAAAGGAATATCTACATTCAGCAGAACTAAGAGACATAATGCAATTTGGTAGTAGCAATACTGCTGTTTTCTTTAAGATGAGAGTTGCAGGTGTTCTTCACATATTCCAATTTGAAACTAAGCAGGTTAGCTGCATCTGTATTAAATTTTGCAGTTTGCTGATTGATCATTTTAGGAGTTTCAAGCTTGTGCACATTTTTTTTTCTTTATCTCTCTTTTTTTGTTTAATTTCTTATTTTCATTTTTGACTTGATTGTGCTTCTCCTATTCACACAGGGTGAGGAAATTTGTGTTGCTCTTCAAACACATATAAATGATGTCATGTTGCGGCGCTACTCTAAAGCTCGAACTGCTTCTAGTGGTTCAACAAATGGAGGCATTTCTAGCAATTTGAAGCCCTCTGTTGAAGTGCATGAAAAACGTGTACAAGATTTATCAAAAGCTGTTGAAGAATCTCAGCGGAATGTTGATCAAGTAAAAACCTAACTTATTTAAGTGCTGAACTATACAATAAATGTACCTAATCACTAGTTAACCAAAATATAATAATATTTCATTATACACCATGACCCTTACAAAGTTAAGGAATGAGTTTATGGCCCTTTAGTCCTTTGATTGAATAAATATCTGGAAAAACTTATTGCAATGATACTTTATAATCACGTAGGTCATTTGAATTACAGCTTCAATGATTGATTGCTGAAAGCAATTCATTACAAGACCCCACTTGGTCCTCTGAATAAAGGGCCTTGCTATGATAACATCTGCTTCATGTAAAAGAAAAGCTTTGTATTATTTATTAAAATCTATATGCAGTATTAAATGATTGAGTTTTAAATTCATCTTTATGTTTCTTCAGTTGCTGGAAGAATTGTGTGAAAAACAAAAACAAGAAGCAAAACTCCAAGATGATTTGGATAATTTGAAGCAATCATTGGCATCTGAGAAGCACAACTTGTCAGAAGTTGCAGGTGACCGCAATAGACTGAAGACATTGTGTGATGACAAAGACACAGAACTTCAGGTTGATATGATTAGTTTTGCATAATTATTCTTGGCAGTAAGTCAAGCTTGAATTCGTTCTAATTGGTTACGGTATCTGTTAGGCTGCACTATCAGATAAGAGGAGCTTGGAAGCACAGTTGGCAACGCTGAGTAATCAAACGGTCCAGAAAAATGACAAGAAAAATCTGGTTGGTGGAGGAAACAACCAGGTAATTGTTGTAAAATATATATCTAAATATTGCTAATGCTATCAATTCAGTAGTCTTGTTAATTCAAGCTATATAAAATTCATCATGGACTGGTATGATACTTTATGCAGGTCTTGGACAAACTGAAAGATGAGATTAAGCTTCGTACTGAGGAGTTGAAAGAAAAAGAAAAAACTATAAGGAGACTAGCAGATGATAAACTGTTACTGGAGAAAACCATATCTGGCTTTGAAAAGATTAAAGCTGATGAGGTAAATGTCTTTTAGATATGAATTTGATGCGGGAATCTTTGTTTTCTCCCTTGAAATTTTTACCTATGTTTTTTTGGTACACAATGGAGAAATAAATCAACTGAGTGTTATGTGCAGATTGTTTCTGTTGAGAAAACTTTTGAGGAAGAGCGCAAAGCATTAAAGCTTCAAGTGTTTGAACTTGAAAAGAAGCTTGATGGAGTTAGTCAAGAATTAGCTGTTCTAAAGTCAACTCTTGCAAGCAGGAACTCTGAAATTGCTGCATTACAAAATAACCTAAAGGAATTGGAAGAGTTAAGAGAAATAAAAGAGGTAATGATTGGACAGTTTTCATTACTTGCTTGGTCAGATTTTACTTTTAAGTTTTTTAAAATTGAGAATACCTTGCCGATTAATATGTTTTAAGTTCAGGATATCGATCGAAAGAATGAGCAAACTGCTTCACTCTTGAGGATGCAAGGGGCTCAATTAGCTGAAATGGAATCTCTTTACAAGGAGGAACAACTCCTAAGGAAGCGCTATTTCAACACCATAGAAGGTTGTTCTTTCTTGAAATATTTTCATCATATAAGTGAGAATTCTTTGTCTATCGATATTTGTGGCAACTTAAATTTGGTCTCATTGTCTCTCTCAGATATGAAGGGCAAAATCAGAGTCTATTGTAGATTAAGACCTATGAGTGAAAAAGAGATTGCTGAAAAACAAGAATGTGCCGTTTCAAGTAGTGATGAATTTACAGTTGAACATCCTTGGAAAGATGATAAACAGAAACAGCATACGTATGATCGTGTATTTGATAGTCATGCCACCCAAGAAGATGTGTTTGAAGATACAAGGGCAAGTTACTTCATCATTTTCCATGAAATGTGTCTTGTAATCTATTAACAATTTATCTTGACCTAATGCAGTATTTGGTACAATCTGCCGTTGATGGATACAACGTGTGCATATTTGCTTATGGGCAAACAGGTTCTGGGAAGACATATACCATTTACGGTACAGAAAGTAATCCTGGACTTACTCCTAGAGCTACTGCAGAACTTTTTAAAATCTTGAGGCAAGACAGCAACAAGTTCTCATTTTCTTTGAAGGTATTTATTCTTAATTTTATAAAATAAACACACTTGGTACCACTCAAGTTAAGTTTGTGCAATATGTTGCATATATGCATTTCTCTAATATAATTTATGCATACACAAGGTTTTACAACCCTTGGAAGACTAGTTTTTATGTTACCCACCTCCCCAAAACAAACACATGGCGAATAAAATAGTTACAAAAAAGGACTTTTAGCTTTTAAAGTTGGAAGGAAATATAAAGAGAAGTGAGCCCCCTGAAACATATGTAGAAATCTCATTTGTTGTCATGAAGCCTTTGAATTCATCTTTATAGAAATCTCATCTGTTGTCATGAAGCCTTTGAATTCATCTTTATATTCTGATGCAGGCATATATGGTGGAATTGTATCAAGATACACTTGTAGACCTTCTATTGCCCAAAAATGCAAAGCGCCCAAAATTAGATATAAAAAAGGATTCAAAGGTAAGTGTTTTCTGCATCTATAAGGCATATACACTTTGGATTCACTTTTTATATTTGAATTTTCTTACATGTTTGAGGTTGGTTATTTATAGTTATTTTCTGGTGCTTAGGGAATGGTAGCGGTTGAAAATATAACGGTTCTATCGATTTCAACACATGAGGAACTGAAAAGTGTCATTCAGAGAGGATCTGAACAAAGACATACATCTGGCACACAAATGAATCAAGAAAGTTCAAGATCTCATCTCATAGTGTCGGTTATTATTGAAAGCACCAATCTTCAGACACAGTCTGTTGCTAGGGGAAAGGTATATTATTATCCAGCATAAAAATGTGGTAATATTTTCCTATACACCTTCTAGTCATGCAAATAATACACATTTGTTTGCATTTTTTGTTATGCTGAGTGAATCTGGAATTTTCTTGTAATGAAGCATAACATAAGCTTTAGACCTGGTTATTACTAATATCTTTCATTCATTTATTATCTGCAGTTAAGTTTTGTGGATCTTGCGGGTTCAGAGAGAGTGAAGAAGTCAGGTTCTGCAGGCAATCAACTCAAAGAAGCTCAAAGCATCAACAAGTCACTTTCAGCACTCGGAGACGTGATCGGTGCTTTATCTTCTGGTGGACAGCACATACCCTACCGGAACCACAAACTAACAATGTTGATGAGTGATTCCCTTGGTGGTAATGCCAAAACGTTGATGTTTGTCAATTGCTCTCCTGCCGAATCAAACATAGATGAGACATACAATTCTCTAATGTATGTTATTTTTTCATTCATTAATAAGCTTTTAGTTTTACGTTACTTCGAGTCACTTCTTGATTATGTATGGGGATACCACAGTATGTAAAACAACTCATTGCTTTGTGTTGATTCAGGTATGCATCAAGAGTTCGGGCAGTTGTGAATGATCCAAGCAAGAATGTATCTTCGAAAGAGATCATGCGACTGAAAAAACTGGTTTCTTATTGGAAAGAACAGGCTGGAAAGAGAGGAGAAGATGAAGATTTGGAAGATATCCAGGATGAGCGGACACCAAGAGAGAAAGGAGATGGTCGGCACTCAATGTAACGTTTCACTTGCACAGTGGGAAAATTCATACTGGGATTACTGGTTTTTCAAAACTGTAGGCAGAATTTTGGAATCTAAACTAGGGCCTCAGCAAGCTGTACCAAATCAGCATACTAGATTTAGATCGGTTGTCTGTTCTAGTTGCTATTACTATGTAGGATCTTGATGATGTCTCTCTCATTGTACTATGAATGACTGAATGAGGATGTTGTAATTTAATTAGGAGGATATAAGTTGTACACTTGTATAGTCTAGATCTTGTGTGTATATATGTCAAACTCTTTAATTTGTATATGGAGTGCTCATTTTTCAACTCAAATCGTCTTTTGCAGTTTAAACATGTTTCTTATCCAATACAGTACTAGAGTGGAACTTGCGTGCCCACAAATCTCACAGCTGAAAATTACAATAGTGAATAATGGAAATCCAAATACTAAAGGTTCTTCCTTTTTTGGCCGGCGTGTGTCAGTTTAAGCTATATTACCTGTCCAGGAAATAAGAGAGACAGAATTTCGCCAATAAATAAGAGACAGAATTGGACAGACACTGAACTCCAAGATGTTCCACCATTCTCAACAAAGAAAAGAAATGTGAAAAGTGATTGAAAGAATACAAATTGAACTGTCCAACCTAGATTCCTATAATCATATTGGATTATAAGTTCATATCAGGAACAAACTGTACTGCACAAACCTTAGGGAGATTTAGCCAGAGAAAACCAAGAAAGAAACTTTGATGGCTATTCCAGTGATTGATCTGAACCATTTTCCAGATTCTGAAGAGTGCAAGAAGCTGAGGGAAGCATCAGAGGAATGGGGTTGTTTCAGGTTAGTCAACCATAAGATCCCATTGACTCTAATGTCAGAGATGAAGAAAGTGGTGAGATCCCTTCTTGATCTTCCCATGGAGATAAAAAAGAAGAACACTGACGTCATAGCTGGCAGTGGCTACATGGCTCCCAGTGAGATCAACCCTCTCTATGAGGCTTTGGGTCTCTATGACTTAGGCTCATCTCAGGCTATACAGACCTTCTGCTCTCAGTTGGAGGCGTCTTCCTACCAAAGGTTAGCTATGCCTGCTCTGTAACTCCATCATTTCTACTTATTGTTCATATTTTGATAATATTCTAGCTTCTGCTCTTCAGTAGCTGAATTGATAGATACTTTTTTTTGGATAATGATGAAACTTCATTATAGACTGCCTATCATCTTAAATCAACAGACACAGAAGAAAATAGGAAGTCTACAATGCAAAGTGCTATGATATAGAAACATTATGTAAGTATATGATCTGATTCATATGTTACTTATAATCTAACAACATAACATGTTAAAAAAGACGACAAGAAAGTAAATATGTTCTATGTATTGAAGTGTTTGCTGAATTTACTTTTATGTTATTGAACGAGCAGAGAGGTAATTGAGAAGTATGCAGGAGCAATTTATGAGCAGATAGTGGATATAGCGTGTAAGTTGGCAGAAAGTCTTGGAGTGTCGAGTGATTTTATGAAGGGATGGGTTTGCCAATTCAGGATTAACAAGTACAACTTCACTCCTCAAGCCGTTGGATCTACTGGAGTGCAGATACACACAGATTCCGGGTTTCTGACCATTCTTCAGGAAGATGAAAATGTTGGAGGACTAGAAGTGATGGACAAGTGTGGTGTGTTTGTACCAGTTGATCCATGTCCAGGCACTCTCCTTGTCAACCTTGGAGACGTTGCTAAGGTACGTAGGTAAATTGGTAAACATAAATTACTGTTGAGTAATTATTTTTTTCTGATTTTGTTTCTCGCATGCATCTTGTTATTGTTGGTATTTAAATCAAGGCATGGAGCAATGGGAAACTGTGTACTGTGAAGCACAGAGTGCAGTGCAGGGAAGCGACTGTTCGAGTCTCCATTGCTACATTTCTGTTGGGACCAAAGGGTGGAGCAGTGGAAGCTCCTCCAGAGTTTGTTGATTCGGAGCACCCACGTATCTATGCCCCTTTTACTATTGAAGACTACAGGAAGCTCAGAATCATCAAAAAACTGCAAGCTGGTGAAGCACTCGAACTTGTACGCATCGACTCCTAATTGACTGAGACTATCCAAGCTGGTTATGTCAAGGCCTGCCTTTTACAAGTTAACTAAATAATCCCATTCTAGAACTACGTTTATGTTATTGAATCATGTCTAAGAATGAATGGTCTAATCCGATTTGTTCTATGTATCTATCAGCTGTTCTTGAGCTTATTTCTGGTTTGCCATCTGACTTAACATGAAACTGAAAGAAAAGGATACCCAACAAGAAATCAGTGAAGTATGAAATTTCTATTCATTTTAATAGGAACGAAAAATAAGATTAAAATTACACACCAACAAAAGGGAGAGTTAAGGTCTTCAATGAACTTAAGTAAAGAAAGTAAGTTACCTCTGCATATAAATTCATCGATTTTGCTCAAGGTTCCTGCGGTTTTGGTCAGCGTGTTAGTTTAAGCTTTTACCAAATGCAGAAAATAAGAGAGAGAATTGGACAAACATTGAACTCGATCAGACCATTACATCGATTCACTCCTTGACTATGTAAAAAAGATGTATCTGCATAAAACCATTCATGAATGGACCATGCATGGTCAAATATTGCATTCCAAAATAGTACTCCGATCCCAATCCAATCGAACAGAGATGTCAGTTATGCTACTTATGCAGTCTTTCCTTGATCAGTTGAAAATGGCTATAGCAAGAGAAATCAAGGGAAAAATAAAACTTGGAAATGGCTATTCCAGTTATTGATCTGAATCAGTTTCCAGATTCTAAAGAGTACAAGAAGCTGAGGGAAGCATCAGAGCAATGGGGTTTCTTCAGGCTAATCAACCACAAGATCCCATTGACTCTGATGTCATAGATGAAGACAGTGGAGATCAAGAAGAAAAACACTGATGTCATAGCAAGGCCTGATTAAAACTTCAGAAGCAACAGTCTTCAGAGTGTAGTAGTAATTGGCGTCAGATAGTAGTCATCAATTCCAAAGTTTGACAGGCGCTATGATCATTGGTTTATATGTGGAAAATTTTCTTGCGCTCGAAGGAAAATTGAAGTCTGGTGAAGAATAGAAGGTTGTTATCAACGAAAAGATTAAGAGGTGTATGACCTCCAATTTGAATATGTTATGTGTTCTGTCGAGGAGTCTAATAATCTAGACACCTTAACCATTGATGAGCTGCAAAGTAGCCTTCTTGTGCATAAGTAAGTTACACATTCAATTGATTACCAAATTGTCAATGACATAGCCTTGAATCCCATTAACAGTACATTTAGCCTTGAATCCCATTAACAGTACATTTCATAGCCTATATTAGTTAAGAATGTGGTCAATGTGCTTAATTTTCATGATAGATAGCAAGATTGAGAGGTGTGGTCAAGAAAAAGTAAATCAAAATCTGTATCATCTATAAATTCAGAAGAGAATGTACAAATTACACATAGGAAATTCACCTTTGGTGAAAAACAAAAGAGAAAACAATCTAAAACTAAGAAATTTCTATGTTTATTTAAAATGGAGTGGAAAAATAAATAATATGGTACCATATAGGAGTAACCCTAGTTGAGATTTGAGAACACTTAAACCAGGGAGGAGCTGTCACTATATATTCCTCCTCCTCCTCCTCCTCCTCCATACCGGTCCAGGCTATCCCTGCTGTCCAAATGTGGGCTCCACTCAGACCTATCAGAAGTTGATATTCCAAGAGGCCAAGACGACGTCGTGTTGGCAATGCTGCTCACTCCGTCCGGCATGGAAGGCCACACAAAAGATGGTTTAAAAGGCGGGACTCGGGGCACCGGTACAGACCCCGACATGATTTGGATTATGGTTTGTGTCTTGGGTCTCTCGTTCGCAATTGGATGCGAACACGCTAGCCCAAGAAGCAAGAGTCTTTGGGCCTCCTTGACTACGTAGTCCTTACCCAACCTCTTGTCCATAGCCTCGAGCAGACGACCTTCTCTATGCAAGGACCACACCCAATCCACTAAAAATTGGTATCCTTCGATTTTAGTCCACGGCCGTTGACCGCACACGACTTCTAGAACAACGGCGCCGAACCCGTACACATCAGACTCACATGTTGCTTTTCCCGTGTGGAAACACTCCGGGGCAATGTACCCCATTGTGCCCGGGATACCTTCTATTTCGGCATACGAAGTTTTCTCATTGTCCAGGGCGCGGGCTAGGCCAAAGTCACCCAGGCGCGCGTTGAAGTGGATATCAAGCATTATGTTGCTAGCCTTGAGGTCTCGGTGAACTACTCTTTGATCGTATTCATTGTGAAGGTAATGTAAGGCCGAGGCCACACCCGAGACAATCTTGTACCTTTGGCTCCATCCTAGGGTCGCGTTTTCCTGCCCGGAGAATAGGTGGTTGTCCAAGCTGCCGTTTGGCATGTACTCATAGACAATGAGAAGCATCCCATTCTTGTGGCACCAACCTGTTTGTCACAACATATGAATCAATCAAACGCAATCCACCATTCTAAAACATGTTGATGCTAGCTGGTTCAACTTGGAATTTTGCACTAGTTTCTTCAATATATCACAACCCATTAAAGATTTAACTGATACTAAACGTTATCGAATGTTGATATGCGCATTTCTTGACCAATACTCTTAACCATCCTTTTGGCTTTCATAGTTGACTTTGCATAATAAGCAAAATACTAGTCTTTTTAGGTTTGGCTGCTATACATATTTGTATCCTATAAAAGGAAGATCATGTGCTACCACGAAAATTATTCGGTACACCGGTAATGCACGTGATTTACAAATCTCACACAGTCCGATTACGTTCTCACCGTTAAATGTATGTACTGTTCACGTTTGTTTTTTTGTTTTTATTCGATGCACCGAATACTCTCTCTTACTAGCACGGGTGGGTATTGGGTTGGAGTTTTCCGTCTTTTTATTTCTTTGGTCAACTAAATACCAATACTATATTTCGTCATTTTATTACTTTGGTCAACTAAATACTATTCTTTGGTCAACTGAATACTAGTACTATAGGCTAAGAGTCGAAATGGCGTGTGCCTCTTGTTAGATAAGGATCCATCACCCAAATTTTCTTGACCAACAAAAAAAAATTAGCTAAACTTATCACCCACAAGATGGACCTTTTCGATCGGACTCACCCACCCCTGTAGCATGTGCTTTCTCTTTATAGTTGTATATATATAGGATACAATCTGTACTAAAATGAATAAGTAGTTTAGTACCAAGATGCAAATCCATAGTCTTTATCCTCTTAAGGTTTGTGATGATGCGTTCCATTTCATCATGTCACGCCCTAAACATTATAGTAATTCCAGCTTGTGACTCGTTTTGTTAACCGTGCATGTTCTTGGGTTTTTAAAATGATCTCAGACTAAGCCAAAATATTAAGAAATAGTGCAACAATGTACTTACCGAGTAACCGGACGAGGTGTTTGTGCCGGAGACGGTTAATGATGGTGAGCTCGGCCAAAAAGTCGTCTCTCCCCTTGACCTCGTCCCTAGAGAACATCTTCACCGCCACCTCAAGGTTGTTCTCCTTAGACAGCAAAGCTCGGTACACCACCCCAAACCCACCTTGCCCTAGTTTATGCTTCTCGTCGAAGTTGTTGGTGGCTTTCTTCAATTCCCGGTAACTAAACTCCCTCGGTGTTCCGGGAAGGCTCTTCAACGCACCCAAAATGTTAGGGCCCGAAGCCATAGCTTTCCTCTTTTTGTACACATAATGACCCGCCCCGAATAAACACAAGATCACCAAAACCAACCCGGCACCCACCCCTAGTGCTATCTTCAACACCTTACTATTGTCACCTCCACTTTCCCGATCCGACAGATTTTCCACCGTTAAGTTCCACTTCAACACGCAGTTGAGCTGGATGTTACTTCCGGTGGAGGCAGAGAATCCGAAGTAGGACTTCTGATTCACAATGCCCTTGAGGTTGATGTTGGCCGTTAGTATTGGCGTGGTTGGTCTTTGCCGGATGTTACTAAACGTTAACTCTCCGTTTGAGTCCTGGGTCTGGTTGGCCATGAACACCGAGAGGTTATGTGATCCGCCGTCGTATTGGATCCACACCATGTAAAACTCCGTCCCCGGTGGAGCGATCTCGATCTCGTAATTCGAAAGCGGCACCGTTACGTTAGACTTAACGGAGTTGATATTAAGGCCTATATGGTTGCTGTCCGGATCAAACCCTTCCTTAAAAGTGTCGAGCTCGATTGCCACCAAGTGGTTGTTGGCGACACCGTCGGTGGTGGAGTTAGTCAAGCCGAGATATTGACCGGCGCTGTTTTCCGGTATGGTTAAATCCGGCGCTATAATGAAGGCGAGGCCCTCGCCTGGGGTAGCGGAGTCTTCATGGACGCCGGCGCTGTTGAGACGATAGACGTTAATGAGGAAGGAGGAGTTGAAAGAGGCGACGTAGTCCGGTGAAGTATTAGTTGAGCCGAGATCAGAGTTCCAGAGGATAAAGGAGTAGTTGTATAAGGCTCTACCTGACTTGTTGATCATGCTAAAGTTGCCGTTGGCGGAGTCCGGCGTGATTTGAAGAGCGTTTCGGCTGATCGTGGCGTTGCCGAGGACAGCGAACGTGTTGTAATACGTTGGATCAAATGGACCGAACTGGTTGGATATCACTTCGTACGCGTCGGTGATAGCCGCCGCCGGCAGCAACAGAAGAGAGAGAAACAGAATCACCATGCCAGCTAGATTTCAGCTAGCAATGCACAGATCAAAACGAGAGGAGGATAGAGATGGAAGAAGCTTTAGAGATTTGTAGACAACGCAGCAGAGTCTGCAATGTTTGGTTTGTTTATTTATTAGTCTTCTCTGGTTATTTGTTTTGTTCCCATAAACCGAAGTGTTTGAATTTAGAAAACTGGGGTTTCTGTGATATAGCTCCGAACTTTCGCATTAAACTAATAATCAAGTGTGAATTTTTAACGAGAAAAATCATGTTTCTTTTTCTAATTCGATTGGGGTCAGGTTGATGATAAATACTTTTCCTAAAAAAAAGGTTGATGATAAATACTACATTGTATATTTGAAGCTTTTTTAGCTTTATCTAGCAAGCACCCTTCACTATCATTCAGACACCTCATTTTTTCATTTTTATAAACATTGCTATAGGTTTTGGGTGAAATGCAAATTAATCTCAGCAGTACTTCTGTTTCACAATTAAGCAATGAAAAACGATTAACCCTACTAATGTGTATAATACCAACAGAAAGGCTCAACGTTCTCTAATCCAGAAATCAATTACGAATTTATTTATGAATACTGATTACTGAATATAAGATTCAGTAGTGTCATATAATGTATTAATTAGATTACTGGATATAAGGTTAAACAAAACCAAATTCTATATATTAATCAAGTGCCAGTTCATTTCCAACGTGACTAATTCTAAAACGTAATGTGTATGAAACCACAGATCGAGGATGGAATTCATTTGACTGAATATTTTCACCCATGGATCGATACTGCAGATGTGAATGCGTTGATCTCTCATTTTCTATACCCGGAAATGCTAATTATATATTCTCATCATATATAGTGCTCTATGTTTTTCCATGTCTACCATATATATAATCCTCCAAAATCATCATGGTTCTATTCTTTGATTTTGACATAACCTTCAATAATCGATCTGTTCGATCTGGTTTGCTATGAATTGAGTCAATTGACTAGTCTAGCTAGCCGGAAGTGATTTATCAGTTTATCACACATGTTATACATGCTTATCTTCTACACAATCACCCTTTCAATTCCCTTCGAAATTCAAGAAAATCTAAACTCCTTAGTCCTAATCGAAATCAAAATATACCCACAGTGAATAATTAACTAGCGTAGCTAGCTAAGCTTTGCTGATTTTTGCTAGCAATAACGAAACGACATGTATATTCGTAAAAAGACATGTCGTAAAAAGATCCAAGTATCGACTTGATTTTAGAGAGATTCTTAAATAACACAAGTGCGAATAATTATAATCATGATGATCAAGGGAATAATGCAGATCGACATGCAGTATTAATTTTGTTAAAAAACAATGAACCGGAAATTGTGATATATATATATATATATATATATATATATATTATTGGGGTATATATATATATATATTATTGGGGTATATATATATATTATTGGGGTATTTTACACTCACGAATATATGCATGAAGTAGATCGATTTTTCTTCTAATGTTTCGTCCTAGCTTGTTTGAATTGCCACCATACATTCACACATCAAGAAACAAAAAGGGTAGCCAGCCTGGTAGTGGTGCTCTTTAATTTTGCTTTGTAACAACCATACTTTCTTTTACAGATTAGAGATAATATTTCGAGATAAAGTTTGACTGACTGGGAAAGCCAGATTTGCAGTTGATATACAAACCATAATTATTGTTATCTAAAGTGGTTGAATACTTAAGTTCTTTAAGTTCTGGAAACAAAAATACAAATGCTACTTTAATTATTCCACATTGACATATATAGTGCTGCGCATCATGTCAATACAGTAAAGAATCTACATGAATTGTTTCTTTTTCTTCTTAAATTGTCTAAGAAGAAAATTTTGGAGAATAGATTTCAATACTCCACACCCTATTGTATGATCAATTTGGATTATAGAGTCATGCTTAACTTTAAATATATCCTATTATAAAGTGAACATTTTCAAAGTTATTTTGTAATGAGGATACTTTATCTACGAATTTTTTGTTGAAACTCTTGGCTTATCAAATGATCAATATGACCTCACCTCCCTCTTCTCTTTCTAGCACACTAACTAGTCTCCCTCATCTTTGTCCGGATGCAGTCTCATCTTGGCTGGTTTTAAGGCTCTGACAACATCAGAATTTACTGCCCGTAGGGAATTCCTATATCTTATTTAGTCTCTTGAAAGGTATTGACTCAAGGGTGGAGGGTTTGATTCGAGATTTCTTTTTTGGGTTTGTACAGGTTGTTAGGATGGACGTTGTTATAGCTTTCAATCGTTGTGGCGACAAGGGTCGTCGAGGTGTACTAGATTGTGTTGAGGCTCGACTACTTTGGGCCACCAGAGTTTGCGAATCTGGTCGAACCTTGGTATGGCCAGATGCAAGGGTCTGTAACGCTTTGAGCCGGCTTGGGAATGGTCACAGTAGTTGTCTGCAAGTAGATCGCGACAGAGGCAAGTGGTGGTGAAGGAAACAGATCTTGGGTCTTCTCTATTAGACCTTGGGCTGGGCCTATTCCTTATTTTGGTTATTAATTAGTTTGTTTTGTTTTGGGTCGTCCCTCCTCTTTTGAGGAAGAGTTTAGGGTTTTGATAGGGTGGTGTTGGTCGTCCCTTCTCTTTTGAGCAAGGGTTAGAGTTTTGGTAGGATGATGTTGTTGTGTCGTGGGATGAGCCATGTTTTGGTGTCGTTTTCAAGGACTATTTTAATGTCAGTTAGGTTTTGTTGTCAATGTAATGGGAATATTACATGTGCATATATGCTGGTAGTTTTAACATTTATTGTTTGAAATTGTTGTTTTTTCTTGAGGTTAGCTGTAAGGATGTATCGATGCTTCTGGATTAGGTTTAGCTACAGTTGAACTCCTACCGATTCTTGTCCACTGTAACCGCTAGTGTTTCGAGTAGGTAAGGTTGGGAGTGAGAAATTTATTTTTACTACCGGTGTCCCTCATGATTGTAATATTGCATTCCCCATTAATAAAATTCTTGATATTTTTTCTCAAAAAAAGATCAATATGACATATAGTGCCACGCCTAGTTTTAAAAAGTACTCCCCCATCAAATGACCAGTTTCGATTATATATACGTCCGGTCTTAATTTTTTAAATACATTCCACCACCACAAGGAATGTTGTTACAATGTGAGCCTTGGTTGTTTTTGATATCTTGTTTTCCTTTTCATGATCTAAAAATCATGTTAGAGTAGATTACCTCTTTGCATAGACAAAGTTTCCCGGTGCACAAATTGTGCTGCTTATAGAGGTGTGGCGGCATAAGTTTGATGAATACTTACCCAGATTGTTAAGATTAACACACATGGGAATATAGATGAGGTTATTGCGACTTGCGAGTGTTTAATTACCAGGGAATTACTTTCCGTCATAATCGATTCTCGTGTAAAACATGTCGAACTAAGGGCAAAGATTAATTAGTTTCAAGATTTCACCACCAGTAATTGCGAGGGGGTGGTGGGATTGTGGGAAGAAATGTAGTTTTTACAGTCAGATTCGGGCAAATGAAGGTTGAACTTCTGGCTTTGGATATGTACTATCTAACTCGAGGCTCTTGTTGAGGATTCCACCTCTACTATTTAAGAGGGGCATTCGTGTGGGATGGTATGGTACTAGTCTACTAGAGCAGTTCTTGTCAGCCTAATTCAAATCTTACACATTTTTCAGTTTTTATCTTTACTTGGTAATCGAACGTGAGTTGACAAAATCAATTATTACTTACAAGATATTAGAGATCCAAGTAACAGTTTTCAAGGCTGGCTCTGTGTCCATGAAGGCTCAAGGCGGAAAATATTTCTAGGCTCTCAAAATAACAGGTCAGCTCAGACGCGAGATAGCTATGCGAGACGAAACGAGACGAAACGGTGACAGTCTTCCGATCTTTAATGAATTGATCAAACAGACAGGATAAAACGGACATGATCAATTCATTAAAGATCCAACAGTTGTCGTCGTTTCGTCCCGCACGACTATCCCACGCCTGAGCAAGGCTGCTCAAAATAAACTCTCGAGTAAAAAACACCGATTTCTCATTATTGTGGAAACAAGGATGATTTAATTAATTAAAGAGAAAATATTTGTAACACCTTATAGTTTACTCTCAAAATCAGTTATGTCACTCGGTTTTTAATTTAAACTGGTATATTCCTATACTTTATATTCATGACTGGTTAGCCCTTGTTGTCAGTTGATCGTTAAGTTACTTAAAATGACTAAAATGCCTCTGTTAACAATTATTTTTATTTTTTTCTCTTTTCTATTTTTTTTTATAACTAATGAGTAATAATAATAGTACATGACTAATGACTAATTACGTGGACAACCATATAGATAATAATATTTATAACAGAAACAATTAAATTGATTTTAATTAAAAAATTATTTTTAATAGAAAAATAAAATTAATTTTTGATAGTAGAAGAAAATTTATTTTAAATGAAAAAAATTAAATTGTTTTAATAGAAAAATAAATTTGATTTTTAATAGTAAAAGAAAATTTGATATTACAAATTGATTTTTAATATTAGGAAAGAGAAATAGAAAAAAATAAGCAAGAGATGAAAAAATAAAAATAACTATTAAAAGGGGCATTTTAGTCGTTTTAAGTAACTTAACGGTCATTTTTTACGGGCAACCGGCGGCAAGGACAAACTAATCAAGAATTTAAAATATATGGATATACCAGTTTAAATTAAAAATTAAGAGACATAATTGATTTTAGATGTAAAATATAGAGTGTCACAAATATATTCTCCATATGATTTAAAATCCTAAAACACAAAGATGAAAACAAATTCATTCTTCTACAAAATTCAATTTTTTTTATCAGAACATACAAACATTTTAATAGCGCTCATAAGTCACAAATTCTTAATTTTTTATTTCATAATTACATGCTCCAAACAAAATAAACTAATATTATACTTCTTAATTGCATCATAAACACAAGGAATTTTTCAATGTTTCTCTAGAACCATTTCATTTAAGTTTGACATGCGAATTTTTATGATAAAAAAATATTTTAGTTATTTTACCATTTAGATTTTTCGTTAATTTTTTAAGTGATTAAGGGTATAACTAGAATCTCAAACTTTGCTTTCAGAGAAAAAAATTGTAAAGGAGAGTTGGAAGAAAATCAATCAAGCAGTGACTGGACTTCGTTAATTCAAATCAAGTTGGGTTTCCCCTAATCATGGTGACCACCCAAAAAAAGGTCGACAGTGAAACAGTGTCCGTCTTTGATACCAGTAAGCCATTAAAACTAAAACAAATAAACCGCATCAACAACAACAGCGGAGCTCTGCCCCAAACCCCTTATCTTCCCCTGTTCTGGTTCAGGTATGTCCTTCCTCCTTTACCAACAATCTTTACGTCTTCCATCAATTACTCTGTTTTGCTATTAAAGAATTTGAATTTGAATTTGAATTCCCAATCTACCATATATCAATGAAATTGGTTGTTTAGGGTTCGTTTGATTTTGTGGGTTTTGGAAGAAAAATTGAAGCCTTATTGCACGAAGACTGATGTCTTGAATTGAGCTAACAGGATTGGGTTGTGCATAATTGGTATTTGGGTTTGTATTATATGTATTTTGGAAATCCTCAGAGCCCTTTAGATTTTATGAGCTATTTGACGTGAAAGTTGAAAACTGGGCAATCCAAATTTCAATTATTGATGAACTATGCATTGAACTGAGCTATAGTACTGTGTTGTTAATGGTTTTCTGTGATGTCTAATGCAATTGCTCTACATTGCAGCATCCGGTGAGAATGCAGGATTCGAAGATTCCCCTTTCGGATGAATTTTTGATTCCCAAGACACGGAAGAAAAAAGTCACAGCCCAGAAACGCTCCTTGTTTCAGGGACAAGGGAATGATGTAAATGGAGCACCTTCTCTTCCTGTGAAAGCAGGGAGCAAACCATCAAATAGAAACTTGAAGAGGGAAGTTTCTCCAATAGTACAACAACCAGAGAGGTCAAACTCGAATTCGTTGCCTGATTCATCTACGTCTGGAAGCAATTACCGCGAGCTAAGGCGTAAGTACTTGATGATGGAGGAAGAGAGCTTTGCTGTGGGGAAAGATCTGCGAGAGGTCGAGGAAGAGGTTAAGACCCTTGAGGAGGAGAAGTTTGCACTCTTGGACCAGCTTGTTGTGTTAGAAGGACTTGTTGATCCGTCAGAGTTGCTCCCCCAGGGTATGCATTCATCTTAGTTTATGTCTTTGTATCATTGTGTTTGATCAATTGGCAACTTTTATAATATGATATAAGGTCTCATGCTCTCATAGATTAGGGGAAAACTTACTGTTGAACTTCAAAAATATTGCTAATGTTTGATTAGATTTTCTGTCAGCCCATTGTTGTCAAATGGAATGCAGTTCCTTGTTTTTGTTTTTTTTTCTTTCTTTTGTTTGTTTGATTGACTCACAAGCATACACATACGGAGCTTCATGCTTCAGTGAAAGCAAAGCAAAGAAAAAAGGACAAAACAAGTAAGGCACAGAACATCAAACATAATAACTGATCAAAGTTTGGTGCTATACATAAAACTTGAACCACAAGGCAGGACACTAACAAAAATAAGCTTTCTTTAATTTGCTCATATAGGCCAAAAAAAACAAATGATATGGTAATCAATCTTCAAGCTTAGAAACTATAGGCAACTTGGTGTACTAATCTTCACTTTGGTTCTGCATTGGCATCTTACTGTAAGGTTTTGGTATCTTTAAGGATATCAATGTTCTAAAACTATCTTAACTTTTCGGCGAGGCTGTTATCTCATCAGCCCTGAGTCTGAATGTGCAACTTGGACAACCAGAGGGCTGGTAACCCTCGCTCTTCCACTCATCCATGACAAGAACCCAAATGTATATCCATTTGATGGTGCAACCACCTTGAAGTTTACAGTGAAGCTTATCTTCTGGCCGAAGCTGGTGAAGACGAGTCGATTTGGGATAACAGTTACATTGATCCCTTTGGGTGAGGACACAGCGGCTTTATAGATATTCTTTGGCTTCCCAACGTTGGTCACTGTTCTAGTTACTGAGATGTTCCCTTCGAGATTTGGTACAGTGATAGATGGATAGTTGAGGTCGGTCGCTGTTCTGAATGCCCGAGCACATGTACTGTTGTCTAGTGTAATTTGATGCAATGACTTCACATCATATCCAACTGAACAAAGGAATGATACATAATCTGCCGGCTGTGCATCATAGACAAGACCTGGATCAAGTGCTCTTGTTGGGTTCAAGAAGCCTGAGCCATAATCAAATGCATTACCCTTTTTGCCTTCAGGGTCCACTATAATCGGCTTGTGCTTCTTGTCCAGAAGAGTAGCTGTTTGTTCATTTGTTGTCAGACTTCAATACAATATAGGGCATAAAACTACTGATTCGAGAAGTTCATCACATCAAGAACAATACACACAAGTACCCAAAGAATTGTCCAGAACTAGTGAAAACTAAACATAACCAAGAAAAGAGTTTTTTGTTTGTTAACTTTTATCTTTGAGATGAGATAATTTTACCAGAAGTCATGATCGCGGATCTAATAGCTGCTGGGGACCATGAAGGATGAACAGCTTTTATCAAGGTGGCAATTCCTGTTACATGTGGGCAAGCCATGGAAGTACCAGAAAGAATGTTGAACTGTTTATCAGCTACTGCTGGGGACCAAGATGCAAGTATGTTCAATCCCGGAGCTGTGATATCAGGCTACAAAAGCAGAATAACAAGTTTGTTTTCATACCATTCAGCATAAAGTGTGGAACTAATAAATTAGAACACCCCAGTAAGCACATTGTGGCATCTGATCTTTAGATAAAGTTTTACCTTCAATATTTCTGGTGTCAAAGCATTGGGACCTTTTGCAGAAAATGCTGTAACACGAGGTGCGGGTTTCAATCCCAGTGTAGTCTTTGCAGGGAGAATTCTCGCCATTGGTCGGCTGTGCACAGTGGTCCAAATCAGTTAAACAAAAATCTAAAACACTGCAAACTCAAATTGTCATGCTTAGTTTTCAAAACCTACCGTGTGCTATTTATATAAGATAGAAGATGTTTCCCTGTCCTCCTTCCAATAATGGCTGAAGGGATAACAAATGGGACAGCAACATCCATATCTGCCTCGTCTATAAGAACCATCCCAACACCACCAGCGTCTTTAACTACCACACTTTTTGCAAGCTTTGACTCTGTAGAACTCTCAGCATGACGACAGACCAGAACCTTCCCTCTGGCCTTGGTCTTATTCAAGGAACTTTCTAAACAATAACTGCAGGTAAGAAAATAGTAGAGTTACTTAAGGTTCCTTATGCAATGACATCTAAATAGGACTCAGTTTCAAGTACCTTATGATTCACCTGGATTGATACGGAGTGAAGTACCCTGCAAAGGCTTCAGAGGCGGAAATGATACTTGCTGAGGCTTTCATTCCAAAGACACTGAGGCTTTCACCCTAATTAAACATTGAGAATTTATAAGGCTTGGCATAAGTCACAAAATCATGAACCAACCTTTCCAACAGAAAGAAGTAAACAGCATTACCATGACATCAACACCATTTCCTAAAACGATATCAGAAGTGAAATCCCTATCCGTTGAACTTGCAGCAACAGTAATCATCCACGGGGCCAGATTTGTTGCAGAACCGGAGTTTCCTGCATTTCCAGCAGAAGCAACCACTAGAATTCCATGCCTAGCAGCATGGAATGATCCCACAGAAATGGCATCAGTGAAATAGTCTCCCTGAGGTGCATCAGGGCCGAGAGATAGAGACAGAATGTGAACCCCATCTCTAATTGCATCATCAAAAGCTGCTAGTAAGTCAGCATCATAACAGCCAGTGTCCCAACAAGTTTTGTATACCGCAATCCTAGCCATTGGTGCACCTCCTCTAGCTCCACCAGATGCCAATCCCTTATAAGTCATGTTTGACACATAACGACCAGCAGCTATAGAGGCTGTGTGGCTGCCATGACCGGCACTATCCCTTGGAGAACTGAATGCCACTGTGTCTGCTGAATCTTCCTCGGCTTCATAGCCGGACTTATAATATCTTGCCCCAATCACTTTTCTATTGAAAAAGTTTTAATCAGATTGGGATTACCAGTCAATAAAGCTCGTTCAAATAGACTAAACACACAATACAAAGCCATGATGTGAACCTGTTGCAAGTTGAAGAATTGAATGCCTCTCCTGATTGACAAACCCCCTTCCACCTATCTGGCACTGGAGGCATGTTGGCATCATTAAAACTTGGAGATTCAGGCCAAATTCCTGCATTGATTAAGCGGTCAACACAATTGAGAAAGCAATATTTCTTTTTCCTTTAGATGTAAAATTCGTGTAGATGTAAATTATGGCATGTTCATGTGAATACAGATAGCTACAACTCGTGACATGTTCATACCTTAACAGTATAATACAATTCCCCAAAGAAAGAGCAAAGTACAGAGTACAGTTAGAGTGCTCAGTGCTTACCAGTATCAATGAAACCGACAATGACATTTACTTGGTTCTTGATGTTAAAACCGGAAACCTCCAAGGTCTGTTCACCCAAAAGACCCATAAAATCCCAAGAGTGTGTAGTGTGCAAACTCCTTTTCAAGTTGGGAAAAACCGAAACAACTCCATGCATCTCTGTCAAAGTAAAATGATTATTCACAAATCCATGAACCTTTTCCACTTATTATCTCCAGAAATGGATTGAGGAACTCACTTGAAATTTGGAAAGCTTGGTGATCAGTCAACCTTGCAGCAAAGCCTTTGAAACCATGTCGGTAACTATGAATGTGAGATGCTTGAGCTTCCTCTATGCTGTTAAACACCATTAACAATTCCCAATACAATCAGAGATATGCCAGAAAAGCCAAAGAGAGAAAATAGGAAGTACCTTTGCTTTTGAATGAAGTACTAAAGCAAAAAAACTGACCTTCCAGTATGAACAGAAGCAAGCATTTGATGGTTTTGTGCCAAAATCTCATCTGGGCCTTCACCATTTTTGCTTCCCATATAAACCACATACACCTGAAACCCCAGCACAAGAAATCAAACCCAGAAACCAACACAAAAAACCCAGAAAACAACCAAGTTTAGAATCATAGTAGTTACCTTGGATGATAAACAAGTACTAATTTGAGCTACAAGAACACACAGCAACATAAAAGGAATGCTGCTTCTTCCCCAAACAGAACAGAAAGAAGCCATTGTGTTCAAGTGTCCCAAGTCCAAACCTTTCTCAAAATCGATAAGTATATAATGTATTGGACCAAAACAGTTTGGATAGAAAAGAGGTATGAGATGGGTTTTTATATAGATAGAGAAGGAAAGGCTTGTGCTTTGTTACTTGAGGTGTGTGATATGTATAGGTTAAAATTGCTCAGAGAGAAACTGTGATGCAAAGCCAAAAAGAGACACAAACGCCGATGATATGATGAAACGTGAAGACAAGAATGGTGAGTGGGTGAAGAGGTGGGACACTCAGAGATTGAGAGAGAGAAGGGGAGTTTTATTTGCTTTTGGAGCAAACAAAACCACACCCAAGTTGTCACTCCACTATTGCCACCCAAAGAAACCAGGCTTAAAAGTAAAGCCTGAACCTTGAGACCGTTGAAAAAGTGATCTTTGGGTTTTTTTGAATGAAAAAAAACTATTACAAACTGAATGAGAGTTTACAATGCCAAAAAATAAGGCTTTAGAAGCATCATAAGAAATCCTACCATTCCAAAACAATGGAGAATCACTAGAACGACCAAGATTAGCAATAGCATCAACAACAAAATTTGCTTCACGAAACACATGTCTGAAGCTAATAGACTCAAAACTAGTCGCCAAACCTCTAATGTCTTGGACTAGCTTGATCAGTCTCCAAGGTGACCCAATCCGACCATTAACTGCTTCAATTACTAACTTGGAGTCGCCTTCCACTTCAACTCTTGTATAACCTTTCTCTTTTGCTTTCACAAGGCTATCTCTTAGAGATATCGCCTCAGCAATAGGCACCGAAGCTCTTCCAACATGACTGGACGGGACAAATAGAGGTCTGCCATGAACATCTCGAATGAAAAAACCACATGTTGCTGATTCTCCCATAACTGAACCATCAAAGTTAATCATAACAAAAGAACTAGGGGGTGCATGTCACTTAATAGTGGTACTTGGGGTTTGAAGTTGCACACCACTAGAACTTTTATTAAGATTAACACAGCTCGAAGACATTGAAGCTGCTGCCATAGCAGTCGAAAGGGTATTAGGAGTTACCCCTCTACAAATTGTGTCATTCCTGGTTTTCCAAACCTACCAATATATGGTAATCACTTTTGCAAATAAATCAACATCATAAGACTGCGTAACAAAGAGTTCCCTATAAACATTAAGGTAACCCTCTTCCCAGTCAATTAGGGAGACAATATTTGATATATTCCAGACATGTTTGATAAAATCACAATAACCAAAAAGATGGTCAGGATCTTTGGGTTTCAACCGCTACAATGGAAGGGGAAGAGAGGGCATATAGAACAGTGGAGTGCAGCACTGAAGCAACTAGTTTTACTTTAGCAAGTGATTAGTGTTATATTACTTTTCAGGTTGTTAATCATAGCTACTAGAACACTCAGCTAATCTTAGTAACTCATTTCTATCTTTTGATTAGCAAAATAGTCCATTTTATTTTTCAATATCAACAATGTAGTTCGTTTGATAAACATAATCAGAATCATGGAGACATGAACAATTTTAAATGCTTCTTTGATACTTCATTCGATTTTATTTTGTGTTTAAACAAAGATATAAAATTTGAATCTCAAATTTAATATATTACGTCGTACATTAGAATGTGACACATACTCTAAAAATAGGTAAAATAGCTAAAACACCCTCTGAACTTGGCTCTAATTGTCAATTTACACCCTCAACTTTCAATTGTGCTAATTTACCTCATCAAATTGGTAAAACTACCCATTTGCACCTCATCCATTAAATTGGATGATTTCTAACCAATTTTAGATTGAGCGTCATGTGTGTGAGGGTATAACTACTTTTTTATAATTTTTCTTCTTTTAATAATGAAAATTATGAAACAAAATCTTTAAATGAGAGGCATGAGAGAAATAATAGCTAATTAGAATTACATGGCTTAACCATTTTAGTAGACAAATTATGTCTTGTTCATTATCATCATCATCAATTTAATTTTAATTTTTTTTAATTAAGATTATCAATGTAGTCTTTCTAAAAAAATATCAATGCAGACATCGTCTTCTAAAAGGATATTCATGCATGACCATCAAAAAGATGAAGTGAATGAAAAAATTATACAAAAACTATTAAATAAATAACATGTAAGGAAATTAAAAAATAAATGTAACAGGATATTATTTTTTAGAACAAATCTCTTTTTAGAGATTTTGTTTCATTATATTTTTAATATTACAACAAGTTATAAAAATGGACAGTTATATCACTCACATGCATGGTACGTAACTGAAAATTGGATAAAAACCATCCAATTTAACTGAGAGAGTACAAATCAGTAATTTTTACCAAGTGGAGGAGATAAATTGACACAATTGGAAGTTGAGGGTGTAAATTGACAATTAGAGCCAAGTTCATGAGTGTTTTAGTTATTTTGCCGTAAAAATAAGAATTCATGGGTGTTATTAGGTTTCATTCTTATTTCATGGGAATGCAATGTCAAACAGCGACAAAGTGTGACCCGTGGATCATTTTTGTACCGATAATGTCTCAACTTAACCACCTTTAAAGTATTGGGTTTTATCTACAAAAGATCTCGGTACAATTAGGAATGATTCACCCACATATATGTTATATTTTATTTGTCACTTTTCTGACATGAGATCTCTCATCTTCAACACTCGCCCTCACGTGTAACATAACTTTTAGGTCTGCATGTGAAACTGATTAAAAAATTGAACTTGGACCTCATGGTTAACCGAAAGAACTCCAAACCAAACTCTGAAACAACTTCAACCAAACCAGAGCCATGACCTTTAAAAGAACGCACCCGGGCTTGTGGGAGAAGCAATTGAAGAGGGACCCGCTTTGATACCATGTCAAATAACGACAAACGTGGCTCGTTGATCATCCATGTACTGATACTGTCCCAACTTAACCACCTTTAAAGTATTGAGTTTTATCTACAATAGACATCAGTACAATTAGAAATGATTCATCCACATATATGTTATATTTTAATTGTCACTTTTCTGACGTGAGATCTCTCATCTCCAACATGCAATCCCGTATTTCAATCACGAACTCATTCATTTGAAGTTTTCAACTTCTGTATAAAACAAACCCAGTACAGAATGACAGCAAAAATGATATTTTCTTAGCATTTCAACTTGATCTAACAAAACGAGAAAATGGAACTGGAAATGGCATTGCTGCATCATAATATCAGACCTTATAAATCATGATAGTGAGCTCTACTTCGTCGTCATCATAATCCACAACTACGTAACCTACTTCTTAATCACCACCGCAATTCATAATGATTTTACCCTCTACAATTTTGCCATCCGTGAGTTTATGCCTACAAAATTGCTCTGGAATAATCCCCACATATGAATTGTTTGGCAATGTCTTATTTGTCATTATGGATGCAAATCCATATGGACCTTACTATATCAATTTGACAATGAAATGATACCGTAAAATTGCATATAAAAGCTCTAAAAATCTGCACATTAACGTGCAAATGATCATTTTACAAAGTTCCTTGCTACCTAAACAGAGACTGAGTACCTCAAGAAAAGGAGAAAAATCAATTAAGTTTCCCCAAGGATAGTATTGTAGAAGACAAAAGAGTATTTTGGAATGAGTAAGCAACTAGCTGTGAATCATATATAGGTCCAGAATTTCCCAAGAATAATGCTCAAAACATTAAACAACATATCACATTCTCATCACTTTCTATTGTTCATATAGAATATATAGTGGTACCATGCTATAGTGATACCACTTTGCTTTGTTGGAATCATGTGATACATCACAATCCAATAATAGGTCAATGTTACCAATATCCAATTGTTTATCATTCAGTTGAAGACTCGCACAATATGATCGTTAGAGAATTTCATTAACAGAAATATATATTATAACTATGAGAGAAAACAGTGGTGGAAATAAATTTCTCACTTTTCTCTACCTACCTAAAAACCCAACGATTACAGTAAACAAGAACCGAAATGGGTTCAACCGTAACCTAACATAATTCAGAAGTACCGATACATCCTTACAGTCAACCTCAAGAAGAAACAACTATTTCAAACACTACATGCCAAAGTTACTAGCATATATGCACAGGTAACCTCCCCATTATATTGACAACAAGAACAAACCGACATTAATATAGTCCTTGAAAATGACACCATAACCATGGCTCACTCCACGACACTACCAACGACATCAACCTGTAAAAACCCTCTCCCAAATAAGAGGGACCACTAACCAACTAAAAAAACTAAAAAAAGAGAGATTAAAATCCTAAACCCCAACACAGCCTCCACACCCTACCACCGCTCCTACCATCCCACCATTGTCGAAATCCATAGCCAGCACCATGGAAACAAAAGAGGACCAACATCACCATCAACAACCACCATGCCCTGGTAGATCTCGCTGCCACCAATATCACTGCCCCACACCAGAGAGAAAAGGGAGGAACCATTCCGCCATCAAAGAGAACGAATCCAGTGCTCCCAGACGACTGTCACCAATCGACTTCCTCTTCTTCTCCTCTTCAATCCCGACCTCAATCACCATCGCACAAACCAAAAAGAAAACTAGAACTCCGGTCACCTACCCAATCCATGAAGAATGGTGAGATCATGTCTGACGATGACTTTAGAAGCACGCCGTCGGACAGAAAAAAGATCTCTTTGTTGTCGCTCTCTCTCGCTAAGGTTAGGAGGAGGCTGCTCGTCTTGATCAAGTTCTGCACAATACCATGAATTCAAATAACATATGAACTTATGCAATCACATGATGCATCTTCTATGAACTTATGTCACATGATGCAATATCTTATATTATTATCGAGTCGGATTCTTATAATTATTCAAAAAATTTAAATGAAGTTCACCATTGTTGATGTATAATTAATATTAAGTAAGAACTCAATCGAAATTGACTATCTATGCAAGTCGATCTGTTGCCCATCGTTTGATGAGATAATATCTAATCATGGTTTAACAAAAGAGAAGTACAATGGCCATCATGAAACTAACTATTTCTTTCTCTAACGGGAAAAATGAGTTTGACAATGATGGTGAGTATGATCATTGTTATGAACTTATGATTAGCATGAATTTTAGAATCTCTAAATGATAATTTAATTTACTTACAGCCATGGTTCTAAAAGACCCCGCCTAGCACCGTCTAGTCCTCGTCTAGACTCTAGGCTGCAACAAGCCGTCTCGCTTTTCTTCAAGGCTTTTGTGCCAAGCTGTGGGCAATTAGGCTGCCGCTTAGCCCGTCTAGGGTTCATAACTCTCCGGCTAATTTTATTTACATTTGGTGGTGGGGCTGTTACATTGTGGGGGAGCATGAGAGTATAAGAGTAAATAATGTTTTTAGAATTATAAGTCTATGTGTTTATTGTTGTTGTTGTTCACGTGTACATGAAGTTATGCTAAATTTTAGCTATAATCTATTTTATAATATATCTAACAAGATTTATGTTGAATAATTTATCCATATTTGACTGTTTTCGAATATTGAAGTACATAAAATAAATATTTTTAATTAATAAATATAAAAAAAGTAAATCGCCTAATCTCCGTCTAGATCCCGCCTAGGCTGTTCAGACGCTAGGCTATGGGTCGCCGCCCGTCTATCGCCTAACGCCTTTTAGACCATTGCTTACCGCAAGCATGATCATGGGTATCGTAACCAGAATCATTGCTTAAAGATATCTTCTACTCAATGAGGCTTGGACTTGGAAGGCACCTGGTCTCCCAACTCATCAATAAGGCAACATCGAAACTAGATTGTATTTGGAGTAGTCTCTTTTTTATCGTCGATCATTATGATGCATGTGTTATTTGGAGTAGTCCTATTCCTTTCGAATGTACTGCTGCCGAGCAATTTGGAGGTTTGGAGCCTTCTCCGTTTCTCCGCCCTCCATCTCTACTTGCCAGTGGAACATTTTTTTTTCTGTTTTTTTATTTTTGGTTCAGAAGATTTTATAGTAGAACATTTAGAAATATATTCTGAAAACTCATCTACCCAATTCATTTGAATCAATGAAATTATTGTTTAGGTGTCCAATGGAGTGTTCGGTCTCCAGGGTCTCTCTGGAAGCTGAATTTTCCTTGTGAACAAAGCTTTCTTTAGCTTCCATGGCCAAAAAATACTGAAAAAGCAACACTCTTTTGAATTGCATAAATTGAAGCTCTGGTCTTTTTTGCTGAACCCTCATTGGGGAATATAAAGAATGGTGCTGCTTGTATTTCCATCAATTAAAACGAAGGGTATATCGGTTTATATGTTCAATGTAATGCAAGATTGGTCACATATATGTCTTCAACTTTACAGAAGTTAGAATGGTGAAATATGTCGTTTTCTAGACAATTACGAATGTGAATTTTATCTCGTTTGGTTTTGTGCTCATAATGTATGTTTTGCATAACCATATGCTCATTATGCTGAATGCATGTGAGTCTGGCATACAGTCTTCTAAGTGAAACTTACATGGACGTTTGAGTTTTAGTAAGAAAGACATGATAGAGTTTGTGTTGCAAAGAGCATATGAGACTCCCACCTTAGTGGAATGCATTACTTGGATGTACTTATTGTCATACACGAAGTGGTAATGCTGATCAAATAGAATGGTGCATAAGAGATTTACAATCTTCCTCTCCAGGGCAATTACCTCTAGATTAGTGAGTTAAAGCTACTAACTTTTACCTTTCTTCGTTATAGAAAGAGAACAGGAAGAGGAAGAAAGTGGCTGCAACATTGTTGGTTTCATGCAATCCAAATGTGAACCATGCATGTAGAAATGATAATCCACCATTACCCAAATCTTTCATGGGTGTTGGACACAAAACCCTGGTTCAAACTAGAGCAAGAATAAACCAAGGCCTTTATAGGTCTCATACCAAGAGGTCGTCTCATCGGTTTTCTGTTTCTGCTGTCACCAAAGGTTCTGCAAAATCAAGCAAGTCTGATGAGAAAATCCCTCCCCCTGGGCTAGACCAGATTCTGAGGAGCCCCCTCCTTGGGCCCAGAGCGAAGGAAAGAAAGATGATTTAGAACAAGGATTCAATGTTACATTTTATGTGTATCTACTTGCCTCGGCAGTGACTGCAATTGCTGCAGTAGCTCCTTCTAATCCTTTTGATAAAGTGGTCCTTCCCTCATATGCTCTGATGCCGTATAACAGGAAAATTGATGCTGCATTGCAGATAGGTTCTGTTTTTGAGTATGTGAACGATAAGCCTGTCTTTGGAGTTTTGTACTCAGACAGCATATTTTATGCTCTAGTGCTTGGATTTTTTGCATTTACCGGCATTCCCACTTCTGTAAGTCATTCTATTTCTTTAGGTCTGATTTCAAGGTTTTATTTCTTCATTTTTATACTTAAATTCCTATGCATAAAATTTATCAACTTGTCATTTGAATATTTTCTTTCCAGTTCTTATTACTGTTGTAGCCTCCCTCAGTAGAAGTTGACCATCTGCATAGTTATCATAATCTACGGATAAACATAATTTGCTTAGTTATCATAAGCTGAATATTTTAAACTTATCGACTCTTCAAGCTACAGATGAACATGATTGATAATGATACAACTTAATCGCCTTCTTGGGTTCTTAACATGAATCTTTAATGCAGGCATTGTTGTGGTTCAAATCTGTTCAGGCGGCTAACAAGGAAGCTGAGGAGCAAGACAAGAGGGATGGCTATAGGTAGGTTCAAGATCTTGCCTGTAAGGCATTAACAGCCATCTAGACTTTTAATCTCTGCAAAATATGTTAGAAAAATTATGGTGATTATATATTGTTTATATACTAATAAAATGAAATAACGAAAATTAATTATAATTAATCAAATTGCATGAACATGAACATGAACATGAACAGAACCATAAAATGATAAATTGAGGATTTGAGAATAAGAATTCAACCAATGGAAGTTTATCGAGTCTCGTGTATCACACAGTGTTCTTAAGACGAATTACGGCGTCCCAATCGGTGCAAGGACCTCAATGCCGCTTGGTCTCCCAAGATAAAACGATAATCAAGCTCAAGTTGTTGCACTACGAACAAGAGTTTCAACGAACTAGGAAAAACCTCAAACTATCACCGAATTTTGAGAGAACTGAATAGGAGCAGAGAAGCTTTTGAAGAGGTGTTTGTTGTTGGTGTGTTCAGAATGAAGGATTGGTGACCTTTATATAGTGTTGGGAATCACCTACAAATTGATGGTCTTTATATAGTGTTGAGAATCACCTACAAATTGATGGTTTTCTGTCTGTTACATACAATCATAAACAACCCTTAATAATCAGACTTAATAGGTCAAAAAATAAAATCTGTCAGTTCAAAAATAACCTAGGCTCTCAGGCCACAAATTTGAGCTACATTCGTGTCCGGAGGCCTAAGTGCAGAAATTAGGCTTCAAATCTGGAACTTGCGCCCCTTACCTCAAGGTGTGAGATTCTATTTAAAGCCTTATTTCATTCTCACTTTTCTAATGTGGGACAAAATTTATTTTCTCATTTGAACTAGCCATCTTTGGGTGACAATTTCTCATTCACCCCACAACCAAATTATGCATATGAATACATGATTTTATAGCTCTCATTACAAGGATTACAAATTCATGCATGCAATCATCTAATTAAAAGTACAACTCACTTTAATTATTTGGTTTAATCAATGGTCCTTTATACCACATTTCCAACAAAATATACATTCCTTTTCTTTCCTTTTATGTGAAGGAATCAGAAATACGAATCATTGTCATTTGTTGTAAGTAGCTGCAAACCAACAAATGACAGAAAAGGAATGTAGCTACTTAAGATGTACGGTGTCCCTGTATATTCCATTCATTCTAGAACAAAGCCAGAAAATATTATGCAAAAGAATCTTGATGAGTTAATTGCTGCTGTTTGACAAACGAGAGAATCAATTTTGGGTTGAATTTCATCTGCAGGGTATATTCTCTACAAGACACAACCAATTAAGTAATTGGATGGGCTAAAAGAAAAAGACACAACATAGAAGAAGCCTAGCAGACTAGGTAAGAATCTTGCCTTAGAAAGCAATGAGGATGAACTAAGAAAGACAAAGAAAGGGTTTTTGCGTTCCCTAGTTTCAAGTAATGTTGAGCCAGCAAAGTAAAACACATGAACATTTGATCATTTAGTTTTCTACGGTATTAAAAACCTGAATAGAATCATAGATCATTGTTTTAAACGTTAACAGTTATCTCCCTGTAATTTTCGACGATACCACCTAAGGGAATTTGTCTCCATTACTGGTTGAACAGGGGAACTTAATCCTCTGTCTTTGTCTTGGTTGTTTGCTTAAAAGCTCACGTGTTCTCATTGAGCTTGTGTCAATTTGCAGAAGCCACACTCCCCTTGTCTGATTTCTGCATAAGTCTCTCCATCTCTTTCCATGGCTTCTGTTGAAACATGTGTTGAGTACGAGCTTCCAGTAAGCACTGGCCAAGACTATAAAACAAGGAGTGAGCAAGTGCAACGAGCTCAGTGGCTTCGCGCTGCTATCCTCGGCGCAAGTGATGGGCTGTTATCAACTACATCACTAATGCTTGGTGTTGGTGCAGTGAAAGATGATCGTTGGTCGATGATCCTTTCCGGAGTAGCTGGTGCTGTTGCAGGAGCTTGCAGCATGGCAGTGGGGGAATATGTTTCTGTTTCAACTCAAAGAGATATCGAAAAGGTTTCTTTAAGACAAAGCAGCGCTACTCTAAAGAGTGTGTTGAGGGAGAGCGATGGTAATGGTAAGGTGGTTAAACTGAACATCCCTGAATCAAGTTTCACCGTATCAGTTGAACTGACACCTACAAGAAGACCAAGCTCATCTGAAAACCCCACGGATGAGCCAACCGAGAAGGTACCAACAAAGATCAGCACTTTTGAAATCAATGAAACTGATGAAGAGGAGTCACTGCCAAGCCCTCGTAAGGCAGCTTCAGCCTCAGCATTGGCATTTCTGTGCGGTTCACTTGTGCCTTTGCTGTCAGCAATGTTTATTCCTCAAAACTTAGTGAGAATGATGGTGGTTGTGGTGGTCACATCAGTAGCGCTAGCTTTGTTTGGAGCTATTGGAGCTCGTATGGGTGGTTCACCTGTTCTGATATCTGCAATCAGAGTTCTGGTCGGAGGCTGGATCGCCATGGCGGTCACTTATGGTCTGCTTCGACCTTTTGATAAAGATAGTTCGAAAGGTGTTTTTGACAAGAACTGATATAACAACATGCGTGAAACTGGGGATGGATGCAGATCTAGTATCACGTACTATCCACATTGTAAACCATGTTGTATGGTAGAAAACTACATATAGTTTTATAAAGTGAGGATCATGTTTTAGCAAGAGTGAAGCAGGTTTTGGCCACCCACCCCTCATATTTGAACAATATCATCCATAACTTGTTACAAATTGTTTTGAGACGTCTGTTTAGACTAAATTTTCATTTCTGCTATAGCTTCCCCATCAGACTTGATACATGTCTCTATTCCCAGTCATTCTAGCTTAGCTACTATAAGCACAAATTCGTGTATTGATACGAAAATTAGTGGTTCTAGGCCTAGATGATTCCAATGGAAGCAGCAATAATATTATAACCTCTGATTATGTACCTCTTATGGCTTGTATCTGAAGATGAATAACTCGAAGGCGTTGTACATCTGAGAAGATGGTCGCATTATCTATCTCTCATGCTTGTATTACTGCCATGTTCGTCTTCTTCTGTACCATGACCCAATTACAAAGCTGTTTTTTTTCTTCCTTGGTTTAGATGTAGACTAGCAATACTTCCTGTCTGCATGTAATTTGGGTTTCCATAACTAAACGTACACACACACTAACAATACTGTTATAATGAATGTAAGAAAGAACACAGATTTACGTGGTTCACTAATAATGTGTTAGTTACATCCATAGGCAGAGGAGAACAGTTTTATTAATTCTTGAGGAAAACAGATTATATATAACAGAATACCACACACACTAGGTTAATAACCTAATAGGTATATATATACCCCCGAATGGTAGGCCCAACAAACACAGCCCAGCATAATAGACTAATTTAACAATCCTTGTTAAATTAGAGTTTATGCCTGATTCAAGACATATTCTAACAAATCTCCACCTTGACTTGAATCTTCTCACAAATAAACAGATGTACCAGATGCATCATAATAGTGCCAGACATACGACCATCTCCTCTGCCTCAGATGTTGCCCCTAAAAATGGCAACTAACAGCTTCTAACATTTAGTAAGTCCAAACAATTTTGGAACTTGCTATGTGGAACTGACTTGGTGAACATGTCAGCTGGATTATCAGCAGTACCCACTTTGTTCACCTTAACTCTCTTCTCATTTCTCAAAAAATGATATCTGATATCGATCTGCTTAGTCCTCTCATGATGAACTTGATCCTTGGCTAAACAGATTACACTTAAACTATCACAATACACTATAGTGAGTATAGTCTGATCGTGATGTAGACCCAAATTACTAACCAGTCCTTTCAACCAGATTTCCTCTTTGGCTGTTTCTGTCAATGTCATGTACTCTGCTTCTGTAGTAGACAAAGTCACTGTTGGCTGCAAAGTAGCTTTCCAACTAACAACAGAACCACCAAGAGTGAAAACATAACCAGTCATAGATCTTCTACTATCAACATCTCTAGCATAATCAGAATCTGAAAAAACCTGTTACTAAACACTGTGTATCACTTTCATAAATGAGCCCAACATCAGACGTACCTTTAAGATAACGAAAAATCCTCTTCACAGCTTGTCAATGTTCCTTGCCAGACTCACCCATAAACCTACTAACAACACTCATGTGCAAGATCAGGTCTAGTGCAGACCATAGCAT
This sequence comes from Comarum palustre, assembly GCA_951800085.1. NCBI lineage: Eukaryota > Viridiplantae > Streptophyta > Magnoliopsida > Rosales > Rosaceae > Comarum > Comarum palustre. The sequence continues at coordinate 4,801,060 of OX637588.1, read as the reverse complement.
ACATCAAACTTCCTACTGCACTAGTATAAGGAACTCGAGACATGTACTTCTTCTTCTTAACAGATTTAGGTGCAAACGCAGTAGACAAATGAATGTTTGCAGCACTTAGAGTATCTATGGATTTTGTTGTAGACATGTCAAATCTCCACAATATCTTCTGAATATAATCCTTCTGTGATAAGAAAAACCTCTTTTTACTTCTATCTCTGTAAATCTCCATTCCCAGAATTTTTCGAGCTGCACCCAAATCCTTCATCTCAAACTCAACACTAAGAAGACCCTTCAACTTCTGAATATCTGACTTGTTTTCTGCAGCTATCAACATATCAACTACATAGAGGACCAGATAAATGATAGAACCATTTGTTACCTTGTTGTAGTAGACACAACAATCATACGGACTCCTCGTGTAGCCAATCTTTATCATATAGCTATCAAACCTCTTGTACCATTGCCTCGGAAACTGTTTTAGTCCATACAAAGATTTCTTCAATTTGCAAACATAATCTTCTTTTTCAGGAACTTGGAAACCCTCTGGCTAATCATGTATATCTCCTCCTCCAACTCTCCATGTAGAAAAGCTGTCTTCACATCTAGTTGTTCGAGCTCCAGATTCTGGTATGTAACTATGGCTAGCAGCACCCTGATAGAAGTATGTCTGACCACTAGCGAGAAAATCTCATTATAGTGTACACCTTCTTTCTGATGAAACCCTCTTGCAACTACCCGAGCTTTATATTTGATACCCTCAGCAGGTGACAACCCTTCATTCTTCTTGAAAACCCATTTGCAAGTGATAACTTTTCTCTCCTGAGGTCGTTTGGCCAATTCCCAAGTTTGATTCTTATGAAGTGACTCCATCTCATCTCCCATTGCAGCAAGCCATTTGGTAGACTCAGTACATGTAACTGCTTCCTTGTAGGTGATGGCTCGTGGGGATCCACCTCTTCAGCAACCTATAGTGAATAAAACACCATGTCCTCAAAACCATACCTCGTGGGAGGCTTCCCAAAGTTTGCTATACTAGGTCGATCAAGAGCCAAACTGTGCTGGTTAACTACTAGTGGCTCTGTTTCTGAATGTGAGTGTTGATGTTGTTTTTCTTGCTGTGATTCACTCCCATCTTGAGTGTCTTGCTGCTCCACCTGTTTCTCAACACTACCATTTTCTGATACAACAATAGACCTCACAGTAGGGTTAAACATAGAATTTTCATCAAAGACTACGTTTCTACTAAGTATAACCCTTCTTTCGGATGGAGACCAGATTCTGTACCCTTTAACCTCTTCCCCATAGCCTACAAATACTCTCTTTTTAGCTCTTGGTTCTAACTTACCCTCACTCACATGATAATAAACAGTACAACCAAAAACTTTCAGATTTAAGTAATCAGCAGACTTATCATATCACACCTCATAAGGGGTTTTAAGATGTATTCCTGTGTGAGGTTCAGGATTTATCAGATAACAAGCTGTATTAACCGTTTCTGCCCAGAACCTTCTTTCTAGTCTAGCTTAGAGAGCATGCACCTAGCTCTCTTTAGAAGAGTCTGATTCATACGCCCTGCCACACCATTTTGCTGTGGTGTGTGCCTGACTGTATGATGTCTAGGAATTCCTTCATTCTTGCATAACTCATTAAACTCAGACCAACAAAATTTCAGACCATTATCAGTTCGCAGCTTTTTGATCTTCTTCCATGTTTGATTTTCAACTAACGTCTTCCACTGCTTGAAACTCTTAAAAGCGTCACTTTTATCCTTCATCATAATAACTCAAGTCATTCTTGAGAAATCATCAATCATTGACACAAAGTATTTGTGACCTCCTAGAGACTCAACGCGAGAAAGACCCCAACAGTCAGAATGAATGTAATCAAGTGTGTCTTTTGTTTTGTGCATTGCTTTAGGAAACTTGCTGCGATGTAATTTTTCGAAGACACAATGTTCACAAAATCCAAGATCCTTGACCTTGTAGCCACCAAAAAGATCCCCTTTTGGCAGAATTTGCATCTCTCTTTCACTCATGTGACCGAGTCTCATGTGCCATAACTTGGTCATATCATCCTTGTGAATCTTCGATGATGCAACAACAACAAAACCTGACAGCGTAGAGCCTTGCAGAATATACAAGGTACCCCGCTTGACACCTTTCAGAAACACATTAGAACCCTTGCAGACACGTAGAACTCCACCTTCACCTTTGAAGCTGAACCCCTTGTTGTCCAAATAGCTCAGTGATATCAGATTCTTGGTCATGCGTGGAACATGCCTAACATCGTTCAATGTACAGAATTTACCATCATGTGTTCGTATTTTTATCGAGCCTATTCCAACCACCTTGCAGACAAAACTACTAGCCGTAGAAACATTACCTCCATTTACCTGCTCATAGGTAGTGAACCACTCCTTACGCGGACATATATGATAAGACGTCACGGAGTCTAAAATCCACACATCGGTGTGATGTGTATGTTCATCGGCAACTAGGGCAATATCCTCTTCCGAATTGGTGTCATCTTCTGCTACAGCAACAGTTCCTGATGGTTTCTCCTGCCGCATCTTCTTTGGACATTCCTTTTTCCAATGTCCCTTCTCTTTACAGTAGTTACAGATATCATTAGGTTTAAGACCCTTAGAATCTGGTTTCTTGAATTTCTTTTTCTCCAAGTTTCTATGTCCCTTACTTCCATTGGCTACTAGCCCAGCAGCTTGATTATCTGTATCTGTACCAGTCGCCTTATGACGCAGATCTCTAGTGTGAAGGGATGATCTAACCTCCTCTAGAGTCAGAGCATCTCTCCCAACAATAAAAGATTGCACAAAATTCTCATACGATAATGGTAAAGATACCAACAAAATTAAGGCAACATCTTTATCCTTGATTTTAACATCAATATTACGCAACTATAATAGAATTGTGTTTAACTGATCTAAGTGATCTCTTAGAGGCGCACCTTCTTGCATTCGCAAACTAAATAGACGTTGCTTTAAAAACAGCTTGTTGGTTAAAGACTTCGTCATGTATAGACTCTCAAGCTTCAACCACAGACCGGATGTAGTTTCCCCCTCCGCGATCTCGGTGATGATATCGTCTGCAAGACACAACATAATTGTCGAGTGTGCCTTCTCCTCCAGACTGGCCATCTCAACGGTTTCATGATCCCCTGCCTTATTCGTCAGCGGTGCCCACAATTCTTGTTGCTTTAACAAGGCTCGCATCTTGATCTGCCATAAACTGAAACTGTTCCTCCCCTTGAATTTGTCGATCTTCACATTCAAACCAGACATCTTGGCTCTGATGCCAATTTGTTATAACGAATGTAAGAAAAAACACAGATTTACGTGGTTCACTAATAATGTGTTAGTTATATCCACAGGCAGAGGAGAACAGTTTTATTAATCCTTGAGGAAAACGGATTACAGATAACAGAATACCACACACACTAGGTTTATAACCTAATAGGTATATATATACCCCCGAATGGTAGGCCCAACAAACACAGCCCAGCATAATAGACTAATTTAACAATCCTTGTTAAATTAGGGTTTATGCCTGATTCAAGGCATATTTTAACAAATACTAATGCCAAACTAATATTATACTGCACTTTTGCATTGAGTTTTACTATAATTTAGTGCGGAGGGAGAAGAGAAAAGAATCAGAAACTCAGATAACAAATGGTGCCCGACCCAATCGGGTGCGCCTAGCCCAGTATGAATATGCGGCCCACTTCTTTTTTTTTAATTTTGTTTTAAAGATGGGCCCCATGACCGAGTGACCCACGTGAGAATTAAAAAAACTGCGTTCAACCTAATTTAGATACACTCGTCTAAACTTTCTTTTATTTGTATATATTTTTTGATGTAAAGTTATTAATGTCAACATATTTTCACAAGGGAAGGTTCAAAGAGTAAAACCTACCTATCATAAGCAGGTTTCAACCGTAGATATCTATCACTAAGTCTATCGAGTCTTTGGTTGCCTATTTCATTCATGTGTGGAATTGTTGGAAAAATGATAGAAATAAAAGATTTTTTTGTAATCATTTTGATAGTTAAATGTAAATAAAAATAGTCACCAAAGTAATACATGTAATGGTTGATCTTTCAACTTCCTTGTCTTTTGGTTTTTGTAACAACATGAATCAATGACATGGTAGTGGACTAATGAAAGGTTGTAACCTTATTCATGACATTCAAGTTTTTCTCTAATCCCACCAATATAAATAGGTGACTTCATTCCTCATTCTAGACACACCAACTCAAAGCGTCTCTCTTTACTTGAGTTCTCTCCCTCTCTAAGTTGTGCTCTGGTGATAGACGAAGGTACTTCAAGTTCGTTCAGTGTCCTTAGTAGCAGTGCAGTTTCAATGGACAAACAGTCGTTGTATTCTGGGAGACAAGTGTCATCAAACCTTTGCACCGAAGATGAGGTATAATTTGTCTTAAGAAAAGTGTGTGAGACACACGACTCGACTTCCTTCAACATCCTCCTATCCTTGAATCCGAGTTGATAACATTGGTATTCATCATCATATTTATTTAATTATAATGAATTTATGTTATTATATATTTGTAATATTTGACATATTTTCTAACAATAACATGCATCATTGTCAATTGAGTTTCACACGAATGCTTGAACACAGCGGTTTAGGGTCATAGTTCCCAACAACGGGAGGCTTATCAGATCAGTACTCTGGTATTCAGACATGCTGCAGATTCAGATGAGTACAGATACTGGCCATTGAGAATGGTACGGGGTATTCGACTGATCTTGCTTTTGTTATTTGAGTCTGCATTGCTACTCGGCATCATATATCTATCTATCTCTGGAAGAATAAAACCACAAAGCCATACAAAAGGCACAAACACGTAGAGCCCATCCTACTACTACTAGAATCAAAAACGCATGAATTATATTGGATTGATACAAATTTTGATTGAGGAAATGAGAAGAATAAGGTTAAAGATAAAAGTCGAAAAGACCAAATTAACCCATCGAGGACGTTTTAATTGGTGGACACCCGACCCGTCTGGACCACGTTACATTGAACCGCCATAACGCAGCCCAGTGTTAATTCGCGGCCCACTTTTTGTTTTAAATGTTTCGTTTTAAAAGGGTGGGCCGCGTGACCCGAGTGGCCCACGTGGTCTCGAACCGCCATGATGCAAAGCTGAGAGTTGAGGAGGCCTATCTCAGCTGATCAGAAGAAGCTGAATCTCAGTTCTTCAAGGTCTCTATCTCTTCACTCTTTTCGTAAACTTCCAATCTTTGAATGTCATTGTACTTGCCTCTTTTTGTGATTTCTGTTACCAATTTACAAGCTTTAACTTGTTGCATATGCTTAATTTTTGAAGGCTAATAAGTTTAGAGGTTGTTTTTGATGGGTTTTGAGAAGTTTACATCTTTGAGAGTTTTGGGTTGTGAGGATTTTGTACGAATGAAATATTAAAATTGTTGTTATTCTACCTTTTTAAAATATCAATTGATTATCAGATTGCATGAAGGCCCTTTAGGTAGGTTAGGACTTAGGACAGCATTTTTTTTAACAAACTGTACTGTCAAAACTCAAAAGCAATAGCAAACTGAGGTCTGCATCACAATAAGAACTAGCTTTTTCAATCTTGAATTAAAAATAGGTAGAAGATCTCACTGGAAGTAGATATGAGATGCGTGTAGTTGCGCATAGATAGTAGATGAAGAGATAAGAATATATAAGATAAGACTCATAGTAGTCATAACAAAGGTATGGGAAGCTAGTTGCCATTGAAAGCCTTCTTCCATTATTGAAGTGATTCACTTTCATTAGGAGCACGTTGTCCATTTTCTGATGAACTATAAGTCCAATCAATCTCTAGTGTCCTTTCAGGTCAACGCTTAGCTGCAAAGAAGTAGCATGCTATAGTAAAGCTGGAAATGAGTTCATCCATGCCTGTTCTCCAACGAATGGATCGTCGTGATCGTTTGGTAACAGTTATGACTTGCTTGCTCACAGTTTCCTTCTCAATGTTCAATTACAGCTAGCTAACTAACTATGTATTATGTTATATATTTTGATGATGCAGCTGCAGTTTCTGGAAGAGAAGCATTGCTTGTCATCCAACCATTGTTCTAGTTCTAGTACTACTGCCGCATACGAAAGCAGTGAACTTGCACAAGATGGTGAGTCCTACAAGTCTCTATCATCTGTAATTGAAGAAGTACATTGTAAAGGCACGCTGTTGGAGCGAGTTTCTATGCTTGAGAGCCGGGTTCTACAGGTGAAATTTTCTAGCAGTCCATTATATAGTGGAAAAATGCTTGTTTTTCTGTTACATGATCTCTTACTCAATTCCACAAATAGCTTCTCTCTTAACTAAATTTCCTCCCACCCAATTTTAGTTAAGCCTTGAGATGGATTTAGAAAATGCATCAAGCTCTAGCTGTTCCACCATTCTGGTCACCAATCAGAAATTTGAGCAAGACAAGCAAGATCCTTGAACAAATGGGGTAAGCTAATATTGGAATGCTAAATAGGTTCTGTAATCTGTTCATATTGTGTGGTTTGACTAAATTAGGGAAAGCAAGTATTGAGCTGTACTGAAGGAACCTATGTGATGATACTTGCAGGAGTATCAATCTTCAAAAGCATGTGTGAGAAAGCAAAGGGTTTGAGGAAAGCTGGGAAAAGAAGAACAAGAAGGACAAGCATTGTGACCATCATTCAGTCAAGAGAATGGCTTAGGTGGCCAAGAATGGGATGCTGATCAATCATCAACCAGAATCAAGTTTCTGAAATTATTGTTTCATTTATGTGGCATTTTTAGCATTGTATCAATATCAAATTAATCATTCGTGGTTTCCTCTTGAAGTTACAATAAAGGAAAGCAAAAACCCTAGCAGCCGTAGCCTCCCTCTTCTCTCTCTAGCACACCAACTGACCTCTCCCATCCTTGTCCGGCAGCAGTCTTACCTTGGCTGGCTTTAGGGCTTTGCCGACATCGGGATTTGCTGCCGGACGAGAATTTCTACATCCTATTTAGTCTCTTGAAAGGTATTGGCTAGAGGGTGGAGGGTTCGATTCGAGATTTCTTTTTGAGTTTGTGCAGGTTGTTGGGATGGGCGTTGTTATCGCTTTCAATCGTTGCGGCAGGGAGGGTCGTCGAGGTGTACTGGACTGTGCTGAGATGCAAATGTCTGTAACGCTTTGAGCCGGCTCGAGAATGGTCGTAGTGGTTGTCTGCAAGTCGACGGCGACGGAGGCAGGTGGTGGTGGAGGAAACAGATCTTGAGTCTTCTCTATTGGACCTTAGGCTTGGCCTATTCCTTATTTTAGTTGTTAATTAGATTGTTTTGTTTTGGGTCGTCCCTCCTCTTTTGAGGGAGGGTTTAGGGTTTTGGTAGGGTGGTATTGGTCGTCCCTTCTCTTTTGGGCAAGGTTAGGGTTTTGATAGGGTGTTGTGTCGTGGAGTGAGCCATGTTTTGGTGTCATTTTCAGAGACTATTTTAATATCGATTAGATCTTGTTGTCAATGTAATATGAAGGTTACATGTACATATATGCTGGTAGTTTTGACATGTAGTGTTTGAAAGAGTTATTTCTTCTTAAGGTTGGCTGCAAGGATGTATCGATACTTCTGGATTAGGTTTTGGAACAGTTGAACCCTTATCGGTTCTTGTCCACTGTAACCGCTGGTGTTTCGGGTAGGTAGGGTAGAGAGTGGAAATTTATTTTCGCCACCTGTGTCCCTCATGGTTGTAATATTGTATTCATGATTAATGAAATTCTTGATATTCTTCCTCAAAAAAATACAATAAAGGAAACTAAAAGGGAATGCTAGGATTGATTCTGTAACCACAGAGCAAACCATCTTTTTGCCATCATTAACCCTTAAAGCTACAGTTGAATATTAACGGGGTGTATTGTATTTGGATTCATACAGATTTTCATTGATTTATTTTAATCAACAGACTTTTTAAAAAGTTTAGACTTTCATTGATTTCTTAAAACCATCCATTTTTAATCATATACTTTCACTGATTTATGAAATCTGCAGATTTCAAATGAATGACTTATGTAGATTGCCCAATACTTATAGAGTTATAGGAAAGAAACAACAAAGATGCAATGACCAACACATAATGACACTAGTTATAAGTTTAATGTTTATCTATCAAATTTTGATACATACAGTTGTAATATTTGATTGAGATACATAACCATAGGTAACAAAAAGATTATATTAAGTTATCGACACACATACTTGTACGTGAACCAAAGATTGCTAGACACATGTTCTAAAGTGGGACAATATATAGTTGTTCATAAGTTTTATTCATGAACGCAAATATAATTTAATATAATGTATGATCTTGAAGTTTTAGTATCAAGAATTAGCAGATAATATTTAGGTTATCGAGTGTTCCAACCATCACAATTGAATGACAAAAACAAGTTAACATTCAACAAACATTTAGAAGAATAGGAGAATATGTTGATAACATAAATTATTATTAAAAACAAAGAAAATAAATAAATAAGAAAAGATTATGTACGAGATTAACCTATTTACATGTAAAGAGAAAGTCTATGTACTTTTTCCAAATCTTTGCTCAAGTGGGTGAAAAAATATGGGAGTTTGGTGTGTGTAATTTACACTGCAAAGTCCATAATTATCCATGAGTTACTAGTTCTATAAGTATGAATGATATTTTGAATACATCTAAACTTCTATTCATTTTTAAAAAGTCTCAATTGAATTTCTCTGAAATTTGATGAAATTCATAATAATTTTTTAAAATCTAGTTAAATACACCTAGATTTTTATGGACTATTAAAACTGTGTATTGAATACACTCATACTTTTAGATCATATAAATTTCTTTAAAATTACTACTAATTCTAAATACAATACACCTACTAAGTATGGAGATCTAAGTAGTGCTTGTGGTCATAAAAATAGAAAACAACATAAATGTTTTTAGCACACTGGCGTATCAGTTTTTAGGAACTGAGATGTCAAGGTTCACAACTTCACATGCTGCTACCTCATGGGAGGGGAGAAAAATAGATGAGCAAATGGAAGAAAGTTGTAAACCATACTTTAGTTTATCCCAATTGTTTTTGTAAAATGTTATCTTTTTCTTGTTCAAATGGCTATATGATTGTTGGAAAATTCTAGCATATAGTCCCCATCAATCACACCACCAATTATTTAATGACGCCAATGTGGTGATTCGTATTTAACCCAATAGCACCCAGAAACAGAACCAAGATGCCCAAACGGTGACACCAATGCTATTGATGCTGATTCTGCTTTTACTCTAATGCAGACAAGCTTTTATTTTCTCGAGCCAAGTTTTGATTTTTAGACCAAAAGCTTTCAACTTTAGCTGAAAAGTTTTTATCTTTAGCGAAAAACAGAGGAACCCAGAAGAGTGTAGTGAGAGCCCAGAAATGGTGGAGATGGGTACGGAAGAAGAGAAGGAGGGAATTACAATAATCAAGGGAAAAGAAGCAATCGGATTGAGAATCGTCAACATGTTTCTGGCGATGGCTTTGTGGCTTGGAGCTATTCATTTCAACGTGGCTTTGATTGTCCTCACCGTTTGCTTCCTTCCTATTTCCAAGGCCATATTGTTAGTACTATTTCCCAGTTCTTCATTTGTGTTGTGATTTGTGTTATCTGGGTATTCATTGTTTTTCATCTTCTGCTGAACATCTTGATTTTTAGGGTCTTTGGGTTGCTTGTGCTGTTTATGATAGTCCCAGTTGATGATAAGAGCAAAATAGGAAGAAGAGTGGCCAGGTATGTTGTACCCTTTTTCCGCATGGAATCTGGAATTCAAGTTTATTCAAGTTTATCAGAGTGAACCAGATAAGCATATGTGATTTGGTTTCATATTTGTTGGGTTGTATTTGTTTTGTAGGTACATATGTAAGTACGCATGTGGTTATTTCCCAGTGACTTTGTATGTAGAGGAAAAACATGTGTTTGATCCTAATTGTGCTTATGGTACACACCCTGATCTGTACTAGTGAATTATCCCATTATAGGTTGTTATGATGTCAAATGAGTAACATTTAGATGTTTTTGGATATTGCAGTCTTTGGCTATGAACCACATTCAGTTTTGCCGATTGGTGTTGTTGCACTTGCTGACATGACTGGGTTCTTGGGCCTCCCTAAGATGAAGGTCCTTGCAAGTACTGCTGTAAGTCTTCTTCTTTATCGGCTCGGTTCTTTGTTCACTCCAGTTAGTCAGTGTACTTTTGCTCATTCTGTGTGGATTTTTTTGTTTCAGGTGTTCTACACACCATTCTTAAGACATGTATGGACATGGTTGGGTCTTACACCAGCCACAAGGAGCAATTTTATCTCCAACTTGGCTTCTGGTTATAGCTGCATCATTGTACCCGGTGGAGTGCAGGAGACATTTCTATTGGAGCATGGTAAAGAGGTAGACACTTTAAGTTCTTCTTTGTAGCTCTTTTTTAATCATATTGTCTAGTTGTCTGTTGCTATATCTAGATGTAGGGCATCATTGCATGCACAACAATGTACTCAATGTGTCAATCAGCTCAAGTTGCAATTCATACGTCCCCTAATTTAAGTAGAAGACATGTGACTCATATCTGTTCTGTTTTCTTAGTTGTAATTCCAGTACTAATTGCTCGCATACTTTGCAGAAAGTATTTCTTAAGTCGAGAAGAGGATTTGTTCGTATAGCCCTGGAGAATGGGTATCCCCTGGTTCCAGTTTTCTGCTTTGGTCAGGTATACGAAGAAAAATGTTAGTTTCAGTTCTTGCTGCAGTTGTGTTATAGCTATTTTGCATTTCTGTTGTTTGCTTTACTGGTCTAAACTTGTATGGATGTCAATAATTTCTTAACTATTAAGATCAGTTTGTTGCAATTTCTGTTTAGCCACTTGTTCATTAAAGGGGGTGTCATAATGTTTATTACTTCTGAAGTAGTTGAGTAATACTTTCCTTGCCTCTCTAGCATGATCTTCACCTGACAACAAGTTAATGTTCACTTATAATCTTACAATCTATCCTGCAGTCAAATGTTTTTAAATGGTGGAAGCCAAGTGGGGAGTTATTCCTGAAGTTTGCTAGAGCTATCAAGTTCACCCCTATTGTCTTCTGGGGAATGTTCGGGTATGTGTTTAGTTGTTTGATACTATATTATTTTCTTTTCTTTTGATTATTTTTCCTCAACTTTATGGAGGGGAAACTTGAAACTATTTTGGGATGTCAGCCAGTCCGAGGTCACACAATTATTTCCGGGGCCAAAACCACATTAAAACTAAAAAATTAAGCTGTAGTAGCATGGTATCTCCAAAAGCAGGACATCATCCCCCCATATGGAAGGTTCTTCATAAAAGTCAATTACATTTTCAATAATACGCTCTTAAATGTATTTTGGACTGGTTACATATGGAGCTATGGGAAATATTTCTTGCGTAAAGCTTGTGCAAAAAATTGTTTTCCCCTCAGACATGTTGTTACTGTAGCTACTTTCAATAGACATTGCCAGGTTTTTGTTCTTCTTACAATCAATTGATTTGTATAACTATATTCTGGTAAAGATCTAATTGTGCAAGCATTACCGGAATTGTTACTTTTCTTGGTGTGTCTTTGCAATTGGTTCTCAGATATGTATGTATAGAAACTGGATGAACTAAAAATATTATTTAAGATTGTGGATCAGAATGAGAAGAAATTAGACTATCATTTTGTTTGGTAAAGAGAAATTAGGCTATTGCTGAGTTCAGAGATTGGTATCCTTATGTCCTTGTGTAATCTGACAAGATTTGACTAGTACCTGCTGTATGTGGGTCGGTTATTGTATCTGTAACACGTAACAGTTAGAAGCACCAGAGATTCAAAATTTATTTAAGGTTGATGTCATGGTTCTCCCGTGCAGGTCCCCTTTACCTTACAGACATCCAATGCATGTGGTAGTAGGTAAACCAATAGAAGTCAAGAAAAATCCAGAACCCACCATGGAAGAGGTGAGGATTCTTATGGAAAACCACCTGAATGTGATGTTTGTGTGATATTATGATTACTTCTGAAACTACTTACTATCCTAAAATATTTTTTTTCATATATTGTCTTCAAATTACTTTGTTGCACTGTTTTACTTCTCTGGATTTCATCTCTGTCACACCAATGTTGAATTAATGCTGTAAATAGGACTGGTGGAAAAAACTCTTAAAGAGAACAAAAGCTTTTGGATGCCTGAAAATGGTTAATGTTATCAAACACCCATGATGTAAATCATGTAATGACCAAGGGTTATTTCTAATCCCAAAATTCATCCGTTATTCTTTTCTTTAGCCATCTGCATAGGTATAGCATGTGATTGTTGATATTTGTACTTGAAGCATATGCCAAAAGCAAGTAAATATATCAGATGTCTCAATGGATGCTAACTCATTTTCAGGTCATGGAAGTACATGGTCAGTATGTTGAAGCACTGAAGGAGCTTTTTGAAAAGCACAAGGCACGGGTTGGTTTTCCCGAACTTGAATTGGAAATTCTTTGATCAGACAAAATTCTGTCCATCCATGTTCTCAAGTTGTATCTCTCTTCTGTTCATTTGTGGACAATTAGCGATTACAATTTGCATGTAGTTAAATAGTGGAAGTGGCAGTTGAAGATGTTTAGTTAGTAGTCAAGCTGTTCTATACATAACACAATGGGCTTTCCTTACAAAAACTCAACTCAGATATGCTCGTCTGAAGCTATAGAAGTGGAATAGTTTGTAATCTGTGTAAATGAAATCAAAGGGATCATTTATATACAGTCGCATATGCGCCTTATGCTACATTTTCCTCTTGGTGCTAAAACTCGTCATAGAAAAACCAGGCCGTATTTTCTCAGAGAAAAGAACAGGGTTGATTGAATCAGTTATTCTCCTTCATTTCTATTCTAATGTCCTGTACTTTAACAGAGAGTTGTAACTTTTGCTCCTCAATGTCTTTCATAACCGAAAACAAATGTGTTTGATACACTCACATTTTCGTTGTGCACGCTCCAGTTGACGTGATAGTTTATTGATTTTCTTGTCCTGGTCATCCTACAAAATTGCGAAAACAACTTGAATTCAGCAACTAATACAACTTGATTTTAAAGTCCGCTAGGATAAGTGAACTGAAAATAACATAGCATCTATACAACTTTAAGGAATGGGCAAGAAAGCTGTGACCCTCAACATCCCCAGTTTCCTAGGCCTATGCATCTGTCTCACAAGAACTACATGTTTAACTCCTCACTCCCATAAGGAGTGAACAATGTACTCTTATCTGTTCTCTAGTCCCAACTATCCTATAACCACGCTTAAATATAATCATATCATATTTTTGGTTACTGGCACCATTTTCTCTGATGTCAGAAACAAAGAAGAATTCCAAGAAAGCACTGAAACAAGACGGCTAACAAACAAGTTAAAGAATATCCTTGAGAAAAGAGACGCTGAACTGACTGAATTAAAGAGAAACAAAACTCACGGGAGACAGAGTTTCCAATCCCCATTGATGATCACCATTTGTATTTGCTTGACATCCCCAGTGCAAATCGTTATCCCTGCCGATTTTGTTGACACTAACCATCCTTCCCCCATTCTTTTCAAAAGCAACTTTATTTGCAGCCTCTTGAAGGGCAGCAATAGCCACATTATAAATCTCAACAGTTTGAACACCTTCATCAACATACTTGAGTGCCTCATGACGAAGATTATTGTATCGTACTGTGAATGATTCTTGGGACCTATTCAACAAATTCCTCGCATGTTCCTCCAAAATGACATCACTCTTGGCATTCCTTGTCCAGCGCTTCAGAATATAATGCGATGGCAGAGTAAGAACATTTGTCACCCGAAAAACTGTCAAGATGTGTCCACAAAGAAGGCCAGAGAACTCAAACATCTGGCAACTACAAAATGCCTTCATCTCATGAACATTAAATCTGACAAAATAAGCTTTGTGACTTTCTCCAAACTTAGCAACTTGATATATGTATCCCACTTCCTCATCCTCAACTTTGGTTGCCAAGAAAGTTAATGTCTCACCCAGCTCTTCTTGAAATTTCATAAACAACTTCCTTGTGTAAAGCTCACCAGCCTGTTTCTCCATTGGTGAAGGGGTCTTGAGAATCGGGGCAGTGTTTATAGTAACATAATCTGACTTCACTTCTTTCTCATACCAACACTCAAGAGCTTTCTCGTACTGCTTAACAAACAGCTGAAGAGGTGTTGACGCATTGACATATCCATCAAAATAAGAGTTCATGGTATCACTACGTTGTGTAATAGACATTTCTGCAAAGGTGTCCCTCAAGTATATAGGTACCCACTGCCTTTGGTCAGCATATATCCCTTGAAGCCATCCATGTTCTCTGAGATCATATTTTTCAATTAAAGACAACCAACAAGACCTAAACTCTTCAATCGATTCAGTCAGGTTGACACATTAGTGAGCTCTGCTTCAAAGGTGGAATGCTCAGAAAGCACATGGGACAGTTTCTCTCGGCATTCTTTAAAGACATGCCACTTGCAGAAGTGGTGTCGAGTCTCAGGAAACACCTGGGTAATAGCCAAACGAATCACCCTATCATGATCAGTAGTGATTGAGACTGGAGGCCGGCCAGACATTGCCAATAGCCAAGTTTTAAAAAGCCATAGAAACGATGCTTCAGATTCATTTATCAAGAGGGCACATCCAAACAACACAGGCTGTCCATGATGGTTAACCCCGGTGAAAGGTGCAAAAGGCAATCTATACCGGTTTGACCTGTACGTTGTGTCAAAGGTAACAGTGTCACCAAAGTAAGTGTAATCACTCCCTGCCTTAGGATCAGCCCAGAAGATATTGCTCATGCACTGGTCTTGATCACCCTGCACGGCATAGAAAAATGCTGGGTCCTTGACTTGCTTATCCTTCAAGTAATCCTAATCCCAGCACCCTGCAAGGTATCAATGAAAGACTTTGCAGCACCAGAGACGTGACGATGAGAGCGGAGAAAATGCACCTTATCCGGTGGAACCAGCTCATGGTTATGTTCCTTAACAAAACATGACACAATCCATCTTCCAGAGCCTTGAATCTTAACCACCAACATTGCCTTACAACCAACTCTAGTCTCGGCCCGAGGACGCTTCACCCTACCATCACATTGATTCCTACGCTTATCATTCTTGTTCATACGAAAACCCTCCTTGGCACACACAAAAGACCTCTGGATGATGGCACCATCCTGCCTGGAGAGCGAGACATGCTGACCCGAGTGCTGAAGCCAAAGCGGCGAGCATAGGAGTTGTAAAAGGCCTTGGCAGCCTCTTCTGACTCAAACTCCATCCCCTCATACGGCTCGAGATTACTCTCTCCTTCAATAATATAAGGCAGGCCAATCAAATTGGAACCAACAACAGCAATAGAATCATCAAAAATGTCAATGTCATCAACAGGGTGGTGGTCAATGTCACCAAGACCCATCATGTCAAATTCAACAACCTCATTCCCCAAGGTCAACGGCTCAAACTCCATTTTACCAAATGGGCATAGTCTACTCATGCTTTTCATCACATTCAAAACCACAAATTACATGTATATATATACAATAAACTCAATCAATACTCATAGAGTAGAAGCCTTTTGATGAAAAGATATAGTTTTGAGAAGAAAAGGTGAAACCTTGAAGGATACCCTTTTGAGCAAGAGGCATGAGAGCCCTCCAGAAGGGCTAAAGGTCCTTACTTGAAAGGCTTAAGCAGCAGAGAAGAGCTTGAGAAGATGGGTAAGTTGAAAATGGAAGCACAGTGAGTGTGTGGAGAGTGAGAAGGAGGGGAGAGTTTGGGGTTCAATTGAGGGTTTTAGGGCAAATGATTTGGTAATTGGCTAGACCTGCAGAGCTTCAAGGACTACCAACTTTAACGCCGTTCTTTCCATCATCAACCTTTGAATCTATTTTTACTAAGCAAAAATGTAAATCAAATAAAATTTTGTTTTTTTTGTTTTGAATAATGATGTTAAAGGTTAGTTGGTAACGTTTTTGTAAATGATTTTTAAAAATAAAAATATAAAAATAAGATTATATTTTTGATTTTAAAAATGTATTTGATAATTATTGTGAAAAGTACTTTCAGAATTTTTAAACAAGAAAAATAAAAATGTGAAAACGTTAATTTTTCGTTTTCAGTTTTCTTTTAAAAGCTAATAATATTTTTATTTTTTATTTTTATTTTCAACGTTTTTAAAAATATTTCACCGGATATAGTTTCACCTCATTTTCATTTTCAAACATAAAAATACACGTTCTATGAAGTCCTTCAAGAATGAAAATGCTAATTACAGAATGATTTGCCAGCAAAAACAACGAAAAATAAAGCCATGGTAGTCCTAGAGAAATAATATTTTGTTTACTTTGCAATCAAAATGAAAATAAGATTCTAATCACGTTGGAGTCAAATGAACCACAATCATCTACCCACCCGCTTAATCACTTATATCTCATGTACTATGTTATATTGCTATTTACTCTTGGTGCAATAAAGCATATGGTTATAATGATCTGCAATTATCGCCGTGATCTGCATGTCTGACAACCATGTTGCCCGTGCTCTATCTTCTCCGGTGGCGTGGATCACTTTTTGGAGAGCAAACTGGCCTTGGTTCGCGAAATCCCTTCCCCGTTTTGATTCCATTTTCTACCTGCTTGTCAAGAACAATCTCATATTTGTAGATTTTGCCTATTCCCTCTCCTCTTTTCCCCATTGGTTGTTTTGGGTGGGTTTTGTTAAGTTTCGAGAAATTTTTGCGTGTTTGGTTTGTACTGCGTCTCGTTTTTGTCTATTTGTTGCTTCTGTTTGTTATCGTTTGCTCTTCCGAGATGTTTTACATCTGAGGAAGGGATTCTTTGAACTTTGTTTGTGTTGTTGATGATGTTGTTATTGGAGAGTTGATGCCTCACATCACTCACTGCTCTTCCTTCAAGTTTATTTCTTTGCTACATATGGCTTTCAGTTCCAACTCTCAAGCTCATGTCTCTGCCCCCCCTTAAAGATCGTCTTTTGTCCATTATACCTTGTTTCTTAGGTACCCGGTTGGTGATGGTTCTTTCCCTGTTAATATGGAGGATGTTGACATACATGCTAAGTATAGCACTTTGGCGACCTACGAATCAACCATAATCATCCCACCAGCCTGCGCTAACGACACGAAAAGCAAGCCAGCAACAAGGTTCACGCAACAGTGCAACCCGTCAGCCAAACAGCCTAGCGATTCGCCCGCACGCGCCGCGCATAAACTGCTACTTGACACTATGTTGGCGTGGCTATGCAGTGCTTCTCGCCTTTCTCGAGGAGAGTATTTATTCCCACATCGAAATGTGAGCTCAGTGACTCCTCGGGACAAACCTATAAATAGTAACAGTACAAATGACTAAGGTACGGTTACTATCCCACTACTATTACTCTACCAAGTACGTTTACTGACTTAGACATCGGAGATTAATAGGCCGCCAATCACTGTCTTTATTTTTTATACCTACTCGCTACTATTTTCCGGACAGCATTTCGGACAACTTCCCTCTTGCCCGCTAAGGAGAGGACTCGTCTAAAACATAGGAGGATACACTCAATTTCGACTTTGCCCTTATATGGTAGATTTTTTTAGTCTCAAGCCACAAGCAAATCATTCTTTTGGTTGGAAAGGAGTGTTGAGTTCTAGACAGCTTATCCTTAAAGGTCTTAGATAAATTATAGGTAATGGTAAAAATGTAAAGTTACGGACCTCAAGCTTCTCTCCCAGCTGAAGTTATTTGATGGATCCCTCATGCACCTAACTGGGTCAAGCTGAATTTCGATGTTTCCATGAATTTTTGCTGTTATTGGTTTTGTCATCAAGAATGAGATGGGACATCCTTAAGTGGCGGGAGCTCGTCGCCTTGTTTCTAACAATGTTCCCTTAGCTGAAAGTTCTACTCTTAGAGACGATCTTTTTGTTGCAAAAGATTCAACTACCACTATGGTGAAAGGTGATTCTCTCATTACGATTAATTGTGTCAAGAAAACTTGTGAGACACCTTGGCGCCTAAAGACTATTATCCGGAACATTATTTCTGACTATTATCCGCAAAGCTTTGCCAACATCTCATTCGATCATGTCTTATGGGAAACAAATTTTCTAGCTGATGTTGTTGCGGATTTAAATCATTCTCTTTATTTCCTTAGAGTGTTGGTTGATATTTTACCTGCCCAAACTTCTCAAGCTCTTTTGCTAGATTGTTTAAATTTGAAATCTGAAAGGCTCCTCTGGCTAGTGTGTATGTAATTTTCTCATTAAAAAATAAAATAAACATTTGGTTCCAACAGATGAGAGTAAAATTAAGGGACACCCAGCGGTCGGATCGGGTTTTGCCTTAAAAAACGTGGGGTCCATGTCGCGCGTACTTTTTGAGTCGTCGTCACAACCCCGCGAGGTTTAAGAAGAAACGACGCCGTTTCGCTCATCAACAAAAGCTCATGTTCATAAATTCTCCGATCAAATTCCAAAATCCAGTACCGCAATTCGCAGAGAAATTAGGGTTTCTTCTTCTTCATGGTACGTACACGATCATCAGGCCACGGTTTCAAGCCTAAATCTTCAAACCAGGTATTGCAACTCTCCCCAAATCCCCTAATTTCCGGCCCCAATTATGTTAATTCTGCTTTGCTTCTGATTTTTTGCGATAAAGATTAAAACTTTAGGAGAAATTAGTGGTGAATTTTTTGTTCTGAGTAATGTGGTTTGCTGTTAGCTTCACTCTGTGATAATCTATGCTGTGTGTGTGTGTATATATATATTTTGGTGGAAATGTAGTGACTTTTGTAGTGCTGTATTTAGGAGATGAGTGAAACCAAGGAGAAAGATGATGGTGGAAATGAAATAGCTGTTGATTCTTCGAATAGTGCCCAAAAAGCTGATGATGCTCAGCAGGAAGGTTCTTTTCGTTCTGTGGAGTCTGGAGAAGTTAAGGAAAACAATGGGAGTGGAGAAACTTTACATGAAAAAATGGATATTGAGATGATAGCTTCTGGTGAAGATAAGAACCCAATAGATGTAAAGAGTGTTGATGTGAAGTTGACTCAGAGGAGTGATCATGGTTGTGTGGATAATGCTGAACCAAGTAGTGGTGGCGCTGGAGATATCACGACTCTGAAAAATGATGAACCAGCTACACCTCATGCTGGATTTTCTGATGTCAAAGCTGATGAAAAGAATGGGAAAGAGTTGGAGAATGAGGTGAATGGAAAAGAAGTTAATACACTGATGAATAATGGAAAGTTAAACTCGAAGTACATGTTTCTTTCTCATGACAGCCACACGTATGAAGGTAATGACTCGGGGACAGAAGAGGAACAGTTAGATTTCGTGAAGGAGATTGAAAACTTTTTTAAGGAGAGGAGCTTGGAATTTAAACCTCTTAAGTTCTATGGAGACACTGTGAATTGTCTTAAGTAAGTTTATGCTTGTCATCTCTCCTGTCTCATTTTGTTTACAAAATATGGAATATACTTGCTTCGTACTAATGTATCTTCCCTTCGTATGGGACAAAGGCTGTATAGAATTGTGACCAGAATGGGAGGCTATGAGAAGGTATGTGTTGACCCTTTCCATTTAAACAGTCCTAGTATATGGAAAATGACTGCAAATATCATAAGAAAATAAGAAATCTACTATTTGAATTAGTTATAAATTGTTTTAGGTTTTCAATTTTTAGAACCATCCTTTTCACATATACGATTGAGTTCTGCTTATGGATAGGTGACCTCATCTAAGTCGTGGAAGCAAGTGGGAGTGTCCTTTAAACCTCCAAGGTAAGAACAATATATGTTTCATATATCATTCCAATCTTTTGTTACAATGCAAATTTGTTATGTGGAGATATGGATGAAAGTCTATATCCTGTATCCGCAGATTAATTTTATTTTGATATTTGAAATTTTAGAAAAACTAGCAGTTTCCCATAGAGCTCCAATAGATATACTGCTAATCTGTGAGCACTGAAATTAGTATCATCTTATGTTCTTCACCTCAACCTGATTTGCTGTTTTGGGGAGTGAAAAAGGAGAAAGTGGGTTAGGTGATGGTGGGAAGTGTGGTTTAGAATGTCTATTATTATTTACTATGTGTTAATATATTACTCTTTCTTATCTCTACTGCAGCACATGCACTTCGCTTTCGTATTCATTCAGAGGTTTCTATGAGAAGGTAATGATGTGAACTTCTGCAAACAAGCATCTTATGTATTTTCCATAAACTATTAGCTTTAGCATCTTGTGTGTGTGTGTGTGTCATTACTGAAGCTAGACACATGCGATTGAACCTGTTCAATAAGACTGATTTGGCTCCTAAAATTGGGCAGTTTTGGCCGGAATATCCAAACCTGGTCTGCCCATCTGATTGGTGGTTGACCATGTGTATACTTGTGTGAATGTCCTGAGTTGAAGAAGCTTCCTTTGGCTTCTTTTATTTCCCTAGTGGTTGCTCAAAATGACCACAAATGCATTGTTTCAACTCTTCGTTTAAAGTTGAATGATAGCATGTTGAACTCTCCAATATTATTTTATCTGATATATTTGAGTTTTTTTGCGTATACTTATTGTTTGTGGAATACTTCAGGCACTCCTTGATTATGAAAAGCATGAAGCACATGGTGGTGAGCTCAGTATACCTATCCCTTCCCAGCCAAAGCCTATGAATGTTAATACTAAGCCTATGACTGTTGATACTATGGCTATGAATGTGGATAATCGGGTAAGTGTTGATCTTTGACTCGCTACTTTTGGTAATATCCGTGTACCTTTTACTTTTACACCACTTAGGTTCAATAGCATGGTTTTAGGGCAGTTTAGTTTTTATTTTACTGCCGGAAATAAAAATCAGCTATCACATATCAAAGTGGGAGGTTGTTAATGGTTCAGAATCGGTAACTGTTTTTTTTAATGCTGCTGATTTAGGGATTGGACACCGCATGCTTAGTTAACCTGGGATGAACCCATTTTATATCAGTAAAATGACTTCTATTGCTTTACATTGGTTCTGTGTAAAATCAGATATTTTATATGATTCCAATCACTCTTTATATCTGATGACCTTTGGGTAAGTGCGAGTGCTAGAAGAAACTTTAGTTTCTGGGATCTGCAATGAATGATAGTAGATCATTGATTCAGTATATAACCATACTGAGTAGAATCGACTTTCCTGTGGTGATAGGATGCTTTTGTGAAAGTATAAAGTACTATATGGTATGAATGTTGATATAAATGTTCAATATTTTACAAAATGGCTAATTTGCAATTGTCACTATCCAAATACTTTATGGTACAAAGATGCTCAAACTCGGCTACTTTTGGTTTCTCTCTTAGCTTTTTTAGGCCATGCTCTCTTTCTATCTCTCACTATTCCCAACCTTCATGCATGATAATGGTAATTAGGCTTCAGGATCAGGCAGAACAAGAAGGGATGCTGCAACACGTGCCATGCAAGGTTGGCATTCACAACGTCTCCTTGCAAATGGTGAAGTCAGTGAACCTATCATAAAGGTTGGCTGTATATGATGACTCCTTGCTCTCATATGTTCTATGGCTTTCAATCTTTTCCGCTAGGCATCTGATTGAGTTTAATAATGCTGATTTCATGTCACTCTAGGAGAAAAATGCTACTGCTTTGCAAAAGCAAGAAAAGCAGCTTAATACCAGTGGTAAGGCTCTTTAGTGGAACTCTCATACTCATATTTTCAATACCAGCATATAGATTTTTAACTTCAGGTGTTATCTCTTCACTTCAGGTTCACATAAAAGAAAGAAGCCACCTAATGTGGATCCTGTCATTAAAGCTGCACGTAATAAACCAGCAAAGTTACAGTTAAGATTTATGTCGACATTTAGTATACCTGTCTAGACATGTCATGAAGCGGCTGAATTGACTATTCACATTAATTAAATTGGCTTTTTTTGTCATAGATTGGACGTAGATGTTTCTGATCTCGGGCCTCCAGCAGATTGGGTGAAGGTCAATGTGCAGAAGACAGTAAGTTTATGCAACACATTCTGTAACTCAAGGAAATATGCATTTGCAGAATTTTTCAAGACCTATTCAATGCAATGTGAAATGTTATGTTTGCAGAAAGATTGTTTTGAGGTCTATGCTTTAGTACCAGGACTTTTACGTGAGGAGGTAAATATATATTCCTGAAGCTGTGGTTCTTTTTCTTGGTTCTACTCTGCAACCCTTGATTATTTTAGATTTTCTCAACTTGTTTATTTCGGTAATCAATCTCAGGTGCGTGTTCAGACAGATCCAGCTGGGCGACTGGTAATAAGCGGTGAACCTGAGCATCCTGACAATCCATGGGGTGTGACACCTTTCAAAAAGGTCAGATATTTGCTATTTGAAAAATGTTACAAGCGATGAAATGACATGGAAAGTTTGCAAGAACAATGAACTTGGTGTTGTTTGAGAAATATGTAAGACTTGAGATTCCTGAAAAAGAACTCGCAAAAAAAACAAAATTCTAAAACCATGAGCATTTACCCTACTTCGGCACCATAGGACTGTAGTTCACTAGGTCTTTGCTACTATAATCGGGCAAGTAGACGTAGTGTGTAGTTTAGATATCCTGTAAGGAATAAATCTCTGAAGTATCAAAACTTGGTTATTGCATCCGTTTTCATTTAATAATTATCATTTGTTTCACGTTTTCAGCTTTACTTCAAATGATGAGTATTTACCTGTTACATGTCTAAACATTGAACCAAGTGATTTATACTCTATCTGGCTTTATGTGGACAGGCCGTCACCTTACCATCCCGGATTGATCCTCACCATACATCAGCCGTGGTCACTCTGCATGGACAGCTGTTTGTTCGTGTCCCATTTGAGCAGTCAGAACAGTAACATATTAGGATGTGTCTGTCCTTGTCTATCTTACTATAAATTAACCATCCTTTGTAGAAATCAAGCGATTCCCAATCTTAAATAGGCATTCAGTTCAGTTGGTTGGTACCATTAACCATTTGCTCACATTGATGTGTGAAACTTGGCGTGGACTTTAGTACAGGGATTAGCCTAACCATGTGTACTCAATGTACCGACATTCTTTGTGATAATTATCAAGGAAACTCTGAGGTATTCATTGCCTGGTACTTAATTGACTGATGTAGACCAAGGTTGAGTTTGAGTAGATTTCAACAGTAAGAAGGCCCTTGCAACAGTCGGCACTAATGCTGTCGAATTGCAAGCTGAAAATGGATTGAAATATTTCCATATTACACATCCAGTGACGCCGGTGAGATTTGACCAACACTTGAGCACATCAGTCGATTGAGCTAGCAAGGCGGTGAGTAATGACACTAGCAACAACGAAGATAATGCTTCCCTTTTCATTGCCATGCTATTGGGGTTGTAGACTAGCTGCTTGGAAGTGGAGGAAGACAATGCGAACTACATATATTAGCTTCACGAATGAGGGTAACTGACCAAGGTTTATAAACTAATAAACACGGATTGATTTGCATATTGTACATAAGGATGCCGTTGAAACTTAATTAGAAAGAAAATTACGGTATAGCTTGCTCAGGAGTATTATACTAGTCAATCTGTTCATTCTTTGTCAGAGAAAGGACCACAATGATCGCCGTGGCATTACCAACGACTCCTTACAGCATGCAAATTGGAAATTGCGGAATACGTCATGGTTACTAGAGCCTCTTCAGTGTGCAGTTCTCAGGTTACTGTTGGTCATGCAGGAATCAATAACCCAACTTTCAGGCTTCCAAACAACTTCACCCTGAATGCGCCAGGCCGTACGTAAACTTGTGAGTTGTGACCCTGCAAAGATCACTAAATATCTTACTCCAGCTGGGAAGAGTCACTCAAGCTTGCAGTGAGTTGAATTACATGACTGATTTAGCTGCATTCAAGGTTACTAGACAGAGATAGTATGATTATGCATTCCTCTGAAATGTAATGAAAACATAAGACTAATGGAAATGTCCAATGGAAAACAGGTATGTCATTGGTCATTCTTGCTTCAAAGTACAACTGCTGCAAGACTCCACATAGTTCTGCGAAAAAAGTGATACTGAAGCACAAAAGACTTTCTCAGCATGCAAAGTAGTTTTTCTATTGGCACTTCTACATTTCCTTCCAGAGCTTCGAATTTCTTTACCCTTCTACTGTTCTACTTCATCACTATTTGGATTTTAATTGAGGGCCTCTTTTTCCTGACTGTAACAGTATCTACCGCCAACAGACTATAAGTAGAAGCCAACTGAAATCCAACTGCGAGTAGTATGATTATGCATTGCTAAAACCATGATCCGAACTTATAACTTCCTAATGGCATAGGCTGCATCTTAACAAACTCAACTTTACAAGTCGGCATCCTCTTCAACAATGTTAAGTCCTTGTACCAGTCCTCTTCCACATAAGAATTATCAGCAGAAATCGTCATCTTTTTCAAAAAGGGACCATTTTTCAACAGATACTTTGTCATTTCTATCTCAGCCTGCCGTCCCTTGAATCCTGTTATGGAGATAGTCTTCAAGTGTGATGACAAACAAACAGGCACTTCCTCTGGCGGATTCCATTGAAACACTGAATCTTGTACTTCAAATTTGGTGCTCTGATCATGAAATGAAATACCGAGAGAAGAAAAAAAATAATGAAATGAGAATTAGCTTTAGCAGTGGTATGTTGGCATAAAGTTATTAACGTAGCATTTTAAGTAAAACAGGTCTTAACTCTAAACTACATACATTCACTAAGACAATATCTTCGAGATTAGGCGCACTGTGCAGAAACGCAGCTAGCAATTCCATGTAATTGCAATCCCAAAGTACAAGCTTCATTTGGTTCAGATTACCAAAAGCAGGGAGATCCCAATCCTAGAAGAAAAAGAAAAGTACTGATTAGACAGAAACCTGTGCAAAACTAAAACATATAATGAAAATATACAAGGCATGGATGTGTCCTTTCCTCATATATATTTGAGAATTGGAATATCAAGAGAGAAAGGTGCTCAAAATTTCAAAAGTTCATTTAGAAGGGAACAGAAGTGAGAGTTCTCTCAACTCGATATCTATAACCCAACTAACAATTACCTATATATTCAATTACTCATTCATTTAACATTTGCAACTCAGTATATTGGAAAAGAAAAAAGCTTGGGCATACTGACCTTAAACCAACTAGCCAAAAGAGACAGGTATTTAACACCAGAAACAAGGTCCAGAAGCAAAGGTAGCTGGCCACAAAACGCTGGCGCTTTTTCTTCTTCAAATTCTCCGAAATCAATACTAACATTGACCAAGGACTTCACACTCCCCGTAAAAGAGAAAGATACCGAGCCATCTGTTCTGAGATGAAGATTTTCAAGCTTTGGGGCATTGATATTGATTTCACAAGTATCACCATTGTGTTGATAACCTTCAAAACTAATTTTCAGAGTCTTCAGTTCTGGCCCAGTAACCTCAATATCATTGACCTGATCATCTACGTATGGCGTAAATCCTTCAATGGTCAAAAACTCAAGCACAGGGCATCTAGATAATAACTTTACAAATGAAAACACCTGAGAAGCACCAACTATAGCATGGAAAACTTTCAGGTTTGGAAAACAGCCTAATTCAGGAGGCTCAACACTGAGGTCGTTTTCATACCAGAATAGCTTCAAATTCCTCAATGTCTTGCACAGAAAAAGGTCACGGGGTATTGGAAAGTGCTCTAAAACAAACTCGAATTCAACAACATTCCGCCGAACAATGGTTCAAATCCAATCATCAACTAGAGACTCATTGTGGTGGTATTTGTGCAGGTATAGAGTGCATTTGTGTATGTCTACTGAGTGACGTAAGTAGAGCACACGACTGACAAACTTTACAAAACGATCATCATCCTCCCCAAAGTTTGCAAAATCCCAGTCATCATCGAACCTTAGAGTGGTAACACGAGTCCACAAGCTTCTCCATCTTTTAGACAGAAGACTGGTACCCACAGCCTCTTGTGTACCCAAGAAATCCAGTATATGAATAACAAGTTCATTAGGTAATGCACTAATCGTATCAACCGGACCCATCTCTACAATTCCACATCTACCCTGTTAACCCCAAAACTCGTTGAAACTAAAACATGGACAGATTGAAGCCGCACGGTTGAAACTCAAAAGTTATATTTGTTGAAAGGAAAGAGGCAACTTTACCCGTAATTTTCCGACCAAGTGAAGAATAACAAGGAACTCAAGTAGGGCGGCCTTCCGCTCCCATTTCGGCCAATCAGGGTTTGCTAAGGGCAGGTTCGACTCGCTGTAGTCATTACATTTGGTTTTCACTTCATCATATACGTGTAATTTTGTACGTCTGTAAGTTTGGATTATTGACAAACAAATGAAAAAATAGATGTATTTAGAAATTTTTTATATGTACGATATACACAATATAATCTTAATTATTTATAACAAATCATATATTTGACTATCAATATTATATCCTCATCCGTTCATATATATCATCTTCATATTCAACTAAAAGAATGTATAAATAAATATGAGAAGTCAACAACTTACCGGCACAACCTTTATTCTATGCAACCATGAGAAATGAGCTAAAAAATCTACAAAATTTATTCTCTTTATGAAGTCATCCATGAAATCGGTCAGCTTAATGTGCTAAGAGAAAAGAAAACCCAAGATTATTGGTTTTGGCAGCTCAATTTCTTTACATTCATCTCCAAAACCATTCAAAAAATTAAACCAAATACTAAAAGCGTTCGAGCATTCTACAAGCTAAATGGTGTAATTACTGACATTAGAAGAACATATAATAACAGAATACCCGCCACCCATAGTCCATAGAAGGTGTGCACTTACGACCTCTTAAATCTAACATGCTAGAAATATTGAAACAAATAAAAGACTGAAACAATTGTCTGGCAACATATTGAATTCTACATTGTTTGTTCTATATATATGAGTCCCTTGGCCAACCTGCTGGTATGATACTTTTCCAAATTCAGGTCAAGGTCATGCCAATATGATTTCCTAGATTACCAAACTTCAGCAGAAAGAAACAAAACTCAAACCAAACCCCCCTACTTGGACAGAATCAGATAATTAAGTGCATGAGTCCATAATGTCCAAGGTTTGAGCTTAAACCGACTTGATGTGTGCAACTGCATGTAGGTGCTTTTCCAGAGCCATATACTGAAGTAGACCAAGGAAACAAAAAAAATCAAACTAATCTAGATATAAATATCCAATACTAAAGTCTGAAATTATCTTGATAACTGAACAACGATACTTAATAATCAACATACAACAGTGGCGCCAGACAGTTCGTTATTTGTTCTAGGCAAAGTCTACAATGTCACAAACAGTCATATACTAGACAACCCATATCCAAATACAGTTTCAAATGCCTTGGCATAACCGAGGACACATGATTACAAATTCTCAACTAGCAACTGAACAGGAGCCCTGACCCTCAATCCTGAGGTTCATTCTCTATGCTCAATTGCTTGAGAGAACTTGGAAGCATGTCACCCTGATAACACTGAACAGGAAAGTAAAACATACAAAACACTAGTTAAAATGTTTTTGCTAAGGGACCATAGAAGTGTAGAACTGCAGAGACTTAAGTAAAGACTGAAGTTCCATATGATCCAAAAGTTCTTCAAAATAAGTTCAAGCTGGCTAGACAGCCGAACTTGGTGGAATTTGTTCCTGGGCCACAGCAGATTGTTTGAAACAACCCAAACCGGAAGAAGCATTATTGCCGAGGTTTGTTTTTGCATTATCATCCACAGGTGTAGCTGGTGAAGTAGGGTATGGACTCTTGCTGCCCAATCTGCAATAACAAAAACAGTGAAAAACAAGTTAATGTTCTGTGAAAAATATAATACTTCATGTGACGGTAGACTTCAATTCTAATCAATTTGATGGACAGCATGTACGGGGAGTACCTGCCCCTACGCTTCTCCAGGAAGAGCTGAAGAGAGTGTCTCCTTGCAATTGGGAATTCTGATCCAACACAGAAAATAGGGTGTGAATCAGGAAGCCATTTGCTTCAATAAGGATGTGTTAAGTAACCAATATAATTACCCGCTTGCAATTTGCAAATGGAGCTCTTCTGGTCAGGGTAAAGTTGGACAACTGGTGATCCAGGGGCAGTAGAAGAATTTTGAAGAGAATTTGACCCAGTTTGTATCTGTGGGCTAGGAGGACAGCTGTTGCCACTACTCTTTACATCAATAACCTTATCAGCAGCTGCTGCAGCAGCAGTGGCAAGAAGTTCGCGAACCTATGGAGTGAGAAGGGGCAGAACAGATTAGGCTAAATGCATAAATGACTGAGTACAATTCACGGACGAAAGTTGTTTATGATAAATAAGGTTATTGAAGTTTATAAGATCTCACCTTTTCTGCTGTAACTGCATCAAAGACGCTAACACTCCCTGCATAGAAGATGGTGAGCTGAGCCGGAGCACGAGTTGGGGTATTAAGAGCAGATGGCTTGTTTCTGGCCCTCAAACATTAAAACATAACAAACCAAATTTCTGTAAGCTTCACATGACCTTGGTAATCGAGTTGAAGGATATAAAAGGAAACATCTCTTGTATATGAAACAAAAGTTAACTTGAGCATTTCAACAACAGCAAAGTGGTAAAATTTTGCACTTAACTCATCTACTTCTCTTGTTTCATAAATTGAAAGCACCAAAGTTCTACTTCTAACTCATTCCCAGATAAACCCAAGACCCATAATCTAACAACACAACTTTGTTCCAGCATCACAAATCACATTTCAAACCTCACCTAAAGCAACATTCACATGCTAATTTGCCAGATTGCTAACCAACAACTACACAACCTTAAAAAGATGTGGAAGCACAAACATGAACAGTGCTTTTCAACTGTGGGGTTCTCACAAACTAAAATCAAACCTTATCTTAATCACAGATAGCCAAAGTTCCGGTCTTTCCTATCAAATCATCACAACCCAAAACTTCCAAGTCAGAAACTTCTCAAAAACAACCTCCAATTTTCTTCATCTTCACAAATTGAGCTCATACAACCACTAATACAACCACTAAAGCTTGTAAATTTCTAACAGAAATCATAGAAAGAGGCAAAGTACCTGTTGCTCTTAGTGTTGGGCAGATCATGACTAGAAGGCTCAATCTCCATAGCCTCTTGTTTGGGCTGTTTCACATCACCAAGCTCAAATTTCCCAGCCATTTCTTCCTCTCTGTTTCGCTTTCTCTGTTTCTTTATGCGTTTGCTTCGAAACTTCCCACAGAGAATAGAGATAAATAAAAAACAAGCTCCAGCGGCGATCAACCTTCAATCATTTCCAAGTTTTTTTAATCTCCCACGTTTTTAATAACAGATGCTTCCCGACAATTTAATAAAACCTTAAATGACAACCACTCGACCTGACATTTCAAAGTCTTTTCTTCGATACCTGTCGTCTGTCACCGTTTGATGTTTCTGTGGGGACCACTTGATCGTGTGGTTGCAAAATAGGTTTCCTTCTAAAATGTTTTCTCTTCATGGATCTCTGGCCATAAGTGTTTAACCCGAGGTAAATATATACGTTGTGGATAAAAAAGAAGTAACATCACATTAATTACCTGATGTAAGGTTCACTAGAAATATGTTTTTACTCTTAACGTGCGTATATTTTATCACATTACGTTCACATGAAATGCTTTATAACCATTAAAGCACGCAGTCATGTCAAATTCAACTTTTCATTCATTATATCACAATATTTTTACGAGGAAGAATATCATAAATTTCATTAATCGAAAATGTAATATTATAATCATGAGAGATACTGATGGTAAAAATAAATCTCTCACTCTTCATCATACCTACTCGATAATGGACAAAAACCAATAAGGGTTCAGCTATACCTAAACCTAATCCAGAAGTATCGATACATCTTTACAGCCAACCTCAAGAATAAACAAACATTTCAAACACTATATACCAAAACTACCATTAGTAACCTCCTCATTACATTGACAACAAGAACTAACTGACATCAAAATAGTCTCTGGAAACTACATTATAATCATGACTCCCCAGCAACACGACCAACACTACCATACTAGAACCTTAAACCATCACCTAAAAAAGGAGGGACAACCAACACCAATCTACCGAAACCCTAACCCTCGCCTAAAAGATGATGGATAACCAACACACTGTAAAAGACGACTAACTAACAAAAGATAAAAATAAAACAAAGACCTAACTAAATAGATAAACTAAATACTTAGTATTGGGCTAAAGTTAAAAACCCTAACCCTACATTATAACTCAAGACCATTGGGCTGGATTGGTCCAGGCCCAGTTCTCCATCTTCAAGCATGTCGACCAGTAAGCTGCTCCACTGTTGCGCCACCGACCTTATCTCGATTGCTCCACCTTATCTCCATGAAAAATGTCTCTAATTTAAGCAGCATAATCTACCTTAATGAAAACGTAACTATCATCAGTAACCATTACACTGCACCCAGCATTTTCACCACACCTCTCGTTTTAGGGTCTGCGATCGACAATACCGTAGATCCGCAAAGCAAAAAAGCAAGATCACCGTTTCCAACAACCATGGCCATCACAACTCAGAGACTTCACGTCAAACCTGAACCCAAAACTGACCTGCAAATCTCAAGCAAAACACTCACCGAAGATATCCCAGCATTTGATATTTCTTAATCTCATCCGGCAGCAGATCATGGGTGTCGACGTGGCCAAAAGGCCACCCTAGACCAAGACCGCCGTCTGACGAGTTCGTGGCTCGAGTTGTTGAAAACCTCTGCCGGATTGCTCTCTTTAGGGTATTTGAAGACCAGGGAAGTCTCTTCCTGTTCTTATTAGTTTGCAATGAACTTACATAATAAAATGTCTTTTTGAAAGTCAAGGATATGTCAAAAGTTAGACATTACAAAAGAAAGTGTTCTATATGCAATCAGATGTTGGCGTGAACTAAATTTTATCTTTTCGTCAATCGAAATGTGGTTTAGCTGGAATTGGTTTTTTGTTGTCAACTCTATGTCGCATTTTTGTTCTAACATCACCCGCTGTGACTAGATTTGTTGACTAGATTTGCATGCGGTCAACCACTCATCAAACTAATCCTGATTACTTAAACATGTTTTATTGTGCTATGTAACATATTTGTGTCGTGACTATTGTAATAAGACTATATTAATTATGTTTTATATAAACTAATAATTAAATATATATAACAAATATGAATTAGTTGAACTTGAACTTCAATGAATACAAGGGGGATTATATGCTTCCTTACTCCTTGAGCACCGCCTACCAGTTTGATATTTTTTTAATGTGGATATGCTAGTGGTTTTGTTTTATACTTTTTCTCTTATTGCATCGAAAAAGAAACTTCATCAATGAAAAGAAATCCAACAAATAATTTGACCCCGAAACAAAAATACCCGTACTAATATTGTGGGCGGGTAACCCGAATTCTACCGGGTACGAATGTGGACAGAAGCAAAGAAGACTTGTATCGGCTAAAGTGCTAAACGATCAAAAGGCAGAAATCAGTTGAAAATTTTGATCTGTATATATCGAAATTGATCATCCCAAAGTCTTTGTGATTGAGAAAAATGGAGCCTCCATCTTTCCAAGAAGCTCCGCGCTGTGACGTCTGCAAATGCAGCTTCAACGCTTTCAGGCGACGGGTACCCAATTCAATTCTTCATATTCTTTATCGAATTTGATCAAATACTCACATGCATGACTCTTTGGGATCTCAAAGTTTCGTACTTTACTTACAGTTTCGAACTGGGTCGAAATCAAAGCTCAATATTTGATGTTCATGCCCAGCTGGGCTTTTGATGATTTTAATAAGCTATGGTGATTGGTAAACAATAATTTGATGTGTGTGAAATGGGTGTTTGTGAATTGTGATGTAGAACTAGTGGGTTTGGAGATTTTTAGAGTTAAAGATACTATTTTTGGAGGAAATGTTCAGTTTGTTTGATGTGGTTTAGCTTTTTATTTTGTGCAGCATCATTGCCGATCCTGTGGGAGGACATTGTGCCACGAACATTCATCAACCCAAATGGTCTGTGTTACTTTTGATGCTCGATTTCGGTTTGTATTAGTTTACTGATTGATGGAACTTCACTGAGCAATTGTGTCTTTGTTGGCAATTCAGGCTCTACCTCAGTTTGGACTTTACTCACCAGTTAGAGTTTGCAGTGATTGTTTTAACGGCTCCTCTCGGTAAAGCATTCCTCTTTTGAACTCTATGCAGATATTCATATATAGAAATTTGCATCGTGTTGTATTGTGGTTTTGTCATTTGTTCACCAAGTAGAACTGTAGAAGAAATGTTAGTGAAAAAGTTAGATATGGAGAATGGCGGTTGCGTATGGTAAAAGTGTTGGTGAATTCTTGTTTCCAAAGATGGTATTTGAGTGAAGCTTGATAATCTGGAAACATTTGTGATATTATTCAAATGTCAGTTGTATGTAATCTACCTAATAGAGTTGATCAAGCATGGTAATGGCTTACTAATGCAGCTGAGCGACTTATTACATCTTACTTTTCTGGAAACTATGTGAACTCAGAAACCACGCAACTCTATCAACCAATTAAAATAGACAACTAAAAGACAAACTCCAGATGAGTTGGATATGGAAAAGATTCACAGAAACCCAGCCGTCAGGTTATTTCATTTCATTGGTTCTGGAAGTTAAAGGTTTACTTAAGGGTCATTGGTTATTAAGAAGTGGCCCAGATGTAATTACTAGGCGTTCTTCATAGATAA
Source organism: Comarum palustre (assembly GCA_951800085.1). Taxonomy (NCBI): domain Eukaryota; kingdom Viridiplantae; phylum Streptophyta; class Magnoliopsida; order Rosales; family Rosaceae; genus Comarum; species Comarum palustre. Next base: position 4,768,223 of record OX637588.1, on the reverse strand, counting down.
ATGTGATGGGAACATGGAATGAAAGTCTCATTTCAGTGTTTGATATTTCATTTGTAGCTACTGGGCAGATGTAGCACATAAGTATTCCTAGCCAAGTGTCATGTATTAAGTCTCTGTGTTATTGGAAGCACTGTAGAACTAGCATCATTGGAGGTTTCGTTCATGCTGCTCACTTTGTTGTTATTCGTGTATACTTGAGCTTCATACTCTTTCATTATCCACTCACTAGAAAAGGTTATGCTTAGTAAAGATGATTAAAGACTTTACCAACTACCACTTCACTAACTGATCATGTGCTCCATTTTGATGTGATTTCTCTTTCTTGCTTATGCGTACTGTGCTATGCCATGTTGATCCTACACTCGGGACTCTGACCCTTTGTTTTCCTTCTTTTCTCGGTTGTTTCGCTTTTCAATTTCTTAAACATTATGATATAGAAGCATTTATTATGTGTAACTGTGGATTTCATTTTACACAGATCTGCCAAAGGTGATGTACAAGCTTCTTCAGATGGAGCTGATTCTATAACAGCTTCAGTTTCTACATTGGATATTGGTGAGGATGCAGATTCAAAGACTAAACCAACTATGCAATCTCAGCCTGCTTCAGCAGTTTTAGAGTGTAAGTGCGGAATGCCCTTGTGTATTTGTAAAGCTCCAGCCCCATCTGTGGATGCAGCTCCTATACAGGTACACATACAACAATACCTTTTTTTGGATGTCTGTATGGCACCCTATATGTGCTCAAGCCATATTTTTGTTTGTGGCAGATCAAAACCACATCCACTCCGCTCCCTCAGTCTCTAAAAACAAAGAAAACAGAAACCGTTGTAAAAAACAAACCTTCTACGTCAAACAGCAAGCATGGGTAGGTTAACTCTAACTTAATTAAAAACTGTAGTCTTATATCGGTGACTCCCTTAGCTAATATTTCACGATATATAAGAGAAAAAAGTCATGAAGCAGAATTCCAAATACGTATTCGTGTAAACTCTTTTGTACTGATTGCTTGTGGAATTTCGCAGATCTGTGTTCAATCTTGGTCAAGCGAACAATGGAATTTCTGAGAAAAAGATAGATTACGAAGTCAATGGGGAGGTATACCTCTATGATGTTCAATTTTGTTCCATAATATTCACTCATGATCTTAGTTCTCCTGGATAAAGTTTTTCTTCAATCTGTATTCTTAGGGTATGAGAGAAGCTATAAAGAATGGTGATATTGATGCTGTGAAAAAGCTTCTGAGTGAGGTATTAAGATGTAGAGAGAAATCAACATTCTAAAAGAGGTATATGTACTTGAGTAAACTCAGCATTTGAAAACCAGATCTAAGAATACTATGATTTTGGCAGGGTGTTGACGCTAATTACCACGACAGGCAAGGACTTTCTTTGCTACATCTAGTATGTTCTCTCTCTATCTCTATATATCTCTCTACTTGCTTGCGTTGGTGTGCATTATCAGGAAGTATCTATAATTCCTGTGCCTACATATTTATTCCTGATACTATTCTAGGCAGCAGTCTTTAACCAAACTGAGATAGTATTTGCCCTCATGGACTCTGGAGCAAGCCTGGACTACAAGAATGCACAGGGTAATTTTCTTGGCCCTCTTAAAATGTACATTTTAAGTTGAATTTTTCATTAGGGAAAGGTAATTATTAAAGATAACTAGGCTTATTATTCACCCAATATAAATTGAGGTAATTCATATATGACCACAGTACTGAATATGAAATTTGAGATATCATGCTCACTATTTCCGAATCCACATGGTTGTGGTTCTTTCTGTGAACCTCTCCAATCATATGTTAAAGAGTTGAAAGGAGAGGTGGTGATAGTGAGTGCAGCTTTGTTTCACACTTTCTCTTTTTTCATGTTTGGACTGAGTTGATAAAATATTCATTTTGTCGAATTTACTCATAGTGAAACCTTTAGCTCTCATTTGGACTAGCTAGTAGGCAGCTGCATCAATAGCTCACCTCTTGACTCAGATGACTGGTTAATTCTTGCATACAGGTGAAACGCCACTGGATTGTGCTCCTGTTACCTTGCAATACAAGATGCGTCAGAAGATGGAAGAAGATAAAAGAGTGAGAACTGCGGCTTGCTCTTTATCATCCAAGAGAGTGATTACAAACGTTTAAGCTACGTGTGCATGTCGATCATTTATTTCAACTGGAGAGTATTTTTTAACAGACTGTCTGTTATATGATAAGCATTGGCAAAGGAATCAGGCTAGAGTTTCTTACATTACAAGGCAACCGGAGCCGAAACTTTACGCCATCCGATTGTGAAAGAAACATCTTGCTAAAACTTCATCATCTGAATCTGATTGTAATGGGCGACTTGAATATAAGATATGAAAGTGAAAAAGGGGATCAGCATCATCCTATCCTGGACCTTTATGCAAATCTTGAATTATTTTTGGTGTTGGTGTTTGGTTAAAGATGATAGACTACTCGAGCATCATAACCTTTAGTAGTCTAACTTTTGTTGTTGTCAGCATTAAAGCAACGGTCAGAAGTGGGGTGCCTTCTTATCATAACTTGCGTTAAAGTTGTGGGAAAATTTGGAAGGGTTGTGTAGTACCAAATTTGGTGGGATATGACTAGGATTGTCCTCATGGTGACAATAAAAACATGGTATGTGTGTCATGCTATTTACTTCCTTTTGGGAAGGAGTCATGGTCCAGTATGCTATCTTTGCCAACTTCGGCTTAGCTATGGATTTAGGTCATAAGTAGTGTTGGTGTGCTAGAGCAACCACTTTTTGCGGTGACTTGTTTTAGCCAAACCCATTTCGAAAAAGAAACAATGAAAACAAGATGAACAATTTATGATTAACATATCCATTCAAACCTGACTTTTAATCCAACACATGAGAGTTGAGAAACAATCATATGGATAAGGGAGTAAGCAAGACCAAGTCTCGAAAAGTTTGGAAACAGATTTACCTATCAACGGATTGTTCTATGTTGATTCCTGAAAGAAATAGGAAACTACCTGTTATAAGTTTCTAATTTGTTCATTGTTGTTTTTAGTTGATGCATGCAAAGAAAAGTAACGATTCACAACCATTCTCATTTTACGAACAAGTCTCCGTTACAGAGTTTTTTGCTCAGCCCTCTTCTAGGCACGTGCTCCCCTCTTTCTCCAACAAAATTTCGATCGACACACCCCTCCGACCTCATCAATCTGATTCGTCACACCAATCTAACCCGGGCCCCACCACCCCCTTCCTTTCCCACTCTTTATAATCCAGCTGCATCTCGTTCCCAACTTCCCCCTTTCCCTTCTTCCTCTTCCTCCATTTCTTCTCTTAATTCGATGGGTTTAGTCGTCGATTCAATCTCGTCCTCCCATCTCTTCTTCAGTGACACTTTCTACAAGGCCGCGTTCGTAATCGCCCTCCTCAGATGGGCCTTCTACTGGGCCAACAGGCTCCGCCGGAGATTCATCCCCGACGAGGGTTCCGATCTCCTAGACTCCGAGCTCGACCACGAAGTGGTCCAGTCCTCCTTTTCCAATACGACGTCGTGTCAGCTGATTCGGGACAGTTTGATACATACGACGTTCGAGGAGTTGACGAGACGACAGGGGAACAGCTGTCGTTGGGATACCTGCGCGGTGTGTCTGAGCCAGTTGGAGATGGGGGACGAGGTCCGGGAGCTACGGAACTGCTGCCACGTGTTCCACACCGAGTGTATTGACCGGTGGCTGGACTACAACGGCCATGATCATCACGATCACGGCGAGGAGGATAATCACAAGACGTGTCCGCTGTGTAGGACGCCGCTGCTGACGTCGTCGCAGATACCCAGCTTGAGCTGGGAGCAGAGGTCTCAGCCGAGCTGGGCGGTGGAGAGACTGCTCTATCTTTTTGGGGAGGATCTGGTGTTGTAGTTTTTGGGTCTGGATTGGATTGTAGTGTGTAAATTGTGATTATTGATTAGTGCGAGAAAATGATGAATAGAAATCTGTGAATTACTTTGGGTTTTTCTTTTTCTTTTCTGATTATAACCACCAAGGTAACCAAAATGGAAATGGAAAGCAAAGGGAGCATTTTCCCAAAAAATAACAAGAGGCAAAACCAGTATTACCTACAGTATCATGAAATATGTTTCATGAGGTGTTTGAAGGAAGCATGCTTATTAGGTTTATTTGATGCATCAAATGAATGTCAGGAACTACTTAGATGTATAACGATGATGAGATGCTACTAGTAGTGATGTTAGAAGATGTAAGCAGCACGACTTTATCCCTATCCTAGTTAACCAAAAGCTCAACATGTTTATCATCAGCAGAACCCAAAGGAAAACAAATAAAAACAAATCCAGCGCCGGGATTCGAACCCGGAAAATCCCAGAGCTAGATGATTGTGACAATGTTTAACGTAGAATATTAATAATCCATATTAAATTTAATTTAATAAATACATGAAACTTCGCTAGAAGGAGGGTTCGAACCTCCGACCTTGTGGTTAACAGCCACACGCTCTAACCAACTGAGCTATTCCAGCAACTTGAAGTCAATACTCTATCGAAAGAATAAAAAATAAATGTTTCTAAATGAGAGAAGCTGAATAATCAGCTTCATTTCTAGTTGCTCGAAGTCTCATAGACCCCAAACCCGCGGAGTCTGTAGAGACGAAGTTCCGGGTTGTGCAACTCCTCTCTCTCTCTTCTCTTCTCTTCTCTTCTTCTTTACTCTTCACTCCTCAGATCCATCTCCATCCTCTTCAGATCTCCGCTCCAGCTCCACCTCATTCACATTCTCACGGTAACGCATTTCTCTTTCTCATTTTCTCTCCGATTCAGTAATAATTGAAAGCGGAATCTGCGAGTGTGATCCGAATTTGCGCTGACGGATCCGAATTGCAGGTCGGAGGTGAAGATGGCGGGAGGCGCGGCCGGCGGCTTCGTCACCAGGGCCTATGAGTCTATGCTCAAGGAGTGCTCGCCGAAGAAGCATCCCGATCTTCAGAAGGCAATTCAGGCTTATTTAGGTATTGTTATCCTAATTCTATATCTACATTTTCGTTTTGCATGTAGATGAGTTTGTGATTCGGAGCTAGATAGATGTGATTTTGAATTTAGGTGTGATCGAATTTAGTGTAATGAGGGAAGATGTGAGCTTAGGAAGGGGTTTATGGTGCTGTGTTAGTTCTCTAGATTTCGGTAGTCTGATACCTGAAGGCAACACGCACAGATGACTTTTTAGTGTTTTTAGCTTGAATCCGTATGCAGCAGTTTGTTTTATGTGTATTTTAGTTTGAATTAGTGCTTTGTGGATTTCGAAAAATGAATACTGACTAGTATTCGTTGTTAGTATTTTGTTTTCCTGTTTACAAATGAGCAACCCTTTTGTTTTTGTTGGATTTTGAATGTTAATTATGTTTTATACAACTGTTAGTGGAGAGGAGAGGTATTTCTTCTCGTGAACACCTGTTAGTGATCTGTCTGTTGCTCATGTGCCTTTGTTTCTTTTGTCTTTAGACAATGCGAAAGAAGTCAATCAGGCTCAACAAACCTTTCCAGAGCCTGCTCCAAGTGAGAAGACTCAAGCTACTCCTTCAGACGGTGATGGAAGGTAGATCATGCATTACAATGATATAGACATGTGTAAACTAGAGTTGACTTTTGGAATAATTTCCCTTTTTTAGTTCTCTTCAAATGGAAGGTGAAGCTGCAAAACCTAGTGCAGAACCAGATCAGTCTCAAACATCTTCACACACTGCCGAGGAGGCAGATACTGTTGTCAGGCCAGCGAGCACAAGCGGAACAGTTTCAACTGTCCTGGCAACTGCTGGGAACACCTTAGAAGGCACTCAGGCGGAGCTTGTTTTGAATCCCCTGCGACTTGCATTTGATACAAAGAACTTGAAAGTTCTTGAACCTGCTCTGGATTGTTTTCATGTATGCCTCGTCACTTTTGGTGATTTTTCAATTCTTGTTTAGTATCATTTTATTTCAAAAATAGTGATATTTTTTGGAGCCAAACATAATAAAAATGACACACACAAAAAAGCTCTTTGTTTTATATCCTATAAACGATTGGCCATTTCTTCATTATTTAAGGATATAATTTCCTGTTGAGATGTAAACCTACATCACTAACTAACTAGTCCTTCAAATTTCATGTGCACAGAAACTCATCGCATATGATCATCTAGAGGGAGATCTTGGTTTAGACGATAAAAGTGTTCCGGTGTTCACTGAGATCTTAAACAGGGTTTGCAGTTGTGTTGACAATAATTCACCAGATAGGTATGTGCCACACAACTTAATTGTCTTCCTCTGAAAATATATGGCTTGCTATTCTTGCTGAGGATAAGAAATTATGTGCAGTACTGTTCTTCAAGTGTTGAAGGTCCTACTTACTGCAGTGGCATCCACAAAGTTTAGAGGTATGTTAACAGGAAATTACTGGTTTCAGGTAGTATTTTACTAGGTAATTGTGTCTGTCTGTCTATCCTTGAAGTTTGCTTGTACATCAGCACTCAGTGTCACTCATTTATATTCTATATGGACATGTGATTGTTTGATACTTGTCTAATTTTTATTCTCCCTAAGACTTGAAATTCAAGAAATAGTTCTTATAATCACTATATGTTGTTTCAAATGCAGTACATGGGGAACCTTTGCTGGGAGTTATCAGAGTTTGCTATAATATTGCTCTGCACAGGTAATTTTTTTGTTTGAATTTATAAGTAGGTTCCTGATATCATTTTCAAAGAAGCTATTGAATTATAGTCTGAATTTGTAGCAAGAGTCCTGTCAACCAAGCTACATCAAAGGCAATGCTTACGCAGATGATCAGCATCGTATTCAGGAGAATGGAGACCGATCCGGTGCAGATTTAAATATACTATTCTGAACGTTATGTCACATATTCTGTTTTAATTTAGTTATTTTACACTGTACTTTGTGATTCCTCACAGGACCTTCAGGTTTCATCATCTGGTTCTGTTGGAAATACAGAAGCCATTAAAACACAAAAATCAAATACAGAAGCTGAAGAAACTTCTGCAGCAGACCAAAATGAGAAAGAAATGACTCTAGGAGATCAACTTAACCAGGCTATAGAGACACCAATTGCCTCTGTTGAGGAACTTCATAATCTTGCAGGTGGTGCTGACATCAAGGTGCATATTTTTCTTTAGTAACCCATGTGCTTGGTACCTCGTGCACTCTCAAGTGGTGCACTTTCCACCGTTTACTATGTCTTTAATCATGGAGAGTTTAACTTGCGACGCTTCCTTTGTACTGAGATTGTACGTCTTTCAATTTTTAGGGCTTAGAGGCCGTCCTGGATCAAGCTGTGCATAATGAAGATGGCAAAAAGATAACCAGGTTTGGAAATGAAATATTACCTTTGAGATATATCTCTAAACATCCAGTGTTGCACAATTATTTATAATGCGCCTAACTGATGCGCTATTTTTAAAGAGGGATTGACCTGGAGAGTATGAGCATAGTTCAGCGTGATGCTTTACTGGTTTTCCGAACCCTGTGCAAGGTTTGTGTTTATATACAATGTCTTCTAATTGTTGAGTCGTTCATGCAACATGATGCTTTGTCTTAGTCATACATGAATTTCGAAACTATATCTGCAGATGGGCATGAAGGAAGATAACAATGAAGTTACGTTGAAGACGAGGATTTTATCTCTTGAGCTTCTGCAGGTTATATTCGTATCATTTGTGATTTTATATGCATGCCTTTATGGATAAATGCTTACATAAGACGCAACAGATATTTTTAAATAACTTGAAAGTTTTATTTGGATGTAATTTCTCAAACTTATTAAGTATGAGCTTCTTCCTTCTTAGACTATGGATCGAGAAAGGAAGATAGTATAATAGATGAAGATGACTTCCATGGCATTAACTTATAAAAGTGCTATATGCTTTTTACTTGTTTACAGTATTTCTGAATAATGTGATCTATTACTTGGTGTTTCAGGGTTTGTTGGAGGGAGTTGGTCATCCATTTACTAGAAACTTTCATTTTATTGATTCGGTGAAAGCATACCTATCGTATGCCTTGTTGCGGGCTTCAGTTTCGCCATCCCCCGTGATATTTCAGGTTTACATATATTCTTCATCTGATTTAGATAAAATAGTTTACATGATTTTTGCTTCTCATCACTAGTTTTTTTTGTGCAGTATGCAACTGGAATTTTTCTAGTGCTTTTGGTGCGGTTTAGAGAAAGTCTCAAGGTGCGTCTATGATCTTTACAAGTAAAAGCAATTACATCGTCATACTCTGTTCTTTACACCAACAATTTTTATTCAGGGTGAAATAGGCATCTTCTTTCCCTTGATAGTTCTCCGGTCCCTGGATGGCTCGGATCCCATGAACCAGAAAATGAGTGTTCTTAGGTATTTCCTTTCCTGGTTATCACGTCATTAGTACTCTGTAATGTTACTCTCATTCCTACTTAGATACTGTGATCACCATGATTTTGATATTTTATTCCCAGTCATCTTATGAGTTGCGTGTTTGCAGGATGGTTGAAAAAGTTTGCAAGGATCCTCAGATGCTTGTGGACATATTTGTGAACTATGACTGTGATCTTGAGGCACCAAACTTGTTTGAGCGGATGGTATAATTTTACGTACTGTTTCCCAATGATGTTCTTAATACTATCCAAATATGGTATTGCTGTACATCTAATACTGCAAGGTATTCTGACTCTTAATTAGGTTACAACTCTATCCAGAATATCTCAAGGGACCCAAAATGCAGATCCAAATATGGCTACTGCATCCCCGACTACTTCAATAAAGGGTTCATCTCTTCAGGTATGTTTAATGGTTTACTCATTTCTTAGATTGGCTAGTTCATCATATGCTTTCTTGCTTCTAGATATATTCGTTGATGGTAGCACATCCTGGATAACCTATTTTTCCTTGACCTTTCCAGTGTCTTGTGAATGTGCTTAAATCACTCGTGGATTGGGAAATGTCACGTGGAGAATCATATAAACAGAGTAAAAATTCCCTGTCTCTGGAAGGCGATGCTTCATCCAGAGAGTCTGTTGATGTGAAAATCAGGCAAGATACGACCACTGACTTCGAGAAGGCAAAAGCTCATAAGTCTACACTGGAAGCTGCGATCTCTGAGGTGATTGATCAGCTTTACATGATATCCTGATTGTACTTTTTTGTTTGCTCATTTTTAATCACTACTGCTCTGTTTGTACTCTACAACTGATTCGTTGATTTAATATTTTGCAGTTCAACAGGCAACCAGTAAAGGGTGTAGAGTATCTGAGATCAAATAAGTTAGTGGAAAACACCCCTAGTTCAGTTGCCCAATTTTTGAGAAGTACTCCCAGTTTGGACAAGGTTGAATTTCTGTTTGTCTCATTGTTTCATTTCTACAGTGATACAGCCTTCTTAGTGCTTATCATTTTTGCAGGCTATGATTGGGGAATATTTGGGCCATCATGAAGAATTTCCGCTTTCTGTGATGCATGCTTATGTAGATTCCATGAAATTTTGGGGAATGAAGTTTGATACTGCAATTCGTGAACTTCTCAATGGATTCCGACTCCCAGGGGAAGCTCAAAAGATAGATCGGATCATGGAAAAGTTTGCAGAAAGGTACTGGGATTTTCTGTTTTTACTGTTGTCTGTTGCTATAGTTGTGTGCACAAATCTCCTTTGCATGGCTGTCCACTTGTGCACTTGATAATGCCTTATCCTTTATACATCTGAAAATAATTTCCTTCTGAATATGCATCTAGCTTGTACTGTGATGTACGCCCTTCTGATTGCTTGACAATAACATGTTGCATATGCAGATACTGTGCAGATAATCCAGGCCTTTTCAAAAATGCAGATACTGCATACGTTCTTGCATATGCAGTTATTATGTTGAATACTGATGCGCATAATCCAATGGTATGGCCTAAGATGTCCAAGTCAGATTTTGTACGTTTGAATGCTACTGAAGATCCAGAAGAGTGTGCTCCAAAAGAACTTCTGGAAGAAATCTATGAATCAATTATTAAAGAAGAGATAAAGATGAAAGATGAGAGTACTAGTCTCGATAAAAGTGGCAAATATAGGCCTGAAGGTGAAGAGAGAGGACACCTTGTCAGTATACTTAATCTGGCTCTTCCCAGAAGAACGGTGTCTTCTGATACCAAGTCTGAAAGTGAAGCTATTATAAAGAGAGCACAAGATATATTTAGAAATCAAGGAGCAAAAAGAGGGGTCTTCCATACTACACAGCAAATAGAACTTGTAAGGCCTATGGTAGAAGCTGTTGGATGGCCTTTGCTTGCTACCTTTTCTGTTACAATGGAAGAGGGTGATAATAAGTCAAGGATTGTTCAGTGCATGGAAGGATTTAAAGCAGGAATACACATTACACACGTTCTAGGAATGGATACCATGCGCTATGCATTCTTAACATCACTAGTCAGGTAAAATAGATGGGTCATCGTATAAAATCTACCTGCCTTTTTCTTGTGTTGACCTACATGGAAAGATTCTTTATTCACTGTTTTAATCTGTGTCGCACTGTTCATAATGCTCATTTCAGCGTTGGGTTTGTTCTCAGATTTACATTCTTGCATGCTCCAAAGGAAATGCGTAGTAAAAATGTGGAAGCATTGCGAACGCTACTAGCACTTTGTGACTCAGAGACTGGATCCCTTCAAGACACTTGGAATGCAGTTCTGGAATGTGTTTCGCGGCTTGAATTCATTACTTCAACACCGGCTATTGCTGCAACTGTCATGCAGGGATCAAACCAGATCTCAAAAGATGCTGTTCTTCAATCTCTAAGAGAATTGGCTGGAAAAGCTTCTGAGCAAGTTTTTGTGAATAGTGTTCAGCTTCCCAGTGATTCTGTAGTGGAGTTCTTCACTGCGCTCTGTGGTGTATCAGCTGAAGAACTAAAACAAAGTCCAGCTCGGGTTTTTAGCTTGCAGAAACTTGTTGAGATCAGCTACTACAACATGGCTCGTATACGCATGGTAATTTATGTTATTCTAACCTCTTGTCTCGCTGTTAAAAGTTGTATGTTCACTGGAAGATGGTCATCACTAACTATAACTCAATAAGTGTGATTCAGTTGTTCTTCATCATTTGAATGTTTCCACTAATTTTTCTTACAGGTCTGGGCTAGAATATGGTCTGTTTTGGCAAACCACTTTATTTCAGCTGGAAGTCATCATGATGAGAAAATTGCTATGTATGCCATAGATTCTCTTAGGCAGCTTGGTATGAAGTATCTGGAGCGAGCTGAACTTGCCAATTTCACATTCCAAAATGATATTCTTAAGCCTTTTGTTGTTCTTATGCGCAATAGTCGTAGTGAAACCATAAGGGGCCTAATTGTTGACTGCATTGTTCAAGTATGTGTACATATTTTGCTTTCCTGATTGCACTTTCTGTTTCTTACTGTTATCCCTTTTCAATGTATAACTACTTTGCTGAAAACAAAATTATTCTGCGGTCATTTGCAGATGATAAAATCTAAAGTAGGGAGCATCAAGTCTGGTTGGCGTAGTGTTTTCATGATTTTCACTGCTTCTGCAGATGACGAGTTGGAATCTATTGTTGAGAGTGCATTTGAAAATGTCGAACAAGGTATTAATTTATTTTTCCTTACTGTGATCATGACGGTGATGTTTTTCCTCATCCTTACAATATCAACATATCTAATATCCGGAAACTTGCAGTGATTTTGGAACACTTTGATCAAGTTGTTGGAGATTGTTTTATGGACTGTGTCAACTGTCTTATCCGTTTCGCGAATAATAGAACTTCACACCGTATAAGTTTGAAGGCTATTGCACTCCTGCGCATATGTGAGGATCGTTTGGCTGAGGTGTGTTGGTCTTTGTTTTGAAGTTTTCATGCTAAAAAATAACAGATTAATGGTAACACCAAACCATTAAACTTCAGCTGAAGCTGATAAAATTAATCCACACAGCACATGCATTTCTGGGAAATTGCACCCATGGTCAAATGATTAGGAAGAAAGATTTGCCTATGATGTGATTTTTTAATTACTCTCTTCCCATTGGATACCAAAAAACTTCACTGGTATTGGGCTTGGAGGATTTGGTTATTGTGGATTGTTTGGATGCCTATGATTTTTCAGTTGCTTCTGACTTATTGGTAGCCTGTCTGTTTGCTGATCAGACATTTCTGTTTAACCTTTGGTTTGTCCAATTCAGGGTCTTATACCTGGTGGTGCTTTGAAGCCTATAGAAGATAATGATACAACATCCTTTGATGTGACTGAGTACTATTGGTTCCCAATGCTGGCTGGTTTGTCTGACCTGACATCAGATTCAAGGCCAGAGGTCAGAAGCTGTGCTCTGGAAGTTTTGTTTGATCTACTGAATGAGAGAGGTAACAAGTTCTCGTTATCCTTTTGGGAGAGCATCTTCCATCGTGTCTTGTTTCCTATATTTGATCATGTAAGACATGCTGGAAAGGAAAGCTCAGCCTCTTCTGATGAGGAATGGTTCCGTGAAACAAGCATTCACTCACTTCAGTTGTTGTGCAACCTCTTCAACACTTTTTATAAGGTAGGTTTGAGTTGAAAACTAGCTTTAGAAATTGAATTGTTGCTTGTTAAAGAAATTTGGATTTTTTTTCTTCAAACCTGTCGTAAATCAAATGGAGAATGATATTCTAGTTATTGGCTTTGGGGGTACAAGAAAGGTTTTTAATTTTAAGTTGGTCTCTGGAAATTATCGACTGACAGTCTTTCCTATGCGCAGGAGGTATGTTTCATGTTGCCACCACTACTCAGTCTACTGTTAGACTGTGCCAAAAAGACTGATCAAGCTGTGGTTTCATTATCTCTGGGTGCACTGGTGCATCTCATTGAAGTTGGAGGACATCAATTTAGTGAGAGTGATTGGGATACATTATTGAAAAGCATAAGGTGTGTATCTCTTATTATCTGGAAATCTTTTCTGGTCATTCTAATTCTGATGAGTTTTCTATACGAATCTTTTTGTTATTTATCAGAGATTCTTTGTACACAACCCAACCACTTGAACTGCTAAATGCTTTGGGTTTCGAGAACGTGAAGAATGATAGGACGTTGAATTTAGAGGTTGATTCCGGTGGTCCTGCTTTAATGCCTGATAACTTTGATGGGGGATATAATGATAAACATCCAAATGCATCAGTGGAATCAGGGGTGCAAATGAACTTGGATGGATCTGAAGGTCAGGATTTGAAAATTTATTAATTTTCATATTTACCAAAATGGCTTTATGGGAGTTTTCATTTATCAGAAAAGAACTTGGGGAGTTAATAATGTTCCAAAACTACGGTTTATGATGGCATATTATGAATTCTTGTTGATGAATGACTTGAATTTTGTTTTACTATTCTGTCTTGTAGGCCTTAACTCACCATCAGGAAGTAACTCAAAACCCACTGATGAACATCTCCAACGTAGTCAAACAATAGGTCAAAGAATTATGGATAACCTCTTTCTCAGAAATCTTTCATCGAAGCCCAAGAGTTCTGATGCTTCAGTACCATCTTCACCAGTTAAGGTATGATGTCACATCATATCAATTCTAAAAAGCTTATTACTTCTGCTAATCTCGTTACACAGATTAGAACCCAGATTTTATGGCTATGTCATGTGTGTATCAGCACATGTTTCGATAGATATATGATGTGTCTGTTTGATATGCTGCATAGGTTCCTGATCTTGGTGAACCTGATATCATAGAGGAGGAAAGTTCTGTATTGGGAACATGTAGGGGGAAGTGCATTACTCAGTTATTACTTCTGGGAGCCATTGATAGTATCCAGGTCTGTTTTTACTCTCTCTCAGATCCTAAATGTTTAAATCTTCAAGAACTTTTCCTGATAGAAGCACTTTATAATTTGCAGAAGAAATACTGGAGCAAGTTGAAAGCACCACAGAAGATTGCTATAATGGACATTTTGTTGTCTGCATTAGAATTTGCAGCTTCGTACAATTCATATACAAATCTCAGAACACGCATGCACCAAATTTCTGATGAGGGGTAGGATGAAAATTTGTGTGCAAGTACTTTCTGTGAAACTTATTTTCTTGGAGAACAGTTTCTGACTATCCAACCATTGGACAGGCCCCCCTTGAATCTTCTTCGCCAAGAGTTAACAGGAACTTGCATATATATGGACGTCTTACAGAAAGCAACTTCCAGGTTTCCTGCCAATCAAGAGGTTTCAGAAAATAATGATTCAAACGTTGAAGAGGAAGTTGAAGGATTAGCAGAAGACAAACTTGTGTCTTTCTGCGTACAGGTACTCAGGGAGGCATCTGAGCTGCAGTCCAGTTCTGGAGATGTGACTAATATGGATATTCACCGTGTTCTGGAGTTACGATCTCCAATAATTGTTAAGGTATGAACTGTAAACGTTCTTTCTTTTACCAAAATGTCTCATGATTGCTTCCTCATATTACAATATATAACTGCATATTGTAGTAATTACAGATTTTTTTTTTTACTGTTTTGACTCTTCAGGTGCTCAAAGGCATGTGCTTTATGAACCCACAGATTTTCAAAAGACATCTGAGAGACTTCTATCCTTTGCTTACAAAACTTGTGTGCTGCGACCAGGTAATCTCATATCTCACTATTTCTTAACTCAATACTGTCATATTCATCACTTGATGCATCATTCAACAGTTAATCATTTACTAATTAGAGATTAGGATATGTTTTGGGAGATTTATATTTGCCTTCACTTCTTCAGATGGATGTTCGTGGAGCCCTTGGTGATCTATTTAGGGCACAATTGAAAGCACTTCTGCCCTAGCTGCTGTTTCTTTTTCTTGCCACCTTGACGAGTATCCCAAATAGATTGAACGTCAACTTCAAGCCTCTATACACTGATTGTCTAATTTTGTTCGGCTAATATTCTTTCTCCTGTGCCTATAAATATCATTTTTCTTCATATAGAGGTGTATTATCTTATTTCGAATTTCACCTTCCCAGTAAATTTTGTTGTAATGATCTTATTGTAGAAAAAGGAAATAAACAGAAGGGGGAGAACATAGATCTGAGTCGGGTTTATATTCATCATTTTTGTTATTATGTAATGTTAGTATATCTGTTTACCCAGAAATAGATATCAGTTATGAAAGCTATTTGTTCGTCCTAAATTATGTTTGATAAACTATTTGAAAAGTTCTTATGGTGGTATCTAACAAGGAACACTTTTTCTATTTGGTTAGTTTGCAACCAAGTGAAGGGAGATTATTAAAGGGACTTTTTTATAGTTCGGAAAAGTGCATTCCTTCTGAGTTGGTTTTCGTTTCCCATCCGATGAAAACCAGCACCAAAACTTGTTTACAACAAATTCACTATTTTTTTTCAGCCTTTTCACGTTGAGTCGCTGCTTACTGATTCTGCTGGTTTAACCCCGAAAACAGGAACAGCCTCGTGTTAGGGGTTAGCAAGTACGAAAAATTGTACGCAAGGACGGATTCAGGGTGGAAGGAAATTGAAAGTGAAGCACTTCCAATGTAGCATTTGATCTCCCATGGCACAGGGTCACTAAGCTAGCTGTGCTGTGTATATACAAACAAATCTCAAAGTTAGTAGGCAAACTCAGATGACCTTCAACTCATTTTGCTTATTCTTCGTCACAGCAGTCACTATGCGTATATATAGAAGTGTAAATTGAGAGGAATATGGGAATAGGGCATTGTTGTATCTGAGAGGCATCACCATTCATGTAGCTCCCGTCTCTATTTTACGGACCTGCATCGTAGTTTCATAATCCGAAGCCTTCATGTTCTAGACCACTCTTTAAAGAACACTACAACAACAAAATATGAAATGTTTATTCACAGTTTAGCACTGAAAGAATGATGACATCGCTATGGACAATCGTCTCTGTTTAATTAGTCGTGCTATGTGAGTAATGTGACTGTATCTCTCTCCGTGTTCCTAAGAAATGTCACAATTTCTCACCACATAGGTGTTATAGTAAGTCATATTTTCTCCGTCAAGTTACCGAAGAAATAGAAACACCAATTTCTGATCCAGTCACTGGCTGCTTCCTTATGAACCTTGAAAAGGTGGAATGCCTGTATTCTCTAGCCATTCACCAGATTCGACCAAGAACAACCTGACGGAGAACTAAAACGCTAATACAATACAACAACGCCTAACAAATCAAAATGAAAGGCTGAACTAGCAGACATGGGCAGTGAATGAGGTACACTGGAATGACTGTTTGACAACAGCATCAAGTAACAAAATTAGCTTTGTGCTTAACATGTCGAAAGGTAATGTAATGAAAGTTAGAGGCTAAGTTGGTGATATCAAGAACCACTGTCTTTTGATGCGCCAAGGGTTGCTTCACTCTACTAGCAATGCTGCTTCATAAATCATAAGTCATAACAGCATGGAATCACCCCCTGTGTTAATATGTGAAAGACCATAGAGAATTGCACCCAGCATCTAAAGAATTGGTATTGCCAATTTGCGGCCCTAGGAATCACCTAAGAGTCAATTTGTTACCTTAGCTTTGTAAAATTAGCTGATTTGCTACCTTAAGTTTTATTTTAGCTATTTTGCTACCCTTACATCAAGTTTTTAACTATATACCTTCAATATTAACCAATTTGCTCACCTGCATATTGAAATTTAGCCATTTGCTATCCAACATTTTCAAAAGACATCAATGTTTAAAGGGAAAAATGGATCAATTCATATGAGAAAAGGTAGCAAATTGGCTAATTGTAGGAACTTAGGATAGCAAATTGGCAGAAATAAGCTAAGGTAGCAAATCAGCTAATTTTAGAAAGCTAGAGTAACAAATCGATAAAAATAAAAGCTAGAATAGCAAATTGGCTCTAAGATGATTCCTAAGGTAGCAAATTGATATTTTGTCTAAAGAATTTGATTACCGAGTTGCAACCAGCTGATTACCTACATGAGAGGGCCAAATAGACATAACAAGTGGAGAAATTCTTTATAGTCCGCGCCTCTACCAACTCTCATTAGTGTCAAACAAGAAAATTCTATAACGAGTTAATACATAACATACATCAACTTTATCCTTAGTCATCAAAGTAGGCAAAACATCATGAAGGGCCATGATCAAAATTTAACTCAATTACATTTTAGTCGTTCAATATTTTTCTAGACTAAACACAATGTTGTTATTATGAGCCGCTAATGATGAGTATATATGTCTGAAACACAAAATAAAAAGAACATTTGTAATGGAAGATCCAAGGAGTGAGTAATGTGTAAGACATGTTTTAGCATTGGCGTTATAGCGAGTTGATGTAGTGATTATAAACTTCTCTTGATGGTAAAATGCATACATGCTTGATTTTTTTTAAAAAAATACTCTACACCACGTACGCAAATCCAAATCCAATCCGACACATAATTTTAGAACCAAATCAAGCAACAATTCAACAGATTTATGAGGTAATTACCGTAAGCTACACTTTTGAGATCATATTACAAATAACAATCAAACCTTTTATTTTTACTCAACTCATTCTCCATCTATTTTAACTAACAAATTCTGTTAAATAGTAAATGATAAAATTGCCCCTTCATATTATTGTACCATTACTGAGTGTTAGTAGAATTACGATATAAAAGTACTGACCCTCTGTAAAATTAAAGAACCGTTTTACCTTATATATTTTTGACAATATTACTTAATATCAGTAGCATTGTGACATGCAAATACGTGAATACTGACCCTCAGTACCATCGTATATTTATTTTTTTTTCCCACATTACTAAATGTCAATAACATTACTGTATATAAATAGTTACTGACCTTCAGTATTTTAGTATTTACTGACCTTCAGTAGGATTACAAACTTTAAACCATTTTATATACAATAGAAGCTGAAGAAGAATCAAACCATATAGCTCTTACCCACACTTTATTCACACCAGCAAACATAGCATTGAATCTAATCATCCAATAGAACCCAACCAAATTCAAGCCCAAAAATCTTCAAAATCACCATAAACACATTCTGAATGCGTCAAAAGCTTACAACAACACTAACCGAAATTTGAAGCAACAAATTAAGAAGCATACTCCAAACTAAGCCAGGGCGAAGAGAAGTAGAAGCCGGAGCTTAAAAATCAAAATTCGAACTGGACTTCATCGTTCTTCGAATCCAGATCTGACTGCAATCCAATCCAAGCCAAATTATATTCTTTATCCTCTGAATGATATTTAACACTAGAGAGCTGAGAATTTGGCTCGACACCAAACCCTAGCCCCAAATTAAAATTCACCAGATCCACGACTCTGGACACCCACCGTCGCTTCCTCAATTGGCGTGGTTCATTAGCAATGGGAGTAAGGAGCCGTCGGCAGCTTGTAGGACGACGACTCTCCAACGCAGGGTAGTCTCCAACTAAAGCTTCTTCATCGTCTCCAACTTCGTATGAGATAGAGAGAGGATTTTAGAAGAAACAGAGTTGTTAGTTTACATCGTTACTCATTAGTCTACATAGCGCACGGGTAAAAGGAAAAGGCGGCTTGCTCTTAGTAAATACTAACACAAAACTTTAGCTAATGGTAATTATTTAAAGATTTATTTCAGTTGTAGAAAATAATTCAAAAAAGAAAAAAAAGTACGATGGAAAAGAGAAAATAATATAAATACAATATGAACCAGAAGATCCATTAAGAAAAAGCCCATTGGGGAAAATTTATTGTACACTTTTTTTCTTTGAAATTATACTTTGTTAATTATCTATTTCACCATTTTCACAACATTAAGCTCATATATGTCCGAAGATAAGTGAACTTTGGCTGCTCTTCCCATTTAGAGAGGAAATTAGAGAAAAACTAAAAAAAATAGAGTCTGTCTTTTAAGATAAATTCATTCACAAATTTCATTTTAATTTACACCCGATTCAATGATTTAACATGTCTTATAGGTTTTATTTTTAAAATTTAAAATTTTCACCATTTTTTTCCTGACTGTTTTGCCCTTTCAATTTTAATTTTGTTTTTTAGTAGATTTTTAAGTCAATCATGCATTTTGTTTTCTACATTTTAATTTGTGATTATGGTGTAGGTATCAACCATGCATTTTGTTTTCTACCTTTAAGTTATTAGGTTACAAATAGAGGAATTGAGTTTTGGGTTTTGGGTATAGGGTTTCAGGATAGGGGTTAGGGTATATGGGTTAGGATTTATGAAGGAATTGAGTTTTGGGTATAGAATTTTAGAGTTTATAGGTTAGGGTTTAGGGTTCATATATTCATGGATACCATTTCATTAACGATTAGAGATAATGACAATTTTTGAAATTCTAGAAAAAAATAGGCTTTATTATTTATCCTAAATAATAGGTTTCTTTTGTTTAGAAAAAATTAAATAATAAGTTTGGGTGTATTTTAAAATATAATTTAAAATGAATCTACTAAATTAAATGTAACATCATATATACCTATTAATTATTGATTATCATTGTGACACTGCATCTTGTAGTATTTTTAAGAAAAAGAAGAATGAAAAGTCCTTTGAAGCTCTATATTTTCTTTTCCTTACGGAAAAAAAAATCCGACGGCGGTTTCAATTATACTAGCGGTGGGATTTTACGAATATAGGAGTGAATGGCTACTGTTACATCACTATGTCACAACACCATAGCTGTGATGGTGCAAATCAGCAAATTAATGCCCACCCAATTTATTATTTCATTTCATTTCCGAAGCTCGATAGCATACAAATTCTGCATAAAAAAACCCTAGTAGAGAAAAAGTCCCTCGTTCGGCTGCGCCAACGCAGCCATGCTGCGTTGGCCTTCAGTCTCATTGGTGTGTGCCGATCACGGCCGGACGAGATGCTGGTATAGGTGATTGGAGTTTGGGTTTTATGAGGGTCTATCTTCCTTCGATCTTAGTCGTCGGCTGTAGCAGCACGAGTGGTGGCTTCAAGGGTTGTTGTAGTGCCGGTGGTGTTGAGCGGTACCGAGATCGTGACGCAGTGGTTAGATCCTCTCGGATCTTGCTGCTGAACCAAGAGAGTTCGGGTCGGACTTTGACAGTGGAACGAAGCGACAGTTGTGGTGGAGCAGCTATCGCTATAGCCAAACTGGACTAGATCAAAGATAGACTTTGCTGAACGTCGACCCTTCTTTGTTAAGATTTTCTTAGGTGA
Source organism: Comarum palustre (assembly GCA_951800085.1). NCBI lineage: Eukaryota > Viridiplantae > Streptophyta > Magnoliopsida > Rosales > Rosaceae > Comarum > Comarum palustre. Next base: position 4,748,068 of record OX637588.1, on the reverse strand, counting down.
AGGGTGATCGAGCAAGACCGTCGGCCCCTCTCTTCTAGGGTTTTTCTAGGAGAATGATGATCGAGCAGAACGGCCCTACTCCTACTTTGGCAAGGAGTGGACGGTCCAGATTGCGTGGAGTTTTTATTATTATTATTTTGGTTTTAAGAATAATATTATTCGTCGGCTAAAGTTGACAAAAATTTTTTTCGTCTGTTTTTTTATTTCGTCTGCTAAACACATTCTCCTTGACATTAATGTCTCATACTTTATGTTCTCATAGATTATAGAATTTGTTGGGTCTTGTCTCTGTTAGGCTTATGTTGACATAAAGTGTAAGGTTTCAATATAATTGTGTTTGATCATCCTATTTTTCAAGGCTCTTGACTGCATTCTGACTTTTGTCTATCAATAAAAACATATGATTTTATTTAAAAAAAATACAAATTCCACATTGATTATTTTTTCTTTTCGTTTCCCGATAGCATACAAATTCCACCTTCACAAGGAGTCGGGATTGAGGTATATATATATATGATTAGTGTTATCGCGTTAATGAGAGAATTATTGATTTCGATAGGTGTTTTGTCTTGGTTTCTTAAATCTCTCTTTCGATTCATCCAGATACATCCATGGTGCCGATCGCGAGTAACACAAACCCTAATAGCAAAAGGCTCAAGAAGCAAGACGACACAAAGAAAGGTCAAGAGCAGGCCATGGAATCGCTGCCTCACCTTCCTGACCTTATTGTTGAAAAGATTTTCCGACTCATTCCCACTAAACATGCCGTACGCTCAAGCATTGTTTCCAAACAATGGGCAAGCGTGTGGTCTTTTGGAGTCCCCTCCTTATATTTCGATGACGAGGGAGAATCCGATGACCGCAGGAAGCTGTTGTTCATGGACTTCGTAGAAAGCTGTTTGAAACATTTTGGGAGAACCAAGCTGTTGGAGTTGAACAGGTTTATGCTTCAAATGAGATATGATTGTGAAGTAATAGACTCGACAAGAATAGACAAGTGGTTTAGTTTTGTGGTGAACAGATGCGTAAAAGAGTTATATATCAGCATTAAAAGAAAAGATGTCAATGATGATTCGGTCGAAGCAGCAAGCACATACTACTACATACCCCATACTATTCTCAGTGCGCAATATCTTACTAAAATGCATCTGCAGCATGTCCGAATACCGGAGAGTACTGATCTAATAAGCCTCCCGTTGTTGAAAACTATGACCCTATTCGCTGTGCTGTTTGATTGCAACATGTATTTCGAAAGATCACTATGGAAGGGATGTCCTTCCATTGAGCATTTGTCGATAGTTGCGTGTTCTTTTAGCTCATTGGGGTATCGGTGCCGCATTTCTGTCAACAATTCCAGTCTTAAATTCTTGCAGGTTCTTTATTGCAAGTGCGAGTATATTGACGTTGAAGCTGAGAAGCTTGAATCTTTTGTACTCACTTCAAGATGTCCTCAACTAAGAGGAATATTCTTGGGTGATGAATGCGTCAAGTTGAAAAATATCAGCGTTTCTGCTCATTCGGAGGAGAGTTACATGACTTACATCAGAATGCCCGGAAAATGCCCACATAATTTGAAGGCCATTATTGATATTCCAAATCTCCAACACCTTGGATACAATGGTTATTTACTGCCTAATGATGTAATCTCTGTGAACACTCGAAAGCGATTTGATGCAAATCTCGCACTTAATTGGGATGAAGATGATCAAGGTTTAGAACCCCCAAGGATAGACTTTCCTACTTGGAGAGAATTTCTTCTGAACTTTAGTTGCTGCAATGAAGTAGAGCTAGAGATCCATCATGATGCCGTTTCTGGGGCTCTCACATTTCCAGAAAATTTCAGGAAGATGTTTTCACCACCGTTACTTCATATCATGCGTTTAAAGGTTACCATTATACGTCTTCGTTGTCCGAAAACAATGGCCGGAATTTCTGCCTTCACGGACTCTTTGCGTTGGATGGCACCAACTGCATCTATTTTATTAGCTTACTGGGACTATGGTGATGGAGTGATTGAATAATTATTCGTTTTATCTATTTTAAACACTAGTAAAATTATTTCTCTATCTATTCTAAACATAGATTTGAGTTGGGTTCAAACATAGATTTGAGTCGAGTTTATAAACATCATTTTTTGTTATCAATGTAATGTAAGTATCTTGATTGAATACCCAATATATATATAAAGCAAATGAGGTTTTTTACGGTTCTTATGAACAGTGGAGAGACGATTTTGCTCTTTCTTCTTCTGCATTTTTACAAGTCAGTCATGTTGTTATTAAATTAATTGTTTTACCCTCAGTTTTAATATAATTATAGTTATGCCACTGCTTTTGTTTTTCATAAATTATTTGTTTTATTTTTTTAAAAACAATAATATTAATGATAATATTCATAATCCTAATAATAATATAAAATAAATTGAGTCACTCTAAACCTAAATAATTGTATTGATCAATATATATTAATTGTTCAAAGTTTAAATAACTTCTATAACTTTTTAAAAATAGTAGATTTAGCGATGCATGTGAGTATTAATAATACTATTAAAAAATAGATTTATCAATGTTGATATGTGAGTGTTGGTATGTGGATTTATCTAGGTTAGGTTTTGAATTTAAATTTGATTTTGGGTTTCAGGTTTAATGACGTCAATTAATTTTGTCAAAATGCGTTACTGTATGTTCGATTAATTATTATGAATTTCGGTAATTCGATCAATTTTGTGCAACAACTTTCTGAAACTCAAATAAAAATAACCCAATTGATTAAGATGAAGTTAACACCAAATTTATATTAACAACCAAGATGTCTAAAATTGCAAGTAAGAAACACTCATCAATGCATGTCATAAGCTGAAAATGCTAAACTGAATCAATAGAAAAATTAATTGATGATATTTATCGATAACTTACTACATGTAATTTAGAAATTTTTGTTATTGATTATTGCTCAGTTTTATTTCAAAATGAAATTTATATTTGTGGTAAAACTGCACATAATTGATCAAATAGCAAAAATTGTATAATAATTGAATTGAATAGCGAAAAAATAGAAAATAATTAATCAAACTAATAGGAACCGTCATTCTAATTCAAGTACTCAACCGAGTAGACCAATGTTAAGAGTTTTTGTTTCCTTCTGCCACTATTAAGTATTATCATACTAAAGTGAAAATATATCAACCACGAGTCATTTCAAAAAAAAAAATCAAATTAACTGCGTCTATCACCGCGTTTGATAGGTGCGGGCATCAATGCTAGTATATATATACAGTCTATATATATATATACAGTATATATATATATATCATCGTCCTTGATCATGTTTGAGAAACTATTTACTTAAGTTTTTTATGTCACACCTCGACCCAAGTTTACCTTCCTAAATCCGGGTTAGGACGTGCGGGACTCATCTCAAGAGAGATTTACTCAAAATCCTCATTGAGAAAGGATAACCTTATTTTCAAACCAAATTCAAACAGTCCAAACGATACCAGAATAGACCTAACAGCCGAAGGTTATCCCGATTTCCGCATTTGGATCTCAAACCAATCATTTAGAGGACCTAGGGTTCTAATAATATTTGTGACTGTACACAAATCCTGGTCAGGCTGCCTACGTACCCTGTCCTCAAGGATCAAGCCACAAGTAGCTCTTATTTTAATTAACGCTCTAACCGGGCAAATCTCGTTTTCTATTTATCGGTAGAAAACTTATTATGGATGACGTACGACTAAGGCCATTCCAGAGTTTAACCTCTTCGTTGAGGTATTCACCGCCCAACTATCTATCGGGATTATACCGAACATTCCACCACAATTATATACAACATTCATACATAAAAATATAACATAAAAGCATCCACGTAAATAACAAATCCTCTAGAGGTAATAATGTCAACTGAAGGGTACCCTTGTAAATATCTTAAACTATCAAGGGCAGTATAGTCAATTCACCCTCAATAGCACCTTGGTAAATATGCTAAGCTTCTAAGGGTATTTTAGAAATTTCAGCCACAATGGCAGTCCTTGTAAATAGACAAGAAAGCCAGGGGCAGTATGGTCTTTTCAACCTTAAAAACAGTCTTGTAAATCTACAAATCTGTCAAGGGCATTTCTAGAATTTCAGCCTCAATGGCATCCCTGTAATTATATAAAACAGTTAGGGATATTTATAGAATTTTCAACTTAGTTGCAGCCTTGTAAATAGACAAAGCCGCCAGGGGTATTTCTGAGATTGCACCCGTAGTGGAAGATTACTCACCTCGAAATCCCGCTGCGTCAACTATCGTCACAGGGTAAATCCTCAACACTTGGTCGATCAATAAACACATACAATTATGTAATCGACCTTACTTACCACACGAAGGTAATAAAGACTCGATTCGACTGAACGTAACACTAAACGATAACCGAAACCGGCACATTATATATCCACGCGCTCATATCGATGAGTCCTGGGACAACTCACTGCCCCTGAGGATGTCAGACGCGCCGCCACAGGCAGCTACACGTGGGCCCCACGCTCCACCACCCTCAAACCGGTCAACTTCACCCAAAAACCACCTACATGTAACCACAACAACCCTAGAAGGCCTATAGGAGAAACCATAACTCCTAGAACTGCCGGACGCACCTACACGCGCAGCCACTGCTGGCGACGCGTGGCGTCACGTGCCTCCACCCAAAACACCGAATTTCAACAAACTCAAAACATGAAAGTTGTAGATCACAGCAAGGGGAACAACTTTAATACCTGAGTTTTTGATCAACTCGGCCGGGAAGTGGTCCAAAACTGCCCTGAAAGAGCTACCTCCACCTCAGCCGCTCCTGTCGTCGTGTTGAGCTTCAACACCACCGGAGGTCCGCCCAGAACGTCTTGGACGTCCTTTCTGGACTGGTTTCGTGCCTCGCGGCCGCTCCACGCCGGAGAACCAGTCGGGTCGAGAACCGGGTCTCGACGCCGTACTGTGCAAGCTTAGAGGCGTTGTTCCAGGTCGAACTGGACCACGCCACCACCACAAGGAGGCTCACACAGAGGAGGGGAAGAGATCCCGACTGGCCTCGACGTCTCTGGTGTCCGGTGCTCTCCTCAAAAGCCGGGTCGAGTCAGTTCAAATTTTCGGATAGAAAAAGAACGCACGCGCGTGGAAGGGGAGAAGAAAAATGGATTCTTTCCCTTTTTGGAAATCTATCCTTTCTATTTATATACTTTCTAAAAATAGAAACTAACTTCCGTTGACCATAACTTCTTCACACGGTATCCGATTCACACATGTCTTGTGTCCATGAACTCGTATCGTCGAGCACTCCAACTCTCGTGAAGGAAGTTTTCTGAGAATCTCGACGTAGTAAAAATTCAACCTTTGACCCCTTTAAATAAGTCGTTTCCATGCGTCCTTTAACTCCGAACACTTCGGCACTCTTCTCGAAAGTACGAATACGTATCAATACCACTAAAATTTCCAAACTTTATACTCGTTAAAACTTCAGGGAAACTAACAGTGCAGTTACAACCCTTTGTAACCCGTCTAATTCCGGTAAAAAAAGTAAATTTCGAGACGGGGTGTTACATTTTATGCAGCTTTTATAGTCAGGAAAAGTGCATTCCTTCTGTGTGAGAAACGCTAGCACTCTATTCTTTTCTTGATGGATTATTCTCGCTATTGTAATAAACCTCAAACGGGTTGTTCCTTATGTGATTCCTTTACCTTTCCTCTCTCAAAAGTCATTTGTCCTCCTTTTATGTCTGTTAAATCCATAGTGTGCTTCCTATCTTTCAAACCAGATTGAAAGGCATACGGAAACATGGGTTTTTGTTACCTGTACATTTTGTTGCTCTGCGTATTTAGTGAAGGTCTTTTGAGAGCCGTTCATGGTGGCTTTGCTTGCAACTGGGGAACCAGGGCGACGCACCCATTGCCACCTACTATAGTTGTGAAGCTTTTGAAGGACAATGGGTTCAACAAAGTGAAGCTATTTGAAGCTGATCCTGGGGCACTTGAAGCTCTAGGAAGTTCCGGAATCCAAGTTATGCTGGGAATTCCCAATGAGTTCTTGGCGGCACTTGCAAGTACTGTTACAATTGCTGAGACGTGGGTTTATCAGAATGTATCGAACTACATATCCAAATATGGGGTTGATATAAGGTAAAAAGCTAAAACTTTGAGAAATGTTGCAATACACTTGAGGCTATGCGTTTTTTCTACTGCTACAAGTTCGTTTTAAAACATATTTAGAAAACATTTTCAAACGGAATTTTATTTCACATGTCAATCTATCTAGGTACATTGCTGTAGGAAATGAACCATTCCTCAAAACCTACAAAGACATGTTCCTCAAAACCACATTTCCAGCACTCCAAAACATTCAAGTAGCCCTGATAAAAGCCGGGCTAGGGAGACAAGTGAAGGTCACCGTTCCACTCAATGCCGACGTCTACCAGACCGACACCGGTCTTCCCTCCGGAGGCTACTTCCGGTCTGACATTCACAGCCTCGTGCTCTCCATCATCAAGTTTCTAAGTGATAATGGGGGTGCTCTCACCATCAATATCTACCCCTTCCTTAGTCTCCAAGCTGACCCTAATTTCCCTAAAGAGTATGCCTTCTTTGACAACAGTGCCAAACCTGTTGTGGATGGCTCTATTTCCTACACAAATGTCCTTGACGCCAATTTTGATACCTGCATTGCTGCTCTAGAAAAGAATGGCTTCCCCTCTTTGCCGGTTATTGTCGGAGAAATTGGGTGGCCGACTGATGGTGACCCCAATGCTAACATAGAAGATGCAAGAAGGTTCAATCAAGGCCTTCTAGGTCGTATAGTTGCAGGGCAAGGCACCCCAAAGAGGTCAACCCCGCCTGACATATACATATTCGGACTCATAGATGAAGATGCCAAAAGTGTCCAACCTGGAAACTTTGAGCGGCATTGGGGCATCTTCAACTATGATGGATCACTCAAATACTCCTTGGATATAGGTATTCTTCGAAACTTTGGTAATGTTCTAGAAATTTTTCGGTATCTTCTTGGTAGTTTCATCCATCTCTTTCATCTAGATTGATATTGTATCAAGGGTAATCTTCATTTGCGTGCCATGTAGTTGTTATGTTATGTACTTATGTTAGTAGAATTTGACAATCCTCAACATTGGTGCTGACTTTAATATGTACCTTGAACACAGGTAATGGAAAAGCTATGGTCCCGGCGAAAGGAGTGCAATACTTAGCCAGACAATGGTGCATAATGTCGCCTACAGCAAGCACTTCCGACCCCAATTTGGCCGGCAGCATCAACTATGCTTGCTCTTATGCTGATTGCACTAGTCTTGGATATGGTTCTTCTTGTGGAATGCTTGACGCAAGGAGCAATGCTTCTTATGCTTTCAACATGTATTACCAAACCATGGACCAACGCAAAGATGCATGCAATTTCTCAAACCTGTCGATCACCACAAATGTCGATCCATCCCCAGCGTCGAATGGCCAGAACGCGACTTGTCGATTTGAGATCATGATTGATTTGTTGAAGCACCAAAAAGCTCCTAGACGTCCTCCTTCTTCAGTGGCCGCAGGACCGAGTGAGCATAGCTCCCAAAAAGTTGTGATGGCTTTACTTGTTGTATTTGTGTCCACATTGATCATCTAATTTTTTTTAAGTTTCCACAGTCCGGATTGGACTTCGTCATGGAGTTGCACTTCCTTGAATCCTTCCTCTCCAAGCAATTAGAGATATCAAACATCATACATTGATATTTCTTTTTAGGTAGACCTATTTTTAAAGATTCTTTAAAAATATAATATTGTCCAGCTCCAGCAAATTTGAACTTCTTGAAACTAAAGAGGGTGTATTGTGTTCAGATTTTTGAAGATTTTTTTAAGCGATGGATTTAAAAAGAGTTTTTAGATTTATGAAGATTTATAAAATCTTATAGATTTATATAAATTTTAAAAGCTAAACTTTTAAGAATTTTTAAAAACAAATAATAAACTTGTGTGGATTCTCGTAGAATTTAACAAACAATTTATAAGCTATCAATAGATAAAAAAGTTATAACATAAAAAATCTCAAGTTAAGTTTTATGTGTGTACCAAATCTTTAAAGATATAATGTATAATGAATGAATAATTCTTAGGAAAATACTTGGGTCCGATCTAGTAGTTCGTTCGATCTCCTCAAAATATTTTTAACAACATCAATAGTAATCTTAACCGTTTAATACTTGAATTAACCAATGAAGATCATCTATACAAAAAATCAATATAAAAAAGATTGTTTGCTCGCCCGAATGCATCGAACAAAATGAATGGATTATCATAAAAGCTCAGGAACTGTCCATTTGGTTTGATGCATTCGGGCAAGCAAACACTCTTTTTTTACATTGATTTTTTGTATAGATGATATTCATTGGTTAATTCAACTATTGAACGGTTAAGATTACAATTGATATTGTACACATAGCCTAACTTGGAGATCGAACGGTTAAGATTACTACTTATTAATAACAACAACTTCATATATATTATCAAATCAAAATCGATTAACTCAATCATACTCAAAATCCACTATATAATTCAACTCAAAATCAATATATATAACTCAAATAAAACTATTAAATTAACTCAAAATCAAGATATATACACATATACGTACCTATATATAGCTTCACAAACTAATTTTGGACAGATTTCGACGACACCCAACAATTTCTACAACACCTAAACTTTTTCTCCCGTTTCTTTTTTCAAATGAGTTGTTGTATAGATCTGGAAATATAAGGACTTTTAGCCGAAGAAATTATATATTTCGTCGGCCAAACTTTTAAAATTTCGTCGGCTATAGTTTACAGACTATAGACGACGAAAAAATTATTTTAGTCGACGAAAATATATTTCGTCGCCTAAAAGTCCACTTTAGCTGATGAAAATTTAGCTTAGCAGACGTTTTTTTTTCGTCGGCTAAAGTAGACTTTAACTGACGAAAAAAATTTCGTTGGTATGTTTTTTTTCCTCGTTATAATATTTATGCTGGTATTGTCTCCTCTACAAGAACACATATGAAGATACCTCAAACCCTAATTAGAAATAACTACTAACTTTGATTTTGGGGTTTGTTGTTTGATTAATTCGATAGTTCAAATTAAAGTTGCAGTTTAGATTTTGTTGTTCACCTAGAATTTGAGATGGTGCTATATGTATTTGTGTGTGTATACATATATCCTAGTTTGCTTGTTATTGATTTTACGAATGAAACCCAAGATTTTATTTTATAAGAACCCAATTTTAGTAAGGAAACCATCACTGTATAGTGCTACCATATGTGATACTCCACTTTCATGAAGTCAATATGTAAAAATAGAGGATCACAAGACGGTGTTAGTGAATGTTGTAGATTTAATTAACTAATATTTTTTTTTAAAACACATTGAATGGTAGATAAGATTAAAAAAAAGAAAAAGAAAAAAGGATGTGTGTTTATAAAATAGGTTGTGTATTTCTAAAAAGGGTAATTAAGGAAGTTAGAGGATGTGTATGTGTATTAAGCATATGATGTGTATCTAATAATTAGACATGTGTAAATAAAATTTTTCATTTATATATGATTGGCTGAGAGCTGCAGGGTTTCTCGGAGCACGAAGCCATGAATATACCAACCCCATTTAGAGAGAAAAAAAAGTCTCATGCTTTTTGCGTTCTGGGTGTGTTTTGATTTTTGAAAGCTCAAAGCTATTTAGGGTTTTATTTGAAGTCAATCAATGGTGGTGGGATTTTGTTTGTAGGAATCGTTATGTTGGTTTTGAAACGTCAAGGCGCCGTTAACTCTTCAAAGCTCCAGCCATTTTTACCTCTTCTCCCTCGATTCACAGGGATGGCCGCTTATTTGTACAGCCATAACTGTAAGGGATTATTCCACTCCCAGTCCCCGATTCCGCCGCCGCAGAAGCCGTATTGGCCGTTGGATCGGCGGCGGATTCCGAAGAGTGAGAATTTGAGGGTCAAGTGTTGTGTTGGCAGTGAGAACAATAAATTGAAGAGTAATGCCGTAAGGGATGTGGATTTGGAGCTCCGGAGATCCGGTTCGGTTAGGTTGCCGGGGAGGAAGATTAACGGTTTTCACAGCCAGAGTTTGAGGCGGGAGAAGAAGATTGTGGTGGCGGTTGATGTGGATGAAGGTATGGAGGTTTCTTTAGTTTCGGTTTTGGTTTGTTTTTCGATGATTGATGTTGTGTTTGTGTTTTTGTGGTGTGCAGTGTTGGGGAATTTTGTGTCGGCGCTCAACAGTTTCATTGCTGATCGTTACGCGGAGAACCATTCAGTTTCCGAGTATCATGTGTATGAGTTCTTCAAGGTATTTTGCCCGGAAATCAAGTGATTGAGCTCAGGATGTTTTACATTGCATTTTCGTGGATATTGTTGGGGAAATGTTTACGTTTTGCTGAGCATATTGTGATGGATTGTATTGTTTCTGTTGCAGATATGGAACTGTTCCCGTGATGAAGGTTCTGATTCTGTGCCCATTATCCTTTTTACTGTCCTGCATTATAATGTGGTTACGTAACCATTGTTATCATGATCAGCATTTTATGATGCCTAATGACATGTAGGAGCTCTTTAGAAAAGAATAAAGGGGGGACTTTTAGCTGCTAAACTAGTTGACCTTTCACATATAATGAATTACATCTGGGTTGCGGTCGTATTTGATTGTCAAGGTCAAATAATCTGGTGCATAACTGTTGATTCAGTTAGACATTTGACTTGATCAACTAGATGTCTTAGAATAAAGTAATCTCTTAGTTCTGTGAACCCTTTCAACATAGATCATACAGTTATGTTATATATATTCCAGGTAGGAAAAAATTTATTAGAAACTTATGACCTGATAATTTGTTTGATATTGCTTTGTGACTTGTACCTGCAATGCTATACCTTGTTATGTCTTCCATCATTTCTTAGAAATATTTAGGTGGTTGATATTATGTAGTTTGTTTACAGCCGACCTACGTGTTCACGAGTTCTTTAAAACACCATATTTCAAGACTGGGATCCACCCACTCCCAGGTGCTAAGGAGACGCTTCATAAGTTGTCAGGGTTTTGTAACCTGTCAGTTGTGACGTATGTACAATCAGCTGAGATCCTTTCATATTGATTATGTTACCTGAGCATGGACTAACATGTTTCGGCTTGTCTGCAAAAATTAAAAGGTCTCGCCAGAATGCAATCAAGGACCATACAATTCAATGGATTGAAGGTCATTTTCCGGGACTATTTCAGGAGATTCACTTTGGGAACCACTTTGCTCTACATGGAGAGTCAAGGCCTAAGTCAGAAATATGCAGGTATATTACGGATTCTACCCTCCAACCTCCAACTCTTCCATATTGTCTTAGAATTTGCCAGTCCAAAGTGTGTGTGGTGTTCAAGAATCCTTTTTCCCAAACCCAAATCTTATGGTGCATGTTTGCATTTTCTGTGGAGTCTTCTAGTATAGTGTTCTGTTCTGATGATATGGATTTGCAGGTCTCTAGGAGCAACGGTTCTGATTGATGACAATCCAAGATATGCACTTGAATGTGCTGAAGTTGGGATCAGGGTTCTACTTTTTGATTTCGAGAACTCATATCCTTGGTGCAAGACTGATTCTGTTGATCTACATCCCCTAGTGACCAGGGTTCATAACTGGGAAGCAGTGGAGAAGCAATTAATGGCATGGGTTACTTTGTAGGTTTTTCTGACACCTTACAAGATTGACCGCTAGTTTTTCATGATACAGTGTGCTCATTCTAAAGCTTGGCAATCGCCTCATGGAAAAAACCAAACTGTATTAGTCTTGATTAAGAAACTTTATGAAGTCAGGCAAATAGGTTTGTTTTTTCTGGTGAAAACTGTCATAGGAGATGATGAGAGGTGAAGAAAAACGATCCCCTCTTCTGAGTCCCTTGAAGTAAATACTGGTTCTCAGATTGTTACTTGTGATGGAAAGCGCACAATTGGTATTGCCAGATAAAATGTCAACTGGTCTAGACAGGACTGGTTTTTGTTCCACCTTTTTATATTTAGGAAGATAGTAGGGGTTAAAGGGAAAACTCGAAAGAGATGTATATATGGATGATGGCGAAATTAATTCAAAAAATTTAATTCATGTGTGATTTCATGAAGGCTGTTTGAAGTCAGTTTTTGTTTAATTTTGAAGTGTATCCTCCCGAATTGTAATTTTGATTTAGTGTATTCTTTATCAAACGTCCTAAAACTAAAAGGGCAAGGCGCGTTGCCGTCTCCAATTGAACGACGCAAAACTGCAAATAGATGTTCTAATGTAGAAAATGCTACCCTCTGTCACTACCCATGCAAATTTGCAGTCCATCTCCTAGACTCCAACCTAAAATGTGTATATTATTATCGGATAAATGTCTATTTAGTACTAATTATAAGAGCTTATTACTCGTTCCAATGAAAATTTCATTCAATGTGGATGAGGCAACCTCTCATTTTCACGTTGCAACATTTGCTTCTAATGTTCTAAATACGAAACAAAAGTTAATATTTTGCAACCTAAAAATGGGTGTATGAAGTTCTATCTCGCCAATTAAAGTCATTTGGCAAAAATGTTCCGAACCTCCCATTGCAGATGACCAAATTTATGTAATATTTTCTAACCCTAAATCTGTGACATGGCTACACCTATTCTCTCGCCCTTATGATTTAATCCTTTTGTGGCAAACGAGTTTTTTCGTCGGCAATACATGGGTCAATTAGAAGCCATGAAGGCATGAACTCATGGTTATGCAGAGACATGACCAAGCGTGTCAAGTTCATTATTCACAATGTTATTTTGCATACAAAAATGTAGCATTAGGAAGCTCCTCCAGTTTGCAAGTGTGCATTTTCCACCAAGGTTAGAAAGCTTTGCAAAACCTTGTCATTGGAGCCCGTTACATATTTTATATGCGACTATGCCACACTACGTAGTTCTGTGGTTCTGCTGAGGAGCTGTTTCAGATCAAATTGCGCAACTCCATGAAACTTGATGCGAAATTGAGTCTACATATGAAGACAGGGAAAGTTGATCATTTGGACCACTCGGCCTTCTCCATTACCTTGATACCATATGCTTGTATGATATCCATGGCTGCAAAGACCACAAATTACTACATTTAGACCCTTGTTGATAAATGACTAATCTTAAAACAAACAAGCTTGATTGTTTGGTTACCTGGGACATATACTTCAGGTTCAAGAGGCCTCAAGACACCTCTTGTTTTGATCTTGTTTCCAAGTATGAGCTGCAAAAACAAAATTGAGGTAAACTCATTTAGGCATTATTATCTTCCTCTCTAGTCTATAGTGTAATGGATAAAAATGTGCAACAAAGTACCAGAGCTCCGATGGCTGCCGGGATACCAACAGTGTAAGCCATGGCGGTGACCATTTTACCATTCCTAATAGTTCCAAATTCCAGTAAAGTGGCACTGTGTTTCTCTTTGAGTTTGGAATCCGGGAACTCAACCTCCATTTCATGATGTAAAAGCACCATATCCTGTGATCATAAATCCCATAAGTTGCAGTTGCACATAATTTTGGCCACTAAAATCTGTACTTCAATTTACCTGTTCTGTGCTGGAGTATGCTAACCTATCTTCCATGAGGAGACAGCTGACATCAAAAGCACTTTTGCAGGAGGCAGGAATTTCTTTCTGCTCATGTAGTCCCAAAAATCTATTCCGCACAAAGGAACATTTCAGTCCATTTAAGCATTACTTGGTATAGAATTAAAGGAAAATGGTAAGAGATAATGAGCATACATTATAGTTTTAGCTGCCCTTACTGCAGTTTCTTGGTCTTTGCTGTATCCAAGGCTGATAATCCTTTCACTGATGGATTTCTCTCCTCTCAGAGATCCATCTACTTCTTCGCTTTTGATTTTGAGAAGATCGGACAAGAAAATCTCAAATGTGGGTTTCTTTCCATCCTTAAAAAGTGGATGAGGTTCGGTTTCAAATAAACCAATTCTTGACAGTATTCCCATTATTTGGCCAAACCCTATTCGAAAGATCATGCGAAATGGTAAGAAAATAGCACACTGAGTTAATCACCTGATGTCTTTGTTATCCTACTTAACAAATCATACTCAACACTCAAGCTAAGTATGTACTCAAGCGTTTATGTCCAAAAGTTAATCTAAAGGGTTACACGTGCCATACCTTCATAGCGAAGGGTTCCACGAAAGACGGTTGATGCTTCCTTTCCAATGCCATACAAGTCCCCATAAACTAGTGAATTACGATTCGGAAGGCCTTCAAGCGCAAAAGCTGGGAGACCAGGCATCCGATATTTCACTGCTGAATCATATAGATTCTTACCTGTAATTTTGTGCCATTTAAGTGAAGACAGAACAAAGACCTCGTAAAATATTGACGTCTTCCTATGTTAAATAGAACTAATTCCATATTGGGTATAGTCAATTAACAGTGGACTTATCATCAGTTTCTTTCACTTACCATCAACATTTATAATTTCACCGTTCGATTTATAGGTGGCAGGATTGCGTCCAGCTCGGATAGCTCCTGCAGGACTCCAGCTGAAATGGTAGATTAGTTACTTCCATAGGACTAAAATCAGAAGTTAAAACTCTGTACTTGTGTGTATTGTTACCACTTATACAATCGAAGCTTGACTACCATGAAGTAAGGATGTACACAATCAAATATATACCTGAACTTATATGCTAGAGGATTGTTTGCAGCAGCTGGAGATGGAAGTCCACCACAGTAAGAAATAAAAGACACTATTTTCCCCTTGCGAACATGTGCTTGGTTGATCATCTTCATCGCCATCATGTGATCTGAAGTAGGACAGAATAATGGAAGGAGATTTCATGCCTCAGAATTTTTTATAGAAATATATTATGAAGGAATTATCCATGGTCAGCTAAATCATTACCTATCCCAGGGTCCAACCCCAGCTCACCAAGAATCGTAATACCAGCAGTCTTTGCCTTTTCATCTAGCTTTGACATGGCTTCATCAACATAGCTAGCAGTAACAAGGTGTTTTTTGAGCTGCATGAACAGATGACATATTCTTAGCTAAAATAAAATCAAAATAAATAACAGATCCCAATGCAAGAAGACTCCTGTATCAGTCATGACTAGTAATCTTTCATGATCTCTATGCTTCTGTTCTTTACAACAAAAGTAAAATTGACTTTTGAGACGATGTATAGTACCTCAATACATGCAGTTGCTACAGTAACATGACAAAAAGCAGGCAGTAAGCTTATAACAACTTCAGCCTGCATGATGGAAGCAAAGAGGTAAAGAGAATTGACAATTTAGTTAAATATAATATGTGAACAAGAATGCGTAGAAATTTTCTCAAGTATGCATAATTGCTCTCTCAAGCATTAATCCCGGCATTTTATAGTACACTTTCAGCATATCTGTTCAGTCTACTTCAGTTAAGTAGTTACCTCTGATATATACTTATGAAGAGTACTAGTGTCTGACACATCAAGCTGAACTGGGTTTGCATTTGGAATACCTTCAGTGATCTGCATCCAATCTTTTAGTATCAAACACTCAAATGCAAAAGAATTATATATATATATATAACCTTGCACACCATCCCTTTCTACACACTCACATATTGATAAAAAAGTTGAAATGAAGATGATCGTTTCTGACTTATTTTTGCAATAAGACTAACAATGTTATTTACCTCTTCAGCATCCTTTAGATAGAGAGATGCAACAGTAACTTGCACATCAATGTTCTCCTCAAAGTCACCTTCCATGCATGTTTTATACCATTGTTGGGAAGACATTCCACCAATTGATGCTAGAATTTCAGCAGCTGGTTGACAGACCCGCCCTGCTCCAATGATTAAAACCCCAACCTTCTTTTTTGTGTCATTTTCCTTCTTAGCTCCACCATCCTGGACTTTACCGACCCTCAGTGAAATCCTATTTGCCTCTTGTTTTAACACTTGATTTTCATTTGGATTCGCAAGAGAAGTCAAAGAATCGATAATTTTATTCAGAACTTCCTCATCATCTGCACCGACCTGTTCATAGCAATGCACATGCAAGGTATCTAAGTATGTAACCTAAAAATTTTAGTTTATCAGATTGAAATTATGCTGCATATAAATTCAATTCCAGAAATTTTAAAGACAGAGCTAATTGGGCAGATAAAGAAAGAGGATGGAAGTAGCATATTCTCTATTCTATGATCAAACTGGACTTGGGGCATACTCACTTCGAGTTCTGAGTATGACATAGCATGAGAACTTGGACCAACTTGACACTTCACCAAATGAAAGGATCCATTTGCAGCTTCAATAATATCTAAGGCCTCATTAATCAGAAATTGATCAAACAAGTGACCACTGAGAGATACCTGTCATTTAGAGTGAATTCATCAATATTCATCAATGATAAAGGAGGAGAAAATGGCAACATCCATTTTCATGATTAAAAAAAACTCTTAGACACTTACTAATGTGGTGTGCTTCTTGTTAAAGTGGTGACTAGCTTGATCTTTTGATGTTTCTCTGCAAATGCAGAGAGATAACATGTGACTAGTCCAATAATTATTAGATCAGCATAGAAAAGAAAAGTAAGAAAATGCAAAACAGGCAAGTATTTACAATGGGATACGGCACACGAGATGGATCTGAAACTTACTCTGAGTCATCAAATTTTCGCATGCGAGAAATGTATTCATACAATGGAGTAAGTGTTCCTCCATGAGCTATGCAAGCTTTCATCAAGTGTGCAGGTAACTTTTTAATGTCTTTCGTAGAAGCCAAATAGCCAACAAATTCGGATAATATGTCTCCAAAGTATTTGGAAGCCTTTCCACAACAAGTTTCATGAAAATGAGAAGTGTTTCACTTTCAGGTCTTGATGTTTCCTAAGAACTATTACAATTACTGAACAAAATGCTTTGAAGAAGGGTACCTCTTTTGCAAATTCTGTTGGGAGAATGTCCACAGCTGAACATACCACACCATCACCTTCCATGTCCTGATGGTAAGAATCTTTTACCGGATCATATCTGAGACCATGGTTGAAGATGATACATAACATAAATTGTTTATTATTTTGAACAATTCTTATATTGTTGATACTATACCTGAAGAACGGTGAGTCAATTTGTGTGGTTTGATTAACAAACTGTATTGATCCATCTATATCACAAGTTATATCAGAGATGCCAACAAGTTTACATCCTTTCCTTGTTAAATCTTGAAACTGCTTGGTACTCATTAATCGTGGAAACCTTTTTTCCCAATACATACAATTCACTGCCAAAGAAAGGAAAGAATAAAATAGTGACATATGTTTCTACGTAAACATTGAGTCATCAGTATGAACAGTAATAGACTAGTAGCATATTATTTGCTGGATAAGTGTAAACTGTGTAATACAGACCAATAACAGATGCATAAGGAGCTATCTTTTCATGGAAAACTGGGTTGTAGTGTTCCGGATGTGCATAATAATCAGCCTGCAATACAGTACAATAATTTGGGTTAGTATCTTAGATTATGACAGCAATCAAAGTAGATAAAAACTAACAGAGTGAACTTACTTTGTCAAATGATTTTTTGGGATCTTTGTGTTCGACCATGTCTTTACAAGTCACAATACAACCATATACTTGGAAGACCCTCTTTGATGTCCTGGTGGGTTGAGCAACATCCTGGTGGTTAACCAAAAAGGACAACATGTGAAACTCAAGGACAAGAAGGAATTCCTCATAAACATTTATGCAGAAAGAGTGGTTCACACCGTTCCAAATTCTCCTGGAAGTCTGCTTGGCTCCACAAAAGTATGAGGAAGAAGCTTAAATATCTCCTGTGCACCAGAAGAAACTACAGCAGGGAACAAATTGTGATAGAATGATTAGAATCAGTTCAATAGAACTAGTAAAGTCCTACATAAGAGCTGAGAACAGTTTGTTACACAAGTGAGACAACCGCAGGAAATGCACTTGTATATATAATAGCCATAAGATTAGTTCTCGGACCAGAGAAGACATTAGAAATATGAAGCAGAAAGTTGACAACATTGTTAATGGCAACGAGAAGAATGTCGTATTCAATGTACCATTTCCTGAACCGGTGAAGACAAAGACAAGAGGGCAGATTCCTGCCGGCAATCCCAGAGTTGCTATCTCTTCTCCAACAGAAATCACTGCAGCCTTGGCAGCAGCCAAAGATGAATACATATATGGAGCCCCCAACGAAAGAAATGGTGTCGAATATCCAAGACTTAGGTACCCTTGAAAAGCAAAACATTGTCAGAAAAACAGCAGCAAACAAAGGTCGAAATCAACTAAACATCATAAACAAGAACTGTTTTGGATAAGAAATGAAAGCACAGATGATCCACTATTTTAAGCTCTAAAGTCGCACACATTAAAAGGTAAACTAGCTAAAGCTGAAAATACTTTTCTTGACCCCCAAATTCAATCATAACAAACTGATAAACCAGAATCCAGTCACATACTTTGTCCTAAGCCGCGCAAAAAGTCGATAAATCCAGCTCTACCAGCAAACTTGCCAAATGCAAGCAATCTCTTCCCATGATCCCCAACAATTAGCTCATAATCATACAAAGAAACCCTTTCTTTTAGAATCTGCACACCACATATATCAAAACAACCACATCACTATATTCATGCACAACAAGATCAAAGAAGATTCGATAAACATCACAGTCCATTAGAAAGTAGAAACCAATACCTTATCCAACAATGGCATGTTTTCTTTCTGTGCCTTGTGGGTATGTGAGAAAAACGCATAAGCTCTATCCGGAAGAATCATCTCCGGCTGCACCAAAATCACACACAAAATTTAAACAGCAACTCAAAACCAAAATTATTACTCACGATTAGTTATAAAACATTAGCACACCTTGGGTTGTTTGATCCCCAAAATGAGGCCACATTCCTTCAAGTCCTCTGAAATTTCACATCCAACTTCTTCATACAATGCATCATGATGGATGCGCTTCGTCGACGGCTGCACAATGATCCTAGAGACTCCGGTTTTGTCACTGCCACTGTGAAGCAGCCGAGCACAGTGAGATGGGGTCAATGGTGCTCTTCTCTCCCACTTGTTGACAGTCTCCGAGACGATCCCAACTACCCCATTCCCAAGCATTGTGCATAAATCTCAAAGCTTTGATCAAAACAAAACTGAAAGCCAGGATCAAAAACAGTTCTGGGTTGTGTGTTGTAACTTGTTCTTGTTTCTTGGTTCTTGGTCTGGTGGTTGAGTGAGTCAGAGAGAAAGAAGAAGTTTTTTTTTTTGATTGAGAGAGAAAGAAGAAGTTAGAAAGCGAAAAGTGATCACAAATCACAAGCAAGCAGCTTTTTATGAATATGATAGAGTTTGGTGGAAACGTGCCGTGTGACATGTGTGATTTTGGTATTGAAACCATGATAATGACGCACTGATGTGTCGAAGTGATCGAGATCAAAGTCCCAAGGTGTGTCTAGCTATTTGGATCCTACTCATGGCTTCACTTTCCAAGAGCCAATATGGTGCCGCGTGTCTCTGGTATGGAAGATGACGTTGGTATTTTCCGGTCGGGACAAGTAATCGTGCTTCAATTCCTTGCATCACCTTCATCCCACCATTGCCATTGCTTATCAAGATTGGATACAATACTAATTGTTTCCTTTGTGTTTGGTTTAGTGGGGGGTTACAATTATGTTTTTCTCAATTTGTTTTTGGATCCAATACGAGTTTCTGTTACTAATAATTGGTTGATTGTTAATCTCATACTCGTTCTTGATTGTTCGTGAGGGATGCTTCCGCATTATGGTTTTATACGACGAAGAATTCTACAAAGCGAAAGTTTCACTTACAATTAGTTTTTTAAAACATTGTTCGAACAAATTATGTATGAATGAATGCAAAAGATTACGTGAACCGATTGCTAGTAAGTGAATTCCACACACACATATTAAAAGTTTTGATCGATCTACAAAACGAAACTTGCACTCACGATGACATATTTAAAACTTTGTGCGAAAAAAGTATGAATGAATGCAAAAGATTATGGAGGGTGAGGGCACAAAATCATGTTCTTTAAAAATGGAAGAGGAAAAGGAGAGTTGCTTGTACCATGTATCAAGAATTATGAATTGATGATGCATAAATGATAGATAGGATCAAAGTGGTGGGAACTACGTCGCGTCACTATGCCATAACAGAATCACATTGAAATCAATCTCTTCTGAATTTGGAACCTGTCATTTCCATCAATCAAAGTAGCTATAGCTAGAAGACCAAACATTGCAAGCCAGCAAATATTGCATATTGCTTCTCCATCATCGTCTATCCGTCTAAGAAGCTCATCTGTTTTACCTTTCTCGAAAAAATGTTTGTATGATATGTACAATGACAAGCTTGGCTCGATTCATTGAAGAAATAGTATTATCAAATGAGCTTGCTATAGAATTTGTATCGATGTGCTAGTCATCACGTATTTGGTTATATTTTGATTGTGTAATATCATAGATATTACATCATTTGTGAGTCATAAGAAGTTGCTACAATTTCAAAATAATTGGTTGCATTTTCTTCAGTGACTGTTAAAGGTTAACCCGAGTTCGATAGTGAATGTTGTCACAAATTATACAAGCTTAAACATGAGTTTATTTTTACCTTTATTTATTTATTTAATTATTTTAATAAAATGATGATGTGATCGTCTCGATTAATGACAACTCAATACAACATGTCAACATGAGATCCAGAAATTGAGCCTAACTCGCGGATATTAATTTCTTACATTGGAGTGGTATTAATCTAATTTTGAAGAAGCTAGCCCATAATAGGAAATTTAATCCAAAAGGCTTGCAAAATTAGGGGTGGGCAAAAATCCGATTTTCAACCGAAAACCGAAAAAACCATCTGAAAAAACGGATCGGATAACCGATCCGTTTAAAGCGGGTCGAATAATAGGAAAAACCGATCCGATCCGGTTTGAACCGGGTCGGTTCCGGTTTTGATTAAAAACCGGTCCGAAAAAACCGAATTTTTTTTTTAATATATATATATATATATATATATATATATATATAAACCGAAAAACGGAAAAACCCTAATCGCCTAATCGCCCCTCTCTGTCTCTCCTCTTTCGCCTCGCGCCCTCTCCTCTCTCGACTCGCCTCTTTCGCCTAATCGCCTAATCGCCCGGTTCGCCCCTCTCTCCTCTTTCGCCTCGCCTCTCTCAACTCGCCTAATCGCCCCTCTCTCCTCTTTCCCAGTCTTTCGCCTCGCCTCTCTCGACTCGCCGTGACACGCTTGAGCTGCGTTTGTATTCCTCCGAGAGAAACTGAGAATCCCCAGTCACTCCAATTCAGCGAGACAAGTCAGAGCTTCCCCAACCCCTCTCAGCCTCTCTGACTTTCTCTCGCCGCCGCCGCCTCAAAATGAGCACCGTCGTCCAGGTAAACTCGATTTCTCTTTAATTCTTCTTACTCCGTTTTGTTCTTGCTTCAATTTTTGAGCTAATTTTGAGTGTGGTGCTGTCAATTAGAACATTGAGTTTACTTGTATAGAACTTCAGACTTTTGGTCCATGAACACAGTGGACGAGCTGAGCTGTGAACAAACAGATGGTAGGTTCACATCATTTTTGTTGTTTTCTTCTGATGTTGTTACTCTTTTACATACCTAAATTCTTGATGAAATCTAAATAGTATTCAGTACAGAGTATGTAAAACTGTAAAAATATAACAAAATCAGAAGTACAAATGATTGATATGATTCCTTGTTGACATTCCTAACAGAAGTCCAGATATCCCCAAAACCCTTGACTACATGAGGCAGAACAGCCCCAATGCCTTGCAAGGTGAGGCCAGAAGCAACCCTAATAGCAAAAGACTCACCATAGTCAGGCTTGGAGTCAAGCTTCATGTTGAGAATGGCAAGGCTGTTGTTGGTGGTGTCAGCCTTTCTTGCAGTCTCAGCCAAAAGCTTGTCCTTTCTGCCTCTTCCAGAGGATATGACCCTGAAGAGGGCAGTCTGGAGGTCTCCTATGACCTTGAGGGAGGCTTCTTGGGTGTCCATTCCTTGGGACTCATAGTGGGAGATGAGCTCTTGTGGGGGTGGACAGCTTTCTCTTTAGGGTATTTGGATCTGTGGATTTGGTGGGTTTTTGGGGGTTGGAGTTTGGGGTCAGTGGCTGTTCCATTGCAGAGGGTTTAAGAAATGGTGAAGAGGTCAATTCAATTGTATCTTCATATGAATTGTGACCTCTTACAATTTGTTGGTAATTTCACAATTTGAAGTTAACAAATTAACTTAACTATGGTGTGTATGTGTATGTTATCTACTATTTGAAGTTGGTGATGAACATTTGATGATTAGATTGTTTTTGAGGTTTGGAAATTGGAAATTGTAAACTGAAAGTGAAATTATCCAAATTCGGGTGAAATCCGAAACCGATCCGATCCGGTTTTCGGATGATCCGAAATTCGGATAACCCGGATTTCGGTTTCGAATTCGGATGCATACTTTACAAATCCGATTGATTCGGATCGGATACGGTTTGGGCTCAAAACCGGTCCGGTCCGAATTTGCCCACCCCTATGCAAAATGACTCGAAGTCTCGAACGAAAGCAAAGGGCACTGTCCGGTGTCCATCTTTTCATTAAACAAATTAAGATGGGCCAATGATAACTATGTTTGCTTAGTGTAATCACTAAATCAAGCCTATTTCAAATAGTCCATATTCTCACATCCATTATCCTTTGGAGTATTTAAATTAGATGTATTATGTGAGAACGATGATCCCCAGAAAATGAATGGCTTCGGAGGCAACGAAAAAATATCGATGATTTTTACCCAAAGCTTCAAACAGTGATGGAATTTCGACAAAATTTTTGAAAGGGTCGATCCCCGTTAATATATATTAAATTTTTAAATTTAATACTATAAATACACTATTATATATATCGTAATTAAAAAGAAATTATGACATTAATCAGAAGGTAATTATATCAATAAACACAATTAATAGGAACACAATGCATCAAGTGTTCCGGACACATATTGCTATGGTATTCTTCTTTTATTGTATTGGTTCACGTGTTTGTTGTTTTTAATTTTAATTAGTGTAATAATTTTATTTTATTTTTATTTTTTTCCATCTCAATATAATTTAGAAAATCATATTGGTCAACACTAAATATGACCACTGCCACGTAGTCTTCCCAAACTACCTAATAATTACTCCATAATACAATTAGTACAAGGAGTATGTGGAGATCAAGAAGAAGAAGATATGGAACATAATGATGATCGGAGATTGCATGGATGCTACTGTAATCAGTGGGAATCACAATTATATAGATGGTTGGACGACATTTCGCTCTGCAACATTTGGTAACACTCTTTGCTTCATGTTCTTCATTAATCGATTCTTCTATTTTGTTTCCTTAATGAGCAAACAGGGGAATTTTGAAGTTCTCTTGAATTTTTGCAGTACTTCTTAGACCTTGTTTATTTTTCATGTGTGTTCGTTTTGGACAAGCCCTTCTTCTGAGACTAAATGGATATATTGTACTTACCAGTGAGATATGAATAGTGATTTTCCAACCAATTTAGTTATGGTAATCTCATTATAATGGTAAATGAGACATTAATATTAAGGTCTATATATGGTCCCAATATATGCGAGTTGCAAGTCTAGTGTTACATAAATTCTTATATGTAACACTAAGAATCATAGGTTCTTATATTAGTCTAGTCTAATATAAAATTGAAACATAGGTTCTTATACTCAGAGGTTTCCTGACCAATTCAATTTTACAAGGTATTTCGGCTATGCATTCAACTGGAACATGCATGTCAAGATAAATAATAAAAATTGGTCAGGAAACCTCTGAGTACAAGAACCTATGTTTCTGTTATTGTTTTAGCTCGTAGGTGTTTGGGTGTAAAATACACTTTTCTGGACAGGCCGTGTTCTGGACCAATTTAGTGGTCCGGTAATGTGTTGATCGGGATCTCGGGAGATATTCATGATCAGGGTCATATTAGGCCTATCTTAGAGGGCAAATAATCATAGAGACAAGCCCAAATGGTTCTTGATTTACCATTGATTATTGATCATTTTGGTAGTTAGATGGTACCTTGATTATTCAAAGAAACAGAGGAGATATCATGGTCTTAATTGTTTGATGAAGAGTTGCAGGCAAGATGTGCATACTAAGATCTCGGGGTTTATAAGGATCTTCTACTTGATATGCCTTCCTTAATTGAGTTTGGTGGGCTTTATGGGATTTCATTCCTTAATGGGTGCATGAGATCACGTCAAGAAGGAGGATTTTGATGTGTATATACGAGAGTGGCTTTATGGTTCTTGGTCAATTAGTATTGCATTTCTTAATTGAATTATATTGCATGGCGTATCCAGGCCTAATTCAAGACATGCATGGTGTGTAAGAGGAGCCAGTTAAGACGTATGTGATGGCGAGAAGATATGTCTGAAAGATATTAGCTAGAAGACGTACATATCTAACTGTTAAAAAGTTAGATTTATGGTTGCTTAAGGAATTCTTTAAAGATCCGAAGAAGATTTGATATGCCTTGATCCGTAAATAAGAATAAATCCTAGTGTTCACTATATAAAGGGGTCAGGGTTCAAGATCATAGAGACATCTAAGCGATTCAACACAACTTTTGCACACTGCAAAACAAGTCTCTCCGGAGCACCTCTACCAGAAAAATTCCTCGAATCTTTTTGTCCACCGAAGCCCTATCCGTAGGCATTCCCCGCTGCTACTCACCGAACCCTGACCCGTCGGCATTATCCGCTACTACCTCACCAAAGCCTCATCCATAAGCACTATCCGTTTCTACTCACCAAGCCTCATCCGTGAGCAAACAGTCCATCACCGCTTCATAAAACCCTATCCGTATGAGAATACCAGTAAAACCATTGTTGGAGTGAGAACTCTAGCAAATATCTCTGGTTTGTCAGAGGATCCTTTGACGAACGACATGCAATCCTGAATTATAGCTCTGCTCAACCACTTCGGTCCGAGTAAGATACGTCCGCTTCGCAAGGAGAGGAGAAAAATCCTAGTTGCTCTTCAGCTAGGTCTATAGAACCTATATGCAGGCCTGACCAACGCCTATACAACAATCGTTTGAAGAGAAGTCAGAAGACGAACGCGCATCAAGATCAAAGTTGTACCTGACCCATAGATACTGGCACGCCCTCAAGCTTGATTGTTCGAAAAATCCATTTTCACATCGAACAGTAGGTTGGCTATGTTTGCAGTTTTAAGCTCTTGTCCATGTTCAAAATTCAATTTTACAAGGTATTTCGGCTATGCATTCAATTTTACAAGAACCATTATCACGCACTCATGACTCATGCATTCTTTCTTGTGCAGTGCTATATATACATGCAGCCTGCTGCTGAAAGGGTACGTAACGTGGCTTGAGTGGAAAGGTCTCAACTCGTTTAGGGATACCGTTCTATGGGGAGTACATGAACTAAAGGGGCCTAAGCGAGTCGCCTGAACCGGATTAAATCTGCCGGAGTAATCAAGTACTGTTTGATTTTTAACGAGTCGGGTCAGGCTGTGAAGTACCTTCACAGTAGCTAGGGCAGTTTGTCATATAGGAATCTTATATGGTTACCATCTACTGGTGTCAAATATACTGATCGATATTAGCAAGAGGGTTTTAGCCATCCCTTCTTCTTCTTCTTCTTCTTCTTCTTCTTCTTCTTCTTCTTCTTTTGTTCTTCACTTGAGCGCTTAAGTAAGTTTTAAATTTTTGATTGAATTTTGAGCGCCAAATGATGAAAATTTGAAATTGTACTTAAACGAAAATAATTTTCGTCGCTTAAATAAATAATTTCCATCGCTTAAGCCAAAGAGCCTAAACGACAGAAAGTTCCATGACTTTCATAATTCCGTCATTTAAGAGCTTCTTAAGCGTCAAAAATTTTTTAACTTTAAAAACTTCGGTCGTTTAAGACTTTTTTTTGTAATAGTGTTTGATGTTTCATTATTATACGTGTATCTAGTCTTTGATTCTACTAGCTAGATTCCATTAAGGAAGAGTATCCATTAAGTACGTTTATATGTACTTATATATATATATATATATATATATATATACTTATATATATACTTATATATATATATATATATATATATATATGGTTCGTCATTTCTTTGTCAGCTATGTAAGCATAGATATTATGCTTCAAAATCTATTGAAAATAGACTTGGCAACAACTTAAGTTATCCGAGCAATTAATGTGAATCAGAAGTATCTCATGTTTGGCTTTTAGAGATTATTTTGTTCTGAATCTCTTGCTTTCAGAGCTTGTGTTCCTTGCTGGTCACGTAGTTTTCAACTTTCAATGTATATATGCAGTTTGCAAATTAACTGCTTTCATCTTGGTATCACATCTTCGAAATAGTGAGACTAAGACTGCCCTTGGTTGCGGTAATAAACAAGAACAACAAACATGAAATAATTCCCTTTTATAATTTGAATAAGCCAATTGTGTATTTGAACTTATGGATATTGATTTCTTGGCCTAGCTATTTGTTAATATCTAGCGAGAACAAGTTAGCATATAATTATATATTGGTGGTGCCGGAAGAGTCAGTCAATAAGTTGAACCGGCGAGAAAGGTACATCTGCAGACAAAGAAGGCTAGCTATAAAACTGTTGTAAAGAATCTGGACCTGTGAAATATATCGGCAAATATATTAGGACAAACTCAATAATATTGAAGCACACATTGTCTTTGTCCCCCGTGATTTTTCACCAGACAAATACACAAGTTGCAATCCTGCAAATATCATGTTTGTCTAAACTTTCTTTATGTGTGAAATTTGCAATGTTGTGTAATCTAGCTAGTTGTAGTTGTTAACCGACACTTATGAATTTTAACTTAGTATACATTGTTAACCGACGTATTCACGTAATTTCTTTTTGCCTCTATGTTTGTAAGTGCATGATTCTCAATTTGCTCCTCGATCTATAGTGCTATTAGGCTTGTCTCCTAATAATATATTATTGTTTCGAGGTTTTATCCCATTCCTTTGATAGTGAAATTCAAGCTACTGTTCGTTCTATTTTCTTGTCTTCATCATTTGAACTGAGACCATTCCTTTCATATCTTTTGGGAGTCTTTATATGTAAAGCTCAAACAACAATTGAGATCTCACATTACCAATTTTGTACATGACTTCCCTCTTGAACAAGGTAAGCAATATGTTTCAGATTACCTTCCTCCCATACCTATTCTGAATCCTGCTAGCATGAAGCTCCATTATAGAACCAAAATCAGAGATACACAGATGAATAATTAAACATATCTGTTCTATAAGAACATGAAATACCAACATTTTCTGAGTACAGTCCCCTTTCCCTTGATCCGCTTTGGAACTTTTCAACGAGACAAGAGTCGCAACAATACGAACTATAAAGTCTCCTATATATTCCCGTGAGTTTAGAATAGATGAAAAACAAAAAAAATTCTGATATTGAAGAAATCCTTGACTTTTCAAAAGCTTAATTATAAGAATCTGTGTTACTTAATCAGACATTAAAAGTAAGCAAAACCATGCAGCTAGCTTACGTTCCCAAAGAGATTATTTAAGTCTGCACCAAGTTACAAACACTTATGCTGCTCTAGTGATCTCTTAAATGTTTAAGTCAGTTTTGTCTCTCACTGAGTCCCCTATGAGCTATGCCTTCCTCCAGAGCAAAAGTGCTTTTGCAGCTTCTGCTTCTCTGCATGATCTTCTTCTCAACAACAAAGGCTCTCCACAATTCTTCTTCATCATCAACAACTAATACCCTCAATACCCATTTGTCTTCCATCAAGTCCTTCTGCAAGTCCACACCATACCCTGATGTCTGTTTCGACTCACTGAAGCTCTCAATCTCCATCAACATCTCCCCCAACATCCTCACTTACCTCCTCCAATCCCTCCAAATTGCGCTATCCGAAGCCACAAAGCTCTCCGATCTCTTCTACAAGGCAGGACTTTACTCGAACATAGTTGAGAAACAAAAGGGAGCAATCCAGGACTGCAAAGACCTCCACCAGATCACACTCTCCTCCATACAGCGATCGGTTTCTGGAGTCAAGTCATCGAACAGCAAGAAACTAAGGGATGCAAGAGCCTATCTTAGTGCTGCCCTCACAAACAAGAACACTTGCTTGGAAGGCTTGGAGACTGCTTCTGGTCCTATGAAGCCAACCCTGCTCAGTTCCTTAACTAGTACATACAAGTATGTCAGCAACTCTCTTTCTGCTCTCAAGAATCAAGTGCCTAGTCCAAAAGGCCGCAAAAGCCGACGTCTGTTGGGAGTTCCAGCATGGATTTCTAGGAGAGATCGACGGATATTGGAGAGCTCTGGTGACGAATATGACCCGAGTGAAGTGTTGACAGTATCTGCTGATGGTAGTGGGAACTTCACCACCATCAGTGATGCTGTTAGTTTTGCTCCAAATAATAGTTACGACAGGATTATTATCTATGTCAAAGAAGGGTTTTATGATGAAAATGTGGAAATCCCAAGCTGGAAGACGAACATTGTTCTTCTTGGAGATGGAAGTGACATCACTGTCATCAGTGGTTACAGAAGTGCCGCTGATGGTTGGACCACTTTCAGATCTGCAACACTCGGTAAGTATCAAAACATATTTTGTTTTATTGCATGTTCATCACTAATCTTGTTGACATTTAGGAACAGTAGGGTCATCAAAATTTGTTGAAGGAAATGATGAAGCAAACTATTTTCGTTCCTTCTTTTCAGAAAGGTTGTTAATGGGTTTCTAAGTTTGAGCTGATTAATCACACCTAGCTTTATCGCAACTTCCTAAACTTTCAGCTGTATCTGGGGAAGGCTTTCTGGCAAGAGACATAGGCATTGAAAACAGAGCAGGACCAGAGAAGCACCAAGCAGTTGCATTGAGAGTAAATGCAGACCTTGCTGCATTGTACAAGTGTGCCTTCAGCGGTTACCAAGACACAATGTATGTGCACTCTTTCAGACAATTTTACAGAGAGTGTGACATCTCAGGGACCATCGACTACATATTTGGTAACGCCGCTGTTGTAATCCAAGACTGCAACATTGTATCGAAGATGCCAATGCCGGGACAGTTCACCGTTATCACAGCACAATCCAGGGATGCCAATGAGGAGGATACCGGAATCTCAATACAGAATTGTTCAGTTGTGGCTGCTGATGACTTGTACAAGAACAAGGACAGTGTCAAAAGTTACTTAGGCCGTCCGTGGATGGTGTACTCTAGGACAGTTTTCCTAGAGTCCTACATTGATAACTTCATTGACCCGAGTGGTTGGAAAAATTGGTCTGGGGATCTAGGCTTAGACACTTTGTACTATGGAGAGTATGAAAATTATGGACCAGGTTCAGGAACGGACAGTAGAGTAAACTGGGCAGGGTATCATATTATGGACTACGATGATGCCTCAAAATTCACAGTATCAGAGTTCATTGTAGGTGATGAATGGCTGCAGTCCACTTCATTTCCTTATGATGATGGCATCTGATCTACTACTTCATTTCCTTATGATGATGGCATCTGATCTACTGAAGTGTTTGTATGAATGTTCTTGTTTCAAAGAAATGAAAAATTCCCTGCAACATAAAAAAGAGTATCAGTGTTTTGTACATTTCAAACAGATGCATGAAGGCTACAATTTAGGCATGGCTGTATGACTGGTAGAGGAACATTTTAACATCAAATGCTAGACATACAATTTACAACAATTTTTTTCCATTTCTAGTTACGTAGTGTCACTAATAGCACACCATCAAGTAGTCGCCAACCGACGAATAATGTGATGATCTAACATGGTAAAAATACGGTTGTTCTAACATTACATGTAATATTGAGCTGTATTTGTCAAATATGCATGACACAAGAGTAGGCTGTTGGTTATAGATAAATAAGAACCTCTGAGAAAGAGAGCCTAGAATTAAAATTGACAGAAGTGAAGTATGTTCATATATAGTTTTGAGTGTGGTAGAAAAGTAATTTGGGGGAGTTGAATTGTGGAGGAAAGAATTCGCAGGCAGTTGCGGTTGGAAAGGAAAGGACACAAGCTGTCATCTTCAACTAACTTGAGAAAAAAATAGAACACCTAAAAACTCTCCTGACCAGACCTCTTCTTTCAATTGCCAAAATAATAATGAGACTCAAATTTCAAACAGAAAGGGCAGAGGGATAAGGAGAGGAAATTTTGGTTAAAGCTGTAGCACCTTCCTCTTTGTACCTCTTTCGCATCATATTTCCCACTCTGTTGTGTGCGGCTGGCCTGAATTGTTAAGGCAGAGTAGCCTACTCTGCCTTAGCCACCCTCAGCAATGGCATTCCAGGATTTCGACCAGATAACTGAGCGCCGAAAGACCGAGAATGCCCGTAAGCTCAAGAAAAGGATTCTCATCGCAGTTGTTGCGGTGATCCTCCTTGTTGGAATTATCGTTGGAGCCATATTCATTGTGAAGAAATTGAAGACGGACGAGGCAACCAAAAAAGATAGAAACCCTACACCATCAAAGGGACCAGATTCGAATAATAATTCAACCAATGATAACCCATCAACTTCTAACAAGCTTGTAGAGCAGATGTGCGGATCAACCGACTACAAGGACAAGTGCAAGGAAGTGTTCTCAAAGAAAAAAGACCCCCTCTCTAAACCCAGAGAAGTCATCAAGGCCATCATCTCTGGAGCCTCCGATGAGGCCAAAAGTGCCTTCAGCAAAGCCAGTGAGATCAGTTTTGACAAAGACGAAGAGAAGAAAGCCTTTGAGGATTGCAAGACACTCTTCGACGATGCCAAGGAAGAACTAGAAGAATCGGTGTATGTAGTTGGCAACACTACCAGTTCTGGGAAAATGAGGATTGGTCTCTTGAACAGTTGGTTGAGTGCGGTCATATCATACGGGCAAACGTGCATCGATGGGTTTCCTGATGGAGATGGGAAGTCTAAAATGACCAAGACCTTGGAGGCCACCAAGGAGCTCGCTAGCAATTCCCTTGCCATGATTTCACTACTTTCAAAAGTACCTGGCAAGGACTCATCAGCAGGTTCATCACGTCGTCTTCTAGCACAGGACAAGGATGGCTTTCCTTCCTGGCTGACATATGACGAGCGAAGGGTATTGAAGAAAAACGATGAAAAGCCCACACCCAATGTCACAGTGGCGAAAGATGGCAGTGGGAACTACCAATCCATTGGTCAAGCATTGTCAGCCATGCCTGAAAAATACGAAGGAAGGTTTGTGTTGTGCTGTTTAATTACTTCATGCATATGGAGTGGTGTCATAGAGTGCCTTAAGAATTTAAACAGTTGTATTCTTATGAACATGCAGGTATATCATCTATGTTAAAGAAGGAGTCTATGATGAGAGTGTTACTGTGACAAAGAAGATGCCAAATGTTACCATATATGGTGATGGATCACAGAAGAGCATCATCACTGGGAATAAGAATTCGGCAGACGGAGTTAAAATGTTCGAAACTGCAAGTTTTGGTATGGCTCAACAATATCATCAAAACGCATACTCGACCTAATGCAAATACAACATGGGGTGTAAGGGTTACTTCATTTCCATGTTAAGCTGTGTATAATATCTTGCTCATTCCTTTCAACCTTGTATTGCAGTGGCCTTAGGAGAAGGTATCATTGCAAAGTCCATGGGATTCAGAAACACAGCTGGTCGTGACAAAAAACAGGCAGTGGCAGCTAGAGTCCTAGCAGACCGTGCTGTATTCCTCAATTGCCGATTTGAAGGGTACCAAAGCACATTGTTTGTACAGGCTCATCGGCAGTTTTACAAAAGCTCTGTTGTTTCTGGCACCATTGATTTTATCTTTGGTGATGCTGCTGCTATCTTCCAGAACTGCTTAATTTACATCCGCAAACCTCAGGAAAACAATTTGAACACTGTTACAGCCCAAGGAAGAACAGACCAACGTGAAACCACGGGAATAGTGTTGCACAAATGCCAAATTCTACCAGACAAAGAATTTGAGTCTGAAAAATCCCAATTCAAGAGTTACCTTGGGAGGCCGTGGAAGGAGTACTCAAGAACCATAGTGATGGAGTCTACAATAGGGGATGTGATTGACCAACAGGGATGGTATGAAATGGATGGAGACTTTGGAAAAAAGACTCTATTTTATGGTGAGTATAACAACGATGGAGACGGTTCCAAGACTGGCAACAGAGTAAAATGGCCTGGCTTCAAGGTCCTTAGCAAGGATGAGGCTAAGCAGTTTACTGTAGGTCCCTTCTTGAAAGGGAATGCTTGGCTCAAGAATAACAAGGGTGTTCCTGTTCGATTTGGCTTTTTTGATAACTAGCTAAGGGCCTCATTTTCATATACCCAAAGAGATCAAAATTTCAAGAGATCAAAATTTCAAGAAAGATTAGTGGAAACATTTGTGTCTCAAAAGTAAGTGATCTAGTCAATTTCTTATTTCAGACTGATGATCAACCAGGCAGAGAAATTGACATCCTTTTGTATCTTGCAACACACTAATATACATTAGCCTTAACATAAAATGAAATACAACAGATGTTCTTCTTGTAGAAAACTAAGAAATGCTAGCGCCCTAGCGAGGTCGTTCATGTACTCATACACTGAATGCTAGGTTTCAGAACTTCGTCACAAAAAGTGGAGACGTTGTCCATTGTAAGTTGAAAGGGTGTATTTTGGTGCTCCAAAGTAGAAAATGGATCCTCTTTTTCTACTTCTTTATGGTAAAGCTCAGTTTCAATCCAATCCCTTCCCTCACTTCTCTTCTCTTGTATGTTTTAAGTTCAACAACAAATACACAGCCTTACATTGATAAGTCTTATATTAACAATACAAGGGGTCATAACTTCATATTAAAATCAAACACAAACAGAGAAGGATCATGTCCTCAATGGCAAATTTCAATGCGTAACTAATCTATGAATCTAAAAACCAATAACCCATTTTGAACGGGGAGGCCTTCATTACAAAAACCATATCATAGCTACGAAGATGCAAAAGATGTATGAAACTTGAAGAGAATTTTAATCAATAAAGCTTCTACTTTCAATTACTATTACCTTCAAATGTCTACCTTTCTCATTCTATTATCAAATGGGTACGAACTACGAAGTTCAGTAACTCTAAATTCTCAGAAAAGTAAAAAGACAGAGACGTTCTCTTTTTCTAAGAGATTCATGGTTGATAAACTTAAAGCAAAACCCTTTAAATTCTTTGAAGTCATAGATATAGTAAGAAAAAGCTTACAAGTTGGGCTGTTGAAGCATCATGATTCACCAGAACGCAATATTGCTTTGTGTACAACTGACTTGGTTGCTCTGCAGTTGAAATGCTTTACACCAAATGAACACTGAACCCAGAAAGACTGCTCTGCCTGTATCAGTAATCAGTTTTTGATATGCCTATGTGGGCCAGGGTTTTTTGGGCTTGTGTGGTTCTTTCTACGGTGTGTTTTTTGTCTTTTCGCCTAGGTGCTTTTATCTATCTATATATAGATAAATTTCGTTTTGTTATGTAATGTTAGAATGAGCTTTAGTTAGAATGGACACTAATATTCTTGATAAATTTCGTTTTGTTATGTAATGTTAGAATGAGTTTTAGAAAACTTGTTTAGTTAGAATGGACACTAATATTCTTGTTTTTGTTCAAATGGTTAGAATGATGATTATAAATGATTATAATCTTTAAAACTCAATATCAAGCTGGGTCTAAGTATATGAATTTTAGTTGTTTGTATCCAAGTATCCAACTATACATATACTTGGTGCTTAACATCGACTATTATTTGTACAAAAAAAAGATTATTCATAAAAACAATTCTGCTATACAGTTTCGCATAACAATAATAGCATACAGATTTGGTAAAATAGGAAATGTCAAAATCATGTGGCTTAGAGGCTCTACAAAATACTGAAACATTCCTCGAAGAGAGACAAAAGTCTGCAAAGCTCTTTGCACTTTGTGTCATGTGAAGCCTTATCCCCTCTGTATAGGTTTGCATGCAGACATATTAGAAATAGTGCTAGTATAAAAAGCAGAAGAAAGAGGACAGGTTTGCATGCAGACATATTAGAAATAGTGCTAGTATAAAAAGCAGAAGAAAGAGGACGGAGCAACGAAGAGAAAAAAAATCAGAAAAAAACTCCTACTACAGATAAAGTTTGTAGAATAGCAGAGTTGTAATATACTAAATATATGTAAATAGTTTCTTTTATTAATAATATTTGAGATGTTCATATTTCATCACCATTTATGATGTTTGTTATATATCAACACAACAAATTCTTTTATCTTTCCATCGTATCAAAGAAACTAGCAATAGTTTTCATGGTAAAGAAGTTTCAGTAGTTATTTATATCTTTACATGTATCAAGAAGTAAGAGAAGATTGTGGTAGACACCACTAGCACATACAAGTAAGTTCATCTTCTTCTTTTTTTCTGGTTTTCGTAGTATGCTTCTAGTCCAAAACATATGAAAACATTGTGATAATTGTGTTATTATTTTTCCTAACTTACAATCTTATATTATTTTTGAAGATTGTTGTTTTAATTAACATGCATGTCAAGATAAATAATAAAAATTGGTTAGGGAACCTCTGAGTATAAGAACCTATGTTTCTGTTATTGTTTTAGCTCGTAGGTGTTTGGGTGTAAAATACACTTTTCTGGACAGGCCGTGTTCTGGACCAATTTAGTGGTCCGGTAATGTGTTGATCGGGATCTCGGGAGATATTCGTGATCAGAGTCATATTAGGCCTATCTTAGAGGGCAAATAATCATAGAGACAAGCCCGAATGGTTCTTGATTTACCATTGATTATTGATCATTTTGATAGTTAGATGGTACCTTGATTATTCAAAGAAACAGAGGAGGATATCATGGTCTTAATTGTTTGATGAAGAGTTGCAGGCAAGATGTGCATACTAAGATCTCGGGGTTTATAAGGATCTTCTACTTGATATGCCTTCCTTAATTGAGTTTGGTGGGCTTTATGGGATTTCATTCCTTAATGGGTGCATGAGATCACGTCAAGAAGGAGGATTTTGATGTGTATATACGAGAGTGGCTTTATGGTTCTTGGTCAATTAGTATTGCATTTCTTAATTGAATTATATTGCATGGCGTATCCAGGCCTAATTCAAGACATGCATGGTGTGTAAGAGGAGCCAGTTAAGACGTATGTGATGGCGAGAAGATATGTCTGAAAGATATGGTGAGTAAGAGGAGCCAGTTAAGACGTATGTGATGGCGAGAAGATATGTCTGAAAGATATTAGCTAGAAGACGTACATATCTAACTGTTAAAAAGTTAGATTTGTGGTTGCTTAAAGAATTCTTTAAAGATCCGAAGAAGATTTGATATGCCTTGATCCGTAAATAAGAATAAATCCTAGTGTTCACTATATAAAGGGGTCAGGGTTCAAGATCATAGAGACATCTAAACGATTCAACACAACTTTTGCACACTGCAAAACAAGTCTCTCCGGAGCACCTCTACCAGAAAAATTCCTCGAATCTTTTTGTCCACCGAAGCCCTATCCGTAGGCATTCCCCGCTGCTACTCACCGAACCCTGACCCGTCGGCATTATCCGCTACTACCTCACCAAAGCCTCATCCATAAGCACTATCCGTTTCTACTCACCAAGCCTCATCCGTGAGCAAACAGTCCATCACCGCTTCATAAAGCCCTATCCGTATGAGAATACCCGTAAAACCATTGTTGGAGTGAGAACTCTAGCAAATATCTCTGGTTTGTCAGAGGATCCTTTGACGAACGACATGCAATCCTGAATTATAGCTCTGCTCAACCACTTCGGTCCGAGTAAGATACGTCCGCTTCGCAAGGAGAGGAGAAAAATCCTAGTTGCTCTTCAGCTAGGTCTATAGAACCTATATGCAGGCCTGACCAACGCCTATACAACAATCGTTTGAAGAGAAGTCAGAAGACGAACGCGCATCAAGATCAAAGTTGTACTTGACCCATAGGTACTGGCACGCCCTCAAGCTTGATTGTTCGAAAAATCCATTTTCATGTCGAACAGTAGGTTGGCTATGTTTGCAGTTTTAAGCTCTTGTCCATGTTCAAAATTCAATTTTACAAGGTATTTCGGCTTGTCCCTTTTGATAATAGCAAATGGAACTTTTTAGAAGGAAAGGAAATGAAATAATTAGAACTGAAGACATGTATCATAATGAAGAAGAAGCACAAGACTTTTTAAGAAATGGATTTATAAGATCACAAAGAAATAGACATAATCTTTACCAATTAGAAAGATTTGAAAATAGAAATAGCATTGTGAGTAGTATAAGTCAATATGAAATCAGCTGCATAGATAAAGAAGTTACATTAAATTTGTTAAGTAACCCATCAATAGAACAATTAAAAAAATCACACTATTCACAAATCCATATAGGAACCATATTAATTAGAATAACAGGATTAACACGAGCACAAGTAGAAATTAAAGCACTTATATACATATATGATGATAAATAAAATAATCATCAACAAGCAGTTATAGCAACAGTTGAAGTAGACTTAAGCCCAAACCTAGTAATTATAGGATGCATTCCAAATTATGTAATGAATGTTAAAGAATTTAGTAAATATATTAAGGTGAGCATTAGAACAAAAAATTATAATATGAAAGGAGACTTTAAAAATTTAAGTGTAAGCTTAATATATGTATGAAAAGTATCAGATAAATTCAATTAAAAATTTAATGTTGAATTTCAAAATTTAGTACAAATATTTGAAAGTAAGCTTGTTAATATAATAGAAGCAAGACCAGTCGATAGTATTTTTTAAGAAGAAAGTCAATGGTTGTTACCTAACCTGCAAGGATCAAAAAACAAGCAACCAGATAAAGCAAAAAATTTTGAAAATCACGTAAGAGAAGCATCAGTAAGATTTAGTCATTAGAGACAGATAGAAAATGTAGATGACTTAGAAAATGAAGCAGAAATTCATATGACATTTTATAACTTAGAAATCAATATAATTGAGCATAATTTTGACAGTATAATAGATAAGTTAATAGAAGATATAGATAACTTAAATGAAGAACAATATTTAGAAAAATACAAAACTTATGAAGTAAGATTACATAGGTTAAATGATGAAAAAATGAATCAATTAATAAAATAGGACTACAAAATATTTTATGAGAAAAATAATATAATAATATGTTAACAGAAGTAGAGTGTATACTTGTAGAAGAAGAAAGTTCAACAACTTCAGGGATACACACTGAACCAAGATTAGATAGAACTAATCAACAAAAATTAAGAACAATTAGAGAGTCATATACAGAAAATACTAGCACTATAGATTATGAAATGACTAGACCTAAACGAAATAGAATACCTTATAAAGGATCAGAGCAAGTAAACCAAGCAGGCAATATATTGAATATAGATCATGTAGACCCACAAGATTGGGAAAACGATAGAAAGATGGGAAAAATGATGTGTGCATGCAGCAATTATGTTAGAATTTAATAACACAATTGATATGTTAGATTACTTTGAACATACTTTAGATGGTATGGTATTTGATTTCTTTCAAGCATGGAAAGTAAAAAATCCACAACATCAAAGAGCAAAATAAACTTTTAATATAGATACTTTTGTTAGACTTATCAAATAAGAGCAAATTAAAGCAATAAGAAACTTAGAGCAATTAGAAATTTGTGATTTGCAATACATAGGAGAATATACTACAAATTTCTTTAAATATTTAGGAAGAACTGACAGAATTAACGATGTAAATTTACTCAATATATCTATGACTAAAATTAAAGGACCTGTAGGAGAAAAAATATGAAAAGAATGGCAAAACCATCCTCTAAAAGATGATATAGCAATAGGACCTAGAACACAACATGTATATGATATATTACATGAAGAATGTAGACAACTAAAAGCAAAGAAACACATTAGGAAACAATTTTACATGAGCTGTAAAAACATAGATTTACCTAAGCAATATAGTTGCCATAGAAAAGATAAATATAGTAAGAAAATAAAATCTTATTGGAAAAACTATAGGAAAAACAAAATTACTACAT
The DNA here is from genome assembly GCA_951800085.1 of Comarum palustre. Lineage (NCBI taxonomy): Eukaryota > Viridiplantae > Streptophyta > Magnoliopsida > Rosales > Rosaceae > Comarum > Comarum palustre. The sequence continues at coordinate 4,709,915 of OX637588.1, read as the reverse complement.
TTATTTTATACATTTACATATAATTATACCAAGTTACTACAATGACAACAAATTATATATAAACTTATAAACTGTCATAAGTTGAGTAATTACCTCTAATAGATCAAATATTACCTAAATAATAATTACATTTACCAAAATGACAACAAAATTGTTGTTATATAGGTAAATGTAGGTATTACAAACATGTTACATGTATGTATCCTAGAAAATTTCGTAAGATATGTATGTTTGGAGAACAAGAAAATTTCAATATGTTAACTTAGGTTGGCCTCAAGCATGTAGTAAATGTAAGAAAATAATAGTTGAAAAATATTTTACTCGCAAGATAATATTTTGTAAACCTTGTTACTAGGGGTGGGCGTCTCGACCTGAAGGACTGAAAACCCGGCCAGAAAAATCTGAAAAAAAAACCGACTCGGTCAGGGCCAAAACCCGGCCCGAATGTTTCAAAATCGATTCGGGTTCGGGATCACAATTTAAAAGGCCTGAAAGCCCGGCCCGACCCGTTTATGTTGCAACTGTCACATGTTTGTTTTTTTATACTTAAGTCATTGAACTATTTGAATGTTTTTCTGCATTAATAATCATGGATTGAACAATTTGTGTTATGTATTGGTTTGTATCAAACTTGTGTATTATTTAATTCTCTTAAAACTTATATATATTGAACACAAGAAGGAAATTTGAGAAAACAGATGGTATATATGAAACTAAAGTTTTGGCCCTGTAAAGCCCGAAGCCTGACCCGGCCCGGCCAGAGACACATTTATCTCGGGTTATGATTTCTAAAAACCTGAACCTGGACCGGTCTGATTATTTTGGGTTCAGACTCGGTTCCTGACAATTTCAGGCCTGGCCCGCGCCCGGCCCGCGCCCACCCCTACTTGTTACAATAGTAGAACATTAGCGGTAAATTCTATAGAAAAAGAAGAAATTAATATACAAGACACTAAAATAGACAATCTAAAAACTAGTTCACTAATAACTATAAATTGTGAATTAGAATTATCTAAAGAGCATAAGATTCAAATAATAGCCATGGTAGATACAGGTAGCACAAAAAGTGTAATTAAATAACATTTAGTACCAACACAATTTAGGCAAAAATTAGCAAAACCAATTAGAGTTTCACAATTTGACACAAGAACTGTTTACTTAACGCATTGTATAACCAACATACCCATAAAAATAGAAAAACAAACTTTTACCTTACCCTTAACATTTATAACACCTATAGAATCATATCCATTCATCTTAGGATTAAATTTTGTAAGAAGTTTACAAGGAATTTTATACATACCTTCTTATATAACTTTCTTTAGGAAAGACATAACTACCACTGATCAAAACAATTTAATAGAAGTCTATAGTAACATTAATCTTGAAGAATCAAGAGAAAAATAGAAAAAGAAAACTTAGAGCAAAATTTGGATGAGCAAGAAATATTAGAATTCGATGAATCAATTTTTGAACTTGAATATCCAAACATATGAACAATAACACCATTAAAAAGAAAACAAATAGATAGACCTAAAACTTTAGAAGAATTATTACAATTAGCAGAACAAACTAGAATTATAGGAGAAGATCCACAATTACATTGGAATAAAAATAAGATTTTAGCAAAGTTAGACATAATTAATCTAGATTTAACTATTAAAACGACTGATATGCCTAGTAATTTATTAGATAAGCAAGAGTTTGAGCAACAAATTAAGGAATTATTAAATATTAAAGTAATTAGACCTTCAAAATCTAGACAAATAGGCAAAGCAATAGTAATATATAATTATAGAAAACTTAATGATAATACTTATGAAGATAGTTATAAATTACCTAATAAAGATGAACTAATTAATAAAATTCAAGAGAGTAAATACTTTAGCAAATTTGATTGTAAATCTGGTTTTTGGCAAATCAGATTAGATGAATCATCAATAGAATGGACAACTCTCACTTATCCAGAAGGACATTTTGAATGGTTTGTCATGCCATTTGGTTTGAAAAATGCACCTTCGATTTTTCAATGAAAAATGGATCAAATATCTAAGAAATATGATAGTTTTTGTAGTGTATATGTCGATGACATACTTATACATAGCAAAAACAAAAATGAGCATAGAAAACACTTAGGGATAATTTTGCAAGAATTTATAGACAATGGTATCATTATTAGCAAAAATAAAATAGACTTAGAATAACAAGATATAGAATTTTTAGGCATTTATATTAAATTAGGAACAATTTAATTACGAGAGCATATATCTAAGAAAGTTATAGACTTTCCAAATAAATTAAAAGATAAGAAACAATTACAAGCATTTTTAGGATTACTAAATTATGTAAGAAATTTTATCCCTGATGTAGAAAGAAAAATAGCTATTTTACATAGTAAGACCAGTAAAACTGGTCAAAAATACTTTAATACTAAAGATATTAAATTAGTTCAACAAGTTAAACAAAAGATTAGTCAACTTAAACCTTTAGCACTACCATTAGATATTAGTTACAAGATAGTTGAAACCGATGCATTAGCATTAGGTTGTGCATGAATTTTATATCAGAAAAAAAACACAAAAGAATTACCAAGATTTGATGAGCAAATTTGTAGATATGCATCAGGTAAATTTAATGAAATACAATCCCGATTACCAGCAACAGATTTGGAAATATTAGCATAATTAACTCTCTAGAAGCATTTTCTTTGTTTTTACATAATGAAGTATTTACTATAAGGATTGACTGTCAAAATGTTGTTTTTCATTATAATAAAATTACAACTAATAAACAAGCAGCCTGTAGATGGGTAAATTTTATAAATTCTATTACTGGCAATGGATTTAGACCCAATTTTAAGCATATCAAAGGACCAAATAATACATTAGTTGATATTTTATCTCGTCTTATTCTTTGACAGGTATGGAGTTTTCAGGCCCTCATCCTCCAGGTCTTTATCATCCAATACCCAAAGAGCAGGAACTAGTAATGCACCACCTCAAATAGCAATCCACAAGCCATTACATCACGATTAGCATATATCAGCCACAATTTTAATGGTTATAATTTGCAGGAAATTAGGAATCCACTCCTTAGGTATAATAACTTAACATCATTATTCAGCAGACAAAATGTACTCTTAGATAATTTTTGGAATATAGGATCAGTTCCACAGATATGAGAACAGATCAAGAAAAATTAGTTAGGGCTTTTAAGCAAGAGTTTTCAACTAATAATCCTGATCTTGAAAGATATAAAGAAGAGTATATTTATAAGAAAGCACAACATCATCGCATTAAGATACAACATGATGAGCTAAAAGCAAAAATGCATAATCTTCAAAAAGAGCATGATATTATAGTTAATCATTTTCGCATATTAAATTTAAAACATCATGAAACATTTGATTTCATCAAGCAAGAAAAGAAAGTATCTGGTCAGCATCCCTCTTAGAAAAAGAAACCAAAAATCCATACTTTATTTAAGCCCTAGTCAAAGAAAGATTTTTACATTTGCGTAATGATTGTAAAAATCAAGTCATAATATTATAGCAGGATAAACATCTTTCATTCCAAGTAGCTATCCAAAATTTTATTTTTAATCTTATAGCTAAACCTCAGCCTGGTATAGGAATATATTGCCAAAATACTTTGTCTCACTCTGAAGTAGCATGATATCACATATTATTAGCTACAATTAACATGTAACACTTTGATGAAATGTACATTGAGCATGATAATGAGAAAATTAGAGTCACTGTAAGATTGTTAATGGAGCAAGGATTTTTAGCAAATCTGTATGTTCAAAACCACCACCATTTAGAGTCATGTCCTAGTCATCTTAAACGTGTAATTAATCATTATATTAGACAATGTGGGATTGTTAGCCTTGGTCATAGTTCTATTCATCTGAAGTTCACAACTATCTCATCATATCCTCATAAAACTAGCTTTTTGAATGATAAAGCCAGACACTTAATCCTCACAGATCTCCATAACTATATAGAGTCACATGCATTACCGGAAATCATGGCAGCACCAACAATTATAGATATTCACAAATATCGTGCTGCTCAGCTAGTGGTAGATGACTACTTTGATGACACCACTTTACATCTACTCTACCAAATTAATGGTATGGGCATCTATACTAGACAACGCATGGAAAGAATACCTTGACTAGGTCAACAATCCCATGCTAACATGAGTGAAATCACTGAAGAAACTTATAATTTCTTTTATCAAGAAGAGCAATAAAAACAACTAGTAATAAAAGTTGATAATAATTACTGGGATAATCTTGATGATGAAGAACTTCATAACATTGAAAACATGATGGAACCATAATCTCATTACAGCATGAATAAAGAAAACTTCAGCATGAAGATTCAAATGGGTAAGAACAGCAGCAACATGACAAGAAAGACATCAAGAAGAATTATAGATTTTGCAAAAGTATAAGATGAAGATCACCATCACGGCATAAATAAAACAAGAAGCAAAAAGGCAAAATTTTGAGTTTTCAGTTTTGAATATATTAGGCAAGAAAAAGACATATATAATAAGGGTATGTTTATCTACTTAAAAGTAAATAAATATTTACTAAAGATAAATAAGAAGTAGATGATGAATAAAAGGTGGAGATTGAATTTATATGCTATACAGATTTGTACAACAGCCTCTCCCTATTCGTAAAGGCTATTTGTAAAAAATTGTTTGGAATGACATTTTTCTTCATTTTTTAAAGAAAAATATACATTTTTCTTCGTTACAAGTACTATTTTGTGTAATGTTGTCACTATTATATGTATATATTTATGTGTCTGGTTCTTTGTAATAAATTGTTTGGAATGACATTTTTCTTCGTTACAAGTACTCTTGTGTAATGTTGTTACTATTTGTAGGGCTGGATTGGTAGGTATATCAACTCTATTTTTTCATTACCATGTATCAACCAATATATGATTGGTATGAAAAATTCACCATTTATACCAACCAATATCGTTGGTATACCAACTAATTGGTACGGTTGATACTTAGTTGGTACGGTTAGTATTGGGCTTCTACCAACATATTTATGACCCAAAAATTTAAAGACCCAATCCAAATAAGTAACAACAAATAATAACATAAATCCATAGTCTTATATAACTTCAACCAAATTACTAAATAAAATGTCACAAACTGAACGTCAAAGTTCAAATAGCCAAACTTTCAAAATACTAACAAGTAACAAATTCTCAAAACGATTGAAAAATCTATGGTAGGGATTTATTTTTCAGTAAATCTATAGTTGAAAATTTAAAGATATATATATTTTTTATATTAAATAATTTAATATAGTATAAATTGGTAGGTACAGTATATCATGGTATAGGGAAAACATGTACCACCTACCAACCAATAATTTAAAGTTTGTACAGTATACACTACCATATACCGTGTACCGATTATGTGATATACCAACATATTTAATACAATTAATATATAAATTGGTTGGAATGAAATTGTATACCATTGTCAGCCATAACTATTTGTGTGTTCGTGACTACATACATCGGCGACTAACTCGTAAAAGTTTAGTGAGCATCAATCACATTCAGTTGCATGTGCTAATGTCCCTTGGCTAATCAGACAAGTAATACATCACAAACCATAAAAGTTGCCTAGTCCGATATCAAGGGTTATGCCCACTATTTTGTTTTCTGATTATGACTAAGGGCCTATGCGGTTGATGAGGACTATAACTATATGACAATTGCAATGTGACCTAATTGAAATGTTCAAAGTAGTACGCCACTCGTACTTGAACTGCCACAATTGCCTAGCTTTCTAAAACATTTCCAAAGCTAGAGGCAAAAAAACTCTTGTCAAACAATTTTAATAAAAACATTATTTCCCTTTTTCATTAAACATTGATCCCAAACCGACACGTAAAAGTCATTATATAAAAGGACAAACATTTTGTACCAAAAGATATAATGTCTACGTTTTGAATAAATAATCAGCGTCGAAGTTATGTTTACAGAACAAACAATGCAACTATGATCGGAAGGTTGAGATAAATGAATATATCCCACGATAGAATATATGAGACATGGGGTATAGATTTTTAAGATGTTGAACCATTTCATCCGTTTTTAATTGATTTTCAATTGATTTCTGATCGATGTAATCCTCATATTAATTACTTCATCAGAATAAAAACGAGACCGTTACTTATAAATATTTAGAAGGTTTTGAACCATTTCAGCCCTTTTCAATTGATTTGTGATCGATGTAACCCTCATGTTACTTCATCAGAATGAACATGACCATAGGTGTGCTCTCTTATATTACATCTAATTGACTCGAATTCTAATCAACAAGGAGTGATGCTCCTTGCTCTTCGATCGTGTGATTCGTGTCAGTAATTTCATATAACACAAAATACAACTCTAGCTAGCGAAGTTGATAAGGAAAGATAAACAACTGTGTGTAACCGAATCTTAATTACAAAGACTTTGGCTAATGAGTAAAGAGGTCATATCATATATTCATATGTTCATATTAAGATATCATATCAATGTTATATTATTCATGGATCCATGACAGGGATTGACCCCCAAGATGTTTGAAGCCATCCATTCTGTTCGGGTCGACGGCCAAAGTGGACCGATTCCTATCAAACTAGCTCAAGATCGATAGCTAGGTAGGCGAAATGCATGGTATCACGATACCTGATCATATACAAACTAAATTACGTCCGTAAGTGCAAGCCTCATGTCTCAAATGGCCTACATAATTGTTCAAACTACGACGTAATTGGTATAATAGGTGATGTTTGAAGCATTTCACCATGGACCCTTTTCAGAAAAAAAGGAATGTATGTCATGCAAGCTTCCATTGTCATGTGCAAGGCTTTCCCTATCCTAATGACATTTTTCTTGAATCCCATTTGATCGCTAAAAGAATAACATACATAACCAAACTAACAAACTCTATTCTCTCATTTTCAGCTGATTCAAATTAACTATCTATCATATGCCATAAGTTAACCGCATGTAATAGCTATTACCTCATAAACTATTACAGCGATGTTACTCCTCATCGATCGATCTCTTTCAAATCATAAGAGATAAATCATGTACGTGCAAAGAATCAGATCAAATATATATATATATATATATAGCCGTTCGAAAGTGGACGTCCGCATTCCGGCTAAAGTGTGGACGTCGACCGTTTCTCTGTTGTTTCACACCAGCAACGGCTTTTCTCCCTTTCGGACGACTGCACAGCCTCCTAAGATTACTTCCCTCCTTACATGACTCGCTAGCGACGAGTTTTCTGGCCATAATAAAACTCTAGACACAAACACAAATGTTGGCCCGAAAACTCGTCGCCGACGAGTTCTGTAAAAAAAGAAGCGATACTGGGAGGTTGTGCAGTCGTCCACGAAAGAGAGAAGCCGTCACCGGTGTGTGTATATATATATATAGAGAGAGCCCTTCCTCTAAGGGATCTTTTTTTTGACATATATGAGGGATCAAACTTTTTGATCACATATCAACATTTTCACCGTTCAATACTTAGATTCATATATGTAGATCATTTCTGCAAAATTTCATCTAATTTGGTGATTGTTAAGTCTTTGAACTAACTGAAATCAATTGACCCATCAAATCTGCTAAACATGAACCATTCATGCTTATAATTTTTCGTAGTTTTGATCACTTTATCGATCATCAAATTAGATGAAATTTTACAAAATTAATCTATATATATGATTTGATGATAAAAAGTTAATGTAATTCTTAATTTCTGATATATATATCAACAAAAATGATACATTATTGAAAGAGTTATATATATATATATATATATATATATATATATGATGGTTCCTATCGATGTGTGAGATGTTTCGGTACCTCTAGCTATATATGGTCTAACTTCATAATTAGTATTTGGTTTTTTTCAGTACGTGGAGAACGCTAGCTGGAGAACCGGGAAAGTCTTATTACCTCTACGCACAACCAAACTAATAATGCACTTTCGGTGCGCACTTCCTAAGCTAGAGTTCAAGACTAGGATTGGATTCTCATATATATATGGGGGTGTCTTTGATGAAAAGACAAACAGAACTTGGTCCCAATTTGTTTAATTGGTCCTCCTCCCTTGCGCAGTTGGGTTATTATAATTCAAAGCAGAACTTGGGTTTAGAGAGCTGGATTCAGAGATTGGAGAACTGAAAGGGGATGAGGAGCAAGTTTCTGTGATTTCATTCTTTCAGAAACGAGAGTTCAGAATAGAGGATGAGAAGTAGGTGGCACACACATGGAAGTAAGGTTGATTTTTGGAGTGACACGTGCTGATCCGCACTTTTCATTTTTCATCTTGACTGATATATATATTTCTTAACCAATAAGGTTACTGATACTGTGCCTGGCTGACATAGGAATTAGATGCAAGGATAAGGTTTATATGGTTTTGATTAACGGAGTAAAGCTAGGTTTATGATTCGACTTGATGACTTTTATGAATATGACTTTCGAAGACGAGAATCATGATATGAACATATGCGGGTGTCTTTCGATTCCGGAATCTCCTAATTCCATATGTAAAATGACAAGAGCTAGCTATTGAAGCATTTCTATGCTTTTAGCTCTCCAGCTCTGTCATGCTATAGCTAAGCTTCTTCTTTTTTTGCATCAAGATTAGGACTAGTTGCTGATGAGTTCTATCAAATGTCCAAACATGACTCCACTACTGCTATGTAATTTCAATCTTTACAAATTTTCTATAATATTTTCCGATGTGAACTCTTTAACAACCCCCAATGTTGAACTTTCTTAAAAAAAATCATTTATTATCTGAAAGAAAGAAAGAAAACAATTCAATTTGATCATCAAAACAAAAGAAGGCATCGTTTAGTTCTTTCACTTGTGGGGGTCAATTTCTTCAACGATGTATATACTTTGGTTCGGTCAACATATCCTCAATGATCCAACTTAGGTATACTAGTTAGTTGGTATTTCTATGCTAATTAATTACAAATTTACAAGTAATTAGGGTTCGTTTATATATACATGTTTTTTACAAAATTTAGAAGAGTTAACGTGTAGGCGTATCGTTTAAGAAGTGTCTTGATTAATTTAAAGAATTAAACTACCACTAGCTAATTGATCTATGTATCCATGAATTGATGCATTAACAACTTAAACTACCATACGTTGCCAAATTTCCATGATCAGTTTGCTTCTAATTCAAAGCTTCACTTTCAGAGAGGATGTTAGGGTTTGGACTTAGGAGCCGTATATGAAAAGGTGTCATCTACATGCATGGCCGTTACAGAATCATAATCAAGAACACTTAAGTATAGGGTACGTAGTACCTATATCGAACAGTTTAATCCAGAATATGTGCCCACGTACATAAATGATTTAATTAGAGGGAATGACGACGCAGACAGTCAAACCCCAGTTTCTTTGTTATGGGTGCCACCCCACCAGCATTGGAAAGACACCTTCGCATGCATTTGGGGTTCCGACTGTAGACCTTTGCCCATTTCCCCTCACTATAAATCTCAGGCCCCATTCTCAGCTGGCTATAACGTACCAGTTTCTTTGTTTGATACGTCTAAAGTTTAAGAGAAATATGCTTCAGTTTGTTGTGCTAGGGTTCCTTTTGGTACTGGGAGGGGCCTCAGTGTCTGGGGTTGCCTTGGAGAAGTACCAACTCTTTGTTCAAAGGGAATGCAGCTTTACAAGATATCCTAGCATTTGTGTTCAAAGCTTAATGGGGTTGGGTGGTTCTGGTTCTGGGCACCAGGATCCTCAACATGTTGATATAATGTCGGCTCTTGTTAACAGGACTATTTATGAAACCCGGTTGGCCTCCTCTGAGTTTTCCAAATTCAGCTCCCAATTATTTGAAGTCAGTGAATCTCAATCCACCCACGATTCTGTCAAAGGTTATTTGCTACTGCATGATATATTTACTATTCGTGTATATATTAACTTGTTTCCTTCGTTCTTTCAAATTATTTCGTGTTTGAAAGTACGAAAGAAACAAGCTCTTCGTTCTTTCAAAGTTTTTAGCTTATGGTTCAAGTTGATTAATACCAAAGCTTTTATTATTAGGCAGCATTAGTTTTGGTCTTAGAATTAAGTTTCTATCATTTTCTCTACTGCAGTTTAATGGGCAAGAATTAGTTTTGATTTTAAAAGTTTCTATCAATTTCTCAGTCGGTGGCTAATTTCACCATGCATGCGTACCTAACGCATGTTTAATTGGTATTTTTTTATAATTTTCTTTTATGCAGACTACTGTGAAGAGCTAATGACCATGTCCTTGAAGCGCTTAGACCAATCCCTAATAGCTCTCAAGAAATCTCCCGTGAAAAACAAGCAAGACATTCAGGCATGGCTAAGTGCCGCCTTGACTTTCCAAGAAACGTGCAAGGACTACACCGCCGACCACGGCCTCAGCCTCACTAGCTCCGAGGATCTCAGGGTCGACCTTTCCAAGCGCATAGACTATGCCTCTCAGTTGGGGAGTAACCTATTAGCTCTCGTCAACCGTGTTACAAGTACTTCCAGTACACCGAAGAACACAAATCGTGGTAAAAAGGCTGAGATTTTCCCCGAATGGGTTTCGCCGAAGAACCGGAGACTACTTCAGGCAACCACCGTTAAAGCAAACGCTGTGGTTGCGAAAGATGGATCAGGGAACTATAATACGGTGTCTGAGGCCATTCAGGCAGCTTCTGGGGGTCGGTTTGTGATTTATGTAAAGGCTGGAGTTTATAAGGAGAAGATTAAGACTAACAAAGATGGTATTACGTTGATTGGAGACGGACAATATTCAACTATTATTACCGGGGATTCTAGTGTGGCTAAAGGTTCGACCATGCCTGGCTCAGCTACATTCAGTGAGTTCTCTTCCTCTTATTGGCTACGTATATCTCTATTTGTTCGTGCATGTTAATTACCAAAAACCTTTCAACGTTTGGTGACTGAAACTGGTGCTTTTCCTCAAAACATAGACGGGAATTAATTGATTTCAAGTTTCAACACGAACATCATACTCATCGGACATCAGTGTTTATATTATCGGACCATACATAATTAGATACAACAAAAGATTCCTCTTTTTTGTTGTTGATGTTGATGTACGTCTAAACTTCTTTTTTGGTACATAATAGTTATTTGACTAATTTTTAAAAGATATAGAGCCATTTGTTGAGCACATAACTAATTAATACTCGAAAGACAGTAAGAAATGATTAATATAAGGATATTGCTATAGGGTCTTAATAAGGCCTAAGATTTATGATCTTAATCATATATAACATGCCATGTCGTATAGACACATCAATAATTTTAAAAATCATGTCAAGTCATCTATGTGTAAAAATACAATCGTATCATTTTCAAATCTAAATTAGACAATAATTATATCAAATTATTTGTTTCATCTACATGATTTAGTTACCTTTTTCATTATGTTTGATTTAGTTACCTTACATAAATTATATCAAATTTATTTCTTAAAGGAGTCTAACACTATAATAATTCAAAATTATGAAATTAATAAATTTTATGAATCAAAATTCATTTTCAAAATTTTTCTTTTTTCTTTTACATATATATATATATATCTTTCATCGAATTTCAATATAAAAATATTGAATAGAAAAAACCATTATCAAATCCTCTTTTAGATGAATTATATATTTATATACAAAAAATGGTTGAATATAAATATACATATACGTAATTTTTTTTTCTTTGTAAAAATTAACTATATATATAGACACACACATTCAAATGAATTCATATTTTTCAACAAGTATATTTTTAAATATATATATATATATTACATTATATTTGGTGTATAAATATAAGCATGAATATGAAATAAATGGTTTTGAAAATAATTTTATAGAAAATAAAAAACAAAATAATGTAGAGCATTAGATTTACGAAGGATAAGATTGTCCATTTACTTAAGAATGATGTAACATGAGTTTTTAAATTAATGATGTGTCTATATGACATGTGATGTGACTTAAGATTAATGTCACAAATCTTAGGCCTTAATAAAGCCTAAAATCATTTTCCTTAATCTAAATACCATTAGCATTACAACCTCGTCCCATTTCTATATTAAAGATATGGTGACACACACAAATCAAACTCTCAAGAATATAACATGATTATTTCCTTATTTGATTGCATGGGCAGCCGTAACCGGAGATGGTTTCATAGCTCGAGATATTGGTTTCCAAAACACAGCCGGCCCCGATGCAGAACAAGCCTTAGCTCTGTACATCTCTTCTGATCACTCCGTTCTCTACAAGTGTAGCATCGTTGGCTACCAAGACACGCTCTACGCCCTTGCCCTCCGCCAATTCTACAGAGAATGCGACATCTACGGCAGCATCGACTTCATCTTCGGTAACGCCGCTGCGGTCTTCCAGAGTTGCAATATCGTACTCCGCAGGCACAAGGGCTACAATGCCATCCTGGCGAGCGGGAGGTCTGATCCGGGACAAAATACGGGATTCTCCGTCCAAAACTGTAAGATTGTTCCCGGGTCGGACTTATCTCCCGTTAAACATTCCTACAGTTCGTATCTTGGTAGGCCATGGAAGACCTACGCTAGATCCGTGGTCATGCAATCCAACATAGACGACGTTATCGCGTCCCGAGGGTGGGTCGAGTGGCCTGGGGCTGGAGGCTCCAGTCTCAAGTCACTCTACTTTGCGGAGTTTGCAAACGTAGGGTCTGGGGCTGGAGTGACCCAGAGGGTGCAGTGGCCAGGGTTTCATGTTATTGGAGCTGATGTTGCTGTTCAGTATACTGTCGGTAACTTTATTGCTGGAACTTCATGGCTGCCTTCGACCGGTGTGGCTTTTGATTCTGGCCTCCATTGATCCAAATCATCCAATTGTTGGTTTGAAAAGACTTGTTACCTGCATTTGTAGGAGTAGTGGTCTCACCCTCATAATGCAAACTTCTATGATACCTCATCATGCGACCAAAACATACCAATTAATCATGTATAGCTAGTGCGCAAAATTTATAGTTTCATGGATCAATACCGCAAAGTAAATAAAAGTATGAAGCGGTTAAATGCGTAACTGTGTAAGCATAGCCTTTGTTTCATCTTGTAATCAAGTATAGCCTTTGCTTCATCTTGTAATCAAGTATAGCCTTTGCTTCATCTTGTTTGTTATTAAACAAATCATGAGGAAACATTTGTGATCTCGTATTTTCAGATTATCCGATCCTATTGTTCATATTAGTTGGTTTCTTCACTATACCATACTTGGTTGATTATATTAAAGCAGAATAGCAGTCGTAAGTTATGGACTAATACATTTGCTTATAAATTGACAGTTAAAAGTTTGGGAGTCGCACATTTTGGATATGACATGTTTTACAAAGTAAACTATGTTTGTTATACCTGACTCTTCAATTCACTAAACCTCACAATTAAGAATTGCGTTACAAATGTTTGGCTATACTTGGTCTAATTTCTCGTCATCTCTCGCCCCTAGTCCTAGAGTAACTCCAAAAGTGCATTATAACGGCCATATATGCTAGAGTTCCTACCTTAGCAGGCAATTCTTGCACCCGTGCTAAACCTCCCTTCACCATAGAACTCATCTCATTTCCATCCTGCACCAGTGTTCTCCCAACTGAAGTAAGGAACATATCAATTAGAATGTCCTAGAACACAAAATGTATCTACGCATACTCTCGACGATTACTGTTAGATGACACTATACAAATACATGGTTGTCACCATATATGAATGATCAAATTAACATTGCATCATGTACTTGGAACCGTCATATATACAAGAATTTTTACATATCAACAACGTTTGAGATATCAACTCCTATCTCTAAGAAATATAATTATTATAGTAAGAAAAAACACTAAAATTTGGCTAATATAGACTCGAGAGAGAGCTACGAGAGGTAGTGTACATTTACAAATAAGCCCATACCCTACAAGCTTCCCTCACAAGCTTCTCTCTCATCACATATAAGCTTCCCCTCCTGCAAGCCATAGTGACCAGTGTTTCTTGGCGCGCCCCTAAACCCTTTTGAAAAATACCTTTTCGTCCCTCACTCCCCTCATTTTCGCACCCCCAATCTCTCTGCGCCTTCATCAAGGCCTCAATAGAGTCGCAGACCCACACTTCGCCGTCTTAGGGTTTCGGTCACCGGAGCTATGGAGCAACAGAAAACGGCTCAGCAGCAAGACGAGCTCGAAGAAATGCAGCACGGCCCTGTTCCCGTCGAACAGCTTCAGGTATACCCAGTTGAAATTAGAGTCGAATTTGAACAATTGAGGGGTTTAGCGATATGGGTTCTTGTTCAATTAGGGTTTACTGTGTGTTTGATTCAAGATTGAAGAAAGGGGTTTGGGTTTTGTTGTAGTTGGGGGTTTTGGGTTGTGTTGATTCTTGTGAAAGATTGTATCTTTATATGGTTTTTGCTTTTGATTAGGGTTTTGGCGATGAAATTGAGTGATATGATGTTTGATCAGTCTTGGGGTTTTGGGTTTTTACATGCTATCAGAAACCCTAACTCGCAGTTGGTTAGTTCTTGTTGCTATTGGGATATGGGTTTTGTTTGTTGATGATTAATTTGCTCATTTCAGCAGAATTTGAGAATCTGGATTGCTTGTATTCACGTATGGAAATTGAAATTAGCAATCTTTGTGTGGTTCATGATGTGTTGGATGTGAATTGTATGTGGGTTTAGTGAGAAGAAAATCTGTCAATCTGTTTTTGTTGTTGGTTATGATATGGGGTTTGTTTGATATTGTTCAGTTGTTCGCATTTTAGATTACATTAAATCACTCTCTAAGGCCAAGGCAGCAATCTTTATTCGGTTTATGATGAAATGTTTTGGTGTTTTCAATTTAAGGCATCTGGCATTGCTTCCATTGATGTAAAGAAACTTAAAGATGCGGGCCTTTGCACCGTTGAAGCTGTTGCATACTCACCGAGGAAAGATCTTCTGCAAATCAAAGGCATCAGTGAAGCTAAAGTTGACAAGATCATTGAAGCAGGTATACCATTCTGTTACTTCAATTTTCCAACATTCTTTTATGTAGTGTGGTTACTCTCTTTGTTTGCCATGTATTGATATTTTAATGGCTGGCTTTGTTATAGCCTCCAAATTGGTGCCTTTGGGTTTTACCAGTGCTAGTCAGCTTCACGCTCAGAGACTCGAAATCATTCAAATCACTTCTGGATCAAGAGAACTTGATAAGATTTTGGAGGGTCAGTTTCCACTGTTCTCCTTTTAAAACTTGTATTTCCATCCTTTGTTGAGCACTTCTCCTTTATCGGAACCAAGTCCTTATTTTACCAGTGGAAATGTAATCTTTAAAGTTAAGTTGATACTTTAAATTAATCATAGTTGCTGCCTTGTGACAGGAGGAATCGAGACAGGATCTATTACTGAGATATATGGTGAGTTCCGCTCTGGAAAGACTCAGTTGTGCCACACGCTCTGTGTCACTTGCCAAGTAAGTGATTTTATTAGTGTTGGGCATGCCACTGCTTCATGATAACAAATTAGTTTAATCCGATAACACATAGATATGGTGTTCCAGATGTTTATTTCTTTTGTCAATATGAATTTGCAATTCAACTATGTCAAGGGCCCAAAGATATGCTGCATTATGTGTGTAATCATTTCGTAATTCAAGAAGTCAAAATTTTCACTTGGGATGGGTTCTGGAGTTCCTTGTGATCTTATCTAAGGCTCAATGTTAGGTTACGAAAAGACGCATTAATCAAACACAATTACCCACTTACTGTGGTGTATATCTGATTGATTTTTAATGTTTCAGCTCCCATTAGATCAAGGAGGTGGTGAGGGGAAAGCAATGTACATTGATGCTGAGGGTACATTCAGGCCACAGAGACTCTTACAGATAGCTGAGAGGTTTGATTTTGCCATCTTGAGGTGAAAGCACAGTAATGGTTCATGTATGAGATACTTAATAGTAGTGTTGTTACAGGTTTGGACTCAATGGTGCTGATGTCTTGGAGAATGTTGCCTATGCTAGAGCTTATAACACTGATCATCAATCAAGGCTTCTGCTTGAAGCTGCTTCGATGATGGTAGAGACGAGGTATGATTTCATAATTCTTGCTCAGATCTAGAATGTTTCAGGTAAGACTAAGTATTATTGTATTTTTGGATCTACAGGTTTGCCCTCATGATAGTAGACAGTGCAACAGCCCTTTACAGAACAGATTTCTCTGGAAGAGGAGAACTTTCAGCACGGCAGATGCATCTTGCAAAATTTCTCCGGAGCCTTCAGAAGTTAGCAGATGAGGCAAGAACTCTTACACCTTCAATCAAGGGAAAAACGGATTACAATTTATACTAAGGAATTCCGGGATGAGCTTAAGAGTAAGATTAGAACTTGGAATTTTCATTTGACTGACCCTCTGTCTACTGTGAATGCAGTTTGGTGTGGCTGTTGTTATCACAAATCAAGTAGTTGCACAAGTGGATGGTTCTGCGCTCTTTGCTGGGCCTCAAATCAAGCCTATTGGTGGTAACATCATGGCTCATGCTTCTACCACAAGGTATGCTGTTTATTCCACACCTTCCTTCCAAAAGAAACTATCCTTGTGCAGAGTTACTCATCATTTATCTCTTCCTTTGATAGGCTTGCTGTCCGGAAGGGGAGAGGGGAGGAGCGCATTTGTAAAGTAATAAGCTCTCCTTGTCTGGCTGAAGCAGAAGCACGGTTTCAGATCTCCCCAGAAGGCGTCACAGACGTGAAGGACTAATCCACTTTCAGCCCTTTGCTGAAACTTCTACCTTAGCAATACATTCTTCATCTAATTGTATATCTGTATTGTAACGAACCTTTCAGAAGTCAGGAAGTTGTCACAACGTCTATCTTTTTGTTACAATATGTATCCAAGGAATTTCATTGAGTTTTGTTTGCCAAAACCTGCTTGGTGTTCTTCTCTTTCATTCCTTTTTCTCTGGTAAAATTTCACTCTATATAAAGACATATATTGCGTATGTAATGCCAAGTTGAGATCTGTTGTAGATCACGGAAGTAACCGGTGAGTATACTGTTGGTAACTTTATCGCTGGAACTTCATGACTTGCCTTCGCCTGCTGGAGGCTTTGTTAGTAAGAAAACCATATGAAAAAAGAAAAATAGGAAAACACATTTGTCCATGAACATTTTTTTCAATTTTTGGGGGGGGGGAGGGGTTGTTTTGTCAAATTCTATGAACACTTCTTGGACAAGTTTCCAATGTGATGTTGAAATTCATCTTTACTGACTTTGAAGGAACGCCTCAAGTCCTACTGGTGTTGTTTCCGTGCCCTATAGATAGTTTAACCTGTTTGGCATGTCATAATTATTGCCTTATTCGCTGCAGTTTTACCCCAAGGGCAGGGAAATGTGACAGGTTTACTTGCAGAGAGTAATGGGGGTTTCGATAAAGAGACTATTAACCCAAACTAGACTCTTTATTAGGACAATCATGCTTAATTAGTCCCAACCAAACATGCACGATTTCTTAACTAGCGTGACGACATGCCAAACAGGAGAAAAATAATTTTCACTCTACGTTGGCACCAAAAAAAATTACTACCACTATAAAAAAAAGAAAAGAAAACTTACTCACCCTACCTAGATGATAGCTTGTGGGAGGAGTTGTATTAAAGATCTTCTTATTGAGGATTAGTTAAAAATTTTTACATTTCGATCGTTTAGTTGATAGATCATATTTACAAATTTTTATACCAATTAAAAATCATTAAGGCATTTATAAATATGATTCACCGATTATAAACTTGAACGGTTATTGTTTGACATATTTAAATTATTTATTGATTTAATCTATTTTAATGTCTTATTTAACTAAAAATTTATAAAAATAATTTAATATATAGATATATAAATAAACAAATAAAATAAAAAAATATAATTAAAAAATAAATGTAATAATAGTGATGTATGTATCCCCTCTTCCCGATAGTTTGCATCTCAAAATGTTTGTATCTCAAACTATTTATGTAAACACGGACACAAAATAAAAAAAGAAAAGCCGAGCCTGAAGTCTGAACTGTGAATTGTAAGAGGAAGAAAGCTTGAAGATTCAACCATGGCGACCAAGCCCGGCGTTCAAAGATCCGGAGCTGTTACCAAGGGCTACAACTTCTCCACTCACTGGGAACAGGTTCATCTTCCTCTTTTTCTTCTTCTTCTTCTTCTTCTTCTTCTTCTTCTTCTCCCTTTAATTCTCGAGAACCTCGTTTTTCTAAATCCAAATTCTCCATGTACATCTGAGTATTGTACAATTCGTTTGTTTCGTTTCACAATTACCAAAGCTATCAGATCTCGGATCGGATTCTATTAGATATCAGTTTGATGTAGTCCTATCCATGACTCTGCAGAACGCGCCGTTAACGGAGCAGCAACTAGCGGCGATCGCAAACCTCTCTCACGCCGTCGCAGAGCGACCGTTGCCGCCAAATTTGGTTAGAAATTCCGTTACATTCTCTGCCTCTTTCGATTCGTTAACACTGTTATTATGCATCATATTGATCTTCATTGGGAGTTTCAGGCGCAAGATCGAATCTCGGAGCAGAATAATGGCTTGACTGTCTCCACCAAGGACATCTCGTTTGGCTTGGAACACTCTGCTGCCATGGAAGCTGTTCTTGTCAATACGAATCAGGTGAGTTTTCGGCCTTTTGCGGTCCACTTTGAGAGTTTGATAGTCCTGTTGAGTTTTTCGACTGCAATGTGATTTGTGTTGTTGCTGCAGTTTTACAAATGGTTTACGGATCTTGAATCGGCCTTGAAGTCTGAGGTTAGTGCTTGATTCTTGCAGTGTAACTGTAATGTAGTACAAAAGGAGCATGATATTGAGCTCAATGTGCTGATTTTTTGTGCTTTTTAGACAGATGAGAAGTATCGCCACTATGTAGACACGTTGATGGAGCGCATACAGATATGTGATGGTATACTTCAGCAGGTAGTCTCATTCTGTTAGGTTGTTGCTAATTTTTAGAGGCAACTTTTTTTATTTTGGATTGTTTTGCTTATGGACATTGCTGGGGTTCGTTGTATGCAGGTGGATGATACTCTAGACTTGTTTAATGAACTACAACTGCAGCACCAGGCGGTAGCAACAAAGACTAAAACTCTTCATGATGCGTGCGATCGACTGGTGCGGTTTACTTTCTATTATTTCATCTCTTTTTTTCTTTTTCTTTTTAGCTTCACTTGACCTATTGGCCGGAAATTTGAAATTGTCATACGGCTTCGCTGAAAGATGATTTATGTAGCATGTCGTTGTAGGATCTGTTGAAATATCTAGACCTTGATCTGTGGTTATCTTGTTTTGTAGTTGATAGAAAAGCAACGACTGATCGAGTTTTCAGAAGCACTCCGCAGTAAGCTCAACTACTTTGATGAATTGGAGAATGTAAGGTTTGAATGCTACCTTACCTAGAGACACAGTTGGTTATATATATGTTTTATGCTCTCCTTTAACTTGTTCCCTTAAAATATCTTCTTAGTTTGAGAACCTTGTCTGTACCTTTGCAACAAGGTTGATGGATGGTAGGAACCGGCAAAAATTTAAACAAAGATGAAAATTTGAAGTTACTCTCCTTTTGACTGATTTGGTTGAATAAGTCATGATATACCGTATGTTTTTGTTTCTCATTGAAAAAAGTATCTTATACTTTCCCTTAATATTAAATTCTGAATAATTAAAAGTATAAAACTCATAAATATTTTGTTCTTCATAAACAGTGTTTACTTAGTTAACATCAGCGATGGCAACTGTGATCTTTTTTTTCCTGGTCCATACTTGGAAATGCTTACAATGTTGTAGTGATGCATGGATATCCATTTGTTTTTAGTTTACCAATTTGATTATATTCATTGAAGCTTTTGCAAATATGTATAAGTCAGTATCTTCTCCATAATGTCGCATTCCTTCTCAGGCATATCTATAGCCTTTAGGATTGTTACAATGTAAAGGGAATTAAATATAATGAAGGCTGTGTCAAGCATCGTATCTGTTTCTTGTCTAATTAGTGATTGCAATCTTGCTCTTTTTTGTTTGTTTGTATGTGTGAGAAAATAACATGATGTACGGTGTTTTCATGTATACACACACATATACATGCACAGTTGCATACACATGTAATATATATATATATATATATATATATATATATATATATAAAATATGTTAATCAATAGGTTCATGTTTAAATGTTTCACTGTGCAGATATCTACAAATTTTTATTCTCCAAACATGAATGTTCTAAATGAGAAATTCCTCCCTCTGCTCAAACGGCTCGATGATTGCATAACGTAAGTGCCATACCTACATGCAGTTCTATGATTCATACACTACTATGTTACAATTGGCAGTGATGCCAGGAAACAGTGAGCAGTAATACAATTTATTTTATTGAGATTGGAACTTGATGTTTAACTGATTTCTGTCCATTTTAGGTATGTTGAAAGCAATCCGCAATATGCAGAATCCAGTGTTTACCTACTCAAATTTCGCCAACTGCAGGTATGATTTTCAAGACCATTAATATGTGAATGGAACAGCGTGGTGAATTATTGTTGTGGTATTTTGGCTTTCACTGATGTATAATTTCGTGTTTTTTGGACAGTCTCGAGCCTTGGGAATGATTCGTTCACATGTACTTGCAATTCTTAAAAGTGCTTCTTCTCAGGTAAAGTCATATTATTGAATTGACTTTTATATTAACATTTGTCTATAGTAAACTTTAGCATGGCTTTATATGACCACTGTGTTACATTAGGTTCAGGCAGCTATTGGAAGCAGTGGTGGCAGCAAAGCTTCTGTTTCTGAGGGTGTAGAAGCATCTGTTATTTATGTCCGTTTCAAGGCAGCAGCAAGTGAGGTAATAGTACCTTGATTGTCTTGCAATGATGCTACTGTATGTCTGTATCATCTATTATTTTGAAAGTGTGATTACTGTAGTCAAGTGGTCATGGGTGAAAGGCTGATAACTTGATCAACCTAGCATATATTTGTGCACCATCATTTTGAATGGATTGTGTGCTTTAATTTACAGACTTTTTAAAGTGTTATGCCTAACAAATATGGTCTCCGCAGCTTAAGCCAGTGCTGGAGGAAATTGAAAGCAGAGCATCAAGGAAAGAGTATAATCAGATCCTTGCAGAATGTCACAAGCTGTACTCCGAACAACGCCTTTCCTTGGTAAGCTGATGATTGATTGTTCATTCATTTCATATGGTCAGTTCACAATTATCCTGAACTTTTTTATATGTATCATCCAGGTAAGAGGTATAGTACATCAAAGAATATCTGAATTTTCCAAGAAAGAGGCATTGCCATCGTTGACAAGATCTGGATGTGCATATCTAATGCAGGTAATAGACACAAATATTCATAAGAGAATTTCCTTTAGAAGAATGCCATAGTAATGCGAAATTTTGTATTTGTTATTTACAAAAAGGTGATGTCATGATATGAACCCTATCCTGTGTAAATACTGCAGAAGAACAAACATAGCTGTGATGTGTGATGTGGAATAATGTGTTAATTACTTCATATTTGAAAAATATGGTACATAGATATTCCATAAGGTCACACACACACTGATTACTTCTTTCTTTTATAATATGTTTTATCTATTTTTTCTCTTTTATTATATCTAGGTGTTTTTCTTCATTCCATTTTTCTTTTTCAGAATAAGTTTTGATTGTAATCGACATGTGTATCATTTGCAGGTCTGTCAGCTTGAGCACCAACTTTTTGACCACTTTTTCCCATCTTCCGCAGAGGACGTTTCAAGCTTGGCTCCATTGATAGATCCTCTGTAGGTCTCCTATCCTTTTTCACTTCTCTTTCTATCATCTATTGTTTTGCTTTCTTGAGAGATGGGAAGTTAGTAGTTGGCTTATAGCATAAAAACAATATGACAATTGTGTAACCACTATTTGACATGAGAATAATCAGTACTGTAACAATATGACATTGGTTAAACTATGTATTAACTTTATGGTGATTACTTGATGCAGGTCTACATATTTATATGATACATTACGGCCAAAGCTTATCCACGAAACAAATATTGATAATCTTTGCGAACTTGTTGATATATTGAAAGTTGAAGTGCTAGGTGAACAGTTGAGTCGGCGAAGTGAATCATTAGCTGGTCTACGTCCCACTCTGGAGAGAATTCTTGCTGATGTTCATGAGCGGTTGACTTTCCGTGCTCGAACACATATTCGTGATGAAGTGAGTGTTTATTTCTGAGGGGTTTGGATAAGGGAAATTGTATAGGTTTTCCTCTGTTTGTTTCATGTCAAACTATCTTTTATTTTATCTAAAAACACGTTTTTTGCTTCTTTTGCAGATATCAAACTATTTACCTTTGGATGAAGATTTGGATTACCCTGCAAAGCTGGAAAAAGCTGTGACAGATGAACTTGAAACTGCATCTGTAAGTTTTCATTTCTATAACACATGTGGTATCTTAGTCCCTGCTTTACAGGCCTATAGACATTGGCACATAATGAGTCCTTCAGATTCCAATTGTTAACCAAATAATTTATTGGCACATAATGAGTCCTTCAGATTCCAATTGTTAACCAAATAATTTATTCATCTCTTATGTCTACCTCTAGGGAGTAGGGACATTTCCCCATGTTTGTTACATAATTCTGGACATGTTATTTCTCGTTACTTCATGTCATATTTGATGGTAGTAGGTGGCTAGTGGTTGCATTACTGTAGCTGGCTGATTCTAAATTACTCTTTTTTGTTCTTATATATATACTATGTAGGAGTTACATTAATGCTTTCGTTCTTTTTTCGTAATATTTTTTCTTTTCGTTCAAACTGCAGGATGATGAAAACCTTGTTTTTAAAACCTGGTATCCACCTCTAGAGAAAACACTATCTTGTCTTTCAAAGCTGTATCGCTGCTTAGAACCAGAAGTTTTCACTGGTTTAGCACAGGTATGGAAGCCTTTGCACATCCACCATGTTAAACTTGTCTTAAATAATGCTATTTACAGATTTTGTTTTTCTTTTTTCTTCTATCAGGAAGTTGTTGAAGTTTGCTCAATATCAATTCAGGTGAGTAGTTAAATGTACAATGGCATATTTACATATAATTGGGATGTGGGGAACTTGAGATTTAGTTAGAGTAGCCTTTATATAACCCACCAGTAACATGTTGCTGTCTTCATGACTTGTTTATGTGTTTCCCTTCTACCAGAAAGCGAGTAAGCTGATTTCAAAGAGATCATCGCCAATGGATGGTCAGCTTTTCCTCATAAAGCATCTTCTTATCTTAAGGGAGAAGGTGAGCCATCCTTTCTGCTGCTGTGTATACTAAAGAGTTAAATGATTAAACTATGTATTATAACACATGTACTTTGTCTCCCAGATTCAACCTTTCGATATTGAGTTTTCTGTCACACACAAGGAACTTGACTTCTCACATTTGCTGGTTAGTTATTCTAGAATTCTTGAGCATTAATTGTTCTGAATCTACTTAACTATGTTTATTATATATTTCTCTACCAAAACGAATCAAATGGAAACATGTACCATACATATGCAATAATTTTTTCTATTATCATTTTTATATCAATGTATATCCTCCCCGGCCTGAATGCAATGATGTAATTGAAGATCTTAATTACTTTTATATCTCACCCTCCAGGAGCATCTACGGCGGATTCTTAGAGGCCAAGCCTCTCTATTTGACTGGTCCCGGACAACTTCTTTGGCAAGAACCTTGTCTCCACGTGTTTTGGAAAGTCAAATAGATGCCAAGAAGGTTTGTTAGTTTGCCTTTTTAGTCAAGAATCTAGCATATACTTTGGTAACATTTATGCACCCCGTTGTCGTATGTTATGTTTGATAATATAATTATTCCGTGGCAATCTTTTTGATTATATATTAGGATCTAAGAGCAAGGTTTTACTTATTTTAGTCACTTTGGTTTATATTCTGGTAAGGATTTTATAAATTTAACCCGATTGGTTAGTAATTCAATCTATCTTACTAACTTGCAGGAACTGGAAAAAAGCCTAAAAGCCACGTGTGAGGAATTCATAATGTCGGTCACGAAGCTAGTTGTGGATCCCATGCTTTCATTTGTTACCAAGGTTTGTCTTTTACCCCTGCAAAATGATGGCTGGAAAACTTTGTAACGTAATGTATTTTGGAGAAACTGAAAGACCAGTTTTACAATAAACCCCAAATTCTAGAACAGTGTCTAAACTCAATGGGGACAGGAATACATACGATAACATTAGAAACATATATGACTTTTATATGACTGCTTGTAACTTCAAAACAATTTTGTTTTAACATGCTGGCAATCTGTACTTGTAAATTCCCAACCCTTAAAGAATTTCTACAAGGTTCCTCAGATGAATCATGCCTTCAGTTGGGTTGGGTGGCCTTTTGGGATGAGAGTGGGGGTAGCCCTGGGACTCCAACTGGACAAATGCACTTCGTACAAGCAAACAAATGAATGCCTTATTTGTATGCGTGTTGGCATAATATTGAGATTCATAGGATAACATGCTGCCTTCACTTTGGTTCCGTGGTTTTTGGGGGATGAGAAAGGGATACCTCCTGTCCTTTTCAGTTGAATGAAGGCAACATCATACAAGCATACATGCATCTTTCACCTCCATTTGAGAAGTTTACTAAAGTTTTGAGTCTTCTTGTGCTTTTCTATAGGTCACAGCTGTGAAAGTTGCAACGGCAGACAGCCAGAATCAAATGGCTAGACCAATCAAGGATCAAGCTTTTGCAACTCCAGATAAAGTAGCTGAACTTGTTCAAAAGGTATGGATTTGTATTAATCTCTCAGTTTCTTTTACTGAGTTGGTGAGGGCTACCTTACCTAATGTTATGTCTGGTATATATTTCTCGTCTCACATGAAAATTACTGGTATTGTTTGAGATGTCGGAATTCTCATGAGTGTAGCAAAAGTTGATCTGTACCATATATCTGGAACAGGTAACAACCGCTATTCAACAAGAGTTGCCAATGGTAATGAGGAAAATGAAGCTTTATCTGCAGAAGTCAGAAACGCAGAAAATTCTATTCAAACCAATACAGTAAGTACGGTACAAATTCACATGTACAGAGCACACACATCTGGTTGTCAACACACAAAACTCAGACGTTTTTTCCCTCTTTTATGTAGGACTAATATTGTTGAAGCACATGTACAAGTACTGTCCCTGCTCAAGGCCGAATATTCGCCTGAAGAGATACAAGGAATGATAAAGATGCCTTCTATTCAAGACCTGCAGGCACAACTCAATACACTACTCTAGAGGTTTTTTGTAAACCATCGAGTCAATTCAGTTTATTTTGTTTTTTATTTTTTCCGACATTTAAATTCTGCTCAGGATTCTTAAGATTTCAATTGGTTTAATATACAAATTGGTTAGTCTTCTGTAGTCTATACAACTGTGTTAGTGGGGATTATGATCTATAACAAGTAATCAATTCAGTTTTTTTTTCTGACAATTTATTTAATATACCAAAT
The DNA here is from genome assembly GCA_951800085.1 of Comarum palustre. NCBI lineage: Eukaryota > Viridiplantae > Streptophyta > Magnoliopsida > Rosales > Rosaceae > Comarum > Comarum palustre. Next base: position 4,684,309 of record OX637588.1, on the reverse strand, counting down.
TCTGCGATGTTCCAACTTCCAACTCTTACATGAAACGATATAAGCTAATGGTTAGGTCTTTTATAGTCTACAATGGTGTTAGTGGAGATCAAGATCTACAAGTGGCAAACTCTCTTTGGAGGAAACACAATGTTTGTCATGGTCATCATTCAGAACTTGCGAAAATTATTCGGTGTGCTATCACCGTCCATGACGTGTCTAATTCACATCGTCCGATCATCTCTTCACCGTCAGATGTATGCACTGTTCATTTTTTTTCTTCTGTTTTTTTATCTTTGACTAGTGCATTTCAGGGCCTTTACAACATGGGAGAGTATTCGGTGCATCTCCGTCTAAGGAAGAGTGACCATTTTAAATTTACCCTCATCGATGTAAAATGGTCCTCGTTGCTGTAAAATTGTCCTCGCCACCACTGCCACCTCCGCCCCTTTCATATGCCACCGCCACCATCTCTGCCACTTGTCCGAAGGACCCACTTTTGCAGGGCAGGTCATGCGCACCGAGGAATCATTTTCGGACGAACATAGTTCCGAAAACTTTTGCAGTTAGGCGAATGCATCCGTCTTTTTCCTGGCTGCAGCACCACATCTTATTCTTTTCAATCAAAAGATTGAGAAGAGAAGACTTGGCAACTAAGTTGATCGACATCAATCTATTGCATCCGATGCATCTCCAAGACCGCGCATGTCGAGATCACTGTGACTTTGGTATGAACTCTGTTGCTGAAGATGATCAACTTATGATTTTCACTCGAAATCTGATGACGCCCGAGTACCATGATATAGAGTTGCAACCATCGAAATACAATGGCAATGACAAAATCCAACTCTAATCTTCTCCCTTCAAAGGATTTGGTCCAAATTTCTCTATGTTTTACAATTCGTTTTTGTGAACTAACTCTCACTTCACCTCAAAGGCAATATATAGTTAAGGCCCCCCTGCCTTTCAAGGGAGAGATTATGAAGATCCCAACAATGAAGACTATCAATGAAAGACAAGGGCATGGTTCATGTGAGTCGATCAAATACCCAAAAAATTGTTCATGTGTACAAACATTTTAGAAAAGAGCTATGAGCGTTGGTGATTATGGCAAGAAAGAGTGGTGACTAGAGGCGCGAATGGAACAACCAGTTTATTCTTTGTAAACAAGAATGAGAAACCATCGCAGAACTGTCGTACTGATTAACATATTGTGGGGTTGTGACCTAACTTTGCTTGATGTTTGGCATTAACGTGCTTGGTATGAATTACATTTTAAGCTCAATAATCTGTCCAAGTTGCAAACTCATGCCAAAAAAACTACACAAACTTGAAAAGTATGAACTAGAGCCAAGAAACTAAGCTAAAACTATGCAAAAGATGAAGTTTTCATGGAGTTCGAGTATGAGAATAATGATTGGGAGATTTTATTAATCATTCAACCTTCGCTTTCCGTAGTTTATTAATCATCAAAATTCAATTATAACTTGTTCGGGTGTGAATATGACTTTTTTTTTTTCGAACAACCAGCTTTAGAGCATGTCAGCACCTATGAGCCAGATGCAACCTTCTATTCTAGGCTTGTTCGCCTTCTGACTTCTCCTCAAACGACAAACGTACGAGCGCTGATCAAGCCGGCACTCAGGTTCTTCACAGACCTAGCTGAGGAGCAATTAGGATATTCCTTCACCTTCACATGAAGCGGACGTTTCTTACTCAAACCGGTGTGGTTGAGAAGAGCTATAAATTAGTACGTTCGCCAAAGTGTTCTATGACAAACTGGGATATTTGCTAGAGTTATTCACTCTACCAATGGTTTTGCGAGTATTCGCCTACGGATAGGTCTTTGTGAAGTGGGGGTGGACTGTTTGCTCACGAGTGAGGCTTGGTGAGGTAGCAACGGGAATCACGGACAGACCGGGCTTTGATGAGGTAGAAGCAGGAAATGTCTACCGATGGAGTTTTGGTGGAATAAAAAGACCCAATGAATTTTTTTATGTATGTGCTCTAAGGGAGCCTTGTTTTGCAGGATGCAAATGTTTGTTTGTGTATGTTGATGTATCTGAATCATACGCCTTGACCCCTTACTATACTGGGTAACTAGGGTTTATTCTTTGAGGATCAAGGCATATCGAACCTCTTGATAAAAATATGAAGAAATCTTCCCAAGAAGATCACGAAAAAGATTATGAAGCAAACTGAGAATCAAGCCACGTATGACCTAAAACGGAAATAAAATATTTACAATTATTTAGACCGTGAAAACCAGCCAAGTGGGCTCATTTAACAGGCATTCGCCGAAAGATATTATTTTGGCCTAAACATAACCCTTTTGCATTTTCAATGATTTGGAGATTTTATTTCTGATCATATAATGTTATTATTAATCAAATATTTGGAGGAAGTTGGATGTTTATCATGTTATAAACCTACAGCCAGTTTGTAGAAGCCATGTTTATCGATTTGATTCAACCATCTTACTTTTTTTTCATTTTATTTATCCCCAAAACCGAGTGTTGAAAAAAAAACTGGGGATATGTGGATTAAGCATTAATGGATGTGTTAATATATTGGTACCAAAATCATATCTAAGGATCATCTGAATATCCCGGTTAGTTTTTCACATTTGTTTTCAAGGAATGGATGATGGAACAAGCCATCTCCTTGTCATCTGAAAAATTTAACTCTTTGCTTATGCTTATTTGCCTTGGTCTGAAATTCAACTCTTTGGTCTGACAAAGCTCAACAGCCTGCTGAAATTGTTTGCAGGGTCATGAGATGGTATCATCAGTATACTCAAGCTTCATCAGTCCACTAAGCCAAAACCAGCAACCTCTATTACCAGAGTGCGGTGGAAGCCTCCTACTTCTGGATTCAAAATGAAAGTTGATGGAGCCCTTCTTCCAAATGACACTGAAGGTAGTGTACGTGGTATACTAAGAGATTCTCAGGGAAATGCTATTGCAGCTTTTAACACATCTTTTGTTAACTCAGCTAAACCGGTGGAGCTTGTAGCTATCAAAACTGTATTGGATTGGTTGGGGCAGCATTGTTACACTAAGTGCCATATTGAAACATACTGCAAAGTTGCTGTTACACAAATAAAAGCTGCACTCTTCTGGTATGGAATTTGCGAACCTCATTGATCATGTTTTGAGGCAGCAGCAGATGGGATCTTTTACCAGAGTGTGCTCCTCGAATGGCAAATTCTGTTGCTCATCGATTGGCTAGCTATGCTTTTGAGAATGTAGGAAACGGTGAATGGTTTCTGTCCATTTCTATGATGCTTAGAGACCTTCTAAGTTTTGGTCCTGCTCTATCTTGTTCAAAGAAAAAAAATATGACCAACAGAAAACGAGGCATTATCAACTTTATATTTGAACATCAAAAATAGAAACGCTTATATTTCATCTATACAGGTAAGTGTTGTTGAGTTCTCAATTAAAAGACTTCAGATTGAGGTTGGGATTTTTCTTCAGGTAAATGTTCAGATTGCGACCCACTTTGGACAATTATCTGAGGAGTCCATTGATCAGGCAACATGAGAAAATAAGTAGCCATAGCTTTCCTGAAACGTTTCTTATACTGCTGGGGTGAAATCACGGTTGGAGATGTGTTCTTTGGTCCTCCGAGAATGCCCGAGGCCTTCACCCAAGTTTCAAGGTGCTTGTCCCACGTATATTGCCTCATGAAATCAATGATTCCCAAAACTAGCTCGTGCTTTTCCTCATCCACTCCAACCAGTAATGAGTAATCCATCACATCAATCGACTGTAGGAAAAAGCGTTACAAAGTATAAGCAATAGATAGAAGCTATGAGAATCAGCAAAATATCTCATGCACATTTCAATACAATAAGCAGTCGGAACCAACTTACAGCAAGGAATGCAGTATCATTCCAGACAGCTCTTTCCAATAGCCGCTTTGCCCTGTTCCCCACAAAAATTGGAGAAGTTGGCATTGCTTCAATCAGGTTCTGGTCCAGTAGAACTTTATTGCTCCCGCTTGTATCTGCATTATAACGTGATCGAGAAGATCCTTTCAGGTCATAGAGCCGTGAGACATTGCGTCTAAATAATAGATTCTCCATTACTAAGACATCCATCTTCGTCTCTTTCCCTGCTTTACCGAGCTTTGTTGACACCTTCAAGGAAAGGACCAAAAAAGAAAACTGGAAATCACAAAGGAGTAGGAAGAATCCTAAATGTGGGTCAAGAGGTACACAAAGATTTAGCAAAACTTTTCAAATAATTTAGTTTAGAGCAACCAAGAATACCTGATAAATACCCAGGATCTTTGCTAGGCAAGTTGGGCTTCTAGTACTGATTGAATCAGACAAATAATTGAAATAAGCTGGTGCGAACTTGATAAATGATTCCAGCTCTGTCTTTGTGACTTGTTTTATGATAAACCGATCATCCAAGGTTTTAGCAAAGAAAACATTGCTCTTTCCACCCTGGGCACCCCACTTCTTACAGCGGCTAAGAGACCGCACAAAATCTAATTCAGAAGGACAACATGCCTTCCTTAATGCCTCAAACTGGGATGCGTAGTAGCAAGTCACTGTATACTTCACCTTACCAAGGGGCCCATCATCTGTAATGGATACTCTAGGATGTATATCCTTTGATATTAGAGAATCAGAACTCCGTGAACGTGATATGGATATGATATCATCAGAAGAACCAAGACCTCTGTATGTCTCAGAAACTGCCTCATCAAAAGAATTCAGTGAGAGAAGATTTGCTGAATCAAAAAATGGTAACGAGACTGCAGAATCAAAAGCTTCCTTTGATCTCTCAGGCTCAGAAATCTGCAAATGATAATTAGGGGAGACAAGGGTATATGCAATAACACTAGTGGGCTCATCATCAAAAACAGGGATAACAGTATCATTAACACCAATGGGCAGTAGCAACCTGGCACCAGTTTGCCGTTCCAGTTCCCGGAACCGTGCAACATAGACAGGACCGTGGTCACCAATACTGAGCCTTTGAGTGTTAAAGGAAACACTTTTACTGAATGAACTAGTGACAGCAGGAGGTGCAGAACTAAAAGACCGAGTTGGCTGTACCCCAACTTGGTCAACAGTACCATTTTCCACAACAGATGCACCATTTTTTACCACAGTTGAAGCTTTTACAACGGTTGAAAGAGGAAGTGAACATCCATTCTCTCTAGGTGTTGTACTAGTTGGGTGATTTGTACCTGTCCAAGCCGCATCAAGGGTGTCAGATAAACTTTCCACAGCCGAACAATCGTTATCTTCTGAGAGACCCGTTTGTACAATTTTTCCAGACTCCAAGGGATCAGACTTATCAAAGACATTTGCAGAGGTCTCCTTCCCATGATCTGTGTCCAGACCCATTTCAGTTCTGTTCTGAACCCCTCCCTTCTGGCTAAAGTAGCCAGCATCCGCTCCTTGGTTAAGATTTATACCAGACTTGATTTCCGGAAGAGATGTACAACTACTAAACCCTTTTCCTGTTATCTTGACAAGCTTCTCTGTGCCAATAGGTTTCTCCTTGAGTTTGGTAATGGAACTGGTTAAACCTTCCTGAAGATTATTAATGCTTAGACTGGCTGCATGAATAAGGTGCTGGTCCCAAACATAAGAATGGAAAAGTAACTGCCTCCGCAATTTATTGATCTCAAGAATATCAATTGCAGGCTGGCCAGAATTCACCGCCCCCTTTATCACTTTTTGTAATGATTCCTGAACAATGTCATGTCATGAATGAGAAGCCGGATGTGAATATATATAAATTTCTGTAACAGATGAAAAGGAAAAAAACACAATGCAAAGGCTGCTCCTTTGTCTCAATAAATGCTTCAAAGTTGTCATGCAAGGGAACTGCACCGTGTATGAAACAAAAACTTGATCTCACTTTTTTTTCAAAAAAAAAGTTTGTTTTGGAAGGGGCAGTCAATTCATTGCGTAGTAAAGAAAAACTTCATCTCACTTTTTTATATTTCCCAAAAAACAACTTGCTCAAATTTATATATTTATCCCCTTTTTTGGGAGGATTCATGCAAACTACCTCAAAGTCTTCCCGTTCCTGTTGAAGCATCTCTTCAAGTTCTACAATTTGATGAGTTGATTCAGGTGCTTTCTTGCCACCATCCTGCGTCTCTGCTACTGGTATCTTTTCTAAAATCTGATGAAGAGCATTACGTAAATCAGTGAATAGAAGCTCCGCGCGGTTGCCCACCTATTTAAAAAGATCAATAATCTCATTAGCATGGACAATTTAGAACTCCCATGCTGTATTAACTAAGATTCAAAATCTGCACCTCATAAGCTTCTTTTTGTAGCCATTCCTGATTATCATAGTAAAATTCTAGTTTTGGTGGAGGAAGACAAACAGAGTGAATATGAATTGAGGCATAGCGAAAGCAAGCAACCATTCTCCCAAAGCTGTATGTGAAGAAACAAGAGCATAAGAAGATTAAAATATGTAAACTGAATCTTAGCACTTGAAAACATCAAGACATATCTAGGTGCTCAAGGAAGCCTGCTTTGGTTCTCACCGAAACTGACCTGGTTCATTTTCTGAGAAACTCATACACTCTAGCTAAAACAAATAAACTGAAAATGGGGTCAAGAAGGCTTGAACTCTGCTAGACCACCTTGACCTGTACTATTATGAAACATTCCAAACAGCATTCCACCTAGCTTACTAACTTTAACGGGCAGGACCAATAATACAAGTATATTGACAAAGATCATCTTCTAAATTCTATTCCTTCGGTGGTGTAGTGACAGTTTGGTAATTTAACAGTTCTCGACTATGTAAAGGAAAAATGAAAAAAATATATATACCCGTAAAACCGAAGACAATCTCTGTGCAGGGAATGACCACAGCTTGCAACTCTGTTTGCAGCTGCATGATTTGAAAAGCTCAATTCCAAGAATTTTCCAAAAGATAAACCCCAAGCAGCATCAGACATCACTACTCTACGAGTGGCTGGAGGGAAGCCACTGGTCCGAGGACACCTCAAGCACCTATGCCACATCCATATTTTGCCTTCCTTTTCCCCTGGTAGGAAGATTTCTGGGAGCTTCTTAACAGATATTGTAAGGCTCCCTTGTCTATGAGTATAACAATGGATATGCGCTTCTGAGGGCATCCCACATGAACGACAGAGGTAACCCTAAATCAACAAGATTATCCCACATGAACATGCCCTTAGGAGTTTGTCAATCAAAAATAACTAACAATGAAAAAAAGGTATTGTCGAGACGTGCTAAATACCTGATCAAACAGATGGTCTCGTAAAAACCTCCCAAGAGGCTTATCAAAGCTTCCATAGTATTTGATTCGAAAAAGATGGGCTCGTTCACATACAGTTCCCTTCCACACACAACGTGTTGATAGGGAAACCAAAATGCTTTGGTGGTCTGATGGTGAGGGGGGAAACTCTTCTTTTGAAGATCCCACCTCCTCATTCTGATTATCAGTCTCTCTGAGATTTGTAGCTAAAGCAACACTATCAGCATTGCCAACTCCACCACCATGTCCAAATGCCTCTGAGGTGTTAAAAGAATTAGAAATCAAATTATCCTGTAATGCCTCGCCTCCGTTGGATGTTTTGGCCAGACAAGATTCTTTAGAACTTACATCCTGAATGTCCTGAGAGGCACAAATTGAAGGTAGATCTTTATGGTAGGAGTCTATCATACTCTGTCCTGGGGGAGACAAGGAAGTGAAGGGAGAGATATATTCTCTAGGATTCGAGGTATGTTTTACAGGAGAAGGCTGAGAACATGTAGCATTAGATAAGGAGGCCGAATTGGCGCCTTCAATCTTCAAAACAGAGGCAACTGTAGTAAATGAGCCACTATCTGGAATGAAGCCCTTATTTGAGTTCTGCAGTTCAGTTCTAGGATCGGAATTTTGTGGCTTGCCAGCTGCTGGTACACTAAAACCAGGTATGATGGAAATGGACCTATCAATACTTGAAGGTTTATCAGGCAATACAGTTATCACCGACTTCGGAGGAAGTTGCGGAAGGGAAGCACCTTCATCAGCTAAAAATGAGGTCTCCAAAGCCAAGTGATAAGCTGCGAAGACTCCATACTGCACAACATGTTTCACCTTCTTTAATTCATCCCCATTGGCACCCTTCAGCAATATCTGAAACAATGTAAAGCAATATATATTCTCAACTCTTCTGACTATACTTTTTTCTATTTTTTTTCCTTATTAACAAAAAGGACGAGCAAAGATGAAACAAAGGCACTTGGTGCTCCAAAAGTTGAATCAGGCCAGAAACCACAGGTTCAAGCTCATAACAGTTTATTACATCATCGATCAGTGATCTCTAACCTGATTGCAACCCCAGGCTCTGCTATATCTGACAGATAATATACTTTTACCAGATAACTAGAATGAGAATTAAGTTCTGGACATCCTTGTGGAATTCTGCTTCTACGGTTTTTAGTAATTATACTCTTCCCGTTATTCTTAACTGGCAAGCAGTTCTAATACAAGCCCCAAAGCCCTAAAGCTTTGAGTTAGCATTAAGAGATGGGCTGCTAAGTCTCTATCCTTAGCTTCCCTCTTTAGCAATCTAAAGCAGCCTCCTTGTACAATGCTTTTTGTTTCAAATAAAAAGCTGGTTTGTTTCACACACAAAAATAATAAAACATAAAGAATAAGCCCTAGCCTATAAGGTTCACACCCATGACAACAATAAGTTCCAGATAATACCCAAAGTTGAAGCTTCAAAACAGCATAATTTGAAACTCAAGTGTCCTTGAGTGGTGCGTATTCAGGACTTACAGTAACACCCAATGGCTTTGGGCAACCTTCAAAGAACATCAGAGTCTTTGTCAATTTCTTGCCACCTTGCCCAGCACTGCCATGCACTTCAAGAAATTTCTCCACATGGAACATGTCACAATACCCCAGTTTTGGTGACGTAAGATGATCTATTGAAGGGACTATTTGTGCCCCAGTGCAACGTGATATTCGCTCCAAAAGTGGTCTCTTAATATTCAGAACAAGCGAAATGTCTTTAGCAAGAAGATACTCTTGAGCATACCGGGATACAGACTTCTCCACCAATAGAACATTAGGGTGATGTGCGTCAATCTTAGCAACTGCCATCTTCAGATGGTCCATTTCCTGAAAGTAAGAAAACAATAATAATTATAATAATGAGTTTTTCAGAAGAAACAGCATCCTAGAGATGCGATAAAAACGTGAGCCATAAAACGTATTCAGAGTTCCATCCCTAGTCAAACCCCTACAAATTCATAGCTTTAATTCACAAATGGCTAATTAACAAAGGTCAAAATACAACCTGCTGCAACAAAGTATCGAAGCTGGACAAGTGGTTTGACACACGCTGATATTCCAAAGCTCCTCCAAGGATCAAGAAACGTGGTTTCTCTATCTTTGAAGTCATATGCCGATGAGCCACATTTTTCTTGCAAACAACCCCTTTAACCACCATGCTACAGAATGACATCAAAAGCTGTCTAAGTCTTCTAAATAGTAACTTTCAGAAAGAGCATACAAATAATGAAGCTGAAGGGAAACATGAAGTAACAACATATTCATGAAAAAATGTGGAGCATCTATTCAGCACAACTAGATCTGAAACCGTGCCATCCCTATCCAAGGACAAAACTGAACATGTAGAACATCCATCAAAGTGTCTAACTGAATGAAAAATACTGTATTTTTTCTCCTAGTTTCAATTTTTTGTAGAGTTCAGCTGTTAAACGCAAACTTACATCCTTGTGAAAGCACTTTTTGCAAATTGGAGATATGGTTAACTATAGCAACATCAAACGACTTTCATGGCCTAATGAGCAACACATGTGACCTAACAGACAACTAGAAAATATTTACTACTAACAGAACCATCAATTAGTTACTTCAAGTCTTCACAGTTGTAGATATCCGGTACAAGTTGCTATGAACCATTCTGAAGTTGGTGTGCGTGTACCTTAAGCTGTATCATAAAGTTCAAGCATGCCTAATTATAGGCCAAGAATGTTACCTCTCGCTCCGATTCCCACAAGCTATGCATTTAACCTTCACATATCCCCCAGGATCCATTCCTCCCCCTTTGCTTGTATCTGGCTTAAGAAGTGTGGCAGCTTCCCATGACAAAGACGTAATTATGTCCAACCAGGTCTCTTTGTAGTTTTCATCAATTAAAGGCAGGTTCTCCACCTGCAAAAGCTGAGACACCAGAGCTCTAAAATGACCTTCCACCACATTCTTCATTGCCTTCCTGTGCACCTCAATTGACTTCTCCCTAGTACGACACTCCCCACCACCAACACTGTTTGAAGAATGAAGATATCCCCACTCCCCTGTGGCACCACCACCCCCAGCACCCCCACCACCCTCATCGTCATCATCAAATAAGTCGGCTTCTCTCTCATCTTCTTCATCCTCGGGTTCTGGTGGGAGCCATAGTAGCCCATTATTCTCAAAGTCCACCGGTTCTGCATTTGTAGTCTCCATGTCATATGGAGAAGTTTCACATTCATCACCATTATCATGATGACCTGATTCTTCCTCAAGTTTTGTTCCCACTACACTCTGTGTATCAAACTTCTCAGGTGAAAAGGAGTTCAAACTTTTTGCATCAGTGTTTTCTCCATCAGCTTTTTGTGGTTCATACACACTATCAAACTCCTCATTATTGATTGCACCATAATAGTCATTGGCATGGGAGAAATGTCTTGATTCTGAATCTGAAGGATAAACACCATAGTCATCATCCTCATCATCACTCCTGGTATCAAAGGTAAGTACAAATACAAAAGGATTACCTCTCATAAAACCATATACAAAAATATCAGAATATGGAAACGAATAATCATGTGATTCTTACAAATAACCTGACATGTATGCATCTCATACATGACACGAGCTATCATTTTAAACACTCTTCAACTAAAGTAAATTGAATAACTGCAGAGAGAGCGTCTCAAATGATACAAGAGACTCTCATTATTCACTCCAAACCCACTTAATGTCCTTTATTACAAATACCGTACAAATACAAATAAAAAACACAGGCGAGAAAAAATTAAAGAGAAAGGACAAGATACCTGTCCATGCAAAAGCCAAACTGGTCAGGACACGACTCTGCCATTGCAGCATCAGGACTAATGCTCCTCTGAGACGTTATATTGTCTTGCTGACCAGTAACTGAATCATCTTGGCAAGATTGTCTGGGGCTAAGACCAGAACTATAGGGCACGCACTGGTAAGGTCCAGTCAAATAAGGGGTAGAACCAACAGTGCTGCTGCTACTATGGAAGGTGCAGCTTGACTTGGTGCTGACCAAGCTTGCTGTAGATGGCGATGGACTAAGGCCAGGGCTAGGTTCAGGGGGGCCATTATCAACTGCCGCTACTCCTTTCTCCCATTGCTTGAAGCAAAAATTACAGACCCTAATCTTCTCCCCGTCTTCCCTACAAATTCTTGGCTCATCAGACGGGGCAGGAATAGAGTTTGCTGTACATCTAGCACAGAACACTCGGCCACATAGGCGGCAATGATGCCTCCGATTAAATACTGTGAACTGGGAATCACAATCATAGCACACTCTACAGCTCTGATCGGGCATCCAAAAGTCCCGGGACACATTGGTTGGCTCGGTTCTCCTTGGCATCCAAGACTTGAAAATGTCAACTAGCTCGGTAAATTTGTTGTCAGGGGTGCCCATTGACAGCTTCACCAACCGAACCCACTCATGACCACACGGTCATCGGAAACTCTCACAAAACAAGCAGCAATTCACTACTAAACAAGCTCCCCAACTTTTTCATAAGAAACTGCAAAATCCAGCAACACCATCACTTCATGAATCTGAAACTGAGCATACTACCCCTACTCAATTGCCAAAAGCTCATAAAAACTGAACTTTTCAAACAAAATTCCACCGCAGTTTCATCATTGGATTCACAACCACACCAAGTTCATAAGCATGCAACACACAAACAACACTGAGAGTAATAAAAACCATAAAGCAGCTACATTTCTGGTACTAAACAAGAAACCCAACAAAACCCAGAAACAGAAACAAAAATCATTACCAATTCAACAGTGAAGAAGCTTCAATTGTCAGCAAAACCCCCAAATTTCGTGTAAAGGTCGAAACATTACAATTGGGATTGGCAAGAATTACAGAGCTGAATCTTCAAAACCCAAAAAGATTGATTCTTTTGCTCCTCTCTGCAACAAAACCTAATCAATCAACGGAAGCATATAATCTCCGATGGACCCCAGCAGAGGAATATAAGCCCGTCTTATATGTAGGTATAAATGTCATTTTTTTCATAACAAAATTTGAGAAATTCAGTTGTTCATAACTTCATATGACAACAAAATAACCATTAACAAAGTGTGTTTTCTGAAACCGACTTCCAGAAAATTCACATATTTCATTTTTGTACTATATACTAAGAAATATAAACCACACGAAAAATATGAAATATATAAAGATATCAAAAATTTAAGAGATAAAGAAAGAGGAAATGTCAACCGCATCTGTAATCCTAAATATTTGGTGGTTCCTACTAAAAAAAACTTTTACTCTAGAACGTGATTTACTGACTAATAATTTTTATTTTTGTGAACAAAATGAAAGTTCTCATTAAAAATACAGCGGCCACCATAGTTACATATGATAGTCTCAGACTATATAACACTATTACACTTAGATTTAAAGCTCACTTATTTGTGAGCATAAAAGAGAATAAGAATTAAAAACACCTAGATATTAGAATAACATATTACAAGAGCCTAAGCTTTAAATTGCGGTACTCAAATAACATGAAACCATCTAGACGAAAAGTATAACTTATAAGTCTGCTAGCTCATGACCAGCACACATGTTTCACAGCTTGGCTTTGCCCTTTGGATTCAGGCTTGGTACTAGAGGGCAGCTTGTGATAAGACTTAGGTATGTGATACTCACCGGTGATTTCTTATTCTTCCTAGGAGCTTTATTTTTGCTTCCCAACGGCCTACCGACTGCCTTGCGTTTCCTGGAGCTCTATGTAGTGATCGAAAGGTTCATCAGCTCACTAAAGCCCAGTGTGAGTTCAGATGCACAATCAACAAAATAAGACCCAACATCCTCAGCCACATGAAGCCTAGTTTGTAGTCTAATCAGCTCTCCAGCAATTATGGACGTAAAACCCGAGTCCAACCCATTTTGTGACCCAGTATTTTTCCCCACTTCATAATTATCGCGCCTAATAACCTTAGTTGGCCCAAAATCCACCAAAGGCCCAAACCCTCCTCCACCCGATCCAACTTCCAAATCGGTCAACCCTAGATTCAAACTAGAGTTTTCCGCCTGAAAAACCAGAGGAACTTCCTTCTGAGTCACCACCGCCGCAGACGCAACTTTCTTCCCTGCTGACCTGAGCACCTCAACATGCCCTCCTCCATGAACGCAACCGACTAAGATTCAGAAAGAGTCCACGTTGGCACAAGTTTGAGCAACGACACCCCAACTGATGACTCCAACGACCCTGATGTCGACCCATCAGCTTTCGGCTTCGTTGCCATCTCCAAAGCCCTATCACAACCCTCAACAACATGAGAAAGAAACCATAAGCCCGACACAGACCTTTGCACTTCTTCAACTTCAAGTCCAAGTCCACTGAACAATCCGACGAGAACCACAAATACCTTTGCTCGAGAAACTGACGTCTCACATCATGAACAAGGCAGATCTTTTGCATAGCTTCTTTGTGTTTCAACGCCCTTCGTTCAACTCTAATGAACGAGCCTAAGACATTCCCTAGACAGGCTAAAACCCTCTCATACACATAGCAAACCAAAGACCCCTCACAGACACCCACACCTCCATTTGGTTATCGCACTCCTACAGATCTGACATGTTGTCGTGCTCAGCTAGAAGTAGGGTTGAATCATTGTAGAACCATGGTCTATCGTGAAGGATATGATCCCTCTCCTTCAGCTCCTTGAACCGGAACACAAAGATATGGTCTTCCTCCTCATGGATCTCCACATTCACCTTCCAAATCACGAACATAGCTGACAACAGCGGCGGTGCCGCCACCGCTTTGCCCGACACAAGCCGACCACACAAAAAGAAACTGGTCTCAATGAGGTCCAGTCCCCCCCTCTAGAGTCACCACTGCCTTTTTCGTCATCGAAGAAGGCACTGACATCCTCTCAAAACTCGACAATATTGGCTAGGACGAAACCCTAGCAGAGCCAACCCCTATAGTCATGTATGATGTATCTTCATCGACTAATAATTAAATGCAATTACTGATGTTCTACCTTTTTCTTTCATTTTTGGTTTAATCATCATGTTTACCCTGAAAACAAATAATATTCTTTACACAAGGTTATGTCAATATACCATTCATAATCTTTCTCAAAAAGAGAATATATATATATATATATACTACTTGTAATTGTTTTAAATTATGTCTTGTATATCTATGTTTCACTTAAAATGAAGTCTCGTGTGTTATTATATAGAAATTCAAGATACTATAGAATTTCGGAAAAAAAAGTTAAGAGTAAAGTTTGAGAGGGAGAACCAAAACTATACTCTTCCCTAATTGAATGATAAAATGATGAGGGTGTAGGGTCTCGGTTAGCATAACCTATAATATCAGCCAACCTTTCATGCATGATGTATCTTCCTAGAGCTGTTTTGAAGCTGTTTTTTAAGTAATAAGTAGTTTGCACTGGACAGCAAGACAAGTTTTGTCGACTCATGGTACAGAAAATAAAATCAGATGCACCAATCTCACACTTCTCTTTCATTTTAATTGAGGCGTTATGTGGGTGAAATTAGCCTAATCGATTAGTGAACTATATATAAGAATCCCTAAACTTTGGATCGGAAACAGAGAAGGCCTGTGAAAACCACACGTGAGCAACGCCACGTGGCACGTGACTGAACTTTCTGATCCAGCTAGCTAGATAGCTGCCATTTTCACACGTCTAAACATGAAAGACGTCAAGCATGAACCTTTATGAATTCAGATGGTTGAATCTGAGGTAGGAGATGAGATGAAGTAAGCATTTGTTTCATGAGATGAGGCTCCTCAAGTCCTCAGCAATCCAAAAATTATTAATAACCTATTCAAAACGGTTCAAAAATAGAAATCAGCTCATCATGTTGTTACTAATCCCATGACTAGAACTGATTTTGTTCAACTCTGCTCAAATGTAAATGAATAAGGATCATCATAAGCTGTGACTTTGATGTCTTATGTTTTAAGTTAACCATGATAACCATCATGGATTCGCAGCCGCTTGATTGGCACCAGGCAAGGTGGTGCTGTTGCTGCTACTGCTGCTGCTGGGGTTTTGAACAAAACCATCATCAGTGAAACCGGAGCTCTTCAAATTCTCAGCAGAATCAGGAGGAGGCAATGATTCTTTTTCGGTCAGTATGGCATTTGCAAGAGAGATGGACATCGTGCAGAGACCTTTGCTTTGGAGAAACTGCATTGCCTTGGTCACATCAGTTTCCATCAGCTTCAATACTTGTTCAAAAGCAATTTCATTGAAAGAAATGTCATGACCAAGTGATGGAGAATCTGACATCCCATTGGTCCCCTGACATAAATTCACTTGGTCAGAAAATTTTAATCAACTAAGATAGGTGGTGAAGAACTGGAACACATTATCAAATGGTTACAGTCCAGCCTACTCGTGTTTTTAATTGTTACCTAAAAATTTCTACTCTGAAATATGCAGGATCAACATCCAAACATATTGAACAGATGTTCACAGAATGGTTTAGGACAGTACAAGTTACAAGAAGTACCTTAGCCTTATTATCGAAGGTAACTGCCCCTGTAGCTCCCATTCTGCGTGCGCTTAGAACCTGCATATGTATTAAGCACCAAGTTATGGAAGCAGTGTAATAGGAATCACACTTACATAGCTGAGTGTAAATCCCATACATGTATGTGCAAATCCCATTCAATGAGAAAATGAAACCACCATATTATTATAGCTGAATTCCACACTTCCAAGGACCGCCCTATTTCTAAAGAAAGGAGTCTAAATAGTAAAGTTCTCCATCCTAGCTACCTTGACTTGCTGCTGAAGAAACGTGACATACTCGATGATTTCATCAAGCATAGATGCCTTGTCAGTCTGAAAAATCATGCATATGCTTATCGATCAGTACTTTTAACACTATTATTACACATACATTATTGTGATGTTAAGATTTCACAAATCAACTCGTGTAAAGAAACAAAAAAATGTAAATCAAATGCTAAAGTCTCAACTTAAACACCTATATGTATTGATGTACATGAGAAAGACAAACGAAAGAAGAACGTGCCTTGTTAGACTTTGGTACAAGTTCTTGCAGATTCTTCATTCTGTCAGCAATTTTCTCTCTCCGAAGCTGCAAATGTGTTCAAAAGATAGTGTTTTCAGTCCATTCTACTCAAGACTAAATCCTAATCGTTCAGGTCTTCAAACAGACAATGCTGTGAAGAATCCAAAGCTGCAAGTGAAATTTAACTGACCCTTTCAGCAATACTGTGTGGATCAGTTGCCTGGCCTCGACGTGCCCTTATACGAGGCTTTCTAGGTCCAGTATATTCAGCCGATGGATTAGTTGATGTAGTCTGCAAGTTATCAAATTTTTTAAAAACCTTACGAGCAATCATCTGAGATCATATCAAAACCACAGAAGAAAGAGCAACCTTTCATATTAAATAGAAATGTGGAGCTAAGCATAACAAGTACCTGTGGGAAAGACTGCAATCCAGTCATTGCCATTGGAACCTGAGGCCCAGAAACAAAAGAGGGCAAATGATAATTTCCCATTTCCTGCTTTACCTTCTATATTATTTCACCACAGGATCAATAATGTATAACATTTCAATCACCAGAAAAAATAAGCAAATTACAATCCACCAAGACAAGTGAGACTAAGCTAACTATACCTCTGTGGTGACTAAATCAGATAACTCATAAATATCATTACTGCCGTAACTGCAGAGCTTCTGTTGTCCCATACCAGGAGGACTAAGAGAAGAAGAGACACCCTCATAAGCTTGAAGAGGCCACAGCTGAGAAATTGGAGAAGGGGTTTCAAAATCTCCATTTAGCCTCTGAAAGACAGATTGTTCACAGCAATTGCCCACATTTTGGCACGAAACGGATGTTGATCTCACCATCTTACCATCCATATCATACTGCAGGCCCAATTGATCATTTGAAAAGGCAGCGCAATTGTTACCATTGTCTTGTGCATCTGACTCAAACTCATGAGCAACAGATGAATAAGCAGACTGTGCAGCCATGCTCTCCATGCTTTGGTTTGAGTTGCTCAGATTTGTAGTCGAGTTATTGCTGTCATCATCAACTACACCTACTCCAATTGAACTGAGAAGCACTTCGTTTGTTGGTGGATTTTCGTAACAGTCCAAAGATGATCTTTCCTTCACATCCACATCTGTCCATGATGAGGAACTGAAAAAATGATCAAGAATCTCGTCCATCATCAACAGCAGGTTTTAAAGAACTCCTTCAGCTGATTTTATGCTGGCTTCACCTAAAATAAAGTTCATAAAAATTGGAGAAGCAACAAGCTTACAAAAATGAAATTAACAGCTACACATGGTGATAGAAACCAAAAGAATGTGAATTTGATCAGAAATTTGAAACAATAAACACTGCTGAAACTACAAGCTCCTCTTATAACACATTAGGTACAGGAACCTCTAAAACTTACCTGCCATGTATACATAACCCCATCATGATTTCATATGCAACAGATCTATGGCAATTTGACTAAGATTAATTAACAACAGAGAAAAAATGTAAGATATCTAGCTAGCCTCTTACAATCTTGATAGCAGCTAAATTCAAGTAAGGATCGATTAACATTCCATGGTATTAACATGGACCATGATAAGAGAAAAGCACGCAGTAAACCACTAATCTACATTTGACATTGAACTTGAGTGATTGTACGTATATGCATATACTAAATTTAAAAGAATGAACGGTGTGCGATAGTGAAAGCTAGGGAGACTAACCCAGAAGAGAAGCCAAGAGAGTATAAGCAACGGTTACAGTAGCAGTAGGCAAGTAGTAATGAGCAGTGTGCAACAGTTACTGTCTTGTATATTGTCTAATAAAGATCCACATTTGTAGGATGTGAGTTTTCAAAATCAGATGGTTATCTTCAGAGGGTGTACAAAAGCATAACAAGACGAACAGCCTTGGTGATTTTTTTCCTGTTGGTTATAACGTTATAGATTTTTCATGAGCTTTTGAAAACATGCCATGAAAATAGCGTTTCGGTTGTTTGACTCTAGTAGTGGGAAGTTCAACTTCTCCACTTCCCTGTTGACCACTATATCAGGAATATTTTACCACAGTGTTATTACTGGGGTCAGTTTACTTGGGCATCAATCAATCTAACACAAAGGATTGAGAACCAAACACAACATATTACATATGAAAATGGCAGTGCCGAAGCAATTCCTCATTTCTCATTATTCAATGACATTGCTGATCGACTAACACGAATATGTAGGGT
Source organism: Comarum palustre (assembly GCA_951800085.1). NCBI lineage: Eukaryota > Viridiplantae > Streptophyta > Magnoliopsida > Rosales > Rosaceae > Comarum > Comarum palustre. The sequence goes on along the minus strand of OX637588.1, from coordinate 4,665,781 downwards.
GAGTGACAATGAAGAGTTTTATTTTGCATAATTAAGCAAACTGTAAGACCATAAATGGTCTAGTACATAACGGTATGCGAAATCTGGTAGCATATATAAGCCTTGAAAACTTAATCCCTTTGTTTGTCTCACACGGATTATGAACAAAGAGCTTAAACTAGAAAGGCAATCCAACAAAGAGCTTAATAATAACCTTAATTCCTTCTCCCCCATTATTGTTTCTCTACTTATCAGCATCTCCCTCCTCCTCCTCGTCCCCATTTTTCATTCCAGCAACTCTCGAGTGAAAATGGAGACTTTATTTTATTTATTTTATTTTTTTATTAATAATCAAACAACAAAACAAGCCAGCATGAAAAAGGACCATCTGGTACAAGCTAGAAAATGTGAGGAATAAGGTTGCGTACGCGCAGAAGCCCTTTCCTGATACGATACCCAGTCACCAACTTTTGTACGTGCCTTGGCCATATAAGATGCATTCTCAGAATTAGATAATGAATTCCATTTTAAACCACCAGCTCTACCGACGGCAGTGGCCGACTGGTTAGGATGTTCCTCCCGGTACTTTTCTCTGAACTCATCAAGAAAAAGGAAGAAGCCACTTTTTCTTCTTGCAGCAGCCTTTGCACCACCCCAGCTGGGTAACGTCTGCCTAGGAATCTCATAATTACTTCTTGCAATGTGCTGTCGACTTGAGTAATTGAACGAAGTTCCACACCTGAAAGAAACCAAAGTAATTAGCTAGATTGCCTAGATAGAATTCATAACAAATATAAGCGCAGTGTACCATGGAAACAATCAAACTCAAAAATAAGCCAAAACCCTGCAAATGTACACAGTTCACATTTTCACAACCACTTTCTGTACCATGGATAATTTAGAAACATAACTATCGTAGTACTATTTTTAACACTCCAACTTACTAATTGTTACAAAGTTTTATAGAGAAAAGTGCACATGGAATGTAGTTTGATTTCAGTTTGTATGTGACAATGTGAGATATTGTTGTTGGAAATAATATGGACTTAAACACAGTCTGTTATATTCATGTTAACTGTAATTAGACTTTATCTTGGATAGTAAAATACGATATATATTATATTCTGATTCATATTAGATTTTCGAGTTGTATATCAGTTGGAAATCTAGAAGGTTCATAGTACAAAACCTGATGTACAAGGAATTAGTATTGTGAAAGGACAGATCTTCAAGATACTTGCATTGTTCAATTAGGATTTGGTTATGGGATCAAGTATTATGTTGATCACTATATATAGAGGGTCTAGGTCCTTGTGTTCTATACCGTTCTGCATTTATTGGCTTCCCATTGTGCCAGCAATAAGACTCAGACACACAAAAGACCAACCTTCATCTCACAACAAGCACGTGACGTACGCATCAAGCTATCTAGCAATCAACAATGGTGGCTTCATGGAAGACTGCATCAAAACCCGACTGGAAAAGCAATGAAGGTATTAAGCTTCATACTTTAGTTGTTTTTGTAATGTTTGTGTATTTGCGATGTGTTGTATTAGATCCTTTTACATAATCAAAATATGGTTTTAACTTAATCTAAACTAAAACCATATTTTTACATGGTATCAGAGCGGATTTTTTACAAAACTCGCAAATCGCAAATTTTTTCATGAAGAATAGGTTTTTTCTGGGATTAATTTTCTTTGCAAAACAAAATTTAATTAAACAACATTCAACATGATTTTTGAAACAAAAAAAACCAAGCCTTGACCCGTAAACAAAATTTAATTAAACAACATTCAACATGAGCTCAAGACCCGACCCACTTTATAAAACAAAACAACTCGGGCAAATAAGCTCTAGTTCTTCAGCGTTTTCTGGGTAGGAGATGGATTTTTGAGGATTCAATTTTTCCCCGTTTTCAGATGAAATGATTTGGACATCAAAAAGGACTGCAAGAAAAAAACGGTTGATGTCCAAACCTTTGATGTCCAACTGTTTTGGCATTTGTTTTGGCATGGCCGAACTGTGTTTCGTGTGGTTGGTGGCGGCGGAAGGTGAGAGTTAAGTTGTTGAGGAGGACGAATAGGGACCTGATAGCATGATTGGGTGTAGGGCGAACTCCTCCTGTAGGGTGTTTGGGCTCAGACCTAGGGTTGGTTTGGGTCTAGGTCCTTGGTTCTTGTTTTAGGTTTTCTTAGTTAGTTTTTGTTTGAGTCCAATTAATATTGGGTATGGAGTTAATTAATTTTGAGTAGCAGACGCAGGCGAGGCGAATCCTAGATGGCAAAAAGCCGTCTCATGTGCATTTGTAGGACTTTAGTAAGTGAGTCCGCATTGGAAACTAAGAGGTTTTCGATAATTGACAGATCAATAGTAGTGATCTAAGCGAAGTCCACTTGTGATTGGAACCGTATCATTCCAGTTACTTAGTTGCCAAGTAAACGAATCCTTATAAAATTACGGTGGTAGAAACCTATTTAGATTGAACAGTTTGCATTGATATCCTTATCAGACTATATTTCGAGTCAATATATAAAGAGGGCTCGGGGATCAGACTAAAGGACAATCAATCAACACAACTATAGCAACAAATTCGACCTCGTAGATTACAACCTAACTCTAAAGCCTTACGCCTTAGTAATAACCAAACTGGTTCCATAGAACCATCCTCGGTGCGTAGCTTACAGTCCCAAGCGGTGGATCATCACAGTGGTTCTGGCCGTTGGATTAGTATTGTTGCTTTTCGTTGTCGTTGTTGAGCAGTAAAAAAAACATTATTACATGGTGCCGTAAAAATGTAAAGCTACATGTGATTATTAAACAAAATGAATAAGGGTTTATCTCCTTTCAAATACAGAGTTTCACGGGTGACCAATTCTTCATGCAGCAAGTTCATCCGAAACAGAAAAGCTAGAAACAAGGAGGGAATCATTCAAATCAGATATCCAGGTCTTTAACGGCTTTGCTTCCTGATCTTCTCAGATATTCAAAAAATTCAAATCCATACTTATCCAACCGGTTTGACGTTCTCTATATAAAGAACCATAAGTCTACAAACGAAGGGGAGGAGGATATGTAGAGGCAACGAAGGGGAGCTGGAGAAGAAACAAGAGCAACATGAGAAGACGGTGACAAACAGAGGAGAGCTTTAGAGGCATAATAGGATCAATCTTCAGCTACTCTGCTAACATTGACATCCCACAATAGGATCCCTCATCAAGCCTTCTGCATTATTTCAACATGGACAATGCTCTAGTTCTAAGTTCTAACCATCCTCTGCAGCCTCTAGGTGCTTCCGGCATATAGTGAATGTGACATTGTCTTTGACAATAATAATAATGGTTGCAACGTACATTGAATCAATGTATAATTATTTCAAGTTACATAAGAAATGACGTAGCCTAATACAAAAGAAATAGCCAATATGAGCTAGTGAACATCTTCACTGAAAAATCCCAAATCACTACATGATCTGGTCAGACAAGGACGGAAGTCGCCGGAAAAAGTTGGTGGAAAGTGATGGCATATCGTGACGGAACCTAGGGTGGCGCAGGTAATAGAACCCTGACCCCAACAAAAAAGCCTTGAATGACACCACGTAAAACACCAAAGAAGCCAAGAAACAGAACACCACAAAGATTCCGGTTGCCCTCGGGTCCCTCCAACTGAACAAGGCCTCTAAACGCTCTCCTTGGGCCGCTACGTCACCCAACAAAGTCTGGGCCCGGCCACTTAAAGCCCGCAATCGATCATATCGTATTCGAATCGTGTCCGCGGGTCGGGTAGAGGGGAACCCATCAAGCTCTTCGTCCAACTCATCAGGACTCACTGCGTCAACATAAGAGATCCGAGGGTCCAAATTAGCCGGCACTCTATGACGACACCGCCATCTCACCAATAAGATCAAGAAGGCGTACATGAATACGGTGGGAAGTATCAGATGCGGGCATAGCACCACCGCCACCAGCAGCGCATGCATCAAAACCGTCATGGGCGTATGCTGCCACGTGCGAATCCCATCCATCCACCTTGCCAATGTCGCCACACGTGACAAGCACGCCACCACCCGAAACCAGTTCGCCTTACTTCTCCTCATGCTCCACACGTGTGTATCCGAGTCGAGCATGAACTGAACCACCTCCTGACCAAGCGGCGGCTCCGACCTCCCCAGCCTGGCCTTCACAATCTTCATAGCTGTGTGTCGTAGAATGTCTTGTTGGGCCGAGCCCATAGGTTTCACGTAATGCATTCTCGGAAGCATTGGGGTGCTGTAGGCTTGGACCACACTCAACCACGAAGAACATGAAAACCTAACGGCTATCTCTATCTCCCCCATTTTCCTAGCCCCACCGGGAAGCAATACCGTAAGAGAATACGAGTTCATGTAAACACGATTCATATCAAGAGTGGATAGCCGTACCCGTATTTTTCCTATCCGAATATCTTTCTCGGGTTCGGGTTGGCTGTACCTGCCATTATCGAAGACGCCGATAGTGAGAACAGTGCATGGATCGTACACATCCCAAGTGTACTGCTCGTTCCACCGCGGGTTAAACCGGTCCAGAATCGTCCGGGTTCGGACCCATTTCGGCCCATATTTGGCAACGACGTAAGTATCAGTGGACCCACGCATCCCATTTTTGACTTTGACCGGATGCAGATTCGTGGCGCCGCGAATTCCGACTTCAAGTAAACCAACGGGAGGCTTGGCCAGCTGCTTCGCAGCAGCTCTGACGTCACTGGTCACGTGAGCTGCCTCGTCCAGCACGTGGTAGCCTCCTTCTAAACAAACCCGCAGGTGTATTCTACCGGCGTAAGGACGCGCCTCATCGCCAATCAAATTGAACCATCTGGACTTGAGCTCCGCGCGGTCGTCTGTTCTCTTCTCGACGCTCGGCACGTGCAACTTGGTGTGTCCCACAGATTGACCGTTGCTTATATCTTCAACGGTCACAGTTATGTACGGCTCAAAAGGCTCAGCTGCTACAAAAACCAAGTCTTCGTTCCAAGTGGGATTGGATGAGCTCGACAAGGTGGACCCCACGGAGGTCCTACTCGTCTTGAAAAGCTGGGCCCCGAAGTGAGCCTTGACGTAAAGTTCGGGATTCCGAACCTTCTTATTATTAGCCTCGGATGATTCCGAACCTAGCTGGAGATCTTGGGTTTGGATGACCGTTACTCTCAGGTACCAAAGCTTTGGAGACAAATAAACCTTGGCTCGGGTCTCCGGTATCAACCCGCCGGAATCGGAATGCCAAGCCTCTTGGAATGCTTCGTCCGCCTGAGTGCCGATCCAGACAGCGAGCATGACGTCATTTCCCAGAGACTTTTCAGAGTCGAGAGTGTACCACTGTGGAGCTAGAGGACTGTCCGGTGGGACTCGCTTGGGCACCTCCTGCAAATCGAAAGACACCGTTCCGAGACTAGTCTCTGCACGAGTGACGGCTTCTTCTCCCTCTTTCTTGATCTCCTCTTCGGCCCAGACAGACACTTCCAAAGAGGTGGAATTGAGACCTTCTTTATCGAACGCAAAGACTTGGTCCCAATCTTTGTTGCTGCTTACGCTCTTGGTTTTGATGGTGTGCGTACCAATTACAAGCTTGGCGTAAAGAGATGCCGATGGATTTGTAGTGGCATCTGCTCTTTTGGCTTTGACAACTTTGACAAAAAGAAACGGCATCCTGTCTACGAGATCGTACGCGCTCCGGTTTCGATCCCGGGCCAATGGTTGAAGCTCCATCTCCACATCCGCCGATCTCTCTAAAATCTTGACTTTATTGTCTTGATAATGAGTTGGCTTCTCAGCAATCGGCGGGTTCTCAACTTCTGGCGGCGGAGCAGCAACAGCTGATGAAGTAGCCTCCTCTGTTTTTGGAGCAGATTCCGGTGCTGGTTTAGCCTCCTCCTCCTTGGGCTTGTCTTCTTGTTTGATCTCCTGCTCTTCTTTCGGCTTCTCCTCCGGAGGAACAGTTGCTTCTTGCTTGATTTCCTCCTCTTTTGGCTTTTCCGGCGGCTTTTCCTCCTCCGGTGCTGGTTTCTTGTCATCCGCCGCCTCAGCAGCTGGTGGGTCTTCATCGATGTAGTAAATCTTCAATCCCAACTCGCCTTTGATCTGAGAAAACACACTCCGTTTCTCCAAGGGGAAGTAAACCAGAGTGTTCTCCGTCTCTGCTTTCACAAAGGTAGAGCCCGGGATCTTGACTTTGCCCAGAAAAGTGCTTCTCTTCCCACTGTTCTTCTTGTCGTTGTAGATGTTGATTTCCAGTATCTGGGAGCCCATGGACTCAATGTCATGGACTAGAAACTCGAGCTTTTCGTCCCATTCCGGGTTGAGATCTCTCTGTTTGGTCTTGGTTCGCCGTCTCTGCCCGTCGAAGTCTACCATGGCATAAGCACTCGCGGTTCCTTGACCATCTTTGGGCATTAGATTCTTGGCGTTGCAGACTTCAACGATGAGCTTACGCCCAGAGGTCTCTGCCATTTCCAACGGCTTTTCTGAAATTGGTGATAGAGAATTACAGAGAGAAAGAGAGCTGATTTGAGATTTGTTTTTGGGAAAGGAAAGGGGCCAGGTTTGGTTTAAAAGAAGGGGGAGTGGGGGAGCGTGGACACGTCAGAAAGGCACAGAGAGCCACGCTTTGGCAGAGCACCGTGCCTGGTGCTGAGTTACTGACTCTACTGTGGGTTTGGTAACAACATCAAGCATCGTATCTGGAACTTGAAATAAGATCTAGATGGGTTTTTCTTTTTTTAGTAATATTCTTTGGCAGCAGAGATGAGTGGAGAGACGTTGGAGCAGCCTTCTGCAAAAATGAACGTTGCGTTGTTATTGTGTTCCATATTTATTTGGAGATTTTGGAGAATCAGATCTTTTTTATCTATTAGGCTTTACTTTTAACTGGGTTGTTGCTTCTTTCCCTTCAGGTTTTACCATACGACAACTGCATATATGATACATTCATTTCCGGTTAGTTGTCTCCATTGTACTGTTGCATTGTTTTGCAGCATGATGAGCTAAAGCCTCTCAATAAAAGTTCCATGAGTCTCTTAGTGAACTTGGAAATTTAATAGTAAATATATAGATATGTGGTGATGAAATGAATTGTAATTAGTTGCTAGATCGTAGTGTTTTTTCAACTCTTATATCCAAGTTCTGGAACCCTTTGTTTTAGATCATGTAATTCAACTTTTGTTATTAATTTGTAGATGTGTTAGCAATTTTCACTTATTTACTTCTTTCTTGCAATTAACTATTAGGTCCCTTCAATAAAAAAACTATTAGCTAGGTCCCCTCATTGATTTCTTTGTTGCTTCAATGTAATTCCCCGGAGCCTCTTCAAGATTAATTTATGAGATGCAATTGTAGCAACTAGGTTTTACTAATACATTTCTAGATTTCAGAATGATTATGTTGTTGAAGTAAAATTTCACCAGTTAAAAAAAGTTAAGCACTCGAAGTAAACAAAGAAATACGAATGACTTTTTTTTGGGTAAACAAAATAAGGACTAACTCATGGCCCTTACTCAAAAATTTATTGAAATAAAGAAAAAATACAATAGGGAAGGGGGATTATGTCAAAACCATACCCTGAAAAATAATACAAATAACTAGAAGCTGATAAAATAAAAGTATTGAAAAAAGAATATAAAAAACTACCCATTTTAACCTACCAACAACATCTGTTGTACGAGGAATAATAACCAAGAGATGTCTATGTATCAACCCCATCCAAACCATAATAATAAACAACAAAATCAATGAGTACGAAGGTAAGGGAAACCAAGTCCGTCCATATTTAGATATGGAGTGATCGGGGTGGGAGGAGTTTGATGTCAAACTAGCATGTTTGAGGCCAAACCCAAGTTTACCAAAGTATCTGTAACTGAATTGTCTTCTCTAAGAATATGAGAGCAACAAAAATGTATTGGCTTCTCTAAGAAATACGAATGACTTCTCTTATCTCACATTCATCATTTCTCCCATTTTTACTCACTCGTTCCTCCTTTCTCACATTCCCTCCGTCTTATTTTTTTTCTCAATCACTTTCAAGTTTAGTAAAGAATTTATAGGACGATACGAGAACACACCCCCTAAAAGTGTTGAGCAATTTGTGTTGTTGAACAATGAGCAAGCGAAATCTAATACCCACGAACAATTGGGTCAACAAGACTCAAGTTGAGTTCATAACCTGCACCTTGAAAACAAAATTGAAGAGATCCGTACTGTCATTCTTTGATAAATTCAAAAATCTTGGGTTGGTTGGTCTAAACATGAGCAATAGGAAGCTAGAGCTTAGATGTACATATGGAACATGAGTAAACATCGCTCAGCATAACAAGTACAAACTTTAAGGACTTTGGTTAGTATGAACTAGGTCAAATGCCTGTGTCAGCATGGGTTAATAATACATGTTTTGAAACATATTTTATATATGTATATGTTGGTATTGAAAAGAATTGGGAATTACAATTTACCGTTTTTTTTTTAAAAACACTTGCGCCATTTTTTTTGTTTTCTACAAATATGACCTTCATCTAATGTCAGTGATGAATTGGTTAGTTTTAACATGAATTGGTGGTTGATTGATATTGTAAATTAGATTAGTAATTTGTTTTCATTTTTATTACACTAATTTTTGTAATTTACCTTTGACGGTGGATAATAAAACTTGATTTTTCGATTTAGGCTATCTCATTTTTTTGTTTTTTATCTTTATTTACAAGCAATTAACACATTATGGAAAATGAAATTAACTCTCTTCATTTCCTACCATTAGGCCTGATAAATTTACACACGACACGATAACACGACACGAAAACGAACAAAATTATAAGGATTTGGTTTGAGGTTTATAAGTTTGGTTTCATATAGGGTTGACACGATAAAAACACGATTTATAATGGTTTGATTTAGGGTTAAACCGGTAACACGAAAAAAACCCATTAACATAGAGGTATTTTTGTAATTTTCATTTCCTTACCTACCATATATAAGAAACCCTAGGGCAATGATGGTGAACTGCTGATCGATGATTCAGTCGTAATTATAAGGAGAAATCCTTCAGGTTTTTGCGTAGATGCATGAAACTTTGCCGTTTGTTATTTTCTTAAATTAAGCTTTTGCGATTTTGCTATCTAACATCTATCTTATTATTATATCCCTAGAGGTGTAACTTGACTTATGAACTGAGTTATTGTTCAAGATTTATGACTTTCTTCAGCTTACAGATTATAATTTTGAGTCTGTTTTTTATTCATGAAGATCTAATGTATTTTAGTATTTCTATTGTTTATAGAAAAATTGAAAAAAAAATATTTATTATAATTTTTAATTTAACGGTTAACACGATAATTTATAGTTTGGTTTTGGTTTTAGCATTTTACATACGATAACTTAATGATTTATTATCGTGTGACACGATAAATAAACGAAACCAAATAAATCTGACACAAACATGACACGACATGACATTGTGTTTTGCTAGGCCTACCTACCCTACAAATAAGATTTACTGAAAATTCAAAAGAGATGACATCGTTTTTGCCTTTTTGGTCTTTTAAAAAGAGCATCTTTAATAGACATGTTAATTATTTTGTTAAATTCAAAATTTGACATGTGACTGGGCAAATATAAGTTGCTAATTTGACAAATCATATCAAATCTGAATATTTACCAAGAATTAAACAATCATTCAAACTAGGTAAAACCTGGAAGAGATTTTTACAATCAAATAGAAGCTTTATCAACAATGTCATGGCTCATCCCAACAATGTGTATTGAATTGTTCCCCCCCACTACACTGATAGTGATCAAACAAATTAATTGAAAACTAACTGAAAAGAGAAAGTAACACAGCAAACCAGTACAGTGATAGTAACATGAACCTCCTTCGAAATACTTCTTCTCCGTGAACAAGATTTTCAGCAAAATAATCTTTATACAGTGTTTGGTGGCCTTCAAGTCGTTGTATATCTTTATAGATAGAGCCTTGACGCCTTCTCCTTCCCTGTCTTCTTGCAGAGCAGTTATCTGCAGATTCAACAACTCTTCTGATGAGGAATTTGCAAGATTTCAGAACTCTTCATCCGCTGCATCGGAGGATGAATCGGATAATTGTAAATCCATGTCTGATATTCAAGAAAAGATGAAGGACGAAGATGGCAGAAGAAGGGATATGATATCTCTATTCGTGGGTTTTTCTTTTCAATTAGTTTTGTTCTGGGTTTAGGATCTGAAAGAGGGAAAGACGATAGGGAGGGGGAGAGAGGAAGGGAAGGGTGATGGTCGACGAACTGATTTTGTGTTAGAGACGAGGCCTCAGAAGAGAGAGGCGAGTAAAAACATTTGTCTGTTGCCGTGCTTCATGTCAAATTTGACATGATCTTCCTTTATGTCAAATCCACGTGTATATACATACTCAGTTGGAGATAGATTGATAATTTCTCTGAGTATGTTCGTCGCATTGATGTCAATGTTTCTGTTAGAGCTCCAAAGCTCAAATACTTTGATCGTCGGCAGACCGTGTTGTCAAGCTGTGTTTTGGAGAATTCAGAGTCTTTAGTCGAAGCCTCTATTGATCTCACTGACCACAACGCAACTGAACATACCTACCTTTGCTGGACGTGTGACTGCGCTTTTGGCACAGATTTGTAATGTCAAGTCTTTGTCCCTTTCAGCACATAATTTTGGATGCAAGTATTCCTGTACTTGGTTTATTGTTTCTTGTTCATCACTAAAGGGGATTCATAGCTTACTTGAGAAGAATAGAAATCTCACTGGTTTAATTTATTTAGTTTATGTGGGTTTTAGAAATTTTGTGTCTTGAAAGAGTATACAGCCCAATATTTTATTTTTATTAAAAAAAATCCTTGAGTTTCTGTTTGATGAATATTCTATGTTTCATGAAGGGGCATTGTGATCTGCCTGTTTTCGGTAATTTGAACCAATTGAAGCTGCGTCTTCATCCTTGCTGTTCTTGGTGGTTAGAGTTGCTGAAGAGATCACTGAATCTAGAATCTTTCGTCTTAGAACACGCCGTAAGATATTGTTCAACTCATTACCATTAACTTGTACCTGTTCTTTTCCAAAAAGTACCTTTCTAGATTTTTTATGTAATGTTGAAATATGCCGTGAGGACTGGCACTTTGTCTACAAGATGGAAGTGTGGGCGTCTACTTCTGCCTTACAAATTTTGAGTTCTATGAAAGCTTTCTCATGTTTCTTAATCGCTTACTTTACAATGAGGCTCATCAAAAGTTGTTTTCTGAAGGATGATCAATTTGCCTCTTATTGATGGTCGGATTTGCACTTCCATTATGAGGAATAATGCTGCTAAATTTGATCTTGATGTTCCAGGAGGCACCCAAATGTTTGATTTCCTAGAAGCTGATTCATTTCCAGTTAACTTTCAGTTAATTAGGTCCTCATGGATTTATTTGTTGTTTCAAATAATTTCAGTCCAAACAATTATCTTGGCGTATGCTAGTTGTGAATTCACAAGGCTTCATTGCCTACTTGTTTGTTGTCTCATGGCTTCAGGTGTCCTGAGATTCTAGCTTTCAGAACGAATCTGTTACCCTAGTAAATTTTTTAAAAAAAAAAAACTTGAGCTCTCGAAGTGGCTAGATGAGATTTACATCACGAGTTTATAAACTCATCATGATTCCTGACTTTTCAAGCTTGAAGAGAAATCACTATAAGAGTACAAAATAAAACACAGAAATTGAAGATTGACGTGACATTCATGGCTTCATATAGATAACTAAAATTTTGATGGTCTAGTTAGTGATTACAAGGAAACGATATATCTAGGAGAAGGCCGATCCATTTAGGCTACCAATTGCCCTCCTTTCCAACCCCATGATCACATTTTCACATCAGCTTTTCCCCACCGGTCATAGATGTCGTTTGGGAGGATTGGATGACAGTACTCAGGGTCTAATACTCCACAGCAGCCTGGTTCGGGGCACTTGATGGAGGTGTCATTGTCTTGGAGCTTCGACAATACATAGGTAACTACGCATTGCTGACAGTAAAAGTGACTGCAACCCTTGATGTTGAATGAATGTTCAAGCGGAAGGGACTCCAGGCAGAAAACACATATGAATGTGTCATCGCTACTGTTAGGATCATTGCTCGTCCTAGGTTCATTGCTAGTACTAGCATCATTGGTTTCAGGATTATTAAAAGATTGCTCATTTTGACTTTGTAAGGCAGTCTCCCACCAATCAAAGAGTTCGTCGGGAAGGATTAGACGACAGTACTCGGGATCCAACACTCCAATGCAGCCTGCTTCAGGGCACATAATGGATGTGACATTGTCTTCCAGCTTGGTCTCTACGAAATTTACAATGCATGGTTGACAGTAAAAATGATTGCAACCTTTGATGTCGAATGAGTCCTCCAGATGAACTTGTTCAGCACATAAATAACATGTAAAATCACCAGGACTACTACTAATGTAGATTTCAGCATCAGAAGACTGCTCATTATGATCATGTAAGGCTTTGATCCACCTATCAAAGACGCCGTCTGAGAGGATTGGACGACAGTACTCGGGTCCTAACCATCCGCTGCAGCCTGCAGCTGCTTTAGGGCATACAATGAATGTGACGTTGTCTTCCAGCTTGGACCTCACAAAATCCACTATGCATTGCTGACAATAAAAATGGCTGCAACCGTCAATGTCGAATGAATCTTTCAGATGTGTCGTCTTAACACACATATCACAGATAAAAGTAGTACTTGGATCTCTAGCACTAGTACTACTAACTGAATTAGTGCTGGAAATATTGCTTTCTGGCTCAGAAGGTTTCCCAGTTTCAGCATTTATGGTACTAATACTAGTCTTCGAAGAGATTCCACTAGTACTACTGCTTTCAGGATCAGAAGATTTTCCTTTCTTGAAGCTCGACATTAGCCGGGTCATGAGATCTTCAGGATCATCATAATTTTTGTAGTCGAAAGCTGAAGCCGGGCTATGTTCCACATGTACTTTTCTACTCGTATGGATGATCTTACCCACTTTTCTGCCAATTTTCTTCATACCTTTTAATGTGCCTAGAGTTTTCACGCTCTTAAGAAAACCCATCCTTGAAGTTAAATGACTAGAACAACAATGAAATCCAGTACAACTTTGAAAAGAAACAAGACAGAGGCTTGTGATTGAGAATAGTCTGGTGTCTCGGTGACCTTTATATACAGAAGTGTTGCGATTCCCACTAAGACTAGGATTACTCATTTTCCTAAAGTAATATGCCTAGCCTTCCTTTCTAAATTGGAAAGGAGTTTACTTGCTTCCTAAATCCAAATTGTTTCAAGGACAACTAGGGAAAACGTAAAATATATTAGATGAAAAAGACAAGACGCTGTCCTAGCTAGAACAAATAGGTGAAAAAAGAAAGAGGTTGTCCTCGAACAATTAGGAACAATGCCTATTATCAATTGAACCATCTCGTGCACCTGACGAAAATTTGGTGAAACACATCAACTAAAACTATTATCAATGATAGGATTCCCTAGGTTGTTGGTATATTGCTTCCTACATACTGTCATTATGTAGTAAAAATTTGTGCACGAGTATATATAGGACTTGGATTGGAAATTAGGATCTATATTGAGACTATTACTGCACACAAACATGTAATGTCAGAGAGCTCAGTTAAGGTGACTATGTTAGTATGTTGGTTCCGTGTAGTACTCTTGTGGTGTTCAATCATAAAGGAAGGGTAACAAATAGGTTGCCCTGCCCTCTATTCTGTAATCAAAATAACCACCTGCATCAACCTGTAGCACTAGTGCAATATAATGGTTTCATGAGAAAAAAATTGGGTAATTCTTGAAAACAAACTTGCTTAAATGCTGTTTGAGTGTCTATATTTGTCACGAAAACAACAAAAGAAAATCATTTTTGAATAACATACCATTCATTCCTAAACAAAGAATGTTACTGTTTACAACTTGGACAATGATATGTATGAGTACCATCAACGGAAGCTGCTATCCCACAGCTGTAACAGAAAGCATGCCTGCACCTGCAACAGTTAAAACTCAATCCATCAAGAATAGTAGTGGGTATCTTCGATCATCAATGGATAAGAATATGTAAAATTAGGGACTTTGATTTCAAAAGCAATGGGGGACTAGACAAAGGAAATCAAAGAAGAGAATATAGGGATTTAGATCACACCTGCATCTAATGTAAGTGCACCCTTCTTTTTTCTCAACATAGTAGTTGCATTTTGGGCACTTCCTCCACTTCTTTTTCTTGGCGAGCTCCTTCACCATCTCATCTTCACCCTTGTCTCTCAATTTCTGAAACTTGCCGCAGTCAAACTCCGTATGCCAAGGAACCTTGCACTTCAAGCAAACCAGTCTCTTGCAATGAGGACACTTAGAACTATACACATGATACTCATCCACCGGGTCATCAAGAACCAGAAGCGCTGAGCAGTCCTTAAAGGGACAGTAATAACACTTGTCATTGCTCTCAGACCCCAAAATCACATTTTCACACAAGGCCTTGCCCCGAAAACTTCCTTTGGGAGAATCGGCTGACAGTACTGCAGGTCTAGCACTCCTCTACAACCCGGCTCGGGGCACACAGTGGAGGTCACATTGTCCTCCAGCTTTGACACCACAAAATTGACAATGCATTGGTGGCAGTAAAAATGGTTGCAATCCTTGACACTAAATGAGTCCCTAAGATGCTTCTCCTCAACACAAAACCACATGTAAAAGTAGTACTGCTGTTACTGCTTTCACCACCATAAGAAGATTGCTCAATCTGATCACACAATGCATTCATCCACGAATCGAAAACCTCCCTTGGGAGGTCCCTTGGGAGGATTGGCCTGCAGTATTCAGGGTCTAGTGTTCCGGTGCAGGCTGGTACGGGCAGTGCAGAGCCCAATCGGCAGTGTCTTGGAGCTTGGGGGCTACAAATTTGACAATGCACGGAGTACAATAAAAATGGGCACAGCCCTTGAAGTCGAATGAGTATTCTAGTCGTATAGGCTTAAGACACAAACCACATATGAATATAGCACTTGGCATATTCAAACTAGTACTAGTAGAGGATTGTCCATCAGAGAGGATTGATGGGTTCTCCAGCTGAGACGGCGCCGGAGACTCGGTTATTTTCCAGCGTAATGAGAGCTTACTTAACATCATTAGAATGGGAAGTATTGTACCAAATTTTGTTGTGAATGAACATTTTTTCTAAAAATAAATCTTTTAAGTAAAGAATCATTAATTGACTAGAATTTACAAAGCAGTATAAGTAAACTTTCAATTTCAACCTTTTAGGTGGTATTTCAATTTCACCTCTAATGGAATTGAACTTTAGTCAACTTATCTAGTTACTTTCCATTCTAGACAGATGACATAACCAAACATCATAATCTAATCAATGTTTTAAATAGCGCGCCTTAGGGAAAAACGAGACGAGGCTTTGAGGTTTCGCCTCAAGGCTGCTTCTGTTTAGCGTTCTGCACAAAAGGTGGCCAAATAGCGCTTCGAGGCACGCTAAGGCTTAAAAGGTGGCAACATAGCGCTTTAAGACGCTTTCTTTTATAAAATAAAATAAAATGATGACGTTTTGTGTTTCTATAATACCTTAAAAGAAAAAGTTCCCTCACTCTCAGTTCTTTGACTTCTTTCGCAGTCGCACTTGGGCACGATCACTCTCCTCTCCCTTGTCCCTCCTTCTCTCATTAACCTCTCTTCTCTCCGCCACCGTAGCCCTCCCCCCTCTCCACCTCCTCACGGTGGATCGTCGACGAGAACCGGCAACGCGTGAAGTTGGCGTGCGTGAACTGGGTGGTTCATCTCGACCCCGTCATCGCTGAAGGCCTCATCTTCTTTCGCAGCCGCATCTGTCTACTTTGGCAGCCTCATCTGGATTTTCAAACCTTCAATCTCTCTCATCTGCTATTGATTACCAGGTTTGTGACTTCAATCTCTCTCATCTAAGTCATCTTCAATCTCTTTCAATGTTTTCAATTCCTTTGATTTAGAAATTAGAATGGGTTCAATTCAAATGCTTTGATTTATTAAACTTCAGGTTATTCGGTCAATAAGTTTTGGGTTTCAAACTTTCAATTTCATTGATCTTTGATCATGAGTTCTTCTGAGAATGATCGGTTAAGTAGTGATAGAGACAAAGATCATGCCTGGGTCTGGGCCAAAAAAATTGAAGGAGAAAAATATATAAGGTGTGGTTTCTGTAGTTAACAATGCAGTGGTGGTATTACAAAGTTGAAGAAGCACTTAGCTGGAATACATGGTGGTATGAAACCTTGTCGTAAAGTTTCAAAAGAGGCCAAAGATTTTTGTACTGATGCTTTGAAGACCTTTCAGATGGTAAAGATGAAGCAAAAATCATTACTTCATGAAATTGGGGAGGGTTGTGGAGGGAGCACTGATAGTGTAGATGATAATTTGGATGATAGTTGTTATGTGTTGTCAGGGAGTGGGAAGGCTAGTCAGGGATCGAAGAACAAGTTTGGTGTTACAAAATCTCAACAAGCAACATTACTCAAGTTTCAAAAAAGTGGAAAGAAAAATAGTATGTCGAAAGATTTGACGTTTTTTCTATAACAATGTTATTCCTTTTAATGTTGCTAATAACCCTTATTTTGTGTCTATGGTGGATGCAATTGGTGAGTTTGGAAAGGGGTTTAAACCACCAACTATGCATGAGTTGAGAACTTAGATTCTCAAAGAAGAAGTTAATGATATGAATATCATATGGAATGATCATAGAACATATTGGGAGAATTATGGTTAAACAATCATGTCTGATGGATGGTCAGATGGAAAGGGTAGAACCCTTGTGAACTTTTTAGTTAACTGCCCTGCTGGTTGTTTTTTCTCAAGTCTATTGATGCATCAGATGTGATTAAAGACAGTGAAGCATTGTTCAAGTGTCTAGATGGGATTGTAGAAGTAGGAGAGGATAATGTGGTACAGATTATAATAGATAATGCGTCCAACTATAAGAATGCTGGAAAGAGGCTTATGGAGAAGAGGAAGAAACTTTGGTGGACACCTTGATCTAATGCTTGAAGACATTAGCAGTTGAAAATATTTGCATATTCTATTAGAACATCCAAGCAGATTATGAAGTTTATATATGCACACACATGGTCTTTGTTCACAATGAGAGAATTCACTAAAGGAAAAGAGCCGATTCGTCTAGCAGTGACACGATTTGCAACAGCATTTTTAACTCTTCAAAGCATTTACAAGAAAAAGGATAACCTACAAGCCATGTTTTCTTCTCAAAAGTGGTGAGAAGATCCATTTGCTAAACATCCAGAAGGTATAAAACTCGGTCAAGTGTGTTGTTTAATCAATGCCTTTGGAATCATGTTTGCTTTTGCATCAAGAGTGGCATTCCACTTGTATCAATATTAAGGGAAGTTGATTCAGAGAAAAGAGCTATCATGAGATACATTTATCACTTAATGCAGTCAGTAAAAGAGAAGATTAAATTCAATTGTGGTGGAGTTGAGAGGAAATATAAACCAATATGGAAGAAGATAGATGACCGATGGATGCCACAGCTTCACAGACCCTTGCACGCAGCAGTGTATTATTTGAACTAGCAATTACGATATGAAGATACTTTCTCCAATATTGAAGAAGTAAGGTCTGGATTACAAGAGTGCATGCAAAGAATGTTAAGTGAAGAAGATTGTTTGGCTGCTGATGTGCAGTTAGACTCCTATGATTTTGCACTTGGTGAATTTGGATGTCCCATGGCAGTGAAATCAAGGAAAAAAAGAACCCCCGGTATGTTTTGTTATTTCCTTTATTTGTTAACGATAATTAATAGAAACAGAACTCCTTATGTTATCAGACTCATGCTTACTTCTTATTATTTTTTTAGTAAATTGGTGGCTGCGTTTTGGAAAGAGCACACCTGAGTTGATGAACTTTGCAGTTCGAGTTCTTAGTCTAACTAGTAGCTCTTCAGGATGTGAAAGAAACTAGAGCACGTTTGAATCGGTAAGTTTTGCATTCACATTAGTACTCAGTGACCATGCTATGAACTTTGGGAGAATATTCCTCCTGTTGCTACTATTTGATTATGAAATGAAGCATGATGAACTAGTTTTATTCAAGCACTCATTGAGATTGTCAACTAGTTATATTAGTGAAGGAGTTGAAAGTGAGTTGCTCATGTGAATGTAATTGTTGGTTTTTCCTAACTTGACAAAGAAGTTGATGGATCCATTGTTGAATAAGCTGGTATAACTTGTCTTACCTGAGCACCTAACTTATGTATCCCATTTTTTTCTTTCCTGAACTTGGATATGAACAATAGAATTATAGACTTGAAAATGTGAATTATGATATTTTTTGTCCTTGCACAATTAGATTCATACAAAGATGAGAAATAGGCTAGAGCATTACAGATTGAATGCTTTGGTCTATGTCAATTATAATACTGCTTTGAGAGATAGGAGCATTAGAAGGAGGGCTAGAGTTGATCCCATATTGATAGATGAGATAGATTCTGATGATGAATGGATCACTCAAGTTGAAGAACCAGCTCTTCCTACAGATTTAGTGTGGCTTAATTCACAAGAACTATTTGATAATTCTTTAATGAATGTTCCAATTCCTACATATGAAAGTGATTCACAGATTTGGGGCCATGCCTGCATCATCTATTCCTCATGATTTACCTCCTGTTCCTTCTCGGCCAAGCCCTAGTATTCCTTGTGATTTACCTCATGTTCCACCTCGCCCAAGTCCTAATATTCATTCTCAGTCAACTCCTTATTGTTCACCTCCTATTGCTGCTAGTGGACTTAAATTTGCTACTTACAAAAGAAAGAGTTCAGAAAGTACAAGTAAGCTTCGACACCTTTAATTGTATTTGGATCTTATGCATCTGCTAAATGCAGTTAATTGTCAATTTATTCTAAAATTCAATATTTTGTTCATGAACAGGTAATAATGGAGCCAAAAAGACTTGTCCAAGTGTGGCAACAAGTGATGCTAGGGAGGATGTTGATGCGGATCTTGATCCTCAATTTGATAGTGCAAATTATCCTCCACATTTTGATGCCTGTGATGAATTTCATACTGAGGTAGAGGTGGATCCAAGGGCTCTTAGTGACAAAGAGGGAAGAGAATGGAATGCTTGATTGATTTTATACTGTTGTGTGCTTGACATAGAAAATCTATTTCTTATTTCTATTAAGATTTCTTATTTCTTATATTTTGATTCCTATTTCTTACCATATTTTCCAACCAACCAAAAAAGACCTTAGGGTTTTCACCAGCTTTACCAAACTACCCTCTTGGTTTTCGACGGTAGTTTCTATCCTGACGAACCAAGAAGTTATGAATGATTAAGATTTATACTTGCACCAGAAACTCAGGACAACTGACCAACTAAACATGAATATGTAGCTTATATACAAGGTTTCAAGCGAATTCACATGGGGGAGGGGGTGTTGTAAAGCGTTAATGGAGCAGCCGTTTGAACCAATACCTATAAACTTACATACAATTGCAAACAAAGGCAACAAATGAAAATCTGAAGCCAATTTACAGTTCTAAACTTAAACTTTGACCAAGTAGTTGATCAGATGCAACTGAATTGTTTAGGACTGTAGACTGGAGTAGAGGGATTGAAGGGCCCCATACAGGGGCTCAGCAGCCTTTGGTCTTTCCACTGTCCCAAGGAGTATGTCATTAGTCGTCAGGTAAGGGTCACCATAAAACTGAAGATTTGTATCCATCCTTGTGGCAACAATGTTTCCTTCTAATGATACTCCTACAAATGCACCTGCCAAATATTGCAACATCAGTGGACAGCATTCAACAAATGATATGACTCTGAAAATGCAATAAAACATCAACCATCGGTCCTATAGGGGGAATTGCAGCCTATGGGATGAAAGGCTAACTGGCGAAGTGCCAAGTTTCCAACAATGCCCCTTAATCCCATCCAGACCCCATGAAAAATGTCAATAACATTGGTACAGGCCACGCAACTCGTAAAAGAAAATTTATTTCCGGTCTACTTCAACACAAATGAAAGCATACATACGCAATGTTTATGAACCTGAGTCTGAATAGGTTATCATACCTTTACTACAACTGTATGTATAGCACATTGTGGAACCCCTGTCTCCAGCACGCATATCTGCTTCTAGCACTCTACCAATAGGTCCTGCCGCAGCACTACACCCGGCACCAAGAGAAAAATGCATGCGACTAGAAAAGGTTTTCACAGCTTTTAGATCAGGAAGGACAATGATGAAGTCCATGAGCTCGCCCCCAATCTGGTAAAAGAAAAAAGTAAGCATAAATTACCACCTCATCGAAATAGAACAAACGTTTTAGGTTGATATGAAGAATTGCAGAGGAATATTTTATGACTACAATATTTAAATAATATCATTTCAAGGCTAAAAAAGATATCAAACATTATAAAGTAAAGATTGCAAATTTACCTGTGCACCCCATCCTAAGCCAACAGAACATATGGCTGATGGAGCAGACCATGATCCATCTGACCTTCGAGAAACCACCAAACCAGTACCAAGTTTGTAAGAAAGTAGTGCACCAGCTTTCGCAACGGTTAGGATTGCCAGGCCTTTGGCTCCTTTAAGGACAGCCAAGGGTATAGACCTCTCTGGATTCAGCCTTGAAACCTACCCATTCCCACCAAACATTACAAATGGCATCATCAAGCAACTGACAATTGGAGTCTAGTTAAGTTAAATAACTTAAATTTAAGCATATTGATTGCTGACTTTCCATCTCTTTAAAAGCACTATGGGTTTATGACCTATGGTCTAGGTTATTCGGTTAGAGTGAAGGACAAGATACGTAAGGGCAGATGAAATTCAGAATTGCACCTGGGAGTAACTTTTCAATGAGTTGGTTGCTTTGTATATCTCTTGTTCCATGGAAAAACCAACAGGAAGATTTAACCATCCTCTTGAACATGTCCAATCCATAACATCATGCTTTGCCGCTTGTGCAGCATTGCTAATGCTGTTTATCAGAATACCCTGTAAAGGATCTAGCCTGTCATAGCAGGCATCGCACACCCTCTGCGGATTCCTCTCCCTAAACTTGACAGGCAACAAGCACCTCCCTTTACTACATGCTCTGCAGAAAATCCCACCACAGAATCGGCAATGATGTCTCCCACAAGTTAAGGCAGTGAAAGGAAAAGTGCACTGCATGCAAACTGTACTCGAACTATCAGGAAGCCATTCAGGGGGTTCAGCCTCCAAAACCTCCTTGTAAGCACTGTAATTAAACGCAGCCGGCTCAAAAAGTGGCGGGGCACTGGGCGTGTACACCGAGGAATGCAAGTCCGTATTGCCATTCTTCTCCGCACCAAGAAATGAAACATTCGACGTCGGTTGCTCCTGCTCCTGCTCCTGCTCCGGTGCTCCACCAGGAGCAGCTTTGTTCCGGCCGGTTACAATCGCAATCATTCCAGTCAACACATTCTTCAAGTTCACCTCCGGCATCACATCATTCTCAACCGAATCACATTGCTCCGGGCCGGAATCATAGCCAAAACTGTCAAATTCAGGCGGAAACGGATACGAATAGTCCTGATTCTCGGCTTTCACAGCTGACGGGTAAGCCGTACCGCCCCCACCACCTTCGTGCACAGGCCAATCGGCGTCGATGAAGTCATCATCAGCATAGTGGAACTGCGTATTGCTTTTCTCAACCTTAGGAAAGGACGAATACGAAACCTTCCCCTCAAAATTCGCCATGCAATTTCGCAATTCACTGCACAAAGTTCATAAATTTGTATCAATAATCCTAATCATAAAAGTCTTAACAAAATCAAAACCCTAACACAGCGCAAGAAACAAAATCTGACTTCAAAATTAAAATTAAACATAGACGAACGAATTGGATTTCCTAATCTTCCTAGGGCAATTTCATCGAAAAAAGAAAAACAGAGGATGAAGCGAATAGGGATAAATAAAAGATAGTAAACATACCTCTAATCAATTGGAGCAGTTAATTGCATGAAATCGTGAGCGGAATTGGCTGGGCCTGAGATTTTCTCGTTCTAGGGTTTTACGGTGACTCTGAAATAAAGCAATCGAGGAAGAAGGAGGCAGCAGAGTTGTTGGTATTATACGAAAAGCCTGATCATGATCCCGTGTGCCGTACACGTTTTAATCGCCTTTTTGTACTCCACGGCATGTCGTTTATTAAGGATTTAGTTTTTTATTTTCATATGTTTCATAATTTTTAATTCTCTTATTTGGTATATATGATTAAAAAAATTTCTGATCAGTCATTATTAAATTTAAATTTAAGAGTGAAAAAAAAAATTAAGTAAAATTGTTTTAGTTTTAACCTTTGATATAAATCGAACAAGACTGACCACAAATATCTTAACCAATCCTTCACGAACCATGTGAACTCGATATAGAAGAATGCAAATTGGTAAACCGTGTGCCTTGTTGGTAAGCTACAGATCTAACATCGCGAAGGCAATGGTTTTGATTCTTATTGGTATATCAATTTTTTTTAGGATGAAAAAAAATTAATGACTTTTTTTACAACTTTTTCTTTTAAATTATTAATACACCCTATATATGTTGTCATATATAAGTATTAACTGTGAGTAAGCAAATAAATAAATAAATAATGGACAATCTCACAAATGCAATTACTTTTGATCAGAACTGGAAAACATGCATTTGACCATGGACAGAACCTTTAAAAGTTTAGCTTCAAACGTTTGTGTATAAATTATAAAAGCACTTTTTACTTCTTTCTGAAGAAGCATCTGTCAACTACCTAGTTCCCCTTACTGTTACAAATTGGTTAAGCTAAGTTCCTAATTAAAGTCGAAGTTTCTTGCCAGGCTGTACATCTTCATCGTAATGGCCACCACCATCATCTCCATCCTTCTCAGACTTTTTTCTAGCAAGTATCTTGTTGATCCTGTTTAGATCGTTACTGATCTTCTGGTCCTTGTTTTGCTTTCTTGTCTTTCGACCATCTTGCATCTTCACACCAAACTGGAATGCCGCCTTAGGCATTGCTTCCTTCTGTTCATTGTATGTTGCCCATTCTTCTTCTGTCTCAAAGTCCCACCTATGAAGGCGACCCTTGGCCTGTTGGGATACATTTTGACGACTACATTAGCACCGATTCAACAATATATTTTATAATGGTAATTGTAGGACAGAATTATTTAACAATGAGGATTATCCATATGAAACACAGCTTAACACAACCACATTGTTGTTGCTCTAATCCTGTTATTACTGCCAAGGACTTTTCTCCATTGTGAATGCCAGAAAACAAATCTAAAGAATAATGAAACAGAAGAAGCAAGCATAGTTCGCTACACACAATATGAAAATTACTTAGTTTTGGGATACTTACTCGTCCACCCATATCCATTTTCGACAAGTCATCCTCATCGTCGCTGTCAACAACCTCACGGTTATATTCTTGATATCCCGGATAACATTCAGAATAATTCTCTGAGATAAAATTGGGATCTTTTTCTCGAGCATCTTTCTCCCTCAATTGTTGAAGTCTTTGGTCATCCCGCTTAAACACAGACCCTAAACCCCTATCCTTCTCTTCTTGAGTCATAAAGCGTGGATCTTGTATAATTAGGCCTTCTTGCACATCGTAACCCTCCATATTTGGCTGTAGGTACTGTTCAGGATAGGCCATTTGCTCAGCATATTGGGGGTATTCCTGCCACTCTCCTGGGTATGGGCCAACCATTGGTTGTTGTGCGGTCATATCGTATCCATTCTACATCCAATCAATCAGCAAAGAATTGCTCATCATTAACAAACACAAGTCACATTTCAGTTAAAAACAGTGCACCGCAATCGTCACAATAGAGAAAGACAAGGATACACGTACCGTTTCTTGCCATTCATTCGGTAGCCCTTGGGGTTGGACAGTACCATAAGCAGGTTCATCAAAATAAGAAATGTTTTCTTTGTTCCTGGGAGATTCTTCCATATCCTCTGACAGAGGGCTATGGCTCAAATCTTTACCAGGAATAGCATAGTCCACACCATCACCTACAAAAATGTCATCCTCATCTGCTCGTGCAATAGTTGGGCCTTGTTTTTCTTTTGAATCTATCTGAGTTTTCCTGGGAAGAGGTGGAGGTGGGGGCAAAAAGTCTCTTTTAGTTTCATTCTTCGCAACCTCAAGAACAGGCTTCAAAGGCTTATCCACTTCCGCATATCCATTACCAACTGAAATCTTTCCTGTAACTAAAGGAGTCAAAAAAGAACATGCTTAGATCATTACAAAACAATCAACCACAGAGGGCTAAAAGGATGAATGATGAAACACATGATGTTAAATCTCAAAATGTATCAAGGAATCTGTATATTGACCCATTAAAGCACATTCTAGAAAGGCACCTTTTTCCAGAAAATATCAATCACATGAGAAGAAATAGAAAAACAAAGCATATAATATAACTACAGTTTACTTAGAAAATCAGAGTTGAACGAATAAAGGACAGCCTGTTGTTAACAGACACTAAAGTTCAGGATGTTTTATGTCTCCCATAGCTTCCACTACAATAAGAACAATGTCAGTCCATAACAGAATTGTATCAGGAACCTAACATCGCATAAAATCACGACCCCTTCTAATTACTTTAAACCAATTGTAGTGGTGCTAACCCTTTGCATCTTTCCCCTTCTTTTTTTTCTTGGCAGCCTTCCCAGAAGATCCAACACGAAGATATGACATACTTGCGGATATTTTTTCAAGTACAGCACCATCAAAACTGGCAGTTGCCATTTCCTGCACAATAAGTTCAAGTCAAAACCAGATAAATAAGTGCAGCATAGATAAAAAGGTCACATCAGGTGGTTGGGAATACTTTACCTCAGGCTGTGGGCAGTCAGCTTTACTCCTATGCAAGGTCGTAGGGATGTCATGAGTGTATCCACCCTCCTGAAATGCAAGAATAGAGATTATGATGAAACCAAAAGGAGACATCATACCCATTCAGTATCCCACAATAGAAAGCAAGCGCCTCAAAAGCAATCCTAGTCAAAAATGAATTTGCACAGAAGTATACCACATTGCACTGCTATAATTAAACAGGGTTTAAAAAAACTTAGCATTTAACTCTTACCATATTAAAAATAAATGACAATCTACCAGGCAGGAACATCTCATTGGTTTTGATAACGGTCTGAGGCTTGACTATCCATTGATACACCGACTGAAACACAGAAATAAGAAATCAATTAGAATGGGCTTATATTAGCCACAAAAAAACACATGCAGCTTATAACTTGAAAGCAAAATGCCTCCTCATAACACAAAAGTTACCTTTGCAGTCGCTGTTCGAAATGACACCTTTTGGTCCTCCTTAGATGCTCTGCCATCATAATCACATGTTAGCAAATGAAATTTAATGTTTCCACAATATAAATTTGCAAAATAATATTACAGAAAGTGCAAACACAAATGAAATCTTGAATCAAGGCTTTGGCATTTAGAAAAAGCAACCCACGTACACTCACCTGGATTTCGCATCACCCTCATCTCCAGCATCTGGCTTCTTATCCATCTCACTTCTTACTTTGGTAAGTAAGGCATAATCCAACCCTTTCACCAAATGCGTGTGCTCCAGATCACCTGAAGAACAATAGCCCAGTTCACTATACCTCTTCATAACTAAAGCAACAAAATGTATTGTTCTTTGCAGTAAACTTCACCAAACCGATTATCACATATCGAAAGACCCAACACTCAACAAATAACACACCTCCGAGATACTTGCTCTTCTCGATCGACAACTTCTGCACATCAGCTGCCCTGCAAAGACACACCATCACAAATATGAACAATGCTAACAAAACAACACAGTCATTAACAAAGTGAACATGGAAGCTAAGCTACCCGAGATCAACATTCCCTGGTGGCGCAACGGCATGAAAAGTGCCCAACTGATTGGCCTCATAATCAGGGTTGTTCTTCTCATCTCTTCTCTCCTTAGCTCTGTCTCGGTATTTTGGTAACTCCGGTTGCTCTGGTTTCTCATCTCTGCAAATAAACACAGCATCAGCTACACAATCTCCATTCCCAAACTTAACCATTTACCCAAAAATCTACCAAATCAGCTTCATCATCCAAAACCATAACGAATTTCGAGATGAAAATTTGAACTTGAGAACGAACTAGTGCGATTCAAATGCTGTAAATCACTGAAATCTAGAGATTGGATAATGAAAAAACCTAGGGCGAGTAAAATTGAGGAGGTGAAAAGTTAATGAGGTTTTGACTTACTTGCGGCGAACGACTTTATCCTTGTAGTTCTTCTTTGGGACCTTCATCGGAGAAATTGGAAATTTCGAATTGAAATTTTGGGGGAGGGGTTAGGGTTTGCTGAAGAAGCAAACTTTCTGAATCGCGATGTGTGGAAGAGGATGAAGTTCTGTTTATGTTACTAGCAAATTCCACAAAAGTCCCGTTTGAATATTTTCCCATTCATAAATACACCCAAATATCGTTTTACCTTTACACTATACCTAAAATACCCTTCAGCTATATCACAACAAAATCCATCACCTGCTCTCCATCTCTCTCATCAAAAACTCTCTCCAGTGACCTCCTTCTCGCCTCCGCCTACTACACCGGCCTCCTCCTTGCCAAACGCTCTGCTCTACCTCCGAGCACCTCACCGATCTACTAGCACATCTCAATTCCAGATCGAAATCAACGTGGAGGTCACGACTGCAGTCCACAAAGTGTGCGGCTCACTTTTCCTAACGAGGATAGTCAACGCCTTTGTCGATCGTTCCAAATTCATAATCGAAAACGATAAAGTGACCAAGCTCACTGTTGACTGGTCGTTTCAGATTCGAAGATCCAAGCCTGTGTACTCTAATTCGACTCCATTCGAGTACTGTTATAGCTTGTTGGTTGTAGTAATTTTGGTGCCCGCAATAGTAGCTTTTGGTGAATATGTCTTTTAACAATTTTGTTTTCGTATGTCTGTTTTTAAGGATAACAAGGGTTGCAGCTATCTTAAATCACATATACACAATGACAGTAAACAAAAGTTACAACAAAATAACAATGAACACCATAATGTTTTTTACTCGTAGAAACCATGAACTGAGGGAGAAAAACTGCGTGCCCCTTTCTCTTGAGGGACAAACTTTTTCACTATGCTGCAACGACTAATACTAGAATAATAGTTATAGGGATACAACCACTATATTCTACCTATTACCAAACTAGTCTAGATCTATTCCATCTTTTGTCCCTAAGTCTATAACTTGGAAATATAAGAAGTTTCACTTTAAGAAACTCAGCTACCTTGATCCTAAACTGATTTATCGAAACTCAGCTACCGCAGCAGGTTACATCTGACCTCAGCTGGTTCTTCTTTGAATACTTTATGGGTTGTTGCACTACCAACTGATCTCATGGTATGTAGAATGCTATGAATTACTACCAACTGATCTCATGGTATGCAGAATGATATGAATTTATGAATAGATGTTTTTGTTCAGCTCTAAGGTTTATAATCACAAGAGGAAGACTTAGAGACTAATGAACAATGCAAAGTAAAACCAACACCCAACAAAAGGAGAAACTCAACAAAGCAAGTGTAGAAACTACATTTTGACAACCACCAAACAAAGACAGCTTTGTTGTGTATATATAGGCTAAATGAGTGCTCTAACAAGAGAGAGACACAAGCCAAAAAGATGTCACAAAAGGGCAAGCACAGGTGCAAACCACGGGAGGATTTTGGACTTTTGTTTTTGGCCAAGCTTTGAAAGTGAGAGGACATATGCAGTTGTCCAATGAGAAGACAAACAAAGACAATCCAAAACAATGTTTGATTAAAAGTAAGAGACAAAAGGATTTGCAAACTTTTTACAAAGTATAGGACCACATGGTTAAGCAAAACATTTTTCTCTGATATCAAACAAAACAATTGATGTATATAGGACCACAAGCACAGCTGTAGTCTTGAAGCTCTAAATCATAGGTCACAGATTGACATTACAAAAGATCTCAACCCTAGACTAATTTGAGCACCAAGACAAGGACCTCTATTTTAGTTGTCAATTTAAAATTCAGATAATAATTTCACTTAGACACAAGTTTCAATGCAGCCAAGGTAAATAACCATAACATTAAGACAATAAAACAAAAGATCGAAAAGCTGAAAACTCAGATTTCAGGATGACAGACAATACTGTTATCCTCAGTGAAAACCATGAAATGCATATGCATGATTTTATATGAGTACCATGAGATCATGTTAGTTCTTCTATTTCTTCAACTTGTTCTTCAGCTGTGAAAAGACCAATCTCTCGATTTCTTTAGGCTTTATAGGTTGTGTTTTGTTCTATACAAAGATTGCCAACAACCTTATACCTTTATACACCCAACACTATATTTACTATTTCTACATAAATTAAGCTAGTTAAAAACCAGACCCTAAAGCCAAGTTCATTTGATCCATCCTCCATCTGAAAATGGCTACCCTGCATATTTGTCTCTTCAGTCACTTAACCATGATCTGTGTGATGATGATGATGATGAGTAGCTGCTTTGGAGCATTTGCTACAGACCCGGCATTGGATACTAGTACTAGTACTGCTGCCTTGTTTGTTTTCGGGGACTCGACTGTGGATCCTGGCAACAACAACTACATCACAACCATCCCGGAACACCAAGCACATTACAAGCCCTATGGCCAGAATGGCTTCTTTGACCACCCCACCGGACGCTTCTCCGACGGTCGTGTCATTGTAGACTATATAGGTGAGTGAGGGTGACATGGTAATGGCATTGAAACTGTGTAGTGTCACTAGTGTGTTTTCACCCATTCGATTTTGTTCTTGAACTTTGGGAGCGGAGTATGTAAAGCTGCTACTAATCCCTCCATTCTTGAGACCAACTTCTGATTATACAAACGAGTGAAATCTTACCCGCTAGATGTGCTAAGTGTCTATGGATGTATTTCTTTCCTGAGGTTGACATGCCAACACGGTGAAACTAGGAAATAACACACGTGCTTAAATCAAAATAGATCAGTAATTAAGCTAATCGAGGTTAGTATATTACAGTATTTATTACCATAATTTCTGGATTGAGAGTGATCGATCTCTGGCGATTTCGGCGCCGTGAACGACTTCTATTTCTATTTCTACTTTAAAATGTTTGTAATTCGATGATACAGACAAAGCACAGGGTGATGAGGATGATACTCACTATGAGATTCTAACTATATATGTTAGCATTGGTGCTCAGGCGCGGTTTTGTTTTTTGTTTTATTTTTGAAATGACTCACAGTTGATATATTTTCATCTTAGTATGATAATACTTAATAGTGCAGTTTTCGTCGGTTTGATTAGTTATTGTCTAATATTTTGCTATTTGATTCAATTATTGTGCAATTTTTGCTATTTAATCAATTATATGCAGTTTGACCACAAATATAAATTTCATTTTAGAAGAATACTGAGCAATAGTCAACAACGAAAATTTCAAAATTACATGTAGTAAGTTATCAATAAATATCAAAATTGGCTTGTAAAAATGTAAAAAAAAATAGGTGCAAAACCGTCATTAATATTAGTATTATGAATATTATTAGTATCATTAATATTAGCATTATAAATATTATCATTATCATTAATATTATTGTTATTAAAAATATCTTTTTTTCATGCAATTCAATTTAAAAAAATTACAAAAAAATTATGAAAAACAAAAGTAGTGGCATAAATGTAATTATATTGAAAATGAGGGTAAAACTGTCAATTTAAAAATTGATGGGTTGGTTTGTAAAAATGTAGAGAAAGAGAGACAAACCTGTCATTTTACTGTTCCTTGTAAAAAGCAAAAGAAAGAGAAGCAAAACCGTCATTTTACTGTTTATAAAAAGTAAAAACCAGCCTTGTTTTATATATAGAGATGGAGTGAACTTTGCATCTGGTGGAGCTGGTGTTCTTCTGGAAACCAATCACGGATTTATTGGTAAGTGGAGTATTTGATGATCAAAATTATCTTTAGTAACCTAACGGTGTTGATTGTCGATTTGAATCATTTAGATTGAATTTCATATCTCTTTGAATCTAGATTGACAATCTGCTAGTAATTTATAACATGATGAAAATATACAATTTTCAATAGTGAAGCAAGCAATGTGTTTGATGAAATGTTTTAAAAAGGCGGCTTGTTTAATTTTTGGCTCTGAAACCTTGTCCCCAACTTTATGTTCAGTGTTATGATCACTTTTGTGGTTTTTATAGGCAATTGATCTTCCGACACAATCGAGATACTTTGAAGAGGTGCATAAATGGTTGACAAAAAAATTGGGAGAAGAGAAGGCAGAGGAAGTGATATCAGAAGCAGTGTATTTCATTATTATTGGAAGCAATGGCTATATGGGAGGTTACTTAAGTAATCCAAAAATGCAGGAACTCTATAACCCTGAACAATATGTTGGAATGGTGATCGGAAACTTGACGCAGCCAATCCAAGTAAGCCTCAAGTACTATTTACTGCTAGTTCTAATTAGACATGATATCCTGGCTCCGCCTCAAATTTTGGAGTAATGTCAATTTATGCAGGTGCTGTATGAGAAAGGAGGTAGAAAATTTGGTTTCTTGAGGTTGGCTCTTGCCTGCCTTCAGAGCTGTGAACCTCAGAGCCACGAAAGGCGGACGGGGCTGTTTCAAAGAAGCTTCTGCCCTTGCACTAGCTCATAACGATGCGCTTAATACTGTGCTTGCAAACCTTGGATATGTGCTTAAAGAGTTCAAGTACTGTAGTTCCAGTTTCTATGATTGACTCCAGGAAAGAATAGATCATCCTTACGAATATGGTACATAACCTTTTGCATTTCTATCAAATTAAGAACAATGCATTGAAAAACAGCTATGGTTTTCAAGTGAGAATATATATAGAGAAGAGCGGATGTGCGTGAAATAGTTAAAATGCGCACGACAAACGTGTCAGACACTCATCCGCTACATATGCTTGATTCCTTAAATCAATCTAAGAGAATCAAAATGGTAGTCTCTAATCATCGATCAAAGTAAACATTTTTTTTTCAAGCTTTCCTTTGGATTGGTTCATAAATTCATAATCAATCAAACAATGAAATCTCAAACCCACAAATACACCCAGAAACACCAATTTTTCACGTTTGGGTAGGAGCAGGGTTAACCAAATACGGGTGTCTCATAAGAGAGGAAGAATGAGCCAAATTGAAGCTGCTAGAAAATCTGAATTTCACATATGAGATACTACCAAAGGGAGACAAGGTGTTGGACCTGCACTGTCTCCCATGCACAAGGGAGGTCCGCAGCCTAAAAACCCTATATATATAGGCCATTAGACAAATTTGGGCTGCATCTTCTATACTAAACCCCCGCAACAGCAGACTTGGCCGACATCAGCCTTGCTTCAGATCAGAATTGCTCGCTATGGCCCGTATCTTGGGCCTACCGTTTCCCTGTCCAAGATTTTTTACTCTTTTTGTTGTTTCCTTATCATTAATTTTCAAAATGGGGAATGTGAAAAGATACAAAACTAAATTCTTTCTATTTGCCGCAAGTTTTAAAATTTGAAGGAAGAATTTGGAGAATGAATATGAAATCTTTAAAATAGAGAATTTATTAAAGTTGAAGAAGAAAAATTGTTTGAAGTATTGGATTTTACTTTCCTAATATGAAGAAATTATGAAAAGACTGTTGAAGATTGTATGATTGTGCATCTTGTGATTGATCAATACGTAAGAAAAATATTGTGCTAAAGGACCAATATATAAATACGAAGAAAAAGAGAAAAAATAATTCGTATCAAGAATGAGTTTGTTGGGGAAACTGATATTTGGACCTATTGTTAGTGAATGACATTTGGACCCTTGATTTTCTTATTTGACAAAGATGGAAAGCTACGGGGTCGTGTGAACTGTGAAGTACACTTCATTGGGAAGATCATAATATAGGCACTCTGGTAACTAGGCGATGCAGGAAAGGTAAGATTTTTTAAGAAAATTGAGATGGTTTGAGTAGGACAAGTTAAAAGAGAATGTAGATCGAATACAGAGTAGGAGAAATTTGAAGTTTGTTATCTTAAGGCCAAGTTACTTATGTATAGTGGTGTGTATATATAGTACTCCTCCTCAAAACAGGAAATTAAATCAAATTTATAGGATGTCACATATAGTTCATAAAGAAGTTTTTGAAACATAAATAAACTCACTTGTGTTATTGTTAAATAAATAAGGACAAATTTTAACAAATAAGGACAAATTCTTTTATTTCTGTCATGTGTCATGATTTAATTTATCAAACTAACCATACATTATTTAAATTTCCAAGAAATGTAATGACTCAGATAATGTAGTACCAGCGATTTCCAGTAAATGCAATAGCAGTTGTTTCTAATAAATGTAGTAGCAGGTTTTCAGTGGTTTAATTGGTTTAGTAGCAACTACTCCAAAAATGTAGTAGCAAAATTATTTCCAATAAATGTAGTAGCAGACTTTTAGTGAATCAACCAGTGTAGTAAAAACTATTTCTAAAAACACAGTAGCATGTTTTAGTGACTCAACTAATGTAGTGTCACTACAACGGTCTTGCTCGTCCACACCTGCTACTACACTTACACTCCTCTGGCTGCAACTGCATGTATTATCGCTAAGTTTTGCTACTACATCCCTACTCGTCAAGTTATGTTACTAAGCTTTTCATCATCAAGTTCTGCTACTACATTTTTTTGTTAATCTTTGCTTGCTGCTACTACCATTCAAACAAATCTCAATAGTAACAATAAATGTATACATTTCCAACAGATCTAACAAATCTCAATAGTAACAGTAAATTTATACCATTCAAACAAATCTCAATAGCACCAGTTTACTCTTCAAACACAACAATAACATCAAATTACCCTCCAAACAGATGAACAGTTGCAGTAATTATCCTTCATACTTATCTCATCAATAGCAACAGATCTACCCATGCCATCAAATAGATCTGAACAGTAATAACAAATATATCCTTCCTATATATCTCAATAGTAGCAGCAAAATTGCATTTACAACATATCGATCTATACTCTCTCTCACACACACAAAATTGTTAGCGGCAAATACCATAACAAAATTGCCATCACAGAGGTCGTCGGTGGTGACCGCCACACCCTCGTCTCCATCCCCAACCGTGCTTCTACCTTCGCTGTCAACGACGACCGCTTCTTCACCTACGCAGATTTGATCTCCGATGTCAACTCCGACGCCTCACACCTCAGTCACTTGAAGCTCAAATCGGCTTTGTCAGAGCTCAATTTTGTGGAGAGAGAGAATGTGTGTGTGTGTGTGTGTTTGAGTTTGATTGAATGAGAGTGAGTTTGATTGAATGAGAGTATGGAACGATGGGTGGAGAAGATGAACAATTAATTTCGTAATTTTTGTATCAAAAACTTAACATTTGGACATTGTTCAGTCACAATTCAGGCTAGCCATGTTACTATTAGTTTTGGGCCTAAACTTCTGTCTTTATTTATCTAAATCTTTTGAATGATAGGTTATTTGTATTATGCAACAGTTTGAGGTAGTGGTATGTCATATTCTATCATATTTATGAAGTTATTTGGAAGGAAAAAGTCCTCTTGTGACTAGGAAGTAACTAATGAAGGAAAGTTCTAGTGATAATAGGAAACAACGAAGAAGCAACGTAGTGAACTACTGATTAAATAGTATATTAAAGCTAGCATTGTTCATTAGGAGAACCTACTTCCTATTCTCAAGAGGAATTAGTGCCTTTTCCTTAACGAGTTTTATATACTTAATTTATATTCTCAGTAGGAATTCTATTCAGTAGGATTACTTTGCATATAAATACAAAGTGTTCCGTGTCTAGATAGAAACAATTACTTGAAACCAATTATGTCGCAGAAACACTTGTCTAGCAACAGCACTACTACTGGTTCCAAAGACAAGTACTCTTCAGCGAGGTTGCACAAAACAACAGCCATTGTCCGCAATAGGGAACTACTTATGGATATTGCTGATATTGATAACAGCTTCATGGATCCGCAAGAGCTTTGTGCAACCTTTGACATTTACAACCACTTGCGAGCGTTCGAGGTCAAGAAAAGGCCTTCCACAGATTATATGGAAAAAATTCAGAAAGTCGTTAATCCATGCATGCGTGCATTACAAGTCGATTGGCTTGTGGAGGTAGCTGAAGGGTACGGCTTTGTACCTGAGACATTGTATTTGGCTGTGAACTACATGGATCGATATCTTTCTGGGAATCCTGTCGATGGAGGACAGTTGAAGTTACTTGGTGTTGTCTGCTTGCTGCTTGCATCAAAATATGAAGAGATATCGACACCCTCTGTTGAAAATTTCTGTGACATTGCTAATAACATGTATGTCAAGGAAGAGGTCTTGGAAATGGAATCTTCTGTGTTGAGTTACTTGAAGTACGAAATGACAGCCGTAACACCTAAATCGTTCTTAAGCCGATTTGTTAGAGCTGCTCAAGGGGGCAGTGAGCTTCCCTCGGTGCATTTGGAGTGCTTAGCGAACTACCTTGCAGAACTTTCTCTTCTAGATTACAGTATGCTTTGTTATGCTCCATCACTTATAGCAGCGTCTGCAATTTTCCTGGCCAATTACATAATGTTACCTTCAAGGAAGCCATGGAATACTACCTTGAAGCATTACACACTTTACCATCCTTCGGATTTGCGCGACTGCGTCAAGGATCTCCATCGTCTATGTTGCGGGAATCAAAGTTCTTGTTTATCTGCCATAAGAGAGAAATATAGTCAACATGAGTACAAGTGTGTTGCCGAGAAGCACTGCCCAGCAACAATCCCTACAGAGTACCAAGCATAGAAGAGTGTACTACTCCAACAGAGTTTAACTTGTAAATGGATTCAATATTTCTCTGCCATTGTAAAGTTCGTGTTTTCTTTCTCTTTGGATTATCGATCTTTGATGTAAAACAGAGATAAAACCAATTAAATTGCTAATGGGGCAACAAAAAGTCCACTCGAGGAATATGAAAACATCATTAGCGTAGTATGACATTGGCCTCATGATTAAACTAACCAGCCACGCAGCTCACGACAGCCTTGTTTTGATATTACAAATCAATCATGCACGTATAAACAACTACTAGATCATATGGTATATGCTTAAGCAGACCCATTCACATCGTATAATCTCTCAATTCTATGCATACGTACATGCGAATTCGAACAAATCAACCATGATATTTACGAACAAACCACATAGCTGATCGAACAATTGTTGTTGCGGGAATCAAAGTACATGCGAATACGTACTTGCAAGCTGACCTAGGGTAGTCTTCGTGCATGAATCATATTTTTGTTCGTATGAATTTCTAGACCAAGTTTATGTCTTGAGGTTTATGGCAGGTAAAGTAGTCTGGAGTTCAACTCTAAAATCAATTGACAATAAAGAGAGTAGCTCAAAGTCTTATAAACCCACAGACAATGTCTCATATTCCCGACACGTGGACAACAACTTGGGTGATCGTGGAGTTCGTGTGGTCTTTGGGCTTCACATGTGTACGTGAGTAACCCGCTCTGATACTATAATAAAGTAGTTTGGGGTTCAACTCTAAAACCAATTGGTAATGAAAAAAGTAGCTCAAACTTTTACAAGT
Organism: Comarum palustre; assembly: GCA_951800085.1. Classification (NCBI taxonomy): domain Eukaryota; kingdom Viridiplantae; phylum Streptophyta; class Magnoliopsida; order Rosales; family Rosaceae; genus Comarum; species Comarum palustre. The sequence continues at coordinate 4,630,099 of OX637588.1, read as the reverse complement.
CTATAAATAAAATCGTATATTCCTGATATAAGATATATATAGCTCAATGATGACGAGCAATATGAAAGTGTGATAGTATAGATTATATTCTATATGTAACTAATAATTGTCTCAGATAAGACCAAACCGATACTGGTATAACCACCATCCGAAAACGATGGCTTCGTTTCCTATCTGACCCTCTTTTTTATGTCAATGTTAATACTTAATAGTCACCGCTCTGATGACGAGATAAACCTGCAACGACAACAACCTTGTTGCTACTTACAGTTGTTGGTGCTGAAGTTATCACCATGAGAGATTTCACACTCCACACTACCAGACCCACCGGTAGTGTGCCTCTCAAAATGCTCCATCGATCAATCTGCATCCAGGGCAAAATTTAATGTACTTCGATAGAACGTTCAAAAGAAGTAGACGTACTTCACATCTTCACACCACCCAAGTCGATCGAGATTGAGGAGGTGAACATGTTAAGTTGGTCCATTTTTCTGGATTGAAATGATCAATTTTAGTATGTGTATATATATATGACTCTTTTATTGAGTGATTCCTACTTTTGATTTATTTATAGGGATAGACATTCGATAAACTTTTCGATCACATAACAACATCTCCACCGTTTAATATGTATGTGCATATATATAGATCATTTCTGCAAAATTTCATCAAATTTGGTGATCGTTAAGGCTTTGAAATAACTGAAATCATTTGACGGATCAAATTTGTCAAACATGAACCGTTAATGCCTATAATTTTAATTTGCAGTTTTGAATATCTTAACGATCATCGATTTGGATGAAATTTTACAGAGGTGATCTATATATTAGGACCTAAGAATTGACCGATTAAGATTGAAAAATATGATCGAAAAGTTTGTCGAATGTCTATCCCTATAAATAAACTAAAAATATGGATCACTTAGTGGAAATGTCCCTTATATATATATAAGATCATGATCCTTATCATTCCTAATCTGCACGGGAAGATACAGAAGAGCTGGAAGTATGACTTACCCATGCCATCTCTCATCGATCGATTATCCCTTATGTTTATAGTTTGGACTCCGGAGGCTGCTAGGAGTACGCAGTACATTTCACTTTCCGGTATTCCTAACCTTAATTATTTCCTATTCTCACGAGGGGACTTTGCTTCTTTTCCTTGTAAGTAACCGCTATAAATTAGGGAATTGTAAACTGTATATATTTTTTTTAAAGATGATCAAAGGATTTCACTTCTATCCTCATGATGATAATTGTAAACTGTATGTAACATCTCCAAATATCTCCTTCTTCATCAATTGATCTATACAGCCTCCTTTGTCTTCTTAATGAAATAAATCAATGTCTCTTTCAAGATGATGATTTTCTTCAACTTCAACATCTGTCACATTTTAGAAAAGTCTCTCTCTCTCTGGGATTTCAAAGTTTCTTTTGGTAAAACTCTCGCCTCTGGTAAGATGGTGGACGAGGTTTCCAGGTTGACTGCAGCGCTAGCAATCTCGGAGAAGGGCAAGGTATCTTTTGGCGTCACCGGTGCTGCGGCGTACTATGGACAATCCTATGCGGTGGGTCGTCTTCTTGCATCAAATAAGAAGGTAGTTCCCAAATCGTTCATGACAACGATGGCCACCATGTGGTGGAAGAAGAACCGGTTGCAGATCAGACAGGAGGGGGATCGTTGCATCCTCTGATTCACAAACAAGGAGGAACGCAATCAGATCATGGGAGACGGACCTTGGTTTTATGGTAAGTCTATGTTTGCCCTAGAGAACTATAACGGGAGGACGAGGGTTGTTGAGGTTCCGATCACTACCATACTTGTTTAGGTGGAGATCTTCGGCTTGCCTCTTGATCTGAGGACTAATGAGGCGTTCTTCATGGTCGAGGCTACTCTAGGGACGCTCATCAGGTCGGACACGTCTAATCTGAATTATGGGAAGAAAACCAAAATCTGAATCTGAATTGAGCATCAGATTGACTCTCTAGTGAAGCAGGCATACCCTCCGATGGTGTTTGAATTTGGAAAAGGTAATGATCTCACCTCTGCTTGGTCAACTTTCAAATATAAGAGGATGTTTAGATTTTGTCGTGTTTGTGTGTTGCTGGAACATCCGGTGAGCGGTTGTCTTGGTCCACCGAATAAGTCGACAGCGGTGAAAGTTGGTGCACCGTCTAGAAACCCTAACCCTAGCTCTATGTCTAGTCCTTCAGTTTCGCATCTGAACCCTATTCAAGGTTTAGGATCTTGTCCAGTGAAGGCTAGGGTGGCTCCGATCCAGACTTTAGTGTTCATGCGAGTTGTGGTAGCTCCGCTAGCACCTGTAACTCCGATGTTGAACATTGCTTCTGCTAAACATCCTACGGGTCCTCTGCCTACCCTAGATGTTAACATTAGTGATTTGGGAGATGTGTTGGAGTTATCATTCCCTAACTTTGTAGGTACTCTTTATGTTTCTCCCTCGAAAAAGCGTAAGGTGGGATGCAAGGTTGGTTCCAAGAACGAGCCGAAGGATGAGGATATTCCTCTTTGGAAACTCACGATTGATGTGAATGCGAATAATATGAAGGCCAAGTAGCGCATTTAAGGAGTGAAATGGATGTTGAAATTGGAAATGACACCGACTCTACAGACTACTCAGGAGACAGTACCATTGGAGGACTCTAGGGCAACCCCTCCTCTGCGGAGGATGGTTTCGGGGTAATTGGTTCTTACAGGTTTAGGGCATCCTCACTCCTATTTTATTTTTCTAAGTTTTGGTTTCTTGAACCCTAGTTTTTTTGTATTTTGGTTGAACTCCATAATAGTTTCGTTAGGTTCCTTTTAGGCTATCTAGCATGACGTTTTCTATCGTTGTCCTCGCGAGTAAGTTATGGTATAACTACTTTTTTCTTTCGTTGTAGTATCAAAGGTTTTACGTCTATGTTTAAAAAAATGATGATTTTCTTATACAAGTTGGAGAATGATCTCTCATGCAAGACGGTCTAATCACTGATAATGGAGAAACTTGTGATCGAGCTAGCTGGTTCTTGAAAACAAGCACTAGCCTCTAGCAACAACACAAATACTTGCTTGTTGCGAAAAACAATAGGTTGACGATATGTATGAGCTCGATCCCAACAACTTTGAATTACATTGGTTGGACAAACATTTTCTAAATTCATGATAACACACACATGTATAATACACGAGTGATATGACAAATATTCTACATCACGGATGTCATAATCAATAAATTCAATGTCGATGTATTTTGTGTTTTAATATTTGCTCGCATGTTTCAACTTTCCATTGAAACTTGACGAATCTGAATCTCATTGCACACACAATTTTTTTATAGATCGTCACACATTTGCGTAAAGAAAACTAATTGGTCACACAACTAATCACACCCTGGTTTTTTTGGCAAATCATCACACCCTGGTTTTGATGTGACCAACTTAGGAAATCAATAATTGTCCACGTGCTTAATAAGGATAATGATCTGGTATTACCAAAATGATGGACCTCTTTTGCGTTTATATACACAAGTCTAATTATACAAGAAAAGCATATGGTTCACAATAGCTAGCTCATAGAATATGCTTGAGCTTTTGCCGCAACCCAATAGCATATATACGAAAATTCAAAAGAAGACCACCCGTCGTCGATGATTGAACCAAGGCTGATGATCGAGCTAGAGTTACGGTTAGGGTTTTTTTTGCATGTGTGGAACACGTTTGTGTGTTAGTCTTTATTCTGGGTTTATTATAGTGACATGTAGCTTTGGTATTTTGTGATGAAAGGACGAAGACTATAGTTGGGGGCGATGTGAACCCAGAAAACGATGAGCAATGTGAACGGTGATCAATAATTTTGATGAGTGACGGGTACGAGAGGCAATCATGGTTTAAGCTATAGCAACAGAAATACTAGAGGGGACGAAATCTGGGTTAGTTTGGTTTGGTTACTCATGACTGCATTGCACATCCATGGCCACCGTAAAAATCAGGTGCTCTCAACTTAATCATATGAGTAACTATCCGAACTAAATGGAGACCATTTCTAACATCTGGCGTCACTGGCTCCATCTCCAACTTCTCTTTATAGAGCTCATCCTCTGGTCGAGTTCTGTCTCTGCCTCTAGTCATGCCTGCTCCTCTGGCCCTACCCCGGCTCCTAGCTTTGCCTCCACGAGGATCCATCATCTAAGAAACAAGTAAACTTGATCAACACACATATAAAACTTAATCCAAAATATAAGTCTAACACACATTTGCATTAACCAAGACACCACATCAGTTGATGGACAAATGTTTCAAAGTCTCTCTAACAGAGTAAATCATTACTCTGACAACCTATGTTGAGACGACACCTGCCCCTTTTTACATACCCAATGACATATCAATACCGAAAGGAATGGTGATCTGCTGCAGTCGAACCATCACTCAAAGACACTGATTATCACCAAATATGTAAACCTAAGCTCTGATACCAACTGTCATGACCCGAATTTTAGAATAACCAAAAATCTCAAAACTCGAGACATGATAACCTTACCAACAAGTTATAACCAAATAAAGTCGTGCTCCAAGGAACTTACTACCAAATCAACGACCACTACAAGCAGAGTGTCAACCACCGACGAGTAAGCTCCTAAGTCTCCACTCCATAAATCACTGATATTTCCAAACCTGCAAGATCAACCCTACACCATAGATTGGTGCACCGGGTTGTAAACAAACAAACCTGGTAAGTTGTTCATCCCGTATAAGTAAACCTAAAGACAATCACGGACTCACGCCCTAAAGTTACGAGAGCTTTCGAAATAAGAAGATTTAATAACAAAAAATAAATATTAAATAAAACAAGCATTCATTGATATAAAATAAATATAATGATAAAAATATACATTTCCTGCATAAAGATTAGTTCAGGAAAATGCACAGAAGAATCATAAATCAAAACATAAAAATTCCAGCAATTAAGGGTATTTCCAGAATTACCGAAAACCACAAAAAATCAAGGCATAACAGAGAAAACAAAATTAAATAAATAATAAGATCAAACACGCTCCACCTGAGCCAAATGTTACACTAGGAAAATATGTTCGTACGCCACAAAGGAGGATATAACCTACTAAACCATAATAGATCTCTTCGCCACTAAAGATAATCTAGACTGCAACATAGAAATAGATCCATTCATCACACAGGAGGATCTAGACCCCACATAAACACGATAGATCTCTTCGCCACATAGGAGGAACTAACTGCCACACAGGAGGAACTAGACGCCACACAGGAAAAATAGATCCCTTCGCCACATAGGAGAATCTAGACGTCACATAGGAAACAATAGATCAATTTGCCACACAAGAGGATCTAGATGCCACACAGGTAAGCATACGTGTCACTCTCCCGTAGCTAAAACACGAAGTTCGTCACTAGAACACGAGTCCTCTAACTAATCACAAGGCACAACTACTCACTCAACCTCAGATACCGCACTAGTTTGAGAACGCATTTCGATTCATCTAATTTCTCACCTGACACATATGCCGTGAGTCAACATCAACGTCTCCACTAGTCCAACTTTAGCTCCATTTGATATCTCGAAATCATTGGAGCGTCTACATCAATATAAGATGACCAACACACATATTCTTCTCATCTTAATATTGCATAGCAATACTTCATTCTCAGTAATGACCGTAATCTCAAACCGTCATCACGACTTTTATAGTTCATAGTCGCAAAACTGCTTAAAATCGTTTTATAAATGAAAGTCATTTTTAACTTACCAATAAAACGTAGTCAATCAAGTCCATTTATTTTTAAATCAAAACTTGGTTACCAAGAAAAACAATTTTATAATTTTACGACAATGAACCATAAAGGAAAATAATAGTTCATCCGTGAACCAGGTGAGATATGCTCACCGCATGTAAATCAACTAACCATATCGCTCCATAATATATTAACTATATATTATACTCATGCACATATATATATATATATATATATATATATGAAACTCATAAGTATATATACATACGCGTATTCTCCTGAAATATTCTCGCCTAACATTTCATCCGCATCCAAACAATATAATTACGCAAAATTAATTATATAAAACCAAAACAAAACCTTAGTGAGATTTACTCATCCTAAAATTCCGCCGAGTCTTCTACCGCCCCACGATAAGTCTCCAACTACTTGGTCGAGCAATAAACATCTACAATTATATAATCGACCTTAGTTGCCACACGAAAACAATAATGACTTAATACATCCGAATCTCATACTCCAATCCCCCAAAACTATCAACCACAATTTAAACGAACTCCATCACCTCTCATCTACACCGAAACACCCTACAAATTTACCATCGGTAAAAACCGACGGTAAATCCACTTCGACAAAACCCTACACGCTCATCCGATAACCAAAATCGGCATATTATATATCCACGCGTTCGTATTGACGAGCACATGATGCTGAGGCAACCTACTGCCTCAGAAGATGTCAGACGCGCCGCCACAAGCTGCTGCGCGTGGGCATCACATGCCACCACCCTTAACCCCACAATCTTCCACCAAAAACCACATATATGCAACCCCAATAACTCTAGGAAACCTATTGGAGAAAACATAACACTCAGAACTGCTGAACGCGACTACACGTGCAGCCACAGATGACGGCGCGTGGGCATCACCCGATTCGACTAAAAACTCTGAATTTTCACGAACTCCCAACATGAAACTTGAAGAGCAAGGTAAGAAAAACAACTTTAATACCTGGAGTTTTGAATAACTCGGAAATGAAGTAGTCCAAAACTGTCCCGAAATGCTGCCTCCAAGCTCAGCCGCTCCTACCGCGTCAAGCTTCAGTGCCACCGGAGATCAGCCCAAAACACCATGGCCTTCATTTCTTGCTGGTTTCAAACCACGCCGGAGAACGAGTCGGGTCGGGATTCGGGTTTCGCTGCCATACTGTTTGCCTCCAGATGCGTAGTTCCAGGCTGAATCGATTCAAATCGCCACCACAAGGAAGACGACGTCGCCGAGACGAAGCGAACCTGGCCGGTTTCATCACCTGAGGTCACCTGAGTCGGCTGAAAATTCCTGGTCGGGTCGGCTGCAAATCTCAGATACTGAAGAGAGAGAGATTGCGTGGAAAAGAAGAAAAAAAAACATAAATGGAAGGTTTCTTATTTTGGAAACCTAAAGTTTCTATTTATATAGTTTTCAAAATCGGAAACCCAACTTCAGACGATACTAACTTATTCATACGATATCTGATTTACATACACCGCATGTCCACAAACTCATATCTTCGAGTACCACAACTTTTATGAAAGAAGTTTTCCAAGCGTTTGACCCTCAAATAAAACGTTTCAGAGTGTCCCTTGACTCCGAACACTCTGACACTCTTCTCAAAAGTACAAATACACACTAATTTTACTAATTAATTTTCAAACAATATTAAAAATTAACATTTGAATTTTGAAGTTATTACAATTCTGAATATAGCTTACTTCATGTATATCTACACAGACTATTTCCTTTATACTTGCCTTGGTTTCCAAATCAAGTGTTCTCTAACCCTGATCAGGATATATATTACCCAAAATACAAGCATCATTACATAAAAAGTCACAAAATTTACTCCACAATGACAAACGTTGATCAACACTCAAAATGCAGTTAAAAATGAAAATTCTCTTTTGTCCACAATAATCGGTATTTATGTCAATTAATATCAAAAACACCCATTAAACGATTAACGTTTGATTGGTGTTCTTCTAAAATATCAAGAACAAAAAAAATCAAGAACAAAAACAAAAGTCAAAAAAACAAAAAATAATGTGTGGACTAACTGAAAGCGGTCAGTCGGTCACCCAAGTTTGTGGCTTTCTCTTGCTCCTGATGTGTCGTACAAACAACATCAACTCCAAAAAAAATTATAAAAGATGATGATCAATAATTAGGTCTCTGTTCTTTCTCCCATTTTCCTTCTCGAACCTCCCAAACTCTTTTATCATTTTCCCCTAATTTCTTAATTAGTAAATTTATATATTTTCATATTTCTCTGCTATATATATATAATTTTTGCGCCCTCAAGTTTATATTTTCTGGTCTGATAATTATTAATATATCTGATTAGCTTTTCCCTTCCATATAAAGCTCCCATTTTCAAACCCTTCTATCTATCTAATCTCTCTTCTCTCCCCTAAATTTACGTGGTGAGTTTTCCGATTCGTATGATTATTCGATCCCGCAATTTCCCATCTTCATCAAGCCGTCGCCTTTATTCGATTCGCTCGTGATTGATTAGCGAGAGGAAACAGAGATCAAACGCCACCGTCTTGATCCGCCAGATTGAAATCTCGCGGCGGTGAATGGAATGAATTGGAGGAGCTGAAATAGGCAAGGTCAAACAAGTCTGAGAGGGGAGCTTGTTTTGGTGTTTATAATTGCGAATTTGATTGTGAAATGTTGTATTTGAAGCAGCCAAGCTCTCTAATCTGTAGCTCATTTGGTGAATGATTTTGTTTTGGGAGAAGTGAGCGGTGATTGGATTTAGGGTTTGGATTCGGCTGTGCATGATATTCTGATAGGGCCCTGAGCTTGGAGCTCGGGGATCTGAATTTCTGATTGTTTTGTAATGGCGTCGTCGGAAAATGAGCCGGGGCAGCCGCCGCCGCCCTCTCTCTCCGGAGAAGAGGAAGAAGAAGCTATTACTCCTCCTCCTAAGCACGTTGATATGCAGAAGTTCAGGCTCTACGAGACTCGATCGGTAATTCTCTCAATTCCAGCTCAATTTTGTAGTCATTTCCTTGTCATTTTGTCTGGATTAGTGTAATTTCTGTTGCGGAAACGTAGCATTTGGAGCGGAAATGTGCGGTGATCGATTTTCATGAGCTGCTATGATATTTAGTTTAGTGCTTTGTTATGAACTTACATTTTTGGTTCTGATGCTTTCAGAATTTTTACATGATTGGAAGGGACAAGAGTAGAACGTATTGGAGGGTATTGAAGATTGATAGATTGGATCCTTGTGAGCTTAATGTTCTTGAAGATTCTACTACTTATACCGAGCGTGAATGTTCTGATCTCTTGAGGCGGGTACATGAAGGGAACAAGGTCACTGGTGGATTGAAGTTTGTTACTACTTGTTACGGCATCATTGGTATGGGCGATTCTCTGAGTTCATATTTTTCTTCTTTTGAATTCCACAAATTATTTGTTTACTAACTGTGGCTCGGTGGTTGTAGGGTTCATTAAGTTTCTGGGGCCGTATTACATGCTTCTTATAACAAAAAGAAGGAAGATAGGTGCTATTCGTGGCCACGCGGTGTATGGTATCTCCAAAAGTGAAATGATCCCACTTCCAAATTCTTCTGTTCAGTGCAGTATATCTGATTTGAGAGATGAAAACAGGTATTGGGTCCTTTTCCTAGTAGCTATACTTATTCCATGGCACTAAATTGCAAGGGCGTTAAGTTTATTTATCTGTCATTTGTTCTTTGTCTGAATTAGTAACCTCTAGCACATAAGATTGTCCCTTTTATTCTAACCATGTAAGATATCAAGCCTATTTGTTCTGGAATCGCCTTTTTGAAAAGGATTCTATATTGGCCCTTTTTAAATATTAGTTTTAAAATATTAGTCCTTGTGGCAAGTTGATTAGTGTTCAAATTTGCCGATTTAAATCTAATTCTTGGTATTTTTGGAATTTTCCTAAATGATTTTATATGTAGAAGAATCTGATGACAAAGTTTTAAGCATTTAGTTGTCACTTCTATTAACTGTTATTATGAGATGTTGTATAGTGTAGATGTACTTGGTAGAATCTTTTACTGTTCATTGCTAGGCTCATCATTAGATCATGACTACTTATCTACAGATGCTGCTACACTAAATTTTTGTCAGGTTGTCTCTGCTAATACATTCTCTTTTTCGTTGATGGGTTTAGGTACAAGAAGCTCTTGTGCACAATGGACCTCACAAAAGACTTCTTTTTCAGCTACTCATATAATGTCATGCGTAGTCTTCAGAAGAACATGTGTGATAATAAGATGGGGCATGTTGTGTATGAAACCATGTTTGTGTGGAATGAGTTTTTAACTCGGGGGATAAGGAATCACCTGCAAAATACTGTTTGGACAGTTGCATTGGTTTATGGTTTCTTTAGACAGGTGAGGGTGTACACCACTTCAGAATATGCCTGCTGAACACTACTTCAGTTTGTATATATTGCTTTCGGTTTTGATGGAAACTGACTTCCTTCTTGAAGTTCTAGTTTTAAAAGTTTCAATAGTCCCATTATGTTTTTGGCTTATTGGAACAGTCATTACTATCTCACGTAGCTAACTTCCGCTTACCTGCTCAGATAACTATATTTTGTGTTTTACTAAATTATACGAGGATTTGTTCTACCAGATATTTTGAAGATTTATTATTATTTTTTGCTAGTTTTTATCTATTAAAATTGGTGCATGATAGTTTTTATCTATGATTGGTCTGTTCTTGTTTCTTCTCTTTTGGATTCTTGGACTGATGGCTTCTTGAAACTTAATGTAGGAAACTCTTTCTACATCTGGACGTGACTTCACACTGACCCTCATTGCAAGACGTTCACGTCACTATGCGGGAACCAGGTGAGGGTCCATTCTAATTTATATTCACCCTTGGTATTTTTGATTTTCGTGGGTTTGATGGATAGGTTAAGGTTGATGTCTTCCTTAGTAAAATAGGTAAGTTTGGATAACCTTGTTAGATGGTATATCCACCATATTTTTCTTGTGCTGAACATTTCTGAAAAACAGTGTAATGATGTTTTTTTCCTCGTGTAATGTGTTTGTCTCTTGGTTCCCTCGAACAGGTATATTTTGAAGCTTTTAATATTGCTAAGATCAGTTTTTTTTATTTCTTTGAAGACGGGAGGATAACATATAGGAAAAATTTTAACAATAGTACATCAACTTTGCGTCACTAATAATTTATGTTTCTTAACTTTCTAAAATAAAACATTAGTACATGAAATAACGAACCCGACAACATTTTCGTACACGACATTAAGTTTTCTGTAATCGTGTTAAATGAGGGTAAAATAGTATTTTGAAACTGTAACTCTATTTTTACCTATATATTATTATTTTATATTAAATTTTAAAATGACATTTAATCCTCGTACCTATTATTGTGGACGGTTATTGTAGTTTTGGAATTATGACATGACCATATGTGTATAAATGGAAGACATGAATAATTGAACGGACCAATTTGCTCTTTAAAATATGGCACTTAACATACCACATAATGGAAAACTTAACGGCTTGTACAAATATGATGTAGGATTTGTTAGTCGATGTACTAATGTACTTTTTTGAAAAGTGAGAACCCTTAATTATTAGTGGCGCAAAGTTAGTGTATTATTCTTAAAATTTTCCCTAACATATAATAGCACATGCTCACAATGTTAGCACATACAATATTTTATGTCTGTATGTCTCACTTGTTGCTTTTACTCATATAGGTATCTAAAACGTGGTGTTAATGAGAAGGGAAGAGTAGCTAATGATGTGGAGACTGAACAAATAGTTTTTGAGGATGTTCCCGAGGGCGTCCCCATGCAAATAAGTTCTGTTGTACAGAACCGTGGCTCAATCCCTCTCTATTGGTCACAAGAGACATCGCGTTTGAATATCAAACCAGATATAATATGTATGTCCTTCATAAGATGTTGCTCTTAAGATTGGGTTTTGAATTCGTGTAACTAAGTTTTTTCTCCTTCCAGTGTCAAAGAAGGATCAAAACTACGAAGCCACTAGGCTTCATTTTGAAAATCTTGTCAAGAGATATGGGAACCCCATTATCATTTTAAATCTCATCAAGGTAACGTATGTAGTGACTGTCCTGTGCTGATGATATTCTTTCCTTTCTATTCCTTTTGTCTCTATTGTTCTGCACAATGCCAACTGATACATGCACTAAATTACAATGTGTACCATACAACTGTAACAAAATGAGGCATTTGGTAATGTAGTTCTGCTGTTAGTTCTACCAGTTTGTTGACCTTTACACTGATTTTTTTTTTTTAACTTTTATCTGTTATTATCAACAGACACAGGAAAAGAGGCCTCGAGAGTCCATTCTACGTACAGAGTTTGCTAATGCAATTGATTTCATAAATAAAGATCTATCTGAGGAGAACCGTCTTAGATTCCTCCACTGGGATTTGCACAAACATTCTCGAAGGTATATCTTACGATTATTCGCTAGCAATTGTTTTGATAATATGGTATCTGATAGTCTTCCTTAAACAAAATGTGACATTGTTTCCTCCTTTCCTCCAGCAAAGATGTAAATGCTTTACTACTCTTGAGCAAGGTGGCAACATATGCCTTGAGTTTAACTGGATTCTTCTATTGTCAAGTTACACCGGAAATGGGACCTGAGGGCTTTTTTAATTGGCCTTCATCTGAGTAAGTCGTCATCTATTCTACTAGTTTTTTGGTTGAGAAAATATGTACGAATCTTTAGCACTTGGATGAAACCCAATAGTACTTGGGGTGAAATTCCTTTATTGTCAGTTTATCTCCAAAAGGTTTCTTCGCATCAAATTCTTATACCTGTTGGCACTTGGCTCTACTCTTTGGAAAGTCAATGTGCTTTGTATTGCATTATATCACCAAGATATACTGGAATGATCACATACAACCTCATTACAGACGCACTATTGTACATTCTAAGAAATAGTTCTGATTTTCTATCTGTTTTGACAAATTATATATGGAACAGGCATTTCAACAATTGTATGTCTCCCCAACGACAGTATGTTAATGGAGACGGGGATGCTGATTGCATAGTGGTAAAACCAACCGGAGACAGCAATGTGGGAAATGGAGATCATTCTGCCAATTCATCCACATTCCAGAAGGGGGTTCTGAGGACCAATTGCATAGACTGCCTCGATCGGACTAATGTTGCTCAGTATGCATATGGGTTGGCTGCTCTAGGACACCAGCTTCATGCTTTGGGACTTGTAGAGAATCCCAAGATAGACCTTGGCGATCCCGTGGCTGATGAGTTGATGGGATTTTATGAAAGAATGGGTGATACGCTTGCTCACCAGTATGGTGGTTCAGCTGCTCACAACAAGGTGACGAATATGTTTGTGAAGTTTAAATTTGTATTGAATAACCTCTGGGATCTGAGGATTGATTAATACATGATCGCTTACCCGTTTACCTCTGGTTTTAGAGTTTAGATACTGACATTCATGTACCTAAATGAACTCCTATGCTGTACAGATATTTTCCGAGAGAAGAGGTCAATGGAAAGCTGCAACTCAGTCTCAGGAATTCTTCAGAACTCTTCAACGGTATTACAGCAATGCGTATATGGATGCACAGAAGCAAAATGCAATTAATATGTAAGTGTTTGAGTCTTAGTCATGTTTTGTTTGACCTTCGGGAACTATACACACACACACATGAAAAGACAAGCGGTTGCATGTTTGGACAGTCCTTAAGCTTGTTTTTTATATTAATTTTTTTTCAAGCATGACAATACTTAAAGTCTTTATTCGTCTAAAATTTGAGCAGATTTCTCGGGGACTTTCAGCCTCAGCAAGATAAACCTGCACTCTGGGATCTGGATTTAGACCAGCATTGCCATGATGGGAGGTATGGGTCAAAGGACATGGATGAAGATGGCTGGTATGTAGCTGGCCAATAAATGCATTAAGATTTGATAACTTGTCGGAATAGAATGTTTTTCTACCTCATCCTGGAAATCCTAATTTTAATGTGCTTTTTCTAATATCAAGTTCACATGGTCTGTCAGCATGGGTTCGGGTTGATAATTTACATATTGTTTACTCTCTTAATAGTAAAATTTGTGGGTATTTGGTGATTTTAATTATCTTTTTAGTTTCATTATATGCCTACACTGTTTGACTGGATGAAAGGATAGGACACTGAAGCTTTTTGGAAAATATAGGACCCTTATTTGTTTTCCTCTCTGTTTCCAGAATAATTATATAGAAAGTCATAATGCTAAGGAATTATATTTTGTTTAATGTCTGCTTGATGTGTCGTATAATATATTCATTTATCACTGATGCTTACCTTGTTCAAATCCATTGGTCAAATCCTTTCCTAATGTGTTACTTCTCCTGTATCTAGGTCTACTTTCAAGAGATCATATTCCGACGGAAACATACTTAGTCCAAATAACTCATCTATGTCAGCACCAAGTGTTAAGCAGGAAACTAACTACCCAGTTTTGCCTAATCATACTCAACAAAGCAAGATGCTTTCAGAATCTTCACCTGAAATATCAACTTGTGAGAGCGATATTGCATATTCAAGGTTTGCAAACAACCATTTTTCTTCTGTTCATTATTCTTTTTTTGCATGACAACTTGTAATGACAGAGCAGAACAACAAATGGAGGTTGTACTGTTCCTTTGTTGATCTTGAATATGGAAAGTCAAGAGAAGAACTTTTGTTCACAGAGCATGTGATAGATACTAGGAAGTCTAAAGAGGGCAGTATATATTTTTGAAAAATTATTGTACTTGCTAACTTTCGGGGTTCTGTGTATAAGTACAGGTTTACATGTGATCTTGATCTTAATTTGTTTGTTATACCACCCATCAAGAAATGCTCGACATTTTCTGTTCTTCCATAATACATTATGACCAAGTACAATTGTCCCATTGCTGAGGCAAACATAAGTATTCTGAGGAAACATAAAAACTTACCTTAATGAGAAGAATATACAAGGAAGTTGAGCTCAGCACATGAAAAAAATTACTTGATGGGAAAATGCTAGCCTAGGTTACCTGGGCTTATGTGCATTGCACTCATCCAAGCAGTTCTCATTCAGCTTTTTGTGATTTTGGATTTTCTGTATAGGTACACTCCCTCGATGCCTCGCAGACAACTTTTTGGAGAGTTGCAAAGATATCAGTGTCTTGAAAGTGATCATATTTATTATTCTGAACATGGAGATGGATATAATTTCTCAAACTTTGTGGATCTAGATTGGCTTTCTTCCTCTGGGAATTCATGTGAGGAGGAGCCATTTGAGAAGTACGTATCATGACTGCCATATAAATATTAGAACAAATGTTTTCTTTTCTTTGATTACCGAAGAGCGTTCCTTTTATTTTGATGGGGTTTCCATCAAGGATGATGATTAAACTGTTGCTTGATAGTGGAGATGTAATGGTTGTAGATCTTCATTACTTACCAACTCACCCCTTGAGGGGCTATCATCGGAGAATGTTGTCAACGGGATAACAGGAGATTCTACACCTTCCACAAGTGAATATGGATCCATCTTGAAGGTCAGTGAATATTCCTCTGGAATATTAGAAGTATTGCCCCACTTGATAGCTTTGTTCTTTTTTCTTTTTCTCTGTTATGGTCTGGAACTCATTAATTTTACCATATTTTAGTTCCACGACGGAAACCCTAGTTGAGTTCCATATTATCCAGTTTTCTTGTTTTGGGTTGGATGGTCATTCTTTTGTCCGGCAAAATATGACGTCAGAGATTGAAACTTTGTTACTTGTACCTGTCTCCCTTACAAAAATGGACTGCAATGTCATTTCTTAATACTGGCTGTTGCTATCTTATAATCTGCAGGGAAAGGAGCAGACAGGAACAGGATTATCCTTTAGTAATGGAGAGACTTCCAATGTTCCTGAAGACTTCACAGATAGCTTTGCGAACTGGGTCAATTATGGAGAGACACTATGCCACTGAAATTGGGATCATTTTTCCCCTGTATTGCATTTCGCCTCTCTAGATGGCACCATAGCCGTTTACCAAAATGCTAGTCCATGGATGAGAAACTATAGATGGCATGTCAGCTATATCTGGAACAAGGAGAAAACAAAAGCAGCAGAAGTCGGGTGGTGTGTACGATGCAACATAGATTTGATCGTAACAAATTTCAGTCGGGAACCTATACCAATTTAGAGAGTAAATAGTCAACAATTGAGATTCTTTAGGAGCTCTTCCTCCGTCTGTTCTTGGACTCAGAAATCTGATTCTTGTAAATATTTTGCTCTGTATTTTAGCATTCCAGGTCGCATTGATTCTTTATATACCTTCCATGTTTGTGAACATGCATAAAACTAACAATGCGGGTACATGTATCGGAAACTCCACTGATTATTGGCCTTTGAGCGCAGTAAGGGGTTTATTATAGGTTAGGTGAATCTTCAGCAGTACCCAGAGCAATTTGTATCAATAGATATTCAATAGTCATTCATACATTGAGTTCTTTGGTGAAGGCAAGTATCCAAACCTATTAGAATTAGGCGATTGCATCTTCCCTTGCACAGTCATGGTTTGTGTGGGGAGGGAAGGTTCATCTTTTTTATTTTTGAACATGTTGAGAAATTTTTTACACCCTAAATTTCTTAATACACATCCCTCATTTATTTCACCACCTATTTAATTTCTCATCCTAATGTTTACTAAATACACAATTCCAAATACCTAAAATATCCTTAATCTAAATATGCATGAAATCTCATTAATTGACCATATTAAGATTATTATTGTATAGCTAATATACAGTAGTATAAGTTGACATTTTGTAGATGTTCATTTATATTATTTGTGTATGCTCTAGAGAATTTCTTACATATTCAATGTTCTTTTCAGATCCTAACATATTAGTTTCCAAAAATACATATCTTCACTTTATGTTTCCAAATTTAAGTTTTTTAGTTTCTAATAATTTAATTGTTATATTATCATAGTTTCCAAATATAAGTTCTACCTTTTTAATTTGTTTATATATTTCTAATGTATTACTTGTGTCTTTTTGGTCATTTCATAAACTAATAGTCTGATTTGAATTCTCAAATAATATGGTTGTGTTTCAAGTAATTAGGGGTGTGTATTTCAAACCACTCAAGTAACAAACTTTATTCAATCTAGAGAAAATACACAGGCACAAGCCTCCCAGAGATTATAGAAAAGCAAGGGCAAAAGAAAACTCAAATAAATAGAGCTCTACAATACCCACCAAACCACCGCATGGGAGCAGCCAAACAACCAAATCGAATGCGTAGAAGAAAGATCCATGCAAGTTCCAAAAAGCTCTAACCATCAAATTCCAAAAGATTAAAACATCCATAGCCTCGAGAACATAACAGACCAAACCTGCCAAGAACAAAGAATTCATAACCTCGTGACCATGACGAAGGGGTTAGGTGAGATCCCGTGAAGGAAAGAAACAAGCACCTGAAGGTACACAGTTTTTTGAAGTATCACCCTATGCAATAATAAGCAAACCTCGTTTAGAAAAGCACTTGTAAGAACAGATGCACTTGTAAGCACTTGTAATTTGGGAAAATTTTCATCATGAAAGTCGTAGAGGACGTCAATATAAGTTCGTGGACATGTAACACGCTCAAATCGGAGTTCATATGAAGAAATTATGGTCTAAAAACGAAAGTTACTATACGGTAAAACGATAGAAAATAATATATGATGTTGAACTTACTGTTCACAGTAAAAAGTTTATAAATATGAAAACTTACCGAGGTGAATTGGTTAAAAGTGAAAAACTCGAA
The DNA here is from genome assembly GCA_951800085.1 of Comarum palustre. Taxonomy (NCBI): domain Eukaryota; kingdom Viridiplantae; phylum Streptophyta; class Magnoliopsida; order Rosales; family Rosaceae; genus Comarum; species Comarum palustre. The sequence goes on along the minus strand of OX637588.1, from coordinate 4,612,508 downwards.
AAAGTTATTGTAGCTCCCGAATCGGCGATTTTCAGGGCCGAACTTTCGGGCCACCGTCGGCCGGAGTTAGGCCGAGATCTTGGTCTCGTTTTGAAGCTGGCACTCCCACCTACATTCTGGGATAACTGGCCAGAGCTATAGCGCCACAATGAAGAAGAAATCACGGCTCAAAGGTGCGACTGTGCGCGGCGGAGATTTGCCGGATTTCTCCCTCCTCATGCCATTTCTTGATGAGTTTCTTATGTGGTTTTGATGGGTTTGATTAGTAAAAGAATCATGTGAAATATGCTGGCCTAATTTGGAGTGTGTAGGGAGAATTAAGGATTTGAAAATCTACGGTTTATAATTTAGGAATTTTGGGATTTTTCACATTTATATTCGATTGACCTAGTTAGAGGCTGAATTGGCCTTCGAGCTGAACTACAAAGTTGTTCAAAATGATGAGACGAAGCTACTAATAAAATTTGGTGGCGATTGGAGGTCTCCAGTGTTTTGGCCGGAATTTCTGTCGGCGGTCGCCGCCAGTGGCGCCGCCACTTTTTAGGCAGATTTTCTTTTGAAAAATAGTATAAAATAAGAGGAGTCTATGGTTTAAATTTGATAATTTTTGGAGGAGTTTTGGTTAGGTTTTGAAATTTTTCGAGTTTAACATTATCGACGGATAATTAAATATTATACCGACCATCGATTTTTGTCGATTAAGGTTTAAGGATTTTTCCTAAGACTCCTAGGCTAATGTTAAAGGCCGGTTTGAACGTTATAGGGGATTAAGAAGTGGATTAAGTAAAAGGGGATTCAGTAATTATATTAAGAGGTATTTATTGTTATCCCGAATTTAAACAAGATTTTATGCCAGGAAATGAGGAGACTTCGCGTGAATGACAATTTGGATTTCGTCAAGCTTAGGCCTAAAACTATGAGTAGAGTTTTGTTTTAAAATAATTTGCATGCATTGATTTATTTTAATTCTCTATATTTGTAAGAGAATTGTAAATTGAATTTATAATTTTGGAGTTGGATTGAGATTTTTTCTCCGTGATGGATCTTCGGATATTTTAGAATTTTATTGGAACTATATATTTTAAGTTGAGTTGATTATATTGATTTTGTTATGAGTGGAGATTATTATACGATTTATTGTTATGTTTACGAGCCTTGGGTTGTGTGGTTTATTGTGATTATTGTGTGGGAATCTTTCCGTCTTTCGAGGCGATGTGACTCCCACCTCTAGTGAGTTCACTCAAGCCCTTTTCACCTTCGGGTGATGTGATGTTTTCCGGTAACATCACTCAAGCCCGATACCCCTCACGTGAAGGTATCGGGAGTATGGGGGATTATATATGGTCGTATATGAAAAATTATGATATATTTGAGGATTTATAAGGCTCGTACGGATTTGTTGAGAATTTCTCTCACGAAACGGATTTATTTATTTGCATGTTTTTATCGTTTTAGCTTGAGGGAAAACCTTAAAATTAAATTGAACTTCCTCCCTTGATAATTTTGTTTTTTCTGGTTTGTGGTTTTTCAACTACCGTGGCTAGTCGTTTTCTTGAGGAAGTGTTTGTTTATAGGTGGAACCCAATATTTCACCTTTACCGGGTTACAATTAAATGTGAAGCCACTCTGGGCCCTTTGTCTGGGCCCAACTCGCCATAAAACTAAGTAAAGCAAGGGAAACAACTCCCACATTGGAAAGGGACAGGAATGCTGCCTTCAATGCTACTATAAATACCGGTGAGGACCTCCCGGTAAGAGGACGGACAATTCCTTAACTACTCTTGAGTTTTCTGCTTATCTGACAGTGTCTGACTTAAGCATCGGAGTGGCTTCCCTCGGTAAACCCGGGGACGCCCTTTGACGTGTTTGTTCTTTACACAGGAAAACTCGGAGTACAAGGAAGTTCGCTATTTCTGGAACCGTGCAACCCGCTAAAGGGGCCACGAGTTTACCCGGAAACAATTGGTGCTCTCGTTGAGAGGCGAACTCAAGACCTCCCAATTCGTATTTCGAATGACGGTGGAAATGGCAGGAGAACAAGATCCAACTAGAAGGCTTAATTTCTCAGGGGATGATAACCCAGGGACCTCCGGGACCCAGTTTGGCCAAACAGATTTGGCAGCAGCATTCGAGCTCTTGAAAAAGGACTTTCTCGCTCAAAAGGAGCAATCTACTCGAGAACATGCCGAGTTAATAACGGTAAGGAAGCAGTTAGCGACTATCCAGGCCGAGCATGGGCTTCTTCAAGCAACCTTAACTCAAAGAGCGAATGCCATGGGGACGTCAGCCAGACTTGCTGATATCATCACCCCAGAAGGGAATTCTCCGGGTTGTGGAAACCCGCGAACTTTTGACAGTGCATACATACCACCCGCTATTCTCCCCACCACTGCCCACCCTAACCCAAATCCACAAATGATCCATCTCTCCAATCCTTTGTTTAATCACAATCTTACAGGACCTCCTCCACCCCCAGAGCCGTTGTTAAATCAACCACTTCCCCCAGCAGATGCCCAGACCCAGCTGCTGTTACAGTTGACACAAACTGTGACCCAACTTGAGCAGCGCCTAAACTCGGGAACGGGACCACAACAATACCAACCCTTTATTACCCGTGCAAGCCCATTCTCCGCACGGGTTCAAGCAGACAAAAAGCCACCAGAAGCAAAGCCATTTAAGATTAAGAGATATGCCGGAATGGGGTGCCCGTATGCACACCTTGAGTTGTTCCAGTCTCAGTTGGATTCAACCCGGTTCACAGACGCCCAAGCATGCCATGCTTTCCAGGAAACACTCAGTGAGGAGGCATTGAGTTGGTTCCTCAAGTTACCGGCTTTGTCAATAGAGACCTATGGTCAGTTGACACAGAGGTTCCTGTCCCGGTTTATCCTACTGTCAAGTGCCAACCGAAGCACCACTTCGTTATTCAAAGTCCAGCAAAGGGATGATGAAAGCTTGAAAATTTTTGTAACCCGTTGGCTGTCCACGACTTCCAAGTGTGGGCACTTGGACGAGTCAGTAGCATCAGAGGCGTTCTTACAGGCGCTCAAACCAACCCGCTTTGTGGTGGAGCTCAGGAAGCAGCGGTTCAGGTGCTACGACGATCTAATTAATGAAGTAACTCGGCAAGCTCAAGCCGAGTACGACACCTTCGGGGAACGCCGGACGAACACCGGGTTCACAAGCCAGCGAGCTGATGGATGGAAAAAGGAAGGGCAGCATAAGAGTGGCCAGGGATACTACGGCAAAAGTTCAAACAGACCAAGGGAGAAACCAAGAGAGGCTCCATACCCAAGACATCCAACCCGGGAGGAAAAGAACACTTACATCCCCCGATATGAAGTGTTGACCAACTTGACTGCCTCCTATGAAGAAATTTGGAACCGCCATAGGAATGAAGTTCCCCCGGCTCCAAAAAGAAAGTTTCCCAAAAGGGCAGGGCCGGACAACGGGCAACATTGTGCCTATCACAACGAGTCTGGCCACACAACCGACCGGTGCTTTTCTCTTCGGAACACCATTGAGAACATGATCCAGAACGGCAAGTTACAGCAGTATAAGTCACCCGCCACAGGTGTCAACCTGATTGAAGTATATGGGGAGATAATGACGATTCACGGGGGTGGCACCCAAGGGGTGTCCGGTCACCGGGCCAAAAGACTCTGCCCAAGAGGCCCGGAGTTTGAGATAATGCAGCTTCGTCAGGAATGCCGCAAGGAGCTGGTTCCTTGGGATACCGTGTCATTTTCTCAGTCTGAAGACACGCTGAAAGTGCATCACAATGATCCTTTCATTATCACTCTTCAGATTGACCACTGGAGAACTCGGAGGGTTCTAATAGACACGGGAGCCGCTGTCAGCGTCATGTTCAGCAGTTGCTATAAGGGGTTTAAACGAGGACGAGATAAGCTCTATAGGAACCACGAGCCATTGATCAGTTTTTCAAGTGAGACGACTCAACCGTTGGGGTCTGATCAACTAACGGTTACAGTTGGAACCGGGCACCAGTCCACAAGAATTGTAGTTCCCTTCATAATTGTGGACTGCCCATCCTCCTACAATGCCATACTCGGGAGAGATGCACTCTGGGGCCTACAAAGTTTTATAGCGGGTCACATGCTGCTTATGAAGGTGCCTACACCCGGGGGTTGGGTTACAATTCGCGGAGACCAAGAAGCCGCTGTCAGATGCAACGCGATAGCAACTCAGTCCCAGCACGAGATGTTTTCGGCCGATTTTTCCTTGTCTCCATTTGACAAACCCGATGACCCCAGCAAGACGGCACAAAAGAAGAGCCAGAAGTATCCTGCCAAGTTCCCCCGGTCAGCCCCAATTGAAGCAACAGAATGGATTCAGATTTCAGAAGAATACCCGGAGAGGAAGATTTGCATTGGCACAGGCCTTGACCCCGAGGTCAGAACCCGGATGGTTGAGCTGCTAACCCGGAAACAGAAGGTGTTCGCATGGTCATATGCAGACATGCCCGGGATTTCTCCAGACGTTATGACACATTCCCTCAATATTATCCCGGGTGTTAAACCGGTAAGACAGAAGCGTCGTGCATTTTGCGCAGAGAAGTACAAGGCCATTCAAGCAGAAGTTAAACGTCTTAAAGACATCGGGTTCATTGGAGATGCAACATACCCGGATTGGTTGGCCAATGTGGTGATGGTCAAGAAGGCAAACGGAAAGTGGAGGATGTGCGTCGACTACACAGATCTGAATAAGGCTTGCCCGAAGGATAGTTTTCCCCTTCCAAAGATTGATCAACTGGTGGATTCAACCGCGGGCCACCCCCAGTTGAGCTTTATAGATGCATACTCGGGATTTAACCAAGTTCCGATGAATCCCGCAGATCAACAGCACACATCTTTTACAACGGACAAGGGGATGTATTATTACAGAGTGATGCCTTTTGGACTCCGGAATGCAGGAGCCACGTTCCAGCGCCTCGTAGTGGGCATGTTTGCAAACCAACTCGGGGATACTATGGAGGTTTACATAGATGATATGCTGGTCAAAAGCCGGGAGACAAGCAAACACCCGGATGACTTGGAGACCGTCATCGACATTGCCTTGAGCAAGGGAATGAGGTTAAACCCGGAGAAGTGTGTGTTCGGTGTTTCGGGAGGAAAGTTTCTCGGGTTTATGGTCAGCGCTCGGGGAATTGAGGCAAACCCCGACAAAATTCAAGCCGTCTTGGCCATGCAACCGCCAAAAACCAGGAATGAAGTTCAGCAACTTACTGGCAGGCTGGTAGCCTTATCCCGGTTTATATCCAGGTTAACAGATAAATGTGCCCCCTTCTTCAAAATTCTCAAGAGTCAACACCGCGAGCGGATTACATGGCAGGAAGAGCACAATCAAGCTTTTGAAAAGTTGAAGGAATACTTGGCGTCAGTCCCTTCTTTATCCAGACCAAACCCTGGGGAAATACTCTATCTGTACCTGGCGGTGTCTCAAACGGCTGTCAGTTGTGCCTTGATAAGAAAGCCAGACTCTGAAGAACTGCCGGTCTACTATACTGGGAAAGGATTCAATGATCCTGAAACTCGTTATCCAGATATTGAAAAACTGGCCCTGGCCTTGGTTGTAGCAGCAAGGAAGTTAAGACCCTATTTTCAAGCACATTCCATCCATGTACTCACCAACCAACCGCTACGGCAGGTTCTGCAAAACCCGGCGACTTCGGGAAGACTGGTCAAATGGGCAATTGAGTTGGGGGAGCATGATTTGCACTTTAAACCGCGAACGGCAATCAAAGGGCAAGCAGCAGCAGACTTCATTGCCGAGTTAATCCCAGCAGATTCAACAGTTGCTGAAACTCTTCCTACACAAGCTGAACCGGAGAGTTGGCAGATATTTGTAGATGGATCAGTCAATCAGAGGCAATGTGGAGCAGGCATTACATTGGTAGACCCGGAGGGTAATATGTTTGACTATGCCTTACGCTTTAACTTCAAAGCATCAAACAACACGGCTGAGTACGAAGCCCTAATCAAAGGGCTCCAACTCGCTAAAGATATGGGCGCCCGGCATCTCCGCATACTAAGTGATTCACAGCTGGTAGTGCAGCAGGTTAACGGCGGGTTTCAGGCAAAGGAAGCACATCTTTCGTCCTATCAAAAGTTAGCGGCTTTCTTGCTGGAGAAATTTGACAGCTTTGAGGTTACTCAGATACCGAGGCAGCAGAATGTGAGAGCAGATACCCTGGCTAGGATTGCAACAGGTGACGATTCCAATACCGAGTTTAAAAGCTTACTGGTCGAGACATTGGAGAAACCAAGCATCTCACTCTCCTTTTCTGAGATTTTCGCGGTAGAGGCAAACCCGCCACCATCTTGGATGGATGAGTTCATCAACTTCATCCAACATGGAAACCTACCTGAGGACCCGGTAGCGGCCAAACGACTACGGGTTCGAGCGGCGCGGTATAGTATCCGTGATGGGAAACTGTACAGACGAGGACAAACTTTTCCTGACTTGAAGTGTATTACACCCGAGGAAGGAGACCGGGTTTTGCAGTCGCTTCATAGCGGGGTATGTGGAAATCACTTTGGAGCCCGTAACCTGGCTTTCAAAACCCTAAGAATGGGATATTACTGGCCTTCTTTGGAACACGATGCCAGAATCATCGTAGATTCCTGCCTTCAATGTCATCGATTTGCAAGCTTTCCCCGTGCACCATCAGTCCCATTATCAGTAATAATTTCTCCATATCCATTTTGCATGTGGGGGATTGATTTCATCGGGCCTCTACCCACAGCTCCGGGACAGCTCAAACATGCCATTGTCCCAGTGGACTATAATTCTAAGTGGATAGAAGCTCAACCCCTGGCACGGATCACGACCGCAAATGTTAAGAAATTCCTTTGGAACAATGTCTTTTGCCGGTTTGGAATCCCGGAGACGTTTATCACAGATAACGGGACGCAGTTTGACAACGATGAGTTCCGGGAATTCTTACACTCCAATGGGACAAAGGTCCTATATGCCTCCCCTGCACACCCGCAGACTAATGGACAAACTGAAGCCGTTAACAAGCTCATCAAGCAAGTTCTGAAGAAGAAGCTGGAGGACGCAAAGGGTTTATGGGCTGAGAAACTTCCAGAGGTTTTGTGGGCACTAAGGACAACTCCAACAGAAGCCAATGGGGAGAGCCCATTTCTTATGACTTTTGGCTCTGAAGCAGTGATCCCGGTAGAGATGGAAGTCCCGAGTGACCGGGTACAACTGTTTGACAGGGAAACCAACAATGAAGGCATCCGCCTTAACCTGGACCTCCTGGAGGAACGCCGGGAGCGTGCACATCTCCGAAATATCAACAAGAAGCAAAAGGTGGCTAAACACTACAATTCCCGGGTTATCAACCGCCCACTCAAACTCGGGGATTGGGTAATGAAGGAAGTTATCCCTAAGCCAACGGGGTTTAAAGCTCCATGGGAGGGTCCATATGAAATCGTTGAAGTCGTGGGCCCGGCAACGTTTTACATCCGGGGTACAGATGGAGTTACGCTTCCACGACCATGGAACGCCCAACATCTGCATCTCTTCCCCAAATAGGTACCGAGTTATCTATGAATGTCCAATTTTATTGTTTATGATGTTGTATATAAAGCCTTTCAGGCCCACAATGCATGAATTCCCCTACCGGGTTATGTTTTATTAAAGAGTTTGTTGAAGTGAATGCAGCCTTTAGCGGCCCTACTTGTATGAAGCTCCGATAATCTCCGATAATCTCCATGACATGAAATATTGCAAGCCTTTCACGGCCTTATTTCATGGTCAAAACTCGCCAAGCTCCGATAATCTCCATGACATGAAATATTGCAAGCCTTTCACGGCCTTATTTCATGGTCAAAACTCGCCAAGCTCCGATAATCTCCGATAATCTCCATGACATGAAATATTGCAAGCCTTTCACGGCCTTATTTCATGGTCAAAACTCGCCAAGCTCCGATAATCTCCGATAATCTCCATGACATGAAATATTGCAAGCCTTTCACGGCCTTATTTCATGGTCAAAACTCGCCAAGCTCCGATAATCTCCGATAATCTCCATAACTTGAAATATTGCAAGCCTATCACGGCCTCGTTTCAGTCTTTGAAAGTCTTAACGAACCCATACAGCCCTAGCGGCATTATTTTTACTTACATGCTAAACCGGCATTATATGTGTAAATTATCACATTTGCATATCTTGCATCAGATTACCGTGTTATTTGGCAAAGAAGCCCTTGGAAGTCCTAACGGACCCGTAAAGCCTTACTGGCCCTATCACTTTATAATGTTAACATGCCAACCCGGCACTATGTGTGAATTGTCAACACTTGCAGGTTATGCATCGGGTTGAAAGTCCTTATGAACCCATAAAGCCCTAGCGGGACTATTTTTATTTCCCATAAACCGGCATTATGTGTGAATTTTCTCAACACTTGCAGGTTATGCATCGGGATGAAATTCCTAACAGATCCTTAAAGCCCTAGCGGCCTTTAAAGCCTTAGCGGCACTATCTTTATTCACATGGCAAACCGGCGTTATATGTACATTTTTGTACTTATCAGGTTACCGTATTTTGGCACGGGAAGGATAGCGAGAAGGAAAAATTTTATTACTTCAAAAATATCAAATTACAAAAAGTAGCAAACCGCTACAGGTAGACTAATCTGTTACAGAAATGAAAAACATCCTAAGGCTCCGTTGACGACCCCCTACCCCCGCCAGTGCTAGAACCGCCACGACCTCCCCGGGGCTGTATGATGAACTGACCCCTACGCAGAGGTGGCCGGTTCCTAGGACCACCCACAATCCCACCACGGGAAGCACCTCTCCCGGCTGCTGAAGAACGAACCGGGGGACTCCGAGCCGGGTTCGCAGGAGCCCTAGGGTTCGCAGCCACGGCAGGAGTCGACCGGGAGGTGCCTGCAGCCTCGTCGGGTCTGACATGACCTTGATGACCGTCATAACCCGCCTTGTCCAGCCAGCCTTGGCGAATCCCAGCGCTCACTATTTCGGCACGAGCCTCGGCCCTGGCCAACCGCAGCTTCAGGTCAAACTCTGCGCTCGCCAGAAACTCGGAGACCGCTAAGTCCTTGGCCCGGGAAACTGCCTGGAGCAAATCTCCTTTTTGTTGCTCCAGGGAGGTGACCTGTTGCTGCAGCCCCTGGTTTTGCTCGGTCAGCTGGGCTATCGCGGCGTCTTGAGCACACCGGTCCTCCCGGTGACCTTCGATAACATTCTCCAGTTCCGAGTTCTTGGCCACCAGGTCTGCTATGTGTTCTTCCGCCTTGGCCAACTTCGTACTCGACGCGATCGCTGATGCGCTTGCGAATTCCCGGACCCGAGCCAGGTTTTCTTCACTCGCCGTCACCTGGTCCCGGGCGGCCCGGAGATCATCCCTGAGGACTCTCTCTCGCTCGGGGATGCCTTCGGTTATGAGCTGGTCAGTCGCCAAGTACGACAACCTGACAGCCTACACAAATAAAACAACGGGTTAGTGCAAGGAACCAAAAACAAAAAGTTAACGAGTTAAAGCAGAAGACTAACTTACCCGCATCAGCTTCTCCTGCGCCCTCCGGGCTACAGTCAACGGGTCCTCATGCTCCAGGACATAGGAGTCAGCGGCGCAATTCTTCAAATCCGCTACCATCCTTTGGATGGCCGCGTCCGCCATTCCTGCGCTCGCCAACTCCTCCATTATTTCAGTAGTGTCCCGCTGCTGCTTTCTCTCCCTCCTCTCCTTCCTCTCCTTCCTTCTCTTCTCTTCCTCCTCTCGGACCTCCCCGAGCTGGATGCCTCCCGGGTACGCTTGCGAGAAGGCACGGGCTCCACTTCAAGAACCTCGTCACTCCCCTCACTCCCCTCCGGGTTCCCACTACCTATTTCCCTTTCAAACCCTCCAACCTCTTCACCCCCTTCGTCATCCTCCTCGGTAAATTCCTCCTCGCCCGGGAACACAGACGAGGGAACCGCGCTCACCACCGGTTCTTCAGTCTCATCGGCAAACGGTTCCTCAAATACCGGGTTATCGTCCGCCTCCGAGGGATTCCCTTCAACCTCCTCTCCTTCCGGGTAGACTCCTGGCCCGAGAATCTCAGCCAAGTACGCGGGAACCTCGTTGTAGTAAGAGACGTCAACGTGGAACTGCCGAGTTTCCCCTTGCTCGGCGTCTGGGCGCAGAAAAGCCGCCTTCGATGTCAGGTCGATATCGTACGCCAGCCCCTCCGTGCCTTGCGCCCGGATCCCGGCCCATACAGCCTTGTCCTCGAAGCCGTCGTATATTCCCGGGTTCTTTCGCTTCGTGAACTCCATCGGGAGAAGAGCTGCAACAAAAGATATAACCTGTTAGACCGGAGCATGTAAACAACAAAAATTGTAAAGGAAACGAGACAAACCTGGAAGCTCCATCAATCGGCAACGGCTGTACACATACAGCCTGCAAAGCCGGTACGAGCTCCGGTCATCTTGACCTCTGAAGGACCATAGCATCCTCCGGATCCTCTTCTCCATCACCGGCTCCAGAGGAATGTCGGGAACATCTGCAAAACGTACAATATAATTATAACCCGGGAAAGAGAAAAGAAAGAAGAATCCGGAGAGAAAGGACTTACTCATCAGTGGCTGGAAGTCACCCGGTACTTGAAACGCGTGTCCCGGGTCTTGAAAGTTTCTTATCAAGAAACTTTTCTCCCTCCAGGTCCGGCTCACGGAGGTTGGCAGGTCCTCGACAATCTTCTTAAAGGTCGCCTTGGACTTCAGTTGGATAGTCCCGCTAAAACCCGCCTTCCGGGAGTACTCGGCCCGGTACATGGCGTGCAACTCGTGGTATGTCGGCATCTGCTGCTTCAGTACTTTGTACATAACGCACAACCCGAGTAGCTGCCTCCACATGTTCGGGCCAATTTGCCCGATCGCGAAGTTGCTCGCAGCCAAGAGATACTGCACCTCTGCCTTTAGCGGGAGAGACAAGCCGCAGCGTAGCTGATACTCGTGGCACAACGTCCACCCATCCCCGGGAGCGAAGAACTGGTCCTCGGGTTCTAAAGGCCGTATTTCTACAGACTCGGGGATCTTCCAGTTGCTCCTTAGCTCCACGATCTCCTCCGCTGTCAATGAGTACCCGGGAGGGTCAAGAGCGGTCCCATCAGTGAAGGTTACGGAGGCAAACTCGGGGACGTGAGTGTCCATTGTTTCGTTGGCTATCTGCAAAACAAAAAAACACGGGGGCGTCAACAAAACCCAGGTAACCCGGTGTCACGAAGCTAAATTCCCAAACGCAGACCCAGAAATCCTTCCTGGGAACCCAGAAGCAGTACACAAATCGTCCCAAAACAATCAAAAAGGAGGGAAGAAGAAACAGTACCTTACTTTTGAGGGCTTGAAGGGGTTTTTAAGATCGATTTGAGATTGAGAATCAAAAGAAACAGCGACAAAAGAAAGTGACAGCAAAAGCACGAAAAAGTTATCGGGTTTGGAGGTGAGACAAAACTGTCACCTTCAACCCCTATTTATACAGTTAGAGACGTACACTAAAGGGACGTTTCGGTTTTTCGAGAAAATCGACACGTGTCGTGCATGCCGCGTCCCAAAACCGAAAAACTTTTCAGTTTCCCCCACTTCAAAACTGAAAACTTTTCGTTTTCCCCCACTTCAAACTGAAGACTTTTCAATTTCCCCCCACTACAACCCGGAGACGTCGTTTTGAATTCTCAACGAAAAGAGTGTCCGCGGGTTACGCTTGCGTACGGACTTGGGGGACTGGATACCCCGGGTTTGGTTGCTAACTTTGTAACCCGGTAAAGAAACGTTTTAAGTCCCCACCCAAGCGTACCCCTTGACTGAGGACTTGGGGGACTTGTTTATAGGTGGAACCCAATATTTCACCTTTACCGGGTTACAATTAAATGTGAAACCACTCTGGGCCCTTTGTCTGGGCCCAACTCGCCATAAAACTAAGTAAAGCAAGGGAAACAACTCCCACATTGGAAAGGGACAGGAATGCTGCCTTCAATGCTACTATAAATACCGGTGAGGACCTCCCGGTAAGAGGACGGACAATTCCTTAACTACTCTTGAGTTTTCTGCTTATCTGACAGTGTCTGACTTAAGCATCGGAGTGGCTTCCCTCGGTAAACCCGGGGACGCCCTTTGACGTGTTTGTTCTTTACACAGGAAAACTCGGAGTACAAGGAAGTTCGCTATTTCTGGAACCGTGCAACCCGCTAAAGGGGCCACGAGTTTACCCGGAAACAGTGTTTAACGAAGGTTTTATTAAAACGTGCGTGCAACGAATTTTTGTTATTTATTCAAAATTGAAAAAGTGAAGATGTGGTTTTTATTCCACGTTTAATTGTGTTAATTATTTACTTTTGTCCACTCACTCTAACGTGTTTTCAAATACTTTCTCCTGGGCCCTTTATTTTAAAAATGTCCATATTGCAAGTTAGCTGAGGAGAGGTCGGGCGTACAAGAGGACGAGGCCGCTATCGTTTATCTTTTTTTATTTCTCATTGAATTTGATTGCTCTAACTATCTTAGGAATTGTGAAGTGTCGTTTGAGTATTGGGAGCAGGATGGCTCCAGGTGTAAGGTTGGATTATGGAATATTAAAGTGCTTGTTTGGGTTGCATGTGTTGTTTAGGAAGGGTTATCCATTTTTGAAGGGGGTTATACCGAAGTTTTGGTAGAATTTTCTTTAGAGGTGGTCCCTGCAGGACTTACCCCGGGTCTAAGGAAAAAATCCGGGGTGGGTCCTGACACTAAGTCTTGTATGCTACCTTCCGCACTTGTATATTTCTATTTATTCATTCATTTGCTTCTCCTATTTATGTCATTTTAATTAAAATAGCCTTGTGGTTTCGGCCTAGTAGGTAGTCAATACGTCAAATGACGTATTGGTTATTCATTAGTCCAGAATCACAACGGTTACTACCGTATTTCGGGGCCGGAAATAGTTCCGGATGCGACAATTTGCTTCCTCCTGCTGTGGTTGAAAGTCTTATGCACCCTAGTTTCTTACCTTAGATCAAATGAATGACAAGCTGTTTAGTGGCACACCCCGAATGGGCAAATCACTATTAGGAGTGCTTATTGCAGTTTGGTTGATTCTGGCCAACATCCTACATTTGAACGTTAAACATCCCCCTCAAATTGAAAATCTTCCTTTGATTACTTCTCAAAGGCAGTCTTTTAATTGATCGAATAGGCATTCGACTATTGATGCAAGTTGTATTCGTTACCCAGGTGAGGAGTCTTTAACCCATCTGGAACATTGTTGGTGATCCATGATCGTATCTTTCACTCTTCATTGGGATGATTGGATTGTTGCGACTTTGCTTCAAAGGATTGCTACTGTGCTCGTAGAACTGAGCTGCTATGCTTGCAGGTTTCAGCTGAGTTGTGATCTGCACACCCATGATTTGGGTTTTCTTGCAAACTCTCAGATCAAGGGAAAGACAATACAAGGGATCAATAACAGACGCTTTGATATAAAACTTTGCCGCTTAACAGGTTTTCAACATATACTCCATGTCTTGACATAATAAATGAAGCTACAAAGCCATAACAAACCACCTAAGCCATGTAATCATATTAGGCTTAGAATCCAAAACTTAAAATGAGATCAAAGTCCATATTGAATTGGCAGGAAAGAAAATCAACCCAGGATGGGAAAGATTCGAGCCACATGGTCCAATGGAATTCCATCATCTGTGCTTTTCTTCAGCTCAGGATGGTTGAATTCATTTCGGGGCAAGACAATGAGTTGGCCCTTGCCATGACCTTTTTCAAGAGCCCATCTGCTGTTGGCTACACGATGCTCGAGGAATTTGTCCAATGATATACCTTCAAGGTTCATTGCCTGCGGGTACGACAACATCTTATAAGTTTCTAGAAACAGGTGCACAAAGCAATTAAATGACCAGACAATACAAGAAACTCCAGAGCTTCAACTTAACGCGAGGGAGGAACAAGTATATACCTCAGCAAGCACAGATCTGGGAACCTTTTGGTAAGTCAAGGAAAGAACATGAACTGCATAAGCTTGGATTGCTTGTTCAAAACCTGCAATTGATTTCCTCGTAAGCCAACACTGTATCATGTTTATAACATAAATGATGGACTGAATACTGAAAGAAAGAGAATGGCAGTAGGATCACATCCCTAAATCAAGATCATATCTGAAAAGAAAAAAGGCAATAACAAATTAGGTATCCAAAAGTACCTGGGACAGCTTCAAGCATGTGACGATTCTTAGATGCTTCATCCCAGAATTGACTAAACCTTCCAGTCTGCAAAAAAGACGAGGTGGAATATTAGGAACTGCATAGCTGATGTATCTATATATTCAATTATCCAGTAAAGAAACTGCACCTCCAAATAGTGAGATAGCACAATGAGTGTCTTGAACTGCTCCTCCATTTGCTGATAAGAAAGACAAAAACAAAGGAGGGGAGTAGTTGATCAAAACTCACAAACTTCTAATGAACTCAACACAACAAAATATAACCACAGAAAACCAGTGCACTACTCTATTGTTAATGAAAACAAGTACGCAAGATATAATACCACTCTTTCTGGAATCAGGAAGAGACAAAGGCTGAAATCCGGTGCTGGCATTGCCATCAGTGCCTACACATTTAACATAACCAAAACTTCAAAACGCGTTTCTTACTGCACCAAATAAACAATAAAGATCGATATCGAAAGTAGTAAGATTTCCAAGACTAAAATGCAGACCTTAACCAAGATACGAGCAACAATCTGAGTACTCATACGCTCCGGCTCAAACTGCATCCACAAATCACATGAACAAACCACAGAAAGCTAGCCAAAACGAAAAGCACTACTCATAAACCCTAAATCACCTGATAGAGACGAAGCAGGCAGAGATTTGCATCGAGACTGTAGGTCTGAGACGAAACCTGAAAGTCCATCGACTCTAATTCAATCAAACCTCCACAGATTTCAATATGCCATAGCAAATTAATCAACGAATCGAATCGAATGGAACGGAAGAGAAGCCAGACCTGCTCGTTGACGTAGCTTTCGAGATCGGGGAGGATATCGGGGTTGTAGGGATTGACGGCGACCAATTGCTCCACCGTGAACGACACTTGCTGCTGCGGCGACGGCGGCGTTTGTTCTCTTACCATTTTCGGCTTTCGAAATTGAAACGAAACCCTAAGAAGCTCTCAAACAAAACCGTAGAGACTGATGACAAGCGGTTTTTGGTTTTTCTCAGAGGGTTTTTGGTTCTCACTTTTACAGCTAATCCTCGAGGTGTTAAACTACTGATGACAAGCGGAATTACCTACATACCCCTCTCTTGTTTTCGTTCTTTCTTTTTCTGAAAACAAATCGACTCAAAATCAATTTTATTTATGATAAATTGGTCGAGATTTAGAGTTTGAGCAATCTTTTGTGTTTGGTTAAATGATAGACTCATGTCATGGAGTAGGAGTTTAACATCTTCTTTGCGATAAATTGGTCGAAAATTTAGAGTTTGAGAAATTTTTTGTTAATTTTGCTTTCACAACTTTAAAAAATCATTTAGACATGAAGTTAAAGTCTTCATGTTATTTTTTTGATTAATTCAATAATTAAATTGCTACAATGAGTCTGTTGTGAGTAGAACTCATGATCTCCCACATGTAGAGAGGTAAAGTCTACATGTTATGATTGATTCCAAATCCTTTAAAATGTAAAAATTGAGAAATATCGTCACACAGTTCTTTACATTATTCCAGATGTTCTTATAGAAGACAGTTACGGGCAAGGTCAAATTTGCAATTCTCATGTTACCCCTGTCTCCAAAATTGGAAGAACACTGATTCTATTTTCTGGAGAAGAAAAGAAAAATTGAGCAGCACATTTTGATTTCCTGAATGCCTACTGAAATAGACATTCATATTCATTACAAAAGAAAATTAATAACAGAACTCACCATTCTGATTCCTGTAGGCTGCAAAACTTTCTATACAAGAATACAGGCATGATGAAACACTATAACTGAACTAGAGTGCTATTGTTCTAGAGATTAAGAAGATTTGATATCAAATTCCAGCCCATCCATGGCTTCTTATCGGAAGGGCATGCGAAATTGAGTTCAAACATCTCCTTGCTAGCAGGTTCACCAGATTCACAGAAGCCAACCAGCTTGGCAACAATTTCGGCACTCTCTTGTACATGTTGCATGTTATGAGGGTCAGTCCACAGCTTGTTTACCAGCTGCAGCCTCCTTTGTTTTCCTCCTGGAGGGACATCCCATTTTGCATACAGCAACTCTCTTTCATCTGCTGTGAGCTTAGAGCTGACCCTCTTGGCCAAATACTCCCTTTCTTGCTTAAGAGCCTTGATACTGCAAAAGCCATGCCAAAGTTTCAGCAGATTATAGCAAATAATGAGATGGATGATTAAAGGGCGCTACTAAAAGCCACTTGGGAGTTGGAAGTTGGGATTGTTACCTTGCTGAAACAGTGCCTGAAGGTTCATCGCCTAAAAGTGCAGGACTTGCATTACCAAGATCAGAGAAGTGTTGTTCCAACCATTGCAATCTTCTGAGTTCAACTTCCATGTATATCTGATCAGAGGGATCGCCCTTGAACAACAGATAGAATTGGCTTCGGTGAGTAATTGAAACATGGCACAAATGCCATAGCATGACAATTTCTCTTCTATCCTCTTCAAAAGTCAGGTGCCATGCCAAAGGAATAGATTCATTGATTTTATCTGTCTCTTCTGTTCCAGCTTCATTGTCCTCCATCGAAATTACCTGAAACCATATATATGTGATATAAATGTTAAATGTTGAAACTATTAGTATAAAAGTCATAGCATTAGCCTTTTTTGTCATGTTTTTTTTCATGTCATGGCATATTGGTATAATACCACAAGTCTACAATTCTCAACAAAGGGGATAAAAGTTTCAAATTCTAGTTTTTAGTCCTGGATGAGTTGTAATACTGATGGAAGTTGTATTCATTTTGAGGAAAAGCATAAAGAATGAATGCAAAATATATATTTGATCAAGGAAAACTGAACAATCTCAAAAACCAATATTCATGCCTAATCAATATACTCATATGTTACTTCACTCGCACTCCTGACATTGAAATGGCATGGATTTCTAATTGCACAATTACCTGGCACAACAGAAGGTTCTTCTGGTATTGGAGCTTTAGCACCCGTTCTTTTAACTCAGTGACGTAAGTTCTAATGCTACGTATATTCTCCTCTGCAGCATTCTTGAACATCCTCTGCATTTTCTTCACATTAACTGATGATTGTGGAGCAGCAGGACTTCTCTCTTTGGACGATTTACGGGTACCATTTTCATCACTCTTTGGTGGAGTAGATTTTAACCTCCCAGATATGGTGCTGACATCACTAGGCATAGCATCGTTATTCTGGGGGACCTTGTTCTCAGTCTCATAATCCATCACTTTACGCGAAGGGGTCATAGGTGAGCAAGGAGACCGAATCAGATGCGGCATATTTGCACTATTGCTTAGGCTGAAAGGAAGGAGTTTCTTCTTTTTTGATGGTGTCTTGCATTCTGAAATTTCCTCACTAGTTGCATATGCAGAAGTGAGCTCGTCAATAGATTTCTGAACATTCTCAAGCTTCCTTTCTAAAGATTCAATGTTGCCCACCTGAGATTTCCATCGAGTGATCTCTTCTTTCAGGTTGGCCTCACCTCCAATCATAGATTCTTCCGGAATGGAGCTAACTGCTTGTATGTCCTTTATTTCTGACAACAGCTTTGCTATAGTTTCAGTTTCTTTATTTCCCAGTTGATGGGTGACTACCTCCTTGTGAAGTAATTCAATTGCTCGATTTACCTCATCGCTGAGCTGCTTCTGTATCTGCTCTAACTTTCGGAGTTCATTCACAACCATGGAATGATCTGTAGAATTTACTGATCTCCTCATAATTGACTGCCTTCGAACTGCATTTCTTGTACGAGACTGTGGAGTAGTAGCAACTGTTTCATTCTCTCCGGGAAAAGAAAGACGCCTAGCGACTTCAGAAGAAGGTCCACATTGGTTTGATCCCTGATATTATATACGTCAAAGACTTGAGTTAAACCCATGCATGAAAATCATAAAGCAGAAATAACAAATACAATACCATAGTACCTTCTGCACTTTGCTTACTCTCCGTTCTAGCTCAAGTTGTGATTGTGCAAGGTCTCTTTGTCGCTTTAACTCTTCCATTTCCCTCTCCATCTGGAAAATAAAATTCCTTTTACATGTCAGAGTAAGCACAAAGATAGGCAGGACATAATAAATGTTCATAGTTTTTTTGGGCATAACACCTGCTTGATTTTCATGTCTTTTTCTTCTAGTATGGACCTAAGTGCAGAAGGCTCTGGACTCCTCAGCTCTGCTTCAAGTCTGGCTATTCTCTGTGAATTATGGAAACAAGGTTAGGCAGGGGAATATAAGGCTATAAATTTGGAAGTGATTTTTAAAAAGGCTCTAAATTCCATGAGAGATAAATAGCTGCTAATCCTTTTTACCATGTTTATTTTCGCAGCATTGGTGACCTCCTTGGCACTAGTTGCAAATGATAGTGTATTTCTTGTTTGTTCTACATGACTTAAAGCTGGGCTTACAGTACATATAATGGCTGTCCGAGCATTCCCCCCAAGTGAAGACTGCAAAATTCGTGTAAGTTTTGAATCCCTGTATGGTATGTGGCCGCTTCTCTTTCCACCACTGCATTAGAAGAAGCTACTCTGAGAGAAATACTTGCATGTTTAACAAATTAAGAAACATTAAAAATCTCCACAATTATCTCACATTCTTAACCAAGTATTGTTTCCACCACATCAAAACGCAGGATTAAATTTAAGCTGAAGAAGAAAATATGAGATGTTCTACAATTGGCACTTACCTTAGCTTCCTGATAACTGTTGTAAGTGTTAGCAAGCTGCGGTTAATATGACTACCTTCCTTCAACCTTGTACCATCTGCATTTGTCTGGGAGGCGCGTTCACTTCCAGCTAGGTCCACAAGGTTCTGCAAATTTCCAAAATTATAATCAGTCTCTACTCAACAAAGTTTGTTGATTTCTACTATAAAAAAACTGGGAGAGGACATAAAGATTAACAAACCAAACTAGCTCCAAAGGACTTCACTGAGCCTGAACTCTCTCGGAGGCTGCTCTCTATAGTCTGGCGAGAAAAAAAAATCAAGGGCATTAATTTGAAGGATCACATAATTCATCCTGATTATAACAATAACTAGTGAAGAATGATAAAAGTGATAATGCAGTCTGCACGAAAGTGCAGAGTATAATTTACAATTCGTGAAACATTTATTTTCAGACTCATGCAAAGATTTAACACTAAAATATACCAGCCTGATTATCTGATGTGATCTCGAGCTTTTATCATTTAGGGCAGTTTCTCCAACTTGCCTTTGAGCTGCAAACACAATTTTTACTATTAGAGGATCATACAGAATAGAAGGGTTCATTTTGCCCCAAATATGTCATGTAATGGAAATGGCTGTAAAGTGATGACTCAAGAAAAATTCACTGATCACTAGATGAAAACAAGTTAATTACAAGGGAATGAAACCTGATACAATAATTTGTTTTTTTAACAAAAAGTATAAAGCCTCATTCAACTTATCACTTCAAATGATGGTTGAACATAATCCACTTGACTCAATCCATTACCTTCACAAATTCCAATCAAATTCTTCAAATGTTGGCCATCTTCAATAATTTCTTCATGTAATTTATCCACATTGGTCCCTTTCTACATTAGAACAAAAATGCATGAAAAAGTTGACACAAAAAATGATAAAAACTATCTGATCTCCAACCAGGAAAATTTCTTGTATATACCTCAGCATCATCCAAAAGCCGAACGGGGCCAGATTTGCGTTTCAGAAGGTCAACAATAGTTTCATTGTAGATCTCCAGTGCAGAAAATTTAAGAATGAACTCCCTCTCTGGTGTCTGTGAGATCAAAACTATTCAAAATTAGGGAATAAAATAAACTCACCATACAACAAACAAACAAACAAACACATTGCAGTAAATGTAAGCTAGTAAGGAATAGTAATAAGACATCATAGGAACGTCCAACCATATTAAGTGTTTTTCTAATTTTGACACAAGATGCAGAGCAATCCAAAATCCATCTAAATATCTTGATGGAACTGTGCCTTACGTTTCTGATATGTTCAAAAATGTCCTTGACAGCGTTTTCAGTGATTCCTCTCATGGTGAATGTCTTTCCACTACTAGTCTGTCCATATGCAAAGATTGTTGCTGCAAAAGAAGCATTAGGAATTCTTAGAATCGGCCTAAAGTACTCTCCGCACACAATATAACATCACCTAAAACTACAGGTTACTAACAATACGCTAAGTTACCATTCATCCCTGTAAGCACAGATAAAGCAACATCCCTGGCCCCTTCTTCATAAACCTTCTGAGTTGAGCATGTTGGGCCAAACACCTTATCTGTCACAGGAAAATAACAACAAATAAATCATTCAGGTAAAAACAACTTTGCGCCTGAGAAACATACTTTCGAAATGGAAAATTGCATGCGACAGTAGCTGCAGGACATACCGAAAGTGTATGGATTAGCAGGCCTCTCATGATTTGGATTCTTGAAAACAACAGTGTTCTCATCCTGGCAGTCCCAAGCAATGAGATCATACATTGCCTGTTCTCTCCGGTTGAGCGGCCTCAATCGAACAGTGACCAAGATTTTCTCCTCACGAACTCTTGAACCACCCGGAGTGGAACAAATAGTCCTATGAATCTTAGAATTCGGCGTCGCCGGAGTCCCAGCCATCATCTTCTTCACTCCCTAGCCTCCACTCTACAAAATCACTAATGTCACATCATTCAACACTTCATACAACCAAATTGTCAGCAATCTTGCATAGCAAAATATAACTAAAACAAATTGGGGGAAAACGAAACCCTAGCTTAATTCATCAACAAAATCAAGCATTCCGATAACGAAATCAAGCTCATAATCATCAACTAAAACCTAAAACATCGAATATAAACCATCAGATTCCTCGCGATTCTTGAAATCTCTTCGCTCAAAAAAATCAACCTGAAATCTCATTCGTCTTAAACCGCTACATCCTACTACAAACTTCCACAAATCTATAGCATAGATTCGTCTCAAAAACAAATTCAACATGAGAATCCATAACGCTTACCGTGAAATTGAAGTCCTTAAGAAGATTGAGAGTAGCCGAAGTCCAGAACCGCCGGCGGAGGCTTCCGATTCGCTTCGATAGGGTTTGGTCACAGTGAAAGTGTGAAGAAATTGGTTTCTAGGGAAGAGAGAGAGAGAGTGAACGGCTACTTGTTTGATTTATTATCTGGGATTTTTCTTTTTCCGTTGGATTCTAGCGCACCTGAAAATATTTCCTTTTTTTTTGAATTACTGGCGCCTGGAGATAGGACCCACATTCCCACGGACTGCACGTGCGGGAGTCACGTTCTTGCGTCGTAACGGAAAACGGGTGTCATAAATGTTACGACGTGCGGTTTTCCCAGCTGGCCGAAAGGCCCAGGCAAAAGCCCAAAGCAGACGGCCCACACGATAAGAAAAAGTGAAAATGTTGGCCTTGTTATAATTAGTAATCTGTCACGTCTAAGCCTAACTTTAGATTCAATCCAACCAATGTGGCAAATCATATTCTAAATCCAGCAAAGTTCAAGGGAATTAAGGAGTCAAGTTTCAAGAAAAGGGACGCTCTTTTTTTTCCAAGAAGGCAAGTTCCAAAACCTC
Source organism: Comarum palustre (assembly GCA_951800085.1). Lineage (NCBI taxonomy): Eukaryota > Viridiplantae > Streptophyta > Magnoliopsida > Rosales > Rosaceae > Comarum > Comarum palustre. The sequence goes on along the minus strand of OX637588.1, from coordinate 4,590,731 downwards.
TATTGTCTAGATACTTTCCATTTTATTAGGATATTATGATATATGCTATCTGAAGGGTGGAAATTATGTGTGTCGTTTTCTAATACTATTTTGCTTTTGCTTTGTTTGGAAAGGTAGGTGTACGTTCAATTTCTCTCCCTCTTATAGTTGTTTGGGAAGTGGTATATGAATTGACTAAAGACTAATTCAAAATATTCCTACATGTATGACTCCGTGTTAAAAAAGAATTTAGATTTGAAAGACAGAATGCGCTAACAGATATTCTATGTTTTGTTTTTGTATTGAAATACATGAGGCAAATTCCAAACTACTTCTCTGGGTATATATACTTCCATTTTATTTGGACTAGGAACACTCTTATGGGCAGATGACATATACCAACCTTTGAGTAATGGATTCTTTTTTTTCTTTTAATTTGTTGGGACTTGGAAGAGGTGAACATTTTGATTTCCTCTTCCTGTATATTCTTTCATATAAATGGCAACTGGATAGATTTATATTATTCCAAATTGACACAGCAGATCCATGCACGTATATATACGCGTGCCCATGTATTATTTGTTAGTCTGACGACAAAATACAAAACGAGAATATGATTCAGCTCATTTCGAATTGCCAGATTAGAAACACATGCTATCTGCTGGCTCTCTATCTGAAATCTTTGATCGATGACTAGTTTGATGAGGACTAGTCGAGAGCATCCCTTCACTCATCACCAGTATTTTCGGCCAAGTCCCGCTCGACCTAACACTAGAATGATTTAACCATGCCATCTGATCGATCCAGGGCTAATGTTCTTTCCGATTATTACAAGTCTTATTGAACCATTTTAGTGGGGTTTAGTTCAACCATCCACCAAACAAAAGGGAAAAGCATCCTCGTTCAATCTATATATAATTAAGGTAGGCTTTCTTTGAGTGTAAGAAAAGTAAACATCATATATATGTACCAAACAAATAAATCCCATCAAATAATTTGAGGGATCGCACAAACATGTTACGTACTCAAAAACTTGGGGGTGTAGAGAGCAACTATTCTTTTTACTATAACTGGTAGATCGAGGGTGGATTTCATGTTGTTGGCATATTTCATCGATGGATCATTGTGTTTCAACCTTCAATTGTTGCTTTAGATCCAAGGAAAAATAATGCACAACTTTTCTGCCCAAGTGATCGACCAAGTTAAAGGGAAAAGAGGAGATTCAAGGACAACGAACCATTATTTCGATCCAGTAGTACTGATGAGATCGATTAAAAAATAATTAAGCTTCGATCTAATTTGCGCGCGCATACATATATATATATATATAGGTCCTTCTATCTATGGATCCCTTTTTTGTTCATTTTTAGGGATAAGTTATTACACCAACTTCCCGATCAAATTTCGGCATCTCCACCGTTTAGTTTGTTGAGCTATATGAGTAGATCACTTCTATAACATTTCATGTGATTTGGTAATCGTTATGGCATCCAAAGTTTCGATTTATTTTTAATGATCTTGAACTGTGTAGGTTTGACATAAGTGTTAAACTTTTTGTTTTAATCTCAACCATTCAAACTCATTAAAAAACAAATCTAATGATGTGGGTCTATCCCTAGAAATGAATAAAAAAATAAACCCCTCATTAAAATGACCATGTATATATATATATATAACTCTTACATTAAGGGATGAAATGAATAAAAAAATGGATCCCTCATTAGGATGACCCTATATATATATATATAACTCTTACATTAAGAGATGTCTTTTTTGACATATATAAGGGATTGAAGATTACATCAATTTTTTGATCTCATATCAACATCTCCACCGTTCAATATTTAGATACATATATATAGATCATATATAACTCTTTCATTAAGGGATGTCTTTTTTGACATATATGAGGGAATGAATATTACATCAATTTTTTGATCTCATATCAACATCTTCACCGTTCAATATTTAGATGCATATATATATAGATCATCTCTATAAAATTTCATCTAATTTGGTGATCGTTAAATATTCGAGCTAATTGAAATCAATTAACGGATCAAATCTGTTAAAGTTGAACCGTTTATGCTTTAACTTTTAATTCACAGTTTTGAGCATCTTAACGAATACCAATTTGGATAAAATTTTGCAGAAGTGAATTACTCATATAGAACTACATATTGAACGGTGGAGATATGATTTTGTGATCAAAAAGTTAATGTAAACCTTAATCCCTCATATATGTCAAAAGAATAATAATCTCTCATTAGAGGGGCTATATATATAGGGCCACCACTGCTTTATAATCGAAGCAATTAATTTATGATGTGCAAATATTACTACCACATTTTATGATTAATTTCATATTAATGAAAGGAAAATGACACTGCTCGATCTACATACATTAAAACCTCTATAAATGAATAAAGTCGTGATGGTATATTACAACATCTGTAATTCGTGAATTTCTAATGATCGTCGTGTTCCGCATGCTGGATCCTTGGTTGAAAAATATTATTTTAAAAGAGTTATTATTTTATCTATAAATGAATAAATTATTTATTTCTCGAGGGTTTGTTGTAAAAAAGTTCATTAATTTTTCATAATATAGAGGAAAAACAATGGAATATATAAGGATAATTCGAGAATAATTAAATTGAGAAATTAAAATTGTTAAAAGTTTCCTTATTTTGCATTATGAACATTATTTACTTTCTTTTTTATGTATTTTATCAATTATTAATAATTTTAATGATATTTTTATATATTTATTTATTTAATTATTACTTTATATATTCGTTGGGACCTATGGGGAGTCTTAAAAAATTATTATCTTATGTATATGGCGAGATACCTAGTAATATGAACTGGTCCCGAGTCAGGACCGGAGAAAATTATTATTAAAACGAGGTTATTAATTTATCGAACATTCATTTATCGAGGTTATACTGCACTACATAATATACATCACATCATCATTCAATTCCTTGTTTCTTAAGATCGATAATACAATTCTAGAAATCTACTAAAACCCTACTACTACGTACTCACTTGAGATTTTGAAGACCGATCTGTATAATACCGCATATAATTTAATTCAAACATATAAGAATGGATCATAGTACGTACATCAATTATTTATGTTTGCTTAATCTCAGACAAGCTCGTATATGTCCTCGAAAACAAAAAACAAAAAGACTAGTTCTTATATGAATTAGTGCGTACCAAACTACTTGTCTCTAAAACCCGTTTATCTTGAACAACAATTATCAAAACTAGTCCATATAACCAAAGTAACAATAAGCAACAGCATTCCTCTATCAAAAAAAACAATCGGTAACAGTAGTAGGGAAAGAGTTACAGACTAATCTCGACCTGACAATTTTGCACCAACTGAAACTTGAACTCTTTTACAGTCACTGCAAACTCCTTCTTGGTGTTCATGTCCCCCAACTGGATCATCGCCGGGCAGTGCACGTACAGCTGATAAATTCCCGACCTCCACTGATCCACTTTAAACTTAATCTTCCCTTCAATCTTGACCATCACCAATACTGCCCCGTAGTTCAGATCCTGCATCAGAACAGACCCAGCCATCGGGGAAATAGGTGTGGTGTGGCCCTCAAGATAGGGCGACCACACCACGACCTCTTTGTGCTCTTGGAAAGTATTGGGGAGAGTGTACCGGAACGTGATTTGCTCGTCGCGGTACGTGGCGTAGAGCTCCACCTTCTCGTAGATGATCGCCACGCGGGACATGCTGTTCCGCGTGGAGATTGTTACTTGCATGTTGGTGGAGAGGAGGTAGGGTTGGGTGGTGCAGACGTTGAAGGACGAAACGGTGATGTCCTGGATGGTGAAGCTGGGTTTTGAGGGATGGAGAATGAGGAGGATGAGCACGACTACGAGGCCGAAGAGGACGATGAAACCACTGACACCGTATATGACGTTTTTAGTGGTGGGAGAACCAGGTGCAGAAGCACTCTCTTCGTCAGGCATTTTGGTTCTAGGGGTTTGTCTATTCTTTTTTCTGTGGAAGACCACACTGGTGTATAGGCGTACGTAAAACCCTAACCCTAATATGAGAGTGGCCGAGGGAGCAAGTGTTCTTTCATCTCCTTAAGTATTGATATATATTCGTTTGATTAATTTTCGATGTCACGTTAAAAAAAGATATGGTAGATATCCTCTCGCTCAATGAAGGCATGGAAATTGATTCTGTTTACTTTCAATTAGTTAAGAAAATCCAAATCGATCATACATATATATGCTTACCATTTTCTTTCATATTCAGAGGACAGTTTTAATGGGGGTTTCCGGTGTTGACTGGGTAATTTGATATGAATTCGATATAGTGTGAGATTCTTTCCAAAATATGATTGTTACTACCCGGGAAGGAAGAAGATCGAAGAATTAGATTTGTTCATACTGATGTTATAGATACTGTATGCATATCATATACGTGTAGAGTACGTGAGGTCTATGCATATTTATATGCCAATTACACGAATGAAAAGATTTAGTAGCCAACTAAATACGTGGCAAGAGAAGAGATTGAAGGTATTTGTTTCTCACAAAGAAAAAGAAAAAAAAAAGATTGAAAGTATAATATTCCTTTGAAAGGAAAAAAGTTGAATGCTGATATAAATGGTAGTATCAAAATCCTGCTCACTCCATGAATTGGTTCTATTTTGAAAGCGCTCCATGAATTGGTTCTTTGATCACCTTTGATCTGCTTACGTTCAATTTTTGATTGTCATTATTGAAACTGTTGGATAAATCTTTATACACTATCAGAATAATTATTTTAACAGATGAAATTTTTTCATCGGTTAAGAAGTTGTCAGAAAAAAAGTCGTCAGTCAAGAATTTAATCGTCGAAATTAGTGTTCATCGTCGGCTAAAGTCATTTATTTAGCCGACGAATGAATTTTCGTCGCTCAAAGTCTGGATTTTAGGCGACAAATTTTTGGACCTTAACCGACGAAATTTATTAAAATTTCTTCGGCTATAGTTATTAAAATTTCATCGGTTATAGTTATTTATTTTTATTTATTTAATTATAGCCAACGAATTTTATTAAAATTCGTCGGCTATAGTTAGTTATTTTATTTTTTATTTATTTATTTAACTTTAGCCTAGGAATTTTATTAAAATTCGTCGGCTATAGTTATTTATTTTATTTTTTATTTAATTTTAGTCGACGAATTTTAATAAAATTTGTCGGCTATAGTTATTTTTTTCTTCTTTTTCGTTTTTCAGCCGATGGTGGAGGAGGAGGAGGAGGAGAGGAGGAGGAGGAGAAGAATGAAAGATATAGAAAAATTTTAAATTTTTCGGTATAAATTTTGAAATTTTGAGGGTACTTTAGCCTACGAAATTTAATAAAATTCGCCTTCTAAAGTCTCTTATATTTTATATATTTAACTTTAGCCGACGAATTTTATTAAATTTTGTCGGCTATAGTTATTTATTTAACTTTAGTCAACGAATTTTAATATATTTCGTCGGCTAAAACCTTCACCGACGAATACCCTAATATTTCGTCGGCTATGTTATAATAAATAAAATACAAATTTTATACCACTGGTTGCGTCTCATCGATTTGAAATATATTTTTTCAGTTGAAAGTCCGGCCAAAATACGTAATTTAGATGGTCAAATGACCGTTTCCGTGCGTTACGGGGTTTGACTTACGGGATTAACCGTAAGGATCGAGCCCTTAACGTTATCGGATCATGTTGAAATCTTTTTCTAGAGACATATTTTTAACATAATGATCATATCAGACGGTCAGATTTATGTTTCTCAAGTTTGATCATCAGAATCACAACATGCCTACTAATGTTGTATAGTAACTTATTTACTAAGTTTTAAGTAAATGTTCCGTTTCAAAAATAAACTCTACGTAGAAACTTCAAACGCAAAAAAATCGTGAAATAAGATATGACCGGAATGGTGATATACATCTACAGTTGAAAAATCACGTAGTTTCGGTAAAGTCTCAGTGCTGATAGTTGCGGTCAATGCAATTTAGTGGTTTGACTTACGGGATTGACCTTTCAGATCAAGCCCTTAAATTTATCAGATCAAGTTGATTTTTTTAACCATAGACATATTTCGACATAATGATCATATCAGATGGTCGAATTTTTGGTTGTGAAGTTTGATCATCAGAACCAGAACATGCCTACTATAAACCATTTTTTATCCATATGGGGAGCTTTATCATCGAGAGGTAAATGTCTCAAAATATTTAGATAGGCAGTCGCGTCTCATCATAGTGAGAGTTTGTTGTGTTGAAGGTTTGACTAAAATACCTCATATAGATGCAGATATATGTGTTTTCATGTGTTAAATAGTTAGAAAAAACTGTATTTTGAAGTTGTAAACGAACTCGGATAGCTAAAAAAGCTCATATGTCATGACATAGCGATGAGTTTAACTCGTACAGCCGTTCCGCTTCCAGATTGGTATCACTATAGTCAATCAGACACTAAAATATTTGTAGTGCAAATTTGTAAGTAAATGGTACTTTAGCCGACGAAATACCCTAATTTTGTCGGCTAAACTTTTCAAATTTTGTCGGCTAAAGTTCACAAACTATAGCCGACGAAAAAATGAATTTTAGCCGATAAAAATTTAACTTAATTAGCTGGCAAAATAATTTTTCATCAGCTAAAGTAAAAAAAAATCGTCGGCCTGTTTTTTTAATTTCGTCGGGTAAACACTTTCTCCTTGTAGTGATAAGCCACTTTTTATAAAATTTCATCTAATTTGACAGTTGGTTGAGTTAGGCTTAGTTTGGGATTGTTGTAGTTTTTTAAAAAAAATTTATTTCTATTGTACAATGAATATATATGAATTAAAACAGTAAATTATTTGATAAGTGATATATTTAAAATTGCTTTCAAGATATAAAAGATAATTTTGATAGCAGCCTTTAAAAGTAACGTGAAAGCTTTTTAAAATCTTATTTCTCTGACATGTAAATTAAAAAAATCTTTTATTTAAATTATCAAACGTACATAATTAAATATAAAAATTTGGATAAAAACTAGTTTTTAATGAAATGATTCCAAACTAAACCTTAGCCTATTGTTGATGATTAACCAAATTAAAAAAGTATTAAAAAAATTGTAGTATAAATGAATGAGTTTGTCATCTACAAAATTAATCTTATGATGAATATAACGAACACAAAAATATCATCATGGAACCATAGAAATGAAGAAACTTGACCATCCATTTTATTTTCCTCTTGTTTATTTTTCTTTTCAAAGTCAAATGGTTTCAAAATCCCCAAATCCAAAATCAATCTTTAAATTAAGGACACACGTGATTAAAGCTGATCTCACATTAAATCTGTGTCCCCAGAAACCGCTAAAACCCCCCACTGGATTAGACTTCCAATTCGCCACATTAATCACATCAAATAAACCAAAGCAATTACGTTAATCAAGCACTTGCCGGTGCCATTTGCCACGTCAGACATCGAAACCCTAGCGTCTTGTCTCCTTCATTGCGGCCCCACACGACCAAATAATTCGGCCTTCCTGGACCCCATCCGACGTGTCAGGCCCACAGTATATCCACAAACCTCTTCCCACATCGGATACCAACTCCGCCTATCCCCTCAGACTGTAATAATCTGGTCTCTAATAGGGGAGTGAGATTCAGTCAGATTATCCAGTTAAAACTTGCCACGTAGTCGCAATGAAGATCTCGGAATCTGTTTGCTTTTTGCTTCTTCCCGACTGACGTCACTTCGCACGGGAGTTAGTATTTTTGTTTTATTTTTTTTATAATCAAAATGGTCCGTTTTTCTCTTCAATAAAATTCCGTAAATGCCAGACCTGTACGGTGAAGTATTTTTAAAATAAAAAAAATGCCCCAGTGATTAATGGATACGTATTTTAGAATTAAGTAAATGGCAGCATACGGTGACGTGGCAATAAATTACAGGACCAGAAGCGGCGAAAAACGCCCGCCAAAAAGCCGTCACGTTCCTGGGGTCAAAGACAACAGAAGCCAGAACATGTTTTAAAGAGGTCCATTAATTAATCCCAAGGACACAGATGGATTTCTTTAATCTTTTAGCCGTTTTAGGAATAAAAATGGATCAAAGAACCAATGAGTAAAAACCCAGATAAATAATTAGGGTCGGTGGGAAGGGGAGGGGAAGGTGGTTTTGAGAGAGCAACAATGAAACCACAGCAGTAACCCTGGTTTTCATTTCTTCGAAAACAGAGGCCCGATTTGAAAATTGATTAAAGTTTGTAATTGAAGGAACTAGGAAGGCGATGAAGAAGACCCTTCTCCTCTCTCTTAAGCTCACATATAAAAGGGTCCTCTAGGCTTCTTCTTCTCCATCCCGTTCTCATTCATTCTCTTCCATTCTTTCATTTTCTGCGTTTTTGCTCACATTGAGTTCATAGGCGTTTCTCTTTGAGTTTTCTGCATTTCAAGGTAAAGTTATGTACAAAATAGTTGCATTTGCATCGATTTGTTTAAATTCAAGAAAAATTCTCCATATCCAAAAGTCTCTCTAAATTCATTTTGACACTTTGAGCCCTGTAGTTGACAAAACAATAGGCCTATGGATCATGAAGATTCTTCCAACATTTTATTTCAATTTCATATTATTCTAGGAAAGGAATAAAGGATCCAATACCAAAGATTTAGTCTTTATGAGATAGGAGTGCATTAAATTGTAGAGGATTACTTGTGTAGGGTTGTCACAAAGTTTATAGAAAATACCTACCAGTCTTCAAAACGGCCACAAAGTCCAACATGTGAATCATCAACCTCCCATTTCTTTACAGGGTTTTCTCTCCTACCTTAACCTCACACAATTTCGGAATTTCTGGTATCCCATTTGATTTCCTTGGACCAAAAGCCACCCCAAAGGGAAAAGCTTCTTGAATGTCCATCCATGGATACTCTTTCCTTTTCTGTATAACCAATTTTAATAATTTACTGTGACAATTAAGACAAGGAGGGTTTTAGTGGATAAAGTATTTACCTTTTCAGAGTTCTGGAGTCTAGGACCTCTCCAAGTCTTGGCGTTTACTCCATTTCTGCTTCGCGCTTCTAAAAATCACCTACCAACTTTGCTTGGAAAAACCCACATCCCATTTCTCTCTGTTCCTTTTGCTTATTCTCAAGCTTAGGTACTGCCGCTTTCTCTGTTCTTCTCCCATCTCTGTTTTCCCTTTAGTTTATTGAGCTTCATTTGCTCAGATCATGTAGATCACAGCCATGTATATGCTCTGTTTCGGTTTTCAGGCACTAGTTTTAGTTTAGATCTATTTGTTGACACTTCCATGCTATTTGACTGGGACTTTTTTTTTCTGTACCCAACAACCAAAAACGAAATTGGGTTTCTCCAACTTTGCTTTCAGAGCACTGTTTTCTGTTCCATGAAACGTTTCAAGCCTCTCTTTTTTTGTTTCTCAGAGCCGTTTTTCCATCTTTTGCTGAGAACCCTTCGGTTTTCATGATGGGTCTGGACTTTTTAGCCACTCTGCTTATTTTCTGTTGTGATCTTGATTTTTTAATAGTTAAATGCCACTGGTTCTTTTGCTACAGACCACTTTGATCTTTCTAGTATTCCCACCTTTGCACTATATGAGGTTGCCATCTTAGTCTAACATTTTGTATATTGTGGTGGGTAAGAGAAAAATCATAGTCTTCTGGATGGTATATTAAGGTTGCAGAGTTGACTAGTTGCCTTGTGAGTATCCACTTACATTGTGGTTTGTTTTTGCAGATTTTGGTTCTAATTTACTAAGAAGCTATCAATGGCGGACCCACGTGTTCTGAACCGTCTCCACAGCCTCAGGGAGAGGCTGGATGACACACTCTCTGCTCACCGTAACGAGATCCTAGGCTTTCTTTCAAGGTACATGATCATCACAATGAGCTTTTATTGGTCTGTGTGGTTGGATCAGTGAAAACGACGTAGTTTTAGAGGGTTTAAATATGTGTGGGGGTTGTGGTCTTGTAGGATTGAGGCCAAGGGAAAAGGGTTTTTGCAGCCCCATCAGCTGATTGCTGAGTTTGAAGCTATTTCTGAAGCCAGCAGAAAGAATCTGTTGGAAAGTGCATTTGGGGAAGTTCTGAAGAACACCCAGGTAACACCTTAGAAGTTGTCACTTGTTTTCGGGTATATGCAGTCAATCATTGCTTTATTGCTTATGATGGATTGATGGTTTTGTTTTGTACTGAACTTGGGGTGTTTTGGTTAATGTAGGAAGCTATTGTTCTTCCTCCATGGGTGGCACTGGCTGTTCGGCCCAGGCCTGGTGTTTGGGAGTACATTCGGGTCAATGTGCACTCACTTGTTGCCGAGGAGTTGCTTGTGCCCGAGTACTTGCACTTCAAAGAGGAGCTTGGTAATGGAAGGTGGGTTGGATTTGGTTATATAGTTGATTCTTACGATATTTGATTTGTTTGTAGTTATGATCATCTTAATTGTTTGGTTAAGATCATCTTAATTGTTTAGTTCTGATCATCTTAATTGTTTAGTTCTGATCATCTTACTGTTGTGAATTGCAGTCTTAATGGAAACTTTGTGCTTGAATTGGACTTTGAACCATTCAATGCCTCTTTCCCTAAGCCAACTCTTTCCAAATATATTGGAAATGGTGTCGAGTTCCTCAACCGTCACCTCTCTGCAAAGCTCTTCCATGACAAAGAGAGCATGCACCCTCTGCTCGAGTTTCTCCGAGTTCACTGCTACAAGGGCAAGGTATACAGGATTTGTTTGGTTGATCTACATAATACTGGTTGATCTACATAATACCATTGTTGTGGACTTGTGGTTTAATATTTGGTGGGATTTGAAATTGATTGGGGTTTTGTTTGTGCAGAATGTGATGCTCAATGACAAGATTCAGAATGTGAATGCACTTCAACATGTTCTGAGGAAGGCCGAGGAGTTTCTGTCTACGCTTGCACCAGAAACACCTTACAAATCTTTTGAGATCAAGTTCAAGGATCTTGGTTTGGAGAGGGGTTGGGGAGACAATGCTGAGCGCGTGCTTGAAATGATCCAACTGCTCCTGGAACTCCTTGAGGCACCTGATTCTTGCAATCTCGAAAAATTCCTTGGCAGAATTCCCATGGTGTTCAATGTTGTGATCATGTCTCCTCATGGTTACTTTGCCCAAGACAATGTGTTGGGGTACCCTGACACTGGTGGCCAGGTTAGTCTATGAGCATATTTATGTTTTCACTGTTTACCTTTTTTTTTTGTTCATTCAAGTCCACTAACATTTCTTTTCGATTACTGTGTCTAGGTTGTTTATATCTTGGATCAAGTTCGGGCTTTGGAGAATGAGATGCTTAAACGTATCAAGGAACAAGGGCTTGACATTATCCCTCGGATTCTTATTGTAAGTTTTATAAACATGATTTATCTCTAGATCATTTATTGATATGATCTTGTACCTTTTTCTAATGATGTTTCTTAATTCAGGTCACAAGGCTCCTTCCTGATGCAGTAGGAACTACTTGTGGTCAGCGTCTTGAAAAGGTTTACAACACCCAACATTCTGATATTCTTCGTGTTCCCTTTAGAACCAAGAAGGGAATTGTCCGCAAATGGATCTCAAGATTTGAAGTGTGGCCATACCTAGAGACTTACACTGAGGTGAGGATCTTATTCCATTAAGTTTACTCAGTAGCTTCTGTTAGCATGTATTTCACTCTGATTAAGAGTAACCATCGGTGGTGATATTAGGATGTGGCAACAGAACTAGCTAAAGAGTTCCAGGGCAAGCCTGATCTCATTATTGGAAACTACAGTGATGGTAACATTGTGGCCTCGTTGTTGGCACATAAATTGAGTGTTACCCAGTGCACCATTGCCCATGCTTTGGAGAAGACCAAGTACCCTGATTCCGACCTTTACTGGAAGAAACTAGATGACAAGTACCACTTCTCTTGCCAGTTCACAGCTGATCTTATCGCCATGAACCACACCGACTTCATCATCACAAGTACCTTCCAGGAGATTGCCGGAAGCAAAGATAATGTGGGCCAGTACGAGAGTCACACCGCTTTCACCATGCCCGGTCTCTACCGTGTTGTTCATGGGATTGATGTCTTTGACCCCAAGTTTAACATTGTTTCACCTGGAGCTGACATGGACATTTACTTTCCTTACACCGAGAAGGAAAAGAGGTTGACATATTTCCACCCAGAAATTGAAGAGCTCATCTACAGCCAAGTGGAGAACAAAGAACACCTGTGTGTGTTGAAGGACAGGAACAAGCCAATCATCTTCACAATGGCAAGGCTGGACCGTGTAAAGAACATCACTGGACTGGTTGAGTGGTATGGTAAGAACAAGAAGCTCAGAGAGCTGGTTAACTTGGTTGTAGTTGCTGGGGATCGACGAAAGGAATCCCAGGACAATGAGGAGAAAGCTGAGCTGAAGAAGATGTATGAGCTGATTGATACCTACAAGCTGAATGGGCAGTTCAGATGGATTTCCTCTCAGATGAACCGCGTGAGGAACGGTGAACTCTACCGTGTCATCTGTGACACCAAGGGAGCTTTTGTGCAGCCTGCTGTGTATGAAGCCTTTGGCTTGACAGTAGTTGAGGCCATGACTTGTGGTTTGCCCACATTTGCTACTTGCAAAGGTGGCCCGGCAGAGATTATTGTGCATGGAAAATCTGGGTACCATATTGATCCATACCATGGTGAACAAGCTGCTGAAATCCTTGTTGACTTCTTTGAGAAGTGCAAGAAAGACCCTTCTCACTGGGACAAGATTTCCCAGGGAGGCCTGAAGCGTATCAATGAGAAGTAAGCAAACCATATTCTGATGTCTATCTATTACAACTCATTTGACATGGTTTGTTCTATAGCTAATCAAATATCTGGTTTCTTGTTGTATAGGTACACATGGCAAATCTACTCTGAAAGGCTCCTGACCTTGACTGGAGTTTATGGATTCTGGAAGCATGTCTCTAACCTTGATCGCCTTGAGAGCCGTCGCTACATTGAAATGTTTTATGCTCTCAAGTACAAAAAGCTGGTGAGTTCTTCGCCTAACCTCAAATCCTCTCAATAATAACACATCTAGCCTTAAATTTTCTCCCAACATTTTTACTCACGGAATTGGTGTTCACCTTTTCAGGCTGACTCTGTTCCTCTTGCCGTGGAGTAAACTGCAAGATCAAGTAAATAAAAAGAGGCAGAGAGCAATCTGTTGGCTGAGAGTCATCATCAAGTTTTCCTTGGCAGTTTAGGAGAATAACTAAATATTGTGATTATATATGTTTTGGTTTTCTTTTTCCTTCCAAGTTTTCAATTTCTATTCCTCAGTGGTGGTTGTAATTGGAAATGTTTGAACCTGGGTTTCACCCCATTCATCAATTAAAGTTAACTTTGTTGTCCGATCATATTTTGCCCATTTCTCACTTTAACTATTACATGCCTCTACTTGTCTCATCATTTTTTCATAATATAACCTCAAGACTTGTACCGCATTCAAATGTGGAGGTTTATGACATACAATAAATAGGATATAACATCATCATCAACTGGCTTAAACTTACTAATTAAACCAGAAGGTTGTTTTGCTTTTCTGGTTTTGTATTCTAAGGAATGACAATACTTGTTCTGAATGTACTAATCTTTAAAGTAGATAAAACTAATGATTATTCATTTTCACCTGAATACTCAGACTCACCATAGTCCCAGTAACGTAATGTAATACGTGCATATGGTGCCATCCAACGCAAAGAGTCCGTGAAGGCAGAAATTCCGGCCATTGTTTGTGGACAACGAAGACGTACAATCAAGACCCAGAGATCCTTGACATTAAGCGACGGTGGTGAGAATGTCTTCCTGAAATTTTCTGGAAATGTGAGAGCTCCAGCAACGGCATCATGATGTATATCTAGCACAAGTTTGCAGCAATCAAAGTTTAGAAGAAAATTTCTCGAAGTAGGAAAATGTGTCCTTAGGGGTTCTAGACCTTGGTCATCACCATCCCAATTAAGCCTGAGACTAGCATAAAATGGCTGTCCAGCTTTCACAGAGATTACATCATTAGGCAGCAAATAACCATTGCATGTAAGACGAGAGATTTGGAATATCCATAATGGCCTTCAAATTATGTGAAATTTTGATGGCCGGATGGTAGTGAAGGTATGTTAGAAATTATTTTCTTTTTGGAATTTAATCTAAGCGCCTTAGGATCGTTGCAAAACTGAAAGCTGCTAAGAACAAAATGTAAATTAACGGTTAATTAGGGTTTTGGGGGAGGTCTGCTGTTATATTAATCTTATGATATTTCTTTGTTTATTGAGGGGGTGTCCATAACTCTTATGGTTTGATGTCTGCTTAATGCTGTAGCTCCATTGGTCTATGCTACTGCTGTGCAATAAAGGTATACATTGCAATTGATTTTACCCAACAGTGTAGTGTTTAAATCAAACAACTAAGTACTCTTTGGATTATGTAAAAAGGGAGCTCAGTTCTAGTGGTCTATGCCAGACCCGCTAACAAGAAAGTAGGTTAAAAAACTTCACAATTCACACAGAAGCATGTCTAGAAATGATGCTCAATTAGCCATATGAAGACATGAAACCCTTGATTATCATTGCAGGGGATATTGCTGAAAGGTGGTCATGTCCTAGATGCTCTAGCTTGCTATCACACTTGCAGCATTGTATAATACTGGGACCTTGACAACTGGTGGCCTAGCATTCAAATTTCAAAGCAATCAAACCCATGGCCGGCCTTGAGGCAAGACCAACAAGGCTTGTGTCTAGGGCCTCACAACTACAACGGCCTCTATATTTAAAAACTTCTATATTTTGCCTTGTGACTTGTCCGTAACCAATATAGCAGGTTCACAAAAGTTTCAGGCTGTGGCTATGAGAGTGACCTCTAAGGCTCTAACTCTGCATTCTAACATTGCAATTAACTTCAGAACATATCAGGACACACTTTATGCTAACTCACTCAGATAGTTCTATATGCATTATCGAAGGGACTATATATTTCATATATGACAATGTGGCTGCGGTGTTCCAAAACTGTTTGGTGGTTGTTTGAAAACTGATTTTCAGCATGTGATGATCACTGCCCAAGGGAGAACACCGGCATTTTATTTCAAAATTGAACTATTGTGGCAGCGCCGGATTTCAGCATTGCTGAGAAGGAAAACTTCACAACCTTTTTGGGTAGGCCTTGGAGGAACTAGTCAAGGACTATTGTGAAGGACTATAGTGGCAAGGGCGTAGCTATGGAGGGGTAAGGGGTCAATTGTTCCCTTTTAATTTTTTTGTTTAAATAATTACTCTTAATTTGTATCGGATATTAAAGGAAATGAAACATAAATTGACCCTTCTTTTTAAGAAATCTTTGATCAGTCTTTAATATTCTTCAATAATAATGAAATGAAATAAAAATTTATACTATTTTAATTGCTTAATCCAATTAATACAAACCGTGTCAAGGGTTTCCTACTTTATTGATCCTTACTAATATGTAATTGAATGCTTTAAATTTCATTTATGATTTATTTTTTATTTTTTATAAATAAGTTAAATGAAAATAACATATTGATGTTTACCATACATTGACGTGCATTATGTCTCAAAAATAACATATTGAAATTATGAAAATCTGAAGTTTATTGGAGATGAATTAATGGTTTGTCCGAGCGCGCGTTTTCATTTTGAATTGGTATAAAGAACTTGTTGAAATTAAGTTTGTCACTTTTTTAAGCAAAATCGTATTGTTGCTAGAGTAACCGAATATAATTTAATTTTTTCGTTAATCAAATTTGACCTTTCTAAGTGAGATGTGCGTTTTCATCTTGTTCTCACGCGAAGCGGGTGAATGGCCATAGACTACAGCCATTCCACTCTTTCATGGTTCATAAGGAAGCCACTAGCCAGTGACTGAATCAATCAGAAATTGGTGGTTCTGTTTCTTCAGTAACTTGGAAGAGAAAGAATTACTGTTACTCCTGTAAGAGTCATGGGGTAAAAACATTTCCGTCGGGTTGTTGGCTAGAGACCACAGGCATTCCACCATTTCATGGTTGATGAGGAAGACGGTCACTTGACCAGTTGACCTGGTAGAGAAAAACTCGCTGTTACTTCTGTAAAGATCTGGCCCTTGGGTTAAAAATTGCACCATTAACATCCTGAGGAACAAAAAGAGATGTAATACACTGATGCCATCCATTCATTTAGTGTGAAAAACATTTCAGATTTTGCAGTTGCATGAGTAATATTTAATTTTTAGTAGTAATGATGTTTAAAAAGTGGTTTAGAACATTAAAGCTTCAGATTATGATACATGTATTTAAGACTGAAGCTGCATGAGTGCCTCTCAGTTACACCAATGCCATCAGTTGAACTGTTGTTGATTTACTTTGAAACATAAGATGGGCACTCTCGAGTCTCAACAAGAAAACTCGCCCTCAACTTCTGGCATATGGACTTTATTATTACAGATTTACAGTAAAATCGACACCTACACTATATGCAGTTCCTTCTATATACTACTATACATGTATAGTGACAGGAAGAAGCAAAATCAGTTGAAGGCGAAGTCAAGAGCACTTGTGCGGATCACAGGGGCTGAGGGGAATGAAGATTGAGATTGTATGTATATACACAGCTTTAGTGACCCTTCATGGGAGATCAAAAGCTACAATGAAGCACTTCCATCTTTCAATTTCCTGTCCACCTCTGAATCCGGCCTTTCGTACATAATTTCTTACTTGGTTCCTCATAACCCGAGGCTGTTCCTGGTTTCAGGGTTATAACACATAAGACCAGGCGAATCAGTATGCAACAAGTCAACAACGAGGTTGCCATGCTGATGCTTTACCATTCAACAACGAGGCTGCCATGCTGATGCTGCACCATTCAAAATGTGTAGGCATTGTCAATAGCATGTTCACCAGTCCAGTATATTCATTCCTCAGTTGTACTTTCCAATGTCTGTAGGCAGAGGCACTGACGGGTATAGTATTATTGCCAACAATAAAGCAAATGCAAAACCAGTTAGCCCACTAAAAGGCTGGAAATGGTGTGTGCCAATAATCCAAAGGGGAGATTCAGGCCGGTAGGTTAGTAAACCACCCTTCTGTAAGATGAAACTTAAACCAATCATTCCTGCCCGCAA
Source organism: Comarum palustre (assembly GCA_951800085.1). Lineage (NCBI taxonomy): Eukaryota > Viridiplantae > Streptophyta > Magnoliopsida > Rosales > Rosaceae > Comarum > Comarum palustre. Next base: position 4,573,583 of record OX637588.1, on the reverse strand, counting down.
CCCAATTGGAATGGAAAGGCTGCCTTGGTTTCTTTCCCGAGCACCTGCTAAACTCACAGAAAGCAGCCACAGTCCTGGTATTGCCCATAGAGACCTGAAATACAATTAAAAGAAATTATGAAACTACAGAAGACAAAAAGTCACAGAATCAAGTAGGCAATGAATGAAGTACAATGTATAAACCGCACCTCTGGCACAAAGCGAATACAAGTCCTGATAAAATTATAGATCGATGATATCCAAGATCTGCAGCAATTTCTTGGGGCAGCCAAGACCTGAAGAACAATTCTTCCACAATAGCAACACCAGTGCTGTCAAAATACTTTGACCAATCACCGTAAGTACATGTCCATACACAGAGCAATTTCATGGCGTCCAAAGAAGATGGAGTGGAAGGCCAAGAGATATTGACACATCCAAGTAAAGCATTTGCAGATTGTATTGACAAAACAAGCACCACTCCACCAATCAACCCCTTGAAAAAATTGAACTGCAAACAAGGAGGAAAAAGGAAAAAAATATCATATAACTGGACGTGAGGAACTGGCATAATCTTATTTTGTACAAAACTAGTAAAGGTAGCAAGCATCAATTTATTCAGTTATACAGTAGGGGACATAGTGGGTACTGATTTCTGGCAAAATAGCTTTCATGGCACTAACTTTGAAATCAAGCAGTAAAATCCAAAAACAAGAATCAGTGTGCCCTAAAGTCTTTAGTTTCCTGTACAAGGAACACCGTTCTGCTGTATATAATCTTAGTTACAACTTACAAGCATATTGAGAATTGACTAATGAGAGAGCTGGCCTAATACTATTGGGAAAAATAGAGAGATCTAACTGGCAAGCTCAAAGACTCTTAGTTTAAACTTCTTTAGAGGTTGCATCAATATTAAGTCTGGATGTTGGGTTGTGATTTGGCTTCCATCTAAACTCCTATAGTATACCAATCGAATTTAAAACCAACAGGAACTATTAAAATAATATCATATCCACCTTAAATGTCATGGAAGAACCTACTATATCCCCACGTAAATTTTCCTGGACCCGTAACTTTATGACCGTTCCCCATAATGCTATGCCAGATGAAATTAAACAACGCTGCTTTCTGCATAAAAAAGTATTTAAAAAAACAACATTGCTTTCCCTCACACAGGCGTAAACACAAGTTAAATCTTCAACTAGTCAGCTTATGAATGGACATGCATAACTCAGACTACACAGATTTTGTGTCCAGAGTTTCAGCTAACCCATACCTTTGGCAATGACATCAAATCAAGGCCATATTCTGCAAGTTGATCTTCATATCCACGTATTCTTTTTCCCCATAATGTAACAAGTATCATAAATGCAGCATAGAGGCAAACAATGCAAGCACGATCAGCAATTCTGGAGGGGGTATGAGTTGCCCAGCTTTGCATAAATGTTGGAAGTAGTGGAACAACTACTGGTGACCATAAAACAAGTGTCATACCAGCAAACCCCAAAATCCTAATGACAGAAAACCAGCACATAGGAGCACCAGTAAAACAATAATTCAGCTAAGATTCCTAAGTCAACTAAATTACAGGTGCAATAGAAACCAGGGTATTCTTTAGTACATAAGCAACATACAAATTGACAAATTCTTATTGGCAATCATGTTAGAGCAGCTTCTTCAACAAACCATTTTGTATTCAAATAATACGAAAAGAAACAAAGAAAACCCAATTTTTTTCTCTAAAACAGATTAAAATAAGCATCAACTCAAGCAATACCTCTGGATCAAGGGACGTTCAGATAGATGAAGAAATTGGATTAACTTGTCAGTCAAACTCATTGCACCACGCATACCACCCCAGAGCAAAGCAAGTTTGCCAACTAGCTTCAACATGCCACCCCTTTGTCCCATATCAACCAACATCGCCGAGCAATCTGTTTTGAAAGGAATAATAAAATTAGTAAAAGACAGAAATATCAGATAACATTGTATATTTCAAATATATTATGTGTATTAAGACCTTTCTTGATCCAGTCCACCATCTTGTCTCTTGGGTACGACAGGGGCAGCAACTGACATAGCTTTTTCAGCAAGGCATGTGACAATGTTAATTTGGTGTTTGTCAGATGACTCTTCGTGATTCTCAGGCTCCATCTGACCATTACCATTCATCTTGATGGACTCAAATGAACTCTCAGAAGTTTCATTACCAGTGATTGAATCCTGTATGTTTGTACATAATGTCAGGATTAGTCAGCTGACTTCTGTCTTCATATGAAGGACATTCGCATAAAGACAAACTTATTTAGGAGGCAACAGGATAATACATGTACAACCTATTAGGAGCTTCGCTTCAGCGGAAGAATAAAAGAAACACCACCATGCAGAAGGCAAAGGGAAGCAATAGAAATCAAAGCCACCCATTATAAATATTACTAATACTACGACACCTAGCTATCTAATTGGAAAGAGGAAACTTCTGCATCTCAAAGAAGACAACCCAGTGCATAGAACTACAGAGCTCAGCAGTCTAGTAGAATCTAAAACTCAGTCTTGTATGGTCATTTATATAAATAAGAATTATAAAAATAAAAATAAAAACAACAAAAATGGTTTCAAGAAATTAACGTTTACCCGGTGCTCTGCCAACATAGCAGACGCCCCAATGACAGCTGTAACAGCACCAACCATAACACTGTTGTTTAAACTCTTCAACTCCGTGTTTTCCTCTTTCCTATCAACCAAATCGTCTAACCTCGTATTATGATCAGATTTGTCATCAGGCATGTGGCTAATCGCTGTGCCTCTAACCTTAGCCATATTTTCTCCAGAGACCTTGGCTTGACTAAACATTGGAGGTTCTATTTGGCCACTATCACGCACCGTGGCCACAATGAAATATTTTCTTAGTGCAGCTAAGATTGAACCTACTATAACACCAACTGGCACTACTCTTCTCAAGAAGTTAGTCTTTTGAACAGCATCTGATATGGCCTTGATAACATGCTCCATGAAGAGTACCGACTTTTTCTGAGCCAATACTATGGTATTCAACTTCCAAGCGTGGATCATAGGCATGTCCAACAGAAAGTGATACAGCAGTAGCCACTTGTTCCAAATCTTTTGTAAGATAGGGTTCCATTTTTATTATGTCATCAGTACTTTGTCTGCAACCAACTTCGACCGTCAAACTATCCAATATAATATTTCTCACAAACTCCCCAAAGTCTTCTCTTTCATCTTCACCAATTTCAAACCTCTCCTCCACATTATCCACTACATATTCTTTTATTGGCTCCTGATGCCTTTCTGTATCTAATATTACATAAGATGGCTCAATTACTTCATCATCAACAGGTTTATGTGTCTCAACCTTCTGAGCAGCCCCATCACCAACAGAACTTCCAGCATATCCAGGTTGTTCTAAGAGCTTCCACTGACCTGGAAAATAATCTAGCAATAGTGCAGAGGTTGAATCTAAATCTAGTGATTGGGCACGCACCTTTGAAAGAAGATAATTATGCACCCCACTAGAGATCGAAGTTATGCAAGGTGGTATGTTGTTTACATGATTGATACCAACCAACTGATCCCTTGTTTCTACTTTATCCTCACCTACGTGGTTTACTCTGTCACTTCCCTGTGAACTGCTAATACTATTTCCATCAACTGATACAGGGCTGTGAGCATGCTTCTCTTCCAAGACGTTTGATGCATCAGGATGCTGGTCCATAGTATTCACATGACCATCAGATACAGAAACATCATTTAATCCATCAGTATGTACACTCTGGTCTAACTTACTGGCTTCTGAATCTTCTTGACCACTGTTACCACTGAGCTGGTCCTTTACAGGTGCAGAATCACTTTTCTTCTCTTCATTTTCATTTTCAGAACTCTCCTCCAATTGAGATATCATATTTTCTAAAACCCCAAAAACATTGTTAACTGCCCATTTGAGTTGAATCATCCATCCCTGTCAAGGCATCAAATGCCTCTGAAACACTAAATGCAGGGGCACTAGGTGCAGGGACATTAGGTGCCGGAGCATTAGGTGCCAGGGCATTAGAATCAGATGTATTAGACATACTTTGATCTACTACAGGCTGGGTATTCTTGTTATCCTTCTTTTGATTATCATTACCTTCCTCATCTTTTGTGCCTAATTGAGTTGCTTTACCATCTTGGTGTCTATCGTCCTCGACAATCGCTCCCTCAGCAGAACCAGAAATTTCAGTGTTGTTAGGCCTTGTCTCCTCTGATCCCTTCTCACTGTTATTAAGATGTTCAGCGTCGGAACTTCCTGATTCAGTAGTATCCTTAATGACAGAACCAGAAATATCGCTTCCATCAGTGCTCAATGATTGATCTAGAGTTGAACTCTTTGGTGATTGCTCTGCAGGAAGACACTCCGATTCTAGTTCCCCAGGAGGCTTATTCACAGCAGGTTGACTGTCGACAGAACTATCCAACAAATCATCAGTCTTTTCAACAGATGAGACAAATGATGGTCTTCATGTGCACCTTCTGAACTTGAAATTCCCTCGTCTTGGATCTTTGACTTTAAACCTAATGATATATCAGGAATTCGAGCACCACCCAAGAGCTGATGAAATTTTAGGTTTGGGCCTTGAGCATGTAAGATGCCAGATACAGCAACTGTTAGATTCCCGCGAACATCTTCTGGCACTGCATCTTGCAAAGCTTGCATTAGTGTGTCTCCTTTATCCAATGCTGCTAAGACCTGGGCACGTATACCAGAAAAATGTCACACATTATATAATTAGTATCACGTAATTCTTGTATAGTACCGGTATAGTAATGAGCCTGAACAGTTCTCTTTCCTAACACTGAGGAGATAATAGAAAACAGGCCACAGAAATTTCAGAAGATAGATATTTGACATATAAATAGATTTGTACAATAAAATATACTATGCTCAAGTCAGTTACCTAGTGTAAACATAAATGATCAGAGACCTTAATTAAAATATGACATGAACAATAATGTAATAGCAAATGTGAAACCGCAGCATCAATGAAATTTTAGAGCACCACCTTTTTCTTCTTTTCTTCTGTTAGAACATTTGGCATGGTAACATCAAGCATGTTCATAACAACTTGTGCTGTCTGTAACACTTGACCTCTTTCACCATCTGCAGAACCGACTTCTTCCCCATTGACCAACTCTGGATCATCAGAGTGAGTCTGATTCAGTGCACCATTTTCCACACCCTGCAACTCTGTATGTTCAGCCTCTGACTTTCTCTGCGAATCCTTTTTAGATGCTAACCAGAAGCTAGCAGCAGTATCACTTTCTCCATACATCTTTTTCGTAGTATTTGTTGTATATCCATTTAAAGAACCTGGCTGGCTCAAGGTATATCCATTTGAAGAATCATTTTTGGATTTTAACCAGAAACTAGCAGCAGTATCACTCCCATCAATAGCTAAATCTCTTGAAGGCTCGAAGGGTATATCCACATCCTTAAGAAGAGGGTGACGGCCTTTCAAAAGTCCAAGCTCCACTGCTGTGAGCCACTGCACATCACACTAATTCTCATCAGTATACTAAAGTGCAAAGTGAGACTCCATAGGCTTCTTTGATAATGAGGGACCATGTTGTGGTTAATATACCACATAAAAAGAACATAGATATTTATTACCTCGACGGTTAGGTGCTGGCACCAAGATAGAACAGATCTAGAATCATCAATAGCACGAGAAGACAAGCAGGAGCACAAGAGTAGGCTTGTAAATGGATTTTCTGCCATTAAACTGCGTGGAATTGAGTATGGTGTCGCCAACTCATCGTCTTTCTAAAGAAAAGAAAATGGATTGAAATATGAATATATACAGTAAGAAAGTATTATTGTCAAAGTTCAAAAGCATGGCATGAAATTGAAAGCTACAGCACCTGTATAAATAAAATGGGAATCTTCACATTCCCAACCACACCTCTTGTGCTTGATTTTGAATAAAAATCTTCGATAGCCTCAAAACCGTGAGACACCATGGAGATTGCTTTTTCAAATTCACGAACAGATTTTGCTGAAAGAGCTTGCTCCATGTCAAAACCTTTTGCTTTTCCTTGAAACAGTTCCTACAAGGCATAATTACTAGAAATGAGGAACTATTTCTGTAAACTAAATGGTCAACAAACCTTGATGACACCACATTAAGCATTCTAAGTACCAATTTCTTCTATACCATGATTGAAAGGTAAAGCATTGAACTAAAAGAACACAAAGTTTGTAAGGAAATACCTTGTTCGACCTCAGAATATCAATCAGTCCATCCGTGAGCTGCTGATCCCTGGCCATTTGGTTAGGAGACAACTTGGTGGCCTCCACCAAATCAAAAGGGTTGTCTATGCAGGTCGCAGCTGTAAGCGGTGAGCTCTCCCCGATTTCAGCCAGGTACTTTGTCAACATATTTGCGCCGTAACCCCAGCCAACACCCACCAAAGTGGTCCCGGACCTCGCCTTATTGATGAACTGCACAGCAGTGGAGACATCATCGCTATCAGCAGCTGAAAATAACCTACATGCAATTTAGTCCTACCATCATAAACTACTTCTCTCACACCCTATCAATTCCAACTCGCATACTATAACAAGCAGCTTTAACAACTCTATCTTTATGACACAAAAACCAAACAGTAAAAGACAATGAGGGCGTACCGTGGCGTGGTTAGAGGCGATCCAGCATAGCCCCTAGGGTTGATGACGATGGGAAAACAGCCCTGTGTAAGAGCTTTACACACAAACGACCTGACGTTCGGGTCCATGCTACCCTGGGCGGTCCCAGGCACCAGAATCAATGTGGTATCTAGCCCATGCTCCTCTTCAAGGTCCAAACTCTCCGGCCAATCCAACGCTACCACTCCGCCGTCCTCCGTTCTCACACACCGTCTCTGATACTCCAATTTATCCTCAGCACCACTCTCACTCTCACCAATATCCTACCGGAATTCACCCTCATGAACTCGCCGCCTTCCTTCACCGGCTTCTCATCCAACAGCTCCAGCGAGATCGCCGGACACCGCACCAGCACGGACCGGTTAAACGGAGTCGGACTCGTCAGCAACAGCCACTCGCCGATCACCATTTGTTTCACAGAATTGGAGAAATTCGAGAGGAAGAGTGCCGCGCCGGAGAAAAAACCGACGGCTGGAGCGAGGAATTGGGGGAGAGGAGGTGCGAAATGAAGTCGTGGAAGTTGGGGTTTCCGAGCTGGCAGCGGAGAGAGAGGAGGGGAGACGGCGGCGCCGGAAGACGCGGAACTCGGGGATCTGGAAAGCGTGGGGGAGGGCGGGAAACGAGGAGGGGAGAAGAGGCGGTGGTGGTTAGTTTGGGTGGGCATGGCTTTTGTGAGGAGGCTCATTGGTGGCGATCATTTGGGGTTTGAGGATTTGGGGACTTTTTGAAATGAAAAATGAGAGAGAATGGGGTGAAGAGGAGGAAGAGATAGCGAATCAGAATGAGATTTGGGAGAGCGCGAAAGGTCTAGAGGGTGGAGTGGACGGTGGAGAACGAACCGGGTCGGGTATGGAGATTGTCAAGGATTTGAGGCGGGAGCGCTAACTGTTAAAACGTGATTTGTTTACCCGGGAACGGATACACACGTGGGACTGGGAGAAGGGGAAAAACGGTCCATATTTTCCGTCGCTTTACGGTTCAGTTTTGGCCGTGTTTTTTTTATTTATTTTTTAATGATCGTAGATTTTTTTGGAAACAGATCGGCATATTTCCTATGTTAGATAACGACACGTACGGTTACACCCGCATTTCGCTTCCTTTAATCATCGGCCGGAGAGGATTCATTTTAGATTTTTTTAACGGTTTATTACATTTACTTTTTAATTATATTTTTTATTTTAATCGTTCAGTTTATAAGTTTATATAAATACATCATTTTTACAAATTTTCAGTCAAATTAGTGATCGTTAAAAAATCGAAATAAAACAAATCAATAGATGGTCCAAATACAACAAACATAAACCGTTCAAGTTTATAATCGGTGAATCACATTTATAAATATCATAACGATTTCAATTTGTATAAAAATTTGTAGAGATGATCTATTCATATATATCTACAAACTAGACAGTCGAGATGTGAATATACGATCGAAAATAAGATAAAACGAAAAAGTTATCAATAACATGTGCTTAATAGAACTCCTCCCTAATCGCTGACATACATTATGACAGAATAAGCATAGCGACTATAAAATGTTAAAGAGCCATGATCTGTTGATTTGTTCTTTTAGAATGAGAATAATTGCAATAAACAAACCCGATATAATTACAGGATATATGTAAGGGTGTCAACAAGACACACCACAACCTAATGAAAGGAGAGAGACAAAAGCGTACTCACTACTAGTTAGTGCCGCTATTTTGACCTTTACGAAAAACAACTTATAACCTAAAAAGGAAGAAGTGGTAAAATGTCTTCAGTTCTTTTTTAAAATTATATGTAATGTCTGTTTGGTGAACAAATACAAACAGGGTGACCTTGTTAAAACCTTGAATGGATAAAAACCTAGTGGGAAAACTCTTAACTGAAGAAAGAGTACCACCATGCAAATAGGTAATGAAAATACTCATATGTAGCGGTAAAGTATAGACACCTAATTGTTTAACCTGAATGGGCCTGACAATGATATGGACCTGAAGTCAGGTGTCGGCGGCTACGTCGACAAGGCGTGATCTTCGGTGGAGGAATTGGGAGATTGTGGGGTGATAGGGGACTTCGGGAACGAGGGGACCATTCCAGGAACTTCATCGAAATCCATCAAAATAACCGCATCCGGGTTACCCAACTCGTCATACGGATCCCCATCTTCCTCAACCCGACATAATAGAACGACGAGGCATTGAGTTTCGGTACGGAAACGGCACTAATGGAATTGATCGACATTTTTGTTTGTGGATGGAAGAGGTTCGTTTGGGGTAATCGGGATTTGTCGTGGAGAAGTGGTCTGTTGTTTAGCTAGTTTAATTGATATTATATAATTAAAAGCGATATAGGTCTGACTGATTTTAATAAAATAAAATTAGTAAAAAGAAAATTAACTATAACAATGAATTTGTAACTAGTTTTGAATTTATTTTAAGACCGGAATGTTAGTGTAGCTCAATTACTTTTAAGAAGTTTTGTTCAGTGTGTGAGTTCGGCAAATGTGAGCCGGTCCAACTGAAAAAAGAATTCAAACATTAGCATGTAAGAAAATAACTAGGCGCGTACCACAACTTGCCACCATATTTGCATCAACAAAAACTGATTTTATAAAAGTTTCATAATTTTGAAAACAAAAAAAAAAGTTATATAATCGAACCCGTATGCGTATTAACCCGTTTAGATAGGCCCAGAATTGTGGGTGTTGAAAATATTGGCCTGGAAAGGTAACAGAAACAAAGAAATAAAAGCCCAACGGTCCACCTGCACGGGATGTGGCCGTTGACTCGTTGACTACCATCTCTCCAACTTTCCAGTCTCCAAGTAATTACACAGAATCAATGTTACTATTTTCCCAGTCACGTACGGTTCTCACGAGAAAGATGATCAGGAATTCAGGATGGTGGTTTAGATATGAGAACTTCAGATGATGGTGAAGAGGGGTCCGGTTTTGAGTACGAAAGCGAAAATTGGATGCTAGCGAAGGAGATGGAAATAAAGATGGGTGTGAATGATGAAATGCATGACGTTGAAGTGAGCGGAGTGCCTTGCGAAACTGAAACTGATAAGGATCGGAAAAATGAAGCTGAATCATTGAGACGTCTTGAGAGTACTGAAACTGATCGAAGGCGCTGTCGACGTCTTTCAGAAGATGGGAGCCTCTGCAGTCAAATCAGGAGTAGTTGATGGACAAAAGTATACGAACAAATAGAAAGGAGCCTGAGCAGGGTTGTGTTTGTGCATGTTATGCATGCATCTAAGAAATTAAATACACTTCGAGTTCCATTTTAGATTTACCAATCAACCTCATATTTTGCTGGGTCAGTTCAGTTATACTTGCTTTACAACTGTGAACCATGCCAGAGAAGTTGCCGGTCGGTCAATATCAAGCACCCTTACACTTCTGACCTGGGATGCCAGCGAAGATGAGTACCGGATGCTTAGGTTTTATGCAGAATGGGGTAGCTTGATTTACAGAGAAGCTACTGTTATATGCAGAAGTATATATTTATCGATCTTAGGCTTTTTTAAGACTAATATCCATCCAGTTTCTTTCTGAATTTACTGCTCACACGCATATATAGCAGAACTATATGTTTGCATAAGGTTCTGTCTCTTGAGTATTACATATGTTGTCCCTATAACGCATGCATCCAGACTCTAGTTGATCAGATATCTATGCTCGATCAGGTAATCATTTTCAATTTTGGTAATTAAGTAAACCAAAATGTTAAGCAAAAGCAGGTCATTACGTCAATCACTTGCAGAGTTGCAGACCAAACTAGAAAGAATGCAAGATATATATCAGAAAATACTTCCAAGTTTGAAGTTTTGAACAATATATAGCTAGTTAGTAACACAGCAAAGCGTATAAGAGAGATGATAGAATTCTCAATGGTATATTAGAAAAGAAATTTAGAAAAATAACCACTTTTTCAATATGAAATTGATAATTACCCTCTTTTTCTTTAGAGTTTGAAATATAACCTTTTTAAAATGTAAAAAGACATGAAAACCCAAAACACAATTCTAAATCGATTGAAAGGAGATAAATTTCATCGGAATGCAGAAAATTTAATAAAGTTGAAAACCTAGAAAAAAGTAGAAAGCTGATAAAAACAATTGACATCCATGGTGACTAGCAAGAGTTAGAGACATAATGCATATATGAACGAACTTGTCAAAGAACAGTGCAGTTAAGCCATCCATCTGTTTATCGGGGTCATTGGAAAGAAGAGGATTAGAATTTGATTCACAATGAATTTGGTAGCAGAGCGAAGAATGGATCAGACATCCGCCGCAAAGAATCATAATAAAATAACTATGCAAAATGACAAAGATCATTTATAGATTCTACTACTGATACCTACAACACCAATGAGGTCGACGATGAATCGACCTCAGGAGGACTCATCTCTCAAAAACAAATTTGTAAATTGATACACTCATTCTACAGTAGGAATTTGAAACCAAATGCCATACAAAGACAACATAAAGAGAATTTAAGGGTTGTAGGTTTTTCATGGCTTTGGTGGGTGACTAGCTATATACATACTCGAGGAGAACATATGTGGTGTATTAACCTATACATGTTGTGTTCAAGTAAAAATCTAGAACCTTAATGCTTATGAGTTTTGATCATTGATCGAGTTGTGTGGGTTTAAGAGATGCAATTAGGGGGAACTTGAAGCTTCCACAAAACTATTTTTTTATGAGTTCAGAAACGTTACATTTTGTGTTTTGGATAATCATGTATTTTCACATGATAAAATGGTTAGAATTTAAAAGATTTTAAAAAGTGGTTAGTAATCAATTTCACACATAAAAGTGGCTATTTTTCTAAATTTCTCATATTAGAACTAGTACATTAATGGTGTGTATTAACATGAGAAGGAAAAATGGATTGCATTGTCACATTGTTGTTCCATGATTCGAACAGTAAAATCGATGAGAGACGATTGAGCCTTACACAGGGCATTTCTCTGCTTTCATCGGATAACAATCATAGATTAGGTAATATCATTTTTGAACATGTTCTATTTTAAAAATTAAATATAAATATATATTTTTTCAATAAATCAACAAATTTAATAGTTATATGTATTTTAAAAAAGTGTACAGAGCTAAGTTTTATCTAAAATACATCTAATAAATTAGATCTATCGTCAAATACCCATAATTAGAGATTAGTCGATACGAGTCATAGGACTGATCTATAATCTCGACCAGATTCCTCAAGCACATGATCGACTTGAGCCTAAATCTGGGACCATGACACATTAATAGACAGACATTCTCATCTTGTCTGTGCTTAATTTGTGTAGAGCCAATAAACACATTTGGTTAATCTGTCTTGGTCACTAACCAACCTGCAAACTATCCCATCAAAATAAACGAAGACCTGCAAAAACATGAGATTGATTATACATGTTTCCATTAAAGAGCAATCAGATTTGCATAATTCTGATGTAGATTTCTGAATTTATTGCTGACAAAAACTTATTGACGGGACTTCATGATCAACTATCGATTTTCAATTAACAACTAATGGAGATTGATGAGGAATTGTGGTTTGAAGCACATGATTAAGAATCTTGAACACCTCGAGGCTTTCGACCACAAATGTTTAATTAGCTTAAGTATTCATTAAACTCGTGTGTCTTGGGTACGTGTTACAAGGATTAGGGTTTTTTGAATGGCATGGGGACTTCTTATTGGTGATTTATATGATTAACAGAGACTACATTATTTTATCTGGGTAGAGCAAATGAGAACATGAAATTAAATACTATGAGGTTGGTCTAATAATGATTATTAACAAAGGCTATATATGCATTAATCGATCAAACATATCAAATGCTAAGATTATTTCCGGCGCTCATATACATATGAGTTTGGCAACATGTATTCAGTGGCGGATCTAAGATTTAGAGATGGGGTGGGCTTCAACTTTGGCCGAAGACAAAAAAAAATTTGAAGATGAAGTGAAAGCCATCAAGCGATGAACTTTGACAAATTTGGGAAAAAAAGTACACAAGATACTAAACCAACAAAATTTACATAAAATTCAATAATCGCACTAACAATCGTGTTCTCAATAGAGTAAGAAGAGGATTACAAGAGTAGAACAACTGAAAAAATTGAGAAAATGAGCGAGTGAAGACTGAGAAATTGAAGAATTGAGGCATTGGAAGTCGCTGCTAGTTGAGAGGAAGAGAGAACTAGAGATAACTGTGAGGCTGTCGAGAAAGATTAAAATAATATAGAGTTAGATTGTGGAAGTGGGTTGGGTTTGATAGATATATCACACAAAAAATACATATATATACTTAGTTTTTTTTCTGGCTCAAAATTTTTAATTGGGCTTGAGCCCTACCGAAGCTCTACTTGGCTCCGCCCCTGCATGCATTGTGATCAGTAATTAAGCTATATACATGTAAACTATGAAAAACACTTATATTTTTCAACATTTTTTTTGCTAACTGGGACTTTAAGTGGGTGATATTGTGAACTTACTATCTTCGATCACGTGTCACTTAAAGACATTTAACTGAGTCACTAGTTTACACCTTAATGCTTTCATTGTAATAGTTAAAGCCATGACTGAGTCACTAGTTTACACCTAAATGCATACGAGAACTTTCATTTTAATTAAACACTTTGAGTCTAATTCTATTAGGTGGGTGATTCTAATTCTACCGGTTTGCTCAGACGTGAAATACGCGTGTGGGACAAAACATGACGAAACGGTGACGGTCATCCGATCTTTAATGAATTGATCTGTCTGTTTGACTCCGTTTGATCAATTCATTAAAAATCAGACGGTTTTCGTCATTTCGTCTCGCACATTTATCCCGCGTCTGAACAGAACTGTCTAATTCTGCTAAGTGTTGTCATTTCATTCTACATCATAGTTTTGTGAATATGCACATGAATCCACGTGGAGAAGTATGGGTATGATAAACACTTCTAACATTACTAAACATTTAATCAAAATTTTCTAAACCTATCAGATAGAAAACATTATAATTGAGGACATGGCTCAAGTTTTCTGGGACATGCCAAGTCCATGTGTTGTTCACATGCATCTGCATCAGCAGTTACTGTGTATTTTTTTCCAAGATTTTCTATATAATTCCAAACTATATACCATCCTATTTAAATTAGAATTTTCTATTTATATTGGTCTGCCAAGAATTATCTGATCCGTTCACCTTACCTTAATGATTGGGTAACAATCTGCTTTGTTAATATGTTTCGTGATGATATATTCTTGGAGGGGAAACAAATAGAATCTTCTTCAAAAGGCCGTGAATTAGTCGAGCGGTTGGCTTATAATGGCACTGCTAGTTAGCTTTGCCCCAGATTCCATATTCTGGAAGACGAAGACTTCTTCAATGTCTTACTCTTCTAAATTGTTTTACCTGCTCATATCGTCTACCAGTAGAAGCGCCAACGATGACTACATACAGGATAATATACTCATCAAACTATGAAAACGACGTCGCACATGTCTCTCACTTTCACCGGCAATTTTCCTCTTCCGATCCTTATCACTGAATTAAAAAGATACGTAGTGGAATGGAATCAGTCAAGTTCGTTCGAAAGGAACAGAGGACGAAGAACAATACGTAACAATAACTTTCTAGTGATAGAGAATTATTATAATAGAATCAACGGTGAGCTGTGAACAAGGCCATGTAGATTGCAAGAAACCCTGGAGCCTTGAAAACAGAAAATAAAAAAAACAGTCAGTACTCATAATATATATTCGTTTAACTCTTCTTAAGGACGAAGTTAAAATGTCGCAAAGTTAATCATTCGAACACTGTTAATTGTTTGAACTCGTCACAAGAACAAGGGGAACAAAATGATCCATAAAAGATTATACAAGATTACGATCTGAAAGAGGTGCACGCTTACAAGAATTCGGGGTCCATATGCCAAAAGAATATGCACTATACTCTAAAGGATGTAAAGGGTAGTCGCCTAGTTTTCTAACTAAAGTATAGTTTGGTACAAGTTCATTTTAAAAAAATCAGGTTCTATATGAACTTTTAGATTTAATTATGTTTGGTAAATATTTTTTTTTTTAAAATTACATGTTAGTGGAAACAGATTTTAGAAGCAGCTTCCATGTTGCTTTTAGAAGCTTTTGTTAATAAAAACACAAAAATTACATTTGATGTGTTGGCATCATTTTTAAAAGTATCATTTACCAAACAGTTTACTGTTTTAATTCACAGTACAACAGAAACATTTAAAAAAAACGGGAGCAATCCCAAACTAAACCTAAAGTAGCTTGCTTTAGAGTCTTGGACATGTATGAAGATACATAAAATCCACTCATTCATCCATTAGAACAACAATGTAGTTGATTCGATCACAAGTATCTTCACAATGGATATAATAGAGTGATAATATTTTAACATATGTTCTCAATTCTAAAATCATTTGACACCGTGATAATTTTTATCTTTTAAAACCGTAAGTCTAGCACCATCTCAATATTATGGATTGAGAAAGATCAATTAGTTATGTCACGCCCCGAACCTTATAATTTCACTGCGAGTTACCTTCCTTCCGTTATCCGTGAATTTACGGTGTCGACAGTAAAGTTTGAACAATAAAATTAACCGTCGGAATTGTTGACGGTAATTTAAAATTATCGGGGATTTTTATTGGGGTAAATTCCGGATTTGAACGAAGAAAAATTTAGGGGTTCTGTGTTTTTTTTTTAAAAAAAAAAAAAAGAGTTTCCTTGTTTGGAAACTTTCCCCTTTTATCCGGTTTCCTTTCTCGCTTTCGCGTCACTTTCCTTCTCTTTCTTTCTTTTCTTTCTTCTTCTCCTTCGCGTCGTCCTCCTCTCTGGGTCAGTGCGCACCCTCACTGTGCTCCGCCACCACCGGCCGCCGTGGGGCGCGTGACTGGCCTCCCTAGAATCGGTGGAGGTCCAGCAACTCAGCAAGTGTTTGGATTGGGGCAGCGCCGCCGCGTGGAGGGAGAGAAGACCCTCCGAAAAGCTGCTGGGTTTTCGGGTTCCGGTCGGGTCAGGCCTCTGTGCCGTCGCCTGCCGCTCTCAGCCGGTCCACAGGCCACCTCTGAGCCTTCCAAAGTCGGAGCGCCGGTCGATTACAGCCTAGGTGAGGGATTCAATCAAGAATTCCAAAGTTTGGGAATTCTCTACTGTTCATTGTGATCTGTAGGTGTTAGGGTTGGTTTTGGTTGTTGTGATGTAAAGGGAAGTTGTAGGGGAGGTGGAGAGGAGCCGGAAGATGGCCGGAGATCGCCGGTCGGAGGCCAAATGGCCGGTGACCGGATTTCACTGTTCACAGGGGCATTTCTGTCATTTACTTGAGAAATTACTGTTGACAGTTTGGTAATTGAGTTAGGATTAAAGGTAAAAGTATTTCTAAAATAATTTGGAGGTAAAAGGTGATAATTGTGGAGAATTGGAAGTAATTGGATTATAGAAATTAAGGTATATGAAACATGGTGGAGGTGGGATTAATAGCCGAGTCGATTAGGTTTCGATTATTATTCGAAATGTCGTTTCGGTTCGGAAAAAGAATTACATGTTCTCGTTGGTCGGGATTGACCGAAGATTTCTAAGAGTATACAAGAATTAAGCTAGTTTAATACGGAGTTTATACTAATGTCTCCGGAGACCCGACTTTACGATTTGAGATAATTAACATATTTATTTTATTAAACAGGACGTGAGGATTTACGTTCCGGGGAGGCACAGGATCGCTCTCAGGGCTAGTCCCTTTTCTGTGAGTGGACAGTTTACTTTTAAATGAATGCATGCCCTATGATTGATTTATTTGCAAGATTTATATGATTGTTTCGAGTACGATATGTTCCTCGGGTGCTCGGATTTTATATTTGGATTTCTGCTTATATGTCGTGAAATAGATATAATTAATAGTTTGGGAAGTGTATTCGAGAAAAGTATTGTTAGGAGTTCCTTTATGGGTTGTCCGATGATTATGCTAGCTAGAGTAGCGTGAAGGCGCTACTAGAGCTCTTAGCTCCGACCCTGGTCTGAGAGGACAGACACGCCTGAGATGTCAGGTGGATATTCTAAGGGTTGTCCATCACCACCTACCTAGAGCTCTTAGCTCCGACCCTGGTCTGAGAGGACAGACACGCCTGAGATGTCAGGTGGATATTCTAAGGGTTGTCCATCACCACCTACCTAGAGCTCTTAGCTCCGACCCTGGTCTGAGAGGACAGACACGCCTGAGATGTCAGGTGGATATTCTAAGGGTTGTCCATCACCACCTACCTAGAGCTCTTAGCTCCGACCCTGGTCTGAGAGGACAGACACGCCTGAGATGTCAGGTGGATATATTAAGGGTTGTCCATTACCGTTTTATATAGCTAGCATAGCGTGAAGGCGCAACCAGAGCTCTTAGCTCCGACCCTAGTCTGAGAGGCCAAATTTATTGTGTTTGTGAATAATACTCTTCCCATAATCTTTATTGGTTTATATTATCATGCATTTGTGGAGATTTTAGAATTTGGGCATGCATAAATGTTATTTTAATAAACAAATCTTTGGGAGAGCATGAAACATTGGTTTTAATTATTGTGGTGAATTTTTAGTGTTTCATGTATTATTTTCGTCCACTCACTCTAACGTTTTACATGTTTCTCCCCTGGGCCTTTGTTTTTCTTAAAATGCCCAGACTGCAGAGTTCGGCCAGCAAATTAGGAGGCGCATAGTGGTTACCTCTCCACACCGTTTTCACTAGTAGGTTTCTGAAAACCTACAAGTGCTCTTTTCCTCCTTTGTATTAGAGCTCTGATAACCTGGGTATATTATTACTATGTTTCGGGGTAGAGTACGAAACTTATTCATTACTCCAGGAATTTCGGATATTTATTAAGTTGAAAGATGTTTGTGATTGTGTTATGTTATTGTGTTTGTATTTGTGGAGGTGGTTCTGTGTTGTTGTGAGCAGGTTGGATTATATAAGGAGGGGGATGAGATTATAAGTGTACTGCATGTGTTTACTTTGATTTTTAGGTGAAGGGTTACTCACTTTTAGGGGACATTATGTCGAAATTTCGGTAACTACCCTTTTAGGTGGGTCCCGCAGGAGTCATTCGGGGATTTACTGGGAAATCTCGGGATGGGTCCTGTCATTGGTATCAGAGCACTAGGTTATTCGATTCCTTTTCTATATGTCACTGCTTATGCCTTGTGTGAAACTAGTATCTATAGAGTGATGGACCGACCGCGGCGGATCCATCAGCATTTATGCTTAAGATACGAAGTGATCATCAGGTATTTGCAGTAGCTATTACGGTATTATGTGTGATACATGGTACTAAACATCTTGGTTTCAGGTTAATTATGCGCCGAGCACGTGGCCGAGCTCGTAGGGAGAATCTTTCCCCTCCACCGGAAGAAGAAAACCCTCTTCCTCCTCCTAGAAGAGGAAGTGAGGAGTCAGCTACTATGGGAGCGGGTTTGTTAGAGCGGTTAGTGCAGGGTATCCGCTCTGGTATGAGTTCTGAGCTTAACTATGAGAAGGCCCGCAAGCATGGTGCTAGGGTGTTTACCCATGCTAGTGAACCCATGGAAGCACTCAGTTGGTTGGAGGAGACCGAAAAGATGTTTCGAATAGTAAATTGTCCAGAGGAAAGGAAGGTGGTGATAGCTACACAGTTCCTGGAGAGGGAAGCTTGGCATTGGTGGCTTGATGTAAGCCGTAGAGTGGGTGATGCAGCTCCGCAGATGTCCTGAGAGCAGTTTTCCGCCCATTTTAAGGAGCGTTATGTCAGTCGAGCACACATGAACCGCATGAGGGAGGAATTTCTAAATTTGAGGAAGAGTGATGACATGTCGGTTTCGGCGTTTGAGCAGCGTTTTAGGGAGCTGGCCTATTACGTTCCTGAGTTGGTAAAGACGGAGCAGGATAAGGTCTATCAGTTTGTTAGGGGCCTTGGTGGTATATACACTACTCAGATGACGGCTGTACCATATGCATCATTCATGGAGGCAGTGATGGCTGCACTTAATGTTGAGGCCCAGCAGTTTTCTTATGGCCGGCTTTCAGATGTTGGGGTTGCCCGTCGGCTTTCAGATGTTGGAGCTGCGGGTTCCGGCTCAGCTAGAAGATCGTTGACGAGGTCTAGTTCAGTATCCTCTGCTGGGAGTGGCTTTGGTAGCAGCACAGGATCCAGGTCAGGGTTCCGAGGGAAGCTTAAGAGTTTCTTCAAGAGGTCCTCTAGGGGGTTTAGAGGAGGATCTAGCTCTCAGAGTGGGTCATCTGGAGGTCAGAGTGCGCAGCAGAGTCAGAGACCGCCCCAGAGTTTTCAGCAGAGTCAGGGGTTGCATAGTCAGTGCTATCAGTGTGGGCAGACAGGTCATTTCAGGAGAGATTGTCCTCTTTTGAGTCAGGGAGCAGCATTGGCACCTACCCAGACTATGGGGCAGACGCATTCCGGTACTGTTAGTAGTGGTACCCCCTCTGTGACACAGACTAGAGGTGGCTCACAGCAGAGCAGAGGTAGTAGAGGCCGTCCTACCACACATGCGAGACTGCATGCCATGACTCAGCAGGAGGGCCGCTCTTCTCCAGATGTTATTATTGGTACGTTATTAATTTTTGGCCGACCCGCTTTTACATTAATAGACCCTGGAGCGTCACATTCCTTTATGTCCAGTAGATTTTCCATACATGCCAATGTGCCGTCATTATCACTTCCTGGGGAGTGGCACGTGTCCTTGCCTTCCGGGGATGTGATGAAGATAGATTGGGTATTTAAGAGTTGTGAAGTGCTGATAGAGAGTTGGGGTTTTGAGGTTGATCTAATACCTCTTGATATTGTGGAGTTCGACGTGATCTTGGGGATGGATTTCTTGGAAACTCATAGAGCGATGGTGGATTGTTTCCGAAAGGAGGTAGTGTTAAGGAGTCCAGGGAAGCCTGAGGTCACCATTCAAGGGGAAAGAAATGTTCTCCCAAATTGTGTGATTTCCGCTGTTACAGCTAGGAAATTGTTGAACAAAGGTTGCCAAGCCTACCTGGCACATGTAGTAGATACCAGGAAGGGTGAAGTGAACCTGGAAGACATTCCTGTGGTAAAGGAGTTTCCAGATGTATTTCCAGACGAATTGCCTGGATTACCGCCAGCAAGAGAGATCGATTTCACCATCGAGATGCTTCCTGGAACCGTTCCTATCTCTCAAGCTCCCTATAGAATGGCACCTGCGGAATTAAAGGAGTTAAAAACCCAATTGCAGGAGTTGGTGAACAAGGGCTTTATTCAACCTAGCACGTCCCCTTGGGGTGCTCCTGTACTTTTTGTTAAGAAGAAAGATGGCACTATGAGACTTTGTGTGGATTACCGGAAGCTGAATCAAGTGACGGTGAAGAATAAATACCCTTTGCCACGAATTGATGATTTATTCGACCAGTTGAGGGGTGCCTCTGTTTTCTCGAAGATTGATTTGAGATCGGGTTATCATCAGTTGCGGATTCGGGAAAGTGATATTCCCAAGACTGCATTCCGGTCACGGTATGGACACTATGAGTTCGTAGTGATGCCATTTGGACTTACTAATGCACCCGCCGCCTTCATGGATTTGATGAATAGGGTGTTTAGTCCATTTCTTGATCGTTTTGTGATCGTGTTTATTGATGATATTTTGGTTTACTCCAAAAGCTTGAAGGAGCATGCCAGGCATTTAAGGACGGTTCTGCGAGTCCTCAGAGAAGCTCAGTTGTATGCAAAACTTAGCAAATGTGAGTTTTGGTTGGATAGAGTGGGATTCTTGGGTCACATTGTGTCGGAAGAAGGTGTTAGTGTGGACCCTCAAAAAGTAGCTGCAGTGGCTAATTGGGGTAGACCCACCAATGTGTCAGAGATTCGGAGTTTCTTGGGATTAGCAGGTTATTATCGTCGCTTCGTTCAAGATTTCTCCAAGATTGCTGCTCCACTTACAAGATTGACCAGGAAGGGAATTAAGTTTGAATGGTCTGACAAGTGCGAGCAAAGTTTTCAGGAACTCAAAGAGCGTCTGACTAGTGCACCAGTTTTGGCACTACCAGATGATAGTGGGGAATATGAAGTCTATTGTGATGCCTCTAAACACGGATTGGGTGGTGTGTTGATGCAGCATGGGAGAGTGATCGCCTATGCTTCTAGACAATTGAAAACGCATGAGGTGAATTATCCCACCCATGATTTGGAGCTTGCTGCAGTAGTGTTTGCTCTTAAAATTTGGAGACATTACCTTTATGGAGCCAAGTGCCAAATTTTCACTGATCACAAGAGTTTGCAATATGTGTTCACTCAACGGGATCTAAATATGCGTCAAAGGAGATGGATGGAATTAATTAAAGATTATGATTGCTCGATTGAGTACCATCCAGGAAGAGCTAATGTGGTGGCTGATGCTCTTAGTCGCAATCCCTCTTTATCCTTGGCATATTTGAGAATGGTTCGGGTTCCACTTCTTTATGAGCTTAGAGCTACCGGTGTTGATTTAACAGTGGATGAAAGGGGTGTTTTGGTGGCCAGTTTTCGTGTGAGGCCAGTACTAATTGATAGAGTTCGGGAGGCTCAATATAATGACCCTTCCATTGTACAGTTGGTTGAGAGGGCTCAGGAGGGCTCAGCAGAGGACTTTGCGGTTAGGAAAGATGGAACCCTTTTATTTAAGGGTAGGTTGTGTGTACCGAAAAGGAATGAAGAGCTTAAACGGGAAATCATGGAGGAAGCTCATAGTTCCATTTATGCCGCCCATCCAGGTAGTACAAAGATGTATAGAACTTTGAAGAATTATTACTGGTGGCCGAATATGAAGAGGGAAATAGCAGCTTTTGTTAGCAGGTGTTTGGTTTGTCAACAAGTGAAAGCTGAGAGACAAAAACCCTCGGGTTTGATGGAGCCATTGCCTATTCCGGTGTGGAAGTGGGACCATATTACTATGGATTTTGTCTTCGGCCTGCCTCGTACCCGTAATGGGTATGATGGAGTTTGGGTGATTGTGGATCGTTTGACGAAATCTGCTCACTTTCTCCCGGTTAATAAAAAGTTTTCTCTTGATAGGTTGTCGGGGATTTATGTGAACGAGATAGTGAGACTACATGGGGTTCCAGAATCCATTGTGTCAGATAGAGATCCACGGTTTGTTTCCCAATTTTGGGGAGCTTTGCAGGCAGCATTGGGCACGCAACTTCATTTTAGTACTGCTTTTCATCCACAGACCGATGGGCAGTCAGAGAGGACCATTCAGACCTTGGAAGACATGTTGAGGTCATGTGTTCTACAGTTTCGGGGGAGTTGGGATAAAAATTTGATGTTAATGGAGTTTGCTTATAATAATAGCTACCACTCTAGTATTGGCATGTCACCATTTGAGGCATTATATGGGAGGCAATGCCGTACTCCCCTATGTTGGAATGAAGTTGGGGAAAAAGAGTTTTGTGGCCCGGATATCATCTTTGAGACCAATGAGAAAATCAAAGTGGTAAGAGATCGACTCAAGGTGGCTCAAGATAGGCAAAAGACTTATGCGGATAACCGCAGGAAGGACCTGGAATTTCAAGTTGGTGATTGGGTGTTTTTGAAATTATCTCCTTGGAAGGGAGTGGTGCGTTTTGGGAAGAAGGGCAAGCTTAGCCCTAGATACATTGGTCCTTATGAGATCCTTGAAAGAATTGGTCCACTTGCCTACCGATTGGATTTACCTCAGGAGTGGTCAAAGATTCATAATGTCTTTCACGTATCCATGCTTCGTAAATACATTGCTGATCCTTCTCATGTGTTGCATGCGCCACCTGTTAGTCTGAATAAAGACTGGACCTACGTAGAGGAACCGGTGCAAGTTATTGATCAAAAAGAGCAAGTGCTTCGGAACAAAATCATTCCTCTTGTTAAAGTGTTGTGGAGGAGTCATGAGGTGGAGGAAGCTACCTGGGAGCCCGAAGCTCAGATGCGACATCAGTATCCTCACCTATTTGAGTAACAGGTATGTAAATTTCGAGGACGAAATTTTTATAAGGGGGGGAGAATTGTCACGCCCCGAACCTTATAATTTCACTGCGAGTTACCTTCCTTCCGTTATCCGTGAATTTACGGTGTCGACAGTAAAGTTTGAACAATAAAATTAACCGTCGGAATTGTTGACGGTAATTTAAAATTATCGGGGATTTTTATTGGGGTAAATTCCGGATTTGAACGAAGAAAAATTTAGGGGTTCTGTGTTTTTTTTTTTAAAAAAAAAAAAAAAGAGTTTCCTTGTTTGGAAACTTTCCCCTTTTATCCGGTTTCCTTTCTCGCTTTCGCGTCACTTTCCTTCTCTTTCTTTCTTTTCTTTCTTCTTCTCCTTCGCGTCGTCCTCCTCTCTGGGTCAGTGCGCACCCTCACTGTGCTCCGCCACCACCGGCCGCCGTGGGGCGCGTGACTGGCCTCCCTAGAATCGGTGGAGGTCCAGCAACTCAGCAAGTGTTTGGATTGGGGCAGCGCCGCCGCGTGGAGGGAGAGAAGACCCTCCGAAAAGCTGCTGGGTTTTCGGGTTCCGGTCGGGTCAGGCCTCTGTGCCGTCGCCTGCCGCTCTCAGCCGGTCCACAGGCCACCTCTGAGCCTTCCAAAGTCGGAGCGCCGGTCGATTACAGCCTAGGTGAGGGATTCAATCAAGAATTCCAAAGTTTGGGAATTCTCTACTGTTCATTGTGATCTGTAGGTGTTAGGGTTGGTTTTGGTTGTTGTGATGTAAAGGGAAGTTGTAGGGGAGGTGGAGAGGAGCCGGAAGATGGCCGGAGATCGCCGGTCGGAGGCCAAATGGCCGGTGACCGGATTTCACTGTTCACAGGGGCATTTCTGTCATTTACTTGAGAAATTACTGTTGACAGTTTGGTAATTGAGTTAGGATTAAAGGTAAAAGTATTTCTAAAATAATTTGGAGGTAAAAGGTGATAATTGTGGAGAATTGGAAGTAATTGGATTATAGAAATTAAGGTATATGAAACATGGTGGAGGTGGGATTAATAGCCGAGTCGATTAGGTTTCGATTATTATTCGAAATGTCGTTTCGGTTCGGAAAAAGAATTACATGTTCTCGTTGGTCGGGATTGACCGAAGATTTCTAAGAGTATACAAGAATTAAGCTAGTTTAATACGGAGTTTATACTAATGTCTCCGGAGACCCGACTTTACGATTTGAGATAATTAACATATTTATTTTATTAAACAGGACGTGAGGATTTACGTTCCGGGGAGGCACAGGATCGCTCTCAGGGCTAGTCCCTTTTCTGTGAGTGGACAGTTTACTTTTAAATGAATGCATGCCCTATGATTGATTTATTTGCAAGATTTATATGATTGTTTCGAGTACGATATGTTCCTCGGGTGCTCGGATTTTATATTTGGATTTCTGCTTATATGTCGTGAAATAGATATAATTAATAGTTTGGGAAGTGTATTCGAGAAAAGTATTGTTAGGAGTTCCTTTATGGGTTGTCCGATGATTATGCTAGCTAGAGTAGCGTGAAGGCGCTACTAGAGCTCTTAGCTCCGACCCTGGTCTGAGAGGACAGACACGCCTGAGATGTCAGGTGGATATTCTAAGGGTTGTCCATCACCACCTACCTAGAGCTCTTAGCTCCGACCCTGGTCTGAGAGGACAGACACGCCTGAGATGTCAGGTGGATATTCTAAGGGTTGTCCATCACCACCTACCTAGAGCTCTTAGCTCCGACCCTGGTCTGAGAGGACAGACACGCCTGAGATGTCAGGTGGATATTCTAAGGGTTGTCCATCACCACCTACCTAGAGCTCTTAGCTCCGACCCTGGTCTGAGAGGACAGACACGCCTGAGATGTCAGGTGGATATATTAAGGGTTGTCCATTACCGTTTTATATAGCTAGCATAGCGTGAAGGCGCAACCAGAGCTCTTAGCTCCGACCCTAGTCTGAGAGGCCAAATTTATTGTGTTTGTGAATAATACTCTTCCCATAATCTTTATTGGTTTATATTATCATGCATTTGTGGAGATTTTAGAATTTGGGCATGCATAAATGTTATTTTAATAAACAAATCTTTGGGAGAGCATGAAACATTGGTTTTAATTATTGTGGTGAATTTTTAGTGTTTCATGTATTATTTTCGTCCACTCACTCTAACGTTTTACATGTTTCTCCCCTGGGCCTTTGTTTTTCTTAAAATGCCCAGACTGCAGAGTTCGGCCAGCAAATTAGGAGGCGCATAGTGGTTACCTCTCCACACCGTTTTCACTAGTAGGTTTCTGAAAACCTACAAGTGCTCTTTTCCTCCTTTGTATTAGAGCTCTGATAACCTGGGTATATTATTACTATGTTTCGGGGTAGAGTACGAAACTTATTCATTACTCCAGGAATTTCGGATATTTATTAAGTTGAAAGATGTTTGTGATTGTGTTATGTTATTGTGTTTGTATTTGTGGAGGTGGTTCTGTGTTGTTGTGAGCAGGTTGGATTATATAAGGAGGGGGATGAGATTATAAGTGTACTGCATGTGTTTACTTTGATTTTTAGGTGAAGGGTTACTCACTTTTAGGGGACATTATGTCGAAATTTCGGTAACTACCCTTTTAGGTGGGTCCCGCAGGAGTCATTCGGGGATTTACTGGGAAATCTCGGGATGGGTCCTGTCAAGTTAGCTATCATATTGGCTCTCTTATTGTGTATGGTGTGCGGAAGCTTCACAATTTGTGTTCCGTTAGCTGAATGATTAGCCTTAAAAGAATGGCTCCTTGATGCCAAAAGACGCAATTGTAATCAAATCGAACTTGAAGGAGACTCTTCCCTTGTCATCAACCATGTCAAAGAATCTTGTGCTATTCCTTGAAAGCTCAAATCCCTGATTCCAGATGTTATAGCTTTAGCATAATCGTTCAATAACATTATCTTCTCACATACCTTCATATAGGCTAATTTTCTTGTGGATGCTCTATCTTCAGTTGGTCATTCCCTTTCCTTTCCGATGTGTTGGTCTGATGGGAAAATGTGTTTGGATGGTTTCGAACAAATGCCTTCTTAGTCACTAACTAGTGAGAATTCCACAAATTTCCTTCATGTTGAACACAATACATTGCATATATAATAGCAGAAGTCCAAATATATAACTGTGGGACACGTTCTGTAGTGTGTCCTAACATCGCTCCAATAGTGGGGCATGGGTTGTAGTGTGTCTCAATGTGGGTTTGCCATTGCTCAGATAGTTTTTCTTATAGATTCTTCTTGTTTGAGGTCTTCTTTGTAATTTTTTTTTTCTCTTAAAAAAATTAGTTAACTCTCATGCAATAGAGATAAAACTCAAGAAAAGATATATGGCGGTGTATGTGGCTTTGACCATACAAACAAACAAACAATAATATTAAATCGCCGCACACATAAACTCATCAAACCCCCCAACTTCCTAATTTACTATTTCGCCCCTGTCCCCTTCCCAAGTCCATTTATATACGAACCTTCCTTCCCGTTTCCAAATCCCTCAAACTCTCTCTTTCTGTCTAGCGCTCTTAGAAAACTAAGCTTCTTTATACTCATCATCTTCATCAAAAATGGCAAAAGGTGGAAAGCTACTGAAAATCAAGTCAGTCCTCAAGAAGTGGAACTCATTCAGCAAAAGCAACCGCCACAGCATCAGCTCCATAGCCTCCGCCGACGACGACGTCAGCTACTCATCCTCCAACGACGTCGTCTCCTCCGGAGACCTCCAGGCAGTCTACGTCGGCAAGTCTAGAAGACGCTACCTCGTCGGCCCCGACGTCGTCCGTCACCCACTCTTCAAGGAGCTCGCGGAGAGATCCGACGACGACGACTCCATCAATGTCGCATGCGAGGTGGTGCTGTTCGAGCACCTGCTCTGGATGCTCGAGAACGCCGATCCTCAGCCGGAATCGATGAACGAGCTCGTCGAGTTCTACGCTTGCTGATCGAGAAAGGATTAAGGAATGTATATGCATGGTAACTACTGCCACTACTACTAGGTGAAAGGTGAAAGTGACGACTGAAAGAGAAGAATAAGAAAGAGAAGGAGGATTGCACATTCTTTTTTAAGAGATATTTTTAAAGTTACCGTAGGTAAAAGATTGAGAGTGTGATTTGATTGCACGGTTAAGGACGATTTAACCCAATATTTCACATTCATCTTAGGCTCCGATCAAGCTGGTCGACATTGTTCAGCTCTATCTGTACAATTCTTCTTTGTCAATCTAAGAATATGATCTCTATTTTTTATATACATTTTCTCTATTTTGTCTAATATCCATGGATTGATAACATTTTCCATATTTACGTAAAAAGTAGTTATACGGTACCTACTTGTACATGATGCTTAATGAAATCTATCTTTACGAGTGTACTACTACGCTTAACCATAATGTGCATCCGCGGTCCGCCCAGAGTAATGTCAACATTTTGCAGTACTACGTACCAATAATGTTTCGGTCCCAAGTAGTCCCGGCCACACATATAACTATAGATCGAAGTCGTTGAAACTCCAAAGCACACAACAACAAAATGGAGCAAAAATCACAGAGTGTGACTTTTAGAGGTGTTGCATTCCTCTTATGTGTGACAAGTATGAGTATTGGTGGATTGCTACACCTCTAAATTAAGGCCACACTCCTTGTGTGGCTTTGCTCCATATTGTTGTTGACGCAGAACAACTAAGCCACTAGTTTATGCAAGTGATCTGATACCTAACATCTCCAATTTGCTATTACCTTTGTGAATTCTCTCTAAGTTTTTCAACTTTTTTCTTTATGATCAGAAACAGACTCGTACCTGAATAGAGTCTGAAGAGTCGATGGACTCAGGACCCAGAACATTTAAGGGCCCAAAATTTTCTTTTTTTCATTGTGTGAACATATTAATTTAGTAAAAAACAAGCATTATATTACAATCATTAGTTACTATTTTAAAAATAAATAAATAGTGTAAGTAAGTATAAAAAAAGATTTCTAATATTTTATACAGTGTTCTAAAACTCGGCCTAGTCGGTCGAGTACTCGCTAGTCAACGTCCTCCCGAGACGATTTTAAGAAAATTGGAGTACAAAGTCGGCCAGAAGAAAATCGGCCGAGTAGTCGGCCCAACTCGGAAAAAAATCGGCTCAACTCGGTAAAAAAATCGGCCCAACTCGGAAAAAATCGGCCTAACTCGGAAAAAAAAATCGGCTAACTCGGAAAAAATCGACCAAACTCGGCATTTTATTGACTATTTTTATTATTTTGGACATTATATTACCTTTTAAAAAATTATATTTGATTATATGTTTTAAAAATAAAAATAAATCCAAAAATTAAAAACCGAGTACTCCTCGACTACTCCTCTACTCGCTAGTCCCCGGCCGGCCGATCGACTAGCGACTTTTAGAACCTTGGTTTTATATCGTTAGATTTTGAGTTTATAGCTTTAATTCATGATTTTTTTGAAAAGAGAAAATAAATTTAAATGAATACTATAGTTTTAAAGCTAATTTTTAAAAGTTTGACTCAGATCTAAAAATCTCAAGTTCGGACCTGATTCAGAAACAACAAAATATTGCAGCTGCATGCATGTTTCACCGTGGAGCTGGACAGCTGGTGAATATACCAAGTAAAAATAACTGTTTTTGACATTGCCAACCCTTACATATGAGATAAAAGATTTGCAAATCCCTGAAGAAGACAATGTACAAAAGCTTGTAGACTTGATTGATTAGTAAACTAATTAAGTCGTAATGCAGACTGGCTGATTGAAAACTAGGTAGCACGTCGGAGCTAGTTGCTCTACTCAATTTGGTTATCCATAATCACTATCTTAACCCAGAAAATAATAAATCAAAGCCTACCAGCAAGCTAATTTTCTATTCGATTAACAATTAAGTATTCTCAGATTCGTTAATTATGGACCTTACGGTGAGTCTCACACTGTCTTGAATCGGGAGAGATTGACACATATCACACAAGAATCTCTCTTTTATATGCTAACACTGCTTATTATATATAAAAGTTTATGGTTTATAAAGCTTACAAATTTAGGGTTTTGTTTTCTTTTGGATTAAGAAGTCAGTTCATTAACCTACATAAACATATTCAAAGCTTTAACTACTTATTGTAATACACCCTTGATTGTAACTAACTATACGAAAGCGAGGTCTACCTAATTATAAAGTGATACATATAAAAATAAACGAAAAATTTAGTTGGTAGCATGAAGAAATATGTCGTATTATGAAACCCCAAGACCAAGTCAGCAACTTTACAGTAGGCAATACGATTTCTTAATCCTTAGTTCCATGCTTTCTAAAGTTTGCTTTGATATCAAGTAATATTATTAAACATTTTTCGCATGAATTAAGTAGTGTTACATTTGATTTACAATATTCCATCAAGCATATAAAGTCAGAAATATATTGTTCTTATGGTAGAGGAAGCAAATGATGAGGTAGGTTGAGATGCCTTTGGAGAATTGCGACCCTTCGATATGTCCATATACACAACCACACGCTTAAGCAAAGCTAGCATCTTGTTTGCTGTATTAGGTTTATGCAGAAAAGGGGGTTTGATTGAGAATTGATCGAATACTTTATGCAAAGATTAAGAGGAAGACACAGATCGATCGATTTTGTTGTCATTAGGTAGTACCAGTAACGCGTCTATATCGCCAACCTGTGTTTGCCAACCCTAATGCTCTCAATGGTACATATATAGATAGACATCCTCTTCCACACACTTGTCAAGTTAAAGGTGATCGATCGAGAATGTTTATGAGTATGCTAAACTTAATTGTTAAGGATGTCACTATAATATATCTCTCATATATTATGATCATGAGCATGTAGGGAAGATGATCTATGTAAAAGATTAACATCAATTCGATTTAATTTGAAATGTTCTTATGTATATATATCAGCTGCTTTTGTTCCAAGGTTAACGATATAGTGTTTTTACTCAATTACAAATTAAGAAGTTATCATTTGTTGTCTAAGTATCTTTCGTTGTTCAAAAGTTATCTTAGGAGCGTGTATAAATAGTAACACGAATTGAGGTTACTATATCTAATGACGGTTGCACGTTATAGCTTATGAGAGATATAGAGTCCACTTGATCGAACTAATTTACCCTTTTAAAGTTCTTAGTAAACCATTGCAACGAAAATAGCCCCTACTAATTAAGAAAAATGCCTTGTCCCGCTCTCTGGCTACACGACTCTGTCTCAGTAGTAGTTCTAAAACATAAATATTCAGAGAAGAGTTCTAAAAAACGGGACCCAGGGTTGCTTAGGTGCTGGAGGACAAGTCATTGTTTCAATTTCTCCCAAATCACCCTAGCTCTGTGCCGACGCAAAAATCGGCTGCCTAAACAACGTTAGGACAGCCTAATTTGTTTTTTTAATTATAAAATATATAAAATTTTATAAAAAAAATTAGTAAAATTAAACACGAAAAACATAATATTTTATTTTAAAATCTAAATGAATGACATAATATTTATTATTATTATTAAGAACATTGTTATTTTATATTGTTTATATTTAAAATATTTTTACTATTTTAAAATATAAAAATGTTTTTTATATAATTGTAAATAACAACTAAGTGTCAAGAAGGAAGGAGACAAAACTACTGTCGCAGAAGAAGACGACCGCGTTTCGCGGCTTTTTTCATGAAATATGATGCCCCCATAATCCCAATCATCCCTGCCTCTGATTTTGTTGTCTTTTGGTGGATGGACATGCAGCATCGATCTCAGAGAGGAGAGGGCATTCTAGTCATTCCGTCCATGTCGGATAGCCGGAGCTAGAAACCAGCCCACGTGGGTAGGGGCTCGTCAAATCGGATTTGGCCTCCTGAACGGACCCCCACCCCCTCCCTCCCCGACGCCATGTGATGATTGGAATTTTTGTCTCCGAATGAATGATCCTTCGAAGAGTTTTGGATCCGTAGGGCATCATTTACCCTTTTATCGGATCTAAACCCGGTTCATGATGAGGCATATTTCGGGTTCACGCTCGTCAATACATGTAACAAACGAAAATATCATCCCGTCTCATCTTTAATCTGTCTTGCATGTATGCATGTGTTTGGCTCAACCCAAACAAGAAAAGGAAACATATCGTGGGAGTACATGCGCGTAGGGTTTCGCCATAGAAAGCTTCTCGTGGTGTTATTGATTCCATGGAAGGCCACAGAACACGAACACGAAGGAAACGTCAAAATACGTGTACAGAGCCGAGTCAAGTTGCTGCAGTGGTTATGATGCACAGTAAGGGCCACGACATAATCTGCATGGGAATTCATTTTGATTGGGAGAGGCCTGTTCATCTGTATGTGTTTCTGAAAATGAATAAGGGTTTATCGTGAGTGAGTACTAATATATGCAGTGGCGGATCAGGATTTAGATATGTGGTGGACTTTAATTTTGGTCTAAGGCCAAAAAAATTTAAAGGATGAAACGAAATTCAACATCAATCGGTAGCATTAATTAACAAAAATCCAACATCAATAGGCAGTATTCGGCAATATCAAACCCATAGGTCATTCAAAATCAGTAGACAAAGTAAAGAGACAAACCTGAGAGCTGAGAAGTGGAGAACCAGTGAAAATAACGGGAATCCAACCAGTGCTCAAAGCTTGAAACCATCATCAAATTTCTGAAAATTAGATGTCTACATTAACGGCGCAACTCTGGTGTTAGTCACCACCAGAACTCTCTTTCCATGAACATGTCTACATTGATATAAAAACCAAACCATAAAAACTAACACAACCCCGAATCCACACTATCCAATCCACTCACTCAAGTACAGTTTCAATCTTTACTTTAAAATTCAATCATTTCTTTCATGATCAACAATAAGATACTTCTCTATTATTAAAGCTAATCACTCCAACTAATAAAAACGCAGTAAAAATAAATAGTATTTTGATAGAAACAGTTAATCACTATATAACACAGTAACTAATCAAAGAGAATTTCAGAATTAAAACCTTTGGAGAAGCTCGGGTTGATTAAGAAGTTCGGATCTAGTGTAAATCGGGTAGCTCCGATCACCCAACCCGACCTCAAGTTGAGAGGATCAGAGATCAGAGAGGCTGTGTGCCTGTGTCGATCTGTGACTGTGAGGGCTGAGAAGGCTGTCAGAAAGAGTTGGGAACTTCACTGTCTCGCTCTCTAGTTGAGAGGATGACTGGATGAGAGATCAAAGATGGCTGTGTCGATCGATCTGTGAGGAGAGAACTGAGGAGGCTCAGAGGCTGTCGAGAAGATAACTGGGTTGGCCGGTTGGGCTTAGTTCTTAACTAATATATATATATATATATATATATATATATATATTTATTGTAACTAGTGCTCGCTAATCATTATGATTTGTGATGCTCATGTTGCATGTGGGAGTTGGATATGAGCAAATGGAATTTGTAATGTGCTCTAACATATATTATCACTATTATAACACTGGTTATGGTATTAGCACGGGAGATGTGATTTTTTTGATCGAAAAATTGTAAAGTACATGAATGCTGAAAACATAATAGTTTCTTATAGCTACTCAGTAAACAAACAGAAGCATACGACCAGATTAGAGACATGGCATGTGATGCCTGCAGAAATCTCAAATTTAATAGCACGTCACTAGCCACCATCCAAAACAGTGTTCATCCAAAACAGTGTTCATTCTGGAGCTTACTAGAAGTCTAGAACCTCTGAACCTATCGACCTCTATAGGAGGCGAGTACTCTAGAGGCTAGAAGGAGATGGAGCTCCATCTGAACTGAGATGGGATATAGATTTTTAGCAGCATATGAGAGCACGAAACTAATGGGATCGAAGAGGTGTACCTGCGGACCATTTTTGATCGAGGTGGAAAAAATATGGAGGTATATACATACAAGTGACCGATGGTGAATGATAGTGATATAATCTACTGTTACTAGGAATGGATTGGATTCGGCGAGTCCAAAACCCTCCTTTACCTTATAAACCTATTAACATTATATATAAATTAGACCATGCATGTGTTATAGATTTTTGGTTTTCTTTTGTATCTTGGTTACAAGACGGGATAGACCGACAGAGGGAGTCGAACTTAGAGTGTGATGATGAATATAGTTACTCTTTTAATTAGTTAACCCTGCAGGCCAATTCATGGTAGCAAATACACAACCAGCTGCAGGGAGGAACCTAGCTAGGTGCTTAATTAGATGCAAGATGCTCGAGGAGAATATATATTGTTCAACTAATTTTGTTGACTAAACGTGGCAAGCTTGCATCAAAATTTTACTTTGCATCAATTGTTATGATGGAGTCTATGAAAAAGAAAAATCTGCATACGAAACAAGTATTAACACCATTTTGTCGCCCCTCTCTTTCTGGGCGAGGGTGTTCGGAGTTTGGTTGGTGTTGTAGCTAGGGTGGTATTGGTCACCCCTTCTCTTTTGGGTGAGGGTCGGAGTTTTGGTATGATGATGTTGTCGTGTCGTTGGAAAAGTCATGGTTATAGTGTCGTTTTCAGAGATTATTTTAATGTCGGTTAGGTCTTATGGTCAATGTAACGGGGAGACTACCTGTACATATATGCTGGTAAGTTTGACATGTAATGTTTGAAAGGGTTTGTTTTTTAGATTGACTGTATGGATATATCGAGATTTCTGGACTAGGTTAGGTTACAGTTGAATCCCTATTGATATCGGTTCTTGCCCACTGTAATCGCTGTTGTTTCGGATAGGTAGGAAAGATATCTCTCATAGTTGTAATATGTATTCCTGTTAATGAAATTATTGATATTATTTCTAAAAAACACCATTTTGATAATCAGATTACAAACGGTAATGCATGGTTTGCACCGCTATGTATACATCAAGTGTATACAAATTTTCATGTATACATAGTTTTTCTATTCGGAAAGTGTCGAGAAAATGACCTTAATTTCCATCGTATATAATTCAACATTTTGCTTCAGGTATTGTTAGATATGCTATCATTGAGTTTGCAATGTATATATTTAGTCACTCTTAATGCATGTATCTTATGATGGAAAATGAGGTCTGCTTCAGTACTTGCTTGGTATTTATAACTTTATACGGATATAGCCAGCCATCCAAAACCAGCTTCATGAAATGACACCATGGCCGGCATAGCCTCTCTTACATCAGATGTTGGAAGCTACTAAATCTAAATGTGCTTGTTGGGTATTAACAAGGCATGCAGCACCATGTAGTGATAATATCTTCTAGCTCGAGTAACAGCACCTGTAGGGGTATGTAGCTTCACCCCAGATTTGGCAGTAGCTGCATGCAATGTTAAATATTATCCACTCCAAGTTGCCCTAATATTTGATATGACGTGAAAACCAGTAGATGATTTAATATAATATCTGCATTTTGAGGAGCTGAGGATAAGCACACGCAGAGATATGGAGCAAGACAGCAGATGGAGCAAGACAGCAAGTCATTCCATGCCCTGCAAGAAGTAACAGACTGGATAAGATTGATCAAATCAGACAGAGACAACATGCCGCTAATGCTGGGCAAACCCTAGCCGTGAGTCTCCTCTCTCTATTGGCTCCGTCGTTGATCAAACATCACCATAATGGTGTTCTGTTTTGGTCGGCGGGCGAATGATGAGGACCGGAGTTGGAGAATGTTGCCTACAGACTCAATCATAGGCATACGTGCGGGTCCATACGAAATGGAAGTCTTAGATCATTCTTTGGATTTGAAGCGACCCAGTGGAGATCGTGAAGACCAAATATCCGGCCAGCAAAGTCTCTTCTCTCTCGAAAAAATACCCCAAGCTCCTTCTTCTGTCCCTAGCACACCAACTAGTCTTCTCATCTTTTTCCGACGGCAATCTCAGGCGATAGTCTGGTTTTGGTTGGCTTTATGGCTTTGTCGACATCGGGATTTACTGCCGGATGAGAATTCCTACATCTCTTTTAATCTCTTAAAAGGTATTGACTCGAGGGTGGAGAGTTCGATTCCAGATTTCTTTTTGGGTTTGTGCAGGTTGTTGGGATGTGTGTTGTTATCGTTTTCAATCATTGTGGCGACGAATGGTCGCAGTGGTTTTCTGCAAGTTGGTGGCGACAGAGGCAGGTGATGGTGGAGGAAACAGATCTTGGGTCTTCTCTATTGGACCTTGAGCTGGGCCTATTCATTATTTTGGTTGTTAATTAGTTTGTTTTATTTTTGGGTCGTCTCTCATCTTTTGAGAGAGGATTTAGGGATTTAGTAGGGTGGTGTTGGTCGTCTTTTCTCTTTTGGGCAAGGGTTAGGGTTTTGGTACAGAGGTGTTGTTATGTATTGGGATGAGTCATGTTTTGGTGTCGTTTCTAAGGACTATTTTAATATCGGTTAGGTCTTTTTGTCAATGTAATGGGGAGGTTACCTGTACATATATGCTGGTAGTTTTGGCTTTTAGTGTTTGAAATGGTTATTTCTTGAGGTTGGCTGTAAGGATGTATCGATACTTCTGGATTAGGTTTAGGTACGATTAAACCCCTATCGGTTCTTGTCCACTGTAACCGCTGGTGTTTCGATAGATAAGGTGGAGAGTGAGAAATTTATTTTCACCATGCATTCCTGATTAATGAAATGCTTGATATTTTTTCTCAAAAAGGGTGGAGATTGTGAAGAAATCTTCATGGATTTTGGCCCAATTCTTTTGTTAACTTTTGGGCCAATATCGACAACAACGAAGGATTAATCAAGATGACGAATACCAAGAATCCTAAATTTCTTTTAGCAAACTACAATTTAGTTATCAACAAAATTTCAGTTTACAAATACATCATTTAGACAATACCATACACTTTTAAGGACATAAATTAACAAATTATGACAAATTGATGTGCACATGTCATCTGTCACTAAGTATTTTACCAAACTACCCTCATTACAATTCATTGTCACTGCCGAAATAGATAGTCGTTGCTGCTACTGATTCGGGTGGTCGTAGATGACACTGACTTGGATGCAGTAGCATCCCTAAACATGACCATACAGTAGCAGCCTGCAGCCCTAAGCACGATTGCACAGTAGCAGTCCGCAGCCCCACCACTCAGTAGCAAAACGACGCAGTACGATACAGTAACAGTCCTAAGCACGATCAAGCAGTAGCAGCCCACAACCCCACTGTGTAATAGCACGTCTCCCTCATCGTTGAGTCCACCCAAAGAATCAAGAATAAATTATATTCAATTTGAAATCGAAAATATAAAGGAAACAATAGCATCATGTCTTGATCGAACCTTGGAGCAATTTCAAACGTCGAGCCTGATTCCTCTTCACATTCGATTTGTCATGGCCTTCGACCCTGCCTCATTGCCAACTTTGACTACCTCAAATGTGTCGTCGAAGACCTCGTTTCTCACCGCAGACCTCCAAATTCTTCTCCCTCGACGATGTCGAGGCAGTAGCAGCGTCGTCATAAGGCAGTAGCAGCGTCATTGTCTAGGCAGTAACAACAACGATTGCAGATGAGATCAGAGATTGAAAAACGAGGATGGGATCAGAGATGAAGAACGAGGATATAAGTCGAATACGAGTGAGATTGGAGATTGAAGAAAGAGGTTGAAGTCGTCTTCAACGTTTAGGCTCGAACTGTGGTGGGATGGTGGTCATGATTCCGGAGAGAGAGAGGAATCAAATATGAAAAAGACGAGGTGGAAGAGAGAGGAAGGTTGAAAGCCATTATTGTCAATTAATATGTGAAACTTGGATCAGACCTGATGCTATATAAGTTTTGGGCTTAGACTCATGGTGTAATTTGTATATCAAATTATGAAGAAAATGAGGTTTTTATGTTCGCAAATTTAGTTAATTCCTTCTTCCTTATATGTAGTTCTGAAAATTTCTTTCTCATCAAATAACACTAGATAACTATATATTGGATTAGTATCCTCTCCTTGTCTAACTAATGTCCTTGTTATCCTCAGCTTTTAATCCTAGCCGTCTATAAGAAATCCAAGGGTCTCTGATAGGACACATCAGCAAAATGTACATTAAATGCAAAATTTCAGGATTTCAACGTTAACACAACTTTAACGCCGTTTATAACTTCCGTTTGCTTTAACCAAATTGCAAGAGACCACAGATTTTGATGTGAATCAAACTCATGATCTATCCAAAGTAGTCCTAAATCACTTCCAAACATGATAGATAATTGTGCTTGAAAACTGCGATTAAATATTTCACCGATATCATTTACCAACACATTAATAGGACCGGAGAATAAATTGGGAATGATCGATTCCAAAATAGATCTCATTACTATTGGGCCATAAATGTAGCTCAACTGTCCAATTCTATTCCGAAACATAGTACACAGGCCCACACCGACAGCTTTCCCTCCAACGAAACAAACGCAGTTTCGCTTCAAGGTAGTTGACTAGTTTACCATATTTTAGGGCGACGTCAACCCATAAACTCCACTAACCTCACAGACGTCTCTCTGTTTCTCTTCCCCCTCATATATTAAACCTCTTCGATTCTCTTACAGTTATGTCTTCTCCCGAAAGCCTCCACAACCCCCTCAACGATTTGGTTGTTTTTCTCGTTTCTTCTGTGGCATATATATATCACAATTTCTTCTACATCTTCGAGAAATAACTCACTAATGGCTTTGAAACCGACCTCGGCTGTTTTGGCCATGTCGGCATTTCTGGCTTTGGCTTTGCTTGTTTCATGTAAACCTAACCTCATCCCGGAGAATGAGGCCGATCTCGATGCCTGGATCGTTCAAAACATGAGGGAGTACGACGAGCGCAAGGCCAAGCTCAATACGAGGAGCGACGTCCCCAGCACGCGCTTTGATACAGAGCTGGCCACCGCTGAGGATTCAGCGAGAGTCATAAGGGTGAAGAAGGACGGCACCGGAGACTTTAAGACGGTGACGGACGCCGTGAAGACCATTCCTACCGGGAACAAGCAGCGCGTGGTGGTGTGGATTGGCGGGGGAGTGTATAGAGAGAAGATTCTGGTGGACATGTCGAAACCCTACGTGACGTTTTATGGGGATAAGAATGATATGCCGTCGATCACTTACGACGGCACCGCGGCGGTGTACGGGACATGGAACAGTGCCACTGTGGCGGTGGAGGCCGATTATTTCATGGCCGTGAATATAGCGTTCGTGGTGAGTAGTAGTGAAGCGTTAATTACGTGCATTATATGATTACCGTTTTGTCTATAACTTTCCTTAAATTTGATGTCGTTTCGTGTTTTAGCCTTGCATATATTCTGCATGTGCGTGATCTCATTTCACATTCTCTTTGCTCTTCTAATTTGTTAGCTTTCTTCAAGATCAAACCCTAGCAAAAATGCCAAGCATGTCATTTTGTGTGGTTTAGAGGGTCAGGGATGACCTCATCAGGGAATGGGAGTCTTAGAAATGATGGACTTTAACCTATATGATAGTCATGGTGTTATTCATTCCCTTTACAATTAAACACAAGTTGATGCATTCACCAATGCACTTACCTTATGTAGACAATAATACACCACTGAATCTTGATTTCGTCATATCGTATCATTCGTATGGATCTCGTATACCTTAGTTGTTTCCCATCAGATCAAATCAAATAATCCCGTCAATCTTTGTCATGTCTTAATCGTCTCCATGAACCTTGGTGTTCTTTAGTTACTATTGCACAAGTAGATTTGACTCTTAGGCTTAGTTTGAGATTGTTGCAGGTTTTTTAAAAATTTACTTATGTTGTACTCTGAATATAATCATAAGTGAATTAAAACAGTAAATTGTTTGGTAAATAGTATTTTTAAAAATGTTGTCAAAACATAAAATGATTTTTGTGTGTTTTTATTTACAGCACTTTTTAAAAGCAACTTGGATGCTACTTCTAAAATCTGCTTCTAATGACCTGTAATTTTCAGAAAAGAAAAACAATTTTCATTTGATTTACCAAACCCAATAAAATCAAAAAATTTGGATAGAAGCTGATTTTTAAAAAGCGAATCTGTATCAAACTAAGTCTTAGTGTCACTGTATATCACCATTTTGAAGACAATAAGTACTTGGTAGTATAGAACATTAGACCGTGTGACCTTAAAGCTAATTATACGTATTCAACTTGTTATATACTACTTGTCATAAATTTTGAGAAACATTATTGAATTTCGTTTGTTTCGATGCTTGTTTATGTAGAACTCAGCTCCTATGCCGGACGGGAAAAGGAATGATGCACAGGCGGTGGCGATGAGAATATCAGGGGACAAGGCAGCTTTCTACAACTGCAGGTTCATTGGATTTCAGGACACCTTATGTGACGATAAGGGAAAACATTTCTTCAAGGATTGCTTCATCCAAGGCACTGTTGATTTCATCTTTGGCAATGGAAAATCCCTCTACTTGGTACACACATAGCTATACTGATTATATCTTCTTTTACTAGATACTGTACATGAAGAAGGTGTAATGTTAACATGATAATATGTAATTGATATTGTAGAGAAATACCCTAAATTCTGTCGCGAATGGAGTTGGGGTGATCACGGCACACGGTAGAACAGAAGCGCAGGACGATACCGGATTTTCGTTCGTGTATTGCGTCATAAATGGGACAGGTGACACTTTGCTAGGGCGTGCTTGGAGGGGAAGAGCAAGAGTTGTGTTTTCCTACACATACATGGGGAACCTTGTCGACAGAAAAGGGTGGTCCGACTACAACGACAATGCGCGTGCCAAGTACGTTCATTTCTATATTTTCATAATCTGATTAGTAGAAGTATGTAAAATGAAATGGTTGATGATCGATCATAATGTTTATATATTGTTCACTTGCAGCACTGTGTATTATGGAGAGTACAAGTGTTCTGGACCGGGTTCAAGCTCCAACGAACGAGTCAAGTATGCAAAGATGCTGAGCGATGTAGAAGCAAAACCCTTCATTAGCTTGACCTTCATCCAAGGAACGAAATGGGTTCTTCCCCCTCCCAACCTCTAGTGAAATAATAACTAGTTACCTAACGACGATCGATAGGGAAATGCTAGCCATACTGATGTAAAATAAGGAAAACTGAAGCTGCGCGCTAGATTTGTTCTTTGGTTGGAATTTACTCAGCATGTATGTATGTACGTAGCTTAAGTTTGTAATGGTTCTGCGTAGTGGCATTAAAGTTGGAAGCTAAGTTCATTGTTTAACTTGGATTTGTTAAGCACATACAAGTCAGATGAAGCCAAGTGATTATTGGGTTGCAGGACACCCTCTTCTTCGGTGGTTTGGTTTAAATTTTCAATAAGATAATTAATATATTTCTTCTATATCGGATTCGCCATTAGAAAAAGGGTAAAAAAGATCAATAAGGAAAAAATCCCTGCCTCAAAGGTTTCAATTAGGGTTTGCAAAATGAGAGTCATCAAGCTACGTCTGCCTTGAGAAGCAAGTCACTAACTAGGCCTACCATTAACTTTTACGCAGGATATTGATTAAGTTAATTATTTTAGCTGTAAACGTCGAAAAAAAATCGCTGTCATTTGGGTCTCCCACCAAAGCCCAAAGGACCAATCTTCAGTACTGTAAATCTGCCATGCATGGAGGGAATTCAAGTTTAATCCCCACAGTTTAATCTCGGACACACTCCTTCCTTGAGGTAGGTTGTTGCATAAGACTACAAATCTGCCTTTAGATTTGGTCCTTCACATGATCAATATACAGATAACTTGCAATTGGTATAGGATATTCAATAATACCAACCGAAAGAACAAATTACTTTCTGAATTGAGAGATTATTGTGTTCCTGGAACCATGTGCTGGAACACTTGGTACATGAAGATGAAGGCCATTATATATGGGACTTGAAGCTTAAGCATGTGCCATAGTTTTAAAAAAACGAAGAAAGAATCTGTTGCATGATGTTGAAGATCTCATTCTGCTATGAACTCGATTCAGGCCTCATCAAGGTATGTTTATAATTGCACTTGAGAAATAAGCAAAGAAATCTCTTTCGGTCAGAAGCTGTAGATTAATATAAATATATAAGTGCTGGAGGGACAAATATATAAATATCAGATTGTAGTTTATACATAACACCATTCTGTATCGCCAAATTATAGGCAACAGAAACACACACCTGAATCCACTCTAACTAAAAGGTCTTCCTAATTGTTTGTTAATGACGAAAAACGGAAAAGAAAAGAAAAATAGAGAGAACAAAAGATGTCTGCACACAAGGAGATACCCTGCCTTACAACAGAAAACCAGCCCTAAAATTCTGGATCACTAAAAACCAATATCAGCATATATAATTACTTACTCTTCTGCTTCCTCACACAATTTCCATGCTCCAGCTGCAAAAAAACAACAAAAAATTGGGAATGTCATCGGAGCTCATTTTCTCACGTTGAAATATGAGACCAATAATTCAATATGATGATGTTATGATGTCTAACTAGTTACCTGGGGTGTCATTGGGTGAGCTTCATGATGGTTCTCCATGCACTTCAAGAGGTACTTGAAGGTCTCTGTCTCGCAAGGAATTGTGAGCCCCCCGCTATGA
The DNA here is from genome assembly GCA_951800085.1 of Comarum palustre. Classification (NCBI taxonomy): domain Eukaryota; kingdom Viridiplantae; phylum Streptophyta; class Magnoliopsida; order Rosales; family Rosaceae; genus Comarum; species Comarum palustre. The sequence goes on along the minus strand of OX637588.1, from coordinate 4,532,412 downwards.
TCAAATCCAAACTCCTCTTCAGCCTTCTCCAGCAAAACTTTGAAAAGGTTGTGACTAAGGTAACTTGTGCGAATGATGAACCTCCGAAGCTCCGGTCCAACATAAACCGCCAAATACCCTTCCGGGACATCAGGTGGCAGCTCGGGGCTTGCGCATGATTCCTCGTCTGAATCACAAGCAATGGCACTTGTGAGCCTCCTACTAATTGCCGGTGAAAGTGTTCCTCGCGATAAGGGACGGTTTCCCCCAGAAAGGGTACTATGACTAGGACTGCCCATTGTCACCCTTCGACCAGAATGGGATCGAGAACGGGGACTAGTGCCCCGTTTTCGGGGGCTATTCCCTTTCGAGCCTAATGTAACAGATTGCCATTTCTGCAGGATTTCCTTGAACTTGACAATCTGCCTAATTCCAGTCAACTTGCTGCTACCATGATGGTGATGATGCTCATCCATTGTTAGATTTATCACAATCTTTGAAACAATCCCAAGCAAGGTCTCATCAGATCTTCCACTACATAAATATTTGTAATCATCATTGTCAATAGTTGTACCGAAATCTAAAATTTCAGATCCAAGTTCCTTATTGTACAACCTTCAACAAACTGATTCATTGTATCATAATCAAATCAAAATGAACTGAAAAACCAACATGGGATATCTTATACAACATTTGGGCTCACTTTTTCTTCTTTGGCTAAGATATGAGTCAGATCAACATGAGATTTTAACTAAATTAAAACAAAATCCATAGTTTCCTGTCAGATGAAAATTTTAATGAATTGGGATTACCATACCATCAAATCAAGGCATATATTTAACCAGAGATGAAATCTTTAACAGAACAAATATAAAATAGGACCATGCAAGAAAGACATAGAAGATTACAAATCCCAACATTATTACAAACATGAAGAAACGATACATAATGGAAATGGGGGTACCTGAGGATTGAGGAGGGAGGAGGACATCAGCAGCAAACCCGATGAAGGAAGTCCATGGAGCTTCGGAAGGAGAATTCCGAGCGAGAGAGCTCACCCTTCGGAGAGAAACAGAGATATTTTTTTGTTCTGTTTTTTCTTTCAGAGGAAAAAATTGCTAAAATATTAAAAATAAGAATATGATGCAGAGCTGAAAATGGAGATTAGATGGATGATGTGTTTGACTGTTTGTAATTCACTGATAAATTTTCGGAGTCTCACCTCCGGTTTCGGAGGCACACTCTGTTTTTTCGGTTTTCTCTGGCAGCCAAACAAAACCAACGGCCCCGACGTAAATCAAATCAAAGATTGTGAGAGACCCCAAAATGCATTTGGTTCTATGAATCAAAAGCAAAAGGAAATACGAATATATGGAAAAATATTTATGTTGGTCAGTTGGTGAGGTAGAGAATGAAGGTGCTTTGGTGAGGACGAAGATACAGGGGAGGAGGGTATCCATAGGGAGAACTTGGATTTTAAATTTGGAAAAAGTATAAATTTACGCGTCGTGGGCTTGCTTTGTTGGTTTGGGTCCACGTGCTTTTACCGGAATCTCCACAGCCCACGTCCTTTGCCAAGTCATTACCTCTTCATTTTTTCTTTTTCTTTGAACGTCGCTAAATGTACCACTAAATGTATAAGTAGATCTAGGCCTCATCATTTGATATTTCGATCCTAAGCCGTCATACCCTTTACAGTCGAAGTCCTACCTGACCCGACATTAGGATGGGTCGGCCTTAGCCTTTTTCGAGTAGGATAGGGTAAGGGTTGAGCAAATGAAACCCGATCCTACCCTAATGAGCCATTTAGGACCGAACTCGGCCCGATCCGAACCTAAAAGCCAGATTTTTAGGCCCTAATAATTTTTTATTTTTTGTATTGTTTTAATATGTTTCTTTTTAGATACAATACAACTATTCTTCACTTTTGTAGTTGATTTGCTAGCTTTGTTCTTTTGATTTCATTTTGTTTTGTTGATTAACGATTGTATTTTGATGATTTAGAGCATTAGTTTGTGAGATATACGAGTATAACCACTTAGTTTATATATAGTTTTCTTAAATTAAGTATAATGTGTATGCATGCATGTTAAATATAACCTAAAAAATAAGGTTCATTACATATAATTCTAAAGCTAAATTGTGAGAAAAAAATAACAAACTCATCTCGGCCCTATTTAGCCCTAACGAAATGGGCAGCTAGGGCGGGCTAAGGCTTACATATTCAAGCATCGGCCATACCCTATCCGGCCCTAAATTTTGTTAAATTTGACCGAGCCCTACCTTACTCTATCTTAAGCCCTGTACTTTCGGAGACTTATTTTCTGCGATCTATTCATAATCAGGGTGTTTCTAAATCAAATAATACTGTGTTAGGAGTCATAAAGTCAACTTTTTTGTTAACTTTAATTGTAGCTTAAGTTAGCTAATATGTGTTTACGTTAATGCATGCTTAGTATGGTAGTGTCCTACAGCTCAGCTGTACGTGTCCTACTTATAGTGGTCATGTTCTCATATATATATATATATATATATATATATATCATATATGTATGTGATAGCTCAGCTAGGGTGAGAAGGCTACACACTATTACTCAGAAACTATTCAAGGTTCCTACCTTCAATCGAAAGGTCTAATCTTCTACACTTTTTTCAATTCTAAAGCTTAAATCTTTATTCTATGATGTTACCAGAGCCTTGTTCTGATCTGTGGACATATATTTATGATTGAATCATCTTGCTTTAGCTAAAGTTGCTTTCTACTATCACATCATTCAGATCTGAGAAAAAGAAGTTTATTATTAGTGGTGTTTATTCATATATCTGGAAGCTTAGCTCCTGTCTTCATCACGCTTTAGCTAAAGTCACTATCTGCTATCACATCATTCAGATCTGGAAAATATTAGTTGTGTTACTTATATATCTGGAAGCTAAGCTCTGTTTTTTTTATATTCCCGCTGAAGAAAATTAATCAAAGTTTATACTTTTGACTCAAGTAAAAAGAAGTTCAGTGTTATCTGTGCCTGTGAAAGATTCAAGTTGCATGTTCATCAATTTTCTATATAGATCTGTCATGTTCATCAAAGATTGTGACTTTGTGCCTAGATCTGAGTCTCGCATACCTACTCAGTACACCTATATATAGATCTGACCTGTTACTGATCTAATCTCTTTAGAGACAACCCTTTGGGTTGGTTATATTATATTATTGTGTTACTGATTAATATTGGTGAAAGATTGCATCTTTGTGTGCTAAGATGACTGGCACAGCTTCAGCTACCCATAGCCAACCTGTTGGTTCCTACATGTCATCTCAGAATCAAATCTCTGTGATTCTCCCAAACACAATTCTTGATGAGTCAAACTACACGGCTTGGTTGTTCAGGCTTGAAAATTTTCTAGGGAGTCTGGACCTTCTTGGACATGTGGATGGGTCAGAGTATTGCCCTCCACAAGTCATTCAAGCTTCTGATGGTACCACTCATGTGCCAAATGCTGAATTTTTGAGATGGAAAGTTCAGGACAGAAACATCATGAATATGATAGCCCAAACTCTGAGCCCGGTGCCATGAAGAGTGTTGTTGGTAGCAAAACCTCTAAGGAACTATGGGAGAATCTAAGGATGAAATATGCTGCTCGAAACAGGCAAAATATTCTGCAACTGAAGTCTACCTTACAGAACCTGACTAAAGGGAGTGATGACATTGAAACATATCTGGACAAAGTCAAGGTGGCCAGGGATGCTCTCACAACTGTGGGAGTAGATGTGGATGATGAAGACATAGTAGTCACTGTTCTGAGAGGGCTTCCTGCAGAATTTGCTGCCATCAAGACGGTTATTAGAGCTCAGCTTGTGAGCTGCTCCTTGGGAGAACTGAAGACTCTTGAAAGCTGCAGAGATTGACATTGAAACTGAAAATCAATTCTCAGCTCCTCTTACTGCCATGGTAGCTCAAAACAACACTTCTCCTTTGCAAGGTGGAAGCCGCTCTCAGACAGTAACTGGAAGCTCCTCAAGTGCCAATCAGTTGGTTAATGTTCCAACTCCTTCTCAGACCATAATCTCTGGGGCTCCAATGCAGCACAATTCTCAGACTCCAAGTGTTCCACCTGGATTTTCTCCAATCATACCTTCACAAGTATCCATGCACTCCACTCCATTTCAAGCTGAGACTCACACGCAGCAGTCCTTCTATTCAATCCCTCCTTGCAAGTTGCAACACTGACTTCATAGCTATGCAAGCTCCTCAGCCTCAGTTCAATGGATTCTATGCTGGAAGGAACAACAGTAACAGGTCTTTCAACAATGGACCTCAGAGGTTCAATAATGGAGAGAACAGAAACTTGTCTGCTGGAATCACCATGGGACACAATGGAGGCTTCATCAACAACTCTGGCAACAACTCCATTACTTGTCAAATTTGCAACAGACCAGGCCATGGAGCCAGAACTTGCAGGTCACTATCTATGCAAGGAGGCTTCAATCCAAACTTCAGAAACAATGGTGGCTGTGTCTGTTGTGGGAGGAACCAGAGTTGAAAGGGGCTATTATCTGTTTGGCTTTCCTGATCAACAAGAGAACCACAATGGAGCCACTGCCATGCTTGCTGCAACCAACAATGCACCACAGTTTTGGTTAGCTGACGCTGGTGCAACTAATCATATGACCAGCTCTGCTCAAGCCTTGACCAATGTCTCTCCTTACACTGCTTCTGACTCGGTGCAAATTGGTAATGGCTCTCAGCTTCCCATTACACACACAGGAACCTCAATACTTGGTCAGCTCAAATTGGACAATGTGTTGTTGATTCCTGAATTAGCTGCTCACCTCCTTTCCATTTATCAACTTTGCAAGCAAAATAACTGTTTAGTATGGTTTGATGAATTTATGTTTGTGATTCAGGACAAGGTGTTGGGTAAGGTTCTCTTTGAAGGGCTGAGTAAGCAAGGGCTATACCCCATTCCTTTTGATCTGCCATTGAACAAATCAGACACCAGCACTTCAACAGCCTTGACTTCATCCTCTACAGCTCATTCTTCATGTTTTGTTGGGAAGTTAGTTGAGAATGGTCTTTGGCATCAGAGGTTCGGGCATCTATCTAATGAAGTAGTTAAAGCTATGCTCAATAAATGTAATATTCAGTGTGTAGTTGACTCTGAACAAGTTGTGTGAACCATGTTTGCTTGGGAAATTTGAGAGACTTTCATTTTCTAAATCTCAACACAGAAGCCTTGTCCCATTTGAGCTTGTGCATTCTGATGTCTGCGGGCCTGCTCCTTAATTATATTTCAATTGATGGTTTTAGATACTTTGTGTTGTTTATTGTAGACTGCACCAGGTTCACATAGATCTTTCCTATGAAAACTAGAGATGAAATTCTTGGCTACTTCAAATCTCTGAATGTCATTGTTGCAACTCAGTTTTCATAAAAAATTAAATGTTTTAGGAATGACGGTGAAGGTGAGTATATCGGGAACAGATTCAAAGAATTCATGAATGAGAATGGAATCATTCATCAAATCTCTTGCCCTTATACCCCCGAGCAGAATGGGGTTTCGGAAAGGTAAAATAGGCACATTAGAGAAACAACAGTAATTCTTCTTCAACAAGCCTCTCTTCCAGCTCAATTTTGGCATCTGCAATTGTGTAACTCTATTCCTCCTGTGGATGTTCTTAGGGTGTTTGGTTGCTCTTGCTACCCTCTTCTGATAAAAAAGAGCAACAAACTTCAACCTAAAACAGTGAAGTGTGCGTTTGTGGGGTTTGCTGCAGGATATAAAGGTTACATCTGCTTCTGTCCTACTACAAAGAAATACATCATCTCTAGACATGTCTACTTTTAAGAGTCCAGCTTTCCTAATGCAGACATCAAGGTCAAGTCTCAATTAGCTAGCTCTAGCACAAGACAAGTCATCACAATGCTACTGCTCACAATGAAGCCCCTTGCTTTACTCAGTTCCTTACTCAGCCCCCTAATCCAACAACTTGGTCCATCAGTTCTCCATGTGACTCTCTAACAGGTCAGTTCACTTTTTCCAACCCTGTCAATGACTCACATGATGGTGCCATTAATGCAGCTCAGTTTATTAATCAGTCTCAAGTAGAGTTGCCGATGATGACTTGCAGGACGATGATTGGCGTCGATATCTGGCTTGCACGACGATGATAGGAGAGAGAGAACGAATATGGGGGATGAGAATGAGAGGCCAACAGGTGTAAAGAAAAAGATAAGAATGGGTAAAACAGTAATTTTATTAAAAATAATTGAAATATGGTTAAGAAATCTATTTTCATTTAAATAGGCAATGAATCCTATAATTAGTAAGACATGGTTATTTATCTTTTTATTTACTATTTTAATAATTTCTGACCGATTTTTTATTTGGAAATGTGGGCTTTGTCCTAGCTTGCATCTCGTGTATCATGTTTGTTATAGGAAGGCGATGAGTTTCTGGTTTAGTCAAATGGTCACAATTTTCTATTGGTAAGAAGAAACTCAGTGTTACTAGTAATATTTTTCAATGGCAACATGGTAGGAAAACTGATAGACATAGTAACTTATAGCTCTGCATGAACATTGTCTTTCCGATATGTCGTCAACATTTTAAAGCAAATGAAGTAGCCAATGACGCACTCTTTGTTAAAAAATAGTGCTTACTATAATGCATAAGATTTAAAACTTCTGATATTATTTCGAGATGTTCAGGCAATATAAGGTTTAAACTTTATTTCTTTCCTTATATTTTACAGTTTCAATTAATGATTAAGACTTGAAGCGACCCATTTAGCCCTTACTCAAAAAAATATCAAGCTTCGTTGATTAGTTTACAGGAGGATGTATCGGCTTGCCTGTGTTACTTGGGCTTGAAGTCTCGCTGTGTTTGAGTTTGCTTGGTACAATTAGAGCGAAGCTTATATATGTCGGCAGATTAAGCCATGCATATTCGAACCATTGATTAGTATTTCATGATGAAATGTGATGAGGTCCGGTTCACGTAATGAGGCTAATGAATGAATCTCTCTCTCTGCCAAGTTAATCGACCTCAAGTTCCACAATCATATCTCTCAAATCTAGTTGTTAGGTCATATCAATTTGGAGGTTAATTCTCACTAGCTTCCAATCATCAGTGTCGACTAATGGACAACAGATCGATCGATGACGTTCATTTCTGCAGTTGATATCATACACAATTGAACGAAAGTGGATTTTCATTGGAAGCTTGACTTAACTGGAGGCACAGCTGAATAAAAATACTACATAATTCCTGCCAGCTTAATTAATCGATCAGCTCTTTATCGAGGATTAGGTCTTGCTTAGATGTTCACAGTCGACTACCAATGAGAAACCCACCGCCACCCAATAAGTTTTGATTTTGAATCCACCATTGTATGACAAGGATCGATAGCTAGATATTGTTGTAGCTTGTAATGTTGAAGTGCTTGATTTTCATACTAGTGTTCAGTATCTAGTTCAGATGTATCTTTTGGTGTGGATCTGTTTGTTTTGATAAGATTGGTGTGGATCTGTTTGAGCTAGGTTTCTGAAACAATTATTAGCTTATATATTCTGCGTTTAAAATGGATGAGATATGACTTTCAAATATATCTCGACCTCTTGGCTCTTGCAAATGCATTAAGATTTTGATCTTTGGAATAATCAAGTTTCTTATTTTGGTGGCATCAGTTCCTATCATCTCATTTGTGAAACTTACAACCATAGTGCCATGGATCGACATAGCGATCCACTTTTTCCCCCCAAAATTTAGTGGTCTTTTCGTTCGGCCTTGTGATGATGGAAACTCAGGACTTCCTGCGCAATATCTTGGGAGTTGGGACAGAGCCAATATTCTAGGATAGGATATATATGACCTATCTGGCAATTTTTCAGATTGAAACCTGGACAACAAGATCGATCAAAGAGAGCGAAAATTCTGTTATCGACTGTAGTCCATATGTATATCAGTCAAATTTGGTTTTTTTATTGTGAAAATTTTGTTATGGATTGCAGTTTATATGCACATCAAGTAAATATAGTTTTTTTTCTTCGTTTGGTTGTGTTTCATCGCTTCTCTGATTAAAAACATTTGTTGCAGAGACTTGTAACTGCTAAAAACCTTGTTGTAAAGGCCTGCAGCGGCTAAAAACAGGTTAGTTGTAATGGTGTCCATATAGGCTGCAGTCCATGCCATACGCTCCCAGAGATAGACCGAACACTGGTGGCATAGCCACTTTCTCCCGCAAAAGTTTCGTTATCTTGTGATGAAACTTCAGGACCTCCTGCGCAATATAGTTAAGTTGGGACGACAGAGCCAGCATTCTAGGATGACCTAGCTATCTGCAACTTACAGATTGAAACTTGGACTACAACAAGATCAAAGTGTCGTCCGACCACTGGTGGCTCACTGGCTCTCATTTAGTTGCTTCAACTCAAAGGATTTTAACAAGTGATCGAACTTAAATGATAATGAACTCATTAATTGCTAAGCCACATCTGTGTCACTGTCTTTAATCAAAACGTCCATGCATTGTAATAGTATCATCATCAAAATGAAAAACTACGTATATCTCTGGATTGACAGTGTTTCGATCGATCCGTCTTATTATCCCTTCTGGTTGATTGCTAGGTTTCACCGAATTGGCCAAACCCTAGCTTGCTTTTACTGCCTTTTGCTATTTGGTACATTATAATTTCCAGTACGAGGGTGGGAGTACAATTGCAGAAAACCTAAACCTGAGTTGAAAAAATAAAAAAGAGTGTACTTTGTTTCCTACAGCATTTGAAGTAGTACATCTGTACATGTAGCTCTCTTATTCCCATTTGAAGTAGAACTTACTCACCCAGGCTAGGAGTAGTAGTGACAACAAACTAGCTGCATTTGAAAGTAATATGCAACTTAAGTCAATGAGTTGGGTGGTCGATCAGTTTATTTCTATAAGCTGATGTTCGATTCATGATATAGTGTAATAATATTAATTTGTGGTGCATATGAATGAGAAAAAAAAGAAAGAACCCGTGAGCTATGCCTTTCAGAGGAGACATCACTAATTGATTAAGTAGCACGTAACTAATAATAATTCTAACTGGTTTATTAATTCTAACGGCAAGTTAAGCTAAACGTAAGCAAGTTAATTAACATCGACCATCTGACTTACCTGATGAGGAACATGCAGCTTCTAATCATGATTACGGTAATTATTAATTATTAATTATGTGAATTTACATTTACTTAATTCGTAGCTAATTGTTTGAGGATATATCTGGAGCAGGTAATAAACTGTACGTTACCCGAGACTATAGATATATACAGTGGCGGCCTTTGGCATGTGTCATACAGCCGCACACGGCTTTCAATTTTCAGGAGCCTCTAAAAAATAGTCATTTATCTGTTTTATAACAAAACTAATAGTATATTAACTGAAGTTGATATGACAAAATTGATTAATGTTTTTTGGCTCATCCTTCATAATCTCAGTTGGAGACCTACATCTTCCTTGTTTTTTGGTGATTTTCTCCCCATTTTTAGATTTTTCTCCCCTCCACGTCTTCTCAAATTCTTCCTCATTGTCGTATTTTTATGAGGTCATATTACTGTCATATCGTTTCATCTTAACCAATTTAATATTCCTATGAAAGAAAAAAAAAACCTAATCCCTAATTAAATTTTTCAAAAGATCTAATTCCATTCGTATTGAATCATATATTGATATATATATATATATATATATATATATATTTACAAAGGGAAATTCTAGCTCTCTTTCTTATAAAAGAAATCATTCTTGATCGATTTTTGTTGTTAACTTGTTATGCATATTTTTTTCATTTGTTCATACCTCTTTATCAATGATCAAAGAGATTTCTTGAATCATAAAATATTTCTTTTTCATGTGGAAATAGAGCAATACAGAAGGCTTGTTAGACTACACTTTCTTTGCTATTTTGTGATCATTAATTCATTCTTATTTTTCTGTTTTATTATATATTGATTTTTTTATCATTTTCTGTTCTTTGCTTGTAATTTGTTATATATTGAATGATTTAAATCATTGATCGTTTTAATGTTTTTATTATATATATATACACACACACACACACAAATGAATGCCTCACATAAGGAAGTTTTAGTCTGTTATGATTGTATTGTAGGTCTTTCATATTAAGCATACACAAAAATGCCACATTTAAACCAGATTTGTGTTCTAATACTAGTTTTTACATTCTTGTTTAATATTTAGTATTTGAAAAATCAGTCATTGGTCAACAAAGCTCACACATGTCTCTTTCGATTTTTCTTTACTTTCTTCACAAACAATATTATGTTATATTTTTGTGTAGAGCCACACTTGAAAATTCGCATAGGGCCTCCGATCACACAGGGCCGGCCCTGGATATATATAGGTAGATGTTTGGGACGGGGTTTGTCTTATATATATATGAAATAGATTAAGCATGTAAACTGTTAGATCAAATTTAAGAATACGATCAGACAATTCACGACTTGATGTATGTTATATTAGAATTTTCCAAACGTTTGAGGTTACTACGTACCCTTCCCTCCAGAATCCAGATCAATCACCAATTAATTTCAACTCTATTCCCCCTGCAACTCTGTAAGCATATATATGAAGACCTTATTATATATACGCCAGTCCGCCAACTCAGTCGATATACCACATTATATTATATTAATCTTCAAAGTCAAGTCTTATGTGTAATAATCAAACATTCGATTCGTATTTTAGTTCCCAGAAGAAAGGTGGCACAGGCTAGTTAGGTAGTCGATCTCGATGACCAAGTTACACACCACACCGGCCAAGGCCAAAGGAAAACAACACCTATGGATTCTAATGTTCGTCCTTGCTAGGCTACTTCTAAGTCTTTGACATTTCTTTTTTTTGAAAGGCACAGTGGAGGATCCAATAATTGAAATCGGGTATGACATAGAGTTTATATAGAAAAAAAACTCAAGGATGCGAGAGTAATTTATAGTTAACAAAAAAAACTAGACACGGGAGACATAATGAGTTTTATCACACGAGTATATGCTTACACGAAATAAGATTCATAAAACTCTAAATGTCACACAAAATAAATGAAATAATTATACATGTGAAAACAAAAGAAAATGTATAGAAGATGTAACTCACTCAACTAAATTGAACCCAAGTACCTAAAGCTTTGTTAATATAACAAAAACATAGCCTAAAACGATTACAAATATTTCTTACATAGCCTAAAGCCATAAAACAATATTTCTTTGTGAATATTAAATGAATTGATAAAGCTTTGTTGAATTGATGTATCAGATCGATGATTTAGCTAGCCGGAGTTACCATGTTGTTAGATTATGTTGGAATCACTAACCCTATTACCTGAGTTACCTTCATCTTGTGAGTGAGCGAGACTTAGGTTCAACAACTATCATCGTAATATTTATATTACAAACTAACTATATTTAATAATTTTTTTTCAGTCATCAACATATTAGATCCCCCCTAGAAAGGCATAATCTCAGTTTGAATTCTAATTTAGCTCATTTTTTAAGGGTTTGCAATCCGAAAGACCCAGCCTCACGTTTAAATTTTATTAATTTTAATTTTGCTCATACATAAACTACTAACAAACAAATACAAAATCACTCAGATTTTTGGGATATTATTTATGTATAGTTATATAGGAAACCGGAAGTTAGCTTCCTAGATCTATATATATACATGATGATACATCGTATAATAAGGAAAGAGAGCTAGGCTACCACCAAGAAGTCACCAGTCTGTATGTGTCTTCATGTACGTGAAGTCTAACTAGGTAGGAGTGGGAGACACGAACCTTATATAACTTAATATATTTCAACCCACTATTGTCTTCAACTGCGCGCACATAGTTTCTACCTTCTCGTATGAACTGTTTAGCATAATTATACGTATGTGTGTCGAAGGGAATAAGGTTCATGAAAATAATTGTTTGCGGATATCTTAATTTACTTTCCTGATTACTGTAATAACTGTACTCTTACAAGGAGAATAAATATGTACTTTCTTTTTGAAGGAGAATAACTATGTACTAGCTAGGTAGGTAGGTGTCTTTACTATGTACTAAGATTGACGTAGTACATATTGACAATGATATGTTTAATTAGCTGGACCGATTTTTCTTTAATTACCATAACTATTAATTGCAAAATAAAAAGAGGAAATACATGAACAATTAATTAAACTGCATGTGTGAAAGAAAAAGATATGTTATGAAAAATATACAAATATTCTGATCGTCCTCTCTTCAAAGCATAAAATAGATTTTTCAGTTGGTTAAGTATAAAAGTACGTAGTCTTAGCTAGGGTTTGGAAATGATCGATCGGTTTCTTCTTTGTGATCACTTCCTTTGATGATAATGGAGCTAGCTAGATCAATGTATATGCCGCTCATCATTTCGTCCAGTATTCAAAATCATTTTTCATCACATATAATAACAAGTATATAAGTTAATTAGTTTTTCTGAGTGAAATCATTTGATTTTCTTATAATAAAAATAATTAAAAAAATCATGCACCGTATATAGGCATAGTATACCATTGTTTTTTTTTATCAAATACACAATTAAGTTATAATACTGTTAGTCAAACTCATAACCTCTCACTTATTAAATAGAGACTATATATACCGTTAGACCAATCAATATTGGGCTAGTATTCCATTTTTTATCGAGTACTTCGTAAAATTGGGGTCCGAAACAAGTTTTTGTACCAAGTGTCTGATTATTAGCTAGGTATCAACCTACCCTTGTTAATACTCCTTTTGATATATATACATATATATATATATATATATATAGTCCTCTTCTAATGAGGGATCTATTTTCTTGACATATATGAGGGATCAAGGATTGCACCCACTTTTTTGATCACCAAATCATATCTTCACCGCCAATATCTAGATTTATATATGTAGATCATCTCTATAAAATTTAATCCAATTTGGTGATCGATAAGGTGTTCAAAACTCAGAATTAAAATTATACCGTTCATACTCCGAATTAAAATTATACGCATGAACGGTTCATATTTGGCATATTTGATGCGTCAATTGATTTCAGTTAGTTAACGATCACCAAATTGGATTAAATTTTACAGAAATGATCTACATATATGAATCTAAATATTGAATGTTAAAAATGTTGATATGTAATCGAAAAATTGATCTAATGTTTGTTCTCTCATATATATATATATATCAAAAAATAGATCCATTAATAAAAACGTCCTCATATATAGTCCCCTCAATATATATAGACACACACAGATGGATATATAATACTCGACGTTGAAACAGTCGTTTATATGGAAGTAGGTAACTCGATCGGAACCTCCCTGGATAGGAGTAGCAGCTAGCTAGGCATTTTGGTAATGAAAAAAAGGACACAACAAATTAAGTCAATGTATGATTAACTAATAATCATCATTGCTATTTGATATTTTGCAAGAAATGGATGTTTAATTTGGATTAATATTATTAATATGAAACTCCTCTTGATCATTCTCATAGGCTCAATTCCAACTCAAAATTTCGAACTAGTTCTTCACTTCTTCTTATTGCTAGTTGAGTTTTGAAACAATATGTTGAAAGCAGATATTGAATTTTTGATTTTCGAAGTCCTGTCACAAAAGTCTAAAAAGGATATAATTTATATACTACTCCGGCTTCATTGATCCATGCTTTAATCATAGTTCCATAACACATAATTAACTTGATTAAAGCTTTAGGAAAGCAGGCGAACTAGCTAGCTAATTCCATATATGCGTATAATAATATCCAGCACCAAGTGATGAGAAGTTGCAAACCTACCAATAATATAAAGTTAAGGATATAACTAAACATGAGACTTGAGAGAACAAGTCATAGTAATTAAGAAAGGTGAATATGCACGAATTAAATAAAAGAGACCACTTTTAAAGGTCGAACTGTGTGCGTTAAATAAATTTGAAATGTATGTTTAATCAACTAATTAAACTAGCTAGCGAATATATACTTGTCGATCAGTTATCCATTGAAGTTACATTTACAAGAAAAATAAAAGGAAGAAAAAAAGAGGCAAGCATGTTTTGGTGGATTATGTCAATACTCAATCGAGTTTTGAGGCTGACGGATCAACAACCTATACATTATTGGATCCTAAATTAAACCCTAATTAAACTACACTATCTTCCTGCCTGTTTCTTATATATAATGATCTGCTTAATTCCATGCGTGACTATTCATCTAGAATCGTCGGAAAATTAAGACATGAGAAAAAAATAACAAAATGATCGAGTGTGGTGAAAGTGTAATAGCAAAAATTAGCCGTATACATAATGCATGCATGACAAGATTAGTTTCAGTAAAAAAGAAAAAGTGTATTGCAAGAAATGTAAAATCTTTTCTTCCTTTTATGAGATTCACACACTTTCTCTCAAAAAACAAAAAAGAAAAAAGAAAAAAGAAAAATAGTTAACATGCAGTAATATTTTGTCTTCGAGAGCCAAGATTCCTCATATATAAGCTTGTCCAAGTGGAATAATTGTCTCGGGACATTTGGCTTCACGAGCAAAATCCCAACTACTACAACTCTAGAGAAAAACCACAAAAGCGTTGAAATTGTGTAGGAGTGTTCAGTTGAGAGGTGTTTGTCTTGTTTTCTTAGAGCACCATTTCATTCCGAGACTCCAAACGTGTGACCCAATTAACCCTTCCACCGCTTCATCGTTTCATATATATTTTTAATGACGACGTCGCCGGCGAGGGCCTCGTTTGGTTCCAACTTTAGCTTATCTGATCATGATCGACAGCACCACCACCAAGGCTTAGTTGGCAGTGCAATGCTGCCTATATTTCTCAACGACCTCAATCACAACAACCAAGACCTCGTTGAGGTCACACTAGAGCTCAACAACGACGACGATGACATTGTCGTGTGCAGCGTTGCGCCAGTGGCGAGCGGCGCGTCGGAGGAGGAGACGGGGCCAGGAATGCTTGGAAGGAGCATCTCCGCCACGTCACGGAGCCTTCGTCGCACATTCGGGTGGCTGATCAGATCGACGTCTTCGAGGACCGCAGCGTCGTCTAACTCCGGCGAGCTCACGCTCCAGCCACGCGAGGCGAGGAGGTTGAAGGCGAAGCTTCAACGGACGAGATCCGGCGCGCAAAGAGCTCTCAATGGCCTGAGGTTTATTAGCAAGACCACCGGACCGACAGACGCGGAGGAGCTGTGGAAGCAAGTCGAGGACAGGTTCGAGTCCTTGGCCGTAGACGGATTGCTCGCCAGGGCAGATTTTGGTCGATGCATAGGTGAGAAGCTAATCATTTACCATGCAAGTTATAGTTGCGATAATAAGTAGTGTACGATACACTAATATAAAGTGGTAACATTTTTTTTATCGGAATTTGAAAATGTTCCGATGCTTGTGTGAAGGGATGGCGGACTCGGAGGAGTTTGCGGTGGGGATATTTGACACATTGGCCAGGAGACGGCGGCAGAACATTACGAAGATCAGCAAGGAAGAACTTAGTGATTTTTGGTTACAAATTTCGGACCAGAGCTTTGATGCGCGCCTTCAAATTTTCTTCGACATGTATGTGTTTTCAGCCGTTGATTAGTCTACTTTGAGAGTTAGGTCCGGTTTCTAACAAATCGACGGCGCCAGATTATGGTCAAATTACCAACCAGATTAGTGCACTAATTTGTTTTTAGTTTTTGGGTAGATTCTCTTTTCTGGAGTGTTGTTAGCGTTTGGTGGTGTCTTTTGTGTGTTCTATCTACTTTGAATAGATGAACCCCCCATCAAGATTCAAGACCTCTGAAAATTTTAGTCTAAAATGGTTTTGAACTATGTAGTGCAATCTTTGCCTTCTCTGTGGGTGTGAATTTTGCAGTAGGAAAGTACTTCATGCTTTTCTAACCCACCATAAAGTTCATGACTTTCTAATACATGAAATATACTAGTCGTATGACTCTTATCTAGCTAGTTGTTTAGTTGGTAAAAAGTTTTTTGTTTTGTTTTTTCTTTTCATTTTTGTAAAATTTTCGGTTTGAATTGTTTTCAGGGCAGATAGCAATGAGGATGGAAGAATCACAAGAGAGGGAGTACAAGAGGTAAAGAAATTGTGCTAGGCTAGTAGTCATGTCATGCTTTACTTGGCATGTTCATAATAATCACATAAAAATGAATTTACAGTGAATGTTTCTTTGAATTATAGCTTATAATGCTGAGTGCTTCTGCAAACAAGCTATCAAAGTTGAAAGAACAAGCTGAGGAATATGCTTCGTTGATAATGGAAGAACTAGACCCCGAAAACTTTGGTTATATTGAGGTAAAAATGATAACCTTCGAGTATTGATGTTCATGTCAATGATTCAAACGTTGCCTCTCATGTTCACTCACCCTTTATTCAGTTATGGCAATTGGAAGCACTGCTTTTACAAAGAGACGTTTACATAGACTATAGCAGACCATTGAGCGCATCAAGTGTAGCTTGGAGTCAGAACCTGAGTTCCTTCAGGCCGAAGAATCTGCTTCGAAGACTAAATCGTTCTCTTAACTGTATCATACTAGACAATTGGCAGCGCGGTTGGATTTTCTTACTGTGGATTGTTGCAATGGCTTCACTTTTTGCCTGGAAATTCTACCAGTACAGAAACAAAGCAGCATTTAAAGTCATCCACTATTGCTTGCCAGTAGCCAAAGGAGCAGCAGAAACTCTGAAGCTTAACATGGCCCTCATTCTTTTACCTGTTTGCCGTAACACGCTAACATGGCTTCGATCAACAAGAGCTAGGTCCTTCATTCCCTTTGATGACAGCATTAATTTCCACAAGGTAAAGGGCTAGTCAGTAGTCAGTCACACATTTTCCACTAGCCTAGTTCTGTCCTTGTTGAACAACTGTTTGATATTTTCCTGCAGATGATTGCATTTGCTATAGCAATTGGAATATTTGTTCATGCTGGGAACCATGTGGCATGTGACTTTCCTCGTCTAGTAAACTCATCTCCAGAAAAATTTGAGCCAATATCCGCTAATTTCCATGGAAAAAAGCCGACATATGAGTTCCTATTCACGGGACCAGAGGGCTTGACTGGAATTCTGATGGTGATTCTTATGGCTATCTCATTCACACTAGCTGCGAGTCACTTTCGGAGGAACATGGTGAGGCTTCCTGCCCCCTTCAACAAACTGACTGGGTTTAATGCCTTCTGGTATTCTCATCATCTGCTAGGTCTGGTCTACGTTTTGCTAATCATCCATGGAAGCTGTTTGTACTTCGTCCACAAGTGGTATCAGAAAACGGTAAGAACTTTGAATAACAATAGTAACACAACCAAAAATTGTGTGAACCGCTACCAGTAATCATCTCTTATGACATTTTCTTCGTAAATCCTGCAGACATGGATGTACATCTCTGTTCCATTTCTGCTGTATGCAGTAGAGCGCAATATCCGAACCTTTAGATCAAAACACTATGCAGCTAAGATACTAAAGGTGACTGAACTTCACTAAATTCTATGCCTCTGAGTTTCGAGAATTTGAGATGTCTGTAGATACTAAGGTGGTTTCTGATCCCTTATCAGGCTTCAATCCTACCAGGAAATGTTATCAGCTTAATCATGTCCAAGCCACCTGGATTTAAGTACAGAAGTGGGCAATACATATTTCTACAATGCCCTGCAATCTCCCCATTTGAATGGTAAGTGTGATTCCAGATGAAATGAACTTTCCCTTCCATTCTCACCCTTTCTAAATTTCATGAATCCGATCGCATTCAGGCACCCATTTTCCATCACATCAGCACCTGGGGATGAGCATCTCAGTGTTCATATCCGGACAGTTGGAGACTGGACGAAAGAATTGAAGCGAGCCATTTCTGAGGGAGATCATTCAATATCTATAATTCATCAAACTAGTGTTTCTGCTATGGATCAAAGAAGACTATTCAACCAACCCAAATTGTTTCTTGATGGTCCATATGGGGCACCGGCACAGGACTACCGCAACTATGATGTCCTGCTCCTTGTGGGTCTTGGCATTGGAGCTACTCCTTTTGTAAGCATCCTTAAAGATCTTCTTAACAGCACAAGAACAGCAGAAGAACAAACGGTACAATCCATATCATCTGAGTAGATTGTTTCTCAGTATCTAGTACACTCTTTCTGTAATTAAGATAATGCATTTGTCATAGGATTCAAACACAGATGCTAGTACATCAGACAGCCTAAGTAGTTTTACATCATCCTGTCTAACACCCAATGACAAGAAGAAATCACAGAGGATGACAAATGCTCATTTCTATTGGGTTACCAGAGAACCTGGCTCTTTCGAGTGGTTTAAAGGAGTCATGGATGAAGTGGCAGAAATGGATCACAAAGTAAAGCAAATGCATTTCTAATCTTTTCAGAACATAGATACACAACTTTGAGGATGAGCTTCCTGACTCTTATCCTTTTCTCTTAACAGGGTCAGATTGAACTTCACAACTACCTTACGAGTGTCTATGAAGAGGGTGATGCAAGATCAACTCTAATCACCATGGTCCAAGCTCTCAACCATGCCAAACATGGAGTTGACATCCTATCTGGCACCAGCGTATGATCTTTCATTACCATATCCTTCAACAAACAATAAACAGGCAATTCTGTTCCTAGGCAATAATTGACCTTTCAACAATGATGCTTTGCAGGTAATGACTCACTTCGCAAGACCTAACTGGAAAGAAGTGTTTACCAAGATAGCTTCCAAGCATCCATCTTCGACAGTAGGTAAAGATAATCTACCAGAAGACTACACGTCAAACTGAGACTTCAAAATTAACTGGATCTAAGAATACTTAATTTTGCAGGGGTATTCTACTGTGGGACGCCAATGTTAGCAAAAGAGCTGAAGATGCTATCACTTGAGCTCAGTCAGAAGACATCGACACGCTTTGAATTCCACAAGGAGTACTTTTAAAACTAGGAACTTACACAAAGATGACGCAGCTATTCTTTTGTAATCATTCTGGTTATCCGGAGATGAACAATCATATATGTATAATGATAGTAGCTCAAAAAGATGTAAATGCAATTGTTTACCATATATATACAGAAAAAGATGAAAATTGATGATCTCCTGCTATTTATTTCCAAAGTTCACAGATGAAGTATTATGTTGATTGACAAAGATATTATTCAAATCACATAATCATCAATATGTATAATATTTCAGGTTTGTTGCAGGAGTGGTTTCACACATCTTCATCTCATATAAATCACAAACAAAACAGGCAAACTTCATAACAGCAGATAACACATATAACAGCAGATGCATGAATTCATAACCACACAGGAATAAAACTTAGTCGGAAATCAAGAAGAGAATCAGCATCACAAGTAGCTTAAAACTTTACCGTAATAGTTCAAAAAGGATAACGATATCTTTTGAAAAGGTGAGATGCATTTGTCACAACATAAGCTGAAAACTCTTTAAAAGTGCACTCTTTACACAGCTAATGTCAGAGAATCATTCATATATTGACGAAAATCTATTGAATGGGATAACATAACTCAACCTAGGTGCAATCAATCATCTCGGATCTTCTTGAGAAGCTTGTTAGCCCAGCGTTTAACGCGTCGCTTCAGGGTATAGCCAACGATGATCCCAGCAACAAAGGCAATTGCACAGAACTTTGAGCATGTCCACAATGATACCACTCCTCTGCAAGTAAACATCAAATCTTTACCAATTCAGTCCAACTATAGACATTCAGTTTCAGCAACAATATTGCAAATTCAGTCCAACTATTGAAGTTTCCTTAACTATAACATAATCATGCCTGACCAATACATGAACAACTCCACTAAAACACAACATCAATATCAAAGCCCACAATCAATTAGCCAAAAAGCGATTAAAGGACCAAAATTTGGTAGCATATTTGTTACTTACAATAATCCATTATAGTCCTATAGCATAAAATGATAAAATTTCTCACAAATCCAAGTTTTTGTCAAAGACACAATTCACAACAGACAACCCAATTCACTCATACAATCAGAAATTTCTAAACTTTAAAAAGGGTAGGGCTAGATGGGTATGTCACCTGACAGGTTTGGCGACTATGACACGAGACTGATCAGACAACACGGCAGAGAGACCTTCCCCGGAATCAGGAGCTTTGAAGGAAGCAGACGATGAAGAAGAAGATGACGAAACTTTTTCAGAGGCGTTTTTCAGATCTTGTTTGATTTTGCCGATCCAAATTTGAAAGCCCTCCATAGCTCTGATGATGGGTAGCAGTGTTTCAGAATCTCAGAACATGAGGGGTTTTGTGAGGGTTTTTATTAACCGGGTGGAGAGTTGAAGCCGGTTTGGTTTAATCTTGGTGAAGGGGACAATGTCTTTTTACTAGTCATTATTTTTTTTGTTACAAAAAATTTAGGTAAGAGTGAGGCTTCTCTATATTATCAGAATTAGGACAAATCCTGCGACCTAGCTCCGGAGACTTTTAGATTTCTGACTGGAGAGAGTTTCACCACGTTTGCTGAGAGGTGACATCCACCGTTGGAGCCCCGGAGGCTATCACCAAGGAACCCACACCCTCACCCAGCGGCCCGAAGGCACAAAGACATTTTCTAGATTACCCACCAATGAAAGATTGTTGGTAGCAGAGATCGAACATGTGTGAGTTTACACCTCAAGTCCACCTATTGCCAACTGAACCAACTCCCATTGACAAAACCACTCGTTTCTTTTTGAACGAGCATAATATTTTTTATTGTTACAAGCATAATATTTCACTTTCGATTTTTCGTGCTATTTTTACTTTTTTTTATTTATTTATTGTTATACCTAAAAAATCACGCACTTCACACACATAAAGTAATTCATGCGAACTCTTATAATCTTAGACTACATACCAAGCAAACATGCTCATTGATGTGGGCCCAATCCACATCCACACATATTTGGGGCTTGTAGAACTAGGTGTGGTGTGGAAGGTTACGAAGATGCACGACGCTCATTTATTGATTTAATATCGTTAATAATTTTGGTCTTGGTCCTAAAATTCAAACTCAACGACTTAAATCGATGATGAAATTAGTGAAAATGAGAATTAGACTGCAACACAAACCTAGAAGAGAACCTTCAAGCCCAAAAGTCCAAACACTTCTCCCACCAAGCCCAAAATTCTCATTTATTTCCCTCAGCCCAAAACCTATACAAAGGCCCAAACTCTTATTTTGTTTAGCATCATTGTTAAACTCATTGTTTCCTTCACTTTCTCCGATCCCCGACAGCTTTACTCAACAGTCAGCAGAAGAATTTTTTCACTTTCTCTGATCCCCCGCAGCTTTATCCAGCAGTCAATAGAAGACTTTCTTCACTTTCCCCCGCAGCTTTACCCAACAGTCAACATAAGACTTTCTTCACTTTCACTGATCTCCGCAGCTTTGCCCAGCAGCCAACAAAAGATTTTATTCACTTTCTCTGACCCCCCGCAGCTCTACACAATGGAAACCATCTTCATCCTAGATGTTAAGGGTGAAGTTATGTGCTCAAGAAGGGTATTCCTATCACCATGCAGCTAAAACATTGCAACTCATCACAAAAAACCAACCATTAAGTCCTATAAAAGGAAAGGCTTGGAGCTGTGGAGATCATCATCCAACAACCCAGAAAAACCTTCCAAACTCATGCTTTCATGCCTTCAAGCAACAATCCATATTCTTCATTCTAATTCTTGTTCTTCATCTTCAAACCCAGTCCTCAACCACTTATGCCTTCATCCGATCAAGAAAACAGACCCAAATCTCCCCAAACACTCAATCTATCATGCCTTAATCATTCCTCTAATTCTTGTTTTAAAACCCAGCTCTTCCCAGAAACCTTACTCTCAAAACCAGTCTAATTCTCATTCACTACGGTGCTCTTCAGCTCCCACGTCACGCCTCATGCTACAAGCCTTATTCATTGTTTGAAACACATACAAAATCCTCATTAATC
The DNA here is from genome assembly GCA_951800085.1 of Comarum palustre. Taxonomy (NCBI): domain Eukaryota; kingdom Viridiplantae; phylum Streptophyta; class Magnoliopsida; order Rosales; family Rosaceae; genus Comarum; species Comarum palustre. Next base: position 4,510,423 of record OX637588.1, on the reverse strand, counting down.
ACATTATTAGGTTAATCTTGGCCTAGTCACTATCAAATTCAAAAAGAACTCCCAGGCCACAGATCATCAAGTCTCAACAACACACAACCCAGGCAACAGAACTCACACTACAACAAATGCGTCCCACAAGCAAGCCTCAAGCCAGCATCACTTCCTCCACTTCAAAACCAACTTCACCTTTCAGCCTTACACACATCAAACACCACTATATCCCTTCTTTTTTTTCCACTGCATTAGATTACACCGGTAACCTCTAGCCATAACAAGCATCTCATCTTCTGCAATTTGTGTACTTCTAGCTCTCACGCCACATGCCATCTTGCTAGCTCTTTCATGTATTTTTCATCGATCATGCTATCAAAATCATGTCAAGTTACTACCAACATATCACATGCAACATGCTATCATCCCAGCAGCAAGTCACTGCAGATTGCAGCAAGTCAATATCACTGCAGGGAGATTTGGGAAAAACATGTACAAATCTTTTCAAAGCTTTGGATCTAGTCCTTGAACTCAGACATGATTTAAAGAAGAAATCAAGCCTTAAACAAATCTAGCCACCTCTATTCAAAATGACCCTAACATTTGTTTATTTATTTATCTTTTAAGTGAGCACCATCCACTATGTTTTCTAAAAGATTTTTTTTGAATAGACTTTAAAGAATTTTTAAAAACCAAAATGAATCAACATATAACCGTTCATTGATGTATATGGTTAAAGATGTGTTTGCATGTTATCGTCATTTAAAGTTCTCTTAAAAATATATGTGTACGCTTATGTTAAGTTCATAAACAATTAATAACTATACAACATTTTTAACTCACGATTACTCTGTATGAATAACTTTATTCCTCATCATTCATAAGTCGTGTTTTATGTTCATAGCTAAAGGTTATTTGTTCTTTTTTTAATAAAGGGCTGGTTGAGCTAACCGTCCTAATTAATGAAAATATCGAATACAAGAGAGGGCATAAAGTCTAAATTTCTGATTACAAGGATCTGAAATAATATTAGAAACTTCTATAATGTACATGTACTCAAACAAACACCAATTAACAAAGAGTACTGTTCTAAAGACGATTTTATTTGCTTTGAAATAGCGGTGACATACTGGAAAGATCAGTAGATATGTAACACGGTTACACATTCTAATATCCAATTCAAAATCAGTTTTCCAATTATGTTACCGCTAGAAGATAAATTCGATAACACTCAACTTCATCCTATCAATAGGCGGCAACGACCATTTGACTAAGCAAGAAACTCGCTGTCTGCCCAGGGTAGACAAAGCACTTAAAAGTGCACACACAAAGTCAAAGCCCGTCTGGTCCTACATTACTAATGCAAGGACTTATTGCTCGCAAAGAGGGCACGAAAACTAAATAACGTAAAAACAAACAACTCTTAAATAAAAAGACCTTAACGGACCGAAGGTGGAGCCCCAGGCCCAACAACTTCTAGGCCAAGGACGACCCGACAACTGAACTGGGAGAGAGTGCCCAATTGTTGGACCCGAACTGATTGGGTTGATGCACAGTTACCATCGTTCTCTTCAGCCCAATGAGATCTATACGCCGCTGTCTAGAATTTTCGGCCATGACCATCGCTTTCTGACCTGCACAAATAGCAAACCATTCGTCGTCCCGCACTACCAGACCTACAAAAATCCACTGCCCAAACCTTTGATGAAAATCAAAACCAGAATATTAGCACCCATTGTCGTCCTCCTCAAACCCCTCTATGAGATCAGAAACCCTGCTGCTACCACTCAAGCAACCTCCATCATCTGTCGCGTAACCCCTCCTTGTACACCCGACGATTCAAGTCAAGATCCAAGACATTTGTACCACCAATCCAGCCTCTAATAGCTAAACCGTCCACCTAACACAGCAACCCGTCCCATCGCACACAACAAACGCCGACGAGGTCAGAAGCCTACGACAAACGCCACGGTGCAGCCGGACGAGGATAAAGAACCATGACAAAAAGTTTTCTCCAAACCCTAGGCACGTGAGGGGCGTTCCACTCTTAGCTACCACTACCAGAACAACTACTTTAATCGACGAAATTTTTTCATCGGCTAAGTAAAAAATTTCATGGGCTAAAGTCTTAGATACGAAATGTCGTCAGCTAAAAATTCATCGAGAAAAGCCATCGGTCAAGACTTTAGCCGACGAAATTATTCAACCGAAGAAGAAATTTTTCGTCGCTTAAAGTCCGGACTATAGTAATTTCTTTAATTTTTTTATATTTATTTATTTAACTTTAGCCGACGAATTTTAATAAAATTCATCGGCTATAGTTATTTATTTTATTTTATTTATTTAGAACTCCACATGAGCCTTTGTACCTGAACCCTTTGTTGTCTAGTAGACCCAAAGAAATCAGATTCTTCTTCATGTGTGGAGCATGCCTAACATCATTCAATGTACAGAATTTACCATTATATGTCCGTATTTTGATTGAGCCTATTCCAACCACCTTGCATGCAGAACTGTCAGCCATAGAAAATATTGCCTCCATCTATCTGCTCATAGGTTGAAAACCACTCCCTGCGTGGACATATATGATAAGACACCCCGGTATCCAAATCCACACATCCCTGTGATGTGTGTGTGCATCTGCAACCAGGGCCAAATCCTCTTCAGAATTGGTGTCAACTTCTGCTACAACAGCAGTACCTGATGCTTTCTCATGCTGCTTCTTCCTCTTTGGACATTTGTTTTTCCAATGTCCCTTCTCTTTACAGTAGTTACAGACATCATTAGAGTTGGAACCCTTTGAAACTGGTTTCTTGAATTTCTTCTTCCCCGAGCTTCCCTGTCCCATACTTCCACTGGCTACCAACCCAGCAGCCTGATTGTCTGAACTTGTACCGGTCGCCTTATGACGCATCTCTCTAGTATGAAGAGATGATATAACATCCTCCAGAGTCACAGTATCTCTCCCACCAATAAAAGAATCCACAAAGTTCTCATACGACAAAGGTAAAGATACCAGCAGAATTAGGGCAGCATCTTCATCATCAACTTTAACATCAATGTTACGCAACTCTAATAGAATTGTGTTTAACTGATCTAAGTGATCTCTTAGAGTCGTACCTTCTTCCATTCGCAGACTGAACAGACGTCGCTTTAGAAACAACTTGTTGGTTAAAGACTTCATCATGTGTAGACTCTCAAGCTTCAACCACAAACCAGCCGCAGTTTCCTCCTCTGCGACCTCGGTGATTATATCATCTGCAAGACACAACAAAATTGTCGAGTGTGCCTTCTCCTCCAGACTGGCCATCTCAGCGATTTCTGGATCCTCCGGCTTCTTCATAAGCGGCTCCCACATCCCTTGTTGTTTTAACAAGGCTCGCATCTTGATCTGCCATAAATTGAAACTGTTTCTCCCCGTGAATTTATCGATCTTCACGTTCAAACCAGACATCTTTCTTCCCATAATTCAAACCTTTCCTGGTGCTCTTGATAGCAATTTGTTATAACGAATGTAAGAAAAAACACAGATTTACGTGGTTCACTAACGATGTGTTAACTACGTCCACGGCCAGAGGAGAACAGTTTTATTATCTTGAGGAAAAACAAACACCGAATGCTTAATACAATTAGGTTTATGACGTTTATATACTAAACCCTAAACCCTATAAACTAAGCCCAACAGAAAACTATAACCCAACATAACAGGTATTCCTAAACCCTATATACTAAGCCCAATAGAAAACCATAACCCAGCATAACAGATATTCCTAAATCCTATATACTAAGCCCAACATAATAGACTAATTTAACAATCCTTGTTAAATTAGGGTTTATGCCTGATTCAAGGCATATTCTAACATCATTTCTCATACATCTGATCTCACTCTAATGGCTTCCCTCTCTCTCCCCAAGCACACGTTTACTTCTCTACTCCCCACTCAAACTCCCAGACACTACTACCCATCTTCTCAATTTGTCTCCAAATCATCAAATTCCCAATTCTAGGGCCTCAAGGTCTCCAATTCTACCTCTTTGCCAATCCCATCTTCCTTTTCTGAGATGAATATCATTTGTGGCAAGGTACATTGCTTCTCACATGTCTCCATACGTTTTGTGGCTAATGAGTATGTGATGGTTTATTGATTGGTTATGGCTTTGTGTGGTTTTGGCAGGTGGAAAAATTCAAGGTTCCCCCAAATTTTAATTTGAAAGATCAGGATGGTAAATCTGTCAGCCTTTCTAAGTTCAAAGGAAAGCCTTTGGTTCTCTATTTCTACCCTGCTGATGAGACCCCAGGCTGCACCAAACAGGTGTTTTTATTTCTTTTCTATAGCAAACAAAAAAATTATATGACTTTGTTGCATTTGTTTACGGTAGTGGAATTACTGGTCATCTGAAAATGTTCACTTCCTTTATTGAAAGCTTGTTAATCTTCATTGGTTAAGTGTTGTAGTGCTTCTGCTTAGATTAGTCTTGCCTAGTGATTTCTACCACAGAGTGAGAGCTTCTAGGAAAAGCTCCATATATGAAATATGATCAGATTGTTGGTAGCGTTCATTTTTATGACTTATGAGATGCAAGTCAGACTGGAATGGCATCTCCCATATAAAGATTGAACCTTTGATTGCAGCTAACACTGACAAATTGATACTCTTTTAGGCTTGTGCTTTCGGAGATTCTTATGAGAAGTTCAAAAAAGCTGGAGCACAGTTTGTTGGGATTAGTGGTGATGACTCAGCATCACACAAGGTAATATTGTTGTGAATTTTCTAGTAGTACTCATGCTTGGAGACTTGGAAAGTTTGTGACTTGATTGGAATTTGACCTGTGTAGGCTTTTTCAAAGTACAAGCTTCCATACACTTTACTAAGTGATGAAGGTAATAAGGTGAGGAAAGAATGGGGAGTGCCATCAGATCTGTTTGGGACTTTGCCTGGAAGGCAGACCTATGTTCTTGACAAGAATGGAGTGGTTCAGCTCATCTACAACAACCAGTTTCAACCCAAGAAGAATATCGATGAAACACTCAAGCTACTTCAGAGCCTTTAACCCTCTCTTGGCTTAGTTTTTCCACATCACTCTGTCCATTCTATCTCTACATAGGGTTACACAAGTTCTTAATTTTGTATGACTGAGAGCCAATCATGGTTTCTAGTGTTGTTAAAAGTATAAGGCAACTGTTTTCTTTCCTATATATGAAACCAAAACCAAACTATTGAAGCATGACGTTTGTTGGCAATGAAAATCATGTAGTCTTGGTTGCAAGTGAGGGTTATTTTCAGCGTGGAAGATTTTAGTCAAAACTCAAAAGTGATGGAACTCAAATGCATTGTGATTATTACAAGCGGCTCATGTTTAATTATATCTCTTTACCCGTACTTGAACTGGGACAAGCGTGCTACATGGATCATCATTGTACCGATACTGTCTCAACTTAACCACCTTTAAGGTGTTGAGTTTTAATCATAAAAGGTCTCGGTACAATTGGATACAATTCATCCACTTATAAGTTATATTTTATTTGTCTCTTTTCTGATATGAGATCTTTCCTCTCCAATATTCCCCCTCACGTGAAACCTAACTTTTTAGGCTGACATGTGAAATTCATTCAGTCCAATTTCCACATCGGAAATCGGTACTTTCATTCGGTCCAATTTCCATCAGAAATTGGGTTATGCGATCCAAGGCCCACTGTAAGCACTTGGTATGGTATGAGCCAATCAGATTTTTTCCGACGGCAATTCGATTCGATGAACCCAAATTTAGGCTCATTATGCTGGGAGATTTTCCCCCTTTATGCTGGGAGAGTAATTGAAGAGAGCGCCCGCTCTGATACCAAATAGAAAATAATGGTTTTCAATGATATTATTATTCTCCAATTGAGGTATATATACAGATACAATCATGGATTTAATAGGAAAACAATATCTCTTATATCTATACAGAATATTTAATCTCTATCTACAAGGAAATTATATATTTGAGAATATTCTACAACTTCAATATTATGAGATAATGAATGGGAAATCAAAAGGTTGCCTAGACATTTGACAATTTCTTTATTGAGATGAATAAAATATGAATTACTAATACACTATTGCACATTGCTTTCCTAAATTCTTATGTAAATGGATTATCTTTAGTTTAATTCTGATGTAAAGAACATCACAATAGTAAATTTCTACGGGGTAGTAAGCTGTTCGTTCGCAAATAACTTGAGGTTCAGTATTTCTGCAGATAGTCTTGACTCCCATAAGGACTAAATGCCTCTGCCAACCAGGTATTCTTCCTCCAAGATGTCCATCCCATCTCCTCACAAATTTCATCACTGTGGTTGATGCTAAAAGTAGAGATGCAGAACCTCTTGTAGAACCTGGTGGTGTCCTTCATCACTTCCAGCTCTTTAGTTGTCTGCTCCAGCATTTTCTCCACACTTGGGAGCTTAAACTTATTATCAATTAGTCGAGCCAACCATATGCTTCGCAACTCAGACGAATGCAGGTTCGAAACACTCTCCAGATAACCCACAAACGCCATGTTTGGGATCAAAGGATGAAGTGTACCCCTGCAGGAAAAAAACAATGTTAATATGTGACATGTTATTTTAGTAATTTAGAGCAAGAACATAGCAACATAACATGTTTAACTGTAAAATGTAGTTTAACCTGTATAAGGGCATAATACCAGATGGGTATTCCAACAAGCTTCGGAAGGGATCTGGCAATATGGCTTTGAGCTTCTTCTTACCATCATAACCAGTTGCAAGGACCACAACATCAGCGTTTATCTTACTTCCGTCATCAAACTCAATTCCGTCTTTATCAAACCACCAGTTTCCCTGTGATCTCTTGAACGTGATCCTTCCCTTATCGGCCTCGGAGAACAAGTTCTCAGGTGTTATAGCCATCTGACATGAAGCATAGTCTTCCTCAAAAGAGTGATCTGGTTTTAGTCCATACTTCTCCAAAGGAAGCTTCCACAGAATGTATGATTCTATGAACCTTGAAATTGCATGCCTCTGTGAACATAAAACCATATATACAGACAGACTAGTTACTTATTTTCTGTCCTTGCTACATATATGAATATGGATAATCAAGGTTATTTTGTTTAGTTATTTACCAAAGGAGATAAAGCTAGAAGGCAAGTAAGGGTCCTGAGGAAGCTCTGATTAGGTCTTGGATGGAGAAACTGTGATGCCCTCGTTGAGTAGAACAAGTAAAATGGCAAACCCCAAACCCAGTAATGGGGAACTGTCCAGTGTAAAGACCTCACCACCATTGTGCATGGTTGCCCCTTTGGTCCTTCATGAATAATTCATGCAAAATCAATAACCAATATAAGAAATACTGAAAATCTGATTGAAATGCCAAATTCAAGTCTGACTAGTATGATTGTGGAATTCTATTTCATGTTTTAAGTCAAAAAACATTGATTGGGATATTCATATTCCAATCAGCTCATTCTCAAAAATAAATAAATTCCAATTAGCTGGTTTAAGTCAAACCATCCCAAATTAGAACCCTCCAAAAAACATGTTCAAGTCAAGCAATTGAGACAAGCTTAAATTGATGTGTCAGATCAATGTTTGACGTTTGAATGACCTTTTCGATTTTTCTTTGCAGTACACACGTACTGTGACTTGTGTGAACATCTAATCATGCAAATTCCAATCCATAACGTGGAAATTGAGAAGTAGCTCACTTGTTTCATTCTAGAATACTTCACACCTTCCTCTATACCTTTAATTATGTAATTTCTATATCCATCTTCGATTTTCTGCTGTGAACCTTTCTTCTTAGTATTTTACTGATGCCTTGTATAGCTGTTTCCTTATAATTCAGATGATGTGTACAAGTACGTACGTTAAGGTTTTGAGCTATATGCTTACCTTGATTTGCCTCAGCACACTCCACAGCTAAATCAAGGGCTGATTTTTTGTATCCAACTACGACAACCTTCTTATCCTTGAGTAACTCAGAAGCAGCCTCCTTGTCTAGTTTGCAGTAATCAAGAGAATGCAGAACCTGACCTTGAAACGCTTGAGGGCCTTTGTTGTGGGGAAACTCAGGGATTCTTGGTATGTCACCATATTTCCCAATACAGACCACAAGGAACTCGAAGGCGTACCACTTAATAACCAAAGAAACGCACAAAATTAGCCTTGCTGAAAAAAGATGATAAGTAGAACAGTAACTCATCGATGAGATCATAGTAGCAGTACTCGTCTTGTCGAGATATAGTTCGAAAACAAATCAAAATAATGATACTAGAAGGCATGCATGAGTAATGAGTTTCATCTTGCAATTAATGAGATCAATCAATAAGTATGGTATATCGTAATGTCATAAAACTATATGAAATTAAAGATATTATTTCATTCCAAAAGTTTCTTATGAATCCTATACTTACACTTCGAAACTTGATTAAGTAGTAAGAGCTTATTTTGCACACAAGCACAAGGTCATTTGAAAAAAAAAGTATTAGACAACCGATTGAAGAAAGAGTAGGGTTTATAGTTTATATGCATGCAATTAGTAATTGTCTAATTGAATATATATATATATATACATATATAATTGAATATATATATATATATATATATATATATATGAAAATATGGATTAACAACCTGAATGGTGTCTTCACCACTGGTCTGCACAGAAACTTCCCAAGCAGGCTGCCCCGCTGGCGGTTTAAAACCCGCATCAATGGTTTCCCGGTCACCAACAAAACGAACCTCGACGACCTTGGAGTTGAACCTCACAAACTTGAGCACATCAAAGTGCTCTGCGTAAGAGTTCAAGTAGTCCAATATCTCAAGGTGAGAAGGGTATTCTGGATTGTCCCTATCATTCCAGGGAAAGTCAGAGAACTCATAATCACGTCGATGCGACTGAAGCTTTGTGGAGTTGTAGGAGCAATGCCTCCAGACCCCGCCAATGGAGTCAGAGGCCTCGAGGACAATAGGGTTGTGATGGGCTAGGTATTTCGCAGCAGCTATGCCGCTCACTCCGGCACCAATAATCCCTACTTTTGAGACCACCGGAGCCATGTTTTGCTTGCTTTGTCTGTTTGAAAGCTTGGACTAGAAATGTGAAATGGTTTTGGGAGAAAAGGTGGTATGGATATTCTTGGTGCTTAAAACCATGAGAAGGCTGAGGTATTTATAGGAGATCGATGAGTCATGTAATGCAATGGTTGTTGTTGGTCGTGAAACTATGCATGAAGCTTCACATGACTAAGTGGAATTTTGAGATCAAAAAGGTAGGTTAATATTATTTGCTAGGGTAAAAGTAAAGAAGAGGATCGTCGTCCATGATGAACATTTCTCGATCAATTTGTGGAAATGAGGGGAGACCTTTCCTTCACTTCGTTGTGACTTTCATTCATTGCGTAAGGGTATTAGTGAATTTCGTTGTGCCCTTCAAACACTTAATTATACGATATATATATATATATATAGTACAGAATGTAGTATAAGAATCTTTTGAATATAGACTATCTGGATATCTTTATGCAAATTGTTCGAACCCTAATATAAGGCTGAACAAAGATCAATAAAGTTAGGTTGGTCGTGAGACTAATGCAACTACTCTTGAGTGTAGATTTCATCCATCAATATTTTGATGCATGCAACTAAAACCGTTTGAATTAGACCAAATAACTTGGTCATCAAGCAAATTATGAACCCTAACTCGCCAAACTTAAAACATGACCTGCCGATTTTCTCACAAAATTAATGAGCGAAATGGCTAATATCGGTATTGATCCGTATTATATGTTAATCCATTTGATCATTCTACTTCCATTGAGCAGATTGGAAATTTCAAGAATTCAAAGTCTGTAAGAACTAAGAACATAGAAAGAAATTTTGAAATTCAAGATCCCTACCTTTTGATAGTCTTTTGACAAAGTATACTTTTGGATCGAGTTTGAGTACTGTACGCATATAATTATAATGTATACATAATGAAGACTGTTTCCTACTAGCTACAAATCCCTAGAATTATATAAACAACTGGTACCTAATGTATGTATACCGGAAATGCAAAGGTAGCTTTGTCGTTACTCCAAACTCTAATTCAGAAAACTCATGAACACATGTATAGGAAGCAGCCAAGAATTTAAACAGAAGCTTTAAGGAAAACATGGTCATCACATTCTAGACTGAAATCTAAGTTATGAAATATATTAGGAGACAGAATGTGAAAACATTACTATGTATTAAATTCAAAGTCATTTAACTCCTACATACGACTTCAGATTTCAGACGAGTCAAAGTATTATGCATATATATCATGATTTCCTTCTAGCTCGTGTTTATATATAGAGATCATCAGTCACTGGGTTTGATTAATTTCATGGTTTCAGCTGCCGGTAAAGATTTGGGTCATCGGTTTCTATGCGCACGTTCAAACGAAGTAAGTACACAGAAATTATCTTTGGGATTTTGGTTTGAATTTTCAATATTTCGTAGAATTAGAGTACATATTCTTTATTAGTATCTAGACAATAAATTTCATCACGTAAGCCATGAAATAGGTCGACAGAATTGTCAAAAGGAAAAAATGAACGAAAGGGGAGCTCAATCGATCTCTGTTTGTTGCTTCTGTTTGATCAAAAACAACTAGTCAGATTGTTAGTTGGCAATTCGGATTCAAACAAAGAATGAAATTGCTTATGCAATTTCAAAGCTGAATTTGACCTGAGCGAGGACTAACACCGGCATATGTTATGATAGGAAATTTTTTACTGTACTTTGATATATCTCATACTTTTAATTTATAGAATATTTTAGACCTTTAAATTTATAATATATATCTAATGGCCCTAAATATTTACCATAGCTTTATTTTCTTGAATATTTTAGATATTTGGATTAATACTAGTTACATAACAGTTAATTGCTTAATTTTATCGACAATAAATTAATATCTTTGGTAAGTAATTATTAATAACAATCAATTACATACCAACAAGATCATAAACTTTGTAATTTTAGTATTCAAAACCTTTTTATTAGTTAAATTATATTTAATACTAATTCATATTTAATTATTAACCGAAATTAATCACTAAATGTTTTCATTTTAAGGAGTATATTTCAAAAAAATCTATACCAAATTCCAATTAATTACAGATTCAACGAATTAATGCCTCTAATTAATAAGGTTGGAAATTATATGTAATATTCTTATCAAAATCAAAAACCGTCCAATATAGGCGTTTAATGAATCTATTAGTTATATGGTCACTAGTACAAATTAATCATATATTTATTAGTTTCCTTAAACAATTATTACTCAACATGAATTTTATGACAAACACAACAACTTGTATAAAAAATAATTATTAAATACAATGTTATGGAGATTTTATTATTAAATTAGTAATTATTGTTAATCAACATAATTTTTCATAAACTACAACAACTGATGTAAAATGAATATTTTTTGTTCTAATTGTAGTAATTACTTTACATACAACATATGTACTAATATATATGGACAATTCACAAGTGATAACAACAAATTTGTTATCGAAGTGGTAAATCTTTATATTCCTACAATTATCACATATTTTATCACAACTTACAATTATCATATATTTTATCACAACTCAATAAAAAGTGATATTAAAACGGTAACTTATGTTATTTTTTTAGTAATTACTCTACCTAGTCTAACCTAATTGTGAATGATTTTAACAAGTATGATGACAACTTTGTTGTCAAAATGGTAAATTTTTATATTTTTATTATTAACAAAATAGTTACTACTATGACTACAAATTGTAACCTACAACAAATAATGTAAAAACAATATATTTTGTTCAATTTGCAGTAACTACTAATTCTAAACCAATGTACTAGTTTATGGACAATATGTCAAAAACAACAACAAATTTGTTGTCAAGGTGATAAACTATTATGTTTTTATTATTAATGAAATAATTACTGCAATTACTACATGTTTTATCACAATCCACAACAATTGATGTAAATGTTGTAATTTATCTGCAATTTGTAGTAATTAATTCAAAAACTAGATTAAAAACTAATTATTTAAAAGACCATTATCAATGTTCTCAATTTGATCAAAGTTATCGAAAAATGGTATTTACATCTTTGATCACTTAATTACAATAACTACAATAAATGTTGTCAAAAGTGGTAATTGTAGTTCACCAATGTCTAATTTACTTTTTGACAATATTTGTAAGATGAATTTAAACAATCTTACTTATTAAGAAAAAAATGTGTTGTAAAAATGATAAATTTAATTTTTCAATAATGGCACATGTCAATTTGTAGTTGGATAACTTCTTAATCTGTTCAATTTATTAAATAAAAAAATTATAAAAAAAAAATAAATGTATGTGATACATCAGGGTACCATATACGATCTCGTTATGATAGTACTTGGACTTCTAATTAATCTTATAAACTTTGATTAATGATAATAATGTAGTGTATAACACAATGCGAATACGATGGAAAAGAAACTTATGGCTTCAGCGTTGTACCATGTATTGTACGTATAGCTTCAACTGATGGGATTATGAAGTTTTAGAGTCGATCTTAATCAAAACAAGCAAAACTAATTCAGTTACAAAACAGGATAAGACAAGTTTAGGGTTAAGCAGTTGCGTCAAACCACTGCAATCCAGTACTGAGAGCGAGATTGACTCTCATTTATGCATGCAGTGATTGATATTGCAGATGATCGATAGCGCCATTTTGGTAGTTGGCTCTAATGGAACTGAAATAAATTTGAACGTTTGAAGAGTCCAATATGTGATCATCGATGGTGGCAGATCGATCAAATCAAGCTAGCTGGCGGTCGTGATATATGAAGACTTCCACTGTTCCACAGATAAAGCTTTTTGTTAGGTTGAGACCTCCAGTAAGCACACAGTGATAGCTCGAGCTATTAATTCAATTGTGTTGTGACCCTAGCCTCTTCCAGAATATATATAGTCCTGACCAGACCTTTCAAAATTCAAATGCTTAGCTTGCTTCATAATTTTTAGGTATGTATTGGCTGACTCCTTGATTCCCAAGTCGATCTTAACACAATTAATCACATTATGTGTGTTCACAAAGCCAAGGCCTGCCTGGAGATCCTGCATTGCATGCACTTGTGGAATTATACATAGTTGGACCATATATTTTCCATTCAATTCTAGCTATCGACAACGAGTCTAGACAAAGTGTAAGCACTTGGAAGTTTGAACACACTTGTCTAAACTAGTCGAAATTAAAAACAACTTGTCTAATTGGTCGAAAAGAACATACTTTTTGTCTAAATTTTTGTCCAAATATATAGCCGCCCTTGTAACTTATATTAATAAACCAAATCTATCTATAAAGCAATTTTACACATGATTTTTTTTAATCAAATGCACAATTATGTTACAATACTATTAGTCAAATTTATGACCTCTCAATTAGTAAGAAGAGACTAATATCACTAGACCAAACGATACTGAACGCGGATTGTTTGGTGATCCAAATATATGGTAGTTTATCAAGAAATTAACACCGTAAAATTTCCAACTCCGTTTATCTTATAGTCTTATACACTACTAGTTACTACTCTTAGTATATATACCACTGATGATAGCAGGGGCGGATGCAGGGTAGTTTTGGTGGGGCTCAAGCCCATCTAAAAATTTTGGGTTAAAAAAATTAAGTATATATATAATATATATTTTTTTGTTCCATCAGAATTTCGAAACCCCAACTTCACTCTTCACTGAGTTCACTCTTCGATAGTTCGATACTTCGATTACGACTTCAAACTTCTCAAATCTCAACCAACTTCAGTCTGAGTCTCTGTCTCTCTGATACTCTTCGGTTACGACTTCAGACAAATCCGATCTGCAAAGCTTCTCTCTAGCTCAGTGGCTCTCTCTCCATCAAGTTCAGATTGGCGCCTCGGCGGACCGGCAGGCGACTGCACTTCGGCACCTCTGCAGTCTGCACCAGATCGTCGTCGTCTCAGACACGGAGACACTAGATCGACACCTCTGCACTAGAGCATCCAGATCGGCAGATCGCCACCGCCGAGCGCACTGCGCAGCGCAGAGTAAAATTTCCAATTCCTCATATCCCGATTCAAATTCCTCATTCTCGAAGTTGTCATTTTATGCTATATCTCAATTCTCGAGAGGCCGAGAGCTTATTGGTTCTGAATTTCTGATGGGTGGACTTTTCATTTCCAAATTCCATACATATGATTAATTGATTATGCAAGACATTTTGTTAGTGCTTGTACTCGTATTCTGGGTTTAGAGGGTACACCTGAAAGAGTAGAGGATCAAGGAAAGCTGACTCGTGTAGCTATAGACAGCAGACCTGCAGTATGTGTTTCAGAAAAATAAGCCTGTTACTTTATGAGAAAGATATGTGTAGTGATCCTAAGTTCCAAAATTTGGAGTCCATTGCTGACTTGTGTCACACCTTGGTTCAAACAAGGAAGTCTGAATTTTTTCCTATGCTTCATAGATTGATTTGTTTAGTTTTGACTATTCCAGTTTCTACAACAACCACTGAAAAGACATTTTCAGCTATGAACATCATTAAGAATAAACTTAGAAGCAAAATAGGAGATGAGTTTCTTGGTGATTGTATGGTCCTTCATATTGAGAAAGAGTATGCTGAATCTATTACTAATGAGGAGGTGATTGAAGAGTTTGAAGCTTCATCGACTCGTAGAGTTAAATTTTGTTAGTTTATGCTATCATATTGTATCACATTGCATATTTAGTTTAATTGTTCAGTTTGTATTATAATTTTGCATATGCATCGGAGGGAAAATGCTTATTATATATGTCCTCCCCTGACTAGATGTATCATTTTTTTTCAATCAATAAATTTCTCTCGCAGCGTCGAGATTCTCCACATTTTTTCTTTCTTTGGTTAAAAATTTCAAGTCCACCCAAGATCGTAATCCTGGATCCGCCACTGGATGATAGCAAGTTTCAATAGTTGTGTCCGTAGGAATTTTCAGCTATACAGAATTGTATAGCAGATATTACACATGTGAACCGATGAAAATATTTAATCTAGCCGACGGAATATTATATATAAATATAAATGATTATTTATAACAAATTAGGGGACATAATTATTTTCCGTCATCTAGATTATAACTTAGCCGACAAAAAATTATACCTAGCTGACAGAATCATTTATATATAAATATAAATGATTATTTATAACAACTTAAGAGACAAAAAAAAATTGTCACCTAGGTTATAACTTAGCTAACGAAAAATTATACCTAGCCGACGAAACAATTTTAATAGAAAATAAATAAATAAATAAATCTAACAAAAACTTAGTTGACAGAATAAATGTTTCCGTCGCCTAAGTAAGAAAATTTTAAAAAAAAAAAATCCCTCCAAAAATTTCAAAATTTTTTATTAAAAGTTTGATCCAATCTGGATCGAACCTAAACTCAACCTCTCTCTCTCTCTCCAACCACCATGGTTGGTTTTGGGTGGTGGTGGTGGTTTTGGAGGCTTGAGGTAGTGGCGGTGGTAGGATTTGGGGGTGGTGGTTTTGGTTTTGGGGGCTTATTGGGGCAATGGTGGCCGGTGGTGGTGGTGGGATTTGGGGGTGGTGGTTTTGGGGGCTTGGGGCATTGGAGGTTGGATTTTGGAGCAGCAGGAGTGCACGCGGCAGAGGTGTGTGGGAGAGGCGGAGGCGATGGTGGCGGAGGAAGGAAAACAGGTGGTGGGTTTCAGACAAAAAAAAGGAAACAAAAAAATTTCCTAATATAAATTATTGAAAAAATATTATTATTTTAAAATATAAATATCTTAGTCAACGAAATAATTTTCGTCGGCTAAGTTAATAGTCTCTTAGTCGACGGAAAGTTCTTCGACTGAGATTCGTCACCTAAAAATGTCTTAGTTGACGAAAGTTTAATTTTTCATCCGCTATTGTCTTAGCAAACGCATCTTAACCGACGGAGCTTAATCGATAAAATTTCCGTCGACTAAGATCTTAGCCGACAGAAAATTGTTGTTAGCTAACAATTAAAGTGTGTCAGCTAAGAGAAAAATTTCAGTAGTGGCAATCTTTATGGCATCAAGATTTGGCCATCACTCCAATGAAGTTGTTAAGGCGATACCAGACAAATGCAATATTATTAGTACAACTGATAGTGAGAATGCAATCTGTGAGTCATGTTTGCTAGGGAAATTTCACAAACTTTCTTTCCCTAGATCTCAATCTAGTCTAGTAATCCTTTTGATCTTGTACATTCTAATGTTTAGGGTCCTTCCCCTCATCTGTCAATTGATGGATAATTAGAATTATTGAATTAATAATTTTTTGCTAGTCCTACTCTTACCCAAAAAAAACTTCAAAATAACTATAGGGAGTTAGGTAAGGGAAAACATATGAAATCACCTAATGTACGTAATTTACTAATGAAGACACGTACATGGTTAAAAAGTTCTTCAATGAACTTCACACAGATAGAAATCCTGTACTTTAACCATGTGTACGTATATGGAAATCCTATCTTTTGAAAAACGAAAATAAGTTGGTCTCGAAAAGTTTTCTTATTCACTCCAACCAATGGAGTTTGCTTATTCTCTCATCAGAATTCATTCTTTCACGTCACAATGATCATACATAGGAGACGCTAAGATGTCTTTAATTAGTTTAGATTTAACTTACGACATCAACATTTCTTCACATGCATTTGAATTAGAGAGTGAATCATAGTTCTGAATGGATCAGATATTATCCAGACCCGTTCTGGATCCGTGGTTTTTAAACGGGGTTGGATCGAAAATTTGACCCGTTAATCCGTTAAGGACCCGGATCTGTTAACCCGTTTATTAAACGGATCGGATCCGGATCTTGGTTGATCCGATCCGTCAAGGACCCGGATCCATTTAAAAATAATTAAATAATATTTATATAAATATAATATTATTAATAAATATTAAAAAATATGATAATTATCTAGGTAATCTAAACATTCATTTCTAAATTGCTTCTAAAATATGATTTGATGAAATTGAAGGTTGTTAATACCTATATATTTATGCTAAAAACATTAGAGGTCAAATATTAGACATATAATTCAACTTTTGATGTAAAATTTATTTTCTTATAAAATTTCATCGATGTTTTATAATAAAACTATGAAATTATTATTAAAATTTTATATATTTATTATTATAAACGGATCGGATTGACGGGTCGGGTATCCTTTAACCCGCCAGATTCGGATTTGGATCAAGCTATTAAAGATCCGACAGGTAACGGGTTGGATCCGGATCTAAAGTTTTTATTACGGATCCGGATACCAGTCCAGATCCGGTCCAGATCCGATCCATTTACAGGTCTAATTCTGAATGAAGTATAGTAGATATCAAAAGATAGAGACGATCGAATTCTCAATGCACTCATTCGTACATATCCAATACAAATGAATAAACCAAAATAGACGATCGTTTATATATATATGGAGAGTTCTGGAGTACCCAAATGGACGATTACCTGGGCTGTCTATATACTGTCCCTTTGAGTATCTGTTAGTATTCTATTTAGAAATGTTAAGTATGGATACAGTTGAACAACAGTAACTTATAGTGTTACCGTCTACTGTGCAGCACGTCTCCACTTTGTGGTTGTCAATTGCTTATCTACGTCGGACACTGTCTAATTTTGGCCACCATCGTCGTCGGGTGTTGATGTATTTTGCTGATTAGTTTGGGGTTTGTGAGAGTGTGAGGTTTGAGAGGGAGGTGGTGTCTGTGGGTAATGGTCGAGGGTGGAAAATGGGAGGTCAAAAGAGTAAGAGAGGTAATGGTCATTATTCGAAGCCTCGCATTTTCCGTATTCCAGGTAGGTATGATCACTCTTAGTTCAATTGGAGCTTGGAGGCCACCGTCTAATTTCAACTCGTCTCCTTTGCCTCTCTCTGTCCCCTCTCCGCCACCGTCGCCGTCCCCGCCATCGATCGCCCATTACTATCGAAGCCAGCTTGGCTCTCTTCATCGTCCCATCATCATTGGTTCTACACGCCTTTATTCAGATCTAATCACATCCAACAATGGCTGGAGCTACACAGCACACAACAGGACTTTAAATCAGCCGCTACAATTCCATTATACAGTATTCATATTTGAAATCGAATCAGAAACTTCAATTCAGTAGATGGTTTGGTCCTGACAATCTATGTGCTTTCAGACCAAAACAACTTCGAATGCAACCCCATCGGGTAATTTATCTCGATCCCGTACCGGTAGCCTCGCTCAAGACCAACACCCATTGTAGGTGGTTCAATGTGATTTCTGCTTCTCCTCTCTTTAACATCGGATATACTGATCCAACAACTCTTCTTTAACAAATCCGACTCCCCAAATACATCTTCTCGTCCTTTTAAACATATGCAAAATGCTCAAACCTTTTATGTTTGTATGGCTGGAGCCTTGGGCTTGATCCAATGAATGCGTAGGGCCTCTCAATCGTTCAATGGACCCAATGGAATATCAATTCTCTCTCTCCTCTAACCTAATACTACCTACCTTCCAGACCTCCTTCATACTTCACAGCTTCACCTACTGCTAATCATGTCCACAATAATTTACGTAGGTCTCCAAGCACACGTCAAACTAAGACCCTACCCCCCCAAGAAAATAACCTTACATGATCGAGGGATTCTACAGCGAATCGTAACTCGATTCGGTCCCGTGGTAGATCCGTCTCGATACCGGTCGGACTTTACAGCGAATCATAACTTTCTGGGCATCCCTCTGGTATCGTGGTAGCTAGCTCAGACATCCCTATAGTAGCTTTAACTTGAAAGCAGTCCCTGAACTCCAGTCTACCGTTTTTACGTCAATAACTTTTTTTCCGATGAAGAAAAAAAACAAGAATAAGAAAAAAAACAAAATTATAAAGAAAAGCCCCTACTACAACTTAAGCATGGAAATCAAAATTGAAAGCAGTGACTGATGATAAGAGGAGTTCATTTTGCCATCCAGCCACAAGGGTAGAGTGATCTATATTTGCAATTGAATGCTAGAAAGTTTGCTTCATGTCAAATGTGGATAAAAGTGTTCGAAGTAAACCGTGAGGCAAGACATCTAACATCACGGATAATTGTCTGGATACGCCAAGACATCTAACATCAAAGATAATTGTCTGGATACGCCAAGGAGTCTTGATGCACTTGTTGATCGAATCAATGAGAATTTTAGAATCATCCTCAATTTGCAATCTGGTAAAACCATGTAGTAAGGCGGCAATTAGAAGACCAGCTCGTAAACCCATTGCTTCAGCCAGAAGGATATTTGTTTTCCTTAAAAATTTAGTAGATCTAAGCAACTAAAGGACAACCTTGATCATCTCGTGATCGGATAACAAGGCCAGCAACATTATTATTTGATAGAAACTGATCCATCATTGTTCAGCTTAACAAAACCAGGTGGCCGGAGGGCCGGAGCTATATGCCATATCTAATAATTTGAGCGGAAGGTTTAGACTTTTTACGTCAGTAACTGAGTTAAGGTAAACGGATATGCTTGCGTATGCTGTAATATTGTGATATTATTGTTCGAGAGAGAGGAAGAGGAATGCAAAACAGTAACTTCCACTAAGTTAACCACGTTAAGATAACGTGGCAGTCCGAATTTTTAACCTTGAGTAACAAAGTGGGTAAAACAGACGTCAAGCAAGACAAACGTGGAGACTGTAAGATTCGTTACGGCCCCACGTGTTCTCCCCTAGTATCACTAGCGTCAACTCCTTCTCACGTTTCCCGTTTCATGATTTACATTTCTTACATTTCCCGTCCAACGGTTACAGAATAATTAAATTCTTATATGTATAATCAAGTATATATAATAATTTATATATAATTATCTATGTATTAATATTATATTTTATAATTTTAATTATATAACCGATTATTAAAAATATTTTAATAAAAATAATATTCGTGTAGCACGGTACTCATATTTTCTTTTATAATTTACTGGATTATTTTCTATCGGTTTCTAGATTCTAGTTTCTACTTTTGATACACACCATCAAATTTTTTATGGTCAGCAATGAGGAGAGGGGGACTTTCAGACTCTGGAGGCTACGAAAAGAAATAGACAACACTCGTTCCTGCAGCTCCACGTGTCATGGACTGTTCATGGCTTGGTGAAAATTTCCTAGGGTATAAAACAAAGGATCTACCTTATCAATTCGCATCTTAGTCACGATTCTCGGCATCTCTTTTATACCAGATCCAATAATCCAAACTTGGCCATCACAGAATTGTAGGGCTCACTTTGCCTTACCCTGCCCAATATAACCATCACCACTGACCAGATAGAACAACCTACAACAACATCTTACACCTCGTAAGCTTCACCATCCCTCTCCTCCGTTCTCAAACCCATAAACCTCAAAAGGTTTCTGAAACACAGTCAGGTTGAAGCATCAAACATGAACAGTGTGTTGGATTCTCATCTCGACGCTCTCGCTTTCGACTACGTTAGCTTCGGTTTGATCAACGTTGTCAATAGTCTCTGGACTTGGCTCGCCGTCGTCACCGCTGCCGTTAGCTTCTGGAGGCTCAGACCTAGGTCCCTCGAGGGCTTGAAGCTCCACACACTGTCCTCAAACGACGTCGTCAGGAGCTCAAATGGGTATTCTCCATTTCCTGAAACATCACCGCCAGTCACGGCGGAGGTGGAGTCGCCAAGATCGGTTTCAGCGCCATCTCGAGCGCATGTAGCTGTGCCTTCGAATTCTTCGTCATCAGGTAGATTTGAAGATGATAGAGGTTTGACGAAAGGCGTCAAGATTACATTGTATTTTGAAGAGGATACAAACAAAGACGTTGGCGGTGAAGGTGAAGGTGACTTGACGGCGGATGAGACGGAAGAGAGTGGCGGTCAGAATTTGTGGGAGAGTCGTTTGAGGATGAGGACGGAAGAGAAGAGTTGGTACAGGTACCAGGATTTGAGGGTGTTTAACGGCAACGTCGTTAGATTATGGGATAATAATCATGGTTGCAGAGTAGGACGCTTCAATTAAGGACAGTTAGGGTTCGAAGAAGATCGAATTGTATATACATTTTTGTTGGGTTATATTATCCTTCACTGAATCAATGCAATGTTAAATTTAGCTAATCCACTGTGTTGCGTTCTTCTTCTTCTTCTTCCTGGTTATAATCACCATGATTAGCTATGAGGATTGTATTTCCAATTGCAGGATAGTATGGACCCTTTGCGTTGTGTGATTGCTAACAATCTGAAGCTTAGTTTACGTGTCTTCTCCTGGAAATTGCTTTCTGGTGCACCGAACACTATGCAGCATCAGATTAGAAATGAGACTAATTAAATTGTTGTTGGTACCACTACTGAACAAATCATACCTACACATAATTTTATAGTATGCTTCTCCGATGTGCAATTATATATAGTCTTCGAGTTTGCATCAGTAATTAACTAAAACTACCTACTTATATATATGTACTGTCCTCGAGATTTACTCAAGTGATGATGAGAAATAATAGAAAATTTGATCAGAGTCACGTTGGATCGATTGGGGCTCAATCTCTTCCCTATAGTAAATCGCATAGTGATTGGAAATTGTTGAAGTTACAACGATCCATGACTATGGTCTTAACTAATTTCAGTGGTTACATAGTCGATTAACATCTGTTTTATACATGTCAATGGTGTTTGGTCGGAGAAAATGATGTATGCAAAGGAATAACTAAATTTTAAGACAAGGAAATTAGTGCTAACACTCATTGAGTCATTGTACATATGTACGTAGTAGCTATGTTACATCCCTTCTGAGTATACCATAAAACTAATATGCACAATAGCCATTATATATGAATTGAAAAGTAAAGTTTTACTGTAAAGGATCAATGATTGATCATTTCATATGAACAAACATCATTTTGGAGAAAATAAAAGTAGGGGCCATGTTGGATTAGTTTCTGATTAATTTTTGCATTGGTGAGATAATGCCTATCAAAAAGACTGATAGATATAAAGTATCAACTTCTTCTCCTCCCCATAGAAAAAGTTTAGGTGTTTTTAAGTCCTTAATGATGATACAAGTTTCAGGAAACAGTGTATGGTTGGTAATGTAAGAGTTTGGTTGGTAAGGTATGCTTAACATAGTCATATGTGCATGTACAAGAATATCTTATTGAGTGATTCCTTATGCTACTAGCCTACTAGCATATACGATGATAAACTATCATTTTTTTAAAAGCAACAATCATTACTCATATCAGATGAACCTCAAGATATATACGGTGGGCATAAAATAGATCAACTCAAAAATTTTGATAATATATAATATACATGAAATTTTAATTTTTACATCATTTACAGAAAAAGTTTATAGTTAGTTTCATCAAGTTTGAAATTATTTTTCGTATGACCTTCGATATTTTCATTCGCTGGTGATATTTGAGTCTCTAAATCTACAAACTAATTGGTGAGCAAAGGCGGATCGGATCAGAAAATTAAGATGCCTTGTTCATGGTGTTGTTACTTGTAGCCATATATAACCAACAATATGCACGAATGCCATATATATGATAAGAAATACGCATCACCCATGACACGCACGTCAGTGTATAATTACCACATACCAAGTTTAGATCTGAAATTCGTGGATGCATTGCTTTACTACTCAATGATGCCTCTTTTGTAGTTTCTAGTTGTATTTTCAATTATTTGAGGCTTTGAGTAAATGCCATTAGCTGTCCATTAACATCCTGGACCCTTCCATCGCTTTGCCATTTGCAATGGTGTTATAACATTTTCAATTTCGTTGTATTCAGAATATGTTAGTTATATGGAAAAGATAGTTTTTCAGTAAACCATACGTAAACGGTGTTCCACTCATGTTTGTATAAACAAAAACTCTGTTATGGCCACACTAGTGGATTTTCACTCTTAACAGAATCTAAATTGTTTCGTCGGCTATGAATTTCTTAGCCGACGGAAACAGATCCGTCGGTTAGGATAAATAGTTCGTCGACTAAACAATTCTTAGCCAACAGAATAAGGTCGTCGGGAATTTCCGTCAACTAAATCTCTTCTTAGCTGACGGATCTATGTTCCTGGCTATTTTCGCCGGCTAAGCAAACTCTTAGTCGACGAAAATTCTCATATTCCGTCGGCTAAGACCTAAAAGCCTAGCCGAATGAAGATAAACTTTTTCTTCAGCTAAGAAGGAATCTAAACTTTTTCGTCGGCTAAGATTAAAAATATAGTAGCAAATCAGCCATAGGTTTTTATTTAAAATTGTACATAAGAAACAAAAATTTCAAAAAATCGTAAAATAAGATATGACCGGAATGATGAAATACGTCTACGGTTGAAAATCATTTAATTCCGGTAAAGTCTCGGTGCCGATAGTCACGGTCAACACAATTTACTATTGTTTCTCCCTCTAGGCATCCCCATCTTCGAAGGTTATTTTTCCTAAATTTTTATACCACTAGTTGCGTCTCTTCGATTTGAAACTATTTTCAGTTGAATGTTCGGCTAAAATATGTAATATAGACAGTCAAATAACTGTTTCCGTGCTTTTAGGGGTTTAACTTACCGGATTGACCGTCTGGATCGAGCCCTTAACATTGTCGGATCAAGTTGAATTTTTTAACATATCCATGTTTTACTATAATTATCATATCAGATGGTCGGATTTTTCATTTGTCAAGTTTGATCATCGGAATCATAACATGCCTACTAATGTTGTACAACTTGTTTACTAAGTTGTAAGTAAATGTTTCGTTTCAAAAACAAACTCTACGTAGAACCTTCAAACGTAAAAAAGTCGTGATATAAGATATGAACGGAATGGTGAAATACGTCTACGGTAGAAAAATCACTTAATTCCGGTAAAGTCTCGGTGCCGCTAGTTGCGGTCAACACAATTTACCATTCTTTCTCCTTATGGATAGCCTTATCTTCGGGGGTTATTTTTTTGTAAATTTTTATACCATTGGTTTCGTATCATCGATTTGAAACTTTTTTCAGTTGAAGGTCCGGCCAAAATACGTAATTTAGACGGTCAATGACCGTTTTCGTGCATTTAGGGGTTTGACTTACGAGATTGACCGTCTGGCTCAAGCCTTTAACATTGTCGGATCAAGTTGAATTTTTTATCATATTCATGTTTTACTATAATGATCATAACATCGCCTAAGTTCTAAAATAAATTTTTTGTACCCCTTACCCGACGAAATTAAATAATTTCGTCTCCTAAGGTATACTTAGGCGACATAATTATTTAATTTCGTTGGCTAAGGGCAAAAAAAATTCAGAAAAATTTCCCGCACAAAATTTTAGACCAAAATTTCAGAAAAATTATTTATCACTTAGCCGACGGAATGCAATAATTCCGTCTCCTAAGGTATCACTTTACCGACGGAATTAAATAATTCTATCGGCTAAGGGAAAAAAATCAGAACAATTTTTTTGCGTAAAAATTTAGATTAAAATTTCAGAAAAATTATTTATCACTTAGTCGACGTAATTATTGCATTTTGTCGGCTAAGAGCTAAAAATTTTAAAATTCTTTTCCCCGCGCTTAATTTCTAAATATTTTTTTTAAATCAATTTTTCTTCTTTAAATCTTCTCTTCTTTTCTCTATTCTTCTTCAAACTCTCTTCTCTCTTCTTTTCTCCAAATGGTGGTGGTGGTGTGTGGTGATGGTGTGTGGTGATGGGTTGTGGTAATGGTGTGTGGTGGTATGTGGTTTTAATTTTTGGTGATGGTGGTGTGGTGGTGGTTTTTGGTGGTGGTGGTGTGGTTGTGGTTTTTGGTGATAGTGGTTTTTGGTGGTTGTGTGTGGTGGTGGTGTGGAGGGTTTTGGTGATGGTGGTGTGTGGTGGTGGAATCGGTGATCGATCGCCTGCGGTTAATTTTCGGTGATCGATCTCAATTTTTTTAAAAAAATTTTAGGTTTACCGACAGAATATTCTGTCGGCTAAGAGTTTTTATTTTTTTTATTTCAAAATAATTTCGTCGGCTAAGATCCTAGCTGACGAAATTTCTTTCTCCTAAGTAATTCTTAGCCGACGGAATATTAAATATTTCGTTAGCTAAGATAATTATTAATTTATTTTTATTTTAAAATATTTTCGTCTACTAAGAACTTAACCGAGGGAATAATTCCGTCGGCTAAGATTCTAGTAAACGGACCTTAGCAGACGGAATTTTTGTCGACTAAGAGACAACCTAGTTGACAGAATAAATTTTTCTGTCGGCTAGGGTCTTCACCGACGCGTCTTAGTCGACAGACCTTAGTTGACGGAAATTATGGCAGCTAAGATCTTAGGAGACAAAAAAATATTTTTGACAGACATAATTGTTCTGTCGGCTAAAAGCCATAATCCACTAGTGTCAATACATGGTACGTCCAAAGCTATAAACATAGTGAAAGTCTCGTAAGTCGTAACTTGTAACCAGAGACGGAGCCAGGATTTGAAAACAACTTGGGCTAAACATTCATTTGATAAAAATTCTGAATAGGTATATTTGATTACTATATATAAAAATGTAAAAAAGTAATTATACCAATAAAGTTTAAAGTTAACATGATATCTGATTATACTTGATTTAACGCTAGAGCAAACTATTTTTTGTAACAAACTGTTAATCATCGACTCACTATCAAAAATATGTATTTTTTTATCTATACTAATATGCAAAAGGAATTACTTTTATTTTTTGTATGAGATGTTGTTTTGATGAATATAGAGTATTTTTTATTTATTAGACGTTGATAGTAAAAGTTTGGTTTAGAAAGGACATTAGGTTACTCTGGCTTTTACTATTTGATTTTTTTACTTTTACTATTAAATTTTTTATATTTACCTGGGCTAATTATATAAGAATAGTAGATTTTATATCAATTAAACCTATGTAAATTGAAAATCATTAGAAAACCCCATGGGCTGCAGCTCAGGAGCAACTGCACTAAGATCTGTCCTTGCTCGTAACGAGACTCGTTCACCTGTTCATTAGCTAACTATGACAATTTTGCACAACTAACTTTAAATTAAAGAGAGTGAAATTTACACACCCGTTTTTACAATCCACACACCCCTACCCCACTTTTTTATAAGGAAATGTTTAAACTTCATGTTTTAATCTCTTCAAGTTATCTAGAATATAGGTATTTTTAGACATTTCGTTATAAAAAGTGAGACACGGATATGTGGATTGTAAAGACTGGTGTGTAAATTTCAGCCTCCTAAATTAAAAAAAACATAATTCTTAGCATGCACGATAGATATACTCATCTTTATGAGTACCACATTGAACAGTGAGTGATAAAAAGTTCATGAATTTATTAGAGAGGGAAAATAATCATTTGCTTAAAATCAGCTAAACTAAGGCCACTATTAAACAACCCAAAGTGAGGAGTTAAGGGAAAATTGGATTAGCCCGCACGCAGTCGGCCTATCCAAAGTGAGGCTATATATAGGAGTTACCAGGGTGAAAAATCAGATTTTTCACCCGGCTCTTTCTCTCTCCCCCGACTGAAAACGCTGTCGAAACTTTTGGGCGCCACAACGCTGCCGTCCGGCCACTAATCTCCGCCGAACCGGTCCCAAAAGATCAGCCTCCGAGTCTACTTCATTCCTAGGTAAGTTTTCCGACCTAACTCGCCGTAAATCGGGAGAAATTCTGATTTGTTCATCATGTGTACAGTGATTTGTTCTTGATTGGATTTCTCCCTCCCTAGATCACCATTTGTTGAGTTCTTTATATGATAGGATGAGTTTTAAGAGTACTATAATCCTCTAGAATTTGGTAGCTTGATTCGAAGTGTGTAGGAAGAATTGTGAATTTGAAGTGTAAATTTTTGGGTTTACTGTTCAACACATATTTGAACTAGTTAGAGGCCGAATTGGCCTTCGAGTTAAACTAGAAAGTTGTTCCAAATGACGAGACGAAGTTACTGGTAAAATTTGGTGGTGATCGGAGGTCGCCGGAATTTCTACCGGCGACCGCCGTCGGCGGAGGAGCTGGCTGCGGTGCTGCCACTTTTTGGGTAGTTTTTCATGCCCATTAAATAGTATATATTGTGAGGAGTCTATGGTTTAAATTTGGTAATTTTTGGAGGAGTTTTGGTTAGGTTTTGAAATTTTCTAGTTTAGTATTATTGACGGATAATTAAATATTATTCCGACCATCGATTATTACCGGATAAGGTCTAAGATTTATTTTAAGGACTCCTAAGATATTGATGAAGGTCGATGATTTTTAGTTGACAATTTGAGAAATGTGGAGCCGATGAGCGAGTTGTACGCTTTTAAATGTGTACGCTTAAGCTATTTAATTATTATTCTTGCGTCCAGAAAATTAATATTAATTATGAAACAGGACGCGAAGAGGCTCGTGTTGTGGAGACTTGGCTTGAGCGGAATTCGGGTTTTCCCCATGCTAAGGCCTCAGTCTGTGAGTTGACTTTTATTTTTAATTTAATACATGCTATAGATTTTATTTAGTTTCTCCTTTATTTATGAATTTCCCCCCGACCCATTTTAAGTTTTATGGTGATTATGGGGAAAATTGGGAATTTATTATTTTTCAAAGATAAGTGAGCCGGGAAAGAGGTTCCTACCTTTCCCGTGATTTTAAAGGATTTTTCCGGAATATGGTTTTAATTGTTATCACCATTTTGGGTTATGGAGGATGATAATTTTTAAAAAGGGGAAACTTGGCTCTTGGATTTAACGATTTTAAAGTTAAGTCAGAGAAACGGTTTCGGGTTCCTGGAAACGTTTTAAATCCAATATATTTGGGGTAAAGTCATGGGAGTTTTGACTTGGTTTTCGATTTATTTTACCACGAGGTTTTTAAAGGATTTTCAAGGATATGGTTATATGTATTGCATGCTAGCATGAACCCTCTCCAGATAGAGATGGTACCCTCTCTGGATAGTAGCTGGTCTGACCCTCTTCGGTGGTAGCTGGTCAGTATGACCCTCCCGGATAGAGCAGGTCAGGACCCTCTTCGGTGGTAGCTGGTCGGTTGGACCCTTCCGAGTAGAGCGGGTAATGGGACCCTCTCCGATTGAGCTAGTCAATAGACCCTCTTGTGGTAGAGCGGGTCGGTTGTTTTCTTGTGGTTGTGGTTAATATCCCACATCTTTAATTATGGATTTGAGCCAAGAGATTTATTTTATGATTTATTTATTCATTTCTTATTGGTTGCGTGCATGTGAAGTTTTGGAAAATCAAAGGGAAAACATGAAAAGATTTTTACCTTTTCATATTTGATTTTCGTCCACTCATGCTAATATTGTTTTTAAATGTTTTCCCTTGGCCCTTTCGTTTTCAAATGCCCAGTGTTGCAGAGTTCCTGAGAGGAGGTCGCGCGTACCGAAGTCGAGGCATAGCTAATTAATCCGTTGTTGCTCACTTAGTGTTTTAGGTATAACTTCCATGTAGACTGCTCTGATTACCCCAACCATGTTAGTGGAATAAGATAGTAAAACGTAGTTGTGACTTGGGGAGCAAGATGACTCCAGGAGTTGGGGGTGATTTAAATTATTTATGGAAGTGCTGAGTTGGTTTGTAGGAAGGGTTGTCTATTTCAAGGGGGTTTCGGTAAGAAGTTCCCTTGAGATGGTCCCCGCAGGATTTACTTCGGGTTAAAGGGGTTTTAACCCGGGATGGGTCCTCACAATCGGTCTAAAGGAAGCTTGATGGCGACAAAGGGATGTTGGGCTTCAATGCTTCAAGTCACCAACGCTGCTGCCTTCATGGAGAAGTCGTTCAAGGCTTGACAAAGAGGATGAACTCGACAAAGGTGGAGAGAAGGGGTTGTTCGAAAATGCTGTGTCTCTCTAGTTTTTAACGTGAATGAACGACCTATTTTCAGATGTAGAGAGCCTCTTTATATAGTGGTCATGTCACCTCCATGAGTCCCTCATCACCATTGATTTAAATCTGATCAATGGCCACAAATAATAGCACAATTTAATCAAATAATATTCCATATATGTCTTGTGCATTAAGTCTTCGAATTTGGCTTGAAATGTGACCGGATACATTGCTTGTTCTTCAAATGGAATCGGCTGATTATTGCATGATTGTTGTCGATTTGAATCTTGTTTCCTTTCTTGATTATTTTCGAATTCATACTTATAATTCCTTCTATATGTATTGCCAATTAATATTCCTGAAAAGGAAAAAGAAAAATCAGATTTAATCTTAGAAAATTAAGAATTTAAATGTAGAAATTAAAGGTAGGAATCTCCCTTAATTTGCTTGATTACAAATCAGCAATTATCTTCAATCTTTAAGGAATAATTCTCTCAAAATTTGCTGTCATAATCTTCACATAATTTTGGCCAAATCCCTTGGAAATTTCTGATTTCCATATATGCATCATCGTCTCCATTTAATGCTCATTCATTCTTTGACAATTTCTGAGAAGAATAGAATGTTTCTCAAAATGGATTAGGAAAGTCATAATAGGAAAGTTTCACAAGTAGTAAGTTTCTTAAATCAAAATAAGAAAATGTCTTAAAATGAAATAGGCAACTTTCCTAATTTGAAACAGGAAAGTTTCCTAAATGACTTATCATTCTTAATTTGCCGGTTTTAGCATCCATTTTCGCTTTTTCACTCTTTTACCTCTACAATCACAAAAACAAGTTAGAAATGACATTGTTAAGATAATAACATAGCTAAATAGGGTAAGAAATACGTTAATAACATAGCATAAAATGCGTCTATCACTATTCCATTGTAGCAGACGATCTTTCGCATCGTTTAAACTTGTTAGTAAGTTTGGAACAGTTAAATCTCTTTGATCACGGCCGGCTTCGTCGTTGACAGAAATGTGTTACTGCTTGTAAAAATGAGCCATGGGGAATTGATCATATGAGCATGTACATTCTATGCTTTTGTTTTCAATGGTGTTACAAAATAATTGAAATTCCATGAAAGCATATAGATGATCATGCATTGAGCATTAAAATTCAGGGGCTCCAGCTTCTGCTTCTTGTGAAGCCTACAGCACTATACGACCTTACCTTTTCCGATTGGGCCAGTTCCAGCCACATACCATCACATGGGCACGCTCGTACACCACCCTTACAAAACAAGTGACACAAGTCACACAATTGGCGTCTATTAGTCCGATATCTTTACAACAATTCATGGAACACCAATTTTAAAATCCACCCGTAATGCTGGACCCTAATGCTGTCAAATCTTTTCGCCGGCAATTTTCACAGTTGGGTTCCATTTAACAATCTAGTCTCAAACCCTCAGAAATTCCCACAGATTGACAACACATGAACTTAATTAGTACCAGTGTGGGGTAGTGTAGACCATTTCTTAAGTGTTGATTTCATATTTTCACATGCATTGTTTCAGAGGTAGATGTGGGCTCGATGAAAATGGTTTTCTTATCGTTGTAGAGGACCCCCAATGTTTGCCAATCACTCTCACTCGATAATCCAGCCACAACTTCATGCAGGGACATGCTTTTTGAGCTCTTCTCCTCGACCTACAATCATCTCAGTTGGTGCAGCACATTAAATCTCAGACCCCAGCTCCCAAGCTAACATATGCTTCGATGCCTGTAGTGAATTAGCCCGAGCTTAATGGCGATTATTTGGCTAAGTTTGTCGTTGTTTAACATAAACTGCATTTATCGGGTCAAGAATGAGATCAAGAGAAGTAAATGGTCGGGCAGTCGACACTGCTTTGGAGAAATTTGTTACCGGATTATAAATGAGTGTTTGCTTTATGGTTAGAGATGGATTCGGAGGGACATATTGCGGCTTGAGATGTTGCTAGGACTTGTGGTGCATTTAGTTTGGGTCCTTGCTGTTGTCTTCAACAATTTGCCATAATTTCAGATCTTCAATCAGAAACACATAACACTTAGCTAAGATATCCATATATGGGAGCACATAAATGCAAAAATAAAACTGGTCTCTAGCTAAGACCACATGGAGATCAAGCTGTCTACCTTTCTCAGCTGATTGTGATATTATGTATCTAGATTCTGGCATTTCTAAGTTCTACCCATGCATTAGCATGAAACGATGAGATTAGACTCCCAGTGTTGCTTTTCTAGTTAATGACAGCTTCGACACAACAATAGTCGATGTCAAGTAAAAAACCGTGAAGGCCGCTTGCTTTTACCTCTTACCTGACATTATCATTTGGTATGACTCCTCTCTCATTCCTCCTCTTTTCTATTCTCAATCTCATTCAGGTTTAATAGACACGTCATTTTCATTCAGATGTAATACGAAAACACTAATTGTTTGTTCTATTTGCATGTTTAGGATAGTCTTGAAATGAGTTGTGTCCACTTTCAAATGATCATATACTTGTAAAATGCAATAATTGGTTTCTGTTTTCCCTAACTAATCAATCAGCATCGACATATACGCACAAAATGCAATAATTGGTTTTTTTGTTTCGATACACTGGGAAACTAATTACATCGAAGCACCAAATTAAAAATTGTGTGTCCAAGCTCTATATTGTTTGTATATTTCTAGCAATCTAAATCCAGATTCCCGTTCAAGCATTTAATAATATATAATCATTAACTTTTACGCAAAATTGATAGAAAAACTAATCATTCATACGATTGTATCCAACAAAGGTAACTGTTATGACCAAAGTTAACAATCTTGTAATCAGTCGTTTATTTCATTGACTATAACATGTCATCCTGGTTATGTTAGTAAGTTTAACACATTTTGCAGTCATTGTTCGAACTGAGGTCCACGAAAATATCCCAACAAAACTAGCTAGACTAGTCTCGTGCAAATCAAAATGCTTTTCAGGGCATTTTCAATTCTTGATCTAAAACTTATAATAGGTTTGAGTTTTTTTTTTTAAAAAAATACTCTCTGACCCTTCTTCCAACTTAGCTTAAAATAGGATTTATCTAAAAATAGTTCTATTTTGACGGAAGTAGTTATGAGAAATCCTATTTTTTGAGAGTTTAACAGAGCATGAGTCCCATTATAAACTATCAATTATCTTTTTTTCAAAAAGATGATCAAAGTTTTGTTCAAAAAAAGATGATAAAATGATTTCACTTCTATCTCTATGTTATGCCTTATACATTATCAATTATGTATAAGACATAACTCATGTTGTAATTAAATAATAATATAATAATAATTATTTATCAAAATAGATTTAAGTTTAGGTTTTATGGGTTAAAGATGTAAAAACTATTTAAACAATAATAGGTTTGGGTTGTCTATACTTTGATTTGAATTTATGTTTTAGGCCAATTGTTGGAGATGTCCTTAGAACAAGTCCAACAGCTTTCTCATTTTATTGGTATTCTCAAATTTAGAGAATTTTTAGCTATTTTTAGGTCAGACAAATTTTTCATCCTATTCCATAAAATGGAGATAGAGTAGAAAGAAAGTTTTCATTCCCTAAATTTGCACCAATTTCGTCATTCTCTAAAATTTAATTTTTCGCATTCTTCAATGAGATAAAACCATAAATATAATATTTTATTAGGTATTTAATTGTTACAATAAAAAAACATAATTTTTTAGTCATAATTAATTATGATATAATATATTTTATTGTTGCATTAAATGCTGAAATCTCAAAAATAGAGAAGTTGTTGAAGTTTAAGCATAATTTTTTATATAGATAAAGCTTTTGTTTTCTTATATTAGAGAAATTTTCTTAGACATGCTTGTAATGCCTCAAACACACACCTACTGCATAGTGCCTACAAACTGATAGATGAGAATTGAGACCCAAACTCCTCCATATAAATATATACGACTAGTTTTTCAAACATCCAAACCGGTTTTGAATGGAAGTATTTTTTGACACCTAAACTCTTGTGGTACGGTTAAAATAATATCAAAACTTACAAAATTACATGTGGTACCCAAACTTCATTTTCGTTACAAATGAAAGGCCTGAAGCCATTTTTCGTCATGTCCTCGTTTGTTTGATGACGTGTCTTATATGTGACTTATCAAAAATATTTCTTATCAGTAGATATTCACATCAGTAGTCTCCAAACTATTATGAAATGATCAATGCGATATCCAGAATGAAAACTCAAGTTTTTTATGTTCAAACTAGGAAAGAAAATCTTCCGCATGATATAATTTTGGAGATTTTGGAATGAAATAAGATATAGAAATGAAAAATCTCTAAACCCTAAACCCTTGAAGGAAATGAGATGTAGGAAAAGTCTGAAAGTTATCTAAACCCTTGACAAAAAATTTCTAAACCCTAAACCCTCGACAAAAATAACCTGTTGCTTATCCTGCTAGATCTCATTTTATTCTAAAATCTCTAAAAATTAATTCTTGTTGATCCGTTTTTCTTCCTAGTTTGAACATCAAAAACTTGGATTTTTATGTTGAGTATCACATTGATTATTTCAGAAGAATTTGAGGACTACTGATGTAGTTATCTATTGAAAATATTTTTTTAGTTGGCTTCATACGAGACACGTCATCAAACAAACGACTCTGTGATAAAAAATGACCTCAAACATTTAATTGGTAACAAAAATAAAATTTAAGTGACATATTAATAATTTTATAAATTTAGATATTATTTTAACAAATCACTTACTACGGTAAAAGATATCTTGTACCCACCAATCAACGTCTCCAGACTCTAGATCTCTGCACACTTTTACACCTTGGCAGCCAGTCGTTTGCCTGCTCCCACGGCACAATCCCCTATATAAAGCCACCCACCATCTCTTCTGGTGCACCACACTCATTTATTTTTTACTTAATCCCCATAAATATCTCACTGCTCCTCACTCTCCACACTGCTCCTCACTCAGATCTCCACCACCCCAAAACGATGCGTTTCACTCACCTCCTCCTCCCCTTCCTCCTACTCCTCACCTTCTCCTACTCCGCCACCGCACGTAAACCAACCTCCACCACCTCCTCCTCCCACCTCGTCCGTACATCATGCCAACACGCCAGCTACCCGAACCTCTGCCTCCACACCCTCTCCACCTCCCCTGCCCAAACCCCCCGTGACCTCGCCCAAGCCGCCGTCGCCATCTCCCTCTCACGCGCCCGTAAAGTCTCCGCCTTCCTCTCCCAGCTCTCCCACTCCACCTCCTCCTCCTACCCAAAACGTCAGCGCGTGGCCCTCGGCGACTGCGTGGAGCAAGTTTCGGACTCCGTCGACGAGCTCAGCCGTACTTTGGAGGAGCTCCACCACCTCCACGAGGAAACGTTCCGGTGGCAGATGAGCAACGCTCAGACGTGGGTCAGTGCCGCCCTCACAAACGACGACACATGTCTCGATGGGTTTCAGGAGGTCGACGGCGAAGCGAAAGCGGACGTCAAGAGGAAGATCACTAATGCTGCTAGGGTTACTAGTAATGCTCTCTACATGATCAACCGGCTTAACGAGAGCCGTGGACGGCCTAGATCTAAGCCTTGAGTGGTACACGACGGTGGTGGTTTGGTTTGATTTACTTGAGACCTAGCCGTTGGTGTTTGTAGTTTGTACTGTTGTTGGTGGTAGTATTTACTATTTACTGTTACTGTTTCTTGAAGATGTATAATATTATCGTCTTATCCAAGTTGTATAGGTTGGGTTTGGTGCAGCTGGGCTTATAAGATATAAGCTGATTTTTATTTTTTTGCAGCTTATAAGCAGAATGTGAGCGTTTGCGGTTTTTTTTTTTTTAAACACCTTCTATTTTTTAAGAAGTAGCTTAATATCAAACATCAAAACATTTGGTGTTTAAAACCAAAAGAGCTTATAAGCTCTTCTAAACTCAGCCATAATACTATAATGCTAAGTCACTAGATCTGATCATAATCATATGTTTTCCTTATGCATCATGCTAAGTAGGATGAAAGATTTCATACCATGTTTAACGGAGCAAAATCACATACCGTAGAGAAGTGACTTGAAGTAAAACTTGAATTGCATGGACTTCACTTATTGCAAATGTATATTAAGGGTATTTTTAATATTGTCATTTAAAAATACCTTCTTATATAAGTTATTTCTAAAAATACCTCTTATATATAAGGTTTATTTAAAAATACCCTCTTATATAAGTGATTTTTTGCCCCCTATTAATAATGTTTTCACAATATACATATATATATATATATATATATATAAAAAGCTTCTTTACTAAGGAATCTCTTTATATATATATATATATGTGTGTGTCTATATATGTATCTAATTTTCATTACATCTGGAAAAATCATCCTTTTTCAATATTGTCTAATATATTTTATTGTCCATACTAATGACTAAAATATCAATGATCTTAAACTTGATAATTTCAACAAAAATCTCAATAAAATATCGTGATTGATAAATCTTCAACAAGAAGTAAAGAAACTTGATTGTTGAATAACATGAAGCTTTATATATATATAACTGGATGAATATTTCTAATATTTTTGAACAAGATAATACATTATTACTTTACTAATTCTCGTATGTATCATTAGTAGTTTATTCAGAAATAAAGAATTTATTCTAAAAAGAAACAACAATATACAAGACATCTAAAATAATAAATATGTGATTACTGTAAAATAACCAATGAAAATAAACACAGGTATAAAACAAATATATGATAACTAGTAGTATTTCATTGTGTAGTTGAAATAGTTATAGTTCATAAAGTCTATTTTCATAACTATTGTTCGAATCTCAAAACACACAATTTTTATATTTTTTCTAATTTTTATGACATAAAATAAAAAAATTAGGTTTGTTGAATCTCTTACTGGTCTGGACCCTGTGCAGTCACACGGGCTGCCCTGTCTTCTGGCCGGCGCTGCGTATATGCCATCATTTTTGCAATTTCTTCGGTCCTAGTTAGATGAGCATTTATCGAAACTTGATAGGTTTGTATATTCTTGAAGAAAATTCGCATCATCTCCCGACTCCCAAGCATTCGCATCATCTCCCGACTCCCAAGCATTCGCATCATCTCCTTTTTATAATGTTTTTATGTCGTTTAAATAGTGATGATATTTTTCTGCCCAGATTGGGTTGAAACCCTAACCGGCCCTAAGACTCGGGTCGGCCCATAAACCTAATAGCTCAACCCGTCTACAAGTCTTTTTGGCGAAAACCCTTGGCTGATAAGATTAGTTGCAGCTAGGGTTTTTCTGCTACTCCTCATTCCGCCGAAACATGGAAGCCATTGAAATGGAAGAGCAGCCGCTAACACCCACCAGCACCTCCGCCTTCGACGACTCCGACGCTGACATCTGCACCTCAATACTCTTGCGCTTCGGCAACTCCACGTGCGAGGACCACCAGCACCTCTGCGCCGTCATCGGCGGCATGGCCCAGGGCTTCAAAGACCAGAGCCTCCCTTCCTCCCCCGTCACCTACTTCGGCGCCTCGTGCTCGTCTCTCGATCGAATCCTATCGGAGCCGCAGCCTTCCGGTCACATGATCGACGCTCTCCTCACGATTCTCGCCATGGCCGTCCGGAGAGTCTCACCGGAGATTCTCGTGAAGAAGAGCGATCTCGTTAACGGAATTCTCGTTCGTGCTCTTCGTTGCAGCTCTTTGACCGTCGCCGGAGCCGTCTCCGGGTTGAAATGTATAGCGCATTTGCTCATCGTCAGCAGCCGATTCAACCACAACAACTGGTCAGACATTTCTCAGCTCTATGGCTTCTTACTGAGCTTCGCTACCGATTCACGCACCAAGGTGAATATCTGATCGCTTTGTTTTTATTTTCAGTACAATTCCATTGTCGAAATCAATTGCATTATTTAATTGATGAATGCTATGTAGTACTATAGTAGACACTTGATTGTGAAATTGTTATGTTTACCAATGATGAGTTGTAGAGGTAGAGTTGGTAAATTGACTGGAGGTGTAATCTGGAACAGGTGAAAAGGCAATCACATTTGTGGTTACGCCATGCGCTGCAAAGTTTTCAAGGGACTTCGCTGCACTCCCCGGCAAGTCAAGCGATTACTGATTCGTTTAAAAGGTTTATTTTGCTCGCTGGTGGGACAAAACCAGCTGCTAGTGAAGGGCCTAAGGGGAGCCTTGAGGTTCTATTTCTTTTGGATGCTTTTAAGGAGTGTCTTGCTCTTATGTCGACCAAGAATAAAAACGAGATCCTAGAGCTCTTTAAGCCTCTCTTGGGACTGCAAAACCCTGTTGTCTCAAGGCGCATAACGGATGATCTGTATAGGCTTTGTCTTGAAGATTGTTCAGACGTTTCTCCTCAGATATTGCTGGATCTATTATGTTTAGTATCACTTTCTATCTCGAACAATAAGACGTCTGTGGATGACATGACATTTACAGCTCGTTTGCTCAATATTGGAACAACAAAGGTTTATTCACTGAACAGGCAAATGTGTGTGATTAAACTCCCTACTGTATTTAGTGCACTAAGAGGTATTGTTTTCCGTTTAACTAACTCTAGTTACATATGCATAAGCTTTATCATTAAATACTGCTTTTAAGGCTTTCCTGCTAATATATGAATACTAAAAATTGTATTTCTATGTTTTCTGTAGATATATTGGGATCCGAGCACGAAGAGGCCATTCATGCTGCAGCAAATGCATTTAAGAGTCTTATTCATGCTTGCATTGATGAAAGCTTGATAAAACAGGGTGTTGACCAGATTGTGACAAATGGAATTATGGATGAACGGAGGTCTGGGCCAACTGTAATTGAAAAAGTGTGTGCTAATATTGAGAGCTTGCTTGGCTACCACTACACTCCTGTCTTGGACCTTGCATTTCAAGTTGTTTCGGCAATGTTTGATAAATTAGGTAATCTCTTCCTTATGCAATGATCTCCCCCCTTCTCCAACTTGATAGGTTTGGTTACTTCTATATGTCCAACCATTTAGTTTTCAATGTGCATAAGAATCATAACAGCTATGACATACAGGGGTTTACTCTTCATATTTCATGAGGGGGACACTGAAGAGCTTGGCAGAAATGGAAAAGCTGCCTGATGAAGATTTCCCTTTCAGAAAAGAGGTATTGTCCTATTTCATGAATCATATTTTGTCATTTTGAAATTATGTGTACAAATCGGTATGTTTATTCTTAAATTTAAGGACTTCCTAACATAATAATTTTGTTAATGTACAGCTGCATGAATGCCTTGGAACAGCTCTTGTGGCGATGGGACCTGAAACTTTTATTGGCTTTCTGCCTCTTAATTTAGAGGCTGAAGACCTTGGCGAGGTGAATGTTTGGCTCTTTCAAATACTTAAGCAGTATACAATTGGTGCGCGATTGAGCTTTTTTACAGAGTCAATTTTGGGTATGGTTGAAGTGATGAGGAATAAATCTCGACAGGTATTAATCATTCACTGATGGAATTGGTTATTTATTTTATTTGGAAATTATCTTTAATTTCTTATATTTGGCAGCTTGAGTCACAAGGACGTATCATTTCGTCGAGGAGTACAGATGCACTTGCATACTCTTTGTGGTCACTGTTACCTTCATTTTGTAACTTCCCTTCTGATACTGCTGAGAGTTTCAATGATCTGAAGCAACCGTTGTGCAACGCTCTTCGTGATGAACCTGACATTCGTGGAATAATATGCTTGAGCTTGCAAACTCTTGTTCAACAGAATAAGAAAAGTGCGGAAGAAGGGAATGATATGTCTGATAGTGAAGTTGGTGCTGCCAAACAGAGAGCTATGGCTAATTACACCCCCCAGGTTAGAGTAGATAACTTGAGGATGCTCAAGTCAAGCGCCCGTGAGATCTTGACTGTTCTATCAGGCGTCTTTTTGAATTCTACAAAAGATGATGGAGGTTGTTTACAGGTACTGATTATGACAGACCCTACTCACCTAACAAATACAGTATCTTCATAGCTTTTTTAGAATCATTGGGAAGTACTGCATGTAGATATGTTGAAATTTGTAATGCATTTCATACTGCATGTAGATATGTTGAAATTTGTAATGCATTTCATGATGAAATTTATTTATGTATAGCCTTTGAGAAGTAGTTATAGTATATTTAAGTTACTCACCTTGTATCGTTGTCATATTCGAGAGAAGTGGAGTTTAGAGTAGGTTATAATATTCGGTCTTATTCATCTAAGAGAAGGTTTATTAGGGAAGGTCTGTAAAGGTTATAACAATTTTGTCATATTAAACAGGTTTTTATCTTGGCTATTCTATGTTCTCTATTAAACTTTCCAATTGTAATTTTACATGCTCTTGTGCCGTGAAATGGAGAATAATTATGCTTTCATCATTTTCAGTCCACAATCGGTGAGTTTGCTTCAATATCAGATAAGGTAGTTGTGTCAAAGTTGTTTGTCAGTAATATGCACAAGCTTTTGAGGGTCACCAAAGAGGCTAGGGCGGTTGCAAGTTCTAGTGATTCTACTTCCAGGCAGAGGTATGTCATTTTCTGTTTGCCTATGATTTTCATAATCAGTGCTCAAGTCTTGGCCATAATGGTAGTTATTGTTTCTCTGTTTCATATCTTAAAAATCCTTTCTTTCATCTTAACTTCAGGGCACTACTATTTGACTTAGCGGTTTCATTTTTACCTGGTTTAAATGCCGAAGAGGTTGACGTGTTGTTTAACGCTATAAAGCCTGCACTACAGGTCCAAACTCATTCTCTTCACATCTGCACATTGACTTGGTTTTTAAGCTTTCCTGCAACTTATGAGAAATGAAAGGTTGAACTAACCAAGGGTTTTACTGACTTCAGGATGACGAAGGTTTGATACAGAAGAAGGCATACAAAGTTCTTTCAATCATTCTTGGGGTATGCAAAAGGAAGTTTTGGATTTTAGGATTCTATATATCTATATTATATGTTAAATGGATCTTCATTTTTCTGTAGAATATGTAGAACCATTTTAGAATCGTTCTAATTGGTATGGGTATGCTAGGTTTTAATTAATTATGTAATAGTCCTGGACATCTATCACATAAGACAAAGGATGAGAATCATTAAGATGGAATTGTGTAGTCATGGGCTTTATCCTTCCCATTTTGCAGTAGCTTTATATTTTTCATAACGAACGCAAATCATCTCTGGAATGGGCTGATTTATTTATGGCTTTGTTTGCTGTACATATGGTCAGGACTTTAATGGGTTTATCTCTTCGAAGCTTGAGGATTTGCTTAGACTCATGGTGGAACTGCTGCCTTCATGCCATTTTTCTGCTAGACGACATAGACTTGACTGCTTGTATGTCCTAATAGTCCATGTTTCAAAGGTATATTCTAGCATCTTAGTACCAAATCTATGTTATTTTATTAATTAGAGTCCAAATTTTTGTTCAAGCTCATATGTATTGATTCAGTATGTAAAAACTTGAATTATTTTTGTAGAGTGAGGGAGAGCAGAGGTGGCATGACATCATAAGTTCTTTCCTAACAGAGATAATTCTTGGGCTTAAAGAGGTGAGGTGATATGTCAGCAGCAATATTTAGTGAATGTCATTATGTTTCTCAGTGTGTACAGTGTACTTCTGCTTGATTTATCTGAGCTGTACATTTCTCAACTTAATTCCTTGTGAAATTTGCAATCATGCCAACTTTTATGATCTACCAATTCAGAGTTGTCTGATTTTACCATATTGGGTTGAGAGTGTTTTTAAACATGCCAAACAATTGTAGACTACCTTATTTGTTGATCTCTATCTTTCATGATGAATCCGACTCTGTAGTGCTCTGGTTTGTAAGGATTCTGTTGATAGTTATTTCTTTTGATGCAGGCTAACAAGAAAACAAGAAACAAAGCATATGATATCCTTGTCCAGATTGGCCATGCTTGTGGGGATGAGGAGAAGGGCGGGAAGAAAGAGAACCTTTATCAATTCTTTAACATGGTACTTGACACTGTTTCTGGTTACTCATTATTCTTATTAGTCTATTGACCAGAAGTCCAACTATTATTTATAAGTGTATTTATAGTTCTTTCTTTCTCTCTTTCTTTCTTTCTTTCTTTGATTATGATTGGCTACAATCATCTTTAACTGATCTTATGCTCACAGGTGGCTGGAGGTCTGGCTGGCGAAACCCCGGTTATAATCAGTGCTGCAATGAGGGGGTTAGCTAGGTTGGCCTATGAGTTTTCTGACCTTCTGTCTTCTGCTACCAATTTGCTTCCATCAACATTTCTGCTCCTCCAAAGGAAGAACAGAGAAATAATTAAAGTTTGTTCCTTCTCTTTTATATCAGCTTTTAATGGTCATTTTTAATTTTTATTATATCATCCTGTTATTTTTCTTCGTAATCTTACATCAAATACAGTCGTTTCACTAACCATTTCCCTTATTGCAGGCTAATTTAGGCTTACTGAAGGTATTAGTAGCCAAATCACAGGCTGAGGGGTTGCAATTACACTTGAAAAGCATGGTTGAAGCCTTGCTGAAGTGGCAAGATGACACTAAAACTCATTTCAAGGCCAAGGTTAGTGCTTTAATAACATGACTGTAATCTTATTCCTACACGACTTCATTTTCTGTTAAGTAGCTGCACTTTTGATAGTCAGTTTCTTATCTCTTACTGGTGAAACATGATTTTTTTTTCAGATTAAGCTTCTACTAGAAATGCTTGTCAAGAAATGTGGGCTGGATGCTGTTAAAGCTGTCATGCCTCAAGAACACATGAAACTACTTACCAACATTCGGAAGGTCTGTTGCAAAAGATTTTGTGCAAGTATTAGAACATCCACGGGTTTTCACTAATTGCTGATCTTTATCTCTTGTTGACCACAGATTAAGGAACGAAAGGATAAGAAACAACAGAGTTCTAGATCTGAGGAAGCTAAATCTCATGCATCCAAAGCAACTACAGCCAGGTATAAGAATTACTTTGTGCTGCATGCAAATGTCGTATCCAACCTACGTGTGCCCTTTAGTACTTCTCTTGCAATAGACAACAACTTCAAATCCATTTAAAATATATCATATCACTTTTTAGTTTTTTCTATCTTTGAAACTTATGCATGTGAGATTTCTATGGCTATGTTGGTCATATCCTTAACACAATGTAGCTCTATCAGTTCATCTTCCCTCTAACAACATCAATTCATCTTCCCTATTTTTGTAACTTTTCTTTTCTTTTCTTTTCTTTCAGGCTAAGCAGATGGAACCATTCAAAAGTATTTTCTGATTTCGGTGATGAAGAAACTGATGACAGTAATTCAGATTATATGGATACCCAAACGGTCACTGGCTGGCGTGGCAAGGCTTCACACCTCAAATCCAAAGCAGCATCTTCATCACGGTTAGTTTTTCATATCTACGACTGGACAAGATATTTTATCCGTAGTAAAAGTTTCAGTTTGGTTCAATTGAGTTTCTGTT
The DNA here is from genome assembly GCA_951800085.1 of Comarum palustre. Lineage (NCBI taxonomy): Eukaryota > Viridiplantae > Streptophyta > Magnoliopsida > Rosales > Rosaceae > Comarum > Comarum palustre. The sequence goes on along the minus strand of OX637588.1, from coordinate 4,468,094 downwards.
TATAAACTGCACTGAGACATTGTTTTCATTATGACCAGGACCAAGAGTAGAACAAATAAGAACTTGCCTGACCACTTGTTTGATCAACTAGAAGACGAGCCTCTTGACTTGCTTGATCGGCGAAGAACTAGGTCCGCACTTCGTTCATCAGAGAATTTGAAACGTAAAATGGAGTCTGATGAAGGGCCTGAGATAGACCCTGATGGTCGTCTTATAATTCATGAAGAATCAAACTCGTACAACGAAAAGTCATCTCATCCTGATTCAGATGCAAGGAACGAAGCAGGGAGTCACTTGTCTGTGAATACAAAGAAAATACAAAAGCGAAGAAAGACATCAGAATCTGGATGGGCTGCAACTGGCAACGAGTATGCCAGCAAGAAAGCTGGTGGGGATTTGAAAAAGAAGGACAAGCTTGAACCATATGCGTATTGGCCGCTTGATCGCAAGATGATGAGCCGCAGACCAGAGCATAGGGCTGCTGCCAGAAAAGGGATATCCAGTGTGGTTAGGATGACAAAGAAGCTTGAAGGGAAGAGTGCTTCAAGTATACTAACCAGTAAAGGCTTGAAGTTTAAAAGGGTTCAGAAGAAAAGCACCAAGAGGAACAAGTAATTTGAAGCGTGCTCCAGTTTTCTTTCTTGAATGTATTGCTGATGAGACCACAGGTAAATTATTACTATTTTTATTGTAAGTTTGGAAAGTAAAATCCCCGTTGCTTTATGAGGGTCATGCAAATTTTCGGATCAATGCTCACTTTGCTCTTTTACTATGCAACTTCCTTTCCTGAACCAATACTTGTACCCGGACTTCACCAAATGGACAGCAATTTCTTGTAGGGGGACATATGTGCTTTTGCTAAAACATACTGAAGAAATCTTTTTTTTTTGCTATAAGCATTTTTTTGAACTAGAGCTTCATTAAACACAGCAAAAGCTGCAGAAAGAAAAACAACATAACAGCTGAACCAAAACAACAAAACAAATCGAACAATCTAAATCCAGAGATGGAGCTAGTAAACCATCTGATCTCATCACATGTTGCAAAGAAGATGGAGGGTGATTGATCTAATCCCCCAAATACATCCCTTTTTAGCTTGCTTAGCAAGCCAATCCGCCAGTGTTTCTAAATCTTTTAACCAAAGTCCACATACAACGTGGCAGACCAATCTTCAATCTCCTGATGTCTAAAATAAGGGGAAATGCTCCAACTGATTTGAGAAGAATTCTTCACTATTGCATTATACAGCTGTTTAGAATCCAATTCAATGCAAACTGTTGAAACATTCAGAATCTTAGCTAAGAAAAACCCTCCTTGACAACAGAAGCTTTGGCCTGCAAAGCAAAGAAAGAGTAGGCAACATTTAGCGCAACCATTGATTACATCACCACTGGAATTTCTTGCAATTACCCTAATTCCTGCAAGATTACTTGAAGCATCCCACACACCACAATTGATCGAGCCTAAGGGAGCATTCCACAAATATTAACATCAATTGTGATGGTGCCTGGGATTTGCTATAAGCATTTGGCACATGAGACTTGCCAAGGTGGTCTTTATTTGATTGTTACTTTGCAATTGGAGCTTATCGGCAGAAAATAATCTTTTTTTTGGCAACTCAGAAAATAATCTATTTAGATAGTCCCTTGTGTGGCTCCGGTGGCAGCTAGAGAAACTCCTGGCTGGTAGATTAATTTGTTATTAGAGAAACTGCCATCGAAGTTCAATATGAATCTTTGGGTACCTCCGAAAAATCAAAATTCTTGATCAATGTTTTTGTTCAATAAGATTAAGATATCAAGGTGGGTGATTGTCTCATTCCATACTAGAAATGATTTTAGAAATTTTATTGTGAAACAAGAATATGTGGTCATTGAATCAACATTCAGTATCTCATCCCTGCATGGTAGGCGCCTTAATACACAAAATGGAATCTTGAACAATCGTACTAATGTTTCCGAGTTTCCTACGAGGATCTCGTTCAATTGTTAAATACTCGAGCTGAAAATAATGTGTGAATAGCTGCAATTGTATTTCTCTGCATAGTTTGAGGCACTAACTTGATTCTCATACTCGTGCAGGGAAGAGAAGGAAAAACAAAGCTAAGAACAATACGGTCAGTATAGGAGAATGAGCAATGGATGGCACCTCAAGTGCAGGGCTCTGCATATAAAGCGCATGGGGATTCTTCCTGTGTTCAGTTTGATACAACTTGATCTCTATGCTATGCAGACCCTAAAATTTTGTTTTATTTCATGTTGAGAACTGATACTTTTAACCACCAATAATCTTCTTAAAAACTTGGGCGAGAACATTCATACTTGCAATCGATTAAGTTGTTCTGCGCAATCTCAATATCAGATTAATGATATGTGCAAAGCAGCAAAGAAAAGATGTAATCGATTAAGTTGTTCTGCGTACCTCTATTCTGCTACAGTGCAAAACTAATCATCTAAGACGGTTCTTTTCGTCAGTATTATTGATTTGTATGTAAATAACGCAGCCCTCAATTATATCAAAATTTTCCAAGATGTAATCAAACCATGTACTCTTGTAGTCGGAAATAGATTCCAACAAACACAATAGTCACGCAACTGACAACAATTTCATACAGTTGGTTGTCCGATCAGCCAACTACTTGTACATGAAAACCAAAATCAACTACTGCAAGGTGTTCCAGTGACTGCCGCATAAGATCAAACCTCTACTGTGGACATGGGGAATATTTCTAACAACAATAAGCGAAAGTAATTGTTGATAAACCATAGGGTGAGCTCCTAATATTCTCCTCGGGTACACCTCAACAGTCTTCTCAAGTGATCAGCTGTCCAACCAATTCCATTTTCATAGCCCCAATTGACCCAACTGAACAGGATCATATACAATACTCCCTGGGTGCTCACTGCATAAAGGAGTGTTCCCATTAATACCATGCAAATAACAAGATCTCTTCCATGAACAAAGCAGGTTAAACAGACTTTTTTCTATAGCCAGAAGAGCATCCAAGAGTAAGATGGTGATAGATCCTACATTAGATATTTAGCACTAGTAAAGCATAATTGGAATGCAGACATTCACTCTAAGCAAATAATCCAGACTCCGGTTTATGAATCACTAATTTTCACAAGAGGAGCCTGACCTTGGTTTCTTTTCCATGTCAAAATTATATATCTATAATAAAAAGGAGAAAGATAACCAGTAAACATACCTTCAGTGATATTTAAGTAAAAGTTGGGAGTAGATCACTAGATCTGTGTTGCTACTTGTAAGGCGCAAACAAAACTGATGAATTGTGGCCACCAAACCCAAACGAATTAGACAATGCCACCTTAATGTCCAGTCTTTCTTTCTTTGGGCCTACTAGCACCTTCATATCCTGAATTCACATGCTGACAGAGTTAGATGGCAGCTACATTGAAATTAATTTTGCAGAATTGCAGTAGACATTGAAAACAGGGATCAGGGAATGGAAGACAACATACCACACCCTTATCTGGGTCTTCCAGATTGACATTTGGATGAACCCATCCAGTTCGTATTGCCTATATTAATAAAGAGAATAAACTATCAAGAATAACAGCAGAAGAAAAGAACAATGAAACCTGCATGTTCTACCAACTGCTTAAGTATTGAAAAGGCAAGTCAAACACAAAAGCACATTAATTCAGCCTTGCATCCCACATAAAACACACAAATAAATATACAATTAATGAAAAGTTAAAATACAAAAGCATCACATATTTTACCTGTACTGCAGCAACAGCCTCAACAGCACCAGCAGCTCCTAGCAGGTGACCAATCATGGATTTTGTAGAGTTGATTCTCAACTGTAAAAGGTAGAGGTCTTCAATCACATGCCAATAAAAATTGAAAACAGAAGCTTATGAATTGAGGTTACCTCAGGATTCTGGCCAAAACAATGCATAAGAGCATTATACTCTTTAAGGTCTCCAGCGGGTGTGGACGTTGCATGTGCATTGATGTAATTGACATCTTCCTTAGATACGCCAGACTGAACTAATGCCTTCTCTATGCATTGAATAACTCCAGCCCCTGTAGCAGATACGGAACAAAGAATGTAAATAGTGCATTCAGATCATAGAATGTGATGTAATTCCAGATACTAAAATGAATATCCGACAAAGTACATAATGATAAACAGCTCGTCTCGCCCTGACCTCCTCTTGAATTTTTTCACTAATAGCCCTAACTAATCAAATAGAAATCATGAAAAAGCATAACAGTCGGTTCCCGAGATTTTTTCCATGAAATGTCACATGAAACCACTTTACTAGAACAATATGCAAGGACAACCCTAGAGTAATGGAACTCTTAAATCTCATACAGCAACATATGAAGCCAACTACCAGAAAGAAATAATAATACACAAAGGTTTCCTAAACACTGTTCCTAAATCTTCGAGGAAATATCTCAACCGTGCAATGATTTTACAACATTTAATAGAAACTAGAAGAAACACCAAATGAAACTAAGTGGATCAACAAGAAACCCAACAAACGAATCTAGTTTTTATTTTTCTCTTTTGGTCAAGAAACTGAAACAAACAATTGAACTAGCATATCAGCATAAATGACTTGGAAGAAAATACTCATGTTTTATTGTTAATGAAAGAAATATTACCATCAGGACGTGGCTCAGTCATGTGGTATGCATCACAAGTGAAGCTTCCTCCAAGAAACTCTGCATATATGGTCGCACCTCTTTTCTGCCAAATCCAACAGACTCATGAAGCAAAGGGATCTAAAGTAAATTTTAACACAAATAATGCAGCATCATATCAGATAGCAAGAAAGAGAGTAGCACCACCCATGTAGCCAGACAGAAGTGAAAAAACAGAAAGCATGACAGGTTCTACTTGAGGAACGTAAGGACACAGACTTGACAGGGTATGTGGGTAAAGTCCCAGATGATGTCAATCTTACAGACATGTTGACCCCTACTCACAACAGACAAGAGCTATCGATATACATAGACATCCAAATATAAAATTTAGAGTTTAATTACCTTAGCATGTTCTAATTCTTCTAGAATCAACACTCCGGCTCCCTCCCCCATAACAAACCCATCACGATTCTGTCCAATAATCAAAACCACATGTGAGAAACAGAAAATATGTAAGCCCACAAGTAAGCAATCAGGACTTGTCAAGTGTTTTAATTCCAAATGCATTCACTGGTCAACTAGTTAAATAATACTAGTAAATAAACTGAAATCTCAAGTATACTACACATGACTAGACAAGGTTTGGTTATAAATAATAGGAAGCCTGCACCTGATAATAATATAAGATGTGTTTATATTCTAACTACAGAAATATGATGTGAATATATATATATACACGCACACACATATAGAGAGGACCGTTTCACTAAGGGATCCCTTTTTTGACATATATGAGGGATTGAAGATTACACCAACTTTTTGATCACAAATCAACATCTTCACCGTTCAATATTTAGTTGCATATATGTAGATCATCTCTGCAAAATTTCATCTAATTTGGTGATTGTTAAGACTTCGAACTAACAGAAATCAATTGACGGATCAAATCTATCAAACCTGAACTGTTCATGCTTTTAACTTTTAATTAGCAGTTTTGAGCACCTGAACGATTACCAATTTGGACTCATATAAAACTACATATTGAACGGTGGAGATGTGATTTTGTGATCAAAAATTTGGTGTAAACCCCGATCCCTCATATATGTCAAAAAAGGGATCTCTCATTGGAAAGGGGTGATATATATATATATATGTATATTCTAACAAAAGTTCAGATAAGACTCGGCACATAGCCAATGGCAATGAAAAAAGAAGACGTGAAAGTAACAGGACTATTCATGACATTACAGTATCCCAAGGTCGTGACGCTTTAGTTGGATCACTGTTCCTTTGTGAAAGTGCCCTGCATGCCACAAAGCCTCCCAAGCCTGTTGCAATAACACAAGAACTAGCATATCATGAGACATTCCTGCAATTTTGAGAAAACTCAAGAAACTGAAAAGGTAGCAAAGGGATGAGAGAAAATACCAATAGGTATCATTACTGAATCTGAACCACCACAGAGCATAATGTCCTGGACAAAATTTCAAATGTTGCAACAGAATTAAATGCCGTACACGGAGGACTATTAATGTTGCTATAAGGTTCTAAACTTTTTGTCATATCACTTCATAGAATTGTCTACTCATTTTGGTGAATTAGGTTTCCATAATTTGGGTGCTAGTGACAAATCCAGAAAACTTACAGCTTCACCTCTAATGATATGATTTGCTGAATTCAAAATGCAGAAGTTGCTTGTAGCACAAGCAGTGGAGATTGAATAATTTGGGCCCATCCAACCCTGCAATTTTAAGGGAGATGATAAGTCAAAAGACTAAAAAATTCAAACGGCCACCAAGAAATATCAGAACGTACTACCGCAACTTAAACATAAGCTCACCAGATCCATTGCAAGCATCGCAGAACCCATATTTGTAGTTGCGAAAGGCACACAGAAAGGATTCATCTTCTTATATGAAACCCGTAAAGCTTCAATTGCATCATTGAAGATCTGTTCAACACCAAAACACCAAATCAATCATCTGCGACAAGAACATATCAGGTTCCTCATCCCAGCTGCAGGACTTTCAACTCTATGTGGGACATCTAGCATGGGATTTTACTTCCAAAAGATATTTTTGCCATTACCAAGTTTTTGAATAAGGGAGCCAGTTAGATGTTAATGCACTGTTTTACATCACAAACTATATACACAATCAAAGCAATTTTAGAAATCAAAATGCTTTTGGCGCCCGTTATCTCTGGTGGAAATGACTCAGTGGTAGGTGTGAAACTGTGATACTTATTTCAAACCAGAAAACCAAACAGTGAGAGCTCTCGTAAAACAGGTGTTGGTCATTCCCCGAAATGTTTACAGATTGTTGAACCATATAGCACTTATGTTACCTTCATTCCACCCATTGCAGAACCAATCAACACCCCACATTTAGTTTTATCAATTTTCTCCATGACTTCTTCTGTAATCCCACCATCTACCAAGGCTTTCTTTCCAGCAGTAAGCAAGTAAAGCATGAATTTATCCATTCTTCTTGAAAACTTTGGTGCTACCCATCCATCAGTTGAAAAGGACTTGATCTCTCCACCAATTTTCTAAAGAAAAGAAAAGGTACTCAGAACAAAATATTGAGGAAGAAACAGGTGACAAGAGGTTTAGATAATTATTTACCGTAGGAAATGGGGAACAATCAAAAGCTTCTATTTCACTAATGCCACTAACACCCTCAAGCAGATTATTGTAGAAAACATCGGCATCATGACCAAGAGAGGTCACCACACTCATTCCTGTCACAACCACTCGCCTCTGTTTTGTTACAGGTTTTGTCTGCTTTGTTAATTCTTCAGTAGGGTGCAGAGCAACAGCCATGGTTTCCCCTATAATTCCAGTGATGACAGTAATATTGTATCAGGCATATATGGCATACATATAAGAGGCCATAAAATCAGTTATTTACTTAATAACTATGAGTGCCATACTACTTCTCCTATTTGAATATTAGCAAAACCGAAGTTGGGGTGATAACAGAAGATTATTAGGATTCACTATAAACTTGCATGCACACCAAACTCAAAGGATGAAAATTTCCTCTTTTTCTTATCAAAGATACCAAATTTTTGACTGACAAGACCTCCCATTTCTTTTTTCTATCTAGATAAAGCTTCCTGCCCCATTCACCAATCAATAGTTTGCAATCACATAGGCTCTGAACAAACAAATCTTCTGGCTATTTACCCATTGTTATTACCCGAATAGAAGATAAACACAGCATGCAAGCTTTTCCTACCCTCATCCCAACAACATTGGTTCCCAATTGGTCTGCCCACACAGTCAACTTTAGGTAAACCAAACTACAGATGATCATGATTCAAGAAAACATTAGAACTCCAAAATCCAACACTCCAGAAATCAATCACTTAAGTCCCACTTCAGATGCAAAACTTCCAAGTAAGCAAGCACACGCAAAACACACACTAACAGATAAAAACAAGAACACCCATAATTCTGAACCAAACAATGAAAAAAAACTCAAAAGCACAATAAGCATGAACCCAAAACCAGAATCGATTAAAAGGGTCAAACTGAATTACCAGAACGGGCACTAAATCTCCTCCTGCTCCGATTCATAGACCCAGTTTTGGATCCAAACAGCCCATTTGAGCCCAAAGAAGATAAACCCTGAGAGCTATAGTACTCATCACAAGGCTCAAAAGCCAAGCATGAACTCATCAACCCCTGAATGCTGGATCCACCCCTGTTACTACTACTTAAGCATCTTCTGCTGCTACATTTGGCCAGCCTCCGTCTCCGGCCACCACCACCAGCACCCAACTTGGCACGTGACGGCTCCGCGTCGCACGTGACCGACATGCAAGCGGCGACGAGCCACGTGCAGAGAGGGGACGCAACGGAAGTGGCAGCCATGATTTGACAAACCAAGAAACAAAGAGCTACCCAGATGAAGAAATCAAAAACCCAGATGGGGTTGAGTTCTGAAGACTCTGAATTGAAAAGGGCAGGCGATGAAAATGAGAAATGGCAATGGTGGTGATTCAATCGAGCGCATTCGAGTCTGTAACTCTTTCTCTCTGAAACGGTTGGAGAGAAGAGCCAAGTATTGGGTGGGAAAAGGTTGAGACTTTGAGAATAACAGACAAAAGCTTTAGCCTTTTTACTCTCTTCTCTTTCTTTCTTTCTCTGAGTCTCTCTTTCTTGCTCTGTGCTGTAGCTCTGAGGAGGAAAGAGAGAAGGATACACTGACTCTGAACAAATTCATCATCATAATATATATCGTCTACAAAAATACCAAACATCTATTGAGAAAATTTATTTTTATTATTTTTACACTATTTTTTATTTCTCTATACAATTCAGTTTTGTCTTACTTAAATTGTTTGTATTTGTGCGTATTTATATACAGGTGCTATTCTGACTTGAACTCTGATTATACAGTGTGTTTTTCTGTGTGTGTTATGCTTGATTCACTGTTCTTAAATTATGATTCTTTTGATTTGTTGCAGGGTGATTATTCTATAGCTTCTTGTGTTCAAAATTTCAGTTATTTGTTGATCAGAGATTTGAGTTTTGTATGTTTTGAACACATGATAATATAGATGTGGAGACGAATACTAGCCAATGGTATCACTCGTGAACAATACATTTGGTTGTTGGGTGTTTTGCTAATAGTTTAATTTTGTAATTCAAAATCATTTCGTTGTATGATTACATTCTTAAATAAGATTCATCGTATATTAAATAATTATGATATTAACTTACAAGATGAACTAAACATTTAAGAAGATTAGAGGTGAAAGTTGGTTGGAAAAAAATTGCTATTATTTATGTTGGGTTACAAATCTTTTGAAAGACTTTTTTACGTCATTGCCATATGTGTTTTGTTATTCATTTTGAGAGGAGGATATATTAAAGAGGAATCTGGAATATCACCTCAAATCCTCAATCAGTATTATGAGACTGTGAGTCTTGCCATCATGCATTTGGATATAAATCAGACATGGAGGGTCACATAATCAAATTGTGTCTTTCAATCTTTTGTTTTTGTCTAAACCTCAATTCATGAAACACTGATTTAGCGGTCCATTTTGTAATGTGGTTCCTTTTGTCTTCTTGACGAGGCTAGGGCATGAAATTGGCAACGACTTAATGATCTTCTACCATTCATTAGGTGAACCAATCAGGATTATAGTTTTTACCAGAAAAAAAGGAAAACAATTTAGGATTAGATAGTAATAGACTAGGGTATGGAGGTGCACTACATCAAATACTACAATTTAACGATTTGTCATTTTAGAGAACATTTATGACATCCAATACTATATCTAATACACTGTATTTTCGCTCTTGGGAGCATATATACAACAAGTAGTACGCAACTATAAATCTATTTGTTTTATCGAATACAAAGCTTAAACCCAAATTACCCAATCAATAAGCATCTATACGACATATCGTTTGTAAATAGCTATATCTTTGTTTCATCGAATACAATGCTTAAACCCCATCAAAACTGACCATGTTGATACGGGATAGGCTTAGGCATCAAAGCTCGGCTTCCATATATACTCCAGTAATTGTGCACATGTTACATGTCAGATGCATTGCAGCAGCTATTCTTGTCTTATAGAACGGAAAATTTTATATAACTATATATTATGCATATTTAAATTAATAGATTTAGTTTATAAAGCGATTGTGTATTTACCATTTATCAATCATAAACTCATCTATATACTAACTGATAGAACAAATATTAGATCTGTATTGTATGCAGATCTGCATAATAAACATACTCAAACTGAAAAATTCTATTGTGCAAAGCTGCAAACTCTTTTACTTGTACACAAATAAATGTGGGAGGCTACTAAGAACACCAAGTGCCTAACACCTCAACGGCAATAATTTCTATAGCACATCCTCTCTTTCGTCCATACAAACCAGAGTTTCAATTAGTTGTGTGGGAAGAGATACATCGCAAGCACAATCAAAATGGAAACCCTACGAAAATTGGAATTCATCTCTTGATATCGTACGTTTCGTATCAAAATTGTATGTTTTCATTTTTTCTAGCTTCAACTTTAATAACCAGTTTTAGGCATTTTCTGAACCAAAAAAACTTGAAACTGTTTTGTAAGAACCATATATATGACACGCATATTGCATTATATGCATGCAAGTCTGAGCATACATGTAACCATTTTAATACACATACGGTTTCTTTCGTACCATTAAATCCGATCCATCGGTTTTAGATGACTATTGTAATTGTCTTTTCCCATCAGAAAGTTACATGACATGTATGATTTGAACACCAGAAGAAATGCAGAATATATAATCAAGCAGATCGATCGGATTCTATACATCAAGGAGAAGAGTCAACGTTGGTAAGCCAATCACCCTCTCTTCTCAACCAGATTCCTCAACTCTCTCTTGTCATGCAAATATACTTCCATGAACAAAGTACATAAGCCAAGAAATAACAGTTTTAATCTATTAATTAAAGAGAACAGCGACTGGCAACTACCTCCCCAACTTCATCTCAACCGTCTCTAAAAGCTTAGTTTTCGTAGGATATCCATATGTGATCGTTAATTTAGATCGACGTGAAACACTTCATCTTTCTCTTTCAAGAATTCAAGTAGCTCAGAAGAGATGCTCTTAATCAGTTCCTCATCACCAATGGGTCTAGCTAGCTAGATAGCCGTGGTGATCGTAACACAAGAGGATTCACAAGATATTCCTTGATATTTTTAAAAGCATCCTGATGTGCTGGCTTCTAAATAAACTTCTCTTCAGCATGTAACTTGAAAAAGGGAGAGAAATGAGCAACTTTCCCTGCAGAATTAGATATGAATATTCGCAAGAAATTAATCTTGTCTATCAAGCTCTGCAACTCCTTGTTTCTTAGAGCTGGAGTTTCCATCACCGCCTTAGCTTTGTCTCCAGGAACTTCTATACCACGTTGATGCACCACGAACCCCAGAAAATCTGCTTCATGAACCCCAAAAATACATTTTGCTGGATTCCTACGTAGTCTGTGTCTTCGCATCCGCTCAAACACCATTCGCATATCTTTAATATGATTTTCTTTTTGTTTCGACTTAACCACCACGTCATCAATGTATACCTCTATCTAATGGTGTGGATGTCATGAAAGATAAGATTCATGGTTCGTTGGTAAGTGGCCCCTGCATTCTTGAGGCCAAAGGGCATACCAATGTAGTCAAAGGCCCCTGTGAAACCTGGACACCGAAAAGCAGTCTTATGTCTGTCTTCTTCATGCACATGAATCTGATGGTATCTAGCTTTCCATCCATGAAGGATAGAATCTCATGACCTGCCATAGCATCTACCAACATGTCCGCCATGGGCATCGGATACACGTCCTTAGGTGTGGCTGTATTTAAGTTCCAGTAATTGACACAAACGTGTATCTTTCCATTCTTCTTCCGAACCGGAACAATGTTGGATAACCACTGTATATACTTTGTTGGCCTGATTATCCCTGCCTTGACCATGTTTTGCACCTCTGTTTTGATTGCCTCTGCTGTCTCCGCATTCATTCGTCATTGTTCCTGTTGAACTGGTTTATAACCAACCATTATGGGTAACTTGTGACAAACCAGCTCAGGTGCTAGACCAGACATGTCTTCGTACTTTTCGGCAAAACAATCTTTAAACTCCTGCAACAACTCAATCAGTTGTTGTCGCTGCTGTGGTTCTAAATATTGACTAATGTCAACCTCCATTGGTTCCTTAAGGGAACCCAGGTTAACTTTCTCGACTGGATCTTTGACTTTAGGTGGAGTATCATCTAAGGTTGTGGGAGCTGGTTGAATGATCTCCTCCTCCTCATATTCACCATTGGTTAACTCGTCTTCGATGAATTCTACCAAGGCTATGTTATTCCAGGCCTCTTGTTCCTGTTTAAAGATAGATAACCTCTGAAATAGGAACACATAGGCCTCTACTTCTTCCTTGCTGAGGTTTGTTGTCAATTATGGTTACTGGAGCTTGGTACAATGAAGCTAGATTTGCTGGCATCAGCGTGAGCTTGAACTAGACCCCATCGCGAAAGTCTGAAGAGGTGACCCCGTACGGATTACCTTTGTCATCAACCCCAACAACCCCAAGAGGGCGCATATTTCCATAATAGTATTCAGAATCGAGCATGGACACAGCTACTGAATATGGACGCTCGCCTACTTTCACTAATTCTGGTTGATCTGTCACGGGATTCCACATAAATAGCTCCTGGTGCATGGACGATGGAACACAATATACTCAATGAATCCAATCTTTGCCCAGAATAATACTGTAGGGAGCAGTACAGTCTATTAGAAAGAATGACTGGAAGAAGTCAGATGGACCTAACTTTATCTTGAGCATCAAAACCCAAAGGTTTTGGTTACGTTGATTGCAAAGCTTTTAACTTTCAGGTTACTATTGAGGATCTTCTCCTTAGGGATCTTCAGCGCTTCTATTGTCCATACTGTAATGATGCTAACTGCAGCCCCATTATTAATCAGGATCCTTTTCACCTTCATTCCCTCCATTTTTCTACAGTCATGTATACAGGCTTAAGATGCTGAGTCATGGTTATAGTTGGTTTGGAGAACATCATAAACAGCTTTTTACGGTCTGACTCATTCGTGACCTCATGCTTCTTAATCTGAATTTTCTGCAGGCCGGAAGACAATTGTTCTATCTTCTCAGTAATGAAAAGTTCTGTTTCCTCAGTATTGTCTGAATTCAAGAACACATGGGATGGTATGGGTCTTGACAAAACATATTTCTTAGAGATAGTATATGCTATGTTACACCCCAGTTCTGATGCTGGCAGACAACCCCAGCATCTGTGGTTTAAAGTTGGGAAACCAATTTTTGTACAAGATACAAACAAAGATATGAGAAACAGTCAAGTGTTTTATTCATAATTGGCTTTGTGGCCATAAACTTTTACAACACAAAAGCCAGAAAGTGGCTCTGATACCATAATACAAGTCCTACTGTTATTCGCCAGCTAACGTAAGAAGTACAAGATAGTAGAAGCAACTAGAGAATTGGAGAGTCAAACATACCATCTGGCAGAACATGTGCTGATCAAGGAACAAACACAAGCAAGAATAGGTTGGTACAAGGTGACAGACTCCATTATCCTTCTATTAACTACGTTGTGAGGATACTTCACGTTCGACTAAATCCTGCAACAGTAGTTACACTTTGAGGAAGGATATGAGAACATGCCACTAAACTTATGTACCATATGAGAACAGACCACTAAACTTAGGAGAGAAGCTCAAGGAGGTTGGTGTCTGGTGGAAAGAGTTTCTTGAGGAGAAGAAGCTGAGAGAAACGAGCCATGGCAAAGTTGTTGTGTGGATTAGAAGGAACTATGCTGAGTTCCCAATTTATAACGAATGATGGATGAACCTCGAAGGCTTTGGAAAACGGTTTTTGATTGATTGTTGATCAAAAGTAGTTGTGTTTCATATCTTTTCAAGATCTCAGCATTAATTTAAAATCAGGCATTGTGATTTCATGAGAAAATGCATTTAGAATAGAATCGGAGTAGTTGATCTTTTAATTCCTAGAATGAGGTTTGGGCTATCTAGAACAGACATTACAGAATTCAAGCCCAATGGTCTGCCTACAGAAGTTTGCCAGCGAACCTAATGTCTATCTGGATTCTCTCAAGATCAGCCTTCGACAGAAGAGCTTTTTCCTTGGCCTTCTTTTTGGAGTCACCCGCTTGTGCTAGCTGGTCTTTTAACTTTTTGATTTTTGGGATTCGCTCCTGAATGGCATAAATTTTGGCCTGATTCTCCTCGCGTGCTTGTTTCAGTAGGGCTTCCAGGTCTGCTATGCTTTTGTCCGCGATCACAGTAGCCTCTTGATAGTCAGCTTGGAGTTGGTTGGATGCTTCAGAAAATGTCTACGAGAGTTCATTCTTTTGTTCACTGGAGACTTGTGCATCATTTTTATCCGACTATCAGTGTTCAATTTGTGAAGGCAGACGCTGCATACAGCTTTCTAAGAGCTCTAGCTTTTCTTCATCCACATGGTCTTGGAGGGACGAGATGGCTTCGAGGATCTTGTTTTCATTCTCCTCCAATGTGATGTCAACAGCATCAAGATTCGCCAGGAATTCCTTAGCTGCAGCTACTCCAGGGTTAATGGTGGAAATCTTAAAGAGAGCTTGAAGGCTTTCTACCAAGAACTTGTTAGCAATAAGAACAGTGGTAATGACTGCATCTGTTGGAGTACTGGCTTTGATGATAGGCTCTTCTTCAGCTGATAATACCTGAAAATCAAAGACTTAATGAGTTAGGTCCCAGGAGTGAATCAGGGGTGGTATAAGATGTTAGAATGATACAGACCTCAGTTGGAGGGAAAGACCCTTGTGAAGCCACTAAGGTGGAAGGGGAAATATCCTCAGGTTTCTCGGGAGCCAAAGATGCATTGGAGGATTCAGGAATATCAGCTTGAGGCATATTCGCGGTTGGTAAGGGAGTTGATTCCTAGAAATAAAAACTAAGTGTGAGCTTTATGAAATTTAAAAAAGCTATAAGAGAAGTAGAGCTATTATACCTGGACGATTGGTGTCTTGGAAGGTTCTGCATCTTCCTGTGTAGTACTAATGGTCACCCCGGAAGGAATTCATGCTTCATCTGGTGAGGTTTGAACTGCTAAATGTGCATTCGAGGATGTGTCCTGGTTTCGTTCCTGTTGGAAGATGTCAAGAAGATATGAACATGAGTTTTTCTAAGAGGAAAACTAATAACTAATAATCACAAGAAAGTTATCTTACTTGTGAAACACGAGTATCTGGTGATCTCACATCAGGGGCTACCTCTGAAAATTCTGAGGTAGTAGGGTTTGAATTATACTCCACATCATGAGCAGCCCCTGCAAGGATGATCATTTTGTTATTTTCATTGGATTCACCGGGGTCTTCTGAGGAGGAGTCCTCTGATAATGGATAGGTAGCTTCTGGTCCGGCAGTAAAGTTGGGATTCGAGGAGGCCTCAGCGTCTGAGGGGTGTAGTTTTTGAAGAGGAACATCATTAGATCGAGGTAGTACACTACACAGCACAACGTCTAAAAACCGGTCTCTTTCCTAGTTTGAAGGATGAGGTGTAGGGATTGGGGCCTGTAGCGAAGAAGAAGCATCTGTTGGAATGGTTCTTCATCTACGAGTTAGCTGTATCAGGGTTTATGTTAATAGCCTTCAATATGAAAAAAGCAATAGCGAATGATTCAGAAGGTTCTTAAAAGCTTACTGGATGTGGCTCAATGTCTTCATCAGAATCATCCATGATTACTCTCCTGCTCCTCTTGCTAGGTTGTGAAGTTGATGCTTGGGCTGGAGATACACTTGGATTTTGTTTCTACATGGTTAAGCAATCAGTTAGTGGTTTGTTAACCAGGATGAGTAAGAAGCAGTTTTTGAAGGAAAGATGCAATTACCTGTTGATTCACGGTTGAACTCTCAATTGACGCGAATTTCTTGGGAATAACAGCTCCATCAAGAATGGCTTTGTCTTCAGCAGAGAGGAAGGATCTAGCATGTCTGAAAGTCATCCTGAAGAAAGTCCTGATGTCTGCAGGCCAGTGATGATCATGGAGAGAATCCCACCACTGAGTGTACTCTGGAGAAACGCCGTTAGTATAGAACAACAGGTCAAAGTTATGGATCTTGATTGTGGTTGGGATTAATCTGGACTTGAAACGAGGATCCCCGATCTTCTGCCTTGGCACTTTCTCGATTCGCTAGGAGCTGTAACAGTTGAGGCTATCAGTGAGAGGATAAGGTACACGCTGATGGAGACCAAGCTGGCGACATAAGTGGTTAGGTGCATATAGTTCGAAGCCAGTTAGCTTGGGAAGAGGAATATCCATCATAGAGATAGACTGATTAAACAGTGTTCGCCCTTCAGGAGATTGTGCTGTAGGCCACATGAACCCGTTCGCCAGAGCTTCAGGATATTTATGATTGAGGACTAGAAGACCAGAGTCTAGCGTGGTGGCGTCCAAGTTGAACAGGTACTCTAGAGACCTGACATATCCTATAGATGGAGGTGAAGAAGCATTGGCGAATGCTCTCCCTAGTACTTGATTCGCTGAGAAGTCTGTGACCTGCTCATCTCTGAATTGGACAAAGTAAATCTGCAACCAGAGGTCTAGTATCCAAAGGGGACTAGACACATCACTATAATTTAACTGATGGAGGGACAACTTGTACAGTGCTCTATAAAGGAAACCCAATACCAGTTGAGCCAAGCCAAGGCAGTGCCCGTTGAAGAGAAGGGTTGCAGTGTGTGCTCTGGTCTTAGTCAATTTTTGAGTGGTGATGCAGGCCACGAACTTATAAAACCAGAAGTCAAGGAAGGCGATTCCGCTCTGCTCATATGCGCGAGCATAGAAATGTCCAACCCATCATTTATAGGACAGGTGTGTAGGATAGTCTGCTGGGTTGGTGTTGTGGAAGACATCTGCATCTTCAAAGAGGTGTTCCTGGTATGCTTATTTAGTAACTGGGAAACCAGTGATTACATAAATGTCCAGGAGGGTGATGTCCATCTGACCAAACCTGAAATCGAAGGTATTACTGTAGGAATTCCAGAAACAGGTAGCAGCCATCATTAAGGGTCGATTCACGCCGGGACTGTTCAGGTTGAAACTGAGATCAATAGCATCCACGATTCCTACCAGTCTCCATCGATCCAGATCAAGAGCTCGGCGATTCTGATACCACTGCATCATTTGATCACTTAGAAATGGTCAGGCTCCAATTCTAGCTGGACAGTCACTTTGCTTCTGCCAAGAGGTGACATCTGCAGAAACGTTTTAGAAAAGAAAGATGGGGATCCTGGATTCATGATAGTAGTGATGAACTTCCGGAAACTTTTTTATGAATGACCCAAGTCCAACGGTGGCTCTGGTGGTCAATTCCAGATGAGAATGGGTTGAGTGAGCAATAACTTTGATGTTTTCAGAGATTCTTTTGCCATCAATGACAGTGTCTTGGGTTGGAATGTCAGCCATGGTGTTGAAGAAAGGATGAGAACAAGATTTGGCGTTAGGGTATTTAGAGGAGTCGAACGGGTGCCTCTGAATCGAAGTGTTTGTTTGCTGAAGGTAGACGATGGTGAAGGGGGAAACGATACAACGTTTCCTATTATTTTAAAGAAATTGGGTCGGGTTTCTAGCCCTTATCAATTTCACAAGTGGGCTTTGTGTTCAATCTCAAGGTCTGGGGGACAATGTTTGGGCCAAAATATTATCTTTCAGCGAATGCTTAGGAAGAAAGCCCAATGAACCGATTCTTGCGGTCTACGTTATTATTAATGTATTTCCTCTCGATTGGAAGTCATGATTGATAAGGATTTGTGGTTGCTTAAGGAATCCTTTGAATATCCAAGAAGATTTGATATTCCTTGATCTGCAAGAAAGAACAAACCCTAGTGTTCACTATAAAAAGGGGTCAAGTTACAGAGATAAGAATTATCTCAACGATTCAACACAACTTTTGCACACTGCAAAACAAGCCTCTCCGGAGCACCTCTACCAGAAAGATTCCTTGAGTCTTTTTGTTTACCAAAGCCCGACCTGTCGGCATTATCCGCTGCTATTCACCAAAGCCTCATCCGTGAGCACTACCCGCTTCTACCTCATCAAGCCTCATCCGTCAGTGAACAGTCCATCACTACTCTATAAAGCCTTATCCGTAGGCGACTACCCGCAAAAAATCATTGTTGGAGTGAGAACTCTAGCAAATATCCAGAGTTTGTCAGAGATCCTTTAGCGAACGCACCTGCTCCCGTGATTTTTAGCTCTGCTCAACCACATCGGTCTGAGTAGGAACGTCCGCTTCGCAAGATGAGGAGAAAAATCGTAGTTGCTCTTCAGCTAGGTCTAAGAAGAACCTGAATGCAGACCTAACCAAGGCCTGTACAACAATCTTTTGAAGAGAAGTCAAAATGCAAACGCGCATCAAGATCAAGGTTGTACCTGACCCATAGGTACTGGCACGCCCTCAAGCTTGGTTGTTCGAAGAAACACATTTTCACGCCGAACATAAACCAGCAATTTTGATCTAGCAAATCTACACATTTGACACAAATTAAGAGTCTGCTGGAGCAAGGAATCAGTACACTAATCTCATACACATCGAAGTATGAAACCAAAAAGACAATATTAACTCTTGAACAACAGAGCTCCAGACCAGATAACTAGCCAAGTAAATTTTAAATTTTTAATAAAAAGCAATTCTTTGGGACGCTCAAATTCCGAATACATTTCAGTAATTTCGCTAGGATAAATCAATGGTTGCAACGGCTTTGTATAACGATCACGTAATGGAACGTTTATCACTTCAACTTTGCATCGACACCTTTCTCTTCTTCACATGGCAAATGGCAAGATTTCTATGCCCTCCCACTCCGGAACCACTGCTTTGTTTCCCAGCTTGTAAAAACGTACGAAGCAAGCACGCAATACCCAGAAATAATCAGGTACAATGTCAAAGGAAGATCGATCGAACAGGGGTTTGTATCTTCTGCTTTTGAGGTGGTGGCAACTAATCAAGTTACGAGGGCCAAAGAACAAGATATCAGAACTAGGGCTTATTGCATAGGGTTCCGAAGTATCATCATACTCACACCCTTGAAACTCTTTCAATTCCCAACAAGTCGCAAGAAACACTATATTTGCGAGTCCATTCACAACGATCATCATAGTACCGAACCACCAGTTCGTCATCCCTGCCGGAACTATCAGGCACACGCTTCATATAGCAGAGAAGGTCCATTGTATCATCATACTCACACCCTTGAAACTCTATTTCAATTCCCAACAAACGATCATCATAGTACCAAACCACCAGTTCGTCATCCCTGCCGGAACTATCAGGCACACGCTTCATATAGCAGAGAAGGTCCATTGAAACTCCAAGACATCCCATTGCTCCAGTCTTATTGGCATCCGAGACAGGAAGTTCAAGGACTGAAGCTTCAACAGCATTGAGATCAATGCATAAAACCTTCCATGACATGGCTAAACTATATAGCTTGCCCCGCAAGTAATAAAATTGCCTGCACAACTTGACCTTTTCGAACCCATCGGAAAAACCCCGATCAAGCTGCAACCTGTGTCGAACCCACCGTCCGTGTTCAGACGAAAATATATCAAGTATGGCAAAGTTTGAGGAAGACGAAACAGATTCGGTGTAATCTATCCTCACAACTCTGTAGAGATGAGGAGATTCAGAGGGGTCAAAAGCTAAGCAAGCACAAAAACGCTGATGGTTTTGGTGGACACAAGCTTTCGGTATGGGGACTGGTGATGGGGTTGCACACATAAAACTGATAAGTTCCCGACTTCAATAAGAGAAGTAACCCATTACAGCCATGTATATACTCGTCCAGATCATAGTGATCATGTTCGTAATGTCGATCATACTGCCATATGATCTTCTTGGACTTATACCCTAAAAGGTTGCCATTAAATAAATGACGATAACTGCTAGTGCATTGAAGGTTATCGTCCATGCAATGATAATGATAGTTATATAAAGAGATATAGTTGATGCGAGGCAAGTAAGTTGGCTCCTCGGTGATCCAACGAGGAGGAAGAAAAGAACGAGTCTGGATGGTGCCATTGGTGCGAAAGTAAACACCCAGAGGAGGCGACTGCGCCCAAAATCTACTCACCCAAAGATCTGATGCCATTCTGTGCATGGCTTGGAGACTCTCATGCACTGTACCAAGTCCTTCTCCGACGATAATCCACCCAAAATTTTAACCCACAAATCCTCACATAAATCCTTCATTCCCAAAGTTTGATGTTAGAAAAAGAATGAAGTACAAAAGGAACGCGAGAAGAATCAATGTACAAGGACGAAGGAAAAGTTTATATATATATATGTGAGGATTTAGAGTTAGGATTTGCTATATATATATATATATATACACACACACATAGGAAGTTCCCATATAATCCCATTTCTGGTAGGACTAGGTAATGATCTAGCTAGAGGAGTCTGACTTGGAATTGTCAAGGCCTTGGGACAACGGGGTCTGCATTGTGAAGCGTGATATTAGTAAATCCTAGCTATCATATGATTGAATTAATGGAGCTATTTGCAAGCTATTGTTATTAAACTTGGATTTCAAGGTAACTGGATAAGAATGATTTATGTTCGTAACACAGTTACTTTTGTTAGCTTATTCCATCCTTAATTATTCACGGTGAGTCTTCAGCAAGAAACCAACCTTCTAGAGGCAATGGCAATGACCCTTTATCGCCATACTTGTTTCATTTTATGTGCAGAGCTATAGGGACTTTTAGCACTTATCAAAGCCATTGCACAATTATGCCATGCGTTGTTATTTGCTTCCCAAGACTCTATTTGACAACTCTCATCAGCTTTGTTCCTCTTTACTAATATCCCAAGAAGGTAGTTTGATTTCAGAAATCTCTATGCTTATCATACAGATATGCTTGCTAAACAAGTTTAAAGAAACATTTTCAAACCCAAACTGTATAAGGCCAAATACTTTCCGGTCACATGCTACATTTTGGGAAGCTCAGCTTGGTGATACTCCCTCCTTTTCATGGAGAAGCATTATTTCCAGGTGACCAATCCTCGAAGAAGCTGTTCAATGGAAAATTGGCAATGGTGAACGAACATGTTTGATATATGGAATGACAAATGGATTCCAAATCCAACCTCCTTACTACTTGCAAACTCGCCATCGAATGGCATCTCCTTCTGAGGCATATAACCTGCAGTATTGATGTAGGTACTTTGCCCAGACAAAGGCAAAGGTCACTCTACATCCATCAAGACAATAATACCAAACCAGAAACCTCGTTCCCTGACTTAATGAATTGCGTACGTACTAGTTAGAAAGCAAAATAATACCAGGTCAAGATCCAAATTCATCATTACATACAAAATGCAACACCAGAGGAATCTTATGTAACACTGTTTCCAGCAGATATATGGAATATGAAACGCTGTTTCAAACCACAAAGGCCTTGATAGCCTTTCTTATCTCCCTTATGTTGTCCAAAAGATCAGACGACGATGGTCGGTTGGATGGATCATTTTGCAGCATATGTGTCACCCATTTCTTCAGTACATCTGGAAAGTTCTGAGGAAATTCTGGTATGTCTTTCTTCAGCTTCGTAATGACTTCAGTTGCTTCCTGAATTGTCCGAAGATTCAGCAACATCTCCATCAACATAACGCCAAGGCTGTACACATCTGCCTTGGCATTGACAACAGTATCCGGTGCATTATAAAGTGGGATATCACCCCCTAATACAATAGTATCATCAGCTCCACCAATTACCCTGGCTGCAGAGCACAGAAAGTGGAGTAAATCTCTTGTTCATGTTACAATAAATCTGGTGCAGTGCTAAAAGTGACTTACAATGTCCGAAGTCTCCGATCTTTGGTTCACCCTTGCAGAAAAAGACATTCCCTCTGCCAAGATCACCATGCATGATGTTGAAACTGTGGATGTGTACTAGGCCACTCACCAGATTGTAGAAAATGTCTGCACATTCTTCCTTTGAAAGTACTTTCTCCTGCATCATTTTGTCCAACGTGCTGTAAAATAAGAAAGCAGTCAAAGTCAATAATAAAATTTAAATTTCAAGATATATTGCAGTCAGTCAGTGATCTGCACCTTCAGATCAACCATCTACACTATTTGAAGAACATAACAAATTTATATCATGGCTTTGCATCCACACACCATCTAAAAAACACAATTACAAGTATAAAAACACTAGGAGCAGGACACACATGCAAATAAGTTAGCATTCTTTGAGTTTAACTCCCAGAGAGCTTGAAAAATCACAGAATCACTACAATTATTAGCATACTTCATAACACTAGATTCAAGAAACTTAAGAATAATCTCAGGTCGTCTAATTCTGAGCGCTAGCCTCAAGATTAACAGAGTAACCAAACTAACCAAAGCCTGAGACACTTAAGCCAATGAACAGGTAGAAGAAAGAAAACCTTATAACATAAACTTTCCAGTTTCTTGATATCTACCAATTGATCTAACCTTAACTCAATTTGCAAGCAACCAGAATTTATTGTCCAACTCAAGTTCTGTCATTTTGTTAAGCAATGAGATACTTTGTCTATAAAACCATCAGAAAAAAAAGCTACGAACTAGAAATCAACCACAATCTGAAAAAACAACAGAACTGAAAGGCCATTCAATGATTACACAAGCCTATGCTTTTCATTATTGATCTAATGAGTGACAATTACCTATCACATAGCTGCTGTTGTATGTAGAGACATGGCTTTGTTTTGTCAATATCTATTTCACCTCCAGTACTGCCTACAAAAGTAGGTTCGATCCATGTCTGAACCAGAAGAAAGAAAAGTTAGTAAGAGATAATGACAGGTACGTAAGATATCAAGAACACATGATACAAAAGGTACAAAATTGCAGATCACCGTATGGTAACGGACGATGGCTGGATGATCAAACGTGGCTAGAATGATGGACTCCCTGCACCAAAGTATGCACTCAAAGGATTAAAATATTAAACACTCAGAATGTAATGGAAACTCAAAATGTGGATTAATCTTAGTACCTTGATAGGTCTTTATAATTGCAATACACATCCGTCTCCTCCCTGGCACCAATAGATATCTTTTTGATGGCATATGTTTGGTTGTCTATCATATTCTTGCATTTAACCACAACACCGTATGCTCCAGTCCCTTGAAAAGTTCATCAATATTAATTAGCTTAGTCTAACCATGTAGAGATACTAACTTGACTATACTCATTTTTAACTTAGTAATACAAAAACAACTCACCAAGCTCTTCTTCAGTTACCAAATCATAGTCAGTGGTGAACTTCGAGTAGGTCTTCTGCGTAAAGTTCCGAAAAATCAAAATAGATACCATCACAAACAACACATGGACTGAAATAACTCAGGTGTGTAACGAGTAAGGAAAAGCCACAAGCATTTTACCCCATCTACTCCCGAAACGCGGTGAGCTATGATCGTATCTCCGGTGTCTGGGCAGAACATTCTTCGGGGAAGATCTGAGAAAACAAGAGAAAAGAGTACTAGACTGATCACAATTTTTTCCACAGCAAATAGTCACATCCAACACACAACTTGGTTTACTACTTTCAAATGCATCATTATCATAAAAATACATGAAATCTAACATATACAACTGCTTTGCCCCTTGAATTTTCAGAAGCCTGAACTAGAATTCAATTTTCATATACAGACACAGATAAAATCACTAGGCATGTAAGTTTTCTACAGCAAACAATCACACACCACTTTCGAATGCTTCACTTCATTAACTGATTTCGAATGCTTCACTTCATAAAAGTACTCCAGATCTAAACTATACAAGTAATTGCAACTAGAAATTTAGAGAAGTATGAACTGAAATTCGATTTGATTTGCAGAAATAAATAAAAATGAACCAGGATATATAAGTTTCGCAACAGTAAACAGTCACACACCGCACAGAAGTTGATCTACTGATTTCAAATCAATCATTTCGTAAAAATTATCAAAATCAAATTTATGCGAGCAATTTGACCGAGAAATTAACAGAAGTATGAACTGGAATTCGATTTGATTTACCGAAATATATAAAAAAACAGATATATACGTTTCGCAACAGCAAACAGTCACACACCGCGCACCGAACTTCATCTACTGATTTCAAATACATCATTTCGTAAACTCAAAATCAAACTTATGCGAGCAATTAGATCTAGAAATTTACAGAAGTTTGAACTGAAATTCGATTTTGATTCTGAAATTTAAACTACAATATCACTCAGATTTACAGAAAATTGAGCTGGAAATCGATTGAGAGAAACTTACAGGGAAGAGGAACCGGAATCGGACTCACGACCTCCATTTTCGAACCAGAGAGAGAAGACGAAGCGAGAGCCGAGAGAGGGGAGAAGAGAGAGAGTGAGATGAATTCTGTTTGGCTCTTCGAAATTGATTTCAAAATGCCGAGGAGGTATATATAATCGCCCAGATCGGGTCGGGTTTCTTTCTCGGTGCGGGTCCTTACGGGTCGTTACCAATTTAGTTTTCTTACTAGAAGTTTCTTGATTTAATTTACTACTGTCCTCTTACCTTTTCTTACCTCACAACGGGTGACACTTTCTTTTTTTCTTTAAATTAAAACAACAATAAGTCAGTTATTATTTTCAAAAATTAATTTCCGATTTCGCCACTATTTATTCTACATCAAGTAATGGTATCTTTCTTTTTGTTCGATTTCCACAAAGTTACAGTTGAGTGTAACTATTTGCTTTGGATCGTAATTCCCACCATAATATGTAGTCAATGTAGTGTGATTTCATCGTTGATTCAAACTTGTTGCTTTGAGATTTAACAATTTTGAAGTGTTTGTTAGATTGCGCTAGCTTTAGTTTCTTTTACATTTGAGATCAGTACGCTAGATACTAAAAGGTGTGACATAACATAGGAATATATTATCAATAGCATGCCAAAAATAAAAAAAATAAAGATCTCAACAGATTGAGGCACAAATTTGCACTTTTCCTTAATTCAAAACATGAACATATAACAAGTTCACAATTTACTTCCTCCAAAAAAATGACAATTTTGTTCAGACAGAATCATAATGGAGCTCATGCAAAAATGGGTTCAGTGGCTTTCTTCGGCCATGCCTTCTCAGATTCATTCAAGTACGAGTCCAGAATAGATCTACAAATGGTAGGTATTCAGCCATTCCAACTCTTCGGGTGTTAAAGACTCCCATCCTCTAACTTCCTACGTTGCCTGGAGAGAACAAAACACATCAAATTTAGAAAAGTGGCACATCTTGACCCCCACAACAGCAATCTCACTGGGAATCAGCTCAGTTAAGACAAACTAACTAGGGGTAGATTTTCAATTTAGTTTCAATACAAACCTTTAGCCTAGCATACAGTGCATTTATCAAGAAGCGAAGAATTTAAGCCAGCCGGTTCAATATGATATGTGACTAAGCCAACTCATGCACAATTTCAGTTCATAAAAATGTATGCACAACTGACATGAATCAAAGATCTAAAAACGACATCCAACCATGTACGTGTAAGAAAAGTCACACAGATCATGACTTACCCATGTTATCTGCTCAAATCGCAAGTATCCATTGTCACCAAAATTGACCTTTGCGTCAGCTTTCTTGATTATAAGAATTTCTTCAATCTTATACCAAATATTCCCATCCTCATAGTATCCAGGTTCTGAGAAGTGCAGCTTCGGTGCATCACAAAAGTATAATGTTTGTGTGACATGATCAAATACGGCAGCATACTTGGAGCATTAGTTCTTCCATATTAGCATTTTTGTCACTCTACATAGCATGTTCTCTTGTGGTTTTAGTACTATTTGCTGCTTTGTCATAACTTGACGAAAATTATCCTAGAATAGAGAAGAAATGTACACTGCCAGTAACCATCCATTACTGTTACAGTCATAGAATCTTTCCAGTGGAACATTCTGAGGCCTGAAACTAATTCAATGAGGTCCTGCTCAAATGAATGGAAAAACAGAAGACACATTAGTTACCTCAAATCAACATATATATTCAAGAGCAAAAAATGAGCACTGCAGTTCACTAATTACCTTCGTGAACATTTATTTTAGATCCAATCCCATGATCAGTAACATGTCAATGATCGAGACACCATACTTCCACAAAGGAACTTGAGCGAGAATTTCCAGGGCACGACCTGTAAATAAACGCAGATGATAAATGTGAGATACTATAAGTTAACACTTGAAATACCAACTCAGATTGGATCATTGGAACAAACAAAAAAACAAAAAAAGACATTACAACATGAATACCATTGGTTCCATATGATACAGTAATGTGCCACTGTGCTTATATTCAGCAAATGAGTCATACAGCAGCAACACTTCATAATAATCATGCATCAATTTCAGAAAACCCAGAAGATTTTTCCAATCTCATAAATACCATAGAACAGAAACAAATTCTTTGTGCTGAAGCAGTTAGTATATTCAGTATAAAGAGTACTGTTCATTTTAGCATTGTACCAAGTTATTCCATTCTGTGCTGGTTTCTTTGTAACAAAAACACATGATTCTTTTTGTGAAAGTGAAAATTACTACTTGCAAGTTGCAAATTGTATGATTAATCACTTACTAACATAGTCCTCCATATGGGACAACCAATAGATAAATATTTTACACTACAGAAAGTAAACATTACCTTGAGCTGATTGGATGCAAGCAAGCTGACATCTGAGCTCACTGCCTTATAGTCCTGAACTTCAATCCCATTGGTTTCCAAGTATAAGTTTTACCTCTCACAGGAATTTCTCGACTAAGTCTAAACTGGAAGTTCACACTTTGTACAAACATCGAAAGGAAGTCAAATACAAGGATAATAAGGACACCGTAACTTTATAATTTGTGAAGAGTAATAGACATCTATCATTACCAGTGTCTTGATAAGTCAAACTTAAAACCAGTATCCACCACCATATGAATATTGCTTGAGAAGATGATGAAAATAGATACCTTCCTTTAGTCCAAATCGAAAAAAACTGAGTTCAGAACAACAGCATGAACTACTGGACTGTAAGCAACATCATTTCCACCTGACCTGGAGAGTCATGATAAAATTAATATCATACCTCTGATGTTCAACGAGGTTCACAATGCACAATATCAAGAATGTGCAAAAATTTGAACAAATAGACCAAACCAATAACTTACCTCATCAAGCGCTGAGATGATTATAATAGGAGCTTTCACTTGGAAAAGCTTTTCTGCCACATTCTTCAACTTATATGCTATAGAACCACCGGCATATTCCTTCGACTTCTGCCTCTCATTCTGTGCGGTGCCTACTGATACACACCAAAGGGTCTATACAAAATTAACAATGGACGAACCCTGGGAAGATTCTGACACAAACAAATCATGAAATCCGCATAATTAGCCACAAGAGGAACTTGGAAAACAGACAGATATTAATCTTGAGGCATTAACGATAGCGATCATTTACAAGCTACTCATAAACAAACAAATCAAAATGAACACCATATCAAATGAGTAACAACTTATACGAAAATTTAGTGAGCAACTAACTGGTGTAGTTTTTTTTCAAGCATAGAATATTCTCTCGCTTCTCCAAAGCATAGAATCTACAAACCACTAAGAAAAACGAAAAACATTACTGAGAGAAGCAGCATCTGCATAACATTACAATTTAGCCCAAGCACAAAAAACAAAGCCTCAAGATAATTTTACGCACACTCGTACACATCCAAATTCTAACAACAAAAATTGAAATTTGATGATCGCGGAATCGAAGACATCGATTGAGAGGGAAACCCTGTGGTAATTTCGGAATGCGTCAAGGGGAGGAGAGTGAGACGCCATTAAAGACCTCAGAGCGTCCACCATCTCTGCTCCAGCTTTTGCCTTCGTTTGAGTGGATGAGGTAATCTGAGGTAAAATAAATAAAAATATTGACAAACGGTAATAAGGTTCAACTTTGCTTTCGTTAAATACTCGATCATTGCCGCTAAATAGCACATTTTTCTAAATTTTCGTTGCGGGTAAAATGAGAAAAGTTTCCAGTTACCTCTTTAAATTTTCTGAATACAACTTTATTTATTTATTTATTTTATAAGATTGTATTTCTAGTTTTGCTTCTTTTAAAACTCAGTTGAGTTCAGCCGACTCTATCGTCCTCTATAGTTCATGAAGAAAAACCAGAAATTCAAAGAAGGTCAGACACACCTTTCCCTAAATATGTGTCATGGGGAAGCAAGTAATAATTGGGAGGAATGAAGCCTATTCCAATGTCGCTAAATGTAGATGCAATTATATGCATCTCATCAATTAGATCAAATCTATGAATAAATGAATTGAATGTAATTAGAAAAGTGCAGTGTTCTAAAACTCGGCCTAGTCGGCCGAGTACTCAGCGAGTACTTGCTGGTTGGCGTCCTCTAGAGGCGATTTTAAGAAAATCGAAGTACAAAGTCGGCCGGAAGAAAATCGACCGAGTAGTCAGCCCAACTCGAAAAAAATCGGCCCAACTCGGTAAAAAAAATCGGTCCAACTCAGAAAAAATCGGCCTAACTCAGAAAAAAATCGGCTAACTCGGAAAAAATCGGTCAAACTCGACATTTTATTGACTATTTTTATTATTTTGGACGTTATATTACCTTTTAAAAAATTATATTTAATTATATGTTTTAAAAATAAAAATAAATCCAAAAATTAAAAACCGAGTACTCCCCCGACTACTCCTCTACTCGCTAGTCCCCGGCCGGCCGACTGACTAGCGACTTTTAAAATCTTGAAAAAGTGAATGAATTTAATTGAATGGTTCGTTGTCAATGCATCTGTATTGAATGGATTGAAAGCTCATTTGTTTTTGAAGTTTTTTTTATTATTTTATGGAGACTATGTGAGCATAAGATCATATCAGTGTGATCACATCTTTCTGTTGGGCGAATATTTTTCATAAAAGAGGATAAACTATGAAATAAAATTTTACAAAAATAAAAATTTGTGTATTTAATATATTTAGAGGTGTAACTAGAATTCCTTAATGAGAAAATCATAAGGACAGAATTTCATTAAATATAAATGAAATTTAAAGTCGTATTGATCGACAAAGCAAATGAAATTTAATCAGAGACAAGAAATACAAATGAAACGTGCATTTTTTGCTATATATAGCCAGTCAGCCACGCATAATATATCATTAACGTATTGACCCGCACAATGTGCGTGTTAATTTGATTTTCTGTTTTTATAAAATTCTTTTACAATTAATATTTGATTATTCTCTTTATTTAATAATATTTTAAAGTTTTTCTCATTTCAATGTTCATCTCTGCCTTTTTCTCTTTCAAGGAAAAGAAATCGGATTCCTAGGTTGAGTGTCAATTACTATTTTATCTATAGTTACTGAAATTTTTATTATAAATTTCAATTAATTAAAGATATTTTAGATACTTTAAAAATTTAACCATTTTCAAAATCCTTCTGATTTTATTAATAAGGCTAATGCCCATTTGCCCAAAACATGAAAATTAAATCTCATTTCAATAAAACTCTTATCTCTAAGCCAATTTCAATGAAATAAAACAAAAAGACACACGTACCCTCACTGCAACTTAACTAACCCTTTATCTCGTTTCAAATAAAGATCTAAAATATCTCACATCTCTCCTAAAGCAAACCGGCGACTCACCAAGAACAACTTTCGTTATCTGAACCGGCGAGAAGGGCGACCACCACTCCGATGAGACCCTATTCTACAAGGGATCATTCCCCGTGTACGTGTTCATGTGCTAGGAAGGCAACTCTATCTTGGAAAATGACACCGTCAAGTTCGCCCACGATACTTTCACCGACCCAGGCACCAACGGATCTGAGGATCTTAGTTCTATATCTGCACCGCCATGAACGAGTGACTCAATGGTAGGCTTGTGAGGTTTTAGAGGGCCTTGATGTGTTCAAGAACGTCGAGAAGGTTGGGTCGAGCATTAGTAATCGTAGATGGAGAAGTTGAAGAGGGAGGTGATGGTCTGGTGGAGACAGTAAGCGAACAAGGTTTGATGATAATGTATAAAGCTTTTATACGGAAAATTATTGTTGTAATAATTAACTATGGGTAGTAAATGTTTTACAAAATTTATTGCTCCCAATCAACTTTTTTGCTTCTATAAACACGTTTATTTTTACATTTTATATATTCTTTGAGGATTATCTTGTTGAGGACTAGTTAAAGACTTTCTCCTTAATGATTTATTACACCCATTTTTTAATCACAACCGTTCAATTTATAGGTCTACATAAGTAGATCACTTCTACAAATTTTCAGTCAAATTGGTGATCGTTAAGGCATTGAAATAGATCAAATCAATGGATGGTCCAAATATGTCAAATAGGAACCGTTCAAGTTTATAATCAGTTAATCATATTTATGAATTCCTTAACGATTTTTAATTTGTATGAAAATTTGTAGAGATGATCTACTCATATATATCTACAAATTAGACGGTCGAGATGTGAATATGCGATCGAAAATAGGATGAAACGAAAAAGTCCTCAACAAAATGGTACTCAATGGATCCACTCAACAAAAAGTCTTATATGCTTGAGTACAATAAACTCAAGCATATATGTATTATGCAATCAAGTTTAAGTGTTGGGGTGCCGCAGATCTATACAGGACAGTTGAGGATCATGCTTTTGCAGTTGCAAAATTTTTCCAATATGGTAGGCACATTTCAGAACTATTACATGGTAATTTGATAAAATTAATTTGTATTTTAGTATGATATTTTATAATACTAATATTAACATGTAATTACATGTATGAGCAATATGTTCTTACCTTACAGTATCATGGTGGTACAAACTTTGGTCGAGTAGCAGCTGGATACATCACCACTTCATATGATTACAATGCTCCTCTTGATGAATATGGTGCTTTGAATCAACCAAAACGGGGGCATTTGAAGCAACTCCATGAGACTTTGAAATCCATGGAGTACACTCTTACTCATGGAAATATTACCACCACGGATTTGGGTAACTATGTTTCGGTAAGTTGTAAAGCTACCAACTTATATATATATATATAGCAACTCCATGACACTTTGAAATCCATGGAGTACACTCTTACTCATGGAAATATTACCACCACGGATTTGGGTAACTATGTTTGGGTAAGTTGTAAAGCTACCAACTTATATATATGTGTGTGTTTCGGTAAGTTGTAAAGCTACCAACTTATATATATATAGGCAGCCTGACCGGGATTCAGGTGCAGTCGCAAATATTATAAGAACCCCTAGGTCCTTTAAAATGTTTGGTTTGAGATCCAAATGTGGTAATCAGGATAACCTCTGGCCGTGAGGTCTATTCCGGTTTCGTTTGGACCAGATGAAATTGGTTTGGGATTAAGGGTTATCCTTTCTCAAGGGGGATTTCGGGTAAATCTCTCTTGGGACGGGTCGGATTTCGGATATATATATCAGGGTCCTTCTAATAAGGGATCCCTTTTTTGTTCATTTCTAGAGATAGACCCACACCATTAAATCTGTTTTTTAATAAGTTTGGATGGTTGAGATTAAAACAAAAGGCTTAACACTTATGTCAAACATACACAATTCTAGATCATTAAAAATAAATCGAAACTTTGGATGTCTTAACGATCACCAAATCACATGAAATTTTATAGAGCATGTAGCCCAACAAACTGAACGGTGGAGATACCGAAATTTAGTCGGAAAGTTAGTGTAATAACTTATCCTTAAAAATAAGTCTATCATGAGCCGATCACAACCTTCGTTTATCGTGAGTCAAACTCACAACTTACAAATGAAAGACTACGCCTCGAAACCAAATGATACGAGACATGTATGTTACTCTTGTTGTTCATGCCGACAAAAATACCGATTCTCTCAATCTTTACGGATAGTACTCAAAGAGGATCTAGTAATAAAATGAATGGAGGAGATTCATTAAGGACATTCTTGTTAAGAACTAGTTGAGAATTTTCTCCTTAATGGTTTATTACACCAACTTTTCAATCACATTTTTTCATCTCAACCGTTTAGTTTATAGGTCTATATAAGTATAACATTTCTACAAATTTTCAGTCAAATTAGTGATCGTTAAGACATTTAAATAGATCAAATCAATGAATGGTCCAAATATGTCAAACATAAACCGTTCAAGTTTATAATTGGTGAATCATATTTATAAATGTCTTAACGATTTTCAATTTGTATGAAAATTGATAAAGATGATCTACTCATATATATCTATAAACTAGACGGTCAAGAAATAAATATAGGATCAAAATATAATAAAACAAAAAAATCATTACCTAGTCATCAATAGTACTTTCATGAAGTGAAAGCGACTTGTTTGGTTTATACGAGTAGTATTTGGATTGGTGGGGTATCGTGGGCCTTCGCATTTGGATTGAAGCGTGAACGTGGTGGGTTCTTGTGGGTCTAATGGATCTTGATCGGGAATATTATCATATTTCATAAATAGCTATATTTCTTATTTAGCACGTGAACAATTTACTCTAACCCTATTGTTTTCTTTCTTCAGAGTAATCCATGCTGCTCGGAAACTCCGAAAAGCCATCATTATCTCTGTAACTATGAACACGAACTGGGAAGACAAGATTACATTTAACCAGAACAAGATGAAATATTTCCACTCAATAAATCCAATGAATAACTACATGGTTACATGCACTGTGTGAGAGATTTCTTTGTACTCAAAATACAGGTAGGAACGATATATATGGTAAGGATGGCCTCACAAAAATCTGGTTCATCCGTAACCGGAATATGGTAAAGAGCTCCGGAAATTAAAACTGTCCAAAGCTTCGTCGTCGTCCCGGCCAAAAAAAAATGCAGTGATTTAATTTAATTTTAATTAGCCAGCTTAGTTAGCTAATTAATTAATTTAATTAAATTTTGTGTATGAAACTATGAATTGGGTCCTCAGAAATTCCAGAGGAACGACTCTTGGGCTAAACTCTCCTCGGCGTAATCAACGGATGGCGTTTGAGGTGCCGGAATGAAAAACTGACCGTTGAGATCATCAAAACCCGGGAACAATCCATACTCCGACGCGTAGTTACCGGACCCGAACGCCCTAAACAAGTCGGAAAACGACTCCTCGTTTTGGTTCACCGTCACGCTGAAGTCACTAGCACTGTCCATGACGAGGGTCCCACTCCACTCCGAGTCCTCCGTCCGCTGCTCCGACATGGACAAATCCGAGTGGCTCCGCGGAACCTGCGGCAAAGGAGTAGGAGGATTGGCCTCGTTATTCGCAAACCTGGCTGCCTCGGCTTGGATCTCGGCGGGGGAGAGAGAACGTCCGCCGGAGATGTCGGGAGGGTTGTCGGGGAAGTTGAACTTTGCGGTGCGGCCGCGGAGGCAGAAGAGAGCCGCGTCGAAGGCACGCGCCGCCTTCTCGGGTGTGTCGTAGGAGCCCAGCCAGATACGCTCGCGGCTGTTGGGGAGGCGGATCTCGGATACCCATTTGCCCCACTTGCGCTTACGGACGCCTTTGTACTTGGCGTTGTTGTTGTTTTGGTCGGACAGATTCCCTATAATCGAACGCTTCATCACCATATACAAATGAGTCGAGAACAAAAGATATATTGATCGAGAGTGAAGTTGGTGTTTTGTTGTTAGAGTGATGCGGCTACTTTGTTGTGTCTGGGGTGGAGAGTGATCTGAGTTAGGTTTGCGGCTCTGAGGTGTATATATATATATGTGTGTTTTTGGGTTGGTTTGACTGAGGACTGTGGAGGGTCATCAGTGTGGAGGCGCGTAAGGACGACGGTCTGAGAGTACACTTGGCGAGTCGAGGGAATTGCTGAGAATTGTGATTACGCGGGGAGAGAGAAAGTCTGGGTTTGGAAGAGCACGTGAATGTTATATTTTTCCTCATGCTCTAATTTGTTCTTCTGGAATTTTTTTTCTTGCAATGTTTTTGATTTTGTGAACCTTAATTAGAAGGGAATTGAGTTGTCTATTTCAGTTGTGAAAGCAGTAGCAACGTGCACGTTGTGGTCATTTTCGATGGAATTATGCAAAGGGAATGGGCACTGCCTTGTGTTTTGATGTTTGATAATTTAAAGGTTCAATTGTAGCTAGCTAGGGCCGGGGTGGTGGCAATGTTCTCAAGTTCCATTTTGGACTAGGAGAAGAGTGAATGTGAATATATAAGTTCAATGCATCTATGTTCAACCATTATACATATGCAATAAATAAGGGAAACAAGGTAAATATGGTCAAAAAAATCAAGACAGATTCTACCGATCACGAAACAAGTTGAAAATTTCGTAGACTTTTATAGTAATTTCTTATTTCATAGCAAGGAGAAATGTCTCTCCTAAATATCTATAGTTAGTTCATCAATAGTAGAAGATCGATAAAATTAAAGTAAATGACCATTTTATACTAATTATAGACGTTGATTGCCCATCCAAATGAAAACATATTTAACTTGCTCACTTACACAAATTTTAACAAATAGACGATCTTATCCCTCTTATATTTCCACCGCGTCTCTCTTCCTTCACACTCGATCATATCAGAGCTCTGAGCCCCCCTCTCTCTCTCTCATCAACCCAAACCATATTCATTTCAACTCGCCAACACCTTCCTCGCCTCCACCGCGTCGCATCAAATCTCCTCCACCTGCGACGTCTAGTCCTTCCTCCACCGACACTTCTTCTCCCAGCCGGCGATGACGAGATTGTAGGGATTTGATGCTTCCCGGAGTGACTCTGATCTTCGCTAATCCGGCCACAACGAGATCGCTGGAATTGACCAGATCTGGTCTTCAACCATCGGCGTTGTCAAGTCTGATGAAATGGTTTTGTTTCTCTCCAACCTTAATCTTCGGTTTTGATTTATCTACAATTTCGATCTTCGAGCCTGAACACTAGGGACTGGTAGACGACGACGCAAGACTCGGCTAGAACTTCATCTTCACTCTTCTCGACTCAAACTCCTCTGATATTAAGGTTTAGAAGACTCTTTATTTTTCTTCATTTTGGTCTTCAATTTCATATCGATATATGTTTTGCTTTAGGTCTGGATCTGTAATTGAGTCGTTGAACTTCAATTTCTCTAGATTGGAGTATGTTTTTGTATCCAAGGTCTCAATTTGTTTGAACATGTCTTGCAAATCCAAAATTCCAGTAATTTTGCTGATGATGGATAAGTTGGAAGGTGATGATAGGGTTGATAAAGCGGTTAAAAACAGGTCGGGGCAATTGAAGTTGTGGCCGAGGCTGCACAAGAGGAGGGAGAAGCCTGTGAAGGTGAAGCAAGGGTACATTGTTTGTGAAGAAGCCTATTAGAGGGCCGCATCAACCCTTTGATCATTTATGTTGGAGTTTTGATCATATTTTCGAAGGGATTTATGCTCATCAAGGTTATTGTGCTGCTTTCTTTACTGATAGTATTGTTAGCAATAAAATGTCTCAACTACTGCTAGTCAATAATAGATTATTGAGGTCAGTAATTCTAATTATCGAGGGGCCAGTAATGATTATTAAGGGACAGTAACGGAGTTATTGGTGGTTATTGGAGGTCAGTAAACTGGTTATTGATGGATAGTAACCGAGGTATCAAGCTACTGGGGGTCAGTAACCGATTTATTGATGGTTATTAGAGGTCAGAAACTGAGTTACTGAAGGTCAGTAATTGGAATAACAGAGTTAATGGGCTTCAATAACAGATTTAGTTGTGATTATTGGAGGTCTGAAACTCAGTTACTAGGGGTTAGTAAGTGGAATATCCGAGTTACTGGGTGTTAGTTACCGATTTACCGGTGACCGAAATCAGGCGACCGGAGAAATCTTATCACCGGAGTCCTATGCCAGTGACTGGTAACTGGAGTCCGATGGTGCTCCTGCAAAGTCTTCTCACTTTAGTAAGAGACAAGGGTAAAAATGTCCTGAAAACTATTATTTATAATATGGTTTTAATAAAAGTTTGTGTCTTTGGACACAAATAAATGTATTTTTTATTCAATTAGGTTTCAAAGTCTTATTTTCATTCGAATGAGATTTGACTTTTACTTTTTTGTGCAAATGGGCATTAGCCCATAAAATTATAGGCAAAAATAGAAGCGTTTTTAATTTAAACTTAGTTCAGGCTTTTCCACTCTTTCATTATACACAGAAAATGACATCTTTTCATTGCAACCAATATCATAACATGGAGAGCCTAGGAATATTCAAACCTAACTGTTTTATCCAAGTAAACAAAGAACATATATATATATATATATATATATATATATGCTCGTAGATTACGAATAAGAAAACGAAAAGAAATGAAGTAAAGTGTACTATAGGAACAAATGGACATAAGAAAATAAAGTACACCACCAAGAACAAGGATTCTGCACTCCCCCACAAAATGATCTATGCAGGCATAAACGCAATATATCTTATGCAAGACATTAGACATGTGTTTCTTATTTCTCATTTCGTAAACAAATGCTATGCTGAAGTCCAATACTGTGATCTAAAGACCTTGTATTCTTTTCAACTGTGGTTAAGCTCATTAGCTGCTTCCAGTTGCGTTAATGTTCATATTAAAACATTGAGGACGGATGCATCGAGCATTGTCAAACACTCGACAGTCAAGTTGATCATACCGTCGGACGTACGTAGAAGTTACTCGAAAAGCTTGCAAATGATTTTTCGTGCTTCATATTTTAGTCAAGTTAATAGAATCTGTTCAAGCTAGTCGTAAACAACGAGCTAGGTAGTTTTCGAAGCAGCCATAGATGACATCTATGTATGCGTCAGCTCAAACATAAGCATATATATGGGCAAATAAAACATTCCCTTCGATCGAAAAAGAAGTGTCAACTCGAAATGGAACTGGGTAGAGTCAGCGCCAGAAAACGAAGAACATCAAACAAATATTCAACGACGCGTCAAATGTAGTACTACGTACAGTCATGATAACCGCGGCGAATGAATTAGATTGCATCACCCGCCCTGACGCAATCTCATGAGATAACAACGATTGCGTCATCTACCGGCGGCCGGAGTGATGCGATCAGTCCAGTACCGTCCGG
The DNA here is from genome assembly GCA_951800085.1 of Comarum palustre. NCBI lineage: Eukaryota > Viridiplantae > Streptophyta > Magnoliopsida > Rosales > Rosaceae > Comarum > Comarum palustre. The sequence continues at coordinate 4,430,805 of OX637588.1, read as the reverse complement.
CCAAACTGCTGGTTCATCTATCATCCCCTCGGCAAATTAATATTAGGGGGATCGATTTGATGAGGATGATGATGATGTCTAATCCACATGCTATATAGTCCCATTGCATATACGCTCATGAACATGGACGACTGATCAGCACTTCTAGTACGACATGCGAGTAACCACCGCCGGCTGATCATCTTGTTCTAGAGCAACAAATAAGCCACGACGGCGTCTGTTTAATTAATAATCGCACAACATCATGTCTCCAAACCCTCCATTACTGACATAGCTGTAGGAGTAAAAATGAAGCTATTACTACGTACGTACACCTGCAGTACGTAGGTGATGTCGAATACGTACGCCTAGAGCAATAGGCAGCGCGGCGGGGATGACCGCCTCGACCACCTAGAGCTAGGCTGGAAGATCTTCACTAAGATTGATGTTGAGTAGTCTCAGAGGCCGGACCGGCAGGACAGTACCCATGCTCGAAAGAGAAGTTACTAAAGTATGAACTGTTCATCATCCATATATACGTACAAACAATATTCACTAACCAAGTTAATATTGCACGCATATATGGCAATTGACATGCAAGTAGATCCAACTACGTCAAGAACTACGTACACATCAGTCGTTGGAGACATTAAGCGCTCGAAAAAACTCATGCATTTATTGTAATTTCTTTCTTTATATTTTTTTAAAGAGGATGAAAAAATTTTACTCCTAACTTTATAATGACTCGAACTCATGACTTTTTTCAAAAAGTAATGAATAAACTTACCACTGCGCTATAATCATTTCGTCATCTTACTATTTGGGTTCGTTAATAATTTTAACAATTTTACTCTTTTCTAATTAGTCATAATCAACAAGCTGCTAAAACGTAGCTTTTAAATTTTGATAGCTATATATATTGTCCACAAACGAGTAGCCAAAACACTCGCCATCAAAATTTGTCTACTCGCAATGATCAAACTCGCAAACTGCTGGGTAGAGAGTCAATCCAAGATGATGAAGAAAATGAACAGATATATTCAAAAACGGCCCAGGCGAATTAGTACGGTAGCTAAGGTCGTCGTCTTCGTGAGTTCGAGGATTGAATTAGATCACCCACGCTGACTTAATTTTGTGACATAACTGAGCAGATTGCATCATCCACCGGTGGGTACGTATCATCTCATCGATACAGTCCCACCTCTCTAGTCTCAGGTTTCCACAGCAAGTTTACACTGGTTCTACCCGACCCGATCGGAGGACACTGATATCAGCATATTTGTATTTGCATTCATGCTCGACCAGAACACAACAGAGAAGCAGCCCCAAATATTCATGCTCGACCAGCGAGAAAAGAGTGTGTTAGAGTTGTTTTAATGTAGTAAATTTGGTTAACTTAAATTCGAATCTTGATTTTTCTAGATGTAAAATTATCGGTATATGATAACAACTTGAACTATTTATTGTTATTATTTTATGGTAGAAAGGTATAATCATTCATAATTTATGTAAACAATTCCATATATAAACTCAATAGAGGATGCTTGATCAATTGTAAATGCTGATCTCGTTGAACATACTAATGTTGAGATTCATCATCCATAATTTAATTTACACAGTTTTCATTTATCACGCATAATAGGTTTTATATAACATTATTCTTCAGCCATGAACGTAGGTTTTCTTCTTACTTAAATTTTTTCTCTGGAATTTACTCATATTTTGTGTCATAGGGTGATGTTGCTCTCTTATTATGAAGTTGAAGTGTACAAAGATATTCATGCAATTAATCATTGAATTTAATCATGACTCAGTTAATTTTCTCCAATATCATATGATGCGTGTAATTACTTTTTGAGATATGTAGAAAGTTTTCTTAACTCTTGTAGATTTATAGTTCAATATCAATATATCATGCACATCTAGTGGAAAAAAATACATGCTAAAGAAATGTAATTTTCGTTACGTAACGAGTAGTAATATCACTAGCGTGATAATTTTTGGGCTCTACCGGACTCGGAAGGCCCTTAACTTGAAGAAATCTCCCGGGCTTGAACAACAAGAGCCTCAAACCCAACCCAAATTCTTGATTTCCTGAGACAAAAAACAAAACAACACTGTTATCCTCCATAAAACCTCGCCTTCAGCTGCTTAGGGTTTTATCTTCTTCACTCTAACAAAGCCACTACTAAAGCTCTCTCCTTTCCTATCTCCCCCCAAATCCCTCAAATTCATAAAGGTAATCTTGCTTCTCCCTCTCAATTGGGATATTTATTTCTTCAATTAAAAATTAAAATTGAAATTGAATTGGGTATGGTGCAGAAATGGCCACATCTCAGCTCACAGCCTCGATAATCTCAGCCAGGAGCTTGGCCTCGTTCGAAGGTCTTAGACCCTCAAACGCCAAGTTCGCGTCAGTGTCACTGGCGGGCCGCCGCTCCTTCCGCGGCCTCGTCGTCAAGGCCGCCACCACCGTCGCTCCCAAGGTTGTTATCAAACCTAATTCATTTCTGTCTGCCTTTATTGGGTTTTGTAAAGGTTTTAACTTTGTGGATAAAGTTGGCTGCTTTGGACTTTTTTGCTTAGGTTTTAACGTTCTGAAAATGATTTCAGTAATTGGTAGTGTAGTTGGAGTTAATCTTGGGTTTTCGTTTGTCGATTGGGATTTATCTGGATTATTATATGACCCTAATTTGATATCAGACCTTTTGAAATGCTAGTTATAAGTTTTAGGCTCACTTCTGCAATGCTGATTAATGGAATCAAGTTGCTAGAATTTGGAGGGCTTTTGTATTTGGTAGTTACTTCGTCCTGCCCGTAGCTTTGTATTCTGCACATGTCATTGTTTGATATTGGCTTTGATCATTCGGTTATCTTAATTGTGTTGTATCTGGCGGCTTACTCTATTCGGGTTACTTAATCTCGGTGGTGGGTTTATGCATACTTGTCCTGTGATGAATAGAGGAAGGGTTTTGTCATGTGTGTTACATCATGATTCTGTTCTCATGCGATTAGTTATGTTCATTGAATTTTGACATCTTGGTGTTGTCATTCTGATTTTGCAGTACACTTCGATCAAGCCTTTGGGTGACAGAGTGCTTGTGAAGATTAACACTGTGGAGGAGAAGAGTTCTGGTGGAATATTGCTTCCAACTGCAGCTCAGACAAAGCCTCAGGGAGGTGAAGTGGTTGCTATCGGGGAGGGTAAAACCATTGGCAAGACAAAAGTGGGGATCAGTGTCCAGGTATAGTGTGTTTTTTTTTCAATGTAGCTCTGTTTAGCTGTGATGAATTATTTTCTACATTTTCTGTTTACTAAAAACTTCTTTTCATATTATAGACTGGTGCAGAGGTTGTATATTCGAGGTATGCTGGGACAGAGGTGGAGTTCAATGGCACAAAGCATCTTATTTTGAAGGATGATGACATCGTTGGCATCCTTGAGACAGATGATATCAAGGATCTTAAACCCCTGAATGATAGAGTACTAATCAAGGTTTGTTTCTCTTCACACTTTAAGCTCTTATCGGTATCACAATTGATAATTGCTTCTTGAAGTAAAACATAGATTTGAAGGTCCTTATGAATGTCTTGAGAACTTTGGTTGAGATGAAAGCTCTTATTAATTTGTATCCTGCATGGTGTGGTGTTGATATATCTCCCACTCTTTCTAGTTGAAGGGGTTTCCATATACCAGCACATGCTTCCTCAGTTACTTCCTCATCCACAATGATATGCACATTGCACCTTATTCAACATATTTAATCCATGGTTCCTTACAGTGTTACACCTATGCAACAAATGCAGGTTGCCGAGGCTGAGCAAAAGACTGCTGGAGGTTTGTTGCTGACAGAGGCAAGCAAGGAGAAACCTTCCATTGGCGAGGTAAGGGGTAGCAAGTTATGAGATATTCCGTTTTAGCCCCAAGTCCTTGCTTCTTTGTTTTAAGGTGTGGATTTCTGAGGTCATATATTTACGATTTCCCTTTGATATTAACAGGTGATTGCTGTTGGACCTGGTACTATCGACGAGGAAGGGAACAAGAAACCATTAAGCATCAGCAACGGGAGCACAGTATTGTACTCCAAGTATGCTGGGAATGACTTCAAGGGCAAAGATGGTTCTGAATACATAGCTTTGAGGGCTTCAGATGTCATTGCCATCCTGTCTTAGTTGTCCAGTTAGATGTTCTCAGTTCGTTTTTTTATTTTTGACATGCCTGGAGGAGTTTCTTCTTAGACGTTGCTGATGACATAGCTTTAAGCCTTTAAGGGGGCTTCAGGTGTCGTTTCTGTACTTCTCGATGTAATAGCACTGGAATATAATGATTGCAGTTGTGGCAAATTTGTTATCAATTCGTATTTTCGTTTGAGTTTGGTTGAGTTTCTACTTGAAAAGGTCAGAATTAAGATCTCTCGTACAACTTACAAAACAGTGGTCTCAGGGTCTGAGATGCACATATGAAGAACATAGGAGTGTAAAAGGCCTGGTAGTTAACATCATAGAAGAGAGTAGTACGCAATAAACATTTAAACATAGAAAGATATGGCACAAACTTGGTGCCATTACATCAGTCACGAGTCAAAACTGAAGCTATATTCACTATTCAGTTCCTTGGTTGCTCTCTATAGAATTTACAAAGTACGTAATGAACGTTCAATCTGCCTCAGACGAAAAAGATCAGATTATACATCATTTTACCCCGGTTGTACTGTAGAAAATATCGGCTGGTCAGGAACAACGTAGGCAAGATTCCCGCAAGAATCAAGTGTCAAGCAGTGAGTAAGCTCTAGGTTATCCTCTGAATCCGCAGAACAAGTATCTTAAATACTGGTTAAGGAGCAATTATATTCCTCCACGGATCCGGGAAGCTTGCGTGGTATTGCTGTATCTATCTCTGGAGGGAAGATGTTCAAATCAATTACAGCTTATACTTGATGGGATTCAATATTGAAGACTTGAACCTCTCAGTATCAGAACCTTTACCGATTGAAGGAGGCTGCAGAGTTATCATCGTATGGTGCCCTCCATGCATTTCCACTGTCAGTTCCACTGCAAGCTTGGTTGGGGACTGGAACACTTCCCAGATCTCCATCTAAGCTCATTTGTTGTACTTCAACAAATGACAGTATCTTTATACTCTGAACACAGCTCACAAACTCCCTGAAAGCAACTAACACAAAATGAATACTTGAAAAAGGAAAACCATAATTATTGCTATTGCAACTGCATCTTGCTTGACTTACTCCCATGGATCATCACCAACAAGAAGTATGTCATTTTCATGATCCACATAAACAAGCTTCCAATCAGTTCTTTGTGGGTCTTCTAGTTGCCCTTCAATCCCAAACATGCGAGCTAGATCATGCCGGAGCTCACCATAGCCTTTATACCGGGTGACATCAATACATCTTCCCACTGATCCACGCTTTTGAACCTATAAAAGGTTGAAGTAGTTTATGCAAAGGAATTTTATGGAGATGACAAACTCATATCACATTACGTATGACATCCTGACCCTAATCACAAAGATCTACTTTGGAATGGTAGGCAGTAAAGAGACGAAATAGCTATATGCATGCAGACTAATTGGTTTACCAATTCCATGATAAATATGCACTTGAGGTATATAGAAAATATAGCTAATGGAATAACAAACCTTTGTATACGTTCTCACACGTTGGGCCTGTGATCCCCACAGACCATTATTTAGAACTCCCGCATCATTTAGAGCAACATCACTAGAGCACCCAGGCTTGAATGGCATGTTTGGCGCCCCAAATGATTGAGAGCTGATTGCAGCAGTAGATAATTCTGTCTCAATATCTCTTGGTGTCCCACCATAGTTAGCCAGTAAGTTCTGAAGATCTTTCTGAGAGTCATATCCTCTTGACAACAAAGTGTCAGGTGCCAATCCGTCAATATTACCTGAAAACGGAAGATTGTTCCGAGGATGTGATTGAACATCATCTAAACAGAAGGACGGGAGTGCGTAGTTCTGCTGCATTGTGCTAGCATCCAGACAGTATGAAGTTCCGGAAGAGGAAACTTCCAACTGATCAGTGATGGTACCTTTATATTTAATTTGATCCGGTCCCTTTGAGATGGGCAACTCATGTTTGATTCGGATATCAGACTTGCTCTGGAAATCATGAACCAAGTTACTAGAAGGTTCCGGCACTGGATCCACTAACAACATTGCTGTTCCTTGCTGATTCCTGTTCAGTAGGTTTGATGGGGACACCTGGCAATTATTTGTAGAAGGGGACGTTGAACATGATGGACCATCCCCTTCTGTAAGATTGGAATGGCTTCTGATTGCTGTAACTTGCTTGTGCTGGTTCTGTTGTTGAACAGATGAAACATGCTGGGGCTGCATCAGTGGTGAAGCAGAGAAGTTGTTGCTGTTGAGAAGTTTGTCTGCTGTGAAGCCATTAGTGCTTAACTGTTGCTGATGATGCTGGGACAGAGGCAGCTGTAACTGTTGTAATTGCTGATTTTGTTGATGGGCCAGCTGCTGCTGTAGCATTTGCGGCTGCAAAAGTGGGCTTGATGGAGAGAATAATTGTTGTTGCTGTTGTTGGTGCTGCTGCTGCTGCAATTTCTGAAGCAACTGTAAATGAAGTTGTTGCTCAGACAAGCCCTGTTGTGGTGATGGCTGTAGTTGTGGCTGCTGCTGTGCTATTTGTGACTGTTGCACCAACTGCAATGGGGACTGTTGCAACTGTGCCTGCTGCTGCCTTTGTAACAACAGGCTTGGTTGTGGTTCTAGTTGTTGCTGAATCTGTGAGTCCTGTGTGCCGGCTGCCAACTGAAATAAATTCTTTTTAGGAGTGTGGACTGTTTGCTGGGATTGGGTACTGCTTGTTAGTGAATGCTGTTGCTGAAGCTGAGTAAACATCATTGGCTGCTGTGAATTTTGACTTGGGATTTGGTTTGGAGTAACGAGACCATTACTTACAGTAGTCGGTTGGCCTAACTGTTGTTGCTGAGGCTGTTGCCGTTGTGCTTGCTGCTGATGTATCTGATGAAGTTGCTGCAGCTGTTGATGGCCTTGAGGTTCTTGATGTTGTTGTTGCTCCCGTTGCTGCTGAGAGTAATTTTGCAGCTGTTCGTTTGTGGGAGTCTGCATTAATTGCTGCAGCTGCTGCTGCTGGGGATGATTTTGCTGCTGTTGGTTCAAAGGAGTATGCATTAATTGTTGTATCTGTTGCTGTTGCGAGTGATTTTGCTGCTGTTGGTTCATAGGATTCTGCATTAGCTGTTGCAGCTGCTGTTGTTGGGGCCATGTCACAGTTGGTTGTTGCACCTGACCAGCTTGATTTTGAGGAGCTGCTTTATTTAACTGGCTCGGTGCAGTGAGACCGGGAGCTTGAAAATTCAGCAACTTGGATGGATCATCAACACCGTTATGCAAGGTAGTTGGGGGAACCATGGATGGGAAAAATCCAGACTGCGCGGCTGAAAACTGATTGGTTTGTTGCATATTCATCCACTGCACTAAACTCAACCCAGGGAAAATCGAGCTCGGGGAATTTTTCATGCCAAACTCATCTCCAAGCCATGGCATGGCTCTCTTGAAAGCATTCTCTATGTCAGATTCATCATCTGCAAGAGGACACAAATGTTGTTCAGATGATCCCACAACCAAAGTTTTCAAGTTTAACATTTAAAACATTTCCAAAGTTACTGAAGATAGGAGATTTTGGACTACATAATCTAGTTAATTTGTAATGTTGTTTACCCGGCATCCCTGGTTGTTTGGGAAACTTGGGTCTAAAGAATGGAGGTGGGCAGATGTAGAAAGGAGTTACAACAGGCTCAATTTCCCAAATTGAAACTCGCCCAGGCCGATCACCAGCTGTTGATTCATCCCAACCAACCTATCAATATGCAAACCAACAGCTAGTTAAGCTTCAGTACATTACCCAGAGATATCAACAGAAAAAGCCTATGAGTATGAGGTGATGGGCTCTACAAGGATTCAAGAATGGCTAAACAATACCTGAAGGTTGCGCCATTGAGAATTTTTCCAACGTACAGGATCCAACTCACTAATGCCAGTGATTGTACCCATGTATCTGCGAACTCCTGACTCTTCAGTCTCAAACATCATTCTGAATCGCATGCCAAGTGAGACTTGGGTATACATCGCTTTATTATACTTGGCTAAAGGTACCACAAACTCAGAAGGGCTTGCCCTATTAAGATAAAAAAAATTGTCAAACCCTATCAAGAATAGAAGATGACATTCGTCATACAGAAAATAATGAAGTTCTAAGCATTCTATATAGCAACTTACCTCGGGTTGTAAAATATGGTAAATGCACTGTTATTTGCAGCAGCATGAGCTGCAGCTGCAAGAATTCCAATGTGCATGCTATCGCTGGAAATGACTGATGATGAGAGAGCTGGTTGCTGCCTATTAGCACGCCGTATACCCAATAGAAGCTGAGATTTTTCATCTCTGCACACAACCAGACGGTTGTATATCAATAACCAAAGAGACTAAAAATCTGCTGCAATACTCATCCAATTCAACATGTATTTCATTTCTCACCTTATAAAAAGAACAGCATCTCCAGCAAAGAGTCTTTTTGTGCTAACAAAAACACTCCAACCAGTAGTCAGCAGGTGTCTTTTCGGTTGGCCTGAAATGAGGATGCAGAAAGTTAGATTTATGATATTGTCATCTATATACATGAACAAGAAATTGTGGTAAACATGGTAAACAGGAGTAGAAGAAAGAGCCTTTGAAAAAATATGATATGTTTGATTGATACTAAGAGGGCAGTACCGCGATAAATATGTCTGAATGTCCATGCACTATCATGCAAATCTTTTGCTACAAGCTCTTGTGCTGGGGGTTGCATCGAAAACTCCTACATAAGATATATTATTTTAGTTACTACATGGAGATTTCTGAGCTGAATGTATTTCACATTATCGTGTGATATGCTGAGAATAAGTAGAAAGTTTCAGTTTGTACATACTAGAGGTGGAAAGATCTTCTCAGCTGCACGACGAGGTACAGAAAATCCACCGTGAGTACTTGTGTCACTAGCTGTAAGAGTTTTGCAGAAAAACTCAGAAGGTTGCCTGCTTTGCTTGAGGCCCATGTCAGATGCCAGTATTGCTTCCCTATCATACTGCAGAAACATATATTTAAACATCGCCTACCAGTCTTCATAACTTACAAGTAAAAGAAGCTAAGTTGCAAGCAGTTTTTAATTCCCATAATGAATGGCTGACTTACTTTGCTTACTGGTTGGAGAGTCATCTGTGCGTACACCTCATCTGTTTCGGTATCAGCCTGATCAAGAAAACAAATATTAAGCATTAACTAATCCATTCAATGGTTCTTCATAACATTTCATCATTTCAATTAACACTGCCATACATGTAATGTGACATTGTGAAGCATGCATATCAATTTGGAAGGAAGGTTGGGGTAGTTAGGTATGAGATCCGTCTCCTTTTGCATCGATGCTGCAACCTGCAAGATTCAACAGAATCCATCAGAAACCAGAGAAAACCACAAGACTTTGCTTCTTTACATCAAAAGCCAAAGACTCACTTGCTCACTGTGGCCTTGAGGGAAATAAACCACAAGACTTCCAACTGGAGGCAAAGAAACCAATGGCCCAGCACAAGCATGCCATAACTCTGAATTGATATTCTTCTGTTCTCCTGCTTAATACCAAACACAACTTTGTCAGTTTGGAAGAGAATTTAGAATTCTGATTGGGATTTCAGGAACCCAGGATCTCATATTTCCAAGTAATATCTGTAACAACTACCATAGAAATGAAACATATCTTGGTATGCAATCTAATCCATAACAAACAGAAATGCAACCAGAAATCTAAACCAATCTTATTGAAGCAGCAAAGGTACAAATGAATGAGAAAAACTCAAGAAGACCTCACCTTCAACTGAAGCTGCCAGAAAACCATTTGTGGGAGCCTTCATGGTTAACACTAGAACTATATGCCTCACAGCAACTCAAATTCCTGCTCTACTCCACCAAGATATAACCAAATAGGATTCTAGCTGCAGCCCATTAAAATCCAAAAATTACAGTACTACTTCTCAAAAGCAAAGGCCTTGAAAAAAAAACACCTTCAATGCTCAATAAAATCTTTCCTCAATTCACATTGAACTCAGGTGACCAATCCCAAAAATGCAACAAGACACAGACTTTGCCTCCAAAAACACAAACTTCTCCAACTAGAAGAAACCCATCATAGCATTTTCAAACCACCATAGCACAAAATCTCAATTCCAATGATGTTGGCATATGCTGAATCACCAAAGTGGCAATCCCACATAATATTCCAGTTCCAACAACCAACAGCCAAAGACAACAGAACTGGAAACTGGGTTGTAATGAATGAACTCCCCAAAAAACAAACAGAAAAGGAAAAAACAAAACGACCCAGAAACGAGGGACTATGTGTTTCCCTGAAGCTTTTCTTGCAAAGTCAGGTTGTGTTTTTTTTCTATATTTTTTGTGAACAGGGAGAATTGTTTGAGGGGATCGAAAGGGAACTACTAACTTGTCGCCGGAAAAGCAGAGGCCAAAGAAAAACAGAGCTCAGACAGCTTTTTCTACTTTAATGAATCAACAGCTCCCGACATGAAATAGACTCGAGCAGAGAAAAGCATTCACTCTCTCCCTCCTGGTTTAACCAAAATGAAACTGGATTAATAAACTGTAACAGAGATTAGGCCATAAATAATAATTGGTGTATCATATTCATTAGCGTCTGTTATGCTCTCCGCAGACATTGATAATATTCTTCCTACCACCAGTCCCCACCGCCCTTTATATTTTCCAATCCAATTCCGTCTAAATTCACCTCATTTTCAATAAAAAAACTTCTATGAAATTCAACTCATTTTCAATGGGATATTCATCATGTTGTAACGTGTCGCGGTATTACCGCATGTTTACTTGACTGCAGTACTGTCGCGTTAGTCTCTTTACAGACCTTTCAAACTTTCACAGATAGTAATACCAACTAACTATACATTATGATGTTGAGCGAGTCGATCTAAATATAATTAGTTTTCGTCATCACGGACACAATAACTATACGCGAGATCTGATTTTTTAGCATAATGCAGTATTTCTTATGAGTTTGGCCTTGTTTGCTTTGACAGTCCTCCAGCTCATGCTGTTGATGTCTTTCTTGATGATCTTTGTTCTGTAACTCAGTTTAAAAAATCTGGCAACTGTTTTAGTATCTAGTCTCTTTTTCTGTTTTGTTTGTGGCTTCTAGGCACCTTTTGTAACCAAATAAAATCGGTGAACTTTATGTTGCCGACGGGTGTCAATACTTGTAACCCCAAAGGAATAGGAAGGATGAGGATACGTTAGCTTTTGTTGAGTTTCTTGCAAAAGCTACTGTGACGGTGGAAATGGGGGATATTAGGTTGAACTTGTCATAGGGTTGTAAGTAGGTTCGAGTCGTTCGTGTTTGACTTGTGTTCGGCTCGTTTAACTTGTAAGATAAATAAGTCGAGTTTGAGCTCAATATTGAGTCTGACAAAAAAACAAGCTGAGTTTGAACAAGATTGTATTCGCCTCGTTTAGCTTGTGAACAGCTAGATTTTAAAACTTAGTTTTTTTTTAAAAAAAAAGTGTTATACATAAAATATATATATCCAAATCTTCTATTATTTTTATTACATTTCTTTTAGAATCAAATTATTTAATTAAAATATATATTAAAGCAATCAATTTATGAAATAATAAAATTAAACACTAACAATCATCACAAAAATGAAGTAATTCAGATAAGAAAGCCTTAAATTTAATGTTTTGTAATTTAAACCAAATGAGTCAAGCCGACTCGAGCTTAAACAAGTAGAACCGAGCTTGAAGATAAAAAAAAATCAAATTTAAACCCGACTTAAACCTAATAAAAATAAAATAAATAAAATATAAACATTATAATATTCAACCGGGCCAGAGCGACCCAGTTACACCCGTGCCATGATCTCATTTTGGAAAAGAGAAGCTTCCTTTATATGTGCATGATGACGTGGAAATGCACTTGATGTTTGACTATGGGGCTGTGTTTATTATTATTTTCGTGCTGCGTCCAACTCATATTTTCCTTTTCTTTGAGGCTTCGACCCACCAAAACCATCAACTATACATCATCTTAATTCAAAAGAAAAGAAAATATTCTTATAAAAAAGGAAGAAAATACTAGGCATCATTATCATCTTAATGATTCTCTTGATTTTGGATTTTTATCATCATAATGGAGTAGATTTCCCCGCCGTTTCATCTTGATGTTAATTTGTGAAGTTAATTTTGCATAGTAATCGGTAAAATTTAGAAACCGTGAAGTATGTGATCAACCTTTTCGTTGTATTTTATAAGTTAAAACAAATAATATGGACACTTATCATTGATACAGAGTAAGTTCTACAAATGTATTCCAGGGAATTAGGGTTAGGTTGAAAAGAGCGCTTCTCACTGTATAATCAAAAAGGACACATCCATTTGTGACCGATTGGTCCTTTAAAAAAAGACATATATTTTGGCACGATCACCTAACATACAGTACATCAACAATTGATGGTGAAAGGTGTGTAACAATTGTGAACACAACATTATACAATGTTGACCGGCACCTAAAACAGATCCCCCATTTTCCTTTGTTTTCTGGCTTTGGCCTTCTTTGATGCCGTCCTCTTTAGCACAATATAATCACAAAGATTGATTCCTCAGCTTTTTGAGGAAAAAGTGACGAAAAAACAAAGGGGATGAAAGGGAAAGAAGAGAGTTTTATATACACAGCAGCAGCCGCAAAAGCAGGAGATTTTCACATGTCACAGAATTGGGTGGAATCCTCGCTGAGAGAAGGCGGGCGTCACCAGTTCTTCATTTCCTGCCCAGAATTTAACAATAAGTGACAAAATTGACAAGAAGATCCCGATTTTGAGGGTCCAAATTCATTTACCACCAACTTCCCTTGTTCCTTCCATCTGCTCCGAGAATATCATAGCTACCACCACAATAGAGAGGGATGATGGAAAACCAGTCATGGTCATCACCAATAAGTTCATCCATCTTTTTGAGTGGAAAAACAAACATTTTCCACAGTGTGGAGTAGAAACCAAATGAGTACTATGAAGGCTCATCTTGTTTTCCATGTGCTTTATCCGGATAAAAAACATACCATGTATGATATATATAGTTCATGGACCACCGGAATAGGACAATCGTCAAGTGACACCATAAAATTGGGGATTTCCGCTAGTGTGTTGGTCGTTATTTCGTGTTGAAAAGTAAAGTTCACATTCAAGTACACTTGGGTTTTTACCAACAAATGAATGATGGACTGTGTTCATGTATTAGGTTCTTCTTTCTGTTTTCATGAAAGTCATATTTGGATAGCTTCTTACGATTTCAATGAATATGCATTTGTCTAATTAAACATCTAAATCAAGATCACGGTGAATGCTAAATAATATTGTTCGTGAATTCGCGAGAAACGTAGGCATGATGAATTCTAGACTTTGTGTCTCATTCAAACTTGTGAGTACTATACCATTAAGCTAGCTAATACCGACCTAATTAAATTGTTTTACAATTTGTTCGGTTATAAATTTATCATTTGTATGAGCAATTAGGGGTTAAAATTAATATTAAATAGACATTTTTCCTACTATTTATCATATCGAAATTTCATTAAATAAAACTGCAATTATAAAACAAGCACAGCACCCAACAAGAGATTAATTACAACTACTATCAAATACCACTAGCTTCAAACTACATATTATCTCCCTGAAAATAGGAGACTGACATGTCAATAAATCCAAAGAGCGTCGAAATGAGCAACCGGTTGAGTTAACTTGACCAATATAAGAAGCAATTATTAGGACATGTACGCTGTCCCAGGATCTTCATGCCTAAGATCTCCTCTCTGTATTTTCAACACAGACTAATAATATGCTCGATCAATGACCGGCAATATTTTGGGTTCTTGTAACAACGAACCAACTACTCAAAATCAACACTCTATTAAAATTTATGACATACTTTCAATTGACTTGAAAAAGCAAGGACTTATTTGAGATCTGAAAATAACTGTAAAGCAATAAAGGATTAGTCAAATAGGCCCAAGAGACCAAAGCCAAAAGTCCGGCCCAACGTACTCCCCACAAACCCTCTGTGTCGCCAACTCTCTAGTCATCTGTCAAATCACGTCACCCCGAAGACACCCCCAACGCCGCTCTGCCTCACACCGCCGCCACTCTTCACCCCGGCTTCTGGAGAGCATTCGGGATCTGAATCCAAGGGAAAAAAGACCCACACTGGCCTTACCTTTGCCAATATATTGGCTTTCCAACCAAAACCCAAGACCGGGATGCATCCATGACGCTCACCGCTAGCAAAGCTTTCCCCGTTGACGCTGCATTGTGCTTGACTTCAAACTTGAACAGAGAGGAACAAATTGAAAGATATATGCCCAAACCGAAAAAACCCAGCTATCCTTCATCCTTTACACCGCTGCCTTAGACCCTTATTGCTCGCTTTGCCTTCCATCCTCTCTCAGGCCGAAACACAGCGGCGAGGTGCCGGCGACCAGAGGCGGAGCCAGGATTTAAAACTAACAAGGGCCGGCCAACCAAGGTCATGTAGTAAGGGGTGTTACCACATGTGATGGACTGAGGTGAAGATCATTTGCATCAGAATAATAGGGAAATGTATGTATATAATTCCATGTTAAGAGATGTCATGGCCACCCTAGACTCGTGAGTAGCTTTGCCCCTGCCGGTGACACTCGGTCGGAAGAGGGATCACAGCAAAAGTCTCTCTCTTCTCTGCTTATTGTTCTAAAAAAGCTTAAAACTTTAACGCACCCAAATCATATGTGAACTTAACTTAAAAATTAAAGAAAGAGAATAAATTGATCCCCAATACTAGAGAATATTGCAACCCAAAGATTGAAAGTACGTTTTCTTCTTAAGCTGATGTGGATCATTGAAAATTAGCAAGCCAGAAGTTATAACTTTCTTTTTTTTCGTCGACACCAACCGGAAAGTATCAAACTTTTCTATTTTCTTTTCTATGTTCAAGCATAGAAAGCTAGAATAAATTCCTACAATTAACCTACATACTCATCTTTCTCTTCAAACTGTGAATTTTGACCGTCAAAATTAATTATGTAAAATTCCACCCCCGAAAACAAGTTTTTTTTTCATAAATAAAACGAAGGTCGAACGTTTAATATATATATATATATATATATAATTATCAAATCAGATTAAAACAGATGGAGGCAGAAGAGTGCTAGAGAGAGAAGAAGACAGCGGAGCCAAGCATGTGAAACACGGCAACTTATGTCGGGCCAACCACCGCCACCTCGACCCGACCTGACTCTATATAATTCGGGCCGGGCTCCCCCTACAGCTTCCATTTGTGGCTCTCATCGATTCCCCAAGCTGTCATCACCCAAGTACACCTCCCCCTTCTTGCCGTTGTACGGATGACTATACGTACGGAGGGCGACCTATTAGTTTATTACGGCATAGAAGTATCTGGGTTAAGCTGGGGGTTAGGGTTTGGGTTTCTAGTTTGGGTTTCTATTAGTGCATACATGATGTAGTACTGTAGTAGCAGTACCACCACTGTTGATGATGCGGCTCTGAATCTCTGATCAGTCTGATGGCTTCGACTATATATGAGCAGTAATGATTTGGTATAAAGCTCTATATATATATATATATATATATATATATATATATATATATATATATCTTTTCTACTGTGGTACTGGCCAAGTCTCCATTATATGTTTGCATGCCATAAATGGTTGTGGGGGAGTTCTTGCTTACTGGGTCAGTTTCATGTTTACTGTATCGATCAGTACGTGTTCTTACTCTATTATGGGCTTGGGGTGTTCTAGTACAAGTACTTCTAAGCTGTACAGAAAACTCGTCGCTTGAACTTTGCGTCTTTGCCGTTATTTAACATTGACACAGAGTTTACAGGCGAAATCGTATATATGTTTTGATTCTGGTAAGAACCAATATATGATTATTCGTGATTGATTGTTGACCCAAAATCACCTGCAAACCTTACATGCATTTCAATTTGTAGTCTTCTCACAAACGACTATATATGAAGCTAGCAGAATGACTATATACATATATGCTTTTGTTTTCTTGTTCTAGCTATCTATAGGTAGATTTGAAAATGCAAATGAATTATCTTACTGTAACGTAGTTGGCTAATTTAATTAAAACTCGATGAAATGCTGCAACAGTAATTTCGATGTTGATTGTGTACCTATATTTCACAACATATATCATATCAAACCAGAACAACAAGAAATTTGACAACATGGAAATCTAATATTAGATCCTTAAGGAATCACATACCAGCATAACTAATCTCTCCCAATCGCTAATCTTATGTAGTAGTCATCCATATATATTTTTTCATAGACCGATCAGCAAGCTAACCTAGCTAGTTACGTTTGCTTAATCAGTTGGCTGGTCCATATGTATCATCGATTAATTCAATTTACATATATTTTTTTAGATACGATTATACGAATGTAAAAAGCTAGCATTGGATTGCTTGTTGGCAGAGCACTAACTCGATCAATATCATCGAAATTTGCATGTTATAAACGTATAAAGAAAAAAGAGATCGATTCAGATATTTTCACGCACAAATTACTGTCTGCCATTACAAGCAATCATCCATCTGTGATGGACAAGCGCCCAGATCAACCTCTGCATGTGTTTTAATTTTGATTGGTTCCTCTTTTTCGATTAATTTAGCTACACCAGATAGTGATTACTAAGTTAATTAATCTGGCGTCTCATAAACTTAATTAAATTAAGGCATGGATGTAATGGAGACAAACCTAATGATTCTTCTGCTCTTAATATTCCGTTGCCCGTGGCGCTTGGTGTGCATGCGAATTGCTTAGAATATGATCTTTGTATTGGAAACCATGTTAGTCTTCACATGGCTTTTGCTATTTGAAATGATAAATATATATATAAGTATATATATATGATCATTCAGAAGTAACAAATGAAAAATAGACAAAGGTTTAATAATAATCATATATAAACCTATCAAATATCCAAAATTTCTTTGTTATATCCTTAAATTACATCCGAATCTTGTAAAATGGACACATGTTTCACATTCATGGGCTATGGTCACATTAAGGTGACTTTGAGCAAGGATAAATTAAGTAAGCAACTTTGAGCTGAGCTAGCTAGCTTAAATCAAGTACTAGAGGTCTTTAATTGATTGAGCTAATCATACACGATTATTCCCCGGCCGCTAAACCAAACCTCGATCAGTTTGGCTTTAACCTCTTTGTCTCGCTCATCTCCCGTTTAATGAAAACCAACTAATATAATTAGCTTAAGATCGATCATGTTAATTAGCGTGTCTAATTAAAGACAGAGAGAGGACAAATCTATCTTGATTAATGGATCCACCCGGCAACCGGTAAACATGATTAGGCATGATCCCTCCAGAATTTAGCACACTACTAATCTTGATTTGATCAGAATTGATTGTGTTTCGGGCAAGGGGAACGATTACATACAGGTTTAGCTAGAGAGATCGGTAAACCTTTATGAAGATAACGAGAGTTGGGTCCATACTCAAAACTAAAACGTTAATCTCTTAAATTTTTATTAAAGAGCAGTAGTAGAAAAAAACCCTTAAACGACAGAAATTCATAATTTTATCGTTTAATGCATGTACCTATGCAACGAAACATGCACCTATGCGACACAATGTTTCTGTCGCCTAAGTGTAGATTTAAAAAAAAAATCCCCAACGGATTTTCGGAATTTTTTGTTGTTGTTCTTCTTCCTTCTCCCGGTCTTCCTCTTGTTTTTGTTCTTATTCTTTTGTTTTTCACTTGAGCGGGAGATTTAAAATTTAAAATTTTGCTTAAGCGATGAAATTTTTCGTCGTTTAAGTAAGTTTCAAATTTTTGATTCATTTTTTAACGGTTAAATGGTGAAAATTTAATTTGATGTATAACAAGTTAATATTTCGTTTTTTATTAATAGGATTCTGAATCATCTTATTACCATAATTTATATAGAACAAAATACTTTCATATACAAGTAGATGTTAGACGTTTAACTTAATATTTCATTTCGACATATACTGCCATATTTGATTTCGACATAATCACGCGGGATCATACGTGTGGAAGCTTGGTTAAGAATCACTAATCTAAAAAAGCATCCATTGTAATTGAGATCTAATTAATCAAACAATGTGATAACGTACACATACAAACTAGGAAGGAGATGGAGCTAGCTATAGGGATGGAGGAAGACAATGTCGATAACAAAGGCACGTACACTAAGTGGTCAGGTGATGTTGATAAGCGAACCACTAGCTCAGGTAACTATCCAGGTGATTCATCTCGATCGATCTATAGCTAAAACGAAAAGAAGGCTATAGCTGTGGATGGATATGCAAGTCGATCTTTTGTATTATCCTATCCATGCCATGAGAAAAGAGCATCCACATATGATCGATATTTTTTTCCTTTAATTTTGCGGGCCAATTGAAAGAAAGAGGCATCTAATCCAATGCTCACTACAGTTGGAGGTGGGGTTCAATCAATCAAAACGTCTATTCTGCTCAGATTTGATGAAGATTGGGTTGAATCTGGAGCTATACATACCCAAATGTTCATGCTCGGCAAACAAACTAAGTTGCATTAGTACTTAGACAAACGACGACGTAGTTTAATTAGCTAGCTAGTTTAGCAATCCACAAAGACCATTCTTATTGTAATCTAGTTGGAAACTTAGAACAAGGTTACAAAATGTTAGGGGAAAACTGGAAAAAAAATACCGACATACGTGCGCATATTATCTATTTTACTTTTACATGATAATTGAACTTTCGGAATGAAATTAGGTACATTGGATATAACTTTCATTGTAAATGAAAACTTCTAATCATAATAAGGAAGACAAACATCAGTGTCATATTTTACCTGACGATGATTAGCATGGACTCGAGATCTTTTTTTTTAATTTTTTTTAAATAGAGTTTGAAATCCGGCCTAACCGGAGAGGTTCAGCCCCACACCTGAAATATTATCAAAAAAGAAAAAAGTACAATAGAATGACGAGTCACTAGACCAAAACCGCCCTCATAAGAACACCGAGATTCATCATAACAACACAAACACACACACACATATATATATATATATATAGGATTTTCTGCAAATATTTCAGAAATCATTTACATTCAATAAGAATATACAACTGAACATTGAGTTGAAAGCAATCGAGGCTAAAACCCTTGAAAGCAAGCTAAAGAGCGGGATTGACGGAACCAAAGACTCTGAGAGGGAACACCTTCCTTCCCTTCCTAGTGTTCGAAATTTTATTATCATTGCTTCTGTTTGCTCCATTTGCCACACTACACGCATCCTTCCTCTTATATTCTCAACATCCAAATTTAATCCATGTTTAAACATAACGTCTTGGGTAAATCATAGTTCACTTAAATCAACTTAAACAAACGGTTATATTACATTTATAATATTATTTATTTTTTAAAATAAAAATTAAATATAATTATCAACGGTTGAAATTTTTTAATAAATATTAGGTTTAGTTACACCATACAAGAATTTTGGATATTCAAACTAACCATTACACTTAACCCTGTCATTAACTTAATCCTCTGCAACAGAATAGATTACTAAGATGTCGGCTAGCTAGGGAGTTCATCCCAACACCGACAACACCTTATAAATAATGCAGACATTGCAGTCGACGATACAGCTTTTATATGAAGTAAGTAATGATGTACTGAAACGAGTTCATTACTTGCTACTGTACGTGCTTCTGTAAGTAACGAAAGCTTTAATTTCCAGATTTTGTTTTCTGGTTAAACTTGAATTCTTGCTGCTGTTCTTTTCTGACCCATATCAGAACACTGTACCCAATTCATGTCGAACTGTATATCATTTATGAATTCCATATACACAACATGCATGACCAAATTTAGAGAAGCAGCTGGTTTCTGGTTTCGAAAAGCATTGAATAACTTTGATCGATTTAGTGAGGAAGGTCTTACCTAATATTGGATTGGATTGGATTGGATTATAAACCTAATTCATGAATAATACCAAACCTGCTTGTTTATCCTATATCTATGTATTCATATGCCCTACAAGCTTGAAGCATTGGTCCTGAATTCTCAGAGGCTAGGGAAGATTTTGCCCCAACATATCTGGTTTAAGTTTCTTAATTAACAGTTAGCAACTTAGCACAACACATTGATTTCCCTTTCGTCTTAATGCTTTAATCAAAGGAAATCATATACCCGATTTGACTTTGAACAAACCACAATTATGTAGCGTGTGAAATTTTACTTTAAGTTAGGGTTTAGTTCATGATTGTTCTTGTTAGATCTTCATCACTGTCTCCTATTGTGTACAAAACGTTAGCTAAAGCAAATACATCATAAAGGACAGGTCGCGGTTATAGAGTTGTTGTATTTGTCCTTCAATTTTGTGGATCTCAGCTCTCTATCATGTTATCTTGTAGTTGAAGCAATCTAAATTGTAATCATATGATTAGCGCGTTTATAATCCGTCATTATATTTTCATGTGAACTGATATATTTGTCTAAACAACGTAGATGACTAATTATTTTCAGATTTGACCCCTTAACACAAGATCCAAAATCTTAGTAGTACACAAGTTCAATCATTTAATTATGTTCTAAAACATGAGAATAAGTCACCTTATTCTTTCCTCTTTTGTAAGCGGCTCACTCTAACCCGGTTGGTTATTCAAAGAAGGGAAGCTTTAGCTAGGTTGATCCATCGAACCCCGACAACAAGGACGTTAAGGTGGGCCAAATGACATGTGCTGGGCCGGACTGAATTGAATGATGGGCCTACCGCTGTCGTGCAAATTGGTTGCCCGTGTGTGGGGTCCAATGGTAACCCAACTAAGTGATGCGAAATTCACCTGACGTGGGAACACCAACGGCCACATCATCACGTTCGTGGTCCTGACTTCGTCAACGCGTCGGATTTGCTCTGAGGTATCAATCTCTTTCGGTGTGAGCCTATATACGCAATTGGGGCCCACCTTACCTCCATCAGTCCATGTGGTTCTGATGTTGACCCACAACACTCTGTACAGACGATCGGGAGGGATTCAGAGCACCAATGGAGCACCGTTTTAAGGTTGCAAAAGTCGGAGTTTCTTTTTGCACATAGCCACTATTCTGTGCATTGTCAACCAAATCTATGGGACATGATCACGAGTTGAGGACGGTGGAGCTGGTCCGACTAATGGTTTCAGAACTTCAGGTAAGGACATGTAATACAATTGGCAGACACTATAGGTCACAGAATTATGCAGATCAAACTCACATCTTCAAACGCTCATCAGAGCAACATAACGATTTTGTAGACTTGATCAAAATTTCAGTGAACCAGTTACATAAACCAGTGAATTGAATAAACAAAATTGGCTGCTTACCACCAAAAATGAAAAGGTAGCGCAACTGTTCAAAATGATTGTCATCAGCCTACATTTTCACTAGTATGCTGCTATGCCACAAACCACCTATTGCTGAATTGATATAACAAAGCTGTAACAAGTAATGACTGTATCAAGATCAACCAAACAAGGATAATATCACAAGTATCCCTTTAACTTAGACGACTATCAGTTATCTAAAACAAGCCTACAACACATGCAAACTGTGTTAAAGTATACATGATTACCAAAAACAAGCTTCACCGATGTGCATCTCCCTCAACTATTGATGTGTTCGTATCACGATTGGCAATCATGTTTTCCTGTTAAACTTTCTCCTTTTCATTCCTCCCTTCTGCCTTTCTTCCTTCTTCCTCTTCTGTGATTGTTTGTGAAATGACCCCCCAACCAGTGAAGGTTGTTCTTTTAATGCGAAGCTTTTTGCAACATGTCCCAAGTGAAGTTTCTTTGCTACAAAAATTCTCTTCAGCTCACCCCGGTGGGCAGTGTATGCACGAACCCAAGAGCAAAATGCATTCTTGGCCAGAGGTTTTATGTTTGGCTAAGAAAATAAATGATAGACAATATGTCAGTGATTTCCCAATATTCTATATCCTTCCTTACACCTCAAACATCTGCCTAGAAAACCCAAATAGCAATTACTTTCTACAAGTATCTGGCCTGTATCAGTGACTTGTTAAGGTTTAACATAAATGGAGCTGATTAAGACTATTCCTAATCTTGAAGATGATCTCTAAACAGCTCTCCCAGCTAAAGCAAAACACATTTTAACTTAAAGCGCATTACGAAAACTCAGGAGAAATGAACTACCTGATCTGTAAACGCTTCAAGTGCCTTTTGCAACGCCAGCACCCAAGGATGGGCATCAATGGAAACAAACTTCCTGGTATGCTGCTGACCATATAGTGGGAAACTATCCAAAACTTTGAGGAGTGGATACTCTACTAGAGACACACTATGCTTCTCTAATTCTTTCAAATAATCGATTTCAATTGGCTGCAAAAATAATATTGAATCTCCTCTTTCACCCAGGCGCGCCGTTCTGCCAACCCTATAAATGGACAAAAATAAACATCAAGCCCTACCCTCAATTTAATATCAACACACACAGAAGATACATTGATAATTATTTCCCAGGGAAATTCAAAGAAACTACAGACTATTTACCCTACAGAAACTATTTCCCCCCGGAAAATTCGCCTTGTAACACCACCAAGAAAGCAATATTATTCCAGTACAGAAAAAATCAATTCGTTCGCAAGCATTACTGAAATAATTTAGTCTTATTATCTATCTCATGAGGAAAATCGGGAGCATATAGGGGGTTCATGATGTATGTAAATGTCATACAATATTGCACAATACAAATTATGATAATCCCTTTTAGACCAAAAGGGCGAGAATAAACCAACACTTAGCTGTTTGGCTCAAACTGTGAACATGTGAGAAACATAAAGGCTGAAATCTCACATACCTATGCACATATTCAGTAGCCTCGCCTGGAGAATCATACTGTATGATACATCTGACTTTGGGGAAATCCAAACCTCTTGCAGACACGTCTGTGGACAAAAGAAGAGCTGATTTTTCTGTTTTGAAGGTCTCAAATGTGGTTCTTCGATCCACTTGCTCCATATTGCCATGTAACCTGAAGGTCTTGCATGTAAGAAATTTCTGCTTAAGCTCTGATCCTAGTCCTGAATTTGGTTTGAACTGGAACTCACTTAACAAGGAGTAGTGAAAATCCACTGCATCACATGTCGAAAAGAATAGCACAATCTGTAAAATGAGTATGTGAGTAACTTGACAATAAACATAAAAGATACAATGAAAGAAAACATTTTGAGGAATTCAGATTGTGCAAACGAGGATAGATCACAGAGGTATTAGGCTTGGCTATGGAACCTATCTCCAAGTTTAAAATTAAAATAAAGAAACAGGCTTCTATAACTAACTGTTGTGTTTTAGGCTCATTGATACAATCTGAAGTTAGGATTCAATAGGTAAATCCAAGTATAGAATGGAAAGGGAACAGCGCTGTAGCTTTTCTATAAGTTCTAGAAAAGTTAGTCTTTCAAGATTCTATTAGGATTTGTAATAGACTTATGTCTATTAGGTTTAGGAATCCTAAACCATGTTGTATCAGCAGCTCCTATTCAGTATAAATAGGAGCTGCAAGGGGTTTTCTAAGGCGAGGACAGATTACACAGAAAACCGGGAGCCAAGGGTGATAGAGAGATCTAGCAGGGAGTTGGGGATTAACATATGGATTTCAATAAGTACTTGTAATCAAGTTGTTATTCTCCATAGTGCTAGTGATCTCTCAAGAGAGATCACGTAAGTGGACGTAAGCCAGGATTTTGGCTGAACCACTATAAAATTGGTGTGTGTTGTGTTTCTGTTCTTCAAGTTCATATATCCTATAGCTTTGCTTAAATCGTATAATGTACAAGTAAAGACTAGAAGAGATCCTAGGGCCTAAACCACAATAAGTGGTATCAGAGCCCCCGCTCTGGTACTTCTATGATGGCGGACAGCAAAGGCATAGTTGAAGCAGAAGATATGAGATCGTTTATTGAGTCTTTAAGAGGCAAAGAAGACTTAATGCTTTGGCGGAGGAGGATGATGAAAACTCTCTTTGAGGGAGAAAGTTGCATGTAGGATTACCAGACGCGTTTTGGGAAGTAGTTAACCATGTGCGTTGTTTGGTTTATCGGTCACCATCAAAGGTCTTAAACTTCAAGTGTGCAGAGGAGGTATGGTCTAGAGAACCAGCTGGCTATTTTAACTTGAGGATGTTTGGTAGCAATGCATATGCTCATATTTCGAGCAAAGAGCAGATCAAACTCAAACCCAATTTTGTGGTTATTGAGAAAGGATTTAAGGGATGCAAGTTATGGGATATTGTCAACGAGAAAAGGGTTCTAAGTAGATATGTCATCGATGATGACAAGACCAAGCTGTTTAAAGAAGTGAAGACAAGTGAGGTGAAGAAGACTGATGTTGATGTTGTAGATGAAGCTACAAAAGTTCCTCTAAACAAAGTGATCATGGAAGAGACTCAAGCTCAGGTGGAGCAAATTGAGCAGGTGGAGCAACAAAGTGATCATGGAAAATACTCCAGCTCAGGTGAAGCATGATAAAAGGGTTATGGAGGAAAAAGTCTTAGAGCGGTAACAACAGTCACTAATACTAGCTCAGGTGGAGCAATTAGCACTGCAAACTTACGATTCAGTTCGTCAGTCACTTGAGCAGGAGTTCCAGAGTAGCATAGCATTGGACAAGTATATTCTAAGTTTCAGTCTAGGTGATTCAACCACGTATCAGGAAGCTATAGCAAGATATGTACAAGAAAGTTGGATGGGAGCTATGTTAGAAAAAAAAGAAGAAGTCCATACAGAAGGACTTGGTTCAGGAGTCGATTCCTAAGCCCAGAGATAGACATAAGGTTGGTTGTAAAAGGGTTTATAGGAAAAAGGAAGGAATGCATGATAAGGAAGCCATGAGATTCAAGGCTCCGGTATTGGCTAAGTATACACATAAAGAAAGGGTTGGGTATGATCAGATCTCACAAGCGGAGAGATGCGTTTATCATCATGTGTTCAAGGATAGTATGGTTTTACTATCAGGTGACGTGTTAACTACAAATCAAGATGGGTCTAGAATTCCAAAGTTGGAGATACAACTAAGAAGAGAATTTGACATGAAGGGTCTAGAGGCTGCACAACAGATCCTAGAAGTGAAGATAAAGAGGGACAGAGAAGCGGGAAAGTTATGGTTATTGACTGAACCCGTGTCTACTCCAACAGTAGCACACTTTCAGTTGAGTATGAAGGGATCATCTAGGGTTGAGTTAGATGAGATGATGCAAGTGTTACATGCAACAGTACTGGGATGTCTTATGGCTAGATGCACAAGACCAGGTTTAGCTCAAGCATTGAGTATTGTGTCAAAGTATATGGTGAATCTGAGTAGACGACACTGGCAAGCAGCGGCGTGGATTCTGTATTACTTGAGAGACACTAAGGAGCATGGATTTATGTTTGAAAGACAACAAGATGCATTGTTGATCATGAGAGTTCAGATTTTAGCAGGGGACTTAGACAAAGGAAGATCTGCAATAAGTAACGGATTTACTTGTGCTGAAGGTTTAGGACGCTGTAGAGCAACTATATAATCAGCTGAGATATTGTCTACCACTAAAGAAGATTGCATGGCACTAATAGAAGCTTCTGCAGAGGCGTTATGGCTTAATGGGTTAATGACTGAGTTTGGGATTCAACAAGAAGTTGTGGTGAAGAATGGTGCCATCATTTTGACAAGGAATCAAGTGTTTCAAGGAATGAAGCATGTTGACGTTTGTGATCATCGCACTAAAGATTGGATCAGCTCAGGGAAGATAACAACTGAGGAAGAAACACGTTCGAAGGAGAATGATTCAGATTGTTTGACCAGGACCATTGCCATGGAGAAGTTCAAGCATTGGTTGGACTTGCTCAGTGTCACAGCTTGCTAAGTTGTGGTGGAGTACCTCCTCACTTGAGGTGCGCTGAGGCAAAAAGAGTCTTGCCAAGGTGAAGGTTCTTGGAGGTTTGTTCAGGATTACTTCAAGAAGATTCAAGATATCCTGAAGGGAGCAGCAATCATTTGGTATCAACTAACCAAGGTGGAGATTGTTGTGTTTTTGGCTCATTGATACAATCTGAAGTTAGGATTCAATAGGTAAATCCAAGTATAGACTGGAAAGGGGACAGCGTTGTAGCTTTTCTATAAGTTCTAGGAAAGTTAGTCTTTCAAGATTCTATTAGGATTTGTAAGACTTATGTCTATTAGGTTTAGGAATCCTAAACCATGTTGTATCAACAGCTCATATTAAGTATAAATAGGAGCTGCAGGGGGTTTTCTAAGGCGAGGACAGATTACACAGAAAATCGGGAGCCAAGGGTGATAGAGAGATCTAGCAGGGAGTTGGGAATTAGCATAAGGATTTCAATAAGTACTTGTAATCAAGTTGTTATTCTCCACAGTGCTAGTGATCTCTCAAGAGAAATCACGTAAGTGGACGTAAGCCAGGATTTTGGCTGAACCACTATAAAATTGGTGTACTGTGTTTCTGTTCTTCAAGTTCATCTATCCTATAGCTTTGCTTAAATCGTATAATGTACAATTAAAGACTAGAAGAGATCCTAGGGCCTAAACCACAATACTATCAACCCCTGAGAAAATAAAAAGCGGAGAAGTAGGCTTACTTTTTCAGAAGTTTCTCGCTCAAAGAGATGCTTGAGAATGGAAAGAAGTACAGCAAGCCGTGCATTACATGGTACTGCAGATAAATTTAATTAGATTTTACTTGCATCACCATCTACAACATGATTTCGATTACCCTCCAACACAAAAGGAAAAGACAAAGAACTATTGATACACACCTTTAACATATCTCTGAGTCAATTGTGATGGAAGTTTATAATCCTCATTACTGGAGTCGGTTGCCTTAACTGAACGTTGCGGCTCCTCTGTGTCAGAATCCGAAGACCCTAGAGGTTCAAATTTTGTAATTGACCTCGTCTTCTTGACAGGCATACCAATCAATACCGGTTTCTCTAAACTCATCTTTGCAAGATGATTGACCTTTTCATTCAAGGTCGCAGACAACAGCAAATTCTGCCTCTGAAATTCAAACTTACTTGACACAACTCTATCCTTGGCATGTTTCATTGAACCCAAAAGTTCCAGTATCTCCTCTATCTCCTTCCCAAATCCCAATTCCAAAATCCTGTCGGAAATGCAAAAAATATAAATCTAAGTAAACCACTCCCTCAACATGATCATTAACATTAAACACATTAAAAGGGAATAGAACAACAATGGTAAAGTATAAAATGTGACATACCTATCTGCTTCATCGAAAATGATCCACCGCAAATTCCTGTGCAAAAACGACTCCGTATGCTTCAAATGATCCAACAACCTTCCCGGGGTCGCAACAAGAATAGAAATGCCTGCAACAACAGTAATGCAGTAGGGTTCAGAGTTTATGATTTACAATTTACATAAAGAGCATAACATTTCCGCAACGAAAACTGCGAAAAAACTTCAGTTACCTTTGCGCAACCTGGCCTTCTCCTTCTCCCTCTTCTCACCTCCCATAACATAACCAGGCACAATCCAATGAAACCGATGCAAAAGCTTCTGCAAAATCTCATAAACCTGCAGACAGAGCTCTCTCGTCGGCACAAGCACCAAAGCAAATGTCCCATCGGAGCGCTGAACCCTCGGCTCCTGCAAGCTCAGGTGGTGCACAACCGGAGCCAAATACGCCACCGTCTTGCCCGTCCCCGTCGCCGCGTTCACCAACACGTGGCGGCCAGAGAGAATCACCGGGATCGCCTGGGCCTGAACTAAAGTCGGACCTTTGAAGCCCAACCTCTCTGAACCAAAAATATCACCAAATCAAATTCAAATCCTTCGAAATAATGATTGTTGAAAAAAATTAAGTTCACCTTGAAGCTGGTCGCATAGGTTGGAGTGAAGACCGAGGCTTGAGAACGAAGAAGCCGAGAAAATCTCGCCGTCTTCCGCCTCTGTGGCTTTCGCGCTCTTTTTCTTGACGGCCGCCATAGCTGGAACTAACCCTAAAGTTTAGAGCAGCTCAAAATTTCTTAGCTCTTATTCACAACCCGACCCGAATTTCTGAACCGGGTCTGTATTTTACAAATTCGCAACACCAGGCCCAGCCCATATTTCATGAGAAAAAATGCGGGCTGGCGGAATGTGGTCATGGCAGTTGGTGGCCGCGTGGGTCCTACGGGTTGGAGGGCCCCACCTTTTAAAACTGGTTCGCTTGGGTATTTTGGTCTTTTGCGATCGAAATGATCGTGTTTGGTATTTTGATCTGTATTTTGCTTTACTTCATTTGTATGTTTGGTTTGGTTTGGTATGATTGTATTGTTTAGTCTTGGATTGATTAGTAGGATTGGTTGAGTGATGATCTTGTTTGGTTTAGCTCAGGTTACGAGGCCGTTTTTCGGGGTGTTGAAGAAGGAGAAGCATGTTTTGTTGGCTGATGTTGTCATCGAGCAAGGTAAGGCATTAGCAGTGTGCTGCATTTTTCTTTTTGTTTCTTGTAGGCAGTCTTGCACTCTTGCACTCTTGCAGGAAGACCATTTGTGTGTGAAGATCATTTAGGATACTTATTCACTTACTAACTCTTGGCTCTTTCTATTGTCAGCTTCAGATGTCCCATCAAAATCTCTCAGCCATGATTCATTTTCATAACTAGGGGAGCTAACACTACTGCAGAAACTTGAGGAAGTTGGAAGTTTTTGACAGTAACTTTAAAACCGGGTATGCTCTTGTTTTTGGTTATGGACTTTCGTCTCATGTATATTACAGCAGAGCCTATAGATTGAAACAAGTCGCAAATACAAAGGGAGTATAACTCTACTAGTTTGTGCCTTGCCCTTGCAACTTACTGGAAGCATGAGTGTCTTGGTGCCTGCAGTTCTGTTCGTGCTCACTAACAGGCCATGTTTGTTGGTCACTGGTTTGTATCTATCACCTGCAAATATAGAAATTGACCCATGCAAAATAAATTTGATGATTCTCCTTTATGTAATTTGTTTCCTGCTGTTATCTTCATGAAAAGATTTGCTCTGCTGCTACATTCTCTGGAAATTGTCATTCAACTGATTCAAGTACAAACATTAGAATTGCATTAGTGAACTCTAGCAATTTAAGAGGAATGAAAAATAGATATTCGAAGCCACTCATTGTATGTATGGATAGAGTAACATGATTTGACTTCTAAATTTTCATTGGTTATTCATACATAAGATTTCTCATATTGACTGCATGCAAAATGAATACATCCGTTAATTGTGTCTCACTCGTGGCACCATCAAATGGTCATGAAGGCTAGAAATGTTAGTAGTGCAAATGCGATCTTCAACATGTATGGCTATAATTTGCATGGTTAAAAACTTAATCACTATTGAAAAAACTCATGGTTGGGATACTGAAAGCAAACTTAAATATGAAAATAACATAATTATATATAGGCTCTAAACACAGTGCAAAAGAACCTCCAAAAATATCACAAAAGAATTTAAATAGGATCGAGTTTGGTACTTGTTCTCATTGTTTATAGTTTTAAAAAAGTCATGAATTTCATTTTGTTGCTAGTAAAGACAGTCAAAAATATATTTTGGATGAGTAATTTGGTTCTTGTTCACATTGTTACTAGTGAAAACAGAGTCATAAAAGTATCGAGACTATTTTTTGAAAGAGTATTTGAGACATTTTTTGAAAGAGTATGCATGAATGTTTGAATCCCAATGCATAAACAAAAGGCAAATTCAAGAATTGTCAGTTAAATTTGATAATATCCAAACTCAAATGCATAAACATGAAACAAACAATGAGAGTAAACAAGTTTGTATTACCAAACCAAATAACTACGGAACAGAATGGCCATGAACACTAACCTCCTAGCTATAACGTAGCTTTAAGCTATAGCTATAGTACCAAACTAATCTCATACTAGAAAGTAAAAACACTAACAGAAGTCCTTAATTTTCCTCCTGAAAAGAAAAAAATAACACTAACAAACTGCCCCTCCACGGCCAACCTCACCACTGTATCGCTACAATTTGAGAACCAAACATGCTTTCTGATACGTCAACTGAACACGACTCCATTCCAACAAATTCATACAAATCATACAATAGATATCATTAGCTAGATGATAGGAAAAGAACAGAAAAGAATTAGTAAAAAGAAAAGGGAGAAATACTAACCTTTTGAAGGATGGACATAGCAGTTGTGCTATCAGAGGTGCCTATCCACAAGTTCCTTCAGGGTTTCCAAAGCTGACACAATAAAAACTAAATCCCAGTTTTATAAGTTAAATTCCATATCCCAGTTATGCTATCAGAGGTGCCTTTCATAACATTTTTGGCTTATTCAAATCCATACATAATGACACAATAAAAACTAAATCCCAGTTTTGTAAGTTAAATTCCATATGACCTACAGGATAGCTCACTCGTTGGAAAATGATGAAATTGGTACTATTAAAAGGGGTTGTCATGTATACCATACGTCTATTTAACATTAATTGAACAAAAATAAGTAGTTAAATAAGTAAAATTTACAATATTCACAACATTCACAACAAAATTATTACATTTATTTTATACATTTACATATAATTGTACCAAGTTATTACAATGACAACAAATTGTATATAAATTTGTAAATTGTCTTTAGTTGAGTAATTACCTTTAATATAACAAATATTAACTAAATAATAACTACATTTACCAAAATGACAACAAATTTGTTATTATATCGGTAAATGTAGGTACCACAAACAGGTAGGTACCCTAGAAAATTTTCTATTGAAAAGGTCTATGTGTCTACTTTCTAGAGACACTAACCATTTGATCACATATATCATATTGAGTGAGTTATGGATATTTTCGTAAAGTATGACGAATATGTCTAAAAATTTGCTTTTGCATAATAGTCAACTTCGACATAGCTTTGTGATTAGGTTAAAATGAAATAGGTTATGGACCTTATATGGTTTGAAAGATACAGGTGTGTAGTTTCCAGAACTTATTACGGTTCGTCCATACCTATTGTGTCGAAGAAGTTATGATTGGTTAAGTATACAAAAGTCATGTCATGCGTGAATCTGATTTTCAACGCGAACTCATGTATTGAGTTGTTTGAAAACATTCTCCTTAATGATTAAAATAAGGAAGAATTACATATAAGGAACCAACCAAATTTAAAAACATAAAAACTATACTTTCAATATATTTTGTACAATTTAGGATGTAAGCCTAGACCCAATCTAATAGTACCTGATCTGACCTAGACTTTCATTAACACAATGACATAAATGCCCATTTTTCTAATAAATCACATTATCATTTTTCTCTACCACCCATTTCTCTCTCTCCCTCTCATCTTCGATCTGGCTCTCTCTCTCTCTAGTATCTTAGGCCTAGGGATAACGACAGTGGCGCCTCGATGTCGATGACGACCACGACATCTATGAATCGAGGACGACTGTGACATATGTTAATCGATGAACACGACAGTGATTCGACCACGACGGTGATTCAATGACCACGGCGGCAATTCAACATCGTGGAATGGACAAGTACGGCGGTGATTCAACACGAAAGTAGCACCTCGATCTCCTCTCAGCTTGACAAGTAAGTAACACCTCTCCTCTCTAGTCGACAAGGTACTAGCTCAGCTTCTCTCTAGTCGACAAGGTAGTAGCTCCTTTCCTCTCTGGTGGACACGATAGTAGCACAGTCTTTGATTTTGATATATTTGGATTGATGTCAATGTACTATTTCTTTTTGATTTGGATTTGATGCATGTTTGTTTGCAAAAATGGACTCTCACAGGTAAAACTTCGAATTGTGTGCTGTTACTGTGACCTTGTGCCGCATACAGCTGCTGCTACTGCGCGGTGGTGATGCAGGTTACTACTATGTGGTGATGATGCATGGTGCTACCATGCGATAATGCAACGTGTTGCTAATGTTTGTCTTAGTGAGTAGTAGTAGCTGTAACATTGTCCTATTGGGCAGTAGCAACGTCTTTGTAGATAGTAGCAGCAATAGCATCGTTTTATTTGGCAATAGCAGATACGAGCATCCAATTTGGTAATAGCAGCGACAAACATCTAATTTGACAGTAGCAATGACGAGCATATACTTTGACAGTAACAGCGATAGACATTCAATTCAGTAGTAGCAATAGAATATAGTAGGAATGGTAGTTTGATAAAATATGTTATAACAAATGCCAAATGAACATCAACTTATCCTAATAAGTGTAAGATATTATCTAAATGGTGTATTTGTAAACTGAAATGTGGCTGATAACTAAATTGTAGTTTACTATTAAAATAATGCTAAGTATAACAGGTCGGATCTAGGGATAATGTGACAGGATTTAATGACTGAATCATTGCCCAAGTCTAGCATTGGCATACGCCGTTTATCTGAACTCCTAAAATTGAGTTACTAATCAGGGCTGGGGAGTTGTTGTGTAGACATTCGGGAGAATCTACATATCATGTTAGCTTCAATTATAGTTGGTGTGTTCCGCTTTTTTTTTTTCTTTTATCCAAATCTTTTGTTTTATCCACGAGGTTTTTTTAATTGACAAAGTTTTTACCGAGACA
The DNA here is from genome assembly GCA_951800085.1 of Comarum palustre. Lineage (NCBI taxonomy): Eukaryota > Viridiplantae > Streptophyta > Magnoliopsida > Rosales > Rosaceae > Comarum > Comarum palustre. The sequence continues at coordinate 4,398,047 of OX637588.1, read as the reverse complement.
ACACCATAAGCACTATAAAGTATGAGGGACGCAACACAAGAGTGTTTAAAGAAATTATATTTTCGTCATTTGGTTATGTGTCTTGCCCTAATACACGTATGATCGGTTGATAATTTGGGAGACTCTATGTAATGTCTTTAAATAGACATTTCTATCAATAAATGAGTAGATTGTTATTCATGTTATATTTTTTATATTTTCTCCTAGAAAAGTTACATGTTTAAAGCCCAATACATGAAATAAATTCTAAGTTGTTATTATTTTAGTATTTTGATTAAATGGTGAGATGCATAGAAAATTAGAAATGTATATGCGGCAAGCAAAATTGAGACTACCAAATCATATGCAAAATGGCCAAATTCAAATGCACAAACATGAAAACAAAAAATGAAAAAAGAAGTTTATATTACCAAATCATATAACTACAAAATGGCCATCAAACACTAATCTCCTAGCTATAATGTAGCTTTAAGTATAGCTAGTACCAAACTAATCTCATAAAACACTAACAAAAGTCCTTGATTTCCCTATTGAAAAGAAAAAATAGCGCTCTAACAAACTGCCTCCACGGCCAACCTCTTAATCATATCTCCACAAGTTGTGGAACCAAAGATGCTTTCTGATACGTCAATTGAGCACGACTCTTTTCCAACACATTCCTACAAATCATACAATTGATATCATCAGCTGCATGATAGCAAAAGAAAAGAAAATAGTTAATAAAGAGAATGGCAAGGGGAGAAATACTAACCTTTTGAAGGATGGACATAGCAGTTATGCTATCACAGGTGCCTTTGCTAAATGATCCACAAGTTCCTTCAGGGTTTCCAAAGCTTGCAAACTTGATAGCGGAAATGGAACGACCTTGGCATGCTAATTCTAATGTGTGATTCTCATATGCATTTGCACAGATAGTTCCAACTCTGATTGTTTGGAAATTCACATATGATGGATTGCCTCCAAATTCCTCAAACAAGACCAACGTGTTCTCATCATCTTGCAAAAACGATCGCGGAACATGATACCTTCAAAGCAAATTTAAGAATTGTCAAATAAAATTGATGATAGGATATGCACTATATAAACCAGGTTGAGAAGAATGTAGTTACCATCTTTGAGTTGGTTTGCCACAGTTGAAAACACACTTGTTGTTATCGTATGTACCACGGTAGTCACAACCCTCAAGACTACAGCCATCTTCTGGAGCCAAGTAACTTGGCCAATATCGTCCAATGCTATGACCATTCACCCAAGCATGGCCTTTACCTAACCCTTGCAAGTCCACCACGACTGGTTCAGTTCCCAGGGGAGCTTTGAAAGTGGCCTGAAAGTTGACACAAATTAGGGGTTTAGGGTTTACAAAATAACCACACATAAATATTAATATACACATCTGAATTGAGGGTGTACCTTATACCAAGTCATCGTCCTTTTTTCTGGTAAACCGTCCACCGACCATTTACGAGAAGCAGAACTAAATAGCTGGTCATCATCCATTCCATGGAGTCCAACCTTGTATGACCATTTGCGTTCAGACAAATTCTTGATCACTGTTTCATCTCCATTTTGTCCAACCAATTCAACAGGACCAATAATTCCAGTTTTGATGTCCTCAAAACCACCTCCATAATTCGGAAATCCAACAGTAGCACTGAGCAATGAAATTGTGTTCACTCCGGGAACCAACTTGATAGGTTTCTCGAAAACGTAGTTGTAGACATTATATTTAGCCCATTGTGAACCAACATGCTCTCCATTAACAAAAGCATGAAGAATGTAACCAGTTTCATTTATCCTCAATGACATGTTCCCAATCAGAACTGGATCATCCTTACTGAGTTGAAAACTGCATGTAGAAGATAAACCCAGATTTGTTACTTAAACTGATGGAATATCTTGATCATATATAGTAAAATTAATTCAGTACCTTGTCATGTACCAAAGATAATCACTAACATCATTTGCCGCTTCTTTTTGTTCCATAAGACGATTTGCCACAACTGCACCTTTTCCAAGAAGCTCGGTGTTAATCTTCTCGGGCCTCCATGACCAATGTAGAGATTGAGGTTCATCCTCAGCCTTGTTCACACTTTTTACCTTGACTGTAGTTTGGGTGTTGACCTAAACAGTAGAACAAAATGGTGAAAAATGGATGCACAGAAAGGAAGAAGAAAAGTAATGGTTTGTAGAAAAGGAGAGAAGATGTTAGTTATACCTTAGCAGTGTTGTACACTTCTTGTTTGCAATCAGGAAGAATACTAACAGACCAAGCAGGAACGATGTGTGTTTTTCCTTGGAAAGTGATTGTAGCATCGGCACTGTTATTTGCATTGCCAAAAATGCAACTACTGGACTCGTTTGTTGCAAACACAGTGGTCTGAAGAAAGCATAAACAACATTAGTCAAAATGTTGAATCGGATGGTATGTGAAAAGTACGGTTTATCTATCTACTTACTGAGACGGAGTTGCCCAATTCTGTGGTGGTAATATTGCCATAGGTGAGAGTATGTTCCATGGATTTCAAAACCTCATGAAGCTCTTTCAAATGCCCCCATTTTGGTTGATTCAGATGACCATACTCATCAAGAGGGGCATCATAATCATACGAGGTGGTAATGTAGGAAGCTGCTGTTCTACCAAAGTTTGTTCCACCATGGTACTGAAAATATATGCATATGTATATCAGTATCTATTATCGTAAAAGAACTAGTCAAAATATAAACCAATGTACTAGTGATTACCATGTAATAGTTTTGGAATGTGCCTCCATATTGGAAAAACCTTGCTACAGCAAAGGCAACGTCCTCGGCAGTTCTGAGTGGATCTAAACCACCCCAGCTCTTGAACCTAATTATTTTGCATACATATATAGTAAGATAGTTAACGATGAAAAACAACAGATAAATTCTGCAACATGTATTCACTTGTAAACTTACCATCCAGTCCAGTTTTCAGTCCACATCTTAGGAGTATTGGGGTTACTTGGAGTGAATTTGTCACAATACCAGCCATTGCATGTGTTTATCTGATAATTATATGTAATACAATTAATTAAACAACAGTAAAAGCCTAATATAGAAAATAGCTAGGCATAATTAAAAAGAAAAACAAATGCGTACCATTGATGCAGGAGCATCTGGTTGCTGACACATAATCCATGGAACTCCAATGTTGAGCGATTCAGCAAAATTTGCAGACCAGTTGATGTATGCTTTTCCAGCATCACCATAGTATGACTCCACATTCCCATATTCATTCTCAATCTAATCAAATAAAAAGAAAATTTTCAGTACATCGCAAAATAGTTTTGTAAATCAAGCAGTTTGTAGAATACCTGAGCAATAATGATAGGGCCTCCTTGAGATGCAAATAGTTTCTCCTTCTTCATCATATCCACGATCAAAGTAGTGAAATTCTTCATCTCATTCTGCCAAAAAAAGAAAAAAATAATATTGAGTACAAATTAAGGTTCAAGACTATAATTCAAATTACGGAAGTGAAAGTGATTTGAATTAATTACCATGAACACATCGTTTGCTGTTCGAATCTGGCAGTTGGGAAGGTTATGGAGCCAAACAGGAAGTCCTCTATTCCATCATTAAATATGAATCAGTTAGTCAGTCACAGTGTTCGTAATAGTGTTTAATTATAATGTTAATTTGTAATATATCAAAGGGAAAAAATACTAACCCATAATTCCATTCAGCACAAACATACGGACCAATCCGAAGAACAGCATATAGTCCTTCCTCTTGAACAGTTTTGATAAACCTAACTAGGTCAAGATTACCAGTGAAATCGTATTCACGACGAACTGGTTCATGCGCATTCCAGAACACATAAGTCTCAATGGCATCGAGTCCTCCTTCCTTAGACTTCCTAATCAAGTCTGGCCACATCTGCATTCACACAACATATATAGCAATGAATAACTTGATGATCATGAAAAGACAAGAATGATGAACAGTATGTTAAACACTTAAGCCAAACACTAGGGTTAACTTACTTGTGGTGTGCTTCGAGGATAATGAATGGAACCAGAGTTCAAAATCCTTCGTTTGCCATCAATGATGATGGCTCTGCCATCATACGAAACGTCTGTGGCATTAGCAACAAAGCTGCAGAGGATCACAGAAAGAATGAAACAGAGAGAGAATGTAAAACTATTGGGGAGAGCCATGGTTGTAGAGAGAGAAAGGAGAGAGAGCACGAGTGAAGAGAATGATCAGGGTATTCATGTATATATAGGAGAACTAACACCTGAGTTCCCTCGTTGAAGTGTAATTGAGATCGAATAGAACACCGAGTTGATAGGATAAAGAGTATCAGAGTAATGATTGAGATTAACATTACTCGAGCCAGGTAGTGTTCTAAGAGTTGTAGAAGGCTTCTGTATGGAACTAAAATACGTGAAGGTTATCCATTGTTATCCAAGTACGGATTAATCAGAGTTTGGTATAGTTAAGTCAGGAGTTCATCATAATTTTTTGGTAGAGTTTGGATAGTAATCTGGTGTTTAGTTCAGAATTTAAGACCATTTAGAACATGAAGTCGATTTAGGGAGCCAGAAGAGGGTATTTGATGGAAAGTCTAATAGAAGTTCGTTATCCAAATGCGGGCAATTAGAGTTTGTAGGAGAAAATCAGAAGTGTTACGTCTGCTTTCTCATTGCTCTATTGGGCTCTTAGCTCTATGGCCTAGCACATGTCTTGGCCCATTAGACCCATCTGGCCTCGTTGGCCTATCACTTTTTTTTGGTAAGAGCCTGTATCACTGTTAGCAACTACATTTTCACAGAACATTATTGTTGCATACACCAAGCTCTATGACAGGTTATTCACATTTCGTTTGACGATGATGGGTGGATTAAAAGCAAAGCAAATTGTGATTTTTAGATTCCCTAGGAAGAAACTAGAAATGTTTCATAAGTTACATGTACTATGTGGAAATATCGAACGATGACAAATTTACTTGAAACTGTCATTTAAAGAGATGCATTGGTGGGTGACGGTCTATTTTATAACACTAACTTTTGTAAACGGCAAGAAAATTAGTAGACACAAGCCAAGTCTCCCTACAGTGACAAACGCTACGATCGCTTTCAAAAACAATTTTCCCACAATAGTAAATGAGTAAAACCAACTAGGAAACCGCCCCTTGTTTCAAAACCAAATGATATATTATTCACATTTTTGTTGATGATAATTCTTAGATCTCTTAGATGAAACTAGAAATGATACGGAAGTATCGTCGATGACAAATGTACTATATATTTTTATTGAAATAGGTACATAAATAGATGAGATTTAGACCTTGTGAATTCAAACCAATCCTGATTTTTGTAAACCTCATAATAAACAAGAGAGTACAATCCACAAAACCGAGTCTCCCTACCGAGACAAAATCTAAGATCACTTTCAACCTCCCACTAAAGTAAGAGTAAAATGGAGCGTCCAAATCATACATCTAGAATTCTAGATGAAAAAAAACCCTAAATAATTGAAGTTGATACTTGATGGCTACGTATACTAGTTTTCCTATTTTCTTTATTTTATATTTCTCATTATTTATGTAATTATTTTGTTGCTTATTGAATGATTGAAAATGTTGTCGCTATCTTGACACAGTAATGATTCCCTTCGTAGAGGAGGTCACCGTCTTTGGAGTGGAACCCTTCACGTGGGATCCAACCAATTACGTTTCGTCATTTGGACCTTTCTTGAAAGAATGAAATGATTGTTTGGCCCAACCAATAGCCGATGCAATAGGTCAAATGACAGAAATGTCCTATTGTGATAATGGTACAATATTAAACTATTTTCTGTTTTGATGGTTTAGTGCGCTTGAAACATCTCTTAAACGATGAATTAGTTCAATTGAATTAAGTGTGAGATATATATATGGATATAGTTACCGAAATAAGTTAACGTCTAATCTTTTCCAATTAAATTACATTTTCATTCAATCTGAGTTGGATTAATACAAATACACAGTGAATGACAAATTCGAAAAGATTCATTTATTTGCATTAAAGAAAAAAAAACTTTGAATCAACCATGGTGTTCAAAATTATGATATTGATGTCATTTTATATTGATTGAAAAACAAATAAAATTGTATCGAACATCGAGAAAGTTTAAATAAATATATAGTTACGTAAGTCTTTAGAAGTACATATGTTTGTAATCAAAATATAATGTTTCTCTCAATTACCTAATGGAGCAACTATATTATTCCATTAATGTTTTTTCCCTTGTATATATTATGAATAATTTTGATAAAACATGATGTCATTTAATATTTAATTAGAGCTTACTAGTTTTTTATTAATCTTTGTCATCAGAATTTTACTTATATATATTAAAAATACTAGAAATGAGAGTCTGTTAAGCTAAAAACACAAACTCTCGTCTCTTTGTATAGTTTTTATTAGTTATTTGGCTGTGTTTTCAGATTGCTAGGGGGTTCTGAACCCCTTTAAGTCGTTGAGTGATTTCACCCTTGGTAATCAGGAACTCAATTACATTTTGAATGTTTTACGTCTTTCATCTTATTTGCTACTTTATAGACATTCTTTGTATTCATAATAATGACAACGAAAAGTCTATTTAGTGGAAGGGATTGTATGAACACCATGATGGATTGCACAAATCCAACTAAATCCCTAGTGAACACAACTCAGAATAATAGGAGATAACAAAAAGGGATAAGATCATCATGCAAAAGTTGCAAAACATCTAAAGTGGGGAATAAAGGAAAAAAAACTACGTACTTTATGGGAATATCATCATGTAAGGGCATTCTCGTCATTCACAGTTGGTAACAACAACAACCGCAAAGGCCTCCGCACCGTTTTCAGTGCCCTATATGGCCCCACACAAACCCTACATTTCAGTGGGCTCTTTTCCTTTTTCTAACAATTTCTCTGCGCCCCCGGATCTCTCACACGTGCCAGCAATCCATCGGCGTTCCTGCTCAAAAGGAATCTTAGCATGGGCCCGGGTGACCCTAGAAAGGGACATCTTCCCTGATAAATAAGGCCTCTTGACAAGTGACCTTTATTTGGAATCAATTATATTAATTAAAAAATTCCATACTAAATCAATGAATGAATCATTAAGATTTTATTTTCAGTATTTTTTTTCTCCAAAAAAAGAAGATTGATGCTTGGAAACAATCATCACCCATATAATTCCAAACCAAACCACGGGCTAAGTCTAACCACTCCATCATAAATTGGTGAGCCTAACATAGATTTTGTTCAAACCGAACACCACTCTAACAATCCCAACATCCGTCTCCAACATTTCCCATTTTGTTTCCCCTTCTTGTTCGTCATAAACACCAGAGCTTTCTTTCATGTTGAAGTTGGGGAAGAAGCCTCTCCCAATGATCGGGAAGATCTCGGAAATGTTTGTTTCCGGAAACCGTGCCGGGTTTCTCGACGTGGGGTGGAGCCCTAGAGGTCCACTAGACCTCAAGATGCAGTCTCCTTCCTCAAGTCCTAGAGCGTTGAAGAGATATGATGTTGGTGGTGTTGGCTTGGGAATAGTAGCTGCCTTGGAAAAGTCTAGTCATAATAACGGACGTGCAAAGTATGCTGTTTGTAGTCACAGTTCTAACCGGTCTGACCCGACTCCGGTTGGCTCCGGTCCAAAATCCGACGATGGTCTTCATGAACATGAGGAAGAAGATAGTGAGGAGAATTATACCTTTGTGACTTGCCATGGAAGAAACAAGTCCGTCACTAAGGTATACTATGATGGAGGTGATTGTAGAACAAGTACTGCGTACCATGTCAGTTCTGCTACATGTCATGTTAATCATAATAACCAGAACCATAAACGAAAACAAGCTCCTGTGTATCCCACATCGGATTTTCTCAGCTCATGCCATTTGTGCAGCAAAAAGCTTGATGGCTTAGATATATACATGTACAGGTACAACCGTTTTTCTTTCTTCATAGTTTAATATAGTATGATCAGCTTGTTGTTTTCTATAATATTGGTGAAATGTTTTTGGTTTTTGATCATGTGGTTAATTTTTTGGGTTTTGGTTTTACAGGGGAGACAAGGCATTTTGTAGCACAGAGTGTAGAGCAACACAGATCATGAACGATGAGGCGGATGAGCGAAAAGAACTGTGCAGATTAGAAGCTTCAAGAAGGTCTGCAGATGTTTCAAGCTCGCCTTATCCGAGAGATCAGATCTTCTTCTGTACTGCTATTCTTGCCATTTAGCAGCAAACCATTATCCAAAAATGGCAGCAGCAGAGTACATAGACGGCTAATACTATCTATACAAAAACGAGAGCTTATCAATTTGATCAGCTTTTATGCGACCCAAATCGACACCAAGAACAAAAGTAAACTGAGGAAGTTTTGATGTGTCAGATCGATGGCATTACAAGAAGTGATGACAACTTAATCATTTTTGAATAAAAGGGTAAAGTTCATACTCCGATTTCGTTTTCAGTTGGAATGATGAAGAACAGAGTTAAATGCTACTGTTTACTGTTTTTGGTAGCACTTCAGTGCATAACAACTGAACTAGGTACATGTAGGACTCTACGCCTTCTGAGAATGCCGTTAAGCCAATACATTAGTGTTTTGTCTTTGATATTGACATTGGAATGATATTTCCTACTACCAAACGATGGTATGTCTGGAATTAGTGCATTCGATCTCAGGCTTACAATATCGCATTGAAAACCTCTTTGTAGAAGGTCACACTGAAGCATTAGTCTTCTGTTACACACACAAAAAAATTAAAAAAATCACTTGCAGGGTGGATATATCTACGTAATATTAGCTATTACAAAATCTGAGAGTCCCTAAACGCCTTTTGAACCGAGATTATGGCTAAGTTTCGAGCTTTGAGAGAAGCTTCACTGCCTTAGACCAGTCAGGCTGGCTCCATTCCACTCAAGTTTAGGACAATCCCTCCGAGTGGTGATGGCTCTGCCTTGGTCATCTTACATGAATCCGCTGGGTCTGCGCAAGTTTGGCAAGCTAAACTTCGAGCTCACTAGGGCCTGATCTGGAAAAACCATCATTTTCCTTGTTGAACCCTTGATGCAGTTCAACACCAGCTTCCCCATAATTACTAATGGTTCAGAGTAGTAATGAACACGCTTACTATGTCTTCGACTACTGATCCTAAGCCGACGAGGGATAAAGGAAAGGGGTCTTGTGTAGAGAGAGGGGTCTGTTTTGAGAGAGGGCAATCGAGTGGCTTGAAATCTCAGGGTGTGGGTAGCGTTGGGTTACCTTCAAACCAAGCATATTAGTACTCTAATTTTGATCCACCACCATTTTCGTGTGCTCCATATCAAACCAGTTTTGCTCAACCTTCATATCAAACCAGTTTTGCTCAACCTCATTTTGTCCCTTCAACCAGTTTTGCTCAGCCTCCATTTTTGTCACAAAGGTTCATACCTTCAAACCCACTAACCCCCAATTTTGCACCATATTTCCTACCCATAACCACATAATCCCCAACTCAGTTCATTACCATACTCCCGCATTTATGGCCTATGTGCAAATGACATCTATAGACCTCAGCCTGTGTTCACTCAAGCTTCCACCACGGCATACCAGCCTTATTTTCCCTATCAACATGGAATTTCTTCGAGTTTTGACCCCAACCTACCCACTATGAGACAGATGAAGCTTGATTTTACTCCATTTAGTGGAGGAGACCCTGTGGAGTGGATTAATAGGGATGAACAGATCTTTGAATTCTATCAAGTTTCTGAGGAGAGAAAATTAGCTTTGGCAACACTATACTTGACTAACAAGGCATTTGATAGATGGAACAACTTTAGACAAGAATTTTCCAACTCTTGGGCAGGTTTAATGGAACTATTGATGAGAGAATTCAATGACTACAATAGAAGGGATTATCAGTCTGTAGTGGCGAGAATGAATCAAACAGGATCAGTGGAATAGTACATGGAAGAGTTTACCAAAGTATCTAGGCACACTTCAGGGTACTCCCCACAGAACTTGTTGTCATTCTTTGTAGAGGGGCTTAAGGATAGCGTAAGGACTGATGTGAGGGTGATGAAGCCAAAGACCTTGTATGAAGTGTGTGAGTTAGCCAAACTATATGAGGAGAAGGAAAAACTCACTAGAACTCATTATAGGGTACATTTTCCTGCTAGAGCAGTAGCACCTTCTGTTAGGCCAGTACTAGCGAGAGCGCAACAACCTATGAGAGTTGTTGCACCTCATGGTGCCAATGAGACAGCTAACAATAGGAGATTGACTCAGGTAGAATACCAGGAGAGAAGAGCAAGGAACCAATGTTTTTTTTGTGACGAGCTATTTAAACCTGGCCATAACTGCAGAAGGGGGCAACCACTGATGGTTATAGAGGTTGTTCAGGATGGCATGGTAGAGGGGAAACCAAACCATCAAGAGGAATAGGCTGGGGCAGACCAGATTGAAACTCCATAGGATGAAAGTACCAGTGGTACAATTGAATGCCTTAGGAGGGGAATCCACTAGTACTTTGCAATTGAAAGGGTGTTGCAACAGGAAGAAGGTGCACATCCTGATTGATTCAGGTGCCTCACATATCTTTGTACATCCCAACCTGCTGCGCAATATGAAAGCTAAGGTACATCCCATCTCCCTTATAAGAGTAAGAGTAGCTAGTGGGAAGGTACTACAGACCACCAAGCTAGCCACTCTAGAGTTAAATATCCAAGGGTGCAATTTCACTTTTCAATACTTTGTATTACCTATATCTGGCAGTGAGATGATTTTAAGGACTAACTGGCTGAGAACCCTAGAGACATAGTGTGGAATTTTGAACACATGACTATGAAATTTGCTAGTGAAGGTAAGCAGCATGTGCTGCAAGGAGAAACTGAACCTTAGCCATCTGTGGTAGGCTGTACGGTAGAGGTGGCAAACGGCCCAGCCCGGCCTGTTTAATTGGGTTTCGGGCCGTGCTTGGGTCGGCTTACGATGATCCACGTCTTAACGAGCTTAGGCTAGCCCATTTACTCAAATCTAAGGCACAGCCCGGCCTATGGCCCAAGCCCATAACATATTGGGCCAGACCAGGCCCATTAACGAGCCCGTTTGTAGTTAAAAATAGAAATTAGTCCAAAATTGATATCATAGCATACCAAAACAAAAATAAATGAAAAATAACTCACATTTTCTATCGATCAGTTGTTTTCTTTGCCAACAAACTAAACAAATATATGATATATGAATCATATGATCATTATTTATACTTGGTAATGTTTTAGCAAAAAAATTTATGGGTCTAAAAGAATCAAAATGAATAATTATTAGTATTTATAAGTTATTGTTCACATTTAAAACAAATTTTATATTATTCATAAATATATAATCTTCATATTATAAAGAAAATATATATTTTAAAACGAGCTGTGGGCCTTAACTTATTGTGCTTGGGCCGGGCCCGTGAGCTCATTTTACTAGGCTCGGCCTGACCCATTAAGATAACGTGCTTGAGCCGTGCCGGGCCGGTAACGTGATCGTGCTGTGCCAGACTACTTTTAAACTGTCGTGCTCGTGTCGTGTACATGTTTTACGGCCCGTTTGCCACCTCTACTGCAAGGCAATGAGCAAGGAAAATGAGGCAGTCATAGTGCAAATGGTTCAACCTCAACAGCCAGCCTCTGAAGTACCTACTGAGATTCAACCCCTACTGTTGAAATATGCTGCACTTTTTGATCCTCCTACTCAACTGCCACCCAAGAGAGCTCAAGATCATGCCAATAAACTATTGTCTCATACCCCACCCATTAGTGTGAGGCCTTACAAGTACCCACATTTCCAAAAGGGAGAAATTGAAAAAAAATTGTGCAAGTGATGTTGGCTAATGAAGTCATCAGACCTAGTGTCAGTCCATATTCATCACCAATTATTTTGGTAAAAAAGAATGATGACACATGGAGGTTGTGTATTGATTACAGGTCCCTAAATGCAGCCACTGTCAAGGGTAAATACCTTATCCCAGTAGTAGATGAACTGATTGATGAAATACATGGAGCACAGGTGTTCGCTAAACTAGACTTGAGGTCTGGTTACCATCAAATTTGGATGAGGGAACAAGATATTAAGAAAACAACTTTTAAAACTCACTAGCCATTATGAGTTCTTAGTGATGGTCTTTGGCCTCACCAATGCCCCTGATACATTCCAATCCAACATGAATGACATCCTCATGCCTCTATTGAGGAAAAGAGTCTTGGGTTTTTTGATGATATCCTAATTTACAACCCCTCTATGAGTCAGCATTTGGAGATTTTGGAAAAGGTTTTGAAGCTACTAATGCAACATTCATTGAAGATTAAAGCTACAAAATGCAGCTTTGGGTTAGACAAGTAGAGTACCTAGGCCATGTGATCAGTGCAGATGGAGTGACGGTGGATTCTACAAAAATAGTCTGCATACAGCAGTGGCCCTTACCAACAACCTTGAAGGCATTGAGAGGGTTTATGGGACTAGCAGGATACTACAGGATGTATGTTAAGGCTAGGGGTTTGGAATCATAGCAAAACCATTAACAAATCTTCTAAAGAAGGATGCATTTGTACGGAATTCTGCAGCCACCAAAGCCCTTGAGGACTTGAAACAAGCTCTGACTTGTGCACCAGTGCTTGCAATTCCTGATTTTTCTAAAGAGTTGAATGTGATGCTTCAAACCAAGGCATTGGAGCTGTGTTATCACAGGAATGACATCCCCTTGCTTTAATGAGCAAAGCCTTAGCTCAGAAGCATTTAGCCCTGTCAGTCTATGATAAATAAATGCTGGCTGTAGTGGTTGCAGTCTAACATTGGGGGCCCTATTTGCTTGGACACCACTTCCAAATCATCACAGATCATAGGACTATAGAGCACTTCCTAAACAAAGAATCACCACACTTGCACAACAGAATTGGCTAGTGAAATTGATGGGATACAATTATTTCATTCATTACAAGGCTGGAAAGAACAACAAAATACCTGATGCTCTATCTAGATACCCTTCACTTGCTACTCTCAGTGGTCTTTCTCAACCCATCTACCAATTTGTGGAAGAAATGCAGCAAGCATGTCAAAGGGATGCATTGGCTAGAGAGGTCACCCAGCGACTCATCCAAGGAACTCAAGCTCCCAAACACTATACATTAGTCAATTCTCAGCTGTTGTACAAGGACAGACTTTGTGCCTGAGATTGATAGCAGGAGGAGTAAAAGCATAGGGGAATTTCACAATGGGAATCAAGGAGGTCATGCTGGCAGGCTGAGGACCTACAAGAGAGTTCACAGAAACTTTGCTTGGCTTGGTATGAAGACTGACATCAAGAAGTTTGTGTCTGAGTGTGTGACCTGCCAACATCATTATTATGAAACAATCCTGCCCCCAGGAGTGCTGCAACCATTAACCATACCAGACAAGGCTTGGAAGGAAATATATATGGACTTTATCGAAGGATTGTCGGTTTCTAAGGGAAAGTCAGTGATTTGGGTAGTGGTTTGCAGGCTGACCAAGTATGTTTACTTTATTCCCTTTTCTCACCCTTATATTGCTGCATCTCTAGCTAAGATTTTGTGCAAGAAGTCTTCAAGCTTCATGGTATGCCTGAAAACAGTGTCAGATAAGGACCCCATCTTCATGAGTTTATTCTGGGAGAATTTCTTCAAACATAAAGGAACCTGAGTATAGCTCAAGACAGAATGAGGAACTTCCACAACAAGAAACACATAAAGATCTTTTGCAGCAGGGGACTTGGTATTCCACAAGTTGCAGCCATACATTGTTAGAACAGAGTTGTAAAACACAGCAATTTGAAATGCTGAAGATTTCTGTTATTCAAAGCAACATGAGTTGATGGCTTTATAGCCTTACAGGGAGAACAAATCAACAACGTCAACCACAAAACTAGGCCTACATTGTGGCAACAAACCAAAAGAAAAATTCAAATGCCCTATCTGTAAAACCCAGAAGAACAGGGCTTTATTATCGAAACCGTTTGAACGAAAACTTAGGGAGCAAGCAACCACATCAACGCCAACAATCCCTCCCTTAAACTAGATGTATCAACACTTAGTTTATTTCTGAGGCTTCAATCATACCCAACATACTCCGAAGCCTTAAGAATTGCTCCAATTTCAGTGGTTTTGTCATTATGTCTGCTACTTGAATCTGTGAATTGCAGTAACCAAACTTAACAGTTCCATCTTTCACCAAATCTCTCAAGAAATGAAATCTTACATCAATATGTTTGCATCTGCCATGAAAAACTGGATTCTTGGATAATTGAATGGTGGAACTATTGTCACATTGAATCACAGTACTCTTCTCTTCCTTAAGACCAATCCTTTCTAACACTGTTCTGAACCAAACACACTGACAAGCACAAGACGCAGCTGCGATGTATTCAGCCTCAGTGGTGGATAATGACACTACAGGCTGTTTCTTAGAGGACCATGAAACTGCTCCAGAACCAAACGAGAACACAAAACCAGAAGTGCTTCTCCGGTCGTCCAAATCGCCAGCAAAGTCACTATCTGTATATGCCACAAGATCTGTTCTTCCTCCTTTCTTATAGAAAATACCTAGCTCGATTGTTCCTTTCACATATCTCAGTATTCGCTTTGCTGCAAGCCAGTGTGACATCGTTGGACATGACATGAACCTACTGATCAGACTTACTCCATACATTAGGTCAGGTCGAGTTGCAGTTAGATACATGAGGCTGCCTACTACTTGTTTGAACATAGTCGAGTCGATTTTGTCTCCTGCATCATCTTTGCTTAGCTTTGTGCCTGGAACAATGGGATTTTTCACTGCATTACTGTTTTCCATGCCAAACCTTGCTAGAACTTCACCAGCATACCTCTTTTGACATATGAAAATTCCATTTGAGTTCTGTATAACTTCAATCCCAAGGAAGTATCCCATTCTTCCCAAATCAGACATATCAAATTCTAGCATCATCGATTTCTTGAACTCATCACACATGCTCCTGTCATTCCCAGTATATATCAAATCATCAACATAAAGGCTCACTATTAAAATTTTACCTTCTTCCCTTGACTTTGTAAACAAAGTGTGCTCACAAGAACATCTTTCAAAGCCTTCTCGAACAAAGTAAGCTTCCATCTTACTGAACCATGCTCTCGGTGCTTGCTTAAGGCCATACAAAGCCTTTTTTAACTTGTAAACTCTGCCCTCTTCCCCTTTCTTTATAAAGCCAACAGGTTGCTGTATGAACACTTCCTCATTTAGTTCACCGTGAAGGAATGCACTCTTCACGTCTAACTGAAAAACATTCCAGCCAAACTGAGCTGTCACAGCCAATATCAATCGAATTGTATCTAGTCTTGCCACTGGAGCAAATACTTCAGTGTAATCGACTCCATATTGTTGTGCATATCCTTTTGCCACTAATCTAGCTTTGAACTTGTCTATCTCTCCATTTTCATTGAGTTTGGTCTTGAAAATCCACTTAACCCCAATTGGTTTTACTCCATCTGGTAAATCAGTTAACTCCCATGTCTTGTTCTTTTCTATAGATTCAATTTCAGCCATCATTGCATCCTTCCATTTCTTGCTTTTGACAGCCTCCTCAAATGTAAGTGGATCATTCTCAGTTATCATCATCATTGCATTCAAACCTTCTCCTGACAAACCTTCTCCTGACTCATAATCTGCCATCCAAACTGGAGTTCTTCTAACCCTCCCTTCAACTGGAGTCACTGGAGAATTCTCCTGTGGCTCATTAGGAGGTGATCCGGTTTCACTTGAATTAATACTCGAGCTCCCTGTACCACTATTTTCTTCATAATCTTCTGTTTCCTCTTCTGCATCACTCTCATATTCTTCATCTCCCCATTCCAGAATATCCAGGCTGCTTTCTTCTTTGCTTTTGCCCCAATTCCAACTTTCTTGTTCTTCAAAGATTACATCCTTGCTGATCAAGATCTTTTTAGAGAATGGATCATACAGTCTGTAGGCTTTTGACTCGTCACTTACTCCTAACAAGACACATCTCTTGCTCTTATCATCCAGCTTGCTCCTTTTTTGATCTGGAACATGTGCATGAGCCAGACATCCAAACACTCGAAAATATTCTACTGTTGGTTTCCCACCACTCCAAGCTTCTTCAGGAGTTTTGTTCTTCACAGCCACAGTTGGACACCTATTGAGAATATGCACGCTCCATTTCACAGCTTCTGGCCAAAACATCTTAGGAACTTGCTTCTCTGTCAACATGGAGCGTACCATATTCATTATGGTTCGGTTCTTCCTCTCAGCAACTCCGTTTTGCTGAGGTGTGTATGCTGCAGTTAATTGTCTTCTTATTCCATGAACCTTGCAAAAATCTCCAAACTCATTCGAGGTGAACTCACCTCCCCTATCTGTCCTCAGACAGGTGATATATGTTCCAACTTCCTTTTCAGCATAAGCTTTAAAAACCTTAAACACAGCAAAAGCTTCTGACTTCTCATGCAAGAAATAAATCCAAGTTTTTCGTGTGAAATCATCGATAAAACTTAGAATGTACCTCTTATTACTATTTGATGCTGGTGTGATAGGGCCACATATATCTACATGCACGAGTTGAAGCTTATGTATTGCCCTCCACAAACTTTCTTTAGGCATGGAATCTCGATGCTGCTTGCCAATTAAACATTCTGTGCATAGCTTCTTTGGAATCTTGAGTGAGGGCAGGCCATTTACCATCTTCTTATATGAAAGCATCCTCAGTCCTTTATAACTTACATGGCCAAAACGACAGTGCCAAAGATGAGACTCATTCTCTGACATTGTTTGAAAACATGTCGAGACTTTTGGTACCATGGTAGCCAACACGAAGAACATTCTATTACCACTCATGTCTGTCTGCATAATTAACCCTTTCCTGGGATGATATACTTTGCACGTTCCATGTTGAATTGAAATAGCTACACCCTTTTCTTGAAGCTGCCCTATGCTCAACAAATTGTTCTTAAGTTCAGGAATGTAATAGACATCTGAAATTACCTGAGAGAAACCATTTATTTGCAGACGAACATTGCCTCTTCCCACAACAGCCATTTTGGTGTCATTGCCAAGCTTTACAGTCTGCCGGAACTCTTCATCCAATTCTGAAAACCACTCCCTATTTCCACTCATATGATTGCTGCAACCAGAGTCAAGAAACCACACTTCTTCCCTTTTGGCCTGTTGAAGCTCAACCTGAGACATCAGTAGCAGTTCTTCTTCTTCTCCCTCTATTTCAGTGTAATTGGCCTTCTTCTCCCAATCAGGACATTCATACTGATAGTGTCCGAATTTGTGACACTTGAAACACTCGATAACATTCTTGTTGAAAGGTTGTCTTCCTCTTCCTCTACCTCGGCCTCCTCTGTATGTGCCCCTACCTCTTCCTCTGCCTGTTCTATCTTCATAGGTGATCTTCAGAGCTTGCTCTTCCTCTCCATGTCCTTTCATCCTCTGTTCATGGACAAGAAGACTACTCTGAAGCTCGTCAATGGTCATCATCTCCAAATTATTGGATTCCTCAATTGAACATACAACATAATCGAATTTTGAGATCATTGATCTCAAGATCTTCTCAGTGATGATATTTTCTTGCATATTTTCACCATGAGCCTTCATTTTATTGGCTATGGTTAAAGTACGCGAGAAATAGGCATTCACTGTCTCTCCTTCCTTCATGTGGAGAGTCTCAAAATCTCTACGCAATGCCTGCAGCTGTGCCCTTTTAACCCTAGTTGATCCCTGGAATTTTTGCTTCATTGAATCCCAGATGTGTTTGGCTGTATCCCTGTTGAGGATTGTTTCCAAGATATCCCTTTCAATTGCTTGAAAAAGGTAATTCTTTACCTTTAAATCCTTTAGCCTCTGCTCCTCGATCACCTTTCGTTGTGCTTCTGTTGGTTCTGTGCTTGTTGCCACAGATACGATCCCATTCTCAATGAGACCCCAGTATTCTTTGGAACGGAGAAAATTCTCCATCAACATTGCCCAGTGGTCATAGTGACCATCGAATCTGGGAATGGCCGGCTGTACAAAGCCACTGCTACTACTCTCTGCCATTCTTCTTCACTCTCTCACTATTTCTCTCACACACACAGAAATCAGGCCCCTGTGATGGGGCTCTGATACCAATTGTTAGAACAGAGTTGTAAAACACAGCAATTTGAAATGCTGAAGATTTCTGTTATTCAAAGCAACATGAGTTGATGGCTTTATAGCCTTACAGGGAGAACAAATCAACAACGTCAACCACAAAACTAGGCCTACATTGTGGCAACAAACCAAAAGAAAAATTCAAATGCCCTATCTGTAAAACCCAGAAGAACAGGGCTTTATTATCGAAACCGTTTGAACGAAAACTTAGGGAGCAAGCAACCACATCAACGCCAACAAGCAACATTCGGTCCATAGAAGAGCCTTTCACAAGCTGTCTCCTAAGTATTTTGGACCTTATGAAGTGTTGGAGAAAATTGAAACAGTGGCTTACAGACTCAAACTGCCCGCACTGCCAAAATACATAATGTTTTCCATGTTTCTTTGCTCAAGAAGAAAGGTGATCAGCCTTCTGTGGCCACTCAACTACCACCTATTAGTGATCTATCAAGCTTCAAGTGGGCACCAGCTGTAGTTTTACAAAGAAGAATGGTGAAGAAAGGGAATGCAGCAGAAACACAGTGGCTAGTGCAGTAGTTTGGCACAGGACCAGAGAAAGCAACTTGGGAGTGTGATGTTGAAATCCAAGCCAGGTTTCCTGAATTCGTTTTAGAAACTTGAGGACAAGTTTCTGGTGGAGCAGGATGCAATGATAGGATCTCCCCCGGGTCTAGTAGGAGAAGAAGCAACAATCGAGAGCGTTCCCAGCGTGTATGTTTAAGTAGCCGATAGTGTTATTAGGGTTAATAAATCAAATTAATGTTGTTTAACCGGTAGGCCGGATTTGTGCCAACTGGCACGATCGTGGCGGTCATTATGGCGTATATGAACGCGGACGAGTTTGTCTGCATCTATGACTCTTTGATGTTCATTTCTTTCTGTTTTTGCTTTCGTTTTCTGCAATTTCCTTTCCTTTGTCTTTGAATTCTATCAACTGCAGAGGCAATAAATCTATCTATAATTCCATTAACTCTATATATAAGCTGCCGTATGATTAATCACAAATATTACTCAGACAGGTGAATTGATCAAAACCAAAAGAAATCTAATATAGGCGCTTGAGAACGAGATTCACAAAAGTCAAATATAATCAACGATACCTTGAAGCTTATCTTTGTTTTGGAAGATCAACTCAGGCACTTCGGCCCAGGAGATGCATCAACGTCGTATTTCAATTTGCATCTCATTATGTTAGTGATAGAATGGCTTCAGCCAGATGATGGTTTGATAAGCAAGTTGCTGCCTGTTGAGGAAAGGAGTGAAGCTTTATATTACAATTGAGTTCGTTCTTGGGTTGATGGAGCACATGTGAATGAATTAGATAGTAATCAAGAGGAGACTACACATTCCAATTGGTGGTCTGCAAAATATGGAAAAGAACTATACTTCATATATCTACCTATACTAAAGCTATTCACTGAGAGTGACATCAAATTCATTAGGCACAAGCAACTGCAAAAATTTGCCACAGATCAACCACCACCAGTAGTGGATCTATACGGGCTAAGGCTAAACGTATAAAATGAAAATATAACACAATAGATGGAGAAATTCTAAATTATCATTATTAAATAAGAAAGTTGTAGATAAACAAGTCCCAAAACCCCCCCAAACAGAAAAACAAAGTAGCCATACAAACAGCAGCTGTAAGTTGACCATAGAGAGTCATACAGCAAATCTGAAAACTAAAGGAGAGAAACTTTGAAATGTTTACAAATCCTAAAGGTTCTCAAACACTTATTCTTCATTGCTTGTGTGCTACGATGGGGGTTCTCCAACTCTAATTACTACTGGTAGTACATGAGCTGCTGCAATGTTGCTATATTCTGGTAGCCACCATCATATATCCCCTGACTGGCTCCAGCATTCAGACCATGCTGACCCTGGGGAAGCATGAGGCCTTGTGGACCGCCCATTTTACCATATGCCATTTGTCGTTCATATGCTGCAAGGTCAGCGGCTGAAAAACCCGGCACATAAGCTGCACCTGGTGGAGCAAGAGGGGTAGAAGTGGTTCCAGGCGGAGTAGGCTTGCTACCCCATGAACACTGTCAAGGAAAAGAAATATGTTAAATGGTGAAGGCCACTTGGTGAAGGCCACTGAGCATTTCGCAATGATCATAACACGCCTATGCATATATGTGCACATGTATTATACAAACATATTGGCGATATTAAGATCTCCAAACAAGAGTTTACCTTTATTGCTTTTCCACACAGATACCTAGCATTCCCCATCTGGATAGCTGAAGCTGCTTCAGAATGTGTACTGTATCTCACAAACCCAAAACCTTTATCTCGTTGCACCCTAACATCTTCAATAGTTCCAGCACCAAGGACATGAAAATGACGATGGAGTTCAGATTGAGTAACCTAAAGAATGATTTCAGATTAGATCAAAAAAATTAATGAAGTGGTTTGTATGCAGTTTGATCAGTCACTAGGCTGAAACAAATAAAGTAATAAACCCAAATTGTAGTGCAAAAACATTGTTGCGAACTCACCACAGATGACAGGACATACAACGACCCAAAATCCAAATGACAAAAATGAACTGACAGTAACACAATATGACCCACAATTTAGTACATTCTCTCTACACAAATGACAGCTGCAGAAATATCTAACATACGATACACTTTCTTCATAAACTAAATGCACACCATTTCGTATTTCGTCGCCTCCCAAAACAACCCATGGTATTTTCATCAAAACAATGACAATACAGAAAAGGACAGATACTAGTGTGAGGAGCTGATATCACTTTTTCAAAGGAGTCGATTTCTATAAACTTTTTCGCCCATATCAACAGAAATAATCCAACATTTTTGACCTTACGTGGAAGAAAACACTTATCCCTTCTATTAACAAAACAACTAGGCTATCCTAATCCTAAATAGCCACAGACAAGGAAAAGATAGTTGGTAAAACAGATACTTGATAGTGGATAACTACCTAACATTTAGGTTGACAAAACACCAAAAAATGTAATACTAAAGTTAAAATAACAAGCCTTGCCTCAGGAGCCAGATTGCCAACATAAACTGTGGTATACTGAGGATTATTCTCTGGAGCATCTTCATTAGGCTTCTCCTGATCATCTTCTGCAAGGGGCAAAAACCATGATGACCATAACATGGGAAACAGAAAGGAAGTAAAGATCATATCTCAAGCATCACCAGTCAATTTTCAATTGCAATACAAGATGATTTTCATTTCAAGAATTTGGGCATTTAAGGAGACACAATACTTAAACTTAAAGTTCAATTTCAAAGATCAACAAACAATTCGACCCCCCCCAACATAAACTCACGAAGGAAAGATGTGGTAGAGAAGTACAGAACTCATCACCAGTCAATACGAAAAGGAAACCCCGTAACGGAAGAATAAACAATGCAAACAAAAATGAATTCAAATCCAGAACTGCATAGCTTTAACAGAGAGACAAACCTGATGTTCCATTTGTCAGCTCTACAACACTTTTGGAATCAGAACTCTGTTTATCATCATTTGAAGTGGCACCTTTCGTAGCCCAGTTGCACCGAATTTGCCTACTTGCAAGCCACTTTCCTGAAATATCAACCAGCACTGAGCCTAGAAACCAACTGCAACAGCTATGGAGAAGCAAAACAACTCCTTAATTATAAAGGAAACAAGTTTCATCCAAGGAATTTTCTGTCTTACCATTTAAGTCATTTATGGCACTTTGAGCATCCTGAACCAGAAATAGAAGGCACACCAACATATTCAGTGTAGAAAGGATAAAGGTAACCTAAGTATAAAAAGAATGGTATGCTAAAACAATTTCAGTACCTGCTGATTACGGAACGAAACAAATCCAAAACCCCTTGAGCGCCCACTCTTTGGATCCCACATAACCCTTGCATCTCTGTGACCAGAATACCAGATATCAAGCCCAGTCAAGTTATTCTAAAGTCAGAATGTGCTTCAAATTAAAAGCTTCAAGAATATAACACAAATATCCCAGAAAATCAAGAGTCAACAGAGTTACAGAAAATGAGGAAATTGAGCTTACGAGCAACTGGGGTAAACAGAAAAGCATGCAAACAATGTAGCATCGGTAACCTCAGCACTAAGATCACCAACAAAAATATTAAAATGACCTGCATTACAACATGAGATAGCATGAGCAATTAAACTTTTGAAAAAGCAGAAAAACCAAAACATCATTATAAACACGCCGAAGCATATACAAACCTGAAGTATCCTCCCTCTGACTACTTTGATATGCCCAATTAACTTTAATTGGCTGACCAAACCTGAACAAACAACAAACTGAGAAAAAGAATACAAAAAGAAAAATGGTTGACATGATTCTGTTGAGATTTCTACTTACAGATGCCTGCCATTGAGAGAAACAATAGCAAGGGCAGCTGATCGGCGATCATAGTAATCAATAAATCCATACGATGACTGCATATAGAAGACATTGGAGATGACAAGTTAGCAGATTTCCAAATGAGAAACTAAATGCTCTCTAATTTCTGAAACTCATATATTATACATACGGAGCCAGAATATATTCCCTGACATAAAACCAAACAAATGGAATTTCACATGCCCTACAGTATAATACCAGTTTCCCCAACCCTTGAAAACATATGAAATACGTACAGCACAACATCCAACCTTATCTTTCCTTATGAGCTTGCATCCCTCAAGTGGGCCAGTACTGGCAAAAACTTCTTGAAGAAGGGTTTCAGAAACCTGTGGATGAATATTTCCAACATACCTGCATTTACAAGAAAAACAAAACCATTATACCAAACAATTTATAGAAAGACTTATTGCAGCCTACCTAGCGGGAAAATGCCGCAGATGAATATATGCTCCCAGACGTAAAGACACGTACATAGTACATACATGTAGCATACAAGCGAAGTGTGCATTTAGGATATGCATATGAATATTATCGGCTAAATTGCATCGCATCATTATTATTACAAGCTAAATGTTTCAGGCAAGAAAACATTCGACGTATACCTAACTGATAAGTGGTAACCCTTGTGTGATATAGATACTCCTAAAAATGGAAAAAAAAAAAAAAAAAAATCTATAGAACACTCACACACTGCGGCATGTACTTGAATCAAACCCAGGAGGCAGATTTCCACTCAAGATAGGCTCTATCTGCAAAATAAAAATGTAAAAAATCTAACAAACCAAAAAAGGAAGGAAAAGAAAAACTGAAAAGCAATAAACTTACACTCCTCACAATACTATTGGAAAAAACCAACATGATTCTCTAACTAACGGAACATATATATACCACAAAAAACCCAAACCACATCCTCTAATGCATTACACACATATGTACTTTTTTTCCCCTCAAACACATCTATCTTCTCGTTATGTTAATATTCTGTATATGTTAATAATATGTTAAAAATTAAATATTCTCTATATGCTAATACTAGTTAAAATTAATTTATGATTGATAACGGCCTCAATGTCGCTCTTGTACTCTTTCCCTTTGATAATTTCAAATTCACAAAGCAGCAAACAGCCTAAGCTATACACAATTACAGCTCTACAATTGCGAGTAGCAGAATTCCTATAATTTAAACATATAAAAAATACAAAAATTTCAAATATACACGATTAGAAAGAAAACCAAACCGAAAATTAAACAAAATCAAGGGGAAATAAGAAGCTACCTGAGGCGGGGCTAAGAGAGCAGGGTGTTGATAGAGCGACTGCTGCATCATGGCTGGTTGCTGCCTCTGTTGCATCCTCTACCGCCGGAATCGGTACGGGATTTGATCGGCGATTGAGGTTAGGGTTTCGGGGAATAGATGGAAGGAAGAAGAAAAATGAAACAACAAAAAAAAGAAAAAAAACTCGCGAAGAGAAAGAGATGACAGTGAGGGAAGGAAGTCTGCGTCTTTTTATATATATAATCCTCATCCTTTTCTTAATTCGCAATTAATTAACTAAACAAAGGTACAGCTTGGGCCAAAGCCCAGACATCAAACCAACCAAGATCCAGATACCCTATTCGGAAAGGGATGCAGATCTGAGACGTGTTACTTGCTTGAAATGAATGATTCAGAGCACCTTTAACACTTTTTATTTTAGTTTTTAGTTATTTTAGAGTGTATTGATATTTTCAGAATTTTAATATTTTAGTTAAACTTGAGTTATTATAATTTTTAGTTATATTTAGCTAACAAGATGACTCCTAAGAGACTAGTTATAGTTTAATGCATTCCTAATAAAGATATTTTAGCTGATATATGAATACATTTAAACTATTTAATTTTTATTTAAGAAATAACAATGATGTAATACTAGCTAAAATAGAGAACGTTGATGCATATACATTTTTAAAATGACTAACCAAAATAACATTTTAACTAATCAGATAAAAATATAACTCAAAATGACAAACATTATTGAAGATGCTATCAAATCATTAAAGTATAGCGTACATCAATACTGAACTTTAAAAGGTCTCAAAGTCTAAACTCGCCTGTTTGCTTATTTGGAATGGTAATGAGACTATCGGTAAAAAAACACACGAAATGACTCTTCAAGACAACTCTTTTAAATGAGAAACATGGATACATTGTAATTCCAGATGTGTTAGATAAGTAGATAAGATAGGGTTTTAATTCCATCAGAAGGTCTGGCTAATTCTTCCGGTGATTTCTACTAATAACAGGCTTACGTTATCGGTCTGCTTATTGCCATGCAATTCGTGGGCTTTTGAAGACCTATGCATACATGTACTTTATATAATGGTATTTGTTTCTAAATTATAGTTGGATATATTCATTATAATGTTCAATATGAGGTCTGGAAAAACCTCATCTTTATTAGTTCCTATCTGATAAAAAAGACATGTTTACCTAATACTAACAGAAATTGACACCACCAGTTCCACTAGTCCACTACCAATTTGTTGTGAAACATGTCACCAAGTAATTAGGTTTCAACCTCATGAAAGGATTCCTAAACTTGAGCCAAACCCTCGCCCACACGACACACTCATAATTCACAGAGGAGGAGGAGGACTCATCCTTGACCCTGAAAAAAAAAGCTTGTAATTTTCTCCTACAACCTGGCTCGATCTCACCTCGAACCACACTAGAACACCAGCTTCTTCTTCTGAAACTACTTGTTTTCAGAAGGCGTGAAATTTACAGCAACCATAATGTTAAATCTCGCATACTATGATACTAACGAATAACAACCTATGGCATTTGAAGACCAGGTAAGCTTATAAAGCAATCATATAATCCTTCGTGACCCAACACATTTTCATCCCATTGGGTTCAATTTCTCTGAAACTAGTATAAGCTGAATGTAAGCTCGGATCCACATATTCAAAGTGAGATTAATTTACTATAGATTAACGAGTTCTTACCTAGACGCTTGTATAACTCCGCTCTCACATAAATTTGATTCATTGCTAAAATTTGACTTATGAATCTGGTCATTCTCATTTTAAAAATGTATCATATTTTTTTTGTTAATAACCAATTTATTTTTTAAATTACTATTCAACCATCCTAAAGATGATGTATACAAGTACTTAATGCAATCATAACCAATATGTAGGATCAACCATGTGATGATTCATCCACATGATATATGTAGATACACCATCATCAACTACAAGTGAACTATCATTGGGCTAAATATCTATCATGATACAAACTGTTTGGTTATGCTTTACTTTATCATGCTTTGCTTAGAATATTCAGGTCAATTATGGGTCAGACTCATACATCAACTTTGATTACAAATTGGTAAAAACATACAGTTGAACGATCAGTTTCGCCAGTAACAAATAATAGTCGTCAAAAGGAAAACCAACCCTACTTGCCTACCACCATCAACATAGCGTATGAGTCCCCCTGATTTCCCTGCTCGTTGAACAAAACTAATAATGCAAGCCATCGCAGACGTGAACAACGTGAGAGAAAACCAAGATTCTCAGTGCTTGCCAATCTCCCACCAAATCGTTTCCCTATTTATAATATCAAAGTATATGTCTGCCATTTATATAAATCCGATTACTTAATTTCAACTTGTTGCATTATAGTGCATACTTTTCTTCCGTCTAAAGCAAAGAAAACTATTCAGGGCAGTTTTCCTTGTTCACGTTTGAATCCGCGTGAGCTTAGCTTAAACAATTAAGTCCAACTTCTCCAGAGTATATATAATAAACAAGGCAAGCTGTTTTGGCAGAACCCCGTTATTCAAAGGTATAGTATGAGCAAGCTTGTAGTCAAGTTGGAGTTCATTTTCAGATGCAGGAATGATTGTCCTTGTTCTTGTTGGGGTTTTGGAGGAATTAGAATTGTTTTATTTTAGAGATTTTGACGTTTTGAATTAACTATATTTTGCAGCAATTGAAATACGGATGAGGATGATTTGAATTGCTCGACATCCGATCCATAATGTGGACTCTCCTTTGATTTTGTGATTCAAAATATCAGCATTTTGGGGCATTGTGTGGATTATACTAGTTGAGTTAGTCAATCTTGCAAACCACTAAAGCAGCAAAGATGTGGTTTCATTAAGAGTTGATGAGGCGTCGTGTTTGTCTAGTGGGTCTCTCCTAGGAGTATTAAGTGAGAAGTTGAGACTTTGATTCTGAACTAGTTGCAGCAGTTAAGTTGTTTATTCCATAACAAAAAAATAGTTGGTGTCTATCAATACATACACAACTCTAAAGCTAATCGTATTTTGATAGATATGATTTTTTCATATCTATCAAAATATATGCATAGTTTCTATCCATTATGTCACACGGTTGCGTATACATATGAATTGCATTACATAATAACCGGAGATAATGTTAATCTACCAATTTACTTACCAAAAAATGGATAAATTCGAGGTTGTATGGTACCAAAACGGAAAAAGGGCATCTTATTCTTAGCAAAAAACTTTCGTGCACATGGATTTGAGAAACAAATGGACATAATATCTTTGATGTCGGTCACACAAAGCATGTGTATTGCACCATAATAGGAGGATTTTTGAACACCACTCAAAATGGATGAACGTTTATACACCCACTAAGAAACACTGAATAATAAAGCTTTTATCATTGATCGAGATCCTTGCTTTTGATATGGAGCTGCTTAATTACAGAAACTGAGGTTTCAACAACAGTTCCATGATCTATGGCAAGCTCGAGAGTTGCGGCAAAGCCCTGAACAGGCAAAATTAAAGAACAAACTAAACGAAATTCCGGGCTTTTTAATTAAAAGCCACCAAAATTGAAAAGCTAATCGGAGGATGGTGATCTGTAGGAAGATAATTTTGGGAGGTTGAGAATCTGTAGGAAGCCTAGGTATGCATCATATAATTGGAGCTGAAATTACTGGGTTGGGAAAGCTGCCAAGCCTAACCATGGCTTGCCATCAGCTGCCGGCTTTGGAGCGGCGGACAACCCCGCGATGCTCATTTGGTAGGGAGCCAAGTTGTTGATCCTGTAAATTTGCAAAAGAAAAAAAACCAATCAGACCATTATAATCAAACAACCCTCATGTCAAATTCCACGATAAACAAGGCCAGTTTTGTTTTTGCTTACCTATCCTTTCTCTTAGCCAGGAAGCGCTGAAGGGAAGCTTTCCTTAGCATTGGTATGTCTGCAATGAGGAAACCGATACAATTTCATCACAAACATGTTACACACAGCATTGCTTCATGTCGAAACAGAGTGACTAGTTCCAAAAGGTTACCATTGATTATTGGACGAGTGGGGGTTGGCTTCATGGCCTCCGGCTGAATCTTTGGGAAAGAGTTTGAGCTCGGAGGAACCGGGACAGTGCCGGAATTGATCGGGGCCTTCCCAAATTGAGTACCAAATATGGTGGTGGTGTTGGTCTTCACAGGAGCAGAAACCTGAGCCATCTTGTGGTTCTTGGAGCTTTCCTTGCTAGCCATCAGCATCACCTCCTTGGCCTTCTCAGCCGGAAAATCATCAACCACAACAACTTGCCCACCATAGAAGATAGTCATCTGGGCCTTCTTCACAGCACTGATACACATTCAACAAGCTAGAATCAGCCTATATCCAATCCTCTAATCAAAACCATTCAAGTATTAGACTGTAATTGATTTTGGGTCGTGTACCTAAAATCATTAACATCAATCATCCTAGGTAGAAAAGACCCAAATCCAGCTTGCTGAGGAAACAAATCTATGGATTTGACCCCTCTTGGAGCCGCCGGAAAGAAATTCATCGGCTGGTGCTGTTGCTGAGCCCTCTGCCGGAAAATCTCACCTGAGAAAAGAAACCACAACTTTTACTCAGCACTGTTTGACACAAAAACAAAATCCAACGAACGAGAAATTTCAGGAGCGAAAAACTCTATCTTGTCCGGAAAACACTAACCATTCACAAGAGGGAACTGTTGCATGTCGAGGTTCAGATCTCCCAACTGACCCTTCTCTCTCAGATACTGATGCAACATGCTACAAGTCTGGATGAAACTCGGCGCCTTCTCCGCCGTTCCCATCATGTAACTTTCCGACGAGCTCGACATTTCGCGGCCGACAACAATTTCAAAAACAAAAACCCAAATCTTTCAGACAAAGACAAACCTAGAACAGAACCCGGAGCCTTTCTTCTTCTTCTTGTCTCTGCTTTCTGGCTTTATCTTACAGAGGAGAGAGAGAGGAGAGGAGAGGAGGAGGAGGAAGCTTATCTATATATATTGATTTAATTTTTCTAATTTATGTTTTTAATTTTTGAATATTATAATTGGTGGTTTTTGAGTTAAAGCACGAGGAATATTAGCTGGGTTCTTCGCAACTTCCCAGGTCGGACTACGAGAGATGTTTTTCATTTTTTTTCTATTATTGTATTGTTTGCTGACATCAGTCGCCGTCAGTTTGCCATTTCAAACACATGTTCTTTGCGTCACCTAATTAACACCACCATGCTTCTTTTGCCGGTTTCCCAAGAAACATTACCACCCCCAATATGCAACATATTTGCTATGCTACCATTTTCATGGTCATCATGCTTTTATTTTTGGTTAAATCATTACCATTTTTTACGAATTACCGATAAACTTTACCGTTTACGTCTAGTATATGTCGATTTTTGTTCAAACTTCAAACCTTAGTTCTGTATTCTTGAATAAGATGTTCAAAAGGTTACGCATTATTGCATTAAAGCCCGGAGGAATGTGTGGTTCTTCGCTAGTCTCTTCCGAACAAAATTAAAATATATATATATATATATATATATATTAATTTATTACGTTAAATTACACACATATTTTTTGAAAAACTTTTTATGTCACTCTCGAATGCATATTTAAAAATGTACGCACCATATGTGGAAGACCATTTGTTTTTTTTGTTTTAAAAAATCTATTCTAGATAAGAATATGACGTGGACCCGGCAAATTTAATACAATGCCTTACAAACCAATGCGTTGAATGTTGTCCCTTTGAAAACGTTATTTGTTATTATGGTTAAATCATTAAAATTTAATAATAACCATATTAAACAATTTCTATTTTTATA
The DNA here is from genome assembly GCA_951800085.1 of Comarum palustre. NCBI lineage: Eukaryota > Viridiplantae > Streptophyta > Magnoliopsida > Rosales > Rosaceae > Comarum > Comarum palustre. Next base: position 4,368,356 of record OX637588.1, on the reverse strand, counting down.
GAGGTTTATGTCTCCCATTTCGTTCAAATTTAAGTTGTTGTTTTGTTATTCTTGAACAATATGTTCACAAGGTATAAAATGTTGAAAATGTTATGTATTAAAACATGGATGAATGTTTGTTCATATGCCAAGAAAACTATGATGTAGATTCACTAACTAAATAAGTTGAATTGTGCACATTTGTTGTGGTACTTGACTACAAATTCAAAAAGTTACGCATCTGTATAGATTCACTGAATTTCATGCAATAAGTGTAAAAGATCGCGTACAAAGACGTCACTCTCATGATAATTTGATATGTTACTCGTAATTCTAAGAGTAACACATGTGAATCATAATGTTCTATTTTTAATAAGTTAATTATCTAAAAGTGGTTGTTATTTTGTATCAAGATGTGAGGGTCCTTTCGACTGAAACATGATTAGGCTATGATTAAACTAATAATATGATTAATAAAAAATCTTATATGTGATTCAAACAATGAATAAGGCTTGTAGCATGAAACATGGTGTGAGAGCTGAAGAGTACTTTAATGAATGAGAATTGGATTGGGCTAGAAATTTGGTTTCTGGAAAAATGATGAGTTTTAGAACAAGAATAATGGGAATGACTAAGGTATAAGAGCCTGAGTATTTGGAAGATTTGGGTATGTTTGCTTGATCGGATGAATGCATGAGTACTTGAGGGCTAAGTTTGAAGATGAAGAATAAGAATTTGAATGAGGAATAAGGATTATTGCTTGAACATGAAAACATGAGTGTTTGAGAGGTTTTTCTAGGTTGTTGGATGATAATCTCCGTAGCTCTAAGTCTCTCCTTTTATAGGGCTCAATGGTGAGTTTTCTAGGATGAGTGCAATGTTTTAGCTGTAGGATGATAGGAATTTCCTTCTTGAGCACATAACTTCATACTTAAATTTTGGGATGAAGATGTATTGTGTAGAGCTGCGGAAGACAAGGAAATAAAACCTTCTGATCGCTGGGTAAAGCTGCGGGGGACAATGAATGAAGTTTTCTGACTGCTGGGCAAAGCTGCGAAGGACAGGGGAAGAAAGTCTTCTGACAGTTGGGTAAAGTTGCGGGGAACTGGTATGATGTCTATTTTGCCGACAAGGATAAGTAAAGAAAATGGATTATGTTTTTTCTTAATAGTTTTGGACTGAGAAGAAGAAAAAGAAAGAGACTTGGGCTTAGTTTTGTAAAAGAATAAGAAGTAATGTACTTTGGGTTTGTATTGTAGTCCAATTCTCTTTTCACCAATTTTGTCACCAATTTAAGTCGTTGAGCTTGGGTTCATGGCCCAAGACTAGAACAATTTAACGACGTTAAACCGGTAAACAAGCATTATGTGCCTCTGTGACCTTCCACACCATATTCACGTCTACAAGCCCAAAGGTGTTTGTATGTGACTTGAGTCCACATCAATGCATGGATATGCTTGTTCGGCGTGTTAAATCGAGGATTTCTTCCAAGATTGCATGAATTTCATCGTGTAGGAGAAATGCGTGATTTTTTAGATATCAACACAAGGCCTAAAGGTGTTTGTATGTGGCTTGAGCCCATATCAATGCATGAATATGCTTGTTCAGCGTGTTAAATCGAGGATTTCATCTAAGATTGCATGAATTACATCGTGTAGGGAAAATGCGTGATTTTTTAGATATCAACACAAGGTTATCCTTTATTTTGTCAAAATATATATATTTTGATTTATTTTGGTGTAATTTACCCTTTGAACGTTAAGAATATATTTTAGATCATTGAATAGATAAATGATTAAATTTACTTGTGGTAAAAAAGAAGGGGTAAAAAGGAGTGAGGGTGTCCTCAATTGCAATAAATAATGATTGATTTCTCATGTGATACCCAGCTGTGTTACTTATGAGTCAACCAGTCAAACACACCCGTATCGTCCCCCGACCAACCATCCATTTCCATTAAATGCCCCACATGCCAAAACACATGGATATATTACATGCGGTCATTTCCGTAAAATTCGTATCATCATCGGAACTTGCAGTAAACGGTGTTTGCCGTTAGGTAGGTGGTTGGCCCTTTTAAGAGCAATCCTGTAGGTACCGAATTGGGGATAAGGACCATCAAGTGGGCCCAACCAACTTGTTTCACTTTTTTTTTCCTTTGATATTTTTTTTCCTTTTTGGGCAAATAAAGTAGGTGGCAAGCTCACGTTGAACCTGGCCCAACTACGATTAGAATACCCTAAGCCGTACGTAGACAAACCCGACTTGGATTCATTTCCAATAATTTTTTTTTCGAGAGCAGGATTCATTCCGATTTGCAACCAGTAATGTGGCAATGGGAATGGAACGGGATATTCTTTTGCTCAGGTCAGTCGGTTATTCAGGTGATATGAAATATTGATTGACTATAAAATTTGTCATTCCATTTTTTAGTATATATATATATATATATATATATATTTTAAATATTATTCATTTAAACTTTTAAAAGAAAATTAGTGTCCATTAACTCTAAACTCTTAACACACTCTTAGTAACCTATATTATTTTAGTACCATTAAACCCGTCACCCCTTAAATATGTTTAGAGAGAGAAAATACAATAGAAAGAAGGGTTGACCGAAACCTCATCGATTCCGGTCACTGGAATCCGATCGTCGGTTGTCGGACTTCTGTGACAGGAATCATGTGGTCAGAATTACTGACTATAGTAAACATTCAATTCCAATTTTACTAATTCATAACAACAACATTCATGTCCACTAATTCAGTGAGTCAATACACATCATAAATAACAACATTCATATCCAGCAGCTCAGTAACTCAAAACACTAAACCAAATTTACTACTCCTAGTAAATTTACTTCTGTTCCCAAGTCATCAACATCAACTGCCCCGCCAACATTTCCCTACTCTTCAGCCTCACTGTCATTGCTTTTAGAAGCACCATTTCATCGTCGACATTGAGGCTCCGATCACACTATGTCGTCGGAGGTCTTTGACGTCGTTGGCTTCTCTTTTGTTAGAGAGAGAGATTAAGAGACAAAATCAGAGAGAGACTAGGAGGCCAGATTGAAGATCAGAGAGCGAGAGGAGCGAACCTTGTGGAAGCAATCGAGAGTGAGGAGATGAGGTTGGAGACTTGTTTGCGGTAGTTGAAGCATGGGGCGGTATTAGATAGCTGATTCGGTGACGACGAAGATCTTTACAGCCACAACGGTGGTGGAAGATCTGGCCGACGCAATGAGAGAGAGGCGTTAATCAAATTCCAGGCTTGTACTTCTCGATTGAATTTAGACACATACGACTTTTTCTTGGCTGCGTCGTCGAGGCGATGGTGATGATGGTCGAAGGAAGGAGAGAGAGAGAGAGGGGGGGAGAGAGAGGGAGAGAAGCCGAGAAGTAGTTATTGAGTGATGGGCAAATTAGACTTTTTGTTACAAATAGTTGAAATGAGAACTGATAAAAGTTTTTAGGTCTAGTGGACATTTTTTTCCTGTTTTTGTAATAAATGGTCATTAGCCCTTATTTTTACATTAAGCAGGTCATGGGATGAACAAAGTATAGACATATCCATGTCAAGCTAGACCAAAAGTATCTATCTATATATTAAACTATGAGGATTCTTCCATTAAGTGATTCTTTTTTGACATATATAAGAGATCAAACATTAGACTGACTTTTCAATCACATATCAACATTTTCATGGTTCAATACTTAAATTCATATATGTAGATCATCTAATTTGATGATCGTTTGGCTTTGAACTGAAATCATTGACGCATCAAATCTGTCAAACATGAACTGTTCATTCTTATAATTTTAATTCGTAGTTTTGAGCACTTTATCGATCACAAAATTGGATGAAATTTTGCAGATATGATCAACATATATAAATATATATATATATTGGACGATGGAGATATGATGTGGTGATCAAAAAGTTGATGTAAACCTTGATTTCTCGTATATGTCAAAAAAGTGATCTGTCGTTGAAAAGAGACTGATTAAACTATAGTTAAGGTTATCGATGGGAAAACTGTATAAAATCACAAAATATCAGATGTTGGGGTCCGATTATATAAATATCGAATGTGCGTAGGGTTTCTAATTAATTATCTCTGTAACTAACTTGGTTGTCAAAAAAACCAATGAGTTGCCAAAAAACCAATGGATCACATTCTTAGAGCAACTGCACCTGAGAGGGGCAGTCACTCAATTTGGTAGAAGAATTGCAGCCAAGACAGAAAAGAGATGATGTAGCGGAGAATGAGAGGCAAAAAAAGAGGTGGGACCTGCCAAAAAGGCAGGCAGGCGCAGATTGACTGCCTCAATGATTGGGTCGGTGGGAGAGTGGGCCCCACACACGTGGGCGTCCACCTATTTTTTTAATACGACGCGTGTAATACACGCGCCATTAAAAAAAGGTGGCCGACAGGATTTTTACTGTTGGCCAATCAGAAGTTGCCACATGGCAGCTGCTGGTCAAAGGCCAAACGGTCCGATTCAAACGGTCGAATTCTTCCTATATATATCCTAACTCTATTCTTCACAATTTACACCACTACTCATTTCTTCTCCTCCCTTCCTTCATTATTAATTTCTCTATTTCTTTCCTAATTTCCCAATTTCTTTCTTAATTTCCTAATTTCTATGTCTAATTGGCTTCCCTCCGAAGACTTGCAACTATGTGTTCCTTGGGGACGACAATCCACCGACAACATCACCGGTCGATATCAAGTCAAAGGTAATTTGTGGCAGAAAGTCCATGACGATTACACCAAGAATTGGTGTGAAAATCTCGACGATCCGTTCCAAGGACCCCGTTCCAAAATGGTGCTCGAATCATGTTTTCCGGGTTTGAAGAAAATGATTATGAAGTGGCATAGTTGTGTAACAAAAGCAAGTACTCGTACGGCTAGTGGGACGAATTTGGTTGATGAGGTATGTCTATTTTTAAGTTTTTTCATGTATTTTGTCATACATTAAATATTTCAATTAAATGTATTTTGTCATACATTAAAAATTTCAATTAATATATGAAATTTATTTTTCATATATGTGATCCGACTTATTTATGGACAATTTCGGATCATAAAGTTTGAAGATCATGCTACGTGTCGAATCGTCATTCGTCAAAAATCTAATCGAAAATCCTATCCAAAATCCAACGATATTATTTGGTGGACAAACATACACGTGTCAAATTTTGGTTGGTCTGAAATCCTATCGAAAATCCATACCATTATTTCGATGATAAGAGACCCGAAAATGTCACATGTCATTTTGATTATTGGTTAAATATTATATATAAAATTTAAAAAATAAAAATTTAAATTGATGAATAGTGATTGCCTCTCTAACGAAGTTGCACCGCTGCATAAAAAATAACCTAAAAATATAATTTGTAGTAAATAGTAATTAAATAGGCAATTAAATTAATAAATTAAAGAAGTTTGATGGTGCATATGCCCTTATATATTTTAAGATTCCATTGAAGATTTTTTTTAGGTTGGTTTGTTCGATGGCTCCATGGCGGGACCAGCCGTCAGCTTCAGATGAAACCCCGTGTGAGAAACGCGGAGATAATTAACGAGGTCGACGTCGACCCACCGACGAGGTGTTCGTGGGCCCCATGGACCTCTCCTGAATTCTTTCGTACGTGGCGGAGTACAATTTTCCCTTGACCGCATTTTCCTCGTGACAACGGTGACGGTGACGGCAGTGGATTCACAGTTCAAGTTGATGTGGGTTTTGCAGACTGCATGGCGCCATTGAAACTGTTTGTTTAGTTCACGGGTTTATACGCCAACAGTTGAGTTGGGTGTTTCTAAATTCCGTCTCCGCCGTGGTAGTGGCGGTGGTACACCCTAATTTGTTTTCATAGCCCACGTGAACTGCGCGGTTTCCAATTTTTCTCTCTGTCCTGCCAAAAAGCAGAGCGTCAGATATTTGTTCCAGGCGTTACATGTAGTGGGCTTTGCCACTACTAGATAAAAATTCATATGACTAAATGATTTTGTCGAGTATTTTTTCGTCATATAAGTATTGTAACGATGAAAAATTCTTTGTATAAGATCCGTTATATTATTTTCGTCGCATTAGATTTATGTGACAGAAACTTAAATTAATGTCACATAAGTATCTTTAAGGAACAATTTTTTTTTTCACATGGACTTATGTGACGAAAAATATTTCGTCGCTTAACAGCTTTCAGTAATTTTTTTTAACTTTCATTTTTATTATAATTTCAATTAAAAAAAATTATAATTTTTTTGTTTTGCTGGATCGAGATGGTGGTACGGTGATAGTGGCGGAGGAGGTGGTTATGGTGGTAGAGAAAGAAGAAGAAGAAAGCGTGGTGGGGGTGGCTGTGAAGAAGACGTGGTGGGGTGGTGGTTAATAAATAGAAGGAAGAAGAAAAATAGGGAGGAAGAAGAAGAAAGGAGAGGGGGGAGGTGGGGGGGAATTTTTTGGCGGAATGATTCAAAATTCAAAATTTTTAACAGAACTGATGCGACGAAATTTGTTCATTTCGTCGCATGAGTGTGAACTTATAAGACGAAATTTTGAATATTTTGCCAGAGGGAAAGTTTGAAGGAAAAATTTAGAACTGATGCGACGAAATTTTCAAAATTTCGTCGCATGAGTATAAACCGGTGCGGCGAAATTTTGAAGAAGAAGAGGAAGAGGAAAAGGAAGAGGAAGAAGAATAAGAAGAACAAGAAGAAGAGGAAAAGGAAGAAGAAGAGGTGGTAGGGGTGGTGGTGAAGAAGAAGAAGAAGAGGTGGTGGGGGTGGTGTTGAAGAAGAAGAAAAATAGAAGTAGAAGGAAGAAGAAAAATATGGAGGAAGAAGGGGGAGATTTTGACGGAAAAAATCAAAATTTTTGTCAGATTTGATCCGACAAAATGAACAAATTTCGTCGCATAAGTTCACGTTCATGCGACGAAATTTTAAATATTTCTTCGCATGAGTCTGGACCAAGGGGAAGTTTGAAGGAAAAATTTAAAATTGATGTAACAAAATTTTGAATATTTCATCGCAAGAGTCAACACTAAGGGGAAAATTTTGATGGAAAAATCCAAAATTGATGCGAGAAAATTTAATATATTTCGTCGCATGATGCGACAAACTGTGTTTCGTCTCATCAGCTCATGCTCATGCTACGAAATATATTTTCATTACATCATTGTGAACTCATGTAACGAAAAAAAATTATTTTCGTCGCATGAGCCATCTCCTCGATCTACTAGTGTGTGGTCCCTTGTACCTATCTATCAGCTCAAACTTGTAAAATTTTGGGTCGGATTCACTTAAACCAGGGAAGATGCTCACAGCCGTAGCCGACCTCAAATTTTGAAGAAATATTTATTTATTTTATCAAAATTTATTTTAAAAACGTTAAAAATTAGAATATAGCCCATCTCAAATTTAAAAATTTAGCACATATATTGTTAAAATTAGTTCATTTCTAATGTCAGTTAGCCCATCGTAATAAAAATCCAGGCTCCCTCATTAAATCTTTTGATATAATTTAGTACTGAATTGTTTTGGTGTCTTGTCTTTTCGTATAAGTCGTAAGATTGTTTTTATTGAGTTTCTATAATTGAGTCTTGTATTTGTATCATAACTGTCATGTTCTTGTTAATAGGTTAATATCAAAGATGGATCCATAATAGTTTTTAGATAATCAAGGATAGAAATCCGTAGTCCAATTTGGGGATTAGCTCCCGTTGATGGTTAGATATGTAACAAACTTTAATTTATACGATCGACGAACAACTGACAATAGTGTCTGTGCAGCTCGATCGCTAAGAACATAGATCTGTTTGAGGACCACTTAGTACGTAATGCATGTGGCGCAAGTCCAATGAGGCTGTCGATCGAAGAATATAAACCTGTTGAGGACCACCGTGGACGTCGATCTGTGAGGCCTCTCGATCAGAAACTTAAGACTGATGATAGCCAAGTTGGGGTTTGTTATTTTGAGGTCCATACCTCTAAATGGTGACCAGTCATCGCCATGGGAAAGAGGATGGGTCAACAAGAAAACGACCCAAGTTAATTATCAGCTAACTAGATCGCCAGTATTAATGGATCGATATCGGAGAAGATATAGTCCAGTGCCTCATGCGATTCGAACTATAGCCAGTCGGTGACTATCAGTGATCGATTTCAGCTTCTTCTATCTTGAATATGGATCCTAATAATTAAGGACTACTGTAACTTTTCTGGGTCGACTATACAGATAGCATAATTATGATCAGTTTCGACGACGCAGTAAAAACTTCGATCCTGGCTCTGAAACTCCAGCCGATAGATGGATTCCATCAGCAAGCAAGCTACATTATGATACCGAATTATCGATCGTCGCGTTCAAGGAGGTTAGCTGGTTATTTATTACTCTGGAAATTATATGGAAATATGACTAGCTACAAAGCATGGACCAAGATTTTCAGACTTTCAGTTCAGATATTTATTACTCTGGAAATTATATGGAAATATGATTAGCTACAAAGCATGGACCATGATTTTCAGAGTTTCAGTTCAGATATTTTAGGTCTATATTTCAATCTACAAGCAGATATTTTAGGTCTATATTTCAATCTACAAGTTGAAGCAGCTGTGTTCATTCAGTATCTTTGCAGCTGTGTTCATTCAGTATCTTTGCAGCTTTGTTCACATAGCTAGCCACCTGCGCGCAGATATTATTTTCGTGGCTATCAACTACTGCGATACAACGTAGAAATAAATCAATATATAATTGGAAATGGATCAGTGACAGTAATACACAACTACTGATTCACTACTTGCCTGTTCCAAGTCTGAAAGGCTTGTTGGCTGGGAGTGGACACCTAGCTATCAGCAATTTATATTTTTGATTCATGCAATCATATATGAAATAGATGAGCCAGTGTCTCAGACGAAATAGATCGATGGCGATCCTAATCAAATGGGGGGGTTAAACGATACTTAAACGGCGATCGAAAATGCACTAATCTTTCGTTCACCGTAAGTGGTCTTAACTATTAAGAAGAAGAAGGTTTTAATGGAGGAAAAGATCTCAGGCGCCTAACGGAGGAGGAGACAGTTAGGGTTTCTAATTCTGGTGGCCTGCAAGGTCTACTTGCTATAATACGAAATGGACCACAGTATTGTTTTGCAAATAAAGAAACAAACCTTTATATATGCAATTCAATTTCTAGGGTAAAGCTGCACATCTTTTATGGAGGTGGTTATGAAATAGGTTGGACCTCATATGGATCATAAATGCTGGTGTTGAGAGTATTGAAGAATAATATATCACACATTAGAAAAGTGACAAATAAAATATAACTAATAAGTGAGTTAATCATTCCTAATTATACCGAGACATTTTGTGGTTAAAACCCAACACCTTAAAAGATGGTTAAGTTGGAACAGTATCGGTACACAGATGATCAACGAGCCACGCTTATCACCGTTTAACAATTGCACGTGACGAGGGCATGTTGAGAGTAATAGATCTCACATCAGAAAAGTGACAAATAAAATATAACTAATAAGTTGGTGAATCATTCTTAATTGTACCAAAACTTTTTGTGATTAAAACCCAATACATTAAAGGTGGTTAAGTTGAGACAATATCTATACAAGGATAATCCACGGGCCATGCTTATCGCTGTTTAACAGCTGGATCCTGACTGAAAATAACTGGGCAACAATAAAATTCATATTGGTGTAGTCCTTGATTGTGTAAGAACAATGGATCTGATATCGTGGTACTTCATATACAAAATTGTGATTTGTGAACAACAATATAAGTAACTTTTGTTGAGTTCATATTATTGGTTAGTAAACGGATGGAATTACATGATCATTTGTGCTATGAGCATTTCATAACGTGACACAATTTGATTAATCATTTCAAAATATAATGCATGTAAAGCATAAGGAATTAACATCTGATTAGGTATCTGCCTTGCAATCTTTCCAAATGCTGGTTGGTGGGATGTCACCCACACTTATTTGTTCTGTGGGTTCTTGTTTTCACTATGTCTGCCTACTCTGAAACTGTCGACACCTTCCAAGATAGGAAGTTTTATGGCATTGGCTATATGAACTATGTCTTTTCTTCATTTTGGGGCAAATGCTTGATGTGTAGTTCATTTTACAGCAGAAAAAATCAGATATTCAAAAAAGAAAGAAAGAAAAAATGGCCTACAGTTCACAGGCTTTGCTGATTCAATTCATCAAAAATGAGTAGTGGATTGGTTTGAATTACCAATCAAGAAGACTTGCTCAACTACTCCTACTATCACATCATCAGAAAAATTCTATGTAGCTTCTCCGGAGGGAAAACTACAGTGGCCACGAATTTAAGCCAATAAGAAGTCAACACGTCCGAAACACGTGCCGACAACTTATTAACCTAAAATCGTAGGCTTTTTAGTAAGTAAAATTAAATTAAATTTTAAACTTTGAGTGACACCACATGTAATTCTTAAAACATTCATAAGAGTTTTTCCAATTTCGCGGAAGGAGGACAAATAAAGGGTCAATTAAAAACTTTAGTGACAACAAAATATAAAACAGGGTTAACAAAGAAGAAAACTTTACTGTTTATGTTAAATGCTCTGGTAAATGACCCGAAGGATAAAACAGGAAAAGTGAGTACAACTCGGACCAAACATCGAGGAAGGAATAAAGCTCCACACACACAGCTCTCTCTATCTATCCCGTTACAGTACACAATACCTGCAAATAATCTGTTATAGGGGTGAGCGTCGTCCTCGCTTGCTTACATATAGGCCCACCAATGATAGGTTTGAAAAACATAAAATCATATATATATATATACACGTATAGATTTTAGCTCTAAATAAAACTATTTCGAAAATCCCTGGCACACAAAATCATCATTTTATATCTTTCGGGAAAAACAGTGCAGTATGCTAAAATAGGGGTCAGAGCGCTCAATGAAAAATACAGCCTGCAGGGCTTCACAGATCTAGGCGGCTGAATCCCGGGTTTGTCTATACAGCAAACTTGGGCCAACTACATATTCGTCCGAAGATGAATAGTAGCGAGAGCGTCCATTTGCATCTAATACCCAACACATCACTGATAGTACACACCACACTTACGACTCGATTAACTCTATACGAGACAAACGTAAGCGAAAAAATAAAATAAACAGTTCATTTCCCCTCCAGAGGTTCACGGTTATCGACACCGTAGGAGTACTATATACTAGGTCTCGCCACTCTTAGGCCAAGCACCGGAAATCAGGACAACAGTACTACTTTTCGATCTGAATCATCACATAAAAATCATTTATGTCTAGCCTCGGGTTTTCTTGGCCCAATCATAAATCATTTATCATATAATATAAATAAAACTTTCTCGAGACATCGACCATGAGCATACAAAAATCATGCATTTTCACATATATGGAAAACCACTACCAAAGGGGGTTTAGCTTCCCTACCTGGACTTGTCGTTCCTTACGTAAGCTCCAAGCATCAAGGAAATGCCTCGGTGAACCGAGGTCACCGCGTAAGCTACTTCGTCCAACAAATTACTACAGAATTAGAGTAGCTTAGCAACCAAGAAACAATAACAGTCAACAAACCTCAGCATTCCTAGTTTGACCAGGAATGATCACATTGACTAAGTTGACCAACCGATTTCCTTTTTAACTTGGTTTTCCGGCTATCGACTTTTTGGTCATTTACAGGAAGTCTGACTTAACTTCTGAACTTTCCTTAACCATTTTAATCTGACGTTAGGGTGTCACATAATAATTCGTTGAATTACTATGGACACCCAACGTGTCACTTTAACCAATTCTTTAGTCTTGAGTCGATTTATCGATTTACGTGAAACACCAATTTTACTTAAAACGGTCAACTTGACATTTTCAGAATTCTAGTTATCATTTTTCTATAACAATTCAACACTTTTCCAATTTAAACAAACTGTGTCCAACTTCGTTGAACTTCAATTCTTTTCTAAACAATTTTTCTGAAAATGAAACTTTCCCAAAATAGAAACTCTCATTTAATGAAAACTTTACCAAAATAGAAAGTTTCCCAAATTAGTAGGTTTTCAAAAATAGAAAGTTTTCTAAAATGGAAAAGATTCCAATTACGGTTAGTTTTTGTTTTTAGTAAGTTTCATTTGAAACGTAGTTTTCCGACTACGACTCCTAAACTCAGTTAAACAGAAACACATTACACTTCTTAAAGAGTCGAAGACTACCTCTCGGCATTTCAGCCGATTTCACTGTCTCGTCGGAACCTTTGCCGGAATATCCTGCCGGATTCCGGTCAATTTGCCGTAATTTCGCCAGAGTTTTCCCGTTTCTTCGTCTCCAAGTTATCGACACATGCAATCAAACAATAACATATCAACAACCCAACAACTATTCAAACTTAAAACCAAATATCAGTAACACAGTAGCCCAAACACAGGAAATCTGTCACTCACCTCCAAATTCGAACTGCTGCTTCCTAAAACCTCGTCTCAGCCCTAGCCCATTGCTTCCAGCCTCATCAGAGCTCAAGGAACTCGTTTGAGCCTTGAAAACACTGTCGCCGGAGCAAAAACCCAAAACCTAGAAAAAGGAAAAACATAGTGAATTAGAGCCTTTTGATTTAGGGCTCGAATTGAACATCCAAGGCTATGAAGATGATGAAGAATGTGAGAGGAGAAGAACCATACCAGTTGGAGGTTGAGTCGCCGCCTGGAACTCTAGAATCCGGCCAACATAATCGCTCCTCCTCCTCGTCCGATCTCCCTCGATTGTGGATGAAAATGGAAACTAAGGGCTGGGCTTTGCAGAGGAAAGGAAGGGGATTTGAATGGTGGTGGTTCACCATCATGGGGCCGCCAGACGGTGATGGTTGCCGGTGAGACTGATCGAGCTCGGGAGAAGAGAGCGGGAGACGTTGACCGACTGGGGGGAGTTTTGACCGAGTCAAAACTCTCTTCCTATTTATAGGGGAATGAACGGCCCAGATATGATCTGGAAAAGATCCAACAGTCTAGATTTAATGAAAGGTAAAAAGAAAAACCGAAATGGTAAAAACTGTTTTTAACAGAAAGGTAATTAAAAGTTATCAGAAACTTCAAAAATTCGAAGAAAATTAACGGAAGCTCCGAAAAATATTCTAAAAATACGAGGAGACTCGTGTCGACACGTACTATGACATCGAGTCCTTGAATGAGGAATTTGAAGAACTTTGAAAAACTTGAAAATGAACGTGGTCGTTCACTCGTGAAGTTACTGAGCACGACTTAAACCTCAGTATCTTGTCATTAACCACGGTAAAAATGTGTAGGGTCTCACATTCTACCAATAATCAAATAAGGAAAAATGATCCAAAGAGAGAACAGAGATGTCCCGCTGAAGGAGAACAGACAAAATAGCAGTGTTGCCATTGAAAAACAATCTTGTCGCGTTAGTCATCGTTATTATCGAATAGATTTTGTCAAACCAGTAAACCCTTCTAAAACACAACTGTTTATAGTCGGCGCTAAAGGAAGTTTTCCACAGTCAAAACCAAAACATAATCAAGCTTGCTCTGACCCTCCTCCAAAAACCCATAATGATCAAGTGAACCATTACTTCTCCACTCTGTCACGACAACCTCTCGTCCTCTTAGAGAATAATACAATTTCTTATGCTAATACTTGACTTGATGCACTTGATAGTCAGCATTAGCCAATCATAGCCACCTAAACTATTTTGTATCAGTCATATTTTCCAAATCTTTATGGTTCATGCTAAAATTGGAGAATGTCTGTGATCAATTGGTGGTTATCAAAAGCAAAAGTAGCAAGATGTGGTCAATTTGAGATTCAGATGTTGTACCGGATCCTAAAATAATCATCTATACCATGCGATCTCGACGAAGAAGACGACGTCGGGACCGAGAGTGGATTAGAGTAGTGCGAGGAGCTCAGATGAGAGTGATAGTGCAACGAATGTTGGTGAATCAGAACTAACAGTTTCAAATACTTTTCTTCAGTTGTGGTAAGAACGTGAGATACCGTTTTAAAGTTTTTAAAACGTGAGACACTAAAGTTTTGTTTCTCTAAAAAGTCAGACACTATATAAATCATTTTTCTAGTAAGTTAATTATAATCCGGTGCCTATCACCCTATCATACAAATTATAAAATGAAAATGAGTTTCCCAACTTCATCAAGTTCAAAGCTTCCCAGACATTTTTGACCAAGTTCACTGCTGGCCGGGAAGTTATTAGTATTAATCTCATTATCTTGTCCTAAAGAAAAGTAAGCTAGCATGGTTACACACTTACACTGACCAAGTGATCCCTGATTTGGAGACTCATATTTATGCAAATCAGAAGCTTGTTACTTGTGAGAAAAGTTGAGTGGTATACAACATCAAACTGTGCCATTCTCAGTGAACTGAAATTTTTGGGTATATACAGCTCCATGTAATTAAAAAAAACCTACAAAGATGGGACTAAGACGTGGAAAATGAAAAATAACACAAACAGCTCCATCTTCATCGTCCCAAGTTGCCTCCCACACAGGTCTTGAAGATGATGAGGTCCCTCCAGAAGTATGAAACATTGATATGGAGAGCTTCTCATCTCAGAAATCATAATCTATGTCTGTCATGTTCTGGGATACAGATTGCTTGACCAGCTTTCCTTGCTCATCATACCGGTCAAGATTTTCACAAGGAGCAGGGAAGATTGTCCCAATTACACGACCTTGAACAAAGGCACACTGGAAAATATGCTTCTTTTTGTATGTAAGCCCCACTGACATATCTCGAAAAGTCACATTTCTTATCGGAATCTCTTCACTCCCATGGATACGGACAGGCACGCGAACTCCCTGCCCATGGATGCTTGTGAAGCTTATGTCCCTAATTACTGGAAAAGCCTTTGGATCGTAGCCATCATCAGGGTGCTCATTGTAGTCTGTCTTGATAACAATTCCAACTCGAACATTGTCAAACGTCAGATTTCTGTAGGTTATTTGACGCACATATCCACCTCTTCCAGGGGCGGTCTTGATCCGAACAGCACGCCTTGAGCCCCACACAAGCAGGTTTTCCACTGTGACATTTGAAACTCCACCAGACATCTCACTGCCTATTGATATGCCAGCGCTGTTGCATCAACCAAGGGTAACTTTCAGTTACTCTTTAATAGACAAAAAATGCTAGCAAATAACAAAGAAGGAAAGGAATAGCATTCTGACAATATCTGGGTACTAATAAGCTAAAATGTCATAAATGTTTGGCTGCATGCTAACATTCAACAAGATAAAGGCTCTCACTAGTTTAACACTATACTGGTCAAGATCAGGGAGCTGGTCTCCCCATTTTTCATATAGAAACTTGATAGGCTCGAAATTCTCCTCATGTTGTTCATCTCTTAGGCTTTCTCCTTTGTTTTTACTTCTTCTCTGACCTTTTTGGGTTGGCATGGCAATACATGCCTATGTTATTGGGAATAATGTTAAAAAACAAAATTAATGGAGCTAGAAGTCAAGCATGCCGACAAAGATAACAAGGATTTTCAAGGAGGCTGGTTTCTATTCACCATCTCCATTACCCTCCTGCACTAATACACCCCTCTCCAGTGCGAGACTCTCAAGGGTGGTCCAAGTTTAATTGCAAAAGGTGTGTAACATTAATGACAGGAACCCAGGATGCAACAAGCATGAAATGAAAGCCGGCCAAGTAAGATAGCAAGAAAAGCATAAGACTGACCTGACCATAGAGCGGACCACAAGGTTACGAATGAGTATATTTTTTGATGGACGTCCATAGGCAGTTCCATACTGATCCCAGCCACTCTTTATTGCAATTCCATCATCCCCCACACTTATGTAACAATCCTCAATCACCATATCCTCGCATGAATCTGCTTACCAAAAATCAAAGCTATTCAATACTTTAGAGATCTGACATACAAGAGAAAAGCAGACAAACACGAACACAAATAGCAACTTAGTATGAAGGTAGTGAATAGTTTCCTCCCTCAAGCAACCTTTTGACATCCAAGCAGTTAGAAACAAAAGAAAACATGGCCAGCCTTTTGAATCACCATGATCCCTCAAGCCCACAGGTGTGCCCCCTAATAATGGGATCATTTCTCAAAGTATTCTTTTCACACTAGCTGCGTTGTCACTTCTTGTCCTGTCTTTTGTTTGCCTATTATCTTCTTTAGTGGTCATGCAACTATATATTTATAAGCTCATCCAGTTGTATTGATAAAGTGACAACCCAAAATATATCCGTACCAGATACCATTACTGATTCAATCAAACCAAAAAGTAGGGGTGAACAAAAAATCATCCATAGTAGGACACACTTACCAGGATCTATTCCATCAGTATTTGGAGCTTCAAATATGGGAGCCAGAATTGTAACATTTCTAATTGTAATATTCTTGCAGTCATATGGATGAAGTGTCCAAAAGGGAGAATCTTGTAAAGTTATATTAGTGATTACAATGTCGCTTGACCACATAATCTGAACAAGCGGACCCCGCGTGTGATTGAGAAGCTTCTGGCGATACTTCTTCCACCATGTTTGACCCTGACCATTAATGGTACCATTATGCCCTGTTGATCAGTGAATACATAAGCATAATTAGCACAGGTGAGAAACTAAGCCCCTGGAACATAGACATGTTCACAACTTAGCCTCTGAGCAGAATAATATCTAGAAACTTTCAATATGCAAACCTATTTATATCTTGATTTACACAAATAAAGGTAGATTTCAAAACCAACCGCAACATGCACTTGGACAGCAAGATGCTATTGAAGTATTAGTGATAAACATGATTTCTAGCAATGAAGGTCTACAGCCTTAATGGGTGCAAACATTTAACAACTCAATGTAAAATGAATGCACCATCATTATGAACTGAATGTCAATATAGAAGGTATGTATTACCTGTTATAACAATGTCTTTAAGATTTTGACCATGAATCAAGCTTCCATACCGAGGCCCAGGGTGCTCTCTCCCATACCCATACGAAGGCAGTGGAGGCATCAAAGGCCAATAGTTCTCATCCTGCAATGCAAAAAGGAGAGAAAATGCAGCATCAGAGTGTGCACTGAAATTATAGTGTTTGTCCAAGATCTCATCCAGGTTGCTTAGTCATTCTTAAGGGGCCAAAGAATATTAGCAAGGTCACATAAAGATTCTTAAGGAGCCAAAGAATATTAGCAAGGTCATGTAAAGATTGTATAATGCAAACTTAATTGACGCACTATTCTGTATGAATCCATGAATGACACCATTATGTGTGTACTACTATAAAAATGCGTAGATATTCTCCCTAGTATATTACATCCTGAAAGATTTAAAAAATAACAGGAATTTGGGTGAAGGTCTGAAGGTGTAATAGCGTCTGGTTATTAGCATCTTATGGTATTCAAATGATCACCTGATCTACTGCTTAAGACTGATTCCCAGATATTGGGGCAGCAGGATAAGCAGGAATATCAGCCATATTTGAGTGCATAATGATAAGTTCTGTACTGCTTACTGCTAAAATGCACACATGCTGCGCTCATTGTACCCAAGGGATTTTTACAACAGTTACAGACAAGAACACAATATAGAACTAGAGGTTCCATAAGATCCAGCAAGCATTAATGCTTTTTTCAACCAATGCCAATTAACTCAGCAGGAGAAACTTTTCAAGGGCATCAGCTAAGTTTAGCTAGGAATAGGGTTACTAGTTGAGTTTAATTAGAATAAAGCTTGTAGCATAACTAACCTGCATATTAGTTTAAGATAAGTGTTACAGTCATATGGCCTTACCTAGCACAACCCTATTCTCAACACAAGAACCTAGAGTAGGAAATCAGAATGCATAACACAATCATAAGCATAATTTTGAATTAAACTATAGCAGTTTTCCAATGTCTTATTTCTAAGTTAAACAAAGGATGAAGATTTAAAGTCTATTATCATTTACTACCAGCAATTATCGTTCTTTTGTATGTCTTAATTCCATAAGAAAGTACATTCATAACATAACAGGTAACATTTCAATCAGTGTTGGGAGCTCAGCTCATTACACCAAGTTTCAATATGATCATCAAACCATAAGTCCTAAACAAGTGTTACCTCACCCTAGTATACACATTACAGAGCGAAATAAAGCCAACCGTAATCTACCTCCATTTCTTCTACTAAGCATCTACATACCAAATAGAAAGCAAAACTCCTACAAATCCAAATACGAAATGTCACGTATGCAACCAAAACCTTACATGATCCAATTCCCGATCCAATGAATTCACAACTAAAGACATTGCCATTCTTCATCTGACATATAACTACAAATAGGATCAATACTACCTTGCAACAACTTCCAAACCAAGCAAGGATTCACACTTCGAATAGCAACACAGATAAAACAGTACACAAAAACTTACCTGCAACCCAAGTATCTCAGCATCCTCAGCAAGAAACAGAGTCATATGACTAGTGAGATTAAACGGCGCCGTCAACCACCGTCCAGGGGGCACATTGAGCTGACCACCACCCTTCTTCCCCAGCTTGGAAATAGCCAACACAGCCCTCTCAAACGCCTCAGTATTCAAAGTAACGCCGTCACCAACCGCCCCAAACTCCGTCAAGTTAAATGCCACCGGCCTCATCCGCGGCATGGGCCTCGCCGGAACTCGCCGGAAAAACGAAAACCCATCTATAATGTTCCTCTGCCACAAGAAAACCGATGCAAACGCGGCGATCCAGAGAAGGGTGAAGAGGGTTTTGTGGGAGGATAGGAACGAAGGGAGCCACCGCTTCAGGTCGAGTCTGTGGTGGTGGAACCGCCCCAAGGGTGAGGGCTCCACCATGGTCAGTTTTGAATTGAACCCAATGTGTAAAGGTTTGATCTTTATGAGAATTGGGCTACTGGGTTGGGTTAATTTGATCTGGGAAATCGAATTGGTGGGTGTGTTTGAAATTTGATGACATGGGTTTTCTGGGAAAACAGAGGATCTATATGGGTTTGAAATGGGTAGCCAGAATTGGGTGAGATGTTAATGTTGGTGAGCAGAGTGTGGTGGATTACTGGAGTTTGAGTGTATTTCAAGGGAGGGGTTGTTAAGCTTGAGCAAAGAAGAAACTGAAAGTTTGGAACTTTGGGATTTTTGATTTTTTTTGGCAAAAATTTTGGGATTTTTGATTGGGGGTCAGTGTGATGCAAGTGATTGTTCAACAGGAGGTGGCATGGAAATTCCATGCTGCTTTATGTGGGATCATGACACGTGTTGTAGAAAACCAAAGCTAATTGTGATGACCCGGGCCTAGTCAGGCGCGGGAGCGCCGTACGGGATGAAATAAGACGAAACAACGACAACCGTTTGATTTTTAATGAATTGATCCAACAGACATGATTAAACAGACATGATCAATTCATTAAACATCAGATGACTATCGTTGTTTCGTCCTGCACGCGCCTGAACAATCCTGTGATGACCAGGCTACTTTTTGATTAAAAATCGCGGTATCCTAAAAGCATCTTAGGTCTAGCACTAATCTGTTTGGGTGGAACATCCAACATGACATTGCACCTCCTCTTCTGGCCACTTTTGACATTGTCGTTATTCAAATTTAGATTTGGGAGCACATCTAACTAGATAAGAACCACTAGACTATGTCAAGTTTTATTAGTTGGTTACTGAATCTTATGTGAAACAGATCGAGAGTACAATCCTGATTCTCTCTCAACTTCTCCTTCACTATTCTAAGCATAAGCAAGAAAACAAGTAGGAAGTCTCTTTTGCTGCATAGTGAAGTTAAATTCAATTTGCAGGGTTCCAATATTAATAGGATGATGGCTATTATGTCACTTTGAGAAAGAAATGGATGAGCTACACTACCTAACATATTGTCAAGCTTGGTTGATCAGATGACTTAATGTAGAATTGAATATTTACCTTCAAATTGGGTCCATTTGGTTAACAATGATGAGTTTTAAGTCAACATTAAGAACTAGGTTGGTTAAGCATCAAAGTCTCAACTTTCAAACTAGCAATTGTTAAGGAATAAGAACACAAAAAACCTATCTGGCTATTTCCTAGGTAACTTTTTCCTTGACTATTGGATTGACCCAGGAATCTCTAGTAAAGGAAATGAAAACTGGTGAACAAGGGCAGTGTTTCTGTGTATTAGTGACCCCTGCTCTTCTACACCAATTAAGGATAATTCTAATCAATCGTAATCTCTTTGATTGATTGGAAAATCATTTGTTCTATGTCTATATTCATTAGTGTGCATAATTGTAGCTAGTTTCCTACAATATCCATACTGTAATCTGTATATATGCAGACTGTGTAAAACCATTTCAATTCAAGGGAATTCAGTTTCTACATGGTATCAGATTAGCTGTCGATCCATACCTGTGTTCTAATCTCTTCTTCTTTAGTTTTCTCCATCTTCTTTGTCCTCCCATGGCTTCCTCCTCCTCCTCTATAAGCCAAAATACTTCTTCTTTTTCCAAACTCACTGAAACAAACTATTTGGTTTGGGTCGTTCCGATCCAATCTTACCGGAAAAGTATAAAACTCTGGGGCTATGTCAGTGGCTCAATTCCTGAACCATCTCCCAACCTTACTGTTCCGGCCAGTGGTCACACACCGGCCTCCACCAAACCCAATCAGGACCATGAAGCCTGGTACATCGAAGACCAGAGGATTGTGAGCATCCTCACCACCTCTCTTACTGAATCGGTTGCTCAACTTTGTCTTGGTTGCAGCACCTCCAAACAAATATGGGATTGTCTTGCCAATTTTTTAACTCAGAAATCAGTTGCTAGTGCCACAAGCCTAAAGCTTCAATTGTACGAACTTCAGAAATGAAATCAAACGGTGGATGCCTACCTTCAACATGCCAAATCCATTGCTGACGCCCTTGCCTCCATTAACCAGCCCGTTTCCGATAGTGATCTGGTAATTGATACTCTTCATAGTCTTGGTCCAGATTATTTGATGCTTCGTAATTGTGAGACCCCGAAATTTTAATTTAATTTTCCGACACACTTAGGGTTTAATTTCGATTACTTTTCAGTACGTCGTCAATTTCGTCTAACGTTTTTACGTTAAGACACACGTCGCCACATGCGTGAAAGTATTTACGGAATATTTTCCGGCACTTCACGTACTTTTCGTACAACTTTTACGTTTAAATTCGATGTTTGGTGATTTGAAATGAATTTTCGAAAATGGATTTGGTTTTGAAATTATTTTGGGAATTGGGATTGAATCGTGGCCGTTGATTCGATCGACGAATCGTGGCCACTCGTTTATCTTTAAAAACCCTATCTCTTTCTCTCTTTTTCTCCATCTTTCCTTCTCCACTTTCCGCTTCGGTGCCCTTTCTATTTCTCCACTTTCCTCTTTTTTCTGCTTTCCTTATCGAGAGCAACAGCTCCCTTTCTCTCTCTCCTTTCTCTTCGATCCAGCAGCCACCCAGCTCCTCCACCGGCCGCTCGTCGTGCCTCACCGCCACTCCCATCCGCTTCGCCTCGCCCCGGCGACCTCAACCGGACCACCAGCGACGCCAGCGCCGCCCAGCCGAGGAGAGAAGAACCAGAAACACTGTGTAACACAGATCGAGGCTCATCAGCACTTTTGACGAGCTAGGAAGCTCCCAGGCGCCACCAGGAGCTGCCCAGGAGCAAGGAGGAGGAAGGAGGAGGCCAGCGGAGCTCCGCCGGAGGAGATTCGCCGGAAAACACAGTGGAGGCAGTGAGAGGTATAAAACTCGATCTTTCTCCATGTTTGAAGCCTTGTTGGGTAGCTTAGGTTGTTTAGAAGGTGTTAGGACTGATCAGAAGGCTTGATTTGGCCGGAAAACCGGCCAAATCCGGCGGCACAGTGGATCGGAGACCGGCACGGTAAAAACTCTGGTTTTTACCGTGTCAGTTTTACTTTTACCATTTACCCAGGGGTAGAGTTACCAATCTGCCCCTGACTGTTTGAAATAATTACAGTTACTGTTTTACTGTTTACTTTTACTGTTTATTTATACTGTTTTACTATTACAGTTTTACTTTTACTGTTTACTTTGACCGGTTGACTTTGATCGGTTGACTATTTGACTTTTGACCGTTGACTTTGACCGGTTGACTTTTTGACCGTTGACTTTTTGACCGTTGACCGTTGACTTTGCTGTTGACTGTTGACTGTTACTATTCCAAAGTTGACTTTTAACTTATACCGTAGAACACCTATTTTACGTTTTCGAACACTACGATTAAACGTTTTAAAGACTTTTAGCTTATAAACGTGGCAAAACGACGTAAGTACTGAATAAGAAATAATCCCGACTTCTCGCTGGTTCGAGAAACGGAGTGTCAAACAAGTCAAACCCTAATGTCAGAAAGATAAACAAAGAGTGTTTATCAAGTCTTAGTCGTAGATAGTAGATCCTCGAATTACTTATACCTGACTATCACTGTTGTCTCACCCACAGACTCAGGAGCTCGTCTACGCAGGCTTCAGGAGGACCAGGAGTTGGAGCGCAGCCAGCTGTACCATCATACCAGGTAGTAGGGGGAGCACGCCCAATGGGTGAGCCGAAACCCTCTTGGGTCGGCGGCTCTTTCACTTTATATTTATTAAATACTGATGTATTGTTTTAAGCTTGACCACATGCTTCTTATAGCACTTGGTGTGTGTGTGTGTGTGTGTGTGAGTTTTGGATCGAAAAGTAGTACCGTCGTCCTGATTTCCGGTGCTTGGCCTGAGAGCGACGGGACCTAGTATTCTAGCACTCCTGCGGTGTCGATGACCGTAAACCTCCGGAGGGGCTATGCCCTGTTTATTTTATTCATTTATCCCGCTTACGCTCGTCTCGTACAGAGTAAAACGTGACGTAAGTGTGGCCTGCTATTTGTTGGGCGTTAGCTGGAAATGGACGCTCTCGCTATTCTGCGCACTCGAGCGCTTAGATAGTTGGCCCCGGTTTGCAGTGAAGACAAACCCGGGATTTCGGCCGCTCAGATCCAGAGAGTTCTTTCATATGTGGTCACATGTTTTACCGAGCTTTGTGTGCGTGGCGTGCATTTACATTTCCACATGCTCTTTCGTACTTACGAGTACCTACATATACATATTTACGAAATGTTTTCTCATGGGTTTTAAACCCCGACTTGGATGGCTTTGGCCCCATTTGGGTTAGCGAGGACGAGTTGCTCACCTCTACATCTTTTCAGGTCTACAACACCCATCACTAGAGGAGCTGGACTAGATCGCGGAGCGTCGACGGTTATCGTGCACTTCCGACTTCGAGGACTCCCATTCTGGTGTGGTTTCCATGTTTCTTGATTTCCGTATTCTGATGTTGTATTCTGTTGGATACTTTGAGACACTTTTCCGGCTCATTGTTTCGAGACTTTTTCATGTACTATTTCTATCTCGGGTATTTTTCCATTATCTTCCGCTTGTAAAACATTCGTATGCTACTCTGTGTATTTGTCATTCCGTATTTGACATTCATATTATTATTCATGTGTTGTATGTTTCATTCATAGCCTTGTGGTTTCGGTCCGGAGGGTCATCAATACGTCGAAAGACGTATTGATTACTCGCTATGCTCCGAGAGGTTATACTCATTAGCAACATTATCAACCCTTTAGAGGTTACCCTCACTCCAATCCATGGGCTCAGCAACAAATGCATCCCTTTTCTCCCTAACAAAGCCTGCTTGGACCTCCTCCTAGGCAACAGTGGTGTCCCAATTGCCTGACTTCGCAATATGGGCCAAATTAATGTCCACATCGCTTTCCAGGACCCACTTCAATTCGTCCCTTTGCTGGAGCCCATTTTGCACAACTTGATGATCCATTTTGGTATCCTGACACGGGAGCCACTCACCACATGATATCAATGTCAGTTCACAATCCTCAACAACCTGGCAGTCCTTACAATGTTTTTATGGGTAACAGTGACTCTATACCTGTATCTCACACTCGTACACTCCCATTATCCTTGGGAGATTCAAAATTCACTCTCAATAATGTTTTCCAAATCCCTTCAATTCGTAAAAACTTTATTTATGTAGCTAAATTTACCAAGGATAATCTTGTTTATTTTCTATTTGCTCCTAATTTCTATCAAATATATTGCTTACGTTCTGGTCGTTTATTGTTTTAGGACCCCTGTAAAGATGGCATTTATCCTCTTCCAGTTTCTGGTTTACCTTCTAGTGCTCCTCAGACTTTGTTTTCCTTGTCGTCCTCTCTTTGGCATTATCGTCTTGGTCACCCTTCGTCGTCAACCATGTCTCATCTTGCGTCTTCTATTGGCTCCAAGTCTTCCTTTAAGTCCTGTAATAAATGTGCACTTAGTAAGTCGCACAAATTACCATTTCCCTTAAATAAAGAGTATGCCTCCACCCTTTTTGAAATAATATATAGCGATGTTTGGATGTCTCCAATTACTTCTGTCAGTGGTTTTAAATATTATGTCATTTTTACAGATGAGTATTTTCGTTATAGTTGGCTTTATCCCATGCGAAAGAAAAATGAAGTCACACATTTCCAAAATCTTGTGGCACTTATTCAAAACCTTTTTCATGGGTCTATCCAATGCCTTCAAAGTGACAATGGTACTGAGTATGTCAATAAACCATTTTCTTATTACTGCTCCACTAAAAGTATCCAACAACGCTTTTCTTGCCCTCACACTCCCGAACACTGGTCTCGCAGAGCGTAATTATCGTCAAGTTGTCACTACTATTCGTTCTCTTCTTCTCACCTCGTATGCTCCTCAGGAGCTTTGGGTTGAGGCTGCTCTTACTGCTATTTATTTGATTAACCTACTCCCTACATCAACTCTACAATGGGACACGCCTTATTTTCGCCTTCATAATCGTCAGTCCTCATACTCTAATCTTCGTGTTTTTAGTTGTTTCTGTTTTCCTCATCTAGGTCCTTACATGTCCAACAAGTTTTCTTCTCGTAGTGTTGAATGTGTCTTTATTGGTTACAGTCCAAATCATAAGGGTTACAAATGTCTAGATCCTTCCACTGGTCGACTCTACGTCTCGCGTCATATTTTATTTAACGAAACAACTTTTCCTTTTAAACATTTGCAGGTTTCTTCCCCATCGGGTTTGGAGTTCACTGAATTCACCCAAGTAATCACATCACCCACCACCACTACACAAACCCAAAACCCAAGCCCACTATCTGATCCACATCCACACCCACCCTTTTGTCAAATATCAGATCCCCAATGTGCTAATCAATCTCAAACAACACCACAAAACATGACCATCTCTTCCCCAATCCCTCACCTGCTCTCTTCCTCCACCGAACCGGGCCCCACCACTGCATCAAACCCTCACCCACCTCCAGACTGCTACCTCGCACCGGCATCCGCTCCAGCCCCGACGTCCTCCCCCGCACCGGCGTCTATTCCTTCTCCATTCGCACCACCTATCCACCACACCTATCACCGTCGTCCTTGCCCGATCCCACCACCACCACCACCACCACCTGTACCACTGCTCCCAACTGTACATACATATCATCACCGTCACCAACCATCACTTGCACATCCTTCACTGTTGCCATCTTCAAACCCACCACCACCTCTATCTATGGCTGCACCCACTTCCGATGCGGCTCTGCCTCTCTATGGCTCATTCTCCAATTGATGTATCCCCACCTCCTTCTATGATGACTAGATCACGGGTCGGTATTTCCAAACCAAAACTCCGTTCCGATGGTACAGTAAGGTATCCGGTCCCTCGAGCTCTTCTCTCGGTTATTAGTAATACAGGACCAACTTGATATTCTCAAGCTTCATAATCCAAGGAATGGCGAGATGCCATGGCGGAAGAGATAAATGCTCTCTTAAAGAACAGAACATGGACACTGGTTCCGCCTTCTCCTACTTAGAACTCTGTTGGCTGTTAGTGGGTTTTTCGCATTAAGTATCATCTGGATGGTTCAGTTGACCGGTATAATGCCAGGCTTGTTGCAAAAGGGTTCCATCAGAGACCAGGTATAGATTATCATGATACGCTCAGTCCGGTTATCAAACCAGCCACCATCCGCACAGTTCTTACTCTTGCTGTGTCAAAAGGTTGGCCCCTCCGTCAGCTCGATGTCAAAAACGCATTTCTTTAAGGTGTCCTTCATGAAGATGTCTATATGCAACAACCCCCTAGCTTTGTCGACCCCGAGCATCCGTCATATGTGTGCAAACTTGAGAAGTCTCTTTACAGACTGAAGCAGACGCCAAGAGCATGGTTCCATTGTATCAGCACGTTCCTGTTATCAGCTGGCTTTCATCAAAGTAAGGTAGACCACTCACTTTTTATTTTACATCATGAGACACACCCTATTTCTACTTTTCTATGTAGACGATATTGTAGTAACTGGCAGTCATGAACGAATTGTTGAAAGTTTCATTCAAGCTCTTGGTTGAGGTTTTGATATAAAAGATTTGGGTCCCCTACACTACTTTCTTGGATTGCAGGTATCTAGATCATTTACTGGTTTGCACATTGACCAGCTCAAATATGCTCATGACATCCTCAAGAAGTACAACCTTCTTCTCGGTCAGCATATGACCACTCCCCTGGCAACCAAACCTCCCTTTACTGCAACCGATGGAGACCTTGACAATCCAACCATATTTCGTGAACTGGTTGGATCACTACAGTATTTGACAATTACACGTCCAGATATCTCTTTTGCAGTCAACCAAACCACGCACCACTCACTTGATAGCTGCTAAGCGCATACTTCGTTATGTCAAAGATACTCTGGACCATGGGCTTCTGTTTCAACCACAACATCATCATGTTATCCTTTCTGCCTACTCTGATTTTGATTGGGCCGGATGCCTGGATTCCCGACGTTCCACCACTGGATATCTCGTCTATCTTGGTTCCAATTTGATCTCATGGTGCTCTAAGAACAACCAACAGTCGCTCATTCAAGTGCAGAAGCTGAGTATCGCTCCCTTGCTCATGTCTCCGCTGAAACTACCTGGTTAGGATATCTCCTATATGAGCTTGGTGTGCATATAACTCTTCCAATTTTGCTACACTGTGACAATCTCAGCGCTACTTAGCTTCTAACCCGGTATTTCGTGCCTGAACCAAGCATATCGAACTTGACTATCACTTTGTTCAGGAGAAGGTCGCTCTTGGCAGTCACCGTGTTTGCTACATCCCCTCCATTGATTAACCAGCTGACCTTCTCACAAAGCTTCTTCACAACAGACGCCATACTGCTCTCTGTCTCAAACTTGTCCGCCCACGGCTGTCCAGTTTGCGGGGAAGGGGTATTAGTGAGCCCTGATCTTCTGCACCAATTAAGGATAATTCTAATCAATCGTAATCTCTTTGATTGATTGGAGAATCATCTGTTCTATGTCTATATTCATTAGTGTGCATAATTGTAGCTAGTTTCCTACAATATTTATATTGTAATCTGTATATATGCAGACTGTGTAAAACCATTTCAATTCAAGGGAATTCAGTTTCTACACTGTAGTTAAAGAATCCCTTTCCAGTTGCTGTGAAAATGTTACTTTGGACTCACATATATATATGATATAGGAGGTCTCATGATATAGACCTCAGAATGCTGAGTTACAAGGACAGGAGCTCATATCCAGACCACATGGCGAGTTGTCATTGGTTCTTATTCTTCCTTCTGTTCCATTCAAGTTATTATGGAGGATTATCCATCTTGATAGGACTAAGCGTAGCAACAGTGTCACACAGTCTGGAAGTCTTTAACAAAGGCTCAAAGGTATCAACTATGGCCTTGGCCATTGCCTCGTCTGCACTCTCAAGCTTCCCAACCAGGTAACTCTCAACCTTCAACAAATATTCCACAACATTAGTACTTCTCTGGTTCTGCATTATAATACACACTTTTGCAGATGCATAGTCTTCTGTATATTTGTTGTTAATGCCCCAAAATTTCTGGTTGACATACAGGGAAGTGCCTTGGAAATTTTCCCCAGGATTAAGAGTTACAACATGTATGCTAGGAAGAAATAGTACACGTGTTGGAGCAAGCAAGGGGGTATCAAGTGTTTGTGAACCACTCCCTCCAGATAGACCATTGTGGTTTCCTGGTAGTTCACCTCCTGAGTGGCTTAATGGCAGGTAGTGATTTCTACCACTCTCTTAATTTCAGAACACCGTCTTCTACTTAATTTAGCTTATAAATGGGAGATTTATTTGATTTATTCTTTGTTGATTGTAGCCTTTATTTGATTTATTCTTTGTTGATTGTAGCCTTCCTGGTGATTTTGGCTTCGACCCCCTTGGATTAGGTATGTTAGGCAATCCAATAAGCTAGACAATGCAATTTGACATGAACTACAAGTATGCACTTACATTTCAAAGTTGGTTAATTAGAGAAAGGCAGAATTGCAATTCTCTACTCTCTCAATGTTTCCTCAGCCAAAATGTGACTACAATGTGTAACTAGCGGTAGGTCTTGTTTGAGTTAGTTCATTCTGTCCTCAGTGCATGCCCTTAATATTTTCGAATCTAGCTTGCATCATAAAATAATCAAGACACCTTGATGAAGCAGGATAGCATAAACAATAGAATATGCACTTCTTTTCCATGTACAAAACAAGTTCATGATAGTTTGGTGTTGAATCACTCCTCACTGTGACAATATCTACAGGGTCTGATCCAGAGTTACTAAAATGGTTTGCACAAGCTGAGCTAATGCATGGCAGATGGGCAATGCTTGCAGTAGCAGGAATTCTGATCCCAGAGTGGGCTGAAAGACTAGGCTTCCTAGAGAACTTCTCATGGTTTGAGGCAGGTGAAAGAGAATACTTTGCAGACCCAACAACCTTGTTTGTGGTGCAATTAGCACTAATGGGATGGGTAGAAGGTAGAAGATGGGCAGATATGCTCAATCCTGGGAGTGTTTCCATTGAGCCTAAATTGCCTCATAAGAAAATCCCCAAGGCAGATGTCGGGTATCCGGGCGGGTTATTTTTTGACCCATTAATGTGGGGAAGAGGGTCTCCTGAGCCTGTGATGGTGTTGAGAACAAAGGAGATCAAGAATGGACGTCTTGCAATGTTGGCCTTTGCAGGGTTCTTGTTCCAAGCCCTTTACACAGGGAAAGACCCTGTTGAGAATTTGATGGATCATATTGCAGATCCTGGTCACGTTAACATATTTTCGGTAATAATGCATTGTAGTTTGTTGACTTCATTTTCATGTTTTGAATCACTCAAACCAGAAAAGTTTACTAAAGTTTCATTTGTATGCAGGCTTTCACTTCACAATACTAGCTTGGACTTTAAGGATACTACTGATCATGCATGCATGAAGGCTTGTTGCAACACCAGATAGCTATTTGTTCTCTGATATAACTTACAAGATCGAAGCAATTGTACATGCCAAGATGCCACCTCTGTAATGATTTTTCTATAGCTTTGATGGAAGATAAAAGAAATTGGGGGTTACACTTGTGTTGATGTTGTTGCCGTGTTTTTTAGTTGCTGAGAAGTGATGAAACTCAGATACGTCATTAGGTTGTGCAAAGGTTGATGAATTTGATTAGGTCGAATATGTTATACTTAAACCCAACCTAAAACATGGCTTGACAATTGATATTCTGTGGAAGTTACCACAACTAAAGTAGATATTGTAACAAACTCGACAGCTAGTTTTCTTTTCGCAACGAAAATAGTATGATTGAAGAATGCATATCATTGTGTTTACAGAATAGTACGGGTACTAAAAATCAGATGCACAGATATAGAATGTTGGGACTCCTGAAATGTAGGAAAATCCAGAGGTCCTCCCTCTCTTGCTCTCATTAATCCCACACAGCCTCTTCACCTCTGTCCCCTCCCCTATTCTTAGTGTCTCTCATGTAAAATCCGGTTAGGTTCCATCTCACCATTCCCACATTTCTCAAAGCCACACAACTTACACACCCACACCCCCCAAAATGACAAACTCTCTTCCTCCTCCAAATCCCCACTCCCAATTTCATGATCATCAACAAAACAACACCACTCGTTCACCAACACCTTCTCCTCCTCCTCTCTTCCTCCTCCTCCGACGTCCAGCAACAGCGGCTCTCATTGTAGTCCCATCTCGGCAATGGTCGCTGTTTGCTGCCGCTTCCTCTGCCTCCTCTTTTTCTTCCTCTCCCTTCGCCTCTCGGTTTCCTTGTCCGAACAGGAAGCCTTGCACCAGTTCAAAAAATCCCTCACCAACACTACTGCCTTGGACGACAGCTGGCTCCCCCCTCCCAACTCCACGTCCCCATGCCAACCCCAATGGACCGGCGTCAAATGCGGCGGCGGAAACGGCACTACCGTCACCAAACTTCTTCTCACGGACATGGGACTTTCCGGAACAATCGATGTCGAAGCCTTGACCCAACTCAAGGGCCTCCGATCTCTTTACCTTGACGACAATAACTTCGCCGGGAACATCCCAGGGTTCAACAAACTCGTGTCTTTGAGGTCGGTATCGCTCGCCGACAACAAATTTTCCGGCAATATCCCCGCCGATTTCTTCTCCAAAATGAACCGGTTAAAGTTCCTCCACCTTTCCAACAACAATTTCTCCGGCCAAATCCCGAAGTCCCTTACAAGGCTGAATAGCCTGAATCAGCTTTATCTCGACAACAACCAATTCTCCGGAGATATCCCAGACTCGCTGGCCGAGTTGAAGAATCTAGAAAAGCTTCATCTCCAGAACAACACCCTCTCCGGAGAAATCCCTTACTTTCAAGCTAGTCTAAAAGACCTAGACTTGTCTAACAACAAGCTTGTGGGTGAAATCCCTGATCCAATGGCCACTAGATATAGTGCAGATAAATTTGATGGAAATGAAGGACTTTGCGGCGACCCACTCCCAAAGCAATGTCCTAAGGAGTGGCCGCCTCCATCTGAGGAGCCACCTTCACCAAAGGAGGCGAAGAAGACCCGCGTCGCGGAAATAGTGGTCGGCGTGATTGCTGGCATGTCAGTTTTGATGTTTATACTGCTGGTGATCAGATACAGGAAGAAGGACAAAGAGTTTAGCGTTCTTGGGAAAGAAAACATGAACAACGAGGATCATGTACCTCATACGGAGGTAGTCGAAGTTCATGTGCCGAGCTCTAATAGCAGGAGTGTTGGTAACAGTGCTACTAGTACTACTACTGCGCCGGCTGCGATGGCGAGGACGGCTAGTGTCAGGAAAGGTTCTGGGGAGTCGAAGAAGGGTCAGCAGGGAGTGAAGAATAGCGGAAATAATGAGTTGTTGATGGTGAGTGACCTGAGAGGCCCGTTCGGGTTGACGGATTTGATGAAAGCCGCGGCGGAGGTTTTGGGGAATGGAGGATTGGGGTCAGCTTACAAGGCTGTGATGGGGAATGGGTTGTCTGTGGTGGTCAAGAGGATGAGGGAGATGAATAGATTGGGGAGAGAAGGGTTTGATGCTGAGATGAGAAGGTTTGGGAGATTAAGGCACAGGAATATCTTGACTCCCTTGGCGTACCATTATAGGAGAGAAGAGAAGCTTTTGATTTCAGACTACATTCCTAGAGGCAGCTTGTTGTATGTTTTGCATGGTAAGGGATTTTTCATACCTCATTTTGGTTGCTTCTAGCCAGATCCGGAAAATGCTTGTATCTAACATTTCATGTTGTATGTTTTTCATGCTAAAGGAATTTTTTATACTTCATTTTGGGTACTCCTAGCCAGAGTAGGAAAATGCCAGTCTAACATTTCATATCAAGGAGGTTTGGACATATTGAACAAGACTTATGATTGTGTGACGATTTCAGGTGATCGAGGAACTTCTCATTCAGAGCTGACATGGGCAACACGTTTGAAGATTATCCAAGGAGTTGCACGAGGGATGGAGTTTCTGCATACTGAATTTGCAGCCTATGATTTGCCCCATGGAAATCTCAAGTCCAGCAATATTCTTCTACTAGACGATTATGAGCCAGTTCTGAATGACTATGTTTTACATCCACTAGTCAATCCTAACAATGCTGCACAATCACTGTTTGCTTTCAAGACGCCAGAGTACCTAGAGTCGCAGGAAATATCTCCAAAATCTGATGTGTATTGTCTCGGAATAGTCGTTCTTGAAATCCTTACCGGAAAGTTCCCGTCTCAGTATCTAAGCAACGGCAAAGGCGGGATTGATGTTGTTCAATGGGTGCAGTCAGCAACGGCCGAGCAGAGAGAGCAAGAGCTGCTAGACCCAGAAATTGAAAGCAACACAGAATCAGTGAAGAAGCAGATGCTGCAGCTTCTGAAAATCGGAGCTGATTGCACCGAGAGTAAACCTGATCAAAGACCTGATATAAAGGACGCCATTCAAAGGATACTCGAGGTAAGAGTCTGATGAGACGCATTTGTACCAAGGTGACACAAAAATACTGATTATTTTTCAGGTGAGAAGTTCAAAGGGCAGAGGTGCAAAATGGAGTGGAGAGTGAAAAATACTAAATAAAGTGAGAGGCTTGCTTGCAAGTATAGGTGAGAAAGAGAAGGATAGGACAGTGTTGGGTGGAGCTGGGGAAAGCAAAATGGATTTAGTCAAAATACTGAATAAATTGACCTTTCTAATACAGGAAGAGGTTTTTGATCTAATTCCTGATGAGAGCGACACCCTTTTGTTTTTTAGTTAAACAATATATAGGGTTATTAAGTTCATAATAATTTTCTTCTCTAGGGTTTACTAACAGACATTCAATGTACATACATGGACAATGACATACATACATGTATAACATGACTTCTTTAATCAATGTCTTTTCATCTGTTTTACAAGATCTTCCAACTTCAGTGGCCTAGCTAGAAGGAGCTTCAATACTGAGAGGATCAGATCAAGTATAATAGAAATGGTAAATTAATGTGTTTTTGGACTTCACAAACCATAAAGAACGATTTAGAACAAAACCGAACTAGCGAAATAAGAGCAAGAGTTACCTACTTCAACCAAAAAGTCATTAAGAAATTACCTGCAGAAAGGTTAATTTTTAGTTTTTACCAAATCAAATAGCTGACGGGAATTCTAAGGCTACTAGGAAAACAATATATAGGAAAAAGCCGAAAAACAGAAAACCTAAGAAACACATCTTCATACCCAAGGCTTAAAAACTCGCTACGCGATCCCATGACGGGAAGGAAGGACCTAGACAAGCTGAGCAGCCTTGTTTTAGTAAAAAGGTGACAAGTAACAAATAACTAACCAGCACTTGTATTCAATGACCAAATTAAACCTTCCCCTTTGGTTTGAATTTTGGAGTGCCTTCATCACCTAGCCAAAGCAGAATATCCTCATAATCAACTAACGTACCACAATCCTTTACACCCCATCCCCAACATGCTTCTCTCCTCCTCCTTCATGATCAAACCTCAACAATGCTTCTTCCTTGCAACGCTGTCTCCAATACGAGTTCACCACTTCCACCAAAGCAGCCTCACTCTCCTCCATAACCAAGAACCATGCATCGCACATATTATTCCAAGACGGGTTAGGGAAACACTCCATCTTGAAGTTAAACAACTTGGTCCACGAATCTGGCACCCCATATTCTGTCATAACCCAGAAATCAAATACTGTCATCGATTCTATCATACTCGGAGTACCGCAACAAACACAGGCATACTCCATAAACCCCAACGTAATAAACAAAATTATCTGGTTCAAAAACAGGCACACTCATTGTCCTGAACTCCTCCTTCTCCAAATCAAAAACCAGAATCTCCATCACATCAATCTTGTCCACCCAATGCAGTGCCTCGTTCAAAACAGTCCCGAAAGTCCCCTCAAAATTAACGCAGCCGACGTCGTCGCCGGGGTTTCAACCGTTTTTCCAGAGAAAAAATCACCACATCGCTCTTTGCGGGTTAATCGCCACGACGACTTTGTAGTCGTCGGTGGCCGGCAAATAGCCAACGCCGTCAAAGAGTAGACTGTGTGGCCATTCGTCGATCGGGAAACCTGGGCCCGGAAATTGCTTTAAAAATCCGGTTGCCGGGTTTAAAACACAGAGGTTCTCAGCATCGTCCACGATAAAAACCAAGCCGTTGGATGAACCAAGAGGCCATATCAATGTTTTCGGCAAGTTCAATTCTAGAGCGGCGGACGAGGACTGCGCGTGTCGCAAGTCTAAGACTTCGAGCTTATAAGTTGGTGACGGCCAGTACCCTGTGCGGGTGACGATGAGGAGTGTGGCGGTGCTCACGAGAAAGACTAAGTTAGGATCTGGCGAAGTTGGGGTCGGATAATATGAGGGAACGCCAGTGTTTCGAAACGGAGGTGAATCGGATTAAGGTTTTTATGGGGAGCCTTGGTAAGAAGTTGTCACTAAAATTACTAGTAGAGTAAGTCTCATGTGACGACTTGTTTTCAACACATAAGAGGATATTTCGTCGCATAAGATCTTAAAAGATGAAAAATTTGTCGCATAAACTTCGTCGTATTATTTTCGTTTCATTAAATATATGCGATGAAACAATAAATTTTCGTTGCATCAGTTCCTTCAAACTTATGTGACAAATTTTTTTTCGTAGCATGGACTTATGTGATGACAAATATTTCGTCGCTTAAGAGTTTTTAGTAAATAAAAAATTGTTATAATTAAAATTAATTTTTATTTTTGTTATAATTTAAATTAAAAAAAATTATGATTTTTTGTTTTTTATCTTGCCTGATCGAGGTGGTGGTAGTGGCGGAGGAGGTGGTGGTACGGTGGTTGTGGTGGCGGGAGAAGAAGAAGGTGGTGGTGGTGGCGGAAGAAGAAGAAGAAGAAGAAGAAGAAGTGGAGGTGGTGGTGAAGAAGGGGGTGGGGAAAATTTTGGCAGAATGATTCAAAATTTAAATTTTTTGCCAGAACTGATACGACAAAATGAACAAATTTCGTCGCATCAGTCAGGGGGTTGGGGAAAATTTTGATAAAAAAATTCAAAACTGATGCGACGGAATATTCAAAATTTTGTCGCATGAGTGTAAACTGATGCGACGAAATTTTAAATATTTCTTCGTATGAGTCAAACTGATGCGATGAAATTTAAAATAATTCGTAGCATGATTATGAACTTATACGAAGAAATAAAAACATTCGTCGCATGAATCAGCACAATGCGACAAAATGTGTTTCAACAAATCAGTTTAGAATCATGCTACGAAATTTATTTTTGTCACGTAAGCCTTTTTCCTCTACTAGTGCATCTTTGAGTACCTCTGTTTCCGCCATCTCTAGTCTTCAGATTGATTAGGGTTGCGTGTTAAAATTGAGTGATCCGGCATCTCTACTTAGATTTGCTTATATTTGTTTGGATGATTTAAAACCATTAAATTAAATAAAGATGATATGAAGATGACATCATGAGGCAACATTGTACTTAATTCAATGGTTTTAAATCATCAAAGAAAAATCCAAGCAACAAAAATTTAAGCAGAGAAGTCAATTTCTAAAAGTGAAACCCAACACTTGATTAGTTTCAGAAATACGCAGGTCGTAACGAATTGCATACGTCTCTTACTTTTCCTTCAACTGGTCGTGAAAGGAGAGATAAAACCGCCAATTCTTTGTTAAAATTATCTTTTCACCTAGATAGAACTAAGGACATGTTTACTAACCTGTAATCAATGTTCTAAAAAATCCCGCCTAGACCGATTAATCCTCCGCCTAGGCACTAGACAGTGTTTTACCGTTTTGATTGAAACCGATTAATCTTTTTCATACAACCGATTAATCCCCGCCTAAAAGCGATTAATCAATTAATCGCCCGACTAGCACGGTTGTCCGCTCGACTAGCGCCTAGCGTTTTTTAGAACATTGCCTGGAATATATGGAATTGAGAGTGACGGAATTGATTCCGAAATGAGTAAATTCTAGCGTTTACTAACATATCAAGGTATTATAATGAGTGTAGGTCTCACTTGCTTGTCATGAATCGATTTCTTATAAACCCTCACTTTTGATACCCATCTCTCCCCTTGGTGTGGAATCAACTTTTTCTCCTAAAAATGTCCTCACATAATTATAATATTTCTAACTTATCCAACCATTTTTTCCCCTATTTATTTATTTATTTATTAAACTTTTTTTTATTAATAACTCACCCACCCTACATATGTAGGTGTGAAGTTTGAACTCGTGACTTTAAAATTGTTAGTTAAACATCGTAACTAGCCAAGTCATGATATATGTCTTTAAGCGGTGTTTGTAGTTGTGTTATTTGTGATTGTTAGAATCTAGGGTTTCGCCGTGTTCATTATCTTGAAGGATTATATATGATTCTGTTTCCTAATCTGTTTTTAATACTTTATATCCGCACAGGTGGTGTCTCCTTGCGCAACACGAAATATATAGGTTAAGCTTTGAACCCATGTAGATGTAGGGTTTTGGGATAAAACAACATCTCCAATAATTTCTCTAATTAATCTATTACAATTTACAAGAAGCTTGGCATAAGTTAAAGCTTTTTGCTACGTACAACCCCAAATAATGGCTTATTTTAAAGATTTCACAATATTGTCAAATTCTTCTTGAAAATTATAGAGCTAACTAGTTTGTTGCAAATGTATAAAAGAATTTGATTTCTTCAAATTCTAGAATTATGGAGAATATATTATAGAGAATTTATTTAAAGCAAAACAACTAATTTTTGAAGAAGTTGGAGTTGCTCTAAAAATTTAACATGTTAATATTCATTCAAATTCCGAAAATATCATGTGATTTCAAACAATATCTCAAAATTTCGGGAAAT
Source organism: Comarum palustre (assembly GCA_951800085.1). Taxonomy (NCBI): domain Eukaryota; kingdom Viridiplantae; phylum Streptophyta; class Magnoliopsida; order Rosales; family Rosaceae; genus Comarum; species Comarum palustre. The sequence goes on along the minus strand of OX637588.1, from coordinate 4,331,626 downwards.
ATTGATAATATCATATGAGGATCAATTGGAATGAAAAAAATATATCGTCATGTGAAAAAATGGAAATTTTCGACGAAATTTCGAGGAAAGTATCGAAATTTAAGACCTTGATTACAAGAAGCTTGGCATAAGTTGAAGTTTTTTGCTACAACCCCAAATAATGGCTTATTTTAAAGATTTCATAATCATTCTCAAATTCTTCTTGAAAATTATAGAGCTAACTAGTTTGTTGCAAATATATAAAAAATTTGATTACTTCAAATTCTAGACTTATGGAGAATATATTATAGAGAATTTATTTAAAGCAAAACAACTAATTTTTGAAGAAGTTGGAGTATGTTGCTCTAAAAATTTAACGTGTTACAGGTTGTCAAAAATTAAACATAACAAAACTGCAAAATTTATTACACGTGCGTATGATCGGTTGTATGTTATCGGAAATGAAACCTAACAAAACCACGCTAGATTGGGAGTGGGAGTATGTGACCATTAGGCAGTGGCTGAGGGAGTAAGGGACACAATGGGTCTCGTGACCCACTCATCGTCCAAGTTTTGGTAGAACATTGTCTCACTAGTACCTTACTGTTGAAATCACAAAAATAATTAATATATATATGATAAATAAGAGTGAGAAAAGAGTTACTCTGTGAGTTAATACCATGTTAAGTTGCATTTATTTTTTTATTTTCTTCTAAATTTGGTTGTTTTCCTTTATTAGTTGTTGTTAGAAAATTTAAATGATTATGTTTCAACTTTAATTATTATTATTATTATAGCTATTTTCATTTCTCATTCAATTTAACAATATATTTTTTTAATCATAAAACATAAATTTTTCACTTAATTTTCTTACGCTTTTTAGTAATAAAATTTGATGTCAAATTACAAAAACTTTTAAGAAAAAATATTTCAAACATCTATATATATTGATTTTACTAGTTGCGACGGTATGTGTAGAAAGATTATTTATGCTGTGAACATTGTGAAAACTCAATTATGCAGTTGAATATGACAATTTTATGAATAATTGTTTGATTTCATATATTGAGAATTTGTAATAATATAGTCGATGAGACTATTATGTAACGATGTGAACTCTTTTCAAAAACAATTATCATTAAGATATATATAAATTACATTTAAATTATTAATAAAATTATTTATTATTATTATCATTATTATCGTGTCCACCCGTTTGAAATTTTTGACTGTCACTGCCATTAAGTGCATTGTTGGGAGTTGGTCTGAGTGGTGTGGTGATCGATCACCACCATACCTAGTTGATTAAAGTTGTTGACATGAACTAGTCTAATTATAGGGTATGAGACAGGAGGCTATCATATTTAATAAAACAGGAGGCCATCATATTTAATAAAAATTTTCGGTTAAAATTAAATAAATAAATAATTTTATTAAAATTTATTTGGTTAAAGTTAAATAAATAAAAAATAAAAATAATAACTATAGCTAACGAATTTTAATAAAATATGTCGGCTAAAGTTAAATAAATAAAATATATTAAATAAATTACTATAGCCGACGAATTTTAATAAAATTTCGTCGGCTAATGTCCAAAAATTCGTCGCCTAAAATCCACATTTTAAGCGACGAAAAATTTATTCGTCAGCTAAATAAATGACTTTGGCCGACGATGAACAGTAATTTCATCGGCTAAAGTCTTGGCCGACAGTTTTTTCCCATCGACTTCTTAGCCGACGAAATTTTTTACTTCGCCGACGAAAACATTTCGTTGGCTAAAATAGTTGTGCCGGTAATGACTGCCATTAAGTGCATTGTTGGGAGTTGGTTTGAGTACTAGTACTTGCCCCCATTCGTAGTTGTTAGGAGGTGTGGTGATCGATCATCACCATATCTAGTTAGCCTACAATTAAAATAGCAACTCATTTGTGTGTGTTTGTGTATGATTCTTTTCTCATCGTTTAAATGAATTGAGTAATACAGTAATTAGACTCTTTAATCGAGCTTAATATAAAGTAAAAGATGTATTAGAAATGTCCTTATATACTTACTAGTTTTATATCCGGCACTATGTATGTGTTAATGTAATGTTCTTTATTTTATTTTTCAGTTTTTATTTTCATTTTGCATGTTTAACCGATTACTCTAATATCTCCTTTTTTTCTTCTTAAATCTCTCTCATTTTTACTCCTTAAAAAAGATTGGAATTTAAAAAACAAAAATCCTTATTGAGTTGTCAATTCTACTCATGGTTTGTTAAAATTCTTAAATTTAAACTAACTTGAACTTTTAATGAATTAAAGACATTATAAGTAGTTCAAAAATTTAATTTTTAACAAAATCAAACAAACCTTCTGGCTTTATTAATAAAGATATATACACCAAGCTTATCTAACTGTAGCAAACTTACCTTTCTCGAGTATTGTTGATTTAATACTTTACCTACAAAATGATGTAATATGTCTATATATAAAGAGAAGCCCTCTTTTTGCCCTTCTTATGTTTACTTTTTACAGGTAACAGTTAAATGACAGTTTTGTCTTTCTTTCTTTACGTTTTTACAAACAAACCCATCAATAATTAAATGGACATTTTTACCATCATTTTCAATATAATTACATTTCTGTCATTACTTTTGTTTTTAATTATTATTTTTTATTTTTTTAAAAAAATTGAATTGCATGAAAAAAAGACATTTTTAATAACAATAATATTAATGATAATGATAATATTCATGATGTTAATATTAATGATACTAATAATATTCATAATACTAATATTAATGACGGTTTTGCTCCTTTTTTGCATTTTTACAAACCAATTTTGATATTTATTGATAACTTACTACATATAATTTTAAAATTTTCGTTGTTAATTATTGTTCAGCTTTCTTCCAAAATGAAATTTACATTGTTGTCAACTTCACATAATTGATCAAATAGCAAAAATTACACAATAATTGAATCAAATAGCAAAAAATTAGACAATAACTAATCAAACCGACGAAAACCGTACTTCTAATTCAGGTACTCAGCCAAATAGATCAATGTTAAGAGTTTTTTTTTCTTCTGGCACTGTTTATATGTGGAACCTAATATTTCTCCTTTACCGGGTTACAATTCAAGAAATAACACCAAGTATGGTCAATTATTAAATATGCATCGTTTATTATGCTTGAACTACTGTTTACAGGGCCAAAGGCCAGTCAGACTGGAGAAGCCACTCTGGGTCCTTTGTCAGGGCCCAGTTCATTGTAAGTTTGAGGCAAAGCAAGGGAGTTCATTCCCACATTGGAAAAAGACAAAGTGCAGCCTTTAATGCTACTATAAATACCGGTGAGGACCTCCCGGTAAGGGGACGGACAATACCTTAACTACTCTTGAGTTTTCTGCTTATCTGACAGTGTCTGACTTAAGCATCGGAGTGGCTTCCCTCGGTAAACCCGGGGACGCCCTTTGACGTGTTTGTTCTTTACACAGGAAAACTCGGGAGTACAAGGAAGTTCGCTATTTCTGGAACCGTGCAACCCGTTAAAGGGGCCACGAGCATCCCCGGAAACAATTGGTGCTCTCGTTGAGAGTTGAACTCAAGGCCTCCCAAACACGTATTTCGAAGAACGATGGAAATGGCAGGAGAACAAGATCCAACTGGAAGGCTTAATTTCTCAGGGGATGATAACCCAAGGACCTCCGGGACCCAGTTTGGCCAAACAGATTTAGCAGCAGCGTTCGAGCTCTTGAAAAAGGACTTTCTCGCTCAAAAGGAGCAATCTACTCGAGAACATGCTGAGTTGATAACGGTAAGGGAGCAGTTAGCGACTATCCAGGCCGAGCATGGGCTTCTTCAAGCAACCTTAACTCAAAGAGCGAATGCCATGGGGGCGTCAGCCAGACTTGCTGATATCATCACCCCAGAAGGGAATCCTCCGGGTTGTGGAAACCCGCGAACTTTTGACGGTGCATACATACCACCCGCTATTCTCCCAACCACTGCCCACCCTAACCCAAATCCACAAATGATCCATCTCTCCAATCCTTTGTTTAATCAATATCTTACAGGACCTCCTCCACCCCCAGAGCCGTTGTTAAATCAACCCCTTCCCCCAGCAGATGCCCAGACCCAGCTGCTGTTACAGTTGACACAAACTGTGACCCAACTTGAGCAGCGGCTAAACTCGGGAACGGGACCACAACAATATCAACCCTTTATTACCCGTGCGAGCCCATTCTCCGCACGGGTTCAAGCAGACAAAAAGCCACCAGAAGCAAAGCCATTTAAGATTAAGAGATATGCCGGAATGGGGTGCCCGTATGCACACCTTGAGTTGTTCCAGTCTCAGTTAGATTCAACCCGGTTCACAGACGCCCAAGCATGCCATGCTTTCCAGGAAACACTCAGTGAGGAGGCGTTGAGTTGGTTCCTCAAGTTACCGGCTTTGTCAATAGAGACCTATGGTCAGTTGACACAGAGGTTCCTGTCCCGGTTTATCCTGCTGTCAAGTGCCAATCGAAGCACCACTTCGTTATTCAAAGTCCAACAAAGGGATGATGAAAGCTTGAAAATTTTTGTAACCCGTTGGCTGTCCACGACTTCCAAGTGTGGGCACCTGGACGAGTCAGTAGCATCAGAGGCGTTCTTACAGGCGCTCAAACCAACCCGCTTTGTGGTAGAGCTCAGGAAGCAGCGGTTCAGGTGCTACGACGATCTAATTAATGAAGTAACTCGGCAAGCTCAAGCCGAGTACGACACCTTCGGGGAACGCCGGACGAACACCGGGTTCACAAGCCAGCGAGCTGATGGATGGAAAAAGGAAGGGCAGCATAAGAGTGGCCAGGGATACTACGGCAAAAGTTCAAACAGACCAAGGGAGAAACCAAGAGAGGCTCCATACCTTCGTCATCCAACCCGAGAGGAAAAGAACACTTACATCCCTCGATATGAAGTGTTAACCAACTTGACTGCCTCCTATGAAGAAATTTGGAACCGCCATAGGAATGAAGTTCCCCCGGCTCCAAAAAGAAAGTTTCCCAAAAGGACAGGGCCGGACAACGGGCAACATTGTGCCTATCACAACGAGTCTGGCCACACGACCGACCGGTGCTTTTCTCTTCGGAACGCCATTGAGTACATGATCCAGAACGGCAAACTACAGCAGTATAAATCACCCGCCACAGGTGTCAACCTCATTGAAGTATATGGGGAGATAATGACAATTCACGGGGGTGGCACCCAAGGGGTGTCCGGTCACCGGGCCAAAAGACTCTGCCCAAGAGGCCCGGAGTTTGAGATAATGCAGCTTCGTCAAGAATGCCGCAAGGAGCTGGTTCCTTGGGATACCGTGTCATTTTCTCAGTCTGAAGACACGCTGAAAGTGCATCACAATGATCCTTTCATAATCACTCTTCAGATTGACCACTGGAGAACTCGGAGGGTTCTAATAGACACGGGAGCCGCTGTCAGCGTCATGTTCAGCAGTTGCTATAAGGGGTTTAAACGAGGACGAGATAAGCTCTATAGGAACCACGAGCCATTGATCAGTTTTTCAGGAGAGACGACTCAACCGTTGGGGTCTGATCAACTAACGGTTACAGTTGGAACCGGCCACCAGTCCACAAGAATTGTAGTTCCCTTCATAATTGTGGACTGTCCATCCTCCTACAATGCCATACTCGGGAGAGATGCACTCTGGGGCCTACAAAGTTTTATAGCGGGTCACATGCTGCTTATGAAAGTGCCTACACCCGGGGGTTGGGTTACAATTCGCGGAGACCAAGAAGCCGCTGTCAGATGCAACGCGATAGCAACTCAGTCCCAGCACGAGATGTTTTCGGCCGGTTTTTCCTTGTCTCCATTTGACAAACCCGATGACCCCAGGGATGACCCGGATTCTTTGCCCATCAGCAAGACGGCACAAAAGAAGAGCCAGAAGTATCCTGCCAAGTTCCCCCGGCCAGCCCCAATTGAAGCAACAGAATGGATTCATATTTCAGAAGAATACCCGGAGAGGAAGATTTGCATTGGCACAGGCCTTGACCCCGAGGTCAGAAACCGAATGGTTGAGCTGCTAACCCGGAAACAGAAGGTGTTCGCATGGTCATATGCAGACATGCCCGGGATTTCTCCAGACGTTATGACACATTCCCTCAATATTATCCCGGGTGTTAAACCGGTAAGACAGAAGCGTCGTGCATTTTGCGCAGAGAAGTACAAGGCCATTCAAGCAGAAGTTAAACGTCTTAAAGACATCGGGTTCATTGGAGATGCAACATACCCGGATTGGTTGGCCAATGTGGTGATGGTCAAGAAGGCAAACGGAAAGTGGAGGATGTGCGTCGACTACACAGATCTGAATAAGGCTTGCCCGAAGGATAGTTTTCCCCTTCCAAAGATTGATCAACTGGTGGATTCAACCGCGGGCCACCCCCAGTTGAGCTTTATAGATGCATACTCGGGATTTAACCAAGTTCCGATGAATCCCGCGGATCAACAGCACACATCTTTTACAACAGACAAGGGGATGTATTATTACAGAGTGATGCCTTTTGGACTCCGGAATGCAGGAGCCACGTTCCAGCGCCTCGTAGTGGGCATGTTTGCAAACCAACTCGGGGATACTATGGAGGTTTATATAGACGATATGCTGGTCAAAAGCCGGGAAACAAGCAAACACCCGGATGACTTGGAGACCGTCATCGACATTGCCTTGAGCAAGGGGATGAGGTTAAACCCGGAGAAGTGTGTGTTCGGTGTTTCAGGAGGAAAGTTTCTCGGGTTCATGGTCAGCGCTCGGGGAATTGAGGCAAACCCCGACAAAATTCAAGCCGTCCTGGCCATGCAACCGCCGAAAACCAGGAATGAAGTTCAGCAACTTACTGGCAGGCTGGTAGCCTTATCCCGGTTTATATCCAGGTTAACAGATAAATGTGCCCCCTTCTTCAAAATTCTCAAGAGTCAACACCGCGAACGGATTATATGGCAGGAAGAGCACAATCAAGCTTTTGAAAAGTTGAAGGAATACTTGGCGTCAGTCCCTTCTTTATCCAGACCAAACCCTGGGGATATACTCTATCTGTACCTGGCGGTGTCTCAAACAGCTGTCAGTTGTGCCTTGATAAGAAAGCCAGACTCTGAAGAACTGCCGGTCTACTATACTGGGAAAGGATTCAATGATCCTGAAACTCGTTATCCAGATATTGAAAAACTGGCCCTGGCCTTGGTTGTAGCAGCAAGGAAGTTAAGACCCTATTTTCAAGCACATTCCATCCATGTACTCACCAACCAACCGCTACGGCAGGTTCTGCAAAACCCGGCAACTTCGGGCAGACTGGTCAAATGGGCAATTGAGTTGGGGGAGCATGATTTGCACTTTAAACCGCGAACGGCAATCAAAGGGCAAGCAGCAGCAGACTTCATTGCCGAGTTAATCCCAGCAGATTCAACATTTGCTGAAACTCTTTCTACACAAGCTGAACCGGAGAGTTGGCAAATATTTGTAGATGGATCAGTCAATCAGAGACAATGTGGAGCAGGCATTACGTTGGTAGACCCGGAGGGTAATATGTTTGACTATGCCTTACGCTTTAACTTCAAAGCATCAAACAACACGGCTGAGTACGAAGCTCTAATCAAAGGGCTCCAACTCGCTAAAGATATGGGCGCCCGGCATCTCCGCATACTAAGTGATTCACAGCTGGTAGTGCAGCAGGTTAACGGCGGATTTCAGGCAAAGGAAGCACATCTTTCGTCCTATCAAAAGTTAGCGGCTTTCTTGCTGGAGAAATTTGATAGCTTTGAGGTTACTCAGATACCGAGGCAGCAGAATGAGAGAGCAGATACCCTGGTTAGGATTGCAACAGGGGACGATTCCAATACCGAGTTCAAAAGCTTACTGGTCGAGACATTGGAGAAACCAAGCATCTCACTCTCCTTCTCTGAGATTTTCGCGGTAGAGGCAAACCCGCCACCGTCTTGGATGGATGAGTTCATCAACTTCATCCAACATGGAACCCTACCTGAGGACCCGGTAGCGGCCAAACGACTACGGGTTCGAGCGGCTCGGTATAGTATCCATGATGGGAAACTGTACAGACGAGGACAAACTTTTCCTGATTTGAAGTGTATTACACCCGAGGAAGGAGACCGGGTTTTGCAGTCGCTTCATAGCGGGGTATGTGGAAATCACTTTGGAGCCCGTAACCTGGCTTTCAAAACCCTAAGAATGGGATATTACTGGCCTTCTTTGGAACACGATGCCAGAATTGTCGTAGATTCCTGTCTTCAATGTCACCGATTTGCAAGCTTTCCACGTGCACCATCAGTCCCACTATCAGTAATAATTTCTCCATATCCATTTTGCATGTGGGGGATCAATTTCATCGGACCGCTACCCACAGCTCCGGGACAGCTCAAACATGCCATTGCCTCAGTGGACTATAATTCCAAGTGGATAGAAGCTCAACCCCTGGCACGGATCACGACCGCAAATGTTAAGAAATTCCTTTGGAACAATGTCTTTTGCCGGTTTGGAATCCCGGAGACGTTTATCACAGATAACGGGACGCAGTTTGACAACGATGAGTTCCGGGAATTCTTACACTCTAATGGGACAAAGGTCCTATATGCCTCCCCTGCACACCCGCAGACTAATGGACAAACTGAAGCCGTTAACAAGCTCATCAAGCAAGTTCTGAAGAAGAAGCTGGAGGACGCAAAGGGTTTATGGGCTGAGAAACTTCCAGAGGTTTTGTGGGCACTAAGGACAACTCCAACAGAAGCCAATGGGGAGAGCCCATTTCTTATGACTTTTGGATCTGAAGCAGTGATCCCGGTAGAGATGGAAGTCCCGAGTGACCGGGTACAACTGTTTGACAGGGAAACCAACGATGAAGGCATCCGCCTTAACATGGACCTCCTGGAGGAACGCCGGGAGCGTGCACATCTCCGAAATATCAACAAGAAGCAAAAGGTGGCTAAACACTACAATTCCCGGGTTATCAACCGCCCACTCAAACTCGGGGATTGGGTAATGAAGGAGGTTATCCCTAAGCCAACGGGGTTTAAAGCTCCATGGGAGGGTCCATATGAAATCGTTGAAGTCGTGGGCCCGGCAACGTTTTACATCCGGGGTACAGATGGAGTTACGCTTCCGCGACCATGGAACGCCCAACATCTGCATCTCTTCCCCAAATAGGTACCGAGTTATCTATGAATGTCCAATTTTATTGTTTATGATGTTGTATATAAAGCCTTTCAGGCCCACAATGCATGAATTACCCTACCGGGTTATGTTTTATTAAAAAGTTTGTTGAAGTGAATGCAGCCTTTAGCGGCCCTACTTGTATGCCTTAATCGCCAAGCTCCGATAATCTCCGATAATCTCCATGACATGAAATATTGCAAGCCTTTCACGGCCTTATTTCATGGTCAAAACTCGCCAAGCTCCGATAATCTCCGATAATCTCCATGACATGAAATATTGCAAGCCTTTCACGGCCTTATTTCATGGTCAAAACTCGCCAAGCTCCGATAATCTCCGATAATCTCCATGACATGAAATATTGCAAGCCTTTCACGGCCTTATTTCATGGTCAAAACTCGCCAAGCTCCGATAATCTCCGATAATCTCCATGACATGAAATATTGCAAGCCTTTCACGGCCTTATTTCATGGTCAAAACTCGCCAAGCTCCGATAATCTCCGATAATCTCCATGACATGAAATATTGCAAGCCTTTCACGGCCTTATTTCATGATCAAAACTCGGCAAGCTCCGATGGATCTCTAATAATCTCTGGTAATCTCCATAACTTGAAATATTGCAAGCCTATCACGGCCTTGTTTCAGTCTTTGAAAGTCTTAACGAACCCATACAGCCCTAGCGGCATTATTTTTACTTACATGCTAAACCGGCATTATATGTGTAAATTATCACACTTGCATATTTTGCATCAGATTACCGTGTTGTTTGGCAAAGACGCCCTTGGAAGTCCTAACGGACCCGTAAAGCCTTACTGCCCCTACTTTCACTTTATAATGTTAATATGCCAACCCGGCACTACGTGTGAAGTTGTCAACACTTGCATCGGGTTGAAAGTCCTTATGAACCCGTAAAGCCCTAGCGGGACTATTTTTATTTCCCACAAACCGGCATTATATGTGTGAATTTTATCAACACTTGCAGGTTATGCATCGGGTTGGAATTCCTAACGGATCCATAAAGCCCTAGACCTTTAAAGCCTTAGCGACACTATCTTTATTCACACAGAAAACCGGCGTTATATGTACATTTTTGTACTTATCAGGTTACCGTGTTTTGGCACAGGAAGGATTGCGAGAAGGAAAAATTTTATTACTTCAAAAATATCGATTACAAAAAAGTAGCAAACCGCTATAGGTAGACTAATCTTATAGAAATGAAAAATATCCTAAGGCTCCGTTGACGACCCCCTACCCCGGCCAATGCTAGAACCGCCACGACCTCCCCGGGGCTGTATGATGAACTGACCCCTACGCAGAGGTGGCCGATTCCTAGGACCACCCACAATCCCACCACGGGAAGCACCTCTCCCGGCTGCTGAAGAACGAACTGGGGGACTCCGAGCCGGGTTCGCAGGAGCCCTAGGGTTCGCAGCCACGGCAGGAGTCGACCGGGAGGTGCCTGCAGCCTCGTCGGGTCTAACATGACCTTGATGACCGTCATAACCCGCCTTGTCCAGCCAGCCTTGGCGAATACCAGCGCTAACTATTTCGGCACGAGCCTCGGCCCTGGCCGACCGCAGCTTCAGGTCAAACTCTGCGCTCGCCAGAAACTCGGAGACCGCTAAGTCCTTGGCCCGGGAAACTGCCTGGAGCAAGTCTCCTTTTTGTTGCTCCAGGGAGGTGACCTGTTGCTGCAGCCCCTGGTTTTGCTCGGTCAGCTGGGCTATCGCGGCGTCTTGAGCACACCGGTCCTCCCGGTGACCTTCGATAACATTCTCCAGTTCAGAGTTCTTGGCCACCAGGTCTGCTATGTGTTCTTCCGCCTCGGCCAACTTCGCACTCGACGCGATCGCTGATGCGCTTGCGAATTCCCGGACCCGAGCCAGGTTTTCTTCGCTTGCCGTCACCTGGTCCCGGGCGGCCCGGAGATCATCCCTGAGGACTCTCTCTCGCTCGGGGATGCCTTCGGCTATGAGCCGGTCAGTCGCCAAGTACGACAACCTGACAGCCTACACAAATAAAACAACGGGTTAGTACAAGGAACCAAAAACAAAAAGATAACGAGTTACAGCAGAAGACTAACTTACCCGCATCAGCTTCTCCTGCGCCCTCCGGGCTACAGTCAACGGGTCCTCGTGCTCCAGGACATAGGAGTCAGCGGCGCAATTCTTCAAATCCGCTACCATCCTTTGGATGGCCGCGTCCGCCATTCCTGCACTCGCCAACTCCTCCATTATCTCAGTAGTGTCCCGCTGCTGCTTTCTCTCCCTCCTCTCCTTCCTCTCCTTCCTTCTCTTCCTCCTTTCGGACCTCCCCGAGCTGGATGCCTCCCGGGTACGCTTGCGAGAAGGCACGGGCTCCACTTCAAGAACCTCGTCACTCCCCTCACTCCCCTCCGGGTTCTCACTAGCTATTTCCCTTTCCAACCCTCCGACCTCTTCACCCCCTTCGTCATCCTCCTCGGTAAATTCCTCCTCGCCCGGGAACACAGACGAGGGAACCGCGCTCATCACCGGTTCTTCAGTCTCATCGGCAAACGGTTCTGCAAATACCGGGTTGTCGTCCGCCTCCGAGGGACTCCCTTCAACCTCCTCTCCTTCTGGGTAGACTTCCGGCCCGAGAATCTCAGCCAAGTACGCGGGAACCTCGTTGTAGTAGGAGACGTCAACGTGGAACTGCCGAGTTTCCCCTTGCTCGGCGTCTGGGCGCAGAAAAGCCGCCTTCGATGTCAGGTCGATATCGTACGCCAGCCCCTCCGTGCCTTGCGCCCGGATCCCGGCCCATACAGCCTTGTCCTCGAACCCGTCGTATATTCCCGGGTTCTTTCGCTTCGTGAACTCCATCGGGAGAAGAGCTGCAACAAAAGATCTAACCTGTTAGACCGGGGCATGTAAACAAAAATTGTAAAGGAAACGAGACAAACCTGGAAGCTCCATCAATCGGCAACGGCTGTACACATACAGCCTGCAAAGCCGGTACGAGCTCCGGTCATCTTGACCTCTGAAGGCCCATAGCATCCTCCGGATCCTCTTCTCCATCACCGGCTCCAGAGGAATGTCGGGAACATCTGCAACACGTACAATATAATAATAACCCGGGAAAGATAAAGGAAAGAAAAATCCGGAAAGAAAGGACTTACTCATCAGTGGCTGGAAGTCACCCGGTACTTGAAACGCGTGTCCCGGGTCTTGAAAGTTTCTTATCAAGAAACTCTTTTCCCTCCAGGTCCGGCTCACAGAGGTAGGCAGGTCCTCCACGATCTTCTTGAAGACCCCTTTGGACTTCAGTTGGATGGTCCCACTGAAACCCGCCTTCCGGGAGTACTCGGCCCGGTACATGGCGTGTAACTCGTGGTAACTCGGCATCTGCTGCTTCAACACTTTGTACATCACGCACAATCCCAGCAGCTGCCTCCACATATTCGGGCCAACTTGCCCGATGGCGAAGTTGCTCGCAGCCAGGAGATACTGCACCTCCACCTTTAGCGGGAGTGACAGACCACAACGTAGCTGGTACTCGTGGCATAGCGTCCACCCATCCCCGGGAGCGAAGAACTGATCCTCGGGTTCTAAAGTCCGAATTTCAACAGACTCGGGAATCTTCCAGTTGCTCCTTAGCTCCACAATCTCCTCCGCGGTCAGCGAGTACCCGGGAGGGTCAAGAGCGGTACCATCAGTGAAGGTAACTGAGGCAAACTCGGGGACGTGAGCATCCATTGCGGGGTTTGTCATCTGCAAAACAAGAAACACGGGGACATCGTCAAAACCCCAGATAAACCCGGCGACCACAACGATGAACGCACACACTAACGCAGCAACCCAGTTTGGATCCCAGAAAACAGTACACAATATCGACCCAAAACATTCAAAAACATCGTCACAGAGAACAGTACCTTACTTGTAAGGGTTTCAAAGGATTTGGATGTCGATTTGCGTTTGGAAATCCAACAAGCACAGCGACAACAGAGGACGAGAGCAAAGGCACGAAAAAGTTTTCGATTTCGAAGGTACGACAAAACTGTCACCCTCAACCCCTATTTATACTGTTAAGAGACGTACACTGAAGCGACGTTTGAGAGACGTACACAGAAAGGACATTTCGGTTTTTCGAGAAAATCGACACGTGTCGCGCATGCCGCGTCCCAAAACCGAAAAACTTTTCGTTTTCCTCCACTTCAAACCGAAAACTTTTCATATTCCCCCACTACAATACGGAGATGTCATTTTCAGTTCCCATAGTCAACGTGTCTGCGGGGCACCCTTGCGTACGGACTTGGGGGACTGGGTACACCGGGTCTGGATGATACCCTTGTAACCCGGTAAAGAAATGGTTTCAAGTCCCCACCCAAGCGTACCCCTTGACTGAGGACTTGGGGGACTTGTTTATATGTGGAACCTAATATTTCTCCTTTACCGGGTTACAATTCAAGAAATAACACCAAGTATGGTCAATTATTAAATATGCATCGTTTATTATGCTTGAACTACTGTTTACAGGGCCAAAGGCCAGTCAGACTGGAGAAGCCACTCTGGGTCCTTTGTCAGGGCCCAGTTCATTGTAAGTTTGAGGCAAAGCAAGGGAGTTCATTCCCACATTGGAAAAAGACAAAGTGCAGCCTTTAATGCTACTATAAATACCGGTGAGGACCTCCCGGTAAGGGGACGGACAATACCTTAACTACTCTTGAGTTTTCTGCTTATCTGACAGTGTCTGACTTAAGCATCGGAGTGGCTTCCCTCGGTAAACCCGGGGACGCCCTTTGACGTGTTTGTTCTTTACACAGGAAAACTCGGGAGTACAAGGAAGTTCGCTATTTCTGGAACCGTGCAACCCGTTAAAGGGGCCACGAGCATCCCCGGAAACAGGCACTATTAAGTATTATCATATTAAGGTGAAAATATATCAATCGTGAGTCATTTTAAAAAGAAAAAAAATCAAATTAACCGCGTCTGGAATGCACCATTGCTAGTTTATTGAAAGCATTGCTTCACTTGTATTTCAAAAGAGCCAGCCAGCTAGCATAGTGTCTTGATTGAGACTTTGCCCAATAGCTTCTATATTATTGTCATCCCTCTTGCTTGAAGCATTCAAAGTTTGATGAGAGCAAGTCCTTATGGATTCATGGTGGAGCAAGCATGGTTGTTTGCCCCGAAAGATTCCTGCCATTACTTAAGCACGGTTGGTTTTTGGTCTCATGAAGAATCTGATGTGAAACATATATTTGCACATAATGGTAATTAACAGGCTAATATTTGTTTGACATCGAGTTTCTTCATCAGATCAAAAACCAGGCTCTAGTAGTTGGCAGGAGTCTTTCCGTAGCAACTACCATGTTTTTCCCACTCGTGAATCCAGAAGGGCTTACTCTGATCGAGCTTTCAATTCTCCAAGTCTGACCAATGCTCAAATCAAAAGGAAAAGTCTTCGTTGATAACATTTTTTTATAGCTATGAGTTTGTGACTCATTAGTCGTAACAAATCGAACCACGATGTCGTCAAGAATTGGCGTTTGTACGACATGCCGTGTGTTGAATGAAACACAGAAACAGACTAGTTTTCAGGGCTTTTCAGTCACCAAACACACTAGGAGATCTTTGGAACCAGACAAAGCAGCAGATCACAAGACACATGGGAACTCCCACTGCCGCCCAGATTGTTGAGAAACTGAAACTGAATCCACACCCAGAAGAAGGTGGTTTCTTCTCTGAAACATTCAGAGACACTTCTATTGTCCTACCTTTGTGTCAGCTCCCACCAGACTGTGAGTGATGACGATCCTTCTCACTCATCTGACTTCAATTTTTCTGATCTGACTTTGTAACCTTCTTGTTTATCATAACTGGGTTTACATTTGGATCTTGAATTTTGTATGCTGCATTTGTTGAATGGAATTGGATTTTCATGTGGGGATGCAAAGAATCAAACTTTGTACACAATTTAATTTTATTGGATCTGAAATGTGTAGGACTGAAGGGTTATTATGCCAATAATAGATTGATGGACATGAATTCTGATAGAATTAGAAGACGAGTTTGTCAGCTTGGGATTGCTTTGCTTTTGTTAGTCTGTTTCCTTTTCTTTTGCTTGGCTTCTTGCATTAAGTTTGGTGTTCAATTTAGTAATAGAAATGTGGTTTAATTTGCAGACAAGGTTGAGCGCCCTGTGAGTACAGCTATTTACTTCTTTCTGCCATCTGGAAATGTTTCCCTCCTTCATCGCATACCGTGTGCAGAGACATGGCATTTCTACCTGGGAGAACCCCTTACGGTATTCTCTTATAATGGCTGAGTGAAAGATTGAAACTTGGAATAGTCTGCATTCAACAACTATAACCATCTTTACCACAATTACAAAGCTAGGAGATTCTTGTATTGCCTTTGCCCGGAATGTGTTTGCTACATTTGTTATTGAGGGATTTCATGTCAGCAGGGTGTATCATTGAGGTTTGTAATTATAGGCAATTGGGACAATGTATGCATAAAACTAATGTAGTATGGAGCTTTGCCAACATTGTTAGAAAACCTGGAAATCATGGATAACAGCTTTGCTTGCAGATCCAAAGTTGCGGTATTTTCAGCTGTGATGCTTAAAATGTATTTGGCATGGAAATTTGAATCAGAAACAGATAGCTTTCATGTAACTTCTCTCATTTACTATTTTATGGAACTTACATTTGCACTCAATTGTGGTTCTGATTTCTAAACAATCAAGTTGTTTCAGACGATCTTGTATGCTTTATTTTGAGGGGAGAAAGAGAATGTAAAGTTGCATAGCTTGTGGAATGGTTCTCATTTTCCTTTCAGGCTCTTTCCTTTTTAGTTTCTAACACTGATATTTGTTAGGTAATGGAGTTGAATGAGGTGGATGGGAAAGTGAAACTGACAAACCTTGGACCCAATTTCATTGAAGAGGATCAGCAACCCCAGTACACAGTGCCTCCAAATGTTTGGTTTGGTGCATTTCCTACAAAGGATTACAACATTTCATCAGATGGGGCACTGACCAAAGCTGCTCCAAGGGATTCTGAGACCCACTACTCGCTGGTGGGATGCACTTGCGCACCAGCCTTTCAGTTCCAGGATTTCGAGTTGGCGAAACGCTCAGAGATCATTAAGCAGTTCCCCGATAGCGAGCCTCTTATAACATTGCTTACAGATCCTGAAAAAGCATAAGCTTTTACCGGTTATAATGTGTGTGGATTTGAAGTAAACTGGGGACGATTTGAAATTTTGAAATCCCATACTTTGCATAGCTTGTATTGAGTTTGGGCCTTCTGTGTGAAATACTGATTTGGTAAATATATATATCTGTAATAATGGGAGAAGATTTGAAGTATCATATTGGAAGTGATTCGATATATTGATACACAGAATATCTTATTATCAAAGTGTACAGGTGACTACAAAATGCAATCTTTGGGTTATTCTGGTTATCAGTTAAAAGGGTTGGAAACACCAGACTTTTTCACATGTAAAGGGAAAAGTGAATTTATAAGGAATTACCATCTTACATATAAAATGATCAACTGTGCCAAATAACAATGAAAATCAAATTAATGTTCAAAAGAGAAGGAATTGCCAACAAAAACCCAAACCAATTCTGTAGAACCCAGAACACAACTTTCTTTCACACCCTATGTTCAATGGATCCTCAGAACTGATACCATTTCTCTTTGTTGCTTCTTCCATTTGCATTCCTACTGAGACTTGGGTCACTGTCGCATTAAAATTTTGCAGACAATGCATGAACCCATGATAAAATGGGAGGGCAAATTAATCGAAATCAAGGAACTCCATTCTTTTTCTCATGGAGCCTTTTAAGTCTGAAGCATCCCTCTCTGCTTTCTGAGCCTGAAAAGGAAAGATGTTCTGAAATGAGAGAGTTGCAAAAGACAACAAAGAATTTGACCAAAATAACCAAGTAAAAGGCAAAACTGATTGCACCCTTAGGGTACTGGTACGAATAAACCAACCATAAAAGGAAAAATTGATTCTACAAATATGGAAACGAGCACAAAGATTCACAGGGTGAGGATTTGAATAAATTTGAAAACATACGAGGCCAGCTGATACAAGAGGCCATTTACTTCAGAAGATCCAAACAAAACTCACATTTGCACTCAAAAATAGCATAGCATAATGAGCTTTGCTAGATTAAAATACATGCTTTGTGCATAATGAAGCTGCTTTGTTACACCTTGGCAGGACAATTTACAACACATGCATTCCCTAATTCAGAGCTATCTCCTTGCTTAGTCAACATGGTCAAGTTGCCTGCTGCCATACTCCCCCACTTGTGCGCAAATGCGCAATACCTCGAGTGTTGTGTTCCACTGCAATCAAGCAGTGAACAACCACCCACGCACGGGGGCAAGTATGATTGCATTCTATACAATCACACTATAGAACTATTACATTTAAGCACAACTAAAATGTGTAAAATGACTAACCCTTTTTATCTCTGCTTCAGGTACCAGAGTCATATGCAGGGGAAGTTCCTCCTTATTCAATTCCTAGAAAGGGGTGATAGAACTTAAATAGAAAGCATAGTATTTAGAAACTGCAAAACAAGTCTTAACAGATTGAAAGATAATGCAGTATACCAGTTCTCCGATTAAGACAACATTCTCCCCACGGATTACATACAGACCTAATGGGATGTCACAGTAAAGATCACCGACAATAACTCGTTCACATGCACCTTCAAGCACAACATTAGCTGGGGAGAGGGGAGAAAATTCCCAAAATTAGTCAAGGTTCCAACTTCCAAGAGAAATAAAATGGTAATGGAAACAAGAACTTATAATGCCAGGTGACTGACATAATAGCATTACCAAACTGGTCAAAAGACCGTAGCAATCCCAAGAGCTTTCGCCCATCTCGCAATAAGACAAGAAGCTTTTCTGAAAGGTAAATCAAGATCCTAATGAGCCAAGTGCTTGATGAATAATGTCAATCAGTTCTCACATACTATCATTTTAGGCAATCACATAATCAATTGCAGGAATATCAAAGTAAGCAAGGACCACAAACAAACCATAGTACAGTGACATTCAAGAAAACTATGAAGCTTGGATCATGCATACGGTTCAAGCTACTGCAAAAACTTCTAAACGCCCAGTAGAGCAGCTATTCTCAAACTCTATTGCACAAGTCTAATCACCCTCTTTAATGGAATATCTAGCTACTTTCAAGTATCTGTTAATTCTATCAAATATAGTTCTCCCTGCTATGAAATTGGCTAAAAAAGATGCCAAACCTATACCAAATCCACAATTTGCAGTAGAACTTTTAATATTACAATCATTACATGGTGCAAAGACCCCAGTTTGAACTTCTAATCGTTTATAATCACAAGAAACTCAAGGTATTGATTTTGCTCAATCACATCCAAGTTGAACAAAGCCACAAAACAGAACATGCAACAAGAACTATACAAATCAAACACTAAACCACACTCCAAACCTCTCCATAACCACAATTAAACCACAAAGAACAAATCTTTACAACCCAATTGACATCTATATCATCCAAAACTGCCCCAAATTCATAAAACCAATAAAACCCAGATCTCAAAAGTGAAAAGGATAGAGTTCATACTGTCAAGATAGCTCGCAAGAGAAGTTGAGAGAAGAGAGTCTTCTGGGCCTGCCCACGACATGAAGAAGTAAACTAATTCTTGTTCTACTGCAAATTGGGTACTTATAAAATCACCAAACTCGAACTCCCAGAGGCTTCTTCAATTGCATTGGCTTCCCACAAAGAAAAAGAAGCAGCTCTAGAAACTAAAGTCACAAAGCTCAAGACTTTCACTGACACAGTGCTCTGGTAGATCAAAACCCCACCAACCCTAATTCCAAAATTCCAATAATAACCCAAGAAGGCAAGAACAAACTAATCTATACGAGTTGGGTTTTGGGTTGGAACAGAAAAAGTCACCGGCTTTGGGAAAAATATGACATATTTTTATTGGGTTCTCTCTTATATTTTCTCTTATCGATGATGCTGTTTATACGTATCTTTTTAGTAATGTTTTTGGGTAAGAAATGGGGTTTTTTAATACATGTATTTATATAATATATATGAACATTTAAGATTAGAGGATATAATATTGATACATTGATTTGATTAAACATATGAATTGTTATGAATGACTAAAATTGTGATGTGAACATGCACGCCTTATATAGAAGAAGTTTCAAGAAATTAGGTGTGAGGGTCCTTTTTGATTTGAGTATGACTAGACTTAGATTAACCTAATAAGATGATTAGGGGGATCTTGTGTGTGATTCAAACAATGAATGAAACTTGTAGCATAAAACATGGTGTGAGAGCTAGAGATACACCGTGGTGATGAGAGATTTGACTAGTTTTTAGAGTTGGATTTTATGGGAAAAGGCTGGGTTTTGAACAAGAA
Organism: Comarum palustre; assembly: GCA_951800085.1. Taxonomy (NCBI): domain Eukaryota; kingdom Viridiplantae; phylum Streptophyta; class Magnoliopsida; order Rosales; family Rosaceae; genus Comarum; species Comarum palustre. The sequence goes on along the minus strand of OX637588.1, from coordinate 4,312,034 downwards.
TTGAAAAAATGGCTAAGAGAGTTTGAAGGGTGGAAATGCATAAATTGAGAGAATGACTAGTAGAGTATATTGCTTTGCATGAGAACTTGAATTGAGTGTCTCTGAAGGATTTTTAGGTTGCTGGATGATGATCTCTGCAGTTCCAAGCCATTCCTTTTATAGGAAAAATGGTGGGTTTTCTGGGATAAGTTCTGATGTTTTAGCTGCAGGGTGATAAGAATCCCCTTCTTGAGCACATAACTTCAGCCTTAAAATATGGGATGAAAATGTATTGTGTAGAGCTACGAGGAACAAGGAAAGAAAGTTTTCTGACTGCTGGGTAAAGCTACGTATGACAGTGAAGAAAGTCTTTTGACTGCTGGGTAAAGCTGCGGGAAACTGGTCTGATGGCTGTTTTGCCGACAAGGAGAAGTAAAGAAAAAGTATTGAGTTTTTCTTAATAGTTTTTGGTTGAGAAGAATAAAAAGAGAGGTTTGAGCTTAGTCTTATAAAAGAATAAGAAGTAATGGACTTTGAGTTTGTAAGTCTTCTTTTGGGTTTGTATTGTAGTTCAATTCTCTTTTCACCAATTTCGTCACCGATTTAAGTCGTTGAGCTTGGGTTCCGGGCCCAAGACCGGAACAATTTAACGACGTTAGACCGGTAAACGAGCGTTATGTGCCTCCATGACATTCCACATCATACTCACGTCTACAAGTTCCAAAATGCTTGTATGTGGCTTGAGCCTACATCAATGCATGAATATGCTTGTTCGACATTGCTTATGTAATTCTCTTTTCTAAAAAAAGAATTGAAGCATGCAAACTTTTGCACTTCGTTATGTTAATCAAACTTTTGAGCTTCAAGTGAAAAATTAGGTTATATATTCTAAGGATGTCATTTCAATGAGCACCATTAAGGACTACTAGTTGATAACTTTCTAATAAATGACTTCAAATTTTATGGTGCGGAATTGACTTTTTATAAAAAGTAAATAATATTTCTTATAAGACTTACAACTCGATCAAGACGCGTTTTAACATCTTCAGATTGTAATATAGTAAGTAAATTACTTGGTTTATTTCCTTTCTTTCTCTTTTCATTTGCTGGTTGTATTGTAACGGAGCATTCACAACAAGTAGGGTGTGTAACATATCCTCATTTGCTAGACTTGTACACTAGTTGCTAGACTTGTACACAAGTTGCTAAACTCACTGTTCCAACATTCCATAACCTCTAAATCATATACATGATTATGAGATCTGCTTAACCGATCGATCACAATTGCACCCGCATTATTGTTGAAAAGATGTGATACATGTTTGGAAGCCAGAGATCATGTGGTCTATATCTCTAAAACGATGTCTGCAATCAAAAAAATGAATTGAACAGTTGGTCCATGAATGAAATTATCAAATTGCCATGCCTTGAGAGCATGTTTTTCTATATGTATTGATCAAGATCATGTATCAGTGCTTACATTCAGAATCAGTCTTGTCCCATTTGCTTCCATCCTCATCATCATCCGAGTCTGAATCGTCTCCCTTGTTATACTTGGTTATGTGTCTGTCCTCCAAGTAAGTTTTCTTGGACAGTGTTGATGTTGAACTTAGCTGGGGATAGATCTTCTTTTGAAGCATAGCCCTCAATAACTGTTGGCATGGCAAGATTAAAAGTGGACTCAATTTAAACTGGTATTGATGTTCATGTAAGTACACAAAACTGGCCACCAAGAGGTGCTAATGTAGGCACTTGCCTTCACTCAAATATCTACCCAATAGCCTCATGTGTAGTTATATAATTTAAGAGTATCTAGCTAAGCATGATGTATGTCAACATGTATAAAACAAGCTCAGATCAGAATCATCAGATCAAGAGGTCCTTGAAGAGTGGGAGAGTACAAAGAGGTTAAGACAGATGTGTCCAACAATCTCTTTGAGGAAATCAGAGAATGACAAGAAAGCAAAAAAAGCAGAGGTTAATGAGCTTCTTCATGATCCCAAGAAAGAATAAATGGATCTGAAACGAAGTTCAGATGTATTATATTGATATATAATCATCATTGGTCTGCATATCACTGTTTGAATATGTATGTGCTAGATCATCAGTTGCATGCAATTATATATGTACCTTCTCCATTCTTGATTTAGGGATTGAATCTCTTAAAGCAGGAGCAGCACCTGGTGGTGCAAACCCACTTCTGCAAACAAACATTTTCTTCAGAAGAAAAGGCAATGACTTCATTCCAATATCAGTGTTTGTGTTCTCCAAGCAATTGACATCCTTCCCCCGACTGAGAATCACTCTTGCACTACGTTGGAATCGACTATTAAAATGCTCCTTGGGCTCATCACAATCAGCAGCATTGCTGCTTGTTTTTTCAGTTAACTTCAAGCTTGATTGCCTGTTAAGAAACATGTCCAATTCTGCAGCTGAAGAACTTGATTGATCAACATATTCATTGAAGAATGAGTTCAACTCATTCTGAATGTGTGTTGCTTCCTCTGGTGTAAAATCATGGAGAGAATCTCTAGGGGAGGGTGGTGGAGCAGCATGCAGAACTTTTGATTCATGATTACTTCCTAATGTCCCAATTGTCAACAATCCATGAGGCCATTCACTAATTGGTTGATCTTCTTTGGGAGTTTTCTGCACTTTGTGATCATCTACATAACATGAACAAATTACATTTGAATTACAAATCAAACAACATGAAAATATTGATAAAAAGTAAAAGAAAGAAAAAAGAAAAACAATTACCATGTATCAGTTTCAAATTTGGTTTCTTCTGGGGTTTCCCAGTAAGCTTGCTTTGCATCCAACTGAATATCTGCACTCAAACAAGGTCGATCAATAAACCTTCTAAACTGTTTCACCCAAATTGTCACTTAAACAAATCTTACCTTCATATTTTGGAAATTCTGTTTGAACTTATTATGCTCAATTTGTTTTAGCTAAAGCGGGCTTATATGAATCAGATGTAGTGCACAGATCCCATAAGCCACTGAGAGCTGGGCATCAAAAAGGCTTTTATAGAGTTGCGATCTGAGAATTTCCATAGTCAAGCTGTTGTTGCTAGCTACTGGTTCAAGTTCCCAAACACAAATGACTTTCCATCTACAATCTTTTTTTTTTCTCAGCTCTTCCCTGATCCCAACTCATTGCTAAATTTTATGTGGTGCAAAAACTGGTCTGTTCCACACCACTGTCAAAAGTTAAACCTTTGGCTAGTTCAGTTCCCTCTACCTGGTATAACCATGAAGATCCTGTTTTTTTTCTGCTGAGGATCATCCTTGTAATGCAAGTAAAATCCTTATGGTGATTTCAGCACAAAAAGCGAGTATATTTCTTCCATAAACAAATTACAACTGATCCGATTTTGTTATATAACAAGATATATCAAGCAAGTTCTATATTAATTCTTGTTGGCAAAAATCCAATAAAATCTTCAATAAACTCACATGTAGAGGTATGGCTGGGCCAACATGCTGCTCATTAAGGGTTTCAAGACCATCAAGCCACACGTGAAGGTGTCCGTGCTAAACCCAAAACCTTGATTTGCTTTCTTTTCTTAACTTGTTAGGTGCTTTGCTTTGATCTATCTGGTCCAACTTGATCTTTTAACCAGATAATCCTGCACCCTCGTTTTGGGTTTAGGGTTTTGATTAGACAAGTGTCAACTCACGACACACTGATGAGTGCTCAACGTCCCGTATTCGACCAACACCTGTCTCAAAGAGGTCCGACTAATAAGCTTCAATGCTCTTTAAACTATGTGACTGTTAATCTATTCTAATCACCTTGCTACCTTAGTTTAAGTATATGTACTAATCTTTTTAAACTAAGTTTCACACTGCTCAAGCTTCTGAAAGAATACATAGTTGCAGTTGTTTAATGGCCATGGATTCAATTAACCAATTCCTCAAATAGAACACGTTTGCTAACTTAGAAATAAAACTTATCATAAATCGGTATTAACAAGTATCAGTATCAATAAGAATAGATATCAGAATATTTCATATCATTCTATTGTTTATTTACTATAAGAAATCAAAACAGTAATAAAACTAATTACGATGTTTACTTACCATATATGAAATCATAATCAAAACTAATTTGATTACTAAAATACCACCACAACAAATAGATTTAAAATACCCCTAAAATACATTATATATATACACACATACACATACATATTTAGGGTTGAGTAATTTATAAATATTATAAATACAATAAAATTTAGAAATATCCCTAAATTAAAATATTATAATATATTTTGTGAGTTGGGTAATTTAGAAATATTATTAATTATGTGAGGATATTTTAGAGAGAAAAAGTTGATTTTATTACCTTGATTTTGATACTCATCTTCCCTATGGGTATCGAATAAGGGGTTTTATCATGAATCGATTCCTGATAAGCAAGTGAGACATACATCCATTCAAATACATTGACATGTTAGTAAACACAGAATTTCATCCATTCCGAAATCAATTACACCATTCTTGATTTTATTCTAGAGTAGTAAACATGCCCTTAATGATTTTCCTTTTAATGGCCATGGATTCAATTAATCAATTCCTCAACTGATCAATAGTTTTACGTATGCCTCATCATAGACCGGGCTAGGGCGGGCCCGACCCTAACTTTTAGGGCTTAGGGTAGGGTAGGATAGGATAGGGCTCGGTCAAAGTCAACAAAATTTAGGACCGGGTAGGGTAGGGCCGAGGCTTGAATATATAAGCCCTAGCCCGCCCTATTCGTTAGGGCTAATAGGGTCGGGTAGGCCCGTCCCTTTAAATAGGGTCGAGATGGGCTTGTTGTTTTTTTCTCATAATTTAGTTTTAGAATTATATGTAATGAACCTTATTTTTGTGTTATATTTAACATGCATGCATACACATTATACTTAATTTAAGACATATATCTATAAACTAAGTGGTTATACTCATATATCTCACGAAATAATGCTCTAAATTATCAAAATACAATCGTTAATCAACAAAACAAAAGGAAATCAAATGAATAAAGCTATCAAATCAACAACAAAAGAGAAGATTAGTTGTATTATATCTAAAAAATAAGAAACATATTAAAACAATACAAAAAATAAGAAATTATTAAGGCCTAAAGGCCGGACTTTTAGGATCGAGCCGGATTCGGCCCTAAAGAGCTCATTAGGATAGGATCGTAGGATAGAGTCGGGTTTCATTTGTTCAACCCTTACCCTACTCAAGAAGGACTATGGTCGATCCGTCCTAATGAAAGACTGAGTCTTAGAAGGTAAGACAGATTAGGATGGAAAAGCGAAATGATGAGTCCCAGGTTTATGTTCATGTTGTTCGTTTCGTATAGATCATAAACAGTCGCATAAAGCCACTCTTTTACTTAATAGCTTGGTTGGTTACAGGAAACGAAACAAAAAGAAGATAGAGAGCTCCTAAACGAGAACCATGCCTGGTCCGACGTCAGCAAGCCATTACGTCGTTGTCGTCAGACAGGGCTCGAAAAGGAACTCGTGTCCGTGAAAGATGATCCCCGACGAAGGCCAAAGATGTGGGGCTGGAGACTTTTGTCTTGGTCGGTAGTGGGCCTTGATGGACAGAGATTGAAGAGGTTTGAATCTGAGCGCTGACGAATGAGATCGGCGTTGCCAAATCGGCGGCCGCCTGATGGTGGTGAGTTAATGACAGCAGCACTCATATCAAATTTCAGATCTGATGGGGTCTCGTCGGAGTGCAACTGATCTTGGAGCTTTGGCTTCTCCAAACAGCTTGGAGATTAGAGATGGGTTGGTTTTCTCTGAACGACGAATCGGCGGCGATGGCCGGGTATTCGGCTTCTTGGTGGTTTGGTGTTTTAGGGCCTATGACTTGGTTTTGGGCCTGTGTATGTTACTTTTCTAGTTATCTATTTTGTCTATGCTCGTTGTTTTTGGGTCACTAGGGATTTAAATTAGTTTTTATTAGTTTATTATCGACTAATCCTTATATAGGTTTCTAAGAATCTAAGTAGGTTTTGATGCTTATTGATTATGATGTTTATTTTACATCTAAAGAGTGAGCACTTCTGTTATATCACAATTAAGCGTCGTAGTGACAAAAGTGTTCATATGAATTATCTTTATATAAAGTTAGATTATAGCTTGTTTAATATACAGTGTAATGATATCACCATTTTGATTATGACTATCAATACAACAAGTTGTCACTCTATTTTTCCAAAAAAAAAAGATCATAAATGTTAGCTTGATACACATTCTTAGTTCATATCTTGACAACAATTAATTGTACAGCGTCGAATAATACTCAAAATGCGTAACCTTAGTGACAGTGCAATGACATCGAATCAAGTGCATAAGAAAATTTAACATACTTTTGTGTAGTCCTCACTTTTTGACCTTGATTCAATCGTTCATGGAATGCGAGCAAAGCACTGATTGAATAGATGTTTACATATCTATGCATGTGTTAGACACACTTACTCAAGTGACAATTTTTTATTTGATAAAATGTTAACGTTGTTAACACATTCATCTCTTCTCACCTGTTTATTTTTTCTTCCGATTGTACCCACGTGTTAAGCGACTTGCCGACTCCACAAAGAATTCTGACTCTTCTTCGGCGTCACCACCCACCTCTATGACTCCCCCATATTACCCCTCAAAACTTGTAAGACAATTTCATCATCTTCATGATTCAATCTTAGATTAAAATAATTTCCCAGAATATAAAAAGGGTTCATCAAATTCTCAATACTCGTTTATGATCTAATGTCGAATCTACATGAGATTTTGAGGGAGATGGGTTGGTTTCATATTTGAATTTAGGGGTTCGTTAACTCCATTTTCGCCATTTTCAGTCGACTTTAAGTGAGCTTCTGCATTTAGAGGTGGGTTCCTCTGTTTGGTACCATACATATTTGAGAAATTTGAGGCTTTAAAGGTGGGTTTTACTCTGGTTGATTATATATGTTTCATGACTCCTCTTAAAACCCAGAACCCAGTTCAAAAATTTGTCTATTTATGAGATTCCCAGTTCATAAAGAACAATCATTGCATGTTCTCCTTTATTGCACCAACAAAATCTGCTCATATTGATTTAAATAAGAGCAATAGTTGACGAGGCTATGGATTCATGAAGATAGATTTGCGTTGTGGATGTATCTGAATTCTGGACTTCTCCGTTTTGTTGCAGACCCAGGGCCATGAAGGGCAAATATGGAAATGAACTAAATCAATATAACTGCTGTATTTTCAGATGAATTTTAATTATAGAAAAATACTAAGAACAACCTCAACAAAGCTAACCATTTGTAAGTCAAATTTAACTTAAAATAGCTAATATGTTATTTTGGCTAGCCCGTTTAGAAATATGCACGCATCAGTGCTCTCTATTATAGCTAGCATTACATCAATATTATTCCTTAAATAAATATTAAATAGTTTAAATGTATTTATATATCAACTAAACTATCTTAAAAGAAATGTATTAAATTATAGCTAGCCCTACTTGAGTCATCTCGCTAGCTAAATATAGCTAGCGAGATAGCTGAAAGTTAAAATATTTTAAATTTAGCTGATCTGTTGGAGCTCTGAAAATATTAAAAAAAAACTAAACATAGTTAAATATAGCTAGCGAGATAGCTGAAAGTTAAAATATTTTAAATTTGGCTAGTCTATTGGAGCTCTGAAAACATTAAAAAAACTAAACACGCTCTCCAAAATAGCTAAAAGCTAAAATAGAGAGTCTGATAAAGTTACTCTAACATTGCCATCACACTTCTCCCTCACTAAAGAGTTCCTTCATGCTTTTGCAACGCATTTCAATTCAGTAGGTTTGTTTGTCACTTTATTGGTAGCAGTAGTCGTCACACTTTTCACTATTAGAGCATCTCCAACAGCTCTTAATTTTATAATTTATTTATTTTAGAGGAAGAAATCACAAAATCTCTAAAAGAAAATGAGCACAACTCCAACAGCAAGTCTATTTTATTGTACAACATTAAATATATTTTTTGTATAATTTATATATCTATATAAATATTATATATTTATTCAAATTAAACCCCACATTTAATGTTAAATTTGTTAATTTTATAATTTTTTTTCTTTTTTTGAAGAGACAAAATGAATTTTATAAGAAAAACAATAAATTTTAGAGATTTATAGATGAATATACAAATTCTGAGAATTCTATAAATATAAAAGATATGTTTCTCTCTCTTGCAACTTTCTGTAAAATAGAAAATGCTTTACATGACCTGTTGGAGCTAAAATATGTTGCTTTTCCTCTAAAATTGAGATAATTCTAGGTTTACATGAGCTGTTGGAGATGTTTTTTGTTTATTAATTGAAGAAACCTAATTGGGGGTAATAAAACAATTTATATGTTAGTTAACTTACGAATATATAAATTTGAGTAAATGCCCATTTAGTACTAATTACTGGGCTTTCCTGCCTATTCCAATGAACAAAGAATTTCACTGTTCCATTTCAATCAATCTTAACCAAATTACCTTTTTACGCAAACTAAATTACTTATTATCCACCCCAGACCCACTCTTCCACCTCTCCTGATCTGCTCATTATCTATTCTCTCTCTCTCTCGATGTCAACAACCTTCTATCTCTCCTCTCCGATCTTTGCCTCGACGTCGACAAAAGCCTCGAGGACGACGCCGGCCAACCTCAATGATGATGCCTCGTCGATTTTGCGACTCTCACCTCAAATCTGAACAGATCGGAGCCCGTCCATGAACAACGCGGGTTTTGACATCGTCTTCTGGTTTTGACGTCGTCTCTGACGTCGACGTAATTAGAGGTGAAGATGGAGATCCTTAAGGCCGGTGTCTTCGAGGCAAGGAGGGAAGATTAACATAATTGTGGTTGTCCTTCTATCATTCATCTCTTTCCCGAGTCATGTCAGAAGCCACACACACAGAGAGCAAGTGAGTGAGTGAGAGAGAGGTAGAGCCCATCATGGATCCCGAGTTGGGATGCAATTACGATTCATTATTCTATAGACTTGATTTGATCTGAATTTTGGTTAGGTCGAGACTGATTTGTTATCTGCATTTGTAGGTACTCTGATCGGTGAAATTGGCACAGTAATGGACCATGCTGAGCTCACAATTGAGTAGGTAGGTAGAATGAGAATTGAGTCAGATATTATAGTTGAGTCCGATGTTGTAATTGACACGATGATATTGTTAGTTATTGAGGCTCAATAACCGACATAGCGATGGTTACTAAGGATCAAAAATTGAGTTATTAAGGCTTAATAACCGAGTTACAGGTGGTTACTGGGGGTCAATAACCGGATTATCCGAGTTATTGGGTCTTAGTTAACCGATTTATTGGTGGTTATCTATAGAGGTTAGAAATTGAAATATTTGAGTTATTGGGCATCAATAACCGATTTAGTTGTGATTATTGGAGGTCAAGGGGTCTGTAACTGGAATATCCGAGTTATCGGGTGTCAGTAACTGATTTATCGGTGACCGGAGAAATCTGATCACCGAAGTCCGGCGGTGCTCCAACAAAGTCTTCTCTCTTTAGTAAGAGGCAAGGGTAAAATGTATTAAAATTATTATGGTTTTAATAAAGATTTGTGTGTTTGGACACAAATAAATGTATTTTTCATTCAATTGGGTTTAAAATTCTTATTTTTATTGAAATGAGATTTGACTTTTATTTTTTTGTGCAAATGGACATTAGCCCATATAAATATTATCTAGTCGAATCGAATAAGGAATGTATATTCCTCCTCGATTTACTTACCAAATAAATTGAAAATAAAATTATGTTTCTTGATTACATTGGATTTTACTCTTGTATTCCTGTATAAGTAGCTAGAGGTATCTTGTTTTCTCTAGCTTGGTTAAGTATAACAAAAATAAGCTAGGTTTCTAGTATTGTGTTCGGGGTGAAAATCGTTTTTCTTCGAACAACCAAGCTTGAGGCGTGCCAGTACCTATGGGTCAGGTACAACCTTGATCTTGATACTTGTTCGTCTTCTAACTTTTTCTCAAACAACTGTCGTACAAGCGTTGGTCAGGCCGGCACTTAGGTTCTTCTTAGACCTAGCTGAAGAGCAACTAGGATTTTTCTCCTTTTCTCGCGAAGCGGCCGTTTCTTACTCAGACCAGAGTGGTTGAGTAGAGCTACAAATCAGGACTGTAGGGCGTTCGCCAAAGGGTTCCTTGACAAACTGGAGATATTTGCTAGAGTTCTCACTCCAACAATGGTTTTGCGGGTATTCGCCTACGGATAAGGCTTTATGAAGCGGTGGTTGACTGTTCGCTCACGAATGAGGCTTGGTGAGGTAGAAGCAGGAATTGCCGACTGGTCAGGCTTTGGTGAATAGCAGCGGGGAATGCCTACATGTAGTGTTTTGGTGAACAAAAAAGCCAAAGAATCTTTTTGGTAGAGGTGCTAAGAGGGAGACTTGTTTTGCAGTGTGTAAAAGTTGTTTATTGATTGATTGGAGATTGAAGATGTCTTTCTTCATATGCCTTGACCCCTTTATTTAGTGAACACTAGAATTTGTTCTTTCTTACAAGCCAAGGTAAATCAAATATCTTGATCCACTAGGAAAAGAATCCTCCTAGCCGACTAACAAATCTTCTGTATTCCTATAAATCTTCGCCAAAACCTCAAATGAAAAGAAAATATTTACAATTACTTAAACTGTAAGAATCGGTCTAATAGGCTCAAGAAATCAGCATTTGCCAAGAAATATTATTTTGGCCCAAACAACTGTTATTCTCTCTGTAATGGAGCATAGACTCGTGCTTTCTTTGCTTTGTTTCCTCCCTCTCGTTTGTGCCCCAATGAGGGACAGCTCTGCATCGACAACAGTGACTGCGACTCAGGATTACACTGCGAGACTTGTATTGCAAACAAGAATTCGCTGCCAATGTGCACCAGAATAAAGGCCACAAGTCCAATTTCTGAGGTGAAAACGCTGCCGTTCAACAGGTACTCTTGGTTAACTACCCACAATTCGTTTGCGATACTCAATGAGAAATCGGCCGCGAGATTTTTGTATACTACTCAGCAGGACTCCCATCACCTCACAGCTTAATAATGGTGTTAGAGGCTTAATGCTGGACATGTATGACTATAAAGGTGACATTTGGTTATGTCACTGGTTCGGTGGCAAGTGCTACGACTTCACAGCTTTTCAACCTGCCATTGAATCTTTGAAAGAAGTTGCAGCATTTCTTGAAGCAAACCCGTCTGTGATTGTGACCATCATAATCGAAGACTACGTTACATCTCCAAAGGGCTTGACCAGAGTGTTCCTTACAGCTGGCTTGGGAAAATTCTGGTTCCCAGTTTCAAGAATGCCTATAAGGGGTGGAAATTGGCCAACAGTTGCTGATATGATCCAGAAAAACCAGCGTTTGGTAGTCTTCACTTCCAAGCCTACAAAAGATGCTGAAGAAGGCATTGCTTACCAGTGGATATACATGGTAGAAAACCAATATGGAGATGGTGGCATGAAAGCTGGATCTTGTTCGAACCGCGGTGAATCACCACCCATGAACACAACAACGAGATCATTAGTCCTAGTCAACCACTTCCGAGATGTACCAGTCTTCCTTGAATCTTGCAAAGACAATTCAGACGCATTGCTTCACTTGGTTCATACTTGTTACAATGTGGCTGTTAAAAGATGGCCTAACTACATTGCAGTTGATTTTTACAAGAAAAGTGATAGTGGCGGCGCTCCAAAAGCCGTCGATGTGGTAAATGGTCTGTCAGTTTGCGGGTTTGCAAGCATTGCCGACTGCACGGAGAAGGTGACCTATGGAACATGCCCTCTACAAAAGAGTGATACTAGCTTTGGTTATTCAAACAGACTAGTTTTGTTGGGGAGTCTTCTTGTCAGTTGTCACGAATATTTTCGTTGGTTAAATTATCGACTATGAATATCAACTAAGAACTTGTTCTCTGTTAACTGATTGATATGAACATTAAAAAGATATGTACACGTTACATTCAGGAGATCAGCCGAGTATACATACCCTTTGTCCATTACTTGAATCAAGTTTTGACTACAGTAACTACATTTCTTTCAGATGGACTTGAAACACCACAATACTCTCCTATGTAATTGGAGGTAGCAAATGTTGAGATATAATCCCACATCGAAAAATAAGACATTATCAATGGACTTAAATGATTTGTGAATCTCAAACTTATTTGTCAACAAAAAAAATTCTTTTTAAACGACTTGATTAAATTACAAAAATAAATAAGATTATGTTTCCTAATGAAATCAGGATTCTATTCCTCTATAAGTAGAGCTAGGCCTCCTATTCATGAATCAAATACATTCTCTAGCTAGGTTTCTTGACACTGGAAGATGAAGGTGATCGACAAAATCCAGGAGGATGAAAAGAAGGTGGTGTTCTCGTTCGAGTTCTTCCCTCCGAAGACGGAGGATGGGGTGGAGAACATGCTGGAGAGGATGGATCGGATGGTGGCTCACAATCCGGGCTTCTGCGACATCACTTGGCGGGCCTCCAATGCCGATCTCACTCTTGACATTGCCAACAAAATGCAGAACATGCTCTGCGTGGAGACCATGATGCATCTCACCTGCACCAACATGCCTGTCAACAAGATCAACCACGCCCTCCAGACCATCAAGTCCAACGGCCTCCGGAACGTTCTTGCTCTCCGCGGCGACCAGGACAGCAAGTTTGTTCATATCCAAGGCGGCTTTGCCTGCGCCCTCGACCTGGTTACTCATATCAGAGCCACATATGGCGACTACTTTGGTATCACTGTTGCTGGTTATCCAGAGGGACATCCAGACGTCATCGAAGATAATGGTCTTGCCACTCTAGAATCCTACCAAAGTGATCTCGCTTATCTCAAGAGAAAGGTTGATGCTGGTGCTGATTTGATCCTCACTCAGTTATTCTTCGATACTGATGTTTTCCTCAATTTCGTCAACGACTGTCGTCAAATTGGAATCACTTGTCCTATTGTTCCTGGAATCATGCCTATTAATACTTACAAAGGTTTCAAACGCATGACTGGTTTGTGCAAAACAAGAATACCAGCCCAAGTTACTGCTGCCTTGGAACCAATTAAGGACAATGAAGAAGCTGTCAAAGCTTATGGAATTCACCTTGGAACAGAGATGTGCAACAAGCTTTTAGCTCATGGGATTAGGACACTGCATCTTTATACAATGAACATGGAGAAATCAGCATTGGCTATACTAATGAATCTTGGTTTGTTTGAAGAGGCTGAAATATCAAGGCCCTTACCTTGGAGACGCCCTGCAAATAATGTTAAAGAAGATGGGGAGTCGTCCCAGCAAATTAAAGGAGATAATCCAACGGACCTTTGTGGATCCTGCTAGTTTTATGGTTTGGAATTCCAGTCTTTCCCCAAGCTTTAGGAAAGTATCCTCTCCTGATAAGCCATGGCGTTTAAGTAGATAGCTTATACTCGGTTGATCTCCTGAATGATTGTACGTACCATTTTAATGTTCATATCAATCACTCAGCAGAGAACAAGTTCTTAGTTGCTATGCAGAACAGTAGAGTATAACTTGGACATGTACTTACAACTACAAGGGAGCCTATTCGGTGCACCGGGCAGTGCAGATAACCTACCTAAAAATACTGACGTGGCTGTTAAATGAAAGGAAACGGCGGTGTCTTAAGACGTTGAGGATGAGTTAAAGAGCATTGTTACTGTAAATCACACCTTATTTGGGAATGAAACTCAATCCGCCGCAAACCTCATTTAGCATACCAACCGAACCGGTTGCTGTGGTTAAGATAACCACCCGCTATGGATACCCTCCTCCACAGTCCGTCATCCATGGCCAAGCGACCTTGCCCCTCCCAAAACCATAGACCCCCAAACCACCTCAATCTCCTTGACCGCGACCACCTCCTCGAGTCCTTCCTCGATTTCTCCGACTCCCCGCCCTTCGCCATCGATCTCTCCTTCGAGCGCATCCTCGACTCCCGCGACTCCGACGCCGATCAGACCAAGCTCATCGATCGCGCCTTGCAGTTGGGATCGGTGCTCCTCGAGGCTGGGAAGCGATCGGCGCGACGGCGAGCCTCCAAACACAACTCCGCCGCCTGGGCTCTCCCTCCTGACCTCACCATCAAGGTGAGTATAGGTTTTTACTGTTTAGATTATCGAAAACAATAACAACCAAGAAATAATATACATATCATCTCTCTTCTTCTTCTTCTCCAAACAGAACTCAGTTGTGTGCTTCTTCTTCTTCTCCAAACAGAACTCAATTGTGTGTTAAGGCGAACAACAACACTCAATACAGCATCGTCCGAAGAAGAGGACATACTCGCCTGAAGAAGAGGACATCATATTGGGTTATTGTAGATGCAGCAGAATCGTTGATTTTGTGAGGACCATCTGGTAATATTCTTCAACTTTGTATGAGTAATTTGGTAGAGGTGAGGCAGGACTAATGTTTGATGTTAAATTTCATAGGAAATGGAATCATCTGAGGTGAAGGGTAAACGGAGAAGGTTGGTGGCCGGAAAATTGGTAAGTCTCTATTGCACGTTGTAATTCTATTATATTTGTTTCAGTATTGAAACTTGATCTGCAGCAGATTCATCAGGTTTTCTTGCATTTGATGAAATCTTAATTGTTGACGAAAGGCGATATTGAATGCTTGCGACCTGGGAAAAATATACAAAGCAAGGTGATATGATATCTGAGATGTGTAATACATATGTCATTTTAATTTTGACAATTGAATGGCAATAGCTATCATTGTGTTTAGAATTTGAGATTTTATTAATGTTGCAACGGTTTTGAATATGATCAGGTGATAAACATATACGCCGCATACTTGTGTGAAGCAGAGCGAACCACATGGTTTTTTCCGACTTATTTTAGTGTATGCATATAAATAAATGTATCAGTTTCCCTTCTGTCAGTTAGCTTACGCGGTTGAGAATATAGCACATTATTGCATTATCATTTGTTAGGAACGATGTTCGGGTTCAGGCAAGCTATAACTATGATTGCATATATGATTACAAGTACATAATTACCAGTTCTATTTTGTCCTTGCAGATGTTGCTGGTACAGAAAGTTTTTGCAAATGATATGAAAAAACCCGGTGACATATATTATAATTTTCCCTCATTTGAAGTAATTGTTCCGAAAGGCAACAGATGGGATGCGAATGGTTATGAAAGTGGCATATATGTGATGAGACAGATGACATTTTACGGTGAACCTTGGTATGATGGGGTAGGTGATCTTGCCTACATATTAATGTTTATGTTCATAAAGCTTGACCGTCGTTATTGTAACTCCTTTGTGTTCATCATATCAGTTTGAGTCTGTTAAGGAGAGGACTGAAATAGCATTAGAAATTGTGAAGAACTCCAAGAATGAGGAACTCAACAGCATCAGAAAGTCGGTCGGTCTACGTGTACAGGGTAATAAGAAATCCCATAATGATACCAGCGACCACGTATGTGATGCAAAAAAGGAGGGAGTAAAGACGGTTGATAAGGGATACATTCCAACTGGCCGAAAGATGAGGTCCCACCGAAAGAGAAAGGATCCTGCATGACAATACGCCACATCTTGTTGGTGAATGTCCTGTTGGAAAACTCAAGTAATTAGGTTTTAATATTACCCGTATGGAATAACTTATTTTGTATTACATTGGACTCCCCTAAGCAGCAAAAAGAGTGTGAACTTTGAACAGCCATGTCTGAACTTTGATTACTGTTTGCATGGTTGCAGGATTGGTTATTGTTCTGTCTAGGGATGACCATACGAAACCGAAAACCGAAAAAATCCGAACCGAAACCGAAAAAAACCGAATTGAAAAATAAAAACCAGACCGAACTGGGTATGTATGGTCCGGTTTGTGGTTTGGGGTCCGTAGAAACTGGACCGGACCGAAAAACCGGAATAAATAAATAAATAAATAAATAAATAAACTCAGGAATAAAAATGACTTTAATTATGTAGTAGGAAGGAAAAAGACTTTAATTATGGAAGAAAAATTATCAAAAATCTCGTAATATAAGATGTGTTAGGAATGGTGAAATACGACTATGGTTTAAAAATCATGTAATTCGGGCAATGTCTCGGTGTTGATAGTAGCGGTCAACCCTATTTATAATTATTATTCCATTTGAGGAGCCCTATCGTCGGAATCACAATATGCATACTAATGTTGTATAACTTGTTTATTAGGTTTTAAGCAAATGCATAACTTTATGAACCAACTCTACATAGAAGCAAAATTATCAAAAAACTCGTGAAATAAGATGTGTTCAGAATGATGAAATACAGCTCTGGTTAAAAAACCACGTAATTCGGGTAACGTCTCGGTGCCGATTGTAGCGGTCAACCCTATTTACCTTTATTATTCCCTAGGGGAAGCCCTATCGTTGGAAGATAAATGTCCCAAAATTTTTATATGGGCGGTTGCGTCTCATCTACGTGAGTGTTTTTCGTGTAGAAGGTTTGACAAAAATACGTAATATAGAGGTAGATATGAGTGTTTCCGTGTGATAAGTGACGATAGATCAGGGTTGACCGTTTCGATCGAGCCCTTTACTTTGTCAGATCCAGTTGAATTTTTTTCCACAAACATCTTTCGTCATAATGATCATATCTGACGGTCGAATTTTAATTTTTGACTTTTAGTCATCGGAATCCCAATATGTATACTAATGTTGTATAATTTGTTTATTAGGTTTTAAGCAAATGCATAACTTTATGAACCAACTCTACATAGAAGCAAAATTATCAAAAACTCGTGAAATAAGATGTGTTCGGAATGATGAAATACAGCTCTGGTTAAAAAATCACATAATTCGGGTAACGTCTCGGTACCGATTGTAGCGGTCAACCCTATTTACCTTTATTATTCCCTAGGGGGAGCCCTATCGTTGGAAGGTAACTGTCTCAAAATTTTTATATGGGCGGTTGCGTCTCATCTACGTGAGTGTTTTTCGTGTAGAAGGTTTGACAAAAATACGTAATATAGAGGTAGATATGAGTGTTTCCGTGTGATAAGTGACGATAGATCAGGGTTGACCGTTTCGATCGAGCCCTTAACTTTGTCAGATCCAGTTGAATTTTTTTCCACAAACATCTTTCGTCATAATGATCATATCTGACGGTCGAATTTTAATTTTTGACTTTTAGTCATCGGAATCCCAATATGCATACTAATGCTGTATAATTTGTTTATTAGGTTTTAAGCAAATGCATAACTTTATGAACCAACTCTACATAGAAGCAAAATTATCAAAAAACTCGTGAAATAAGATGTGTTCGGAATGATGAAATACAGCTCTGGTTAAAAAATCACATAATTCGGGTAACGTCTCGGTACCGATTGTAGCGGTCAACCATATTTACCTTTATTATTCCCTAGGGGGAGCCCTATCGTTGGAAGGTAACTGTCTCAAAATTTTTATATGGGCGGTTGCGTCTCATCTACGTGAGTGTTTTTCGTGTAGAAGGTTTGACAAAAATACGTAATATAGAGGTAGATATAAGTGTTTCCGTGTGATAAGTGACGATAGATCAGGGTTGACCGTTTCGATCGAGCCCTTAACTTTGTCAGATCCAGTTGAATTTTTTTCCACAAACATCTTTCGTCATAATGATCATATCTGACGGTCGAATTTTAATTTTTGACTTTTAGTCATCGGAATCCCAATATGCATTCTAATGTTGTATAATTTGTTTATTAGGTTTTAAGCAAATGCATAACTTTATGAACCAACTCTACATAGAAGCAAAATTATCAAAAAACTCGTGAAATAAGATGTGTTCGGAATGATGAAATACAGCTCTGGTTAAAAAATCACATAATTCGGGTAACGTCTCGGTACCGATTGTAGCGGTCAACCCTATTTACCTTTATTATTCCCTAGGGGAAGCCCTATCGTTGGAAGATAAATGTCCCAAAATTTTTATATGGGCGGTTGCGTCTCATCTACGTGAGTGTTTTTCGTGTAGAAGGTTTGACAAAAATACGTAATATAGAGGTAGATATGAGTGTTTCCGTGTGATAAGTGACGATGGATCAGGGTTGACCGTTTCGATCGAGTCCTTAACTTTGTCGGATCCAGTTGAATTTTTTTCCACAGACATCTTTCGTCATAATGATCATATCTGACGGTCGAATTTTAATTTTTGACTTTTAGTCATCGGAATCACAATATGCATACTAATATTGTATAACTTGTTTATTAGGTTTTAAGCAAATGCACAACTTTATGAACCAACTCTACATAGAAGCAAAATTATCAAAAAACTCATGAAATAAGATGTGTTCGGAATGATGAAATACTGCTATGGTTAAAAAATCACGTAATTTGGGTAACGTCTCGGTGCCGATTGTAGCGGTCAACCCTATTTACCTTTATTATTCCCTATGGGGAGCCCTATCGTCGGAAGGTAAATGTCCCAAAAATTTTATATGGGCGGTTGCGTCTCATCTACGTGAGTGTTTTTCGTGTAGAAGGTTTGACAAAAATACGTAATATAGAGGTAGATATGAGTGTTTCCGTGTGATAAGTGACGATGGATCAGGGTTGACCGTTTCGATCGAGCCCTTAACTTTGTCGGATCCAGTTGAATTTTTTTCCACAGACATTTTTCGTCATAATGATCATATCTGACGGTCGAATTTTAATTTTTGACTTTTAGTCATCGGAATCACAATATGCATACTAATGTTGTATAATTTGTTTATTAGGTTGTAAATAAATGTGCAATTTTGTGAACTATAACCATTTTTCACTATAATGATAATAAGAAGAAAAATTATCAATTTGAAAAAAAAAACCGAAAAAAACCGAACCGTAGGTGTGGTTTGGTTTGCGGTTTGGCCTCTTGAATAGTAAAAAACTGAACCGAACCAAAGTATAACATTGGTTTGGTTCGCAGTTTGAGATATAAACCGAACCGACGTGGACCGGAGCCAGCCCTAGTTCTGTCAATGGAAAGTTATCACACTTGCTTGAACCCGTCTATATTTTTATGCTATAGCATCTCCACGTATCAAAATGATTCACAACAGGATAGATTATTAAGCAAAATGTATATTTCGCCTTCATAAATCTGGATCTTTAGAGGATATATAGACATAAAATTAAACCTAACGTTCATCGCATTATTCACTTCTTAAAAACATAATCAATTACACGTTACTTGTTCTTCAAAATCTCTGCATACAGATTTGCATGAAGGCCGTTATCTTCACAAAATGAGTTGAATAGTCCACTACAGATAGTCGTTTATGGATGCTGAAATTTAAGCAAACCTCGACTCAGCCTTGTTCATAGAATACCAGATCTCGTTCTCTTTGGCATTCCATATATAATATCCAACGACTTCTCAGAACACGTGGTGTGTTTGTTCAAACGTGCAACCACGTCAGTAGACATATACGGGAACTGTGATTCACCGTTGTGATTCTCATTCTCACGTTGCCGTTGTACTAGCCTTATGAGAGGAATATCTGCGTCCAAAGAAGACGCCGTGGTATTAGTTTGGTCTTCACTATCAGAAGTGAATCCCGTTTTTCCATCTGACACCATTTCTTTTGGTGTTAACAACACTGGTCCTGCCTCTTTACCGTTGGTATATGTTTTTTTTGATTCCTGCATTAATTAAAGGCAGAAACATAATCACCTAATAATGTCACGTATGAAAGACTGAATGACATTACATTGCAGCATCACTGTTTATGACTCAATGATAAGTGTGTCAAATTACAGGTTAACGACTGTATTACCTTCATAACACACTCAAGACATTCGTGTAACATAGAAATTTCCTTTTCCTTGGCCGCAACCTCAATTTCCTGCCACAAACCAAGTAAACACATGTGAACTGCAATAACGGGAAGCGTACTTCGTTTGGATTTTTTGTGACATTAACTATGTAGCAATCAATCACGTATTCAATTAAGGGGGAAATTAGAGCTAACATGAAGACGTTTGATGTTTGTCGGCGTGTCATGTGCTTCCAGGGAGCGTTTTTGCGCTATAGTAGTTAACCCTGCAATTTGCCGTAGGAGGGCGTCTGCTGTCTGTGGGGATACCTGCGTCATTATTGTAATTCATTATGTCAATGATAAACAGGTATTTAAGGCACAATACTGCTCAAGGTTACTTATGAATAAGATTACGGGGTTACATCTGTGATTGACTGGTTCTCATGTATGTAGTCCGTGACAACATTGTTTGGAATAGATACGGTGTCAAATTTACTTTCGACCCCAAGTGTTACCAGACTAATAGTTGAAGGAGGCATGATGAACACTGCTTTATTTGTGTCTGATGTAACACGCCTTTTCTTCAGTAGTTGTTGAGTTCTTGTTGCATCCCCTTTCCCCTGTCCTACTGTGTCCGCACGTAAGGTGCGATTCGGTGGACGCGCATTTGAGTCTGAAGACAGTATTTTGCTTCTTTTCCAGTCATCTCCCCGTTTACGAGCCTCAGCCATTCCTTTATCAGGTCTGCAACAGCTTCATCTGACTCCCGAAATAGCTTCTTTTTAAATGTCAGCTTGCAATGCAATATTTCTCCTTTACTTCGATCTTTTGCTGCTTTAAATTCTGCCAACAGATCCCCTATGTATTTGTTGTCATCTAGCCCAATATACTTCTCTGAATAACAAGAGCATGCACATTAGGGAAACACTTTACTGAATGCAATAATAGGAAGTTATCCAGGAGACGTAGAAATGTACCATTTCCGAGGTCAGGTGATTTCGACACAACTTTGTGGCATTTGAACAGACTGAAGCTAGAATATGCTGACAATTTAATTATCCCTGCAAGTTCCTGCAAATTGGAGCAGAACTAATAAGATTGGAGGAACTTTAAAGAACAAACTAGAAATTGGAGTCAACTTGATAAGGACTTAAATATGGTAAAGGCCAAGCAGATGCCATTAATCATCATTCAGACACTTTTGGGAACATAGACGCAAGTTGATTTAATTAGCAGTCGCAATAGTGTAAAGTTGAGCTTGAATTACCTCAACAGCATCAGCCACTGTTGTTGCCATATCATATGTGATTTCTTCGAAAGTTTCATCCAGAAAAAACACTATCGTTGTGAGCTTCCGACCAGTTAAAAGTGCTTCTATGTCCTCTCAGCCTGGTATTGTATGCCTAGGTCCAGCCTTGACAGAACGCTTCAAAGATTTAAAGTATTTAATGCAAGGTTTCGAACCTCATTGTCAATATTCGCACCGTGTGCAACATTATGGACATACTCAGACAGATAGCCACCAATGTCCTTGCTAGGGGGCATGGAGGATGCACACAAATACATCAATTCCCATGCCTTAATTAAGCATTGCCTGTTATGCAAATATCAATCAGGTATGCTAACATATCAAGCTTACAATGCCAGAGGTTTAATCCTATCAGGTCCCCCGTAAGTATTGAATCAATAAGTGTCCGTTTCGCAATGCTAAACTACAAATTCACACTGGGTAAGTCACAAAATGACTAATTTTCAACTACAACTGCAAAACTGTCTAATGACAAGCTACAACAATCACATGTCAAAGCTGCATCGTTAAACATTATGTTAAGCTATGAGCATAGTTGATGGCAACAAAATTCTTGCAAAAAATGAACTTTCAGTATGTAGTTTTAGAAAACAGTTCAGAATATCTAATCTGTACATTTAAACTCAAAATCTCACTTCAGCGGCGAGTCTACCATAGAAGACCAAGGATACATCCAAACATCGACAGTTTATATCCAGTACAGTACATGGCTAAAATGAATAGTGAATCGGCCAAGCACACACAATTGGATGCGAGTTATACAGCTCTCAACAGTTTGAATCCAATACAGTGTCAACACATACCACATATTGGTTTGAAACTAAGCATATACCATATCATTCAACTAATCGATGAAAGTTATCTCACCCGGTAAGGCGGCGAATCCGGCGATGTTGTCTGAATCCCTTTGCGATACCGACTCTGGAACCGAAACGCCGAAAGCAACTATAAATTTCACCAGGGCAGCTCCGCGTATGAATAACTAACCAGATCTCGGCAGCTTCAACACGGATCAATTCGTAAGAACGAGGAACTTCACATCTCGGCAGCTTCAACTAAAATTTCAACCCAGATTTTAATCGGATGTCGCAAAGACGGCGGCTACAGGGACAAATAGCTTGGAGTAAGAGAGGTCGATGTTTCAGAAGAGAGACATTATGTTTGGACGGGTGGAGTCGAGTACGATCGAAGAGGAGAGAGACATTAGTCACGTTAGAGAGGAGGAAGAATGACGAAGATGGATGAAGACCTTTCAGTTTTTACCTCGACACACCCTAACGGAGACTTAACCGTCCCTCACGACGCAAATTTACTGCCTAGTTGACGTGTCAAATCGGACGGTCCTGATGGGTAGGTCAGCTGCACCGCAGGTGCACTGAATAAGTTTCGGTTGTTCATGCTTTTCGAATTCCAGCATTACGACTCATCATGTATATGTAACACGCACTAAATGTTCACTCTTGGTAGCAGTCATCAATTTACCCCGACTAAACCCCTAAACATTTCAGCCTGCTATTCGTTTCAGTTGCACTACTTCTATCAATTCCATCAAAATTTTGACTACAATAACTACATTCTTCTTTCAGATTAAGTACTTTTCTCGAGGTCCATGTGTGTTTCTTCATCGGAAAGAGTCACCTCAATAGTCTCCTCAACTGATACCTCCGACTTATCGTCTTGATCATCTGATCTTTGGTGGAAGGTTTCTTGTATCTTTGTCACACCCTTCGTCACGCCCTTCTCCACTGGCCCCATTGCTTGATTTATGGTCAACACGACATCCTTGACAACCTGCAGGTTGCCATGCAATGTGCAACATTAATATATAGAGAGATCTGTTAACATGTATGTATCCTTATCATATTGGCAAAATAAGTACTTACATGATGACCACCTTCCATAACTATGTCCTGAACACTCTCCCTCACACTTGTTCCAGGAGCCTCGACCTGAGTTTCTTTTGTTTCAACCACAGCTTTTGTACTGTCACCTTCCTCCAACTTCACCACTTCCTCAGCGGTGGTGATCTTCGCATACCCAGAAGACAATGGAATGTAATGATAAGGTTCTGCCGAAAAGACAAACACATGTGCAACAGCTGCAATTGCCATCTGCCAAGAACACACACGTTTAATCTGCTTGTTAAGGTGGTAACTAAATAAGATTTTATCATATAATGGTTTCAGCTGTAATCCTAGCAACTTCAGCCAATGTTTCCACTTCACATTTGTAGAGAGAACTAGTTCAGAAAGCAACATACTTCTATACAAATCAAGAAATCCTGCAACCCTGTTTGTAGTTTTTCCTGGTTGGGAAGAACACCAAATGAACACAACAGCGCAATACCCACACCTTGCCACCAAGTTGCAAACACGATAGCCTTAAAGCTGATAAACTTTGCAAGTGGCCTTATTGGTTGAAGTCTTTCATGAGTTGCATTATAAAATTTCACAAGGCAATACAATGCCCACATCTGGCTGAAATTCAGTACTATCGTGATGTATGGATACCTGTAACCTCATTTGATGTTACATACATAGCAATGCGTTATAGATACATAGTTACACGTATTTAAAATGGACTCATACCCGTAGTACAACTTAAATTCCCCATTTCCATAGACGCCAAAGATTTCCAACACCAGTGTAAGTAATGCACAAGCTATCTTCAGAATCATCTGAGCTATTCAGTAGATAGATATTAGAGCCAAACAAGATGAAATTTATACGAGGGGGGGGGGAAATGACTTACATATTGAACAAGACCGAATTTCACAATTGTGAACAAATATTTCCCAATAATAGTTGGTTGGAAGAAGAAGTCACGAAGAGACCAGTGTGGCTTCCTGATATTCTCATCTTCTCTTTCTACCAAAGCTCCGTTTAGGAGCTTTCCAGATTGATTTTCAAGTAATTCTACTACCCTGCTCTCACCTCCTGTGTAACATCCATTCATGAATCATAAATATGCGAACTCTAATATCTAGAACATAATCTACTCACAGATCGAAACACAGAAAATACAAGTGACTTGCCCAGACAAGCAACCAAGTAGCTTCCAAAAGAATACAAGGTAAACGCTTCATAACAGTTTCTCAGAATGTCACATGGTAGAGACAGCTTTGGCTTCCACAAGGATATAATCTGGGTAAAATCAAAGCCAGAACTAATGAAATTGCAACGTTGTATGATACTAGACTAACAAAGAAACTAACAAGAACATGAATCCCCTGAAATGAAGACACCTATAATTTCAAGGTTGCTTCTAGGGAAAAACCATGCCCCAGCAATTGTCACATGCATGAGAAATCTTAATTCAAATACATGTAGAGAAAGCATGTTAGAACTTGGAAGTGAAAGTTGCTTTTACTAGTCACAAAGACAAAGAAATCGAGAACCATACCGAATCAGTCGCATAAACAGGTACCATGGAAACAACAAAAACCACCCATAGTTGTTCCTGCAAGGAAATGGATCATTCAGCAAAGGAATTGAAAGCATGACTGCTTACAAAGTTGTACTTTTCCACTAAAGCATAGTTGAAATGACACGAATTATAAACCAAAACTGGAAATTGCATACATTATATGTCACATTCAATTAAGCAAAAACCAACACAACAATGTCAGCAAATCATTGAAACATCACCAGACATATGGCATTATCTATTCTATATCAATAAAAACCCAATTGAGTGAAAAGGAACTGACTGAAGGCTTGGTGTATGACTTGAGATGTCGAAGTATGAGAAAAAGAGAGAGAATGAGTGCCAAAACTGCAAAGGAAGCTGCAACTATCAAAGCCGGTTTGTAGAGATCTGCATATATACTTTGATGGACTGTCGTATGTGAATCAGACGATGATGCCATTAATCTTACTTGCACATCTTTCCAGTAGAAGATTACAATCTCATTCACAGTGAAAACACCAAGTGATCGAATAATTAACCTGTAAACAGTAAGTAATCAATCGTCTACCAAACTACTACAAACAAAGTTGAACCAGAAACTATGACGCCCTATGTAAAGTTTGTCCAGAAAATAACCATGAAAATCATAACTGAATCAAACTAGTAAAGAAGGAGGGTGCGGAATGAACCAACCTTATAGGAAGTGGAATTGTTCTCCGGCGAACAGTGAATTGAAATCTTAACGGATGAGTTCAATGAAGAACACAACGACCATACTAGTAACCAGGCGCTATATGTTATGCGTTGAGTTGTGAGGCCGACACGTGTAATTGTTACAGCGTGAAACCCATGACACGTAATCTACGACCTGTGACGAGAAAAACCAACCGCCGAAGCAAAAAGTGGTGGTAAGTGGCGGTCGAGTTTGATAAGAACAAGTTGATAAGAGTCTAGATGTACAGTTCAGTACTTTTGTAAGCGAAAGTAACCAAAACAAAAAACATGATGTCTTGTGTTGCTATAAGTCGAGAAGAGAATGTCACACAAACCAAGTTGCGAGTCTGTAGTTTAAAAATATTCATATATTTCATTCCTGCTGAAAATTTACAGGTTGACCTGGGATAGTCGAAGAGACCCAAAAACAATACAAGAATGTAGATCACTCGACTAAGATTTAGAGCAAATACTGTACTAGCTGTCAAGCTGTGGGTATTTTTGATGAAATTTTTGAAGAAAATGCAGAAGTTCCTATACACTACCATACAGAGATTTATGATCCGCCGCTTTCTCGACCACAACAAAGTCCACAGCAAGCTAGGCAGCCAGCACAGGCCAAACCAGTAAAGAGCTGGGTTAACACATTTGCACACTGAGGGTTTACATGCGAACAAACTTTGATACAGGCCAGACAACAGCAGTTATGGCAGCACATTGAGCCACAGCAGCTTGAAGTGGCTTTCATGAAAATTTCAGCTGCTTCTGGAAGCTTTGGTTCTTCGGCTCCTGGAGGAATGTTGTCTGAAGTTGCGGTCACATTTCCAAAGCCGACGCACAAACTGTGTGGCAATATCAGTATCGTTGTTTCCATATCCTTCTTGCTCTGGCTTTTCTTTGAGGCCTATATGATGTTTATGAAAGAGAAGCCACTAGATGATTCAAACACAGCAGTGGAAAAGAGAAAGCTTTACTTGTCAAACATATGCATACCTTCTGTACAACTTCTTCCTTTTGAAATATGACCATGCGTGTATACTCACTCACAGCACCAGTATGTACACTCAATTTGGCCACCTGCCAATAGAAGGGATATGGAACCAGACTCTTGTAAGTACCACTGAACTACGTAAGTGATGTTAGAAATGAAATCATCCATAAAATGTAACTTTTAAACTGAAGTGTATGGACTGTGAGGATGGAGTTTGAAAGAATTAGATCATGGAGGGTGGATGTAAAAGCAGCCAATGACTAACCTTGTCCTCAAGCTGCTTGTTCTCTGACAGCCATGCCTGAGCAGTCAGTAACTCAATCTCTTCTTTTGCACATACCTGTTGCAGAGAAGGAAGAAATTGTCAAGAAACAAGACATAAGATATAGGGCATGCATAATATATGAGAAGATATCTTTTCTGTTCCTAGGCACCAACTTAAAAAACAACTAAAGAGGACATGAACTGCAATCATGTAAGTACACAAAGAACTTTATAATCGAATAAGAATGTAACGAACACCATCACAGAGGTTTTATTTAAATCCAGAGCAAGAATAGCCAACTCAACTCAGTTTAATGAACAGACAATTAGCTTCAGTTTAAGCTCAAACCCAGTGCCTTACCCTGTGAAGCGGTATGTCCTTTGCATCTAGTAATTTCAAGTCGATCACAATATTCGACATATCAGCTGAGAATCCTTTAACTTTGAAGCTCTCTGGTAAATTGCCTCGGAATCTGCCAGATACACTCAATGGACTCTCAAATGATAGGTCTGGAACATGGCAAGGGAGCACCTATTGGAAAAATTCAAATAGGTTATGATATATCAATCATACTGTTATAACTTGGTTGTAAATTCCAAATGACGCAGAGTCAGTCTATGATAAAGTTTGTCTAGCATTATAGTTTCCCACTGAATTGTGTCTATCAGAAATTATTCAATTTACTTTTGAATACATACATACAAAGACCCACTGCAGGTAGAATCTCAACATAGTATCACAAAGATACACAGCAAAATAGGACATCATTAAACAAGTGTTCATACTATTGCAGGCACATGCTATATCTTCTCAACATATGACAAGATACACTATCCCAGAGTTGATATAGGTATTAAAAGTCATTAATATACATGGAGAGAGGCCCGAGAAGTAATCAATAAGCAAAGACACAAAGCTTCCTCTGGTACAACTACATTGATAGTATGACACAAGTATTTAAATTTAAGGAATGCTTAAAGTGTCATTTTAATTCAGCACAAAGTCCAAACAGCACATAGGATGATGAGCATACCTCAACATCATCAAGATTGTCCAATGTCTCAATGGTAATATTTGTAAGAATGACAGATGAAGCTCTCGCAAATAGTTTCTGTATTCGAGGCTGAACCAAATCTGAATGAGAAAATATTCAAGAGCATAAATAAAGAGCAACTGAATTTAGACCTAAGGGTAAATATTTTTTATTTAAGAAACAAACTTTTATTGAACCTAAGGGCATCTCCAACCCTTGGTCTAAAACCTATAATAGGTTTGGGTTTTTGAAAATATAGTCTCCCCTTTCTCCAACTTGGCCTAAAATAGGATTTACCTAAAAATGGTTCTATTTTGACTCAAGTAGTTAGGAGGAATACTATTTTGGAGAGCTTAGTGGGCCATAGGTCCCACTGTCCACTATCAATTATATATAAGATATAACTCATGTTGTAATTAAATAATAATATAAGAATGATTAACTATCAAAATATGTTTGGGTTTAGGTTTTATGGGTTGAAGATGTAAAAAGTATTTAAACAATAATAGGTTTGGGTTCTCTATAATTTGAATTTGGGTTTAGGTTTTATACCAATTGTTGGAGATGCCCTTTGTAAATATTTGTTTCCAAAAAAATATAGTTTACTGACCTATATCATAGGCAGTATCATGTTGACCCCTTCCAATCGTTGCTAGCATCCGCAGGAAATAATGGTTGCAGAACGAACCTGGAAAATATATAAACAAATGTTAACCAGAAGATGGAGCATAAACATTATGTTCTTATCTGAAAGTACTTGAAGCAATGTGAAATGTGGCTGGATAAGATTAAGAGATGGACAGCAAAGATGCTTTAATCTTGACTAATTGAAAGCATTCCTACAAAATATATAACAGGCATGACCTATTCCAAAAGTGTATATGCGAGGGGATATTGCATTGTCACTTGCAAGACGCTTTTTTATTTCATCGCATATTTGTCTCTCGTCTTCAACTGCCCCATCAGTAACCAGGAATATGATAGGAAGTGAACCGCTAGAGTTGGATAGCATATCTATTGCCTGAAACGACACATCAGCAAATCATAATGGTTCAATCACAGTTGTTTAGATAGCTTACCATCAATGCAGAATATATAATATGAGAAAAGAAGCTATCCTCTCAAGAAGGGAAACTCAACAAATGACCATGTTTATTTGCTTTAATGTGCCACAATACATGCCCGTGTAAGAAACTCATGAAATTGATCATGATGAAACCACTGGTAAAACTCCAATTGCAAAACTGTATGGTGCAAAGAAGCAGGAGACAATACATAGGATGAGCATACCATGTTAAGGGGACGCAAAACACTTGTATCACCGCCAGCGATAAAATTTATGCTTATCCACTCAATGGCTGAGTCGATAGCCTCCTTGGTAGCTGACTTCAATGATGTAGATGAAGTGTAAATCTGTCCATTAAAAGCTATAATGCAGAATGAATCACCTGGATCAAGTTTAGAGAGGGCTTCCGAGAGTGCATTCTTAGTATCCTCAAGTGGCTTTCCCCGCATACTTCCACTTATATCAACAACAAACACTATATGCCTTCTGAAACCCTGCAAGACCGAATCAGAGTGGTATCAGATACAACTTTGAACAACTATACTAATAATAAATAATTTGAAAGAACCTGATACGTTCCATTGAACATAATACCAACCTTTCTACTTTGCTGGTTTCCGGGAAGAAGATAGACAGAGAAAATCTCTCTTTGATCAACATCATCCTTGGACGGTGACTGCGAGATAACAGCACCATGTATTTGGCTTGAAGAGACCTAGAAATGCATAGACATGTTAGCAAAATTAACTAGTTGAACTGACATTCCCAAAGCTAAAAGATTTATTATATGCCCTGCATCAGTGGAAGAACCAAAGAGTAAGCGGTTTTGCAGTCGAAGACCGTGTATAAGTATATCCATGATTAATCCATACACATTCAGAAAAAAGATTGCATATGAGCCTTACAGCATATGAGAAATGGAAGTCGGATTTTGACCAATCGGCAACATCTCCCTCGTACTTAAAACCCAATTTTCCATCTTGGCTCTGCATTTCCTGTAAAATCAAAGAAAACAAGAAAGAAGTTACCACCTCGGTTACTAAAATATATAGAAAGTACCTGTGAGCCATGCTCAATATATCACCTTCAAAAGATGGCTAGCTCCCTTGAATAGAATTTTGGTTCCAAGTCCAGAGTTCACATTCAATTGGATCTTCTCCTTTTTCAGGTACTTCTTTCCGGGTGGTATGACAAACTCAGGAAATGTGAATGGTACATCCAGAGAAAGCTCTCCATTTCGATACTTTAGTTTCTGAGACCAACTCATTTTCACTGTGAGATTGACTCCCCCATCAATCTTGACAAACAAAAACATCCCACATTTTAGATTAAAAAAGGAACACAATCCAATTTCAAGAACAACCAAAACTACTTCTTACCGGTGGCGTTGTCAATGTGAAGATATGAGGTTTAACATTGAGAAAGCCTCCTTCTCCATGAGAAACCTTGCCTAAATCCGCTTCGTCTTTCGATTCAATTAACTTTGTATAGAATGATTTACCAGAAATTTCAACCTCAACACCTAGAATTGAACCCTGCTAGCCAAAATGTACATTACTAAACAACATTTCAAACCAAAAGAATTCAATTCCAAAATTAAAAAAAATAATAGAAAAACCCTAAAATTGAAGGACCTGTTCACCCATAGGGATAGCAATGCGGCAGCCACAGCTCCTGGAGCTCTTGACGCAGTGGACCCTCCACGACCCGGTGACCCGAATAAACGCGGTGTCCATATAACAATCGACCTCCAGCTCAACCCTGTTCATCGGAAG
Organism: Comarum palustre; assembly: GCA_951800085.1. NCBI lineage: Eukaryota > Viridiplantae > Streptophyta > Magnoliopsida > Rosales > Rosaceae > Comarum > Comarum palustre. The sequence goes on along the minus strand of OX637588.1, from coordinate 4,281,711 downwards.
CGGAATGAGCGCCGGCGTGTCGCACCTGCCGTGCACGTGCGGCTGGTAGCTCGGGATATCCGGGTTGTCGACGATCGTGGGGTCGGAAATCACGGCGTAGACCATAGGCGACGTAGGGAGGTAGGCACAGCCGGCGACCGATTTTTCCATCGCCGGCGGCGGCTTGGGCGGCGACACGATCCTGTCCTTCCCGAAGTATAGGCGTTTAGAGAGGCGGAGACCATCGTCGACGGCTTTGGAGAACTCCTCCGCCATTTCGGACGATCAACGTCGTCGGGAAAAAGTGCGGTGGTGATTTTTTTGGATCGGTGGCGGAAGGAAAGAGAGGGTTTTGGTTTATACGAGACCCCCGGGAAAAATGTGAATAGAGAGCTTTGCGTTTGACCGTTGGGGGCATGCGATTTTGTGTTTCTATTTTTTGAATTTTTTTATTATTTTTAGGAATTTTGGGTTGTGGGGCGGTCTTGGGCAATGGACTGGCGCCACGTGGTGGTCCGGCGGGGAAGGCGCGTTTGTGGGGCGGCGTATCGGGGAGGTTGGGTTGATTGGGACGTGGAGGAGACGGCAGGTGGCACATAGGGGTTTGAGTGGGAAGTTACGTTATTGCCCAAAGAAGGATATCTTAACGGGGAAGGGATTAGAGCACCTTTGTGTTTATTCGTTGGAGGACCCACCCTTTATGCGAGTTGAGAAATTTCGAGACGTTGCAGGTGCACCTTAGTTGTTGTCGTCATTGATCATTAGAGCTTAAAATAGTTATCGTCGGTCTTGCATTATGACACGTTTGTTTAAAATTAACAGACAAAAAATCGTGGTAGGTTTTGTTAAGAACTTGTGATGGGACTACTTCCATTTCAGTTCTCTTTCGTGTTGGCAAATACAATTTCATTTCCTGTTTACGATTATCTATCAACTCTTCTTGATTGCCAAGTAAAAACTTAGAGCATATGTTTAACACGGGTAATATGGCCCAATCAGCTTGAAATAGGAACAACAATTGCTCTCTGGCAGTATAAGAAGCTGTATATTTGACACTGGGTACATGTTCGAACATAATTTCACAACTAAACTAGTCCTCCTCTAAACAATGTATAGAAGCAATCACTTGCAGCATACTATTGCCCTACTCAGGATCTCAGGCAGATACTGTTGCGCTTACTCCAACTCCTATCTAAGGGTTAACAGAATCTCCAAAACCCAAGGGAGTCTAAAACTAGAAACGTTGATGGATCCACACAAAATCATACGGTTCACAATCCGCAACTTCTCATCTGACCAAAGTCAGCATCTAACTTCTACGTAGAAGAACTGTTGTTGGTCTCTCCCCTTCATTGATTTTGCATCATTTACGGCATTCAGATAGCACCACAGAGGGCTTCGGCCATCTACCTGACCCGCAGAACCCTCTTGAGGTGTTGGATACACGCCTCAGCAGCATCAATTGCATGGGGGCTACATTTGGTTAAACAGAATTTCATTCCATGTATCAGGAACACCAGGTAAGCACCAATGCAGACAATCTTGCATGCCCGGTTTGGCTTTGAGACTGAACCGGGATATATGACCTTCATCTCGAAGCAGGGATAGAGCTGTTATGTCCAAGATCTTGACCCCTGTTCCTTTCACTGCACCCGCAGCAGATTCATCACTAGACTCATCTTGCAAAACTTCCTTGCCTACTGACATGGGATTGGTGTTGTCACAGCTTCCTCCTGTATTCCAGTCCCCACCAACAAAATGCCTAGGCGAGATGGATCGGTAAAATACTTTGAGACCTGGATATTTTGGGAGTTGTGAGTTCACCCAATTAACAACACTGTAGACTGTCAGATTCTTGGCCTTCCAAATCATCGCTATCTTCCTGTCCAGGTTTGGCTGTCCTCCAACATACATCACCCATCGGTTAGCTTTGAGCTTCCCACGATTCCAGTGGTGCCCTGTATTGAGGACCACGACATCAAATTTGTGAAGATATTGGACCAAAAATGCTGGTGGTCGATCAAGGTGCATGGCATAATCAGTGGCTGGGTCTGTTGGATTAATGGGCTGCACATCACAGAGGCTTGCTGACCAGTAATAGAGGATGGTGGTGTTAGTGCTTGGGAACCGATAAGCCCACCCACTAGGCCGAACATCGCCACGTTCTTGGGCTACCCCATACTCCATCCCCACGTCTATGACATCATTTCTCCCATTACCACCTGTTACCATGCACATTAAAGATTGGAACTGCTGTCGGCCCAATGAATCTCCAACAAAAGCTAGAGTTTTGTCTTGCATCCTGGGTTCAAAATACCGTTAAAACATTAACATAATTTCCTAGGTAATAGAAGTAAGAAGAAGGAAACAAGATCAATTGCTCAGATTAACAATTAGTTTAAGTAAAGAGGATGCAAACCTAAATCTAAATCAGTCTAGATGGTAAAAATGGGAGTGCAAATTTCAGCTCCCCTTTTTTGGTATACCCATCCAAAGAGGTTAGATATCTAAAATTTCAAGTAAGGACTAAAGAAATTCCTTTTTTTAAGTCAGGACCAAATAGACAGGCCTGCACCAATAATCTTGTGAAAGTTCATCCTAGTTCTCCAACTTCATGGATGTTGGCTTTGTCTAAGAAAATTGTTAACTTGCTGTGAGAATGAATTGCATCTAGTCATCTAGAATAGACTTCTGCAAAAGATTGTGATACCTCTTCAAGAACTTGAAGCCTTCAAATTCTTCCATTTGACAATCTTTCGGCTGCCATCGAAGCATCTCATAGGCAAAATCTGTGCGCTGTGTCAACCGGCAAGCCCACATCCCTGACAACCATTGCTTACAACCAAACCCAGAATACACTGGCGGCTTATCACCTACAACCCATTTTCCTTTTGCATAATTGCAGCCTGGAATAATGTCAAGTATCTAACTTTATGAATAATGATGTATCAACAAAATTCCAGAACCAACCAGTAACAGGTGTACTTAGCTTCTCTTGATCGTTATTTTTCATTATCTTGTAAAGCATAGAACCTACTCAACTAGAAGACACTCGAGAAAAGAATAATTTCTTGGAATATTTAGTGATTGAACTGAGGAAATCCAGTGCAATGGATGGCACAATGAACTAACTTACGACAGCAAAAGAAAAAGAGCATTGTCTTACCATTGTTCTCAACACCATTTGTCACTTGATCACTATCAATCCCATCGCTTTTATGTGAATCTTGTCCGGAATCTACTGTAATTCCTAACCCCGCACGAAATTCTTTCCTAACATCCTTCTCTGCTGTTACACCCTTATCTACATGTAGCTCCTGTTCCGAAGACCTAACTACAGCAACATCCTTCAATTCTGCATCACACAAATTCCAAACACATACTCTCAAAAACACATATTGCAACACTTTTCCCTAAACTGGAACAACCAAACTACATGAGACCAACCTGGAGACAGCTGCAACTGGGTTTCAGCCGGAACAACAGAAGTAGAAAGAAGCGGAGTTTTCTCCCATGCCCACAATAGAATAGTTGTTGACATGAGCACTATAGTAATAAGCGAGATTTGTTTCCCCTTCAATGAGTTCAATCCATTAAACCCTCCTTTCATTCCTACCTTAACAAAACAATACTAATAACATCAAATTAATATCAACTCAAAATCACAACATAGATTCTGGGTGTTCAAAATCACAATGCATTTAATAAATCCAAGATCAAACAAACAAGCTATCCATATTTCAGCAGCATGCAGAAGTAAATTAAGCCTGAAAATAGCAAAAACGGATCTAGAGAATCTATGGGGAGATGAGTACCTGAAAATAGCAAAAGGGTCCGATGTGGTGTGAGCAGAATTGTGGAAGCTGTTTCGGGTTTTGGCCTTTTTAGAAACAGAGCAAAGTTTTTATAAAAGGGAACCATGGATTTGAGGAAACAGTAGAGCTGAGACAGCAAAAGTTGGGGATTGGAAATGAGGACAAATAGACGGAGAATGAAAACGGTGACGTGAGAAATGAGAAATGGGAATGGCGGACGTTTTATTTAACGGTGGAAGTTTGGCAGACGGTGGAGGAATTGAGGAGAGGTCGGTTCCACGTCGTTCGTCGTTTTCATGCGAGTTTTCATGTGTTTGTATTAAATCTGCGTCAATACTTATTAAAGGAAATTGACAATTTTTGATGAATTAGATAGAATTACCGAAAAAAATCAATGGTACAACAAGACGCAGAAATTTTTCAATACTACTGTAGCATCATGTGACAATGTCTAGTGATGCTACATTTCAATCAAAATAAGACATGTGGATTCATTACAATTAAAATAAAAACTATTGATTTTATATTTTATGAAATGACATTCAAAAATATTTAATGAGTTCATACTAAGGTCTAGAATTTAAGTTTAGAGTATCAGATATAGGGTATATGGTTTAGGGTATTGGGTATAAGGTATAAGGTTTAGTATTTAAAAAACAATAAAAAGACTAAAATAGTCTTTAACAATATAACTAAAATATATATATTTAAGTTTAATTGTAATAAAACCATATATATTATTTTGATTGGAATGTAAGAGCATCTCCGGCAGCTTCTCTAAAATTTATTCAAAATGAGGAAGCAAAAACTAAATTCTTTAAAAATATTATGCTCCAATTCCAATAGCTTCTCTATTTTGAAGATTTGACATTTATTAGATTAACAAAATATGATACATTATAATTAATTATGACCAAAAGAGATTATATATTTTATTGTAACAACAAAATAATTAATAAAATATTCTATTTTTGTAAAAAATTTGTTAGAGCTCGTGAAGAATTAAATTTTGGGGAATGAAAGAATTGCTGCAAATTTGGGGAAGCAATGCTCATTTTTCGTCTTCATCTCCATTTTAGAGAATGTGATGGGGAAGCTGTTAGACCTAAAAAATACTCAATATTCTCCAAATTTGACAAAATCGAAAAAATAGAAAAGCTGTTGGAGATGCTCTAACACCACTAGACATTACCATATGGTGCTACGATAGCACTGAAAAATTTCTCCAACACAAGTATTGGAAATCATGCAAATGCTCACACTTAAATGTAGTGACACAACAAGTAATATATACAGTAAATACCTTGTTAATCTTAAATATCAAAGATATATTAGATGCATTGATTTGTGTAATGACGCTTGTCATTAAGATTTGATGCATTATTACTAACTAGAATGGAAACGATCTTTCTTAAAAGAATATCAACTTGTGTTAACTAGTGTCCCAATTAATACATTGAAAACTAAATTTAGCACCGAGTGCCCGTTAGGCCGCAAGCGTCATTATAAATGTTATTATCATCAAATTTGAAAAAATAATAATAATAATAATAAAGTGGATGCATCTATTTATGCGATGTCATCCATCACTTAAAGCATTCGACACAATCTTCGAATATTTTGCCAACTAGCACGAAAACAATTTCCATAACCACATAACACCACCGTAAAAGACTCAAAACCTAAAAGAGTGACAATAGGCATGAAATGGTAAAAAGGAAAAGGGAAGAAGAAATACACGACATGCCGCTTTCCATAAACACCAGGAAACGGTTCTTTTCACGCCGCATGACGTCATCCTCCAAGTCGTCATTTTTTTTCATTTTCTTATTTAAAACGATGAGTCTCGTCTCACAGAAACAGAGAGGACTTAACTGAAGCCTCAGCTTAAAAGCTCCGCCGCCGCGTCGTCGTATTACAATGGCACCGGAATCGAACTCCTCCGACGGAATCGACTCCGGCAACTCCCTCCAGGCCATCCGCTACAGCCGCGGCTCGCTTCAGCTACTCGATCAGGTTCTGATTCTTCTTCTATCAATTTGGGAATTCAACTGAGCTCTCCAAATTTCATTAGATCTTTTTGAACAGACGAAGCTCCCTCTGCAAAGTACGTACTTGGATATCCGGGACTCTACTGATGGATGGTGATGAAGCTAGTGCTACTTGTTTGTTATTATTTGTTCGAATTTGATTTTAGTAATGTTGTTGATCGGTGGATTTGGATTTTGAAATTTCAGGCATGCGATTAAAGACATGGTGGTGCGGGGAGCGCCGGCGATTGCTATAGCGGCGGCGCTGTCGTTGGCGGTGGAGGTGTTTAATTTGGAGGATTTTAACGGAACTCCGGATGAGGCTTCGTCTTTCATTATAATGAAACTGGAGTATTTAGTATCCAGGTAAGGCTTAACCACCATGTCATTAACAGGATAATGATTTTTGATTTTTTGGAGTGTGACTGTGTAAGTGTGGTTTATCTGATGTTTGTTCAATGTGATTGTTCAGCCGACCGACTGCAGTGAATCTTTCGGATGCTGCAACTAAATTGAAGAAAATTGCGGCCAAGGTCGCCGCGAGTGCTTCAGAGTACAAGAGTGTTTTTGAGGTGGTTCAGCCTTTTAGGCATTACTATGTTTGTTGAATTTCATTGTGGCTCAAGTTGTGTATTCGTTGTTGCGAGATGTTAATGTTTGCGTCTACTTCTTTAGGCATATGTTGAAGCTTCTGAAAGCATGCTCAAGGAAGATGTTGATAGGAACAAGGCTATTGGATCTCATGGAGCGACTTTTATCCAGTGTCACCTTGAGAACAATAAGAGGATATGTATGTTGACCCATTGCAACACTGGCAGGTATTTCACAAGGGTATTTTCTACGAGCTGAGTTGATTATTTGGATTTGTACATGTTGCATATTAATAAATGAGACTGATGATCAAAATATAGACTGAAGTTTTATAGAAGTTATAGGTCTTCTCTGACTTTTATGTGTTTTCCACTTCAGGTATTTCACAAGGGTATTTTCTACGAGCTGAGTTGTTTATTTGGATTTGTACAAGTTGCATATTAATAAATGAGACTGATGATCAAAATATAGACTGAAGTTTTATAGAAGTTATAGGTCTTCTCTGACTTTTATGTGTTTTCCACTTCCAGCCTTGCAACGGCTGGTTATGGTACCGCTCTTGGTGTTATACGTTCACTTCATATGGAAGGAGTTTTAGAAAGGGCCTATTGCACAGAGACACGCCCGTTCAACCAAGTGAGTATGCAATGAATCTATAGTTCATACTTTTTTCCGTGTTGTATCCTGTCACAGGGTTGTAGCACTAAGGGGCTAACACATCCTCTGTAGAACTTCCCATTGTGTTCACATATACTAAGTAATAAAAACTAGTTACAAGATAGTTCCGTCTTGTTTTAAGATTTGACATGCATCTGAATGAGATGGGGAACTTGCTGTGGTGAATTGTTTTATTATATGGTATGAAAGTTCACCTTTTGAATGTTATTGATTTATACTTGTGAACTTATTGCAGGGATCAAGACTCACAGCGTATGAGTTGGTGCATGACAACATACCTGCCACTCTTATAGCAGATTCGGCTGCAGCTGCATTAATGAAGGATGGAAAGGTGAATGCCGTTGTTGTTGGAGCAGATCGTGTGGCTTCTAATGGTAATTGAAAAAAAAATCAACTGCTTCTTTTCCATTGTAATTCTACAGTGGTTGCATAGCTGATTTCTTTTCATCCTAATTTAGGTGACACCGCTAACAAGATAGGTACCTACAGTCTTGCCGTCATTGCAAATTACCATGACATACCATTCTTTGTGGCTGCACCACTCACGACCATTGACTTGTCTCTTTCTTCTGGAGGAGAGATAGTAATAGAGGAAAGATCCCCGAAGGAATTGTTGAACACACATGGAGGACTCGGCGAACAAGTTGCTGCATCCGGAATCTCTGTCTGGAACCCAGCCTTTGACGTCACTCCTGCTAGTTTAATATCCGGCATCATAACAGAAATGGTACAAAAACATGCATTTATGTCTTTGTACCCTATTAGATCACTTTTCGTGCTTCAAATACCTGATCCGACCTCTTGTTCTTCCACACAGGGTGTCATCATGAAAAAGGGAACTGATGCTTTTGACATAAAGGATTTTGTTCAAAATGCCTAATCGGATCAGAGTATATGCATAGCTAGTTATTGGCGCGTAGCTTAATCTGGATGAAGAGAGATCTATGTGCTTCCCGAGGATCGTCAGTCTTTCTCCCTTGTGAGGCTAAGTTTTCTATGACATCAGTGGATGTAATAAAATGGCGGCATATTGTGGTTTACTTGGGTATATCCATGTGTGATTGTTGTTACTTTTCTGTTAGTGTCATATGAGTATGGTATAATGTGTAGCTGACCTAAGGACTAATGTACCTGAACCTGGGCAAATAATCCAAGTTTATTTCAGATCAAATTCACAGAAATGGATCAAACGATAAAGTGAGGACAAATTGACAATGCAGTCTGTTTTACTTTTACCTTAGCCATCGAATTAATTCCATGGATGACACTTCCATTTTCTTTTGTAATTGACGTTTTAAGATGCGATGAACAAGAAACATCTTTTGACCCTTAATGCTAAAAAATATCTTTTAACCCTTATTATGGATATTGGAATAACGTAAGGATTGGAGCTGATTCAAGATCCATTAGTTCTTTGTTTTCACATCCATAGTGAGGACGAGAGTGTCCTTTGTCGATCTATGATGTACTTTTACATGCAGTATAAATAGGAAGCATGATCAGTTGTATTTGCAGAGCCAGCGAGCTTGTATTTGCTCGTACTTAATTAGTTAATTACACCCTTATTTTTCTGTTCACCACCTCCAGCGCCATGAAGTCGATGATGTTTCATTTGTCACCATTTTCTCAGTGTCAAAATGCCGCTAGCAGCACCAAATACCCCTCAAGCCCCGCCATTGCGGCCAATATCATGACCAACTTGTAGGAATCAGGAGCTTGCATTCGGGGTGGAGGCGGGGCTTGAGGTGGATTTTGGAAACCGAGAAAAATTGTGACAAATAACAACATCATGGTATCTGCAGATGAAGAAGAGTGGGGCTATGGCCGCTATGCTGCCCAAAAGCGTCACAAGGGAGAATAAAATGCTTGTAGCCTGGTGACCGGAATGTATTGGTTTGATTTGCCCTTGATGAGCATTGGTGCCCTCCATTTGCTTTTTGACAATAATAAGCATATATTCCCTATTCTCATCTCCCTTACAGCACAAAGCTTTGGCTTAACATTCTTGATCATTACCTTAGTGTCATGTTAAAGATCTGGACTGCAACTTCAGCAGCTAGGTTTCCCAATACATCATGTATTGATGATCTTTTCCCCTTCTAATTATAAGAACGATCTTTTCCCTTTCTAAGAAAACTTCGCGGTAATGAAATCAGAATGGGGCGCTTCTAGTATAGAATTAAAATGCAAGACAAATAAACAGTTCAATGCAGGAACAATATACTATGAACTTATGAAGCCAAATGACACATTTTAGACATCAAAAACTTGTAGTCTAGAAAAGAAGTAAACTCAAACAGAAAAACTGCTACAAGATAAAGACTTATAGTACTCTGTTTTCCTTCATGTCTGGAGTTATGAAGGGAAAGTCTTCAACTACTGCTTCAAAATCACTTCATGCATTCCCTGTCACTGAAACGAGGCTTTCTGAGTGGAGACAAGATCTGATCACCCTGAACCCTTCACCAAAACAAACCTGCTCCATCTTTTGGGTACCTGGGTCGTTAGAGATGGTGTATTCATTCTCAAGTTGTATAAGAAACTCGCCATTTCAGTACCTTCAACTGGTCCAGTTGTGAATTCCTTAGTCCAAGATCTGTCGTTACCATAATCCTTCATAACCCATATGTCAAAGCATTTTGAGTTACTATTTCTAAGCCAGGAACAAGGTTCCGTCTTTGGATAAACGCAGAGGCAGTATTGCGTCGGATCGGGGATGGGCTTGCTTGACCGGGTCCGAGCTAGGGCAGACGCTAGCGAGCCCTCCAGAAATAGGTCTTATACGAGCCCCAACAGACCAAGCTCTCCTCCTCTCTTTGTATTTGCTTGATTTGATGAATTGATTTTAGGGGGGATAGCATTCGACTTAGCTTCTAATAGAGCCTCACAGAATTGGATACGAATTTACTAAGGGTAGTAAAACAAATTATTACGGTTACTAATTAATTATTAGGGTCAATAAAATGTTTATTGAGATTAATAATTTATTATTTAAGGTCAATAATATGTTTATTGGGATTAGTAAATTAATATCAAGGTCAATAATATGTTTATTGAGGTTAGTAATTTATTATTAGAGGTTAATGACAAGTTTATTAAGAGTTTAGGGTTTAATAAATTAATATTAAGGTCAATAATATGTTTATTGATGTTAGTAATTTATTATTAGATGTTAATGACAAGTTTATTAAGGTCAGTAATTCATCCACCAAATTTTGGTGACTGGACATATTTTATAGGGTCAATAATTTATTATTTATGATCAATAACATGTTTATTAGAGTCAGTAATTTCGGCCACAAGATTACGACAACTGACGATCTGAATCTGACGACCGGGATTCATCAACCGGTGACTGGAGTCGATATCTCTAAGCATATTTAAGGGATGAGATATATAATGGTACTAAAGTAATATAGGTTTTTTAAGAGTTTAGACATAATAAGTACAAATTCTCTTTTAAAAAATTTAAATATTCAATTTTTAAGAAAAAAATTGAATTAAAAAGTATGGTAAAAATTTTATAACAAATGAACATTATCTAAAAAAATGCTAATCTTTCTTCTCAAGGTCCGTTGCGGAATCAAACTTGTGAAATCATTACAGAGTAATATTTAAAGTTGGGCCGTCCCAAATCAAAGCTCTTCTACCTCTCTGCCACTTGTTCTCTCTCTTCTCCGATCAAAACTCTCTCCGCCTCTAACAAACTTTCCGGTTCACCAAACCACCGCCAAACCCCGTCGTCTCCGAAACCCTAAACCAGCGACTCTACTCAACTTCTAGTCTAACGCCGACGCACATTTCACTCTCTTGAGAATGAAGGAATCAACGTTACCTTTGCAGAGCGCAACCGGCGCCAGAAAGAACCAGAAGCTCGGAAAGGAAGCGCTGGTGAAGCTTCTGTGGTGGCATTTCGGTCATCCGGAATTCAGAGGGATGCAATTGGAGGCCATTGAAGCTGTTCTATCAGGTAAAATCGACACCGCTTTAGCTACATTTGCTTCGTGGCCCTAGAAAATGAAACGGTGACGTTTTTGTGCGTTTCAGATAGAGATTGTTTCTGCTTGATGCCGACCGGAGGCGGGAATTCGATGTGTTATCAGATTCCGGCGCTGACCGGCATTGTGCTTGTTGTGTGTCCTTTGATAGGTGAATCAGCTTTTTTGTATTAGAATTTGATCATGTTTGAGTTCTACATTTCGGTTTCGGTTTGTGAATTCAAGTGTTTTTATGTAAATTAATGGCTCTAATTCTCTTAAGTTTTGTTGTGCAATTGTGTGTGCAGCTTTGATGGTAAGTCGGTTTGTGCTTGGTTGCTCATTGTGGTAGTTTTCGTAATTGGAGGAGGATGAAAGGTGTGAGGTTTTGTGTTTTTGGTGTAGGAAAACCAAGTGATGGTTTTGGAGAAAGGAATTGCTGCTGAATATCTATCTTCCACGCAGACATCCCAAGTCAAAAATAAGGTAGATTTCGGATTCTTAAGAAGCGAAGCGAGCATGAAGTGTTTAGGTGCCCCCTTACTATTTGCAGTTGATTTGTTTCAAGTTGAAAAGCATTGACTAGGAGCAGATGTTGTTGTTGGTTGAGATTATGGGAGTATTGATGGATTTGTTTTGCAATTCAGATACACGAAGACCTTGATTCTGGAAGGCCATCTTTGAGGCTTCTATACGTGACGCCGGAGTTGATTGCAACACCTTGATTTATGACAAAGATTCACTCACGAGGGTTGTTGAATCTTATTGCCATAGACGAGGTGCTTAGCTACATTCACCCATACCAGTATACATGTGTACACATTTTAAGTTTTTTTTTCCAGAAAGTTTCAGTGTTTCTGTTTAAATGCATCTCTTTTTTGAAAATTTCAGGCACATTGCATCTCTTCATGGGACCATGATTTTAGGTTTGTAATACTGATACATTTCAGCATAAATTATGGGTTACAGTTACGATTTCTAATTTTTTTTCCCAAATGATTCGAAAGACAAACTTAATAAGAATCTTAAATATGGTAGTGAAAACTAGATGGCAGCAGAATTCTAATCCCTATCTTTGGGTTCTCTACCCTTCTTTGTCATTTTTAAACAGGCGTAGCTATCGAAAGCTTTCGTCTTTAAGGAGCCACCTCCCAGGTATACCAACATTGGCTTTGACAGCTACTGCTGTTCCTAAGTGAGTTTCTAGATGCAGTCTCAGTATCCTTGCATGTGGTTACTGTTTAGATATTAGAAGTATGTTTCTCGTTGTAATTTTCTAAAATCTGCATTCTTCTGAAGGACTAACTATTTAATCATCATTAATTCCCTTGTTCTGCAGAGTTCAGAAGGATGTGATGGAGTCCTTATGCCAACCCTCTAGTCTTACAATCATCTTTCATTCGTTCTAATATATATTATGAAGGTGCGTCCTGTTTCAACGGCTAACTTAATACAAGCTTTGGTGACTGGGAAAGTCATGCTTTTGAACTATCACTGTATGTAGTGTGGCCTTTGTACTGTATGGAGTTTGAGTGAAGAGTAGGATTCATCCTTACTTTACATCACATTATACAGTAGACATATCTAACTCACATTCTTTGATAATGCAGTTCGATACAAAGATCTTTTACATGATGTGTATGCTGATTTGTCTGACGTACTAAAATCTAGTGAAGATATATGTGCAATTGTGTACTGCCTTGAACGAACAATGTGCGATGACTTGTCTGTTCATCTATCACAAAACGGGATTTCATGTGCTGGTTAGTCACTGTTTTTTCATTCAACCTTAGCTCCCTCATCTCTCCTCAATTGTCTCCCTCTTCCATTTCTCACCTTTATAAATAAAAAGATGAAAGGAAAATGGTTACCACACATGCTTTTATTTATTTTTTGGTATCATAGTTTTATTTATTTATAATGTTATTCTCTCCTTTCCAATGGTCTAATAGGCGCTAGGCGGTAGGCAGACGGCGGCCCATAGCCTTGCGCCTGGACAGCTTAGGCGGGGATTAGGCGATTTACTTTTTTCTCATATTTATTAATTAAAAATATATATTTAATGTACTCCAATATTTGAAAACAGTCAAATATGGATAAATTATTCAACATAAATCTTGTTAGACCTATTTATAAAATAGATTATAGCCAAAATTTAGCATAGCTTCATGTAAAAGTGAGCAACAACAACAATAAACACATACACTTCTAATTCTAAAAATATCATTTACTCATATACTCTCATGCTCCCCACAATGTAACAACCCTACCACTAAATGTAAATAAAAATAGCCGGAGAGCATAGAACCGTAGGCGGCGTCTAGGCAGGCTAGGCGGCCGCCTAATTGCCCATAGCCTGGCACAAAGGCCTTGAAGAAAATCGAGACAGTTGTTGCAGCCTAGAGCCTATGCAGGGACTAGGCAGGGCCTTTAGAACCTTGCTCCTGTCAGCTTATCATGCAGGGTTGAATGATAAATTACGTAGTTCTGTTTTAGATGATTGGATTTCTTCCAAAATACAAGTTGTCGTGGCAACGGTGGCTTTTGGGTATGAATATATATATATATATATATATATATATATCATTTATCATCTTTAAATACTTCCACCCCATTATTGGGACTGTGATATATATATATATATATATATATATATATATATATCATTTATCATTTTTAAATACTTCCACCTCATGATTGGGACTGTGATATCCTTGCTTTTTTGTCTCCAATAAATGTGCTTGGAGCTTGTTGTGGTGCATGCAGCAGTAATTGAGCTTTTGGTTTCTCTTCAGGATGGTATGAACAAAATTGCTTTAAAAAAACTCATGACAGTTTTGTTGTTATTCAATTCACCCTGAAGCTGGATATGCTTAGCAGCTGTTACGAGTCTCTGATTGCTTTTGTTGTTATTTTAAGCGTATAGATAGAAAAGATGTCAGAATTGTTTGCCATTTTAATATTCTAAAGTCAATGGAAGGCTTCTACCAAGAGTCTGGTAGAGCTGGTCGTGATCTATTACCCTCCAGAAGTCTATTGTATTATGGAATTGAAGATAGCAAAAGAATGGTTGGTTCAGCCACACTCTTTACTTCTATGCCTATATATCCGTAGTTCCTTGTTTATCGGAAGTTCTTCAATTTATTGCAGAAATTTATTCTAAGCAATGCTGAGAACAAGAAATCAAAGGCCTCAAACTCACAGGAAGAGTTGTCAAAAAAATCCCTGACCGACTTTCAACAGGTAACTGTAATAGCTTCCGAGAATGTCTGAATGAACTATACGTGGTTGGTTACTTATTAATGTTTGAATTAAAAAACTTGCAGATGGTTGAGTATTGTGAGGGCTCTGGATGCCGGAGGAAAAAGATCCTTGAGAATTTTGGTGAAAAGGTAGTGAAGTGACACATTTGGTTCTTGCGTACTTTTAGTGCAGTATGAGGGCTTCAGAGAGCTAATTACTGACATCATGTAAAACAGGTACCTGTAACACTATGTAGCAAAACATGTGATGCCGGTAAACATCCACACCTTGTACCCAAATACTTGGAAGAGCTCGTAACTACTTGTATTTCACGGCAGAAAGCTGGTTCATCGAGAATTTTTGTGGGCCGGTGCTCTTTTTTTTCTCTCTTCTTTTTTGCTGATACTTGCAACTTAAGTTATTTAAATTCTATTCTAAAGCACATTGGTTTTGAATTTAATATTAATGTTTGCTTAGAAAAAGAAGTTTGCAGTTACTGTTACTGCTAAATGTTACATAGAATAGTGGTTTCATTGGCCTTGGGCTTTAACAGAAATTAGACTGGGTCATAGTTGGGCTTAATTGTTGCAAAGGATATCAAATTTTGTTTGATTAAAATTCCAGTTTATCAGCCTTGATTAGACATTAGAGGTCTGAAGGTATATTGAATTAGGAGCTTGGTTATTCATTGATGTCTTTCATTTTTAGCTCCTCAAATAAGGGTAATGACGATCAGTTCTCTGAATTCTGGAACCGTAATGATGAATCAAGTTGTTCTGAGGAAGACATATCTGATTCTAATGGTATTGTTTTTCATAAGATATCATTGTTTTTTGTTTCTTTTGGGTGACAGAAGGAATGAGAATCTTAACAACTGTATGTTCTCACTTATTATCTATGTCACATCTAGATGATGCTGCGGACCTTGCAGCTGTCAAGAGCCTTACCAGATCAAAGTTGATCGATGAAAAGTTGGAAGCCTTGCAGCGTGCAGAAGAAAAATATTACCAGAATAAATCCTTTGAAAAGCAGGTTCAAACTGGCATACTAATCTAGTTAGAAGTATGATTTAGCATCCTAATCAGTTAGAAATATGCTAAAACAGTACTGCATTCAACACTTTTCCTATATATTCGTAATATGTGCAGAAATACTTTTCCCTGAACAGCTGCTCTTTTGCCTAATTTGATAACAGACAGAAAAACGTCCACAGGAATGCTATATCTGATACACTGAGGGAAGCAAGCAAGTAGAGATTAGAAAATTCTGTAAAGCAGGCTCAGCAACGACTTGGAAACTTAAAGAGCTCATTGTTTCATTCGGATTTGATATTTTCAGAGAAGTTTTTTGCTGTCGATATATGACATTATGAAATTTGTTTCATTCATTTAGCCACCATAAATTATCATAGTTGTCCATATACCGGTCCTTTTAACTGGTATCTTGGTGTTATTTGTAACAGACCAATTGATTACTTGATTTCAAGTTTTCTCACTATTCTTTGCAAGTAAATCTATAGATTCTCATTGTCTGAAATTCTATTTGCAGGATTGAGGTGGAAAAATCGGCATCGTTCCTTGAAAATGAATGTTACAAAAAATATGGGAAAACTGGGAAATCATTCTACTATTCTCAAGTCGCAAGTACAGTGAGGTGGTTGTCAACGGTAAATTCTACCGACTTAACTGATTGTCTTGGCAGCATAACCAGTTCTCCGTCAGAGAATACTGTGCTCAAAATAGAGCCTTCTGCAACACAATCACCATTGCCGGAGACAGGATCTTTTGCAAGGCCGTCACCTTTGGTGGACGGAGCAACAGAAATCATCATGACTGACTTCCATGAGAGTGTCAGACCGGAAGAACCTGTAGCTCTGTCACCAACGCTAAGTGATCCCCCCAGTACAATGTTGCCAGCAATTCCATCCTTCTCAGAGTTTATCTACAGTTAAAAGGTGAAGGACAAAAGATCAAGCGGATCAGATAAGCAATCACCAAGTGGGGTTAAGAATCCAGAGAAGAGAATGAGGTTACAATAAGACTAAAATCCTCAATTGCTCATAATGTTGTCCTTGAAGTAGATACAGGAGGATTATGTTTACATTTTGAACAGCAAGTACTTTTATTTTTCACTATGAAAAGTAGAGCAATTCATGCTACTGATGCTAGTAAATGAATGTTTATGCAACATTCAGTGGCAACTTGCCAATGAAGTTGTTCTGCAAGCTCCCAAAGTAAAGATGATCCTCAAATTCCAAAACCGACGTCACAAAGGACATCACACTTCCATTCGGATCCTCAAGCTTGTTGATTATCCTGCCATCAGCTCCCACATTCACCACTCCAGCTTTCTTATGTAGTCCATTGACTAGTTCAACCAGCTTCCCTGATGTTGCTACTAAGTGTTTTGCTGCTCTGGAGCTGTGCACAAACTCCAGCCCATCTGAAGTCAACTTCAGCATATGATACTAGTTAGTACTTGGTCTGCTGCAAATATATGTTTCAAACCAGAAGATGAACTTAAGATTGAGACCTGAAGTAGAGCAATCCAGAAAGACCCATCTGGAGCTAGATTGATGTTGTCCGGTCCACCGGGAAGGTTCTCGATGAAGATCTCCGTCTGCCCTCTCTTCTCTCCCTTCAGCCAATACCTTAGGCACCTGAATCTGCCCCATACAAAACCATACCTTAGTACAAAACCGACCATTAGTTATAATATCACAAGGATGTTGCTCTCAAACTAGTCAAGCTTACTTCCATGTTTCGCAGACCACCAGAAAATCCTGGTCTTCAGAAACTGCAACGGTGCAACCCCATTAGCAAAAGCCAAATCCTCATGTAAAATTGAAGTCTCATTTGATGAAGGGTCATACTTGAGCAGCTGCCCATGAGGTTTTACCTCAAGCACATCCAGATACCAATCATGGAGTCCAAATTTGGTGCTTGTAAAACTCCCATCTGAAGCTTCAATCACATCATCTGCAAATCTGATATGAACATGTATATAAAGTTCACATCAACATATTTACTTGGCCTACGTTCTTTTCTCCCTTCATACATACAGTGCCGTTGGTGTGGACCTAAAATCTCTACCATGAATGAAAAAAAAATCCCAGAATGAGAACCCAAACAAGAGCCCCAGAGGCATAAATTTCTTAGCTTTGATAGAAACATTCATGGACTAATCGTACATACCAACAAAGCGGTCCCAGTAGAATAAGAGAGATTCCTCCTTGCTATATAATCAAGTAGTTGAACCAGTGTCCCTATTCTTCAATATGGGAGGAAACTGCCACACCTCACAGTACAAGATGATCTTCTTGTTTTGTTTGTGTCGCATCAGGAGATAGCCATGGTTTTGCACATGGCTAGCTTATGAGAATAACACATTGCTTTCTCTGGTCGTTTTCGAGCATAGGTGGAAGCACAAAATTACAAGGCAGTGACATGGACAATCCAAAACCTTTGTTTTCTAACTTGATTTACTTGTCGAGTTGAAGTGTTCTAAGTCAATTTCTAACTTAACAGGGTTAAAATAAAAGATTTTTAAGCAATATCTGAAGGGTAAAAAAATTGCATAGGTAAATTGCAGGCACTTGAATGAACATGTCATTGATTTCAAGAAATGGATAAGTTTTGCCGAGTATAGTACACACATGCATTATAGTGGGGTTTTTGCAGAGGCATTATAAACGACCGTATGAAGCACTCTTACCTTATTTTGGATCCATTAACGTGGGAAGAAAGAACCGTGACTCCATTTTCTGTAACCTTAAGCAAACCCTGCAAATCACATAATTGTCTTTATGCAATCTTCTATTGAAAAAATAAACGACATCGGAAAGCTGTGTAGTCAACATATCATATTAAAATTATAATAAAAACTAAGAGAAAGATTGTTACCATTTTTCATGGTTAATTGTTGGACAAAGCTCATGTAGCGCGGTAATAGTAGTTTATACTTTACACGCAAGGGATTATAGGAGTTCATATATTCTTGAATTGAGTTGAGAGGAAAGTAGGTACTGTACATTACCTGATCAACATAACAAGCAACAAGATCACCATCGATGGTGACAGTAATTCCAAGAATTGCATGACTATTCAACTTCTTCCAATCCTCCCAAGTCCCATCTCTGTGAAGCCTTTTGATCCAACCATCTCTAGTGGCAGCGTAGAGTGTGCCTTCCTTATCCAAAGCAATATCTTCTGGTTTCAAAAGCACTCCATCTCCGAGCTTAGTCACTCTCTGCATCAAAACACAATAACGTACATGAAGTAAACAAAAGCGCAGATCGAGTTATACAGAAAAGCAGCTGCTTGATATAAGCAATAACTTGGAGGATTAATTCTTCAGCTGTAATATGTGGTTTTGAGGAAGTGAAGATGGTGAAGGCATTTCAAGTGAGACTGGGATATTGGTGAGAACAAGTGGACTTGAACTGTGAATGCAAGCAAACAAGCTCAAACAAAGCCTGAACATGAGATAAGGAAATGTTTCAGAGCCATAAGGAAGAAATGAACCTTCATAGGGATGAGGTCTTTGTTTTGATAGAATGAACAATGAAGTGCTAGATTGTGTATTTATATAAGCCAGCTACAAGGTAGAACTGAGATTATTTAAACTTTTATGGCGAACTAAGATGTTTTCAGTAATATTGAAACACAAATGGGAATTGATTTTGGGTCTGGGGAGATTCAGGAAAAGAATTATGAAATGCACTGCAGCCCGTGATGCAAAGAAGGTCAATGGTTCAAAACATGCTGAGCATGCATATTGCATGCTAATTTGAATATATACACACCTCAAAGTTTAGATTAGGAACTTATATAACATTCCCATTATAAGTTATTGGGTTTCGAACATGGTTGAATGAGAATAAGAATGAGTGATCGATTTTAAAAGTTTTATTTTTGACTTAATATTAAGATTAACAAACTTACATACATGCAGAGTGATAGATATATAATTCAAGGAAGCAAACAATGCTATCGCGAGAAGCTTCATATTAATGTGGTGCAATGTGAAGCAGGCTCCTATTAAAGAGAATGAAAAAGCCCTATCCTTCTCCATAACACAAATTTGGTTGGTACTAGGTAGAATATCCTATGACATGATTTGATTCCCTTTCTACCTAGGATAATATTATATTCAGATAGCACATCGACCTTGCCATGTTCATGGAACACATGACTGGTACCAGTAGAAGAAAAATAAGTCAAACAGCAAATTTTGCTCCAATTATTGTTTTGATTACCCAAATTCAGAAAGGAAATGAAAACCAAAGGTCAGGGAAGAACAAGAAGGTGAAGTCAGTTCATCCAGTGAGACTGGGTGAGAGATATGAGTGTGAATGGAAGCAAACATGCTCAAACAAAGCATGAACATGAAGTTAGCAAATCTTTCAGTCACGAATGTTGTCAAAGGATGAATGTCCTTGTGCTGGGACATCAATTATGTTGTATGCTTTTTATGCCATGTGAATGAATAGAAGGATCACAAATAATCCCTTGAGATTGACTAGAACAAAGGTGGTGTTTTGTCAGTATGATGTTAGAGATGGAACAAGTAGTATCAGCAGTCAAATCCTGTTGTAAGTTAAAACAGTACAGTAATGTATGTCCGACTCTTCAATTTTTTACTTTTTTACGAACCGTTTCGATCTCATCTTCAAACCATTATAGTTCAATGTTGAGATGGAACACAACTTTTGCTTCCATTCCACACTCAAATAGAAGCATATGCAAGTGGCACTCCATCTCTCATATGTTTTCAAAGCATTTTGATAAGAACTGATTCCTTTCCTGACTAGGATAAGGTTTATCTAGGTCATGTTTATATCCGGTTGTAATATCAACTTAATATTAATATTAATAATAATAATAATGATAATGATGAGAAAACATTTTAGCATTATTCCAATCCAAAACGTTCTCTCTTTCCATGCCACTAATGATGGTAATTTCAAATTATATTTACCAACTAATAAAACTAATAAACGTTACTTACCAAATATGGACCTTCGGCAATTCCAATATGACCCAATTTAATACAGGAAAATCAAAAAAATACCCAAAATTCAGGCCCGATTCATTTGCAACAAAATCCATTACACATAGCCCTCATTTATAGCCAGAATTTAATCCCCAATACAAAAACAGTCCTACACAAAAAACAGAGTAACCTGACCAAACCAGAGAGAAAGAGACAGAGTTGAATGCTCCCTCGCCTTGCTCTGCTCTGCAACAATGGCTCTCACCGACTCTCATCCTCATCCTCAGACCTCCTCCAAACCAAACCCTCCTCCCCTAACCGAAGTCCACACCGTCAAATGTGATTCCTGCGGCTTCACAGAGGACTGCACCGCCTCGTACATCGCGCGCGTCCGTGAGCGCTACCAAGGCCGCTGGATATGTGGCCTCTGCGTTGAGGCCGTGAAAGACGAGGCACTCCGATCAGATAGGCTCATATCTACTGAGGAGGCCCTCAACCGTCACATAAGAGTCTGCAAGAATTTCAGATCGTCTAGTAAGGAAAAAACAGAGCATCCTATTCTGGCTATGGGTCGGATTTTCCGCCGAAGCTTGGATACTCCGAGGGCTCTCAGGTCAAATTCCATCTCTTCGCTCGGTGACGTCGAGAGGGTTCGTGGGCCGGCGCTGGTGAGGTCCGGAAGTTGCTTCCCTGCTCTCAATAGCTGAGTTTTTAATGGAGGTAAATATATGAAAACAGGGGAACTCTGTTTTGTGGTTTTAGAATGTCTATTATTACATCAGAAACATAATTTGGTCATTTAGTTCATGCTTCAAATGATTTCATAGAACTGGGATTTTGCAGTGATTAATTTTAAGACTAATGGGTTTGTTTCTTTAGACTATCTCATTGTATATATCATTCTCTTTTTCTTAGCTCATCTTGTTTCGGATTTGGGAGCAATGATGTTCTGTTTGTTTGGAGATGAATGGCATCTTGTTTTTTGAATTTGGTCACTATCTCTCTGATGAGTGAGTGAGATTATGAGCATTAAGTATGATATTGTATAGGTTTTTGGTGTTCATGAAAGTAAGATGCCACTGATTGGAAAATAAAACCAGAAACTTTCTGGTGGCAACAGCGAAGCGAATTCAATTTCGATTGCTGGCTTTTCAATTTTTCATTGACTGGAATCATAATTGCGGTTAGATTTATTACAGTTATGGTGTCATTATGGTTACATTTTGACATAAAAAATGAAATTGCTCAGAAGTTTCAGAGGGGATTTGAGTTGGTGCACTTTTTCTGTGGTACTTGAGCTGAGTGACCTTCATCTCTCAGCTCCTTTTGTGTGTTAGATATTTCTGGAAAAGATTTATTTTTCTGATAGCTATGAACACCAGGAATCTGACAAAAGAGACCAAGAATTTTTGTGGGACAGATAGATATACACCCAATCTCTTCATTTTGCACAGCATGGGTCAGATTCAAGGTTTTCCTTTGTCTGATCTTGCCTGTAAATGTTAAAAAAGAAAGGTTATCATTCCTAATTTCGAATTTTCTCCAGTTTTCTTCTCTCTTTTTTATGTCCATTTTTCTCGTAATCTAAATATAGACACGTAATCGTGTAATAATTTCAGAGTTCGAATACGTATTGTGATCGATCAACACTATAAATACATTCAACGACGTAACCCGATTTTTAGTTATTTCTTTTTAAAATGAGATTTGATCTGGTCAAATGAGATTACGTGAACGGTCATTTATGTACACGACATATAAGAGGTGAGAATTCATGTTTTTCCCTGTGGAAATTCGGACTATCTTCATTACACGATTATTTATGTACACGACATATATGAACGGTTAAGATTAAAGATTATAATATTAAACATAAATCATTATAAATGATTAAAATGATGTAACTTTTCTCAGAAAGAGCAGCGTTTTTCCGTTATGTCATCTACCTATAAGAATTTTCAGTAAAAATCTTCCTCTTAATTTGAATAGCAACTGTCAAGTCAAAAAGAGCAGCGCTTTTCCGTTATGTACCTTTTCTCAGTAGTAGATGACCAAAACCTGTTATAAAATTCATCCAAAACTTTGGTTTAAAATGATTTTGTCGTTGTGATCTTCAACCTTCCTTACTCCAGGGCTTGTCACTGCACTTGAATTGGACATTGACACTTCTTATCCTGTCAAACCGTCCACCGTTTCATATAAGTTTTATTATAAGCCTTCTTTCGGTCCCATATTGACAACAAACGGGTCAACAATAGAGACACTGATACCACCTCTACATGTGGCAAACAGTCCATATGGAACTGTTACAGACATTTTCATCCTATCCAGGCTTTCGGTGCTCTCAAGTTTTATCGTAAGTGTTGTGTAGTGTTTCGGAATTTCAAAACTTTTATAATACAATGACCGAGTCTAATGCTCTTCCAACACTAGCATTTGGTTCTGTAGAGAACGCGTTTGCCAAAAGCATGTCTATAATTTTCTGGTGGTTGTTATGAGAGACCACATTTGCAGGTGTCGAGTCTGACATGAAAGTTTTAAGGTGACATTTATGTATATAAGCAAGAGAGGTTTATTTAACATTGGACCACAATGATCATAATGTTGTGTCATTGAAAAAATGATCATAATGCTGTTGGGTCAATTCTTCCGTGATGGGTGAGACCCCAAATGAAGCTTTTAGAAAGGAAAGGAAAGGAAAGGAAAGGAGTGGCTCAATAGGGCCGAAGAGGATGCTATTTAGAAATGTAAACATGAGTCTTAAACATCATAAAGATCAGTTCAGGCTTCAGTTTAACACATTGAAGCTGGTAAGGAGATGATATAAGATCCAGTTCTTACACAGAGATGAGAGCTATGTATGCGCTGATTAATCCTCTCACATCTTAACACCTACTGCTTAATGCCTTCATCATTTCTCAACAGCCAAACTAGTTATTCCTCATGCATGTTTAGTGTAATAGAAGTACACACCTTTTGTTTATTACATCAAATCAAATAAGAGACATTCTGTAACCCTATCACATCAAGTAAGAGATATTGGGAGAAACTAAACCATGTTTTTCACTCTTGTCCTCCCCTCGTCTTTTCTCGCAACTCTATCCAACACCCCCGCAACATTAGGTCACGACCTCGATCGTCACTCAACCTCCTCACTCTCCTCCCACCTCCTTCGTGTGGTTTTGGTGGGGGTGATGGTGGATGAAATTTTGAACATGGTAATAGCGGCGTCAAATCTTGTGATGTTGTGATTTAGATTTCAGTGTGTTTTAGCTTTGAATTTGTTGTATTTTCTGTAAGAAAAATGTGGACTTAACACTATCTAAAACACTTCAGCAATTATCAGTTGAATTAATATTATGTAAACAGCAGAATTATGTGAATCGAATTCCTATTCCTAGTTGTTCTCTTAGTTGTATATCTCCAGAAGAAGTAGGAGACTTGTTTGTTGATAACCTGATCAACATTAAGGTATTGTGATATGTTTAGAATCATTTCTGATAAGGATGAATTTACAATGAGGACTCTTTATGGGATTAGACATTCAAGTTCTCCGGAAAAAATACCTACAAAAAAAATTTGGTTTCAGAAAATTATTTTCTAACCTTTGTGCACTTAAACAAGCATAACTTTGTCTATAAAATAGATATTGATAAATCAGATATAGTTCTGGAAACTAGACATCTGTAGTTTTCCAATGATATAAAATTCATTATCTGGTTTGTTCTGGTCTGTTGCCAATAGTTTGTCAAAGTCAACTGATTTACACAGTCAAATTATGGTTTTGCACTTATTGCGTTTTGTAGTGATTTTCAAGGATTCAAACACTGTTGATCTTGAAAATAGTATATGAAGGACTTTTCTAGCATTTATTTCATCTATAATCGTTTGGGTAACTCTTTTCACTCATAACCAGGCTAGGAGAAATCGATGTAGGTGGGGCATAACCGGCTAAAGTACACTATTATCGAAAGTCTCATTTTCTAGACATTATGAGCTACTAAGGTGAGCCCTAGTATAAAATAGATTCATAAATACTAAAAATTAATTACTGTAGATATAATATAATCAAGACTGTTTACAAACAAATGTCATTATTGATAATGTCAGCGAAATGTAATAAAGTTGATAATCCAGAAAGAAATTGACTAAACATTGTCAAACATTAGGCACAAACGTCATTTATTCTTAGAATTTTAAATAAAAACTCTAATAAAAATCCGATGTCTCATCAATTGAATCTCTGCCAATTTTAAAGTATGTTATATTGAGATTAGTATCAGGTACATCTCTGTCTTCTATTTCATTGTTGTAAGCTTCTAGGTCAAACTTCTCACGGTATGTTTTATATTGATCAACAAGTCCCTTGCTAGCTTTACCATGCTTGTACCAATGGTTATTTGATCCACATCTGTTGCAATTACCGTGTTTTCTCCCTTGTCTCGAGTTTCATAAGCCTTAGTCTTGCCTTTATTAGTATAGGTGGCTCGGCCACTTTGGTAACTTCGGCCTCCATAGCCTCCTCGGCCTCTTTGGCCTCCTCCTCTCCCTCGGCCTCCATAGCCGCCAGGCGGTGTGTGTTCCTTCTTAAAGTTGTTTTGAGGACCAAGACGTCATTCCAATCTTCCATTTCCAGTAAGGTTCCACTCTTTATGTTTCCCCTTTGAAGTGCTTGCATAGTTTGTTTCAGGAATCTTCTTTGTCCCAATTGGCCTTGAACTATTGTTCACAAGAATGCTATCATGCTTTTCTACCGGTTCTAACCTCATTACGATACTGATGCGCAAGAATCCTTGCATGAACCGGGAAGGTGGAAAGGGTTTTCTCGAGCATGTCAGCTTCAGTCACGTTCTGTTCAAAGTACTGAAGCATAGATCGGAGTTTGAGCATTTCAGAGTTGAAATCTGCAACAGTTTTGAAGTCTTGGAACCTAATGTTGTTTCATTTCTCTTTCACATTTGGGAGCAGGGTGTCTGCAACATTACCAAAACGATCTTCAAGTGCAAGCCATAAAGCTCTAGGATCCTTGACATTCATATACTGCTATTGCAGTGCAGGATCCAAATTGCATCTCATGATGATGACAGCTTGTGCCTTCATGGTTGATGTTGGTTGATTAATAAGATCTTCATTGAGTGGTTGGATAGTGGTGATGATAGCCTTAGCAGTCAATGCGTTTTCCACATCTGTCACCCATCGGTGATACTCAATATCTTGTGGGTCCAATTTCTCAAAATCTAACTTGGTTTCAAACATCTTGAAATAAAACAGAAGATGTATTAGTTTCGCAATCTCAAAAGACATCCACGACAACTATAATTTTCTAAGATTAATATCTGGATTTGACCTTTACATATATATGGTCTACAAACTCTCTTAGTTCATTTTTATCGATGCATTTACGAACTATTTTGTCCGAATCGATAGTGAATTCTCTTGATTCACATGGACTTCATTGTCAATTTAGGAACATAGTTCTATAATTCTCAAAATAGTAGAAGGGGGAAGGAATCTCCGAATTCCCCGGATAAAAAGGAGTAAAAGAGTATGTTATTTTAATTAAAATTGAAGAAAGCACCAACTTTAATAATAAAATTACCTTTTTCTGTTTTTTTAGGTAGAACCGGGTTGAGCCTGTTTGCTTCCGGGTCAGGTCGGCCTGTTTGATTCCGGGTCAGGTCAGCATGTTGGTTTCCGGGTCGGGTCTGCTTGTTGGTTTCTGGGTAGGGTCTGTTGCAAAAACCGATCGCGACGAGCTGCGACGCGGAGGCGAAGAAAACCGCGCTGAGACTCCGATCTGAGGCTCGGAAAAGGCAGAGCAGGACCAGAGGAGGAGGCGGAGCACGCCTGATTGTGGAGGTGGAGGCGATGACAGGCAACCGGAGCTAGGTTCGGGTTCGATCAAGGAGGCAGAGCATGAGCTGGCTCGGGGCTGGACGTAGCACGTTGGGGCAGCGCTGGATCGGAGGAGGATGCCGGATGGTACGCATGTGTTCATCACGCCTGGTGGACGAGTTGTGACGCCAGGAGGAGTTGCTGCTTGGCTCGGCTGCTACTCGTAGTTTGTTATCAAAACTCACAAGAGCAGTGCTAATAACGTGTTTTAAAGAAAATATGTTGTATTTCATCAGAATGATTGAGCTCCTTTTATAAAAGATTACATAAAGCTGTTACATGATTTTCTTGTTATGATACCAAGACTAACCTATAACAGTTCTTTCTTTCTTACGCGATTTCGTCTTAACCCTGTTTAATTAACTAGGAAGACTCGCTCGACTTTAAGGGCTGTGCACACTTAATCCTGACAGGAGAGTTTTTAAGGGTGTCATATATACGTACAGAAGCAACAAGGTTTATTAACTTGGACCCACAGCGATCATAATGTTGTTGGTTCATTTCCATCGATGTGTAAATGAAGCTTCCGAAAGCAAACAAGTCGCTCAAATGACGGAAGATGAATATATGATGCTATTTAAACATTCTGCAATTATTTTATAAGACTATAAATAAAACGAGTCTTGCACCAAACATCATAAAGATCAGCTCAGGCTTCGTGAACATAGTCAAGCTGGTAAGGGAATTGTATCCTTGAGAGCGGCTACTGCAGAATGTACTTAACATGTCATGGCGGAGTCAGAGATTACACCAAACCCTTAGTGTGAAGACTGGTTTACTAGCCAAAATTGATACCCTGAGCAAGTGGTAATTCGCTCCCATAATTGATTGTACTGCCAAGGATACAATTTGTTCAAATTATTGATTGAATAACTATGAACAGTTTGATAATCAATGTAGATAATCAGAAAGATTTGAGCAAATTAGAGGTTGATGAAAGATTACCATGTTGAGCGTCTCATGTATTGCTTCCATGAGTCACTCCCTGCTTCGCGGCCACCACCAGTTGCCTTTTCTCCACCAAAGGCACCACCAATCTCTGCGCCATTAGTAGGAATGTTTACATTCACTATACCACAATCACTGCCGTGTGGCCTGCATCAAATCCCAACGTTGAAGAATGTAGGTTCAAATCTCTAATGGTCATAAAATTCGATTAACATACTAGGCAAATTGGCAAAAGATGAGATACAGTTTCATCATATCTTTGAAACTCACCCAATCCATTTGAAGAGAATTTCTGGCTTTCTTGTGAAGATTGAGCTACTTAATCCTTGTGATACAGAGTTGTTCATTTCAATTGCTTCATCAAGAGTCTGCATTTTTCAAACAAGAAGTTGCAAGTTTTAATCCAAGAATAATCTTGTAAAAACCATCAATAACAACACTTTCAATAAGCACGCCTACCTTGAATTTCATAACATACAGAACTGGACCAAACAACTCTTCTTTCACCACAGCTGCAGTTGGAGAAATCTCAAAAATTGTTGGCTGGACATAATTGCCTTCTGACTCTACAGTTGATCCACCAACAATAATCTTTCCCCCCTGAGAAAAGATAAGTACAGTGCAAGACAAACATTATTTTTCTTTTTCCTCCACCGTGTGGTTTGTTAATAGATTATAACATTCTCAAAGAAACGCATAACATGCCTGAGATTTAATTGCCCCAATTCCCTTCTCAAAATTCTCCTTCGAATGGTGAGTATGTAGTGGCCCAACTAGAGTTCCTTTCTCCAAGGGGTTCCCAATTTTGACTTGCTTGTAAAGTCCAACTAGCTTATCTAATACATTCTGATATATACCTTCATGAATATACTGCACTCCAGCGAAGCCACACATGTACACAGATTTGCACATTAAATTTTCAGGGAGAAAACAGAAAATTGCAAAGCAAAAATTGTGGAAGGTATACTTCTATGACCACCATGAAATTAAAAAGATCCTTTGTAAATGTAAATAGTTACCAATCTGCGGCATGAAGTGCAGCGCTGACCAGCGGTACCAACAGCTGCAAAAAATATAGAACGCACTGCCAACTCGATGTCGGCATCATCCATAACAATTATAGCGTTGTTCCCACTTAATTCAAGCAGGCATTTACCAAACCTCTCGCTGACAATTTGTTGCACATGCTGACCCACCTATATTTCATATTGTGAAAAGCTATTGTTAGCATAACGGCTATGGAATAAGAGAAAAATGTTTGATGTCACAAGTAAGTGACCAGTGTACCTTTGAACTTCCAGTGAATGAAACCAGGGGTATTCTTTTGTCTTTTGCTATTGCTTCACCAACTTCAGCTCCACCACAGAAAGCGGTGAATATAGCCCCTGGCAAGTTATTTTTCTCAAGAACCTCAGCAATTAGCTTTGTCACAGCAATAGTTATCAAAGGAGTTGTTGGTGCACCCTTCCTACAATACATAGTATCAATGTAATTAATGTACTACAAAACATCTTTTGGTAATACATGCCTCCGTTTTGATGGATTCATCTGCCAAAACTCAAATATTTGAGACAGTAAAATACTTAGATATCTATAAGAATGAAACAATAAGATTCAGACTAATGTTTGTTGTATGATTTGAAGGTATAAATTTTGTCACAGTTCAAGTCTGAAATCAGGGCATTTACCAGACAACACAGTTACCACAGACAAGCGCAACACATGCGTTCCATCCTAAATCACCATTGAAATTAGAAAGAAATAAGAACGGTTAGAAAGTTCAAAATTCATAAACTACTCACTGAAATCTCAGACAAAATCAAGCATATTGTTGATAACCTATTAGCTTTCAATCTACCCATATGTTTCACAATCATATTAATAGTTTAATTTAGCTATTGACACAGTTTCCTTGCTAAGTAGGTTGTCTTGACACAGTCGCGTATTAGAGAATGAGAAGGGTGGCATCTGAATTGAATGCACTGCTAAAATAGTAGACGAAACCATACATTTCGCATTCAGTAAGGAGGTCTATGAGTATATATTTAAAGAATCCAAATATGACATTTTTCGTTCTTTCTTTTTTCTTCTTAAAGAGTTTAGTTCTAAATATCTGCTAGTTCCAGAGCCAACTACTCTTGTTAGCTAATATACAGTTTTCTCACAATAATACTCCACACACACATAGCTGCATATATGTTCTAATATACAGATTAAATGATAGTGGATGCCTCTTACATTTCATATGTAATGTAGAAAAGGTAAGATAAAAAGTAGACCTAACAATCATGCCATGACTTCTTGTACATAAGAAAATGTTATTTATCTAATGTTGCAAGCTTGTCAAGCCAACACAAAGCAAGAACTCACCAAGAACAGCACAAGGGAAATTGAAAGCAGTGATGACACCAACTATTCCCAATGGATTCCAAACCTTTGGTGCATAAGATGCACAATATTGTCAATTGTAGCATAATCAAAGTCAGTTATGTAAAGATCAATGATCAAATTTGAAGAATTTACAGATTCAATAAGGTTAGGATCTGGTAATGTACCTCAAACATCATATGGTTTGGACCTGAAAAAAGAAGAAGTCAGATGCAGATCAAGCAAAACAAAACAAAAAACCACATTTGGCTTTAGCAAATAGCAACTAGTAGGTTTTTATGTACTTGGGGTGGAGACTTTAAAGCTTTACTAAGCTTTTCACATTAGCAACTAATATAAGGATGACAGAATAAAGTAGGAGCTCACGTTCTGAGGGTATGATAGATCCATTCAGCTGACGACTCAATCCAACACAAAAATCACACATATCGATCACTTCCTGCACACATTATAGCCCCAGGCATTACTGCAAAAGATCAACCCTTTTCTACTGAAGACATATGTACAGCAATAGCAAACAACTACATGAGTTACATACTACCATCGAGCCATGTAAATGAAATATCACTAAATGAATGTAATTAACCAAGGAACAAGTGAATTCTGATACCTGAACTTCCCCAATTCCTTCAGCAAGTATTTTCCCCATCTCGAGGGACACAAGCCTACCCAGATAGTCCAGTTTTGCCCTTAATGCATCTCCTATCTGTCTAACAATCTCACCTCTCTTCGGTGCTGGCAGCTGCATACAACAACAAACAATACATGAACCGTGTTAAACTTGAACGTTTATGAAAATTCACCTCAAGATTCAAAAGTCAAAGATAACAAAGAGGAACTCACACTCTTCCATGTCTTGGATGCTTCACTACAAGCACGAATCCCCTCCTCATAATCATCTACGGACACTTCCGTGATCTTAGCAATTTCCTAGCATCCCAATGCACAAGACATCAAAAACATCCATCATTAATCTGGGTCAGTTTCATTCAAAGATCCAAACTTTAACACATAAAAATGGTTCTTAACAACAATCCAAACTAACCTGATTGTCTGCAGGATTGAAAGTAGAGATAACTGGGCCAGTTGCCTTCCACTTCCCATTTATGAACCCACCTGGATTCTCCGGAGCCAAACCGATCTTCCCCAGAAACTCATAGTCTTTTTCTGTTCCGAAACTCATCTCTGCAAATCAAAGTATCAAACATTCACTGATCAAGAACAAAACAAACACAACTGACACATACAAACAATAACAGAACAAAGCAAACATGTATCAAATACAGATTATGATAACGGGTTGAGAGATGAGTTACCGAAGCAAAAAGGTTAGTGATCAGCGATGAGAAACGAGGAATCAGAAAGTGGGTAATGCCGTGACGGATGTGGAGTGCGGAAAGAGGATTGAGTTATGGTGATTGCTTGAGTGCGTGTTTAGTTTAGTGTATCGATCAGATTGGGGTGACACGCGGGTAGAAACGACAATGTGAGTTAGTGAAATGACGAAATGAGCCAACCTAACATTTGGTGAGCTCAAGGGAGATATGAGCAGACAGATGGCCAAGTTTTGGCAGCAAGTTAGATGTGGAACGGAAGTGCTCTCTATCACTTGGGATGTAGAATATGATCTTGTTGTTCAATGCATGGTTCAGTGTGGTTGATGGTGCTCTCTATCACTTGGGATGTAGAATATGATCTTGTTGTTCAATGCATGGTTTAGTGTGGTTGATGTAATCGAAAAAAAAAAGTGAATGTGGTTGAGGTTGTAAGGATCAGAAATTACGGATCCAGTGCATGGTTTCCGGTGCATATTAAGAACAAGAAAAATATACATATTAATAGTCGTAAGACTTCAATGTGGTTTTTAAATGTATCGGCTAAAATTAAAATTTTACCTTGGTTGAAAGTTTTAAAATATTAGATTCTCGAAACTCTTATAGCATATTTATAACATTTTAATTGTGACAAATTTATGTTTAGTGTTACTGAGTTTTAGGATTTGTCTCTAATATTCGTATTCAAGAAACTTTGATTTGCACTAAAAGAAACTTTGTAAAAAATTGCACTAAAAAAAGAACAACTTTTTCATGAAATAACCGTTTATCGACTAAGATAGTTTCGATTCAATTTATGTGGCAATCAACAACACATTATTAAACATGCGGAAAACTCTTAAATCTAAATTTATACGTTACATTTTACTTATCACGTCTATGTATATACAACATTGTCTTTGAGAATGTGGGCAATGTACATAACTACATAAGAGTTTCATCATTTCATTAGGACACTACATAGGTTCTCGTTTGGGCTCTGTCAAAACAGGAGAGGAAGTTTTGGTTTAGAGTTTGTGGCTTGTCCGGTGGCGGCGCCTCCAAGTTGACAATGGCTTCAGGCCTCGTCGATGTGGCTAAGGCTCGCTGCTGGACGGGTGTTGAGGGCGCCAGGTTTTATAGCCTGGTAGGCGGTGGTGGTGGATCGTCGGAGGGAAAGCTTTCTTGAGGGTGGTCTGAGAAGTCGTTGGCCGGTCTTGGGTGCACGTTGTGTTGCCACGGCGGGGATGTTTGGCGTCGTTCCTGAGCAGTGATTCGATACTTGTCGACGGTGAGGTTGGACGGTGCGGCGGGAAGGAGCCCGAGAATGGGTGAACGAGGTGGCGTGTCCTAACTGGGTGTTTTTTCCAGGTTTGGATCATGTCGTCCTCTTCTGGTGATGATGATGAAGGTATGCTACCTCTCTACGGTAGGTAGCAGTTGTTGTCTCTCTTTTGGTGGCGGCTAGCGTCGATGATGGTGTGGCGGCCACATCTAGATCTCACCAATCTTCTTGGGGCCGTATCTTTTGGGGGCGTGCCCTTCAAGGTCCATTTGTGATGGGTTGGGTCTGGACACTTTATGGGCCTGGGTTCTTTTAATTTTATTTTAGGTTGGTTTTGTTACTTGGGCTCCAACTACAAAACGCCCCTCTTCTTTGAGCGAGGGTTTTAGGTTTTTGTGTAGGTTGGAGTCATGTCATGGGGTGAACCATGTTATGGTGTTGTTTTCAAGGATTATGTTAATATGGATTAGTTCTTGTTGTCAATGTAATAGAGAGGTTACATGTGCATATATGATGGTAAGTTTGACATGTAGTGTTTGAAATGGTTGTTTCTTCTTGAGATTAACTGTAAAGATTTATCGAGGCTTCTAGAATAGGTTAGGTTACAATCGAATCTCTATCGGTTCTTGAAAACTGTAATCATGTTAGAGTTTCGGGTAGGTATTGAGGAATTTATTTCCATCACCGATGGTTGAATCCATCATGGTTGTAATTTATATTTTCATTTAATGCAATTATTGATATTCTTCTTTAAAAAACTACATTAGTGTATAGTATGATGTAATGTTGGTCCATATAGCATACGATGATGTTACACTTTGACTAATAGATCTAGTAGATCACTAACCTTTTATGGCTCTAAATAATTTAAAAAAAAATGGCCACAACATACGACTCAAAAACCAAAACGAAACGATAAGACTCATCATCTTCGAAATACTGGTGTGTGCTGGTGTGTCATGTCGAAGCTACGACGTCATTTGGGTCTCCTTCCCCAAACCAAATGAATTGAACGAAGCTGCTCCTTATTGTTCGTATTCTTTAGCACTCCTTCTCTAACCAGAAAGAGTGCTAAACCCAAAGGCCAAAGGTAACCCTTCCCTGATTTCCTTAAAAGAACCCAATTTTTATCACAATTCACACTACCCAATCCAAACCCTTTATCCAATTCGCCCCCAATTCAAAAACCCTAGTCCTGCTTTTTTCCAATTTGGATTTGATTTCATCTCCGAAATTAGGGTTTTGATCAGGAGGGGTCGATCATGGGAGGACCCAATTGCTTTTTCGGGTCTAGAAAAACCCGATTTCGTGGGGCTTTCAATGCAATTACTGGTCTGGTGTTGTTCTTCTTGTTCTACACCCAAGATAGCTTCGTCAAAAACCCAATTCTGGGTGCTTCGAATTCGGTTCTTCCTCCTTTCCGGAGCTCCAAAGTTGACGCCTTTATGGGTAATCGGGTCGAGACTATCCGCCGGAGAATGGCCCAGGTCAATGTTGATGTTAGTTTTTTGAATCAGAGTAGTATTAGTGTTAATGGTCTGATGCCAACTTTATAACAGCTGCTGATCCCAAAATGTGTACTGGGTTGTTCACACACCATGGTTTCACTACCAAATGCGAGTACTTGATTGCCCACCCGGAATGTAATCCGGGTGGGCACTTTAATTACATTAGTTTTCTCTACTGTGACTGAGAGATTTAACTTTCTGGGTTATATTGCATTGACAATTTGGTTAGCTGCATTGTTCTATCTGTTGGGGAATACTGCCGCAGATTACTTCTGTTGTTCGCTGGAGAAGCTTTCGAATCTGTTGAATTTGCCTGCCACTGGCGGGTGTGTCTCTGCTTCCTCTTGGGAATGGTGCTCCGGATGTGTTTGCCAGCATTGCTGCTTTTGTGGGGAAGGATGCGGGCAACGTGGGGTTGAATAGTGTGTTGAGAGGAGCTGTGTTTGTTACTTGTATTGTTGTTGGGATTATATGTCTTTGTGTGGCAGATAATGGGGTTCAGCTTGATAGGAAGTGCTTTATCAGAGATATATGTTTTTTCCTCTTTACTATCTTCTGGCTTGTGATGATGTTGGTTGTAGGGAAGGTTACTGTTACTGGTGCTATAGCGTTTGTGTTGATTTATGCGGTTTATGGGTTTGTGGTGGCTGCAAATGAGCTTTTGAGGAAACATGTTCGGAAGTTAAGATTGGATGTTGTGACACCATTGCTTCCGGTTAGACTGAGTATATTTTCGCAGGGAAATGAGGAGGATGATTCCATATATGCTGGGCTACTTGAATCTGAAGAGGGGAGTGACGTGCCTCACCTCCAAAGTAAGCTGCCGCAGTGGATGTGGGCTTCCAATGTGGCCATTTATTCAAATCAGAATGCAAAGAATAGTACAGACAGCCCTAGGTCATTGTGGGGTTGGAACGAAGAGGAACAGAGCAATGAAAATTCTTCCCCTTTCAAGGTTTTATCAATGCTAGAGATTCCATTGACACTGCCAAGACGATTGACAATCCCCATAATTGAGGAGGATAGATGGTCCAAAGGTTATGTCGTTGCAAGTGCTGTGTTAGCTCCTATTCTTCTGGTATTCTTATGGAGCATTCAAGATGATGTGGGATCTAGGGGTGTGAAGATTGCATACTTTATAGGTATTTTCTCTGGTGGTGTTTTGGGTGTCCTTGCATGTATATACACCAGAGCTGATCAGCCTCGCAAATTTTTATTTCCTTGGGTTTTGGGAGGATTTTTCATGACTATCATCTGGTTCTACATTGTTACAAATGAGCTGGTTTCGCTACTGGTGGCACTGGGTGTGATTTTTGGAATAAATCCATCAATTCTCGGATTGACGGTATTAGCATGGGGCAACTCGATGGGTGATCTAATATCGAATGTTGCACTGGCAATTAATGGTGGTGATGGTGTACAAATTGCAATGTCAGGATGCTATGCTGGGCCTATGTTCAACAACTTGCTGGCTTGGGGATGTCAATGCTGTTTGCCGCGTGGTCTAAGAGACCTGATTTTTATAAAATACCCAAAGATAGTAGCTTGTATTTTACAATGGGATTCCTGGTGGTTGGGCTTATTTGGTCACTAATTGTGCTTCCCATGAATGACATGCGCCCGAACAAAATCTTAGGAGTTGGTCTTATAACACTCTATTTCATATTTCTCTCCCTCAGAATAGCCGCATCAATGGGGGGACTGTCACTAGTAGTTCTATAAATAATAATTGCATTGGTAGGGTTGTGTCTTGTACAGAGTTGAGTTGGAATGACATTGGTGCCAGGACTTGAGTGTTCCATCAGGAGTAACTGATACTGTTTGTTGCCTTTGGTAATGTATTCCACTTTCATGTTAATATAAAAACAGATTTTGTTGACTCAAATTTGAATTGGGCAAATTGTTTATCATTACGGTTCTCTAAGTTTGTTATCTTAAGTCATCTGTACTCTATCTGAAAGGAGGGTATTTCTCGGCTTAATTTGTTTGTTATGTTGTGATATGATATGATGGTAGAAGAATCAAAGAATATGTGCTCTACTTTACATTTCTTCTGCCTCTTAGCAGTGTCTTTAAACTGGTGAGTTTCTTTTTGGTCACTCATCTAGCTCCTTTTCTGTAATCTTGAATTAGTTGCTTGAACTTAACTACAGAAGTATTATGTGCTCTTACTGATGTCTTGTGGAACTTTGCCAGAAAAGAACTGTGTCCTTTTATTGGACAAGATAACAAAAAGGCAAGCGGCTAGTGACCACATAATACAGAATGAGAGTATAATATCTTAAATCAGGATTTTATGATTCCTTTTTTATTTTGGATTTGTGTTTTTATTAGGGAATATTTTAAGTTCTAGAATATTAGAGTTGTTTGATCCTAATGGATCTAGGGTTTTAACCTCTCTATATATAGAGGCCTTTGTAGTCCTATTTGGCAGAGTTGAATAAATAAAAGTTTGAGAGCTTTGCTTTCTATCCAGGTTTGTGAGAGGCAACCTAACCTTAGGTGTGATGCTTAGAAACCTACTGATGAGATGCTAGTAGACCTATCCTTTTTTTAATTCTATCTTTAAACCGTTAATTTAGAGTTCATCTTATTTGTCCTTCATCATTTTGGCGTCGTCTGTAAACCAAAACCTATTGATCCAATGGCTGCACGTTCAGAAAAAATTCGCTAGGGTCATCTGACTGACACACAGTGAGATACCCTGTTACTACAAATTATGGAACAACTTGAATCATTCGATCTTCGGCTTAGAAAGCTAGAAGATAATGGGAAGGCTTCTGCATCGGCAGTTGAGGAGAACATCGCTAGTGACGAAGAAGCCATAACAAACAAACTTTTGGGGTTTGGGTCACAGAATTCCTTGGAGCCACTAGTGCCTGAACAAGTGGATACTGATGGAAATATCGATATGGATGGAGAGAACTGTGTCAATTTTGTCTCAAGTGTTGCCGTTGAGCGCCTCGAACTTCAAGTACTGCCACACCAACAACCATACAATGTCGGTTGGATTGACAACACCCATATTCCAGTGCCACCCATGAAGACAACCCATGTCCTTGTAGGAAAACCTTGGCTATTGGATCGTGATGTGTACCATTGTGGAAAAGCAAATACATATTCATTGTTGTTTCACAAACACAAGGTTGTGTTGCAGCTTATGAAAAAGTTTGACATGATACCCCACAGAAAGGTGTTAAGGGGACATACAGCAACCAAGAAGAAAGTTATTAACATGTTGAAGATGAAATCGTTTGGGATAAGGGCCTGATGGCTTAGTGGCAGGATTCTACACCCATAACTCGTCGGAGTCGAGTTTTTTCAACCCGGGGAGGATAATGCAGAATAAGAGTATAATATGTTAAGTCAGGATTTTATGATTTATTTCTTATTTTGGATTTGTGTTTTTATTAGAGAATCTTTTAAGTTCTAGAATATTAAGGTTGGTTGATCCTAATTGATCTAGGGTTTTAACCTCTCTATATATAGATTATAGAGGCATCTGTAGTCTTTTTTGGCAGAGTTGAATAAATAAAAGTTTGAGAACTTTGCTTTCTATACAGGTTTGTGAGATGCAACCTAACCTTAGGTGTGATTATCCCTAGGTGTGATGCCTAAAAACCTATTGGTGAGATGCTAGTAGACCTATCATTTTCTTAATTTTATCTTTAAACCGTTAATTTAGAGTTCATCTTATTTGTCCTGCATCACCACAGTAAACTGTTGTTTTTAATCTGGAGACTGTTTATTAACTCAAACCAGGTATGCAGGCAAATTACTATGGGAGACATTTTAGTTTATTATGTGACAACCTAAATGTAATTGTAATCGGTGAAATATTTCGTTCTGGCAAATACTAGGTAGTTGGGCGTAAAACATGTTCATATGCACTGTTTGTTTTCCTTCACCTATACATTGTGAAACTTGTTTCATTACTGATTGGGTATTTTTGATGAACACCAATATCGCCTTACAACTTCTCTGTCGTATTACATATTTGACAACCCTTTGCGGTGCCTCATCCAGTCCAGCAAATTAGTGAGGGTGCATCCCTGGGGTAAAAGTTATTATAGTCTCATTTGCACAACAATCACAAATATAATTAATTACAATCAAACAATTTCAAAGATGATTTCAAAGCTTTTACAGATGAGCTGATCCCAACTCGTACAGTTAAACAATAGGAGAATGGAGAAAAAAAAAACAAGGAAAAAAACAGCATGAGCAAATCCAAGTGCGGAAAATTGGACTGCTCATATGTGTGTTTTGATGTTACAGCAAGGAAAGCCTCTCTTTGATATCTGATAGTTAGCACCTGGTGGATTCACCATAGATGTAATCGAGAATGGCAATGACACCGAATACAAAAGCTTGATCTATGCCTGGTGTCACCACAACATGATACAGATCTTTACTTGCCATCAACTCCTCCCACTCCTTGACTCCTATCTGTGTTCCATGGTAAATAGTAAGAAATCCGTCGCATTAAACAATTCAGTAGAAATGCAAAAAAGATGAAACTTATTCTTGACTATGAAATTTAGCAATCCAGAATGTTTACCTGTGCCACTACGTTGCCTTCAGAGTCAACAATGCTACAAGCCTTAGCAGGGAAATAACCCTTTATCTCGAAGTCCCAGTCTTTGTTTTCCGTTCTCTTAGTCGAGATTCTGATTGCTTGAGTCCCTGCCAGACATGAGTTGGGCTCTTTTAAACTAAAAACCAACTCCTGTGATCCTTCATAGTCTAGAGCATAGCCCTTCCATTTCCTGTAAATGCTTAGCGCCTCAAGCATCGCCCCCTGATTAAGAATGAATGAAATGAAATGGTTTCTTGATATCCCTAACATTTCAAGTATGCACATTAGCTTGTATGTGCTAATCTATCATGGATAAGTGTACCTTTCGACGGATGAGAAGCAAGGCGTCTCCATCGCCATCTCTTAGAATAAGCTCATCTTTTTTCCCCAGAATTCCACATCCATCAACCCTGAAAGCAACCTTCTGACTACAATCTGTAACTACAAAACCACCTCCATTTACCGCATGAGGCCTCCTCCTAACTACAAACACACCCTGTGCAGATGAACAATACATCTTGCTGATTATAGGCGTCATGTTGGTTTTAGCTGCCATGATTACCTCTCTCTTGAACTCTCGAACTATTCTACAGAATCAATTAGCGACTTCCAACTTTCTTATTGGGTGGCAGGGTGCCCTTCTTATATATGCTTTAGCACAAGGTGCTTTCTGTTTTATGCAAATAATGAGAACAAACTAGTTAGGTGGATTCTACATTCAAATGTTTTGACTGGTGTGTTTTAATACAAAACCGTGCAAGATGTGGAAGAATATAATGTGATGGTAATTGCTTGTTGAAGAGGATGAGTGTTGATTCACGCGCCTATTATTAGCCAATCAAAGCAGACTGATGGCGTGGAATGAAGGTTCAATGGCTTTTGATTCAATCTTACAAAGAGATGTACCACCAAGTTTTCTGATTTGAGAAATTAGAGAAGGAATCCAAAGAGGTTAAAATGTCTAACGAGAATAATATTGCTTCAAAACTATCATTCTTTTTGAAGGTGGCATATTCATTTAGGCACAATGTGCTCGACTCTAGATAGCAGTAAGCATCTTCTACGAGTTGAATTCGACTCTGCCCCGTTTCACAATGCACCATGATCATTGCAAGTCTGCCGGTACATGAGTCAAGACCTCGCAATTGTTCAAACGGTAACACTCCACATGATTATAATACAAATTAGCCGCGAGTTTATGAGTTTTTCTTCCTAGACGTGATAGTTTAGTCTCTTTGTACTTGAAAAAACGTATTATACTGGAAGTACAAGATCATGACACATGGTCGTCGTTATCTTTTTTATTTTTTGATAAGGAACTTAACGTGGTTTTAGACTATGTTGCTTGGAGGACTAAATGACTCATGAGATGAAGCTTCTTCCACTAGCCTTTGCTAAACCGAAGCAATGAAAAACACTGTTCTTTTTGTTTCCAATGATTTGGACAAGGACACGAGTTAAACGGACAAGGAAGATTACTAATTTCCTGCT
The DNA here is from genome assembly GCA_951800085.1 of Comarum palustre. Taxonomy (NCBI): domain Eukaryota; kingdom Viridiplantae; phylum Streptophyta; class Magnoliopsida; order Rosales; family Rosaceae; genus Comarum; species Comarum palustre. Next base: position 4,241,997 of record OX637588.1, on the reverse strand, counting down.
CCCCAAATCCCTATTCCCTTTCAAATAAGTGCATGTTTCTTGTACACCAAGAATTCCTTGGCACCCGTTTGGTCATTCTAGTAGTCCAACCCTTACACTCCAATGACTATATGTACTCCCTCTGCTTCCCCATAGGCATTCTTCGAATTCTTGGCGATAGCCACTAAGTCACCCAAATGGGCAAGCGTATGTGCGGTTGGCCCTTACATGTGCCCCCTACTACAATTGCCGGAAGTGTATGTTAGGACGCAATGTAACTTCGAGAGTTATGAGCCATTTGCTCGGAATTTTCATAATTTTAGGACCCCTCCTAAATTCATAACAAGTAATTTCGGAAAACATTGGTCTCAAATTTATTTTAACCTCGGACTATTAACTATGGAGCGGAAGAACCTGATTTTGAATATAAACACGAGAAAGCTTTAGGTCTGATTTTTCTCTATGTGAAGGTCGTTGTGGGCGAAAGACAATGTGCCCTCTGCAAAGGCATTTGCCATTACAAGGTCACTGTAAGTCTGTAAGCCGTCACAACCGGGTATGGCAAAGCCAGCCTAAAACCAACATCGCCATGATTACACGGCGTCGACGACGTCGACAGACCACCCACCGAGGCATTGGGCTTCGCGAGATGGGCCCGGCCCACTTTCGACACGTAACCAGTCACCACTTTCTTTTGCCGTAGGGTACCTCTTTGGGAAAGAGCAGGTCCTCTTTTGTCTCTTCTTCTGTTTACAATGAAATGTCGCTTTCCACCTGGACCCTACGCAGTGGCATGATCAATCAAAACTGTAGGGTCCCCTACAGTCCCTCCCATCCCTGCGAAGACGCGCCACGTACTACGATCGCGCGTGCAGTTGGATCACAATGGTTGATACCCGTACGGAAGTAATTAGCTGGAGTGTTCTTAACTTAATTTGGGTTAGAGATTTGGTTTAGCTTAATGATCAATTGATCATGTACAAGTATATTTGGATCAGATCGTATGATCTTACCCCTCCGTGTCAAGAACAGTTTTTTTTGTAATGTCTTTAACTAGCTTGTTTGAAATGTGATATTCAGATCTTCAATTCTCTAATGTTGACGTTGATGTTAGTGTTGGTGTAAAACTATACATAATTAAGGCATAATCATCTCAATATAAACTCAGGGTCGGCATAATTCGGTTCAGATCAGTTTGATACTCAAATCATAACCAAACCATTTTTTTTCGGTTTTCAACTAATTTGGTTACATAATTTTTCTGAGCGGTGCGGGTCAGTTTCGGTGTGAACTAATTTATATATTTTAACAAATAAGGGATATTCAAATTTTTGTCTAACAATTTCTATAAGGCATGAACAAAATTTGACTACATTTATAGTCTATACAAGTCTACAGATGTCATCAAAATATCAATTAACTAATAAGAACATCATATTTGTTAACTTAATAAATTAGCATATATCAACTACCATGAAAACACAACATCTTGCAAACTACAAACTTGACCATAAATGATTTTTTATATATTAAAAATCAAGATCTATCAATAAAAAAATTAAATAAATAAGAAAAAAAATGTAATTCGGTTCGATTTAATTATAACCTCAAACTGCAGCCGAACCGCTTGGTGAAGTGTGACTATAAAACGACACTGTTTTAGTTCTATGTGATTACCGAATCATGTTTTCGGTGCGGTTCGGGTCGATAACCGCATTTTCGGTGTAAAACACTCACCCCTAATATAACTGATCTTTATCTAGAAAATTATTTAAAAAATAAATAAATACAGTTTTACTTATTATTGTATCTAATAATTTAGTTTGTCCTTCATGAGCTTATGTGGTTGGTCTAGTATATCAATAAGGGACATTTTGGTACCTAAATTTATGGTATGAGTTTGGATTTATTATGCTTTTATAACCTTGTTTTATTAATTTATTTTAATTAAAATTAGATGATATATCCCAACGTACCACGTTTTTGAAAGACTAACTACTCGCGTTCTCGTACCGCATTCTTGTACCGTAACTTTCCTCATTCCTAGTAACATTGGTCCATGTTGATAATGAGCATTTGAATGATAATCTATAAATGTGAAAGAAATGCAAGTGCTCATGTGATAGAACATATGAGGGTTTGACATGAAAATGTGTGTATGAAGAATGCTGATGTGAAATAGTATACAAGTATGAGAACATTCAGAAGTTGACTTTTAAAATGTGCGAAAGTGTGGTGATTTTGATTATTTTGTATTTGAGATTATGAGTAGTTTAAAGTGTTATACATATATGAAAATAATGAGAGTATCTTTAATACACAGCCATATATTTACACGATATATGTGAACTGTTGAGATTAGATAATATAATATTCATACACGAGTGGTCAAACATATGAATTATTATGAATATTAAGATCGTGTCGTATATATACACGTCATGCATACAAGAATTTTCTGAAAATAATCTTTCAAACTCAAATTTGATAGCGTTTGAAATTTGAGTATGGTTGTGTTTAATACCTCACATATCTTGCATCATAACTACTTGTACATTTAATTTCATGTCACTTTTAAAAATAAATCATAGTTCATCATTTCATCTATATATATAAGCGGATGGGATTGTTACTATTCATATAAATAGTAACAGATGAATACTAAAAAATGAAACTGCCCTCCTTTTTTTCCTTTTTACAATCAAATCATCTATATACATGAATTGATAGATTTGCCCTCAGTTTTAATATTTTTACAGTTTTGTCACTTATTTTAAAAAATAACAATATTAATAATAATAATAATAGGTGTGTTGATAACAAATACCGGACATTAATAACATCTCCATAATAATAATATTCACAATAATAATAATAATAGAAAGAAAATTGAATCAGCTATAAAACTAAATAATTGTGTTGAGTGTATTTTAATCGATTAATAATTGTATCGATTATTCAGAGTTTATAGTCATTTATTTCACTTTTTCAAAATATTAATTTTAACGATACATCTGAATGTTGGCATACGAGTTTAGGGTTCGATTTTTTTAGGGTTTATATCAATTATTTAAAATATTAATTTTGACGATGCATATGAATGTTGATATATGAGTTTAGAGTTTAGGACAACAATTAATTTCCATATTGATTAAGTTTATCAGTTCAGCTTATGACATGAACTGATGAGTGTTCCTTACTTGCAATTCTACATATATATATTTTGGTTGTAAATATAAATTCGGTGTTAACATCATCTCAATCAATCGTGTAATTTTTATTAGAGTTTCAGATAAATGTTACGTAATATTGATCGAACTACAAAATTCACGTATATAATGTACGTATCGATTTATTATTCAAATTATATACATATCAATGTAAATATATAATTAATATGATTAGTAAGTGTTAAAGTTGAGATACGTTATTTATTGAGGGTTATAGACAGTGACATAAAAACCAAATATTTTGCATGCACGAACAAAATCATTCTGCACTCACAAAGCGCGTGTTTGAAGGCTAGTATTTCATAATGAGAACGTCTAGCTAGAGGAAGACGACACCTTACAAAATGAGTGAAGTCGAGTAACTTGTTAAAATTGACGAAGTCTCCTTTAAACAACTATGCATGAGTAATGTTTTACCATTATTGAAACTTTTGTGCAAGGTATGAAGTTGAATCGGATTACATAAATACTAGCATTCAAACAAGTGCTTCGTGCGTGCAAAAGGACTTTGTTCGTGTCTGTAAAATATTTGGTTTCTATGTCACTACCTATAACCCTCAGTAGATAATGTATTTCAACTTTAAAACTTATCAATCATATTAATTATATATTTATATTGAGATGCAGATAATTTGAATAACAAATTGATACACGATACATGCGAATTTTTTAGTTCGATCAATATTATGTAACAATTATCTGAACCTCTAATAAAAATTACAAAATTGATTGAGATGACGTTAACACCGAATTTATATTAATATCCAAAATATCTAGAATTGCAAGTAAGAAACACCCATCAGCTCATGTCATAAGTTGAACTGATAATCCTACTCAATAGAGAAATTAATTGTTGACCTAAACCCTAAACTCACATATCAGCATTCATATGCATCGTCAAAATGAATATTTTGAAAAATTGATATAAATTAATATAAACTCTGCAAAATCGATACAATTATTAATCGATATCATAAGCCCTAAACCCACATGTCAACATTCATATGTATCGTCAAAATTAACATTTTGAAAAAGTGATATAAATGAATATAAACTCTGAACAATCGAAACAATTATTAATCAGTTAAAATACACTCAACACAATTATTTAGTATTAGAGTTGTTTCAATTTTCTTTCTATTATTATTATGAATATTATTATTATGAAGATGTTATTAATAAAACCGGGTATTTAACAAACAAATCAACCTATTATTATTATTAATATAAATTATTTTTAAATGAGTGACAAAACTGTAAAATATTAAAAAAAACTGAGGGCAGATATGTCTATTAATTTATTATTGGCTTGATTCTAAAAACAATAAACGAAGGTGCCGAAGTGTATTTTTGTCAAACAAAGTTATTATTATGCAATTTTCGGTACGTCTATCAATATTGTGTAACCACTCTCTGAAAACTTAAATAAAAATAAACACATTTAATTTAGATGAAGTTAGTCCTGATATTGGTTGTCTTGCTGAATTCGGTTTTTGCTAGTTCGGTTAATATTGTACAACAATTTTCTGAAAACCCAAATAAAATAGCATAACCCTTAAACCTTAAATCTGAACTCCTAACCCTAAACCTTAAATTCAATGTGTTTAAGATTTGGTCATATATTTGTTAATATGCATAAACCTTAAATACGAATTTCTAAACCCTATATCCCTAACCCTTAAACCTTAAATCAAATGTGTTTGAGATTTGGTCATATATTTATTAATATGCATTTGAAACCTATTAGATTTAATTACAAATTAAATTGAGGAGCAAAACTGATTATATATATATAAAAAAGAAAAAAAAATGAAGGCTAGACCCGGGAAAAAAATCTGAATAGGAAAAAAAAGTGGCAGCCCTGGAAAAAAACGGAACAGGAAGAAAGTGGCAGATGGCACAACCCCTAAATCTTAAAGCCGGACTCCTAACCCTAAACCCCTAAACCTTAAATCTTTAACCCCTAAACCTTAAATTCAATGTGTTTGAGATTTGATCATATATTTGTTAATATGTATAAACCTTAAATCAGAATTTATAAACCCTAAATCTCTAACCCTTAAACCTTAAATTCAATGTGTTTAAGATTTTGTCATATATTTGTTAATATGCATTTGAAACTTATTAGATTTAATTACAAATTTTATAAATTAAATTAAGTAACAAAACTGAATCTATATATATATATAAAATTGAAAGCTAAACAAAAAAAACTGAATAAAAAAATGACAGTTCAAAAAAGAAAAGAACGGAAAAAAGTGGCAGCGGGGACCGTTCATATAACAGGAATTCACTGCTTATTAAAAGATGATGAGGCTCATTAAGCAAAGTAAAGAAATAAATATAAATGATTATTTTGAATTTTGAATCCATAGTTAATATATTGGGAACTGTCATTGATTGGGCCAGGTGCATGTGAATTTATGGACCAATTTAACTGAGTAGCTTCAGAATTCAAGCTCCATCTTCAAAAGGTGTAGCTACAAAAATATAAAATACAGGTCATATGGTTACAATCCGGCTTAAATTTCTCAGATCGTACCCTGACAATGCAGAAGACCATGCTTTGCTTTGGCATTGTAATGTAAACAATGCAAGAGATCTAGGTGCAAGAAATAATTGCCTCAAAAACTACCCAATAGGGTAAAAAAACAGATGCATAAATGTGCTTAAACCCAGACAAAATTTACACACAAACAAGATGTAAATCACTGCCATTTCTGTAGCCTACAGTGAATAATCACAGAAAAAATGGGTTGTGCACAGAAGGAAAGCCCAGAAAAGAAAGTAACAAACTTCCTGACAGTAAAAAAAGAAACCCAGAAATCAGAGACTGCTTGCTCAATTTCGACAAGGTGAAATGAGATTTAACCAGAGAGAAATAGATTTGATTTGACCTTGATGATGTTGGTGGTAGTTCTTCTCAAAATCAGGGCTGATTTGTCCAAACACCACCCAACGAACCTCCCTCTCTCTCCTACGCACCGGTCACGTGCGATCTGAGGTACTTCCCCATCGTGCTTTTCGCTTCTTCGGTCTGCAATTTCTGCTAAACCCGTCAGAGGTTTTAGAGTTTGAAGATTTTAAAATACAATGGTGGCCTTCCTTTCTATAATGGTTAAAAACTCTAACTCGATCAAATTTCTCAACTTTGCCCAAATGGGATCGCACACAGCTGCAACTGCAGCTTTCACAGCCGTCTTTACTGTTAACTCATTGAAATTTCCATATTATTATTTACTGCTACTACCAACCATGCACACAGATATTTGCTTTGTGTTCTGTGGCATTTTTCAATAATAACGCTCTTTCTTCAGTTTCATTTGTTTAACGTTTAAACATCTCTCTCCCCCAGTAAACCCTTCATCTGCGAAGCTCAGGGTATTTAATCTTTTAGTTATGGAATTTGTTATATGAAATTTTTTGTTTTCGTTGTGGGTTCTGGACTTCTGGGGTCGTAATTATCCCTATGTCAGTGACTGTAATTACTGCCTCTACCACAGTCCTTTTGTATGCTCCATTTCACCACCTACATCATTTGCCGCTTCTTAGTCTTCCCACATTTACTTCTCTCTCACTCTCTCTCTCTCTCCTCTGCTTCTTCTGCTGCAGTAGCAGTAGAGCTCAGTAATGAGCTCTCTGCATCTTTTTCACCCTTCATTGCTTCTTTTGTGAACTGAGCTTTGTTGGTTCAGGAGTTGTGTTCTGGTCCTTTTTGGACTACAGTGTTGACTCTCCCCAAATGGCAGCTCAGTCTGGTTGTTCTGCTCCGGTGGTGCCTTCTCTCCCGCCGCCAACTCCAAAGTCGCCGCCGCAGTATCCAGATTTGTATGGCAAGCGCAGAGAAACCGCCAGGGTTCAGATGCTTGAGAGGGAAATTGGCTTTCTTGAGGTACTACTTGGTTTCAAATTTTTATAACTTAGCTGGTTTTGCAAGTTGAACTTCATCTGTTTTTGTGTTTGTGATTTGGTTTCTTGCTGATTCTGTGTTTAGGAGTATTTTACGTATTTGTATCTGTTGTGAAGTTTGTGTTGGAAAGTTTCAGATTAGGAATTTGATTATGTGTTGGGTTAAGAACTTAAGAAGGTAATTGTGAGATTTCAAGACTTGTGGTTTGTCTTTTTTTGTTTTTTGTTTTCAAGTTTTCAAGCGAGCATGAATTGTATGTACGTGAAAACAAGCTAAAACAAGGAGGAATGAGTAGTCACTTTCCAAGACTCTATGCCAAGAAAAACAAATTAAACAAGCACATAACTTGTCCACTCCAAAATAAAAAACCGTTCTTGGCTTAAAAAGCCTTTCTGTTTCTTTAATGGAAACACAAAAGATCCAGCATTTTGATTAATTATGTCAAACTGAAAAGGTAGGACTTCCATCTCTGTGAACTGTTAAGACCATTGCTAAGCAAGTGTTCCTAAACCTATCTAGCTTTGCAGTTAGTTTCATGTTAAGGATGGAGTTGAGAGAGAATTAACCAAGGGGTGTAAAAGGTTAGTCCTAGCTACTTTTTATGGAATAATAAACTTGAAGGCTTCAGACTCCCTTGGCTAGTAATCTTAGAGGTTGATCCGGCGAATGATTATCTTCGGTTTTGGTTAACTTTGTTTAGCAACATGATCCGCACCCTTTTGCAGCAAACTACATGGAAATTGGAGAGTGAGCTCTCTGAATTATTGCTTCTTGTTCTGGTTTTTAAGTTAGTGATATTGAATTATATAAAGGTAGGCCAAGTGCATGATTGTGTACTGGTTTCATCATGGCTGGTATCTGTTCTTCAGTCAATTGGACACTCAACCTGTTTGTCAGGTTCTCATTGACTTCATTGATACCTCCATAATAATGTGGATATGTTTTGTTGGCCAATACATCAGAATGGTCTTCGTGTTCATTTGATCTATGATTATTTTCTGGAGGCCACCTTTTCTGGTATAGTGGACTAGTTGTGTCAAATTATAGGTTCCAAATCAGAGATTGAAATAAGGAAGTCTTTGTAAGCTACTTGCCAAAAGTGGTACTTTTATGATCTCTTAATCTCTCTTCTTAAAACCAGGTTCCTGTCTTTTGCTGCCTAAATTAGTTGTAGCATGAGATAACAAACCAATGTTCAGATTGGGAAAACGGTATTTTATAGTATTATGCAATAATTGTTTCCCTGGAAACGTGCATTTTAATCAAATTTGCAGCACAAGATCTTGGTCTATTATTGGTGTTTTCTTGATTTCTCATCTTAGTTTCTGTCAAAAGTTAACAAGCTCATTAATCTTTTTCTCTGTGCAGGAGGAACTAAAATCTATTGAACGTCTTCAACCTGCATCCAGATGCTGCAAAGAGTATGTTAGTTTGTCAATCACCTTATAAGGCACCTAGTTGTCAAAAATTTCAAGTAAAAGGAACTGGAACCTAACATTTTCAAATCTATCTATTCTAGCATGTAAGAAAATTGAGGTGATTCTTTTTGTGTAGTTTTCGTCATCTTCTACTAGATTGATGTGACTATTTTGCAGGATTTCTGATTTTGTGACTGCAAATCCAGATCCGTTAATACCAACGTAAGAATATACCCAAATCTTTGTATAGTTTAGTTTGCATTATGTGCATACTGATCTTTATTTGTATTTATCTGTCATACAGAAATCGAAAGAAACGACGATCTTGTCACTTTTGGAAATGGCTCTGGTACAGTCTTCTCATTACTTTTCGATTCTTGTTTATCATGTTTCAAGAGAAATGCTGCTCTAATTAAGATAAAATTACTTCGACTAAAGTGATTGTTACATTATTGAGAGGAAAACATAGCTCTCCAGCAAATGTAAAATAAGTTACGCTGAAGATCGTGCAGCACATAAATTCTCTATATAGATAGAAATGTCCTTGGTTCTAAATAGTATTTCTGATACAGTAAGTTATTGCATAAGTTCTTGTCTTGGATAATTTGTTGAGGAAGTATGATTTTGATGAAGCGTAAGAACTTACTATTATTGATGGAAGTATTAAGCAAGTAAACGATTTGTGCTCGGTTCCTAAATAACACGCTTGAGTCTAATATTTGATTGGTAGTATCTTTGGGCTTTTCTTTTCCCTTCACTGTACGCAGTATCAATCAATTAGACATATGATGCCTACAGTTACTAATGACATAAGATTGTTTGTGGTACAGTGGAATGCCCTGTTTTAGCCTGTCATCGATATGCTGCTGCTGCTGTTGTGATGGGTGCTCTCTAGAAATGCCACGCTGCTCCTGCTGCGGAGCATGCAGCGGTTCAGGCTGCTGTTCTTGCAGTGGTCCATGTAACTGTGAATCGTGTTTCAGTTGCAAATCATGTTTCTGTTGCCCTTCACTACCAAAGTTGCCAAGTTGCTGCTCAAGTTCCCGGTCCCATTGCTGCAAAACTAATTCATGTTTGTGCAGCAAAAATTGCTGCACTTTACCATCGTGTTCGTGTTGCGCTTTACCGTGTTCGTGTTGCGCTTTACCATCGTGTTCGTGTTCATGTCCCGATTGCTCTTGTTTGAATTGTTTCAAATGGAAATGCTCTTGTCCTAAATGTCCGAAGTTACGGCCGTGCTGCTGTTGTAAAATAACGTGCTGTAACCCTTGCAGTATATGTTTGTAGTATTCATGACATCCCTTATGGAAGCTCTGAATCATGGCTTTCCATATTAACTAGTCTATATATGCCGCAAATATTCAGAGTTCCATAAAATTGTGAGTTTATGAAATAAATTTTCTAGTATTGGCTTCGTGAATGTTTGTTTTCTGCTGATTTTCATTTGCAATAACTACTCAGTTCTCCGAGGCATTCCGAAAAAAGCTTTAGATTGTAAGTTTTAAGGTCGATGAATCCCAGTTTCTATTGTTAATTCATTGCTAAGTAGTTTCATGCTCATGGTTTTGAGAAAATGCGGTGGCAAATGAAACTCTATTATATGTAAGCAATCTCCGCTATGCAATTAACACAGTTGTCGTTCTATTACATTAGCTTCCTGGCCAAGGCATATTGCAGTTCTTTCATTACAAGCTCTACCCTATCTTGTGAACTGCCTTCCTTTTTAGGCACTGCCATAAGAACAGAAACTCTACTAACCTTTTTGATACTTTCCGAAATTTCTGTTCGTTTTGTTGGCCAAACTATCTCAAGAAAAACAAAAGAACATGAGCTCTTCTCAACTTCACAACAGCGTCCACGCAAAAGAAACTGGGCTCTTAACCAGGTGTAGAGTGTTTGCCCACACGATCGAACCAAATTCTGACCTTGATGCTCTAATGCCACTCCTGGCAGAGACAAATGTGACCGTGTACTTCTTCTTCTCCCCCACAGTTGCAAAGAAAAGGGTTGAGGGCTTCACAATAGTCCTCACTCCGGGTGGTCCGCTCACAATGACCTTGTATAAAGAACGTGCAGTCCCAACATTCGTCAATTCTCGAGTGTATCTCACAACCCTCTTGTTCCCAAACACAACTGAGAACGACGGGTAGTTGAGTTGACCAGGATCAGAGTACTTCCTTGTGCATGTAACGTTTTTCTTTGCAATGGATTGGACCTGTTGGATGGTGTAGCCCAAAGAGCACAAAAATGCAACATAGTCATCACTTGAAATATCGTATACAAGACCTGGCGAGACGGCTCTCAAAGGGTCAACATGGCCGGAACCGTGTGCCCATGGATTCGAAAATTGGCCTCCGGCAGCATCACTGAGAGGAGCCTTGGTGTTGTCATGTGTATAAGCTGTAGTCATGAGTGCTGATTTGATCGCACTTGGGCTCCAATTGGGATGTGCCGCTTTGAGCAATGCTGCTAACCCACTAATGTGTGGGCATGACATAGATGTACCTGCAAATAACAATTTCCAAATAGTCAATTTCACAACATTCTCCATAGTACAATCTTACTGTGAACAAATTAATGGTCAGCTAGGAGAGGGTGTTACCGGGTTTCTTGTTGTAGTTTAATTATATCATAGGAAAAAAAAATGGTCAGTCGGGTCAGTGTCAACATTCTGTGCTTTAAAATGAATATAAATTCACACAAGGTATAGTTTTCCGAAATCTTCTACTATAAGTTATGTGACACATTTAGGGTTCTTGTCATATACCGAGAATTTTGTATCATTTTCATAGTTAAGGTTCGAGAATGACTCAACATTATTGTGTGACAGAATGTTCGATCATCCTCATAAATTCAGGTTAGGAACGTTTAAGAAATGTAGCCGTTGGCAAATGACATGCATACCTGACATGATGTTGAACTGACTCTTCCTAGTGTCCTCCTCAAGCCCAGTGGGCCCAATTGCCTCGGACCACGCAGCCAAGATGTTAACCCCTGGACCAATCACATCGGGCTTCAAGATCTGTGGCGTCACCAAATTAGGCCCACGAGAGCTAAACGCCGCCACCACCGGCGACGGCCTCACATTCAGCACCGTCCCACCAAAGCTAATCACCGCCGTAGGATTCGGATCTGTCTGTGCATACTGCCTTATCATATCCCCAGCCTTCCTCCCAACAGCAACCGCCGGTATCAAGTGACTATCGGCCACCATTTCCTCACCGCTGGCGGCAGTGTTGGCGAGTATCATCCCCACTCCACCAGCGGCGCGTACAACCCCACCTTTCTCCACACGTGCGTTAACTCCCCTGTCGCAAATCACCACTTTCCCACGTACGGCCTCCGGTTGAAGCGAACCGGGCAAGCATAGATTGCTCGAGCTGTTACTTCCCTTGTTGTAAACTAACCCAACCGGCTTTGTCCCCATTCCGGTTCCACTGTACAGTGAAACTCCGGTGAACTTGTTTTGGTTTCCGAGGACAGCGTAAGCCGGGAAGTCCCGGTCCAAGGTTCCGGCTCCAACCGTCATGACCCAAGGAGCTGTGTTGGCCAATGAGGCCCTACTCGGCCCGCTATTCCCGGCCGAGCACGAGACGAAAATGCCCCTCTCCATGGCGGTGAAAGCTCCAATTGCAATCGTGTCCCTAAAATACGGGGCGGACCCACCTCCGAGAGACAACGACATGACGTCGACGCCGTCGAGGATGGCCCTATCCATACCCGCGAGGATATCGGACCCGAAGCAGCCGCTTGTCCAGCAGACCTTGTAAGTCGCCACACGCGCGTGGGGCGCCATCCCACGCGCCGTCCCGCTCGCGTACCCAAGCAGGCTGGCGTTCGCCACTATTGACCCGGCGGCGGTGCTGGAAGTGTGGGTGCCGTGGCCGTCCTGGTCTCTCGGCGACTCTGCCTCTCTTGGTTTCTTCATGAAGCCGCCGCTGGAGGCCATGCGGAAGCCTTTGGAGAAGCTCCGGGCTCCGATCAGCTTCTTGTTGCATAGCTTCGGGCTGAAGTCGACTCCAGATTCGCATTCCCCTCGCCACCGGGACGGGATCTCCGGCATTCCGGCGTCGTTAAAGCTCTTAGACTCCGGCCAGACACCGGTATCCAAAACTCCGACGATGACGTCATTGGAGGCCTGGTTTAAGTCCTGGAGAGAGTGTCCGTTAGCGGTTTCAAGGCCGAGAAACTCGGGTGTTCTAGTGGTATGGAGGTTGTAAACAGTGTCTTCATAAACCCCGATTACGGATTCCGACTGACGCAGCGTCTCGGCCTGGTCGGGATCTAAAGAAGCGGCGAAGCCGTGGTAGGCGGTGTCGTAGGTGTAGAGGAGGGAGTTAGAGTCAGAGGAGAGAGCTTGGAGGTTGGCCGAGTACCAATCACTGTGGGTGGCGAATGAGGAGGGTTTGGAACGGTGCTTCATCTGAACTATGTAGGTCTGTTTGGCGGTTACAGATAGACATGGCAGTAAAAGTGTTAAGGCTACGACCCAGAACCGGGTCTCTGAGGCCATGGTTGTTAGGGTTAAGCTAAGTTGGGAGATAGATTTGGTGGGTGGACTGGAATTAATGGAAAAGAAGAAGAAAAAAAGAGAGGCCAGTGCAGTGGCTTAGCAGCTGCGACTGTCAGAGAGGATATAAGAGGAGAAGATGAGAGAGACTCATGTCGTCGGGTTTATAAGCAAGTTGGGATATTAAATTCGACCTGCATTTTCTTCTTATTACTCCGTTGCCACCGTCTTCGTCACCTCCTCCCTGTAACAAATCCCTCGTCCTGAAAAAGAATCGTTTCTATCCCTGGATCGATCTGATCATGCGGAGTGAGAACGTAACATTCTCAATAAATGGTGATTCGGACAACTAATCTCTTGTGCGTTAATCAAATTTGTTAAGTGTCACATCCTTTTTAGTACTGGTTAGTTGATGTTGAATTGTAACAAAACCCACATGCATGCAGCGACTTCTTTAAGCTAATGAACACCATTAAACGTAGATCTACTACCTTCAGTCTTTTACCCTCGCTCGTTATATTCTATCTAGTTGGTAGTAGCAAGAACGAAGAAGACCATGAAAAGACTGTGAGTTTGGATATCTTTACCTTTTCCTGTACCCGTTACAAAGAGAGAGAGAGAGAGTCATGACCAATTATTAATCCCACTAGAACGAAAAATGCAATTATTTTCATGCATCACGGGAATGCCCTATATCTTCGACTACGGTATAAACGCGTTCATGTATTTTTGACATCCGGTGAATGAAGGAATTGTATTTTGCTGCAAAGGTAACTTTGGTGTAATGCTTCATGATCTGATTTGTCTTGAACCAACAAAAAGACGATACACACAGCTGGAGACGCGTTGTTTGAATGAGCAGAGCCAAAGTGTTATATTAATGTTTCTCGATCGTGTCCTCCCAATAAGCTTCGTTTGTCTTCCTCACATTGTAGTGTGTATGTCGATCCATGGATTTTGAATGCGCTAAGCTAGTGAAACATGTGTGATTGAACTCATCAACCATAGACATGAATGTGTGGATCGGAAAGGAAGTGTGATTGGCCGGACGCATAATTAGTGATCGTACTAGAGGATAGCCGTATAGGTTGACTATATATGCCTCAATTCATTTTGACACGGAAGAACCACCGAATCAATCACATATCATTACTCCATTGAAATTATTTTACAGATTCAACTAACTAATGTAAAGAGATAAATATTTCTCTGCCAAAAAAATAGTTAAATATTTGCTCTAGTGACTTGTAATTTTATTGATTAAATGGGGTTTAACCCGTATTTGCAAGAGCCTCTCACAAAATTTACTTCACGAAAGACAAAAATAAAAAACAACTGCCTGATCAACAAATTAGAAGCAATATATCATGGAGAACTGAGTGATGCATTCTTATTACCGAATCACAAAATATTTTTAACCATACGTCAGCTAATATAAATTTTGAGCCACATGTTAGTCATAGAATCTGAAACACCACTCAACCATGTTCCGGCCGACGAATAATTTCTCTTTCTATGAAGCTAAGATTGCTTACATAAGAATCTACAGTGAGTCATGGAGTGATCTCCTCGGGTGGGAGAAAGTCGGGAAAAAATGGCACGGTGGTCGAGGGAGAGGGGCGGAAGAAGAAGATGAAGAAAAACTGCCATGCAAAATATGCGGTATAATTTTGTCTTTTTCTATTTAGTTGTGGAAAATTGTAAATAATGTAACGGCTACATTTTAGTTGTTGTATTTAAATAAGGGGAGAAAAAACGGCTACATTGGCTTCGTCATCTCTGTTCAGTTTTTATTTTGACTGTGACCGTCAGATTCTACGTGGCAGTTACGCGTGCACTTACTTTACTTCACCCAAGGCAATCTACTCCCACGCGCTCTATTTTATTTTTCTTCTCTTTTGCTGATTTGTTTTCAACTCCATAAAAAAGGGATGGATTCTAGGCCGCATTTTGGAAGGTTGAGCACAGAGGCAGATGATGGATGGATGGATTTATGCATAGATTATGGTATCTACACCAGTGATTCATACCCTCTCATAATATCTCGTATCATTTGATATTTCGTCATAACTGTTTCAAATTTCTCAGTACCCTTCAATGTTTTTAAGGTCATTTTATCTTTGACTCAAGTCAAATTCTTCGTCTTGGCCGGCGAGATCTTGCCTCCAACCATTTGGTCTTCTTGATTCTCATATCTATTTTTCTGAATCTCAATAGTAGTTGTAAAACTTGGTGAATTTGCCTTACTGATACTAAAATCATTGAATTTGTCACACATTTGCATCTCTTATGTTTAGGACTTCAACAATCATTATAAACCGTAACAAAATCAAAATAGTTATCTCCGTCATGCTTAAATTATTTTTATGGTTATAAATTTGTATAGTGTTGGAGAAGAGAAATTCAGCATTAAAAAGTGATAAATAAAATATAACATATATGTGGGTAGATCATTCATAATTATACCAAGTATTTTTGTGATTAAAATTCAGCACCTTAAAGGTGATTAATTTTGAACAATATCGATACAAGAATGATCAACGGACCACGTTTGTCTCTCGTGCTTTGACATATAGAAATTACAAATTTTGTATTAGATCTAGCCAAAACTAAATGAAAATATGCAATCAAGATGATTCTTGAAAAATGAGGCCAAATGTTCTATCATATGTTAGTTTACTTAATCCAATTAACCATATAATTCATGCTGTAAATAATCAAATTATTTGTAATGAGAGAAAATGAGATTTGTTTTGTTTAACATTAACAAAAGAGAAAAATAAGGTTTTCTTCCATTAACTTTTTTTTATAGCAACCCAAACTAACCTCGAGTCACTTTCATGTGACCCATGTAATAGATTATATTTAGCTACAATAACTAATCTCTAAAGAAGAAAACATGGATCAACGTTCTTCATAAAAAACGTGGAAGTCAATAATTTTTCTCATCTAAAACAATAAAAGAAATAACAGAAAAAGAGTGAGAATCAACTACCACATGTGCAAGTATGGAAGAAACGGAGAGCGAGAGAGCGCGCGTGATGTGTGAATATGATGTGAAAGTTGGCTGGTAAGCACATGCTCGCTCTTATGTGGCCCCCACCCTCACTTCATCCGCATATAGTGGCGCCAATCCGATCCCATTTCCCGCAGGCTTCCACTCTCCCGCTTCTTTTATTTTTCTCTTTTTCTAATTTGCTTCTTTTTTTTCGTAAAATTGTTATTAATGATTATTAATCATCTATGCCATTCAGCTAATACTCTTTTTATTTTTATCACCGACTTATTACATCTTCGTTTTGATTTGTGGAAATTTAAGAACGAATCCATGATGCTACACCCAGAAGCTATCACTTGCATGCTTTCAACCCAAGAAACATTAAAGCTTCATCAAGAACCAAGAGTACTCTCTCCCTCTTTAGTTTCTTTTACAATGTAATATGGATGGGGCATGGGGCTCGTAAGCTAGTTTAATTCTGCTTTCCATGATCTTTGTGATCGAACATCAAAACTGAAGGCCTGGACACCTATACTATTATATTAAGATCAGATGCACTACTTGTTTGGATTTGCATGCTCTTCATTTGCATATGGACGATGAATGAATCGGTGGAGATTGTGATGAATGAATGAGGCGAGGATGATTCTATAAATGTATGCTTTTTTAGGGCAACTATTTCTTTTTCTTATCTCTTATTCAAATTCGCTGCAATCCTTGATCATCATTTCGAAAACACACATCAGTATCAATCACCAACAACCTCCACATATATCGTGCAGAATATTCATGGTGTTGCAATATTAAATTAGTTGGTAAGCTAGATTGTTAAAGATATAGAATGAGACTTCATAACTAAAGAGAAGAGACAAACTGGGTTTTTCTCAAACCAAAAAATTACATTGTCCAGGAAGAAAATGACTTGTGTGAATTGAAATGACGAAATAGTGCCTTGAAAAAGCTTGAAAAGGAAGCACTAAAGAGTCTACAACAATCAACACCGAAGAATGAATTTGATGAAATGCAGTGGTTTAGTTCAGCAAGTAACCAAGATGGCAAGGTCTCAAAGCTCTATAAAATCGCAACAAAATTGAGAGATTGTGATGTAAATTTGAAGGAGATGCAGCCATAAAGCTACTTTCTTTGACATATCCCTTCCAACTCCCCAATATGGAAGATGGATTAGAGCCTCTGATGTCCATATAATCCATTACCCCATCACACTAGTGAGGCAGCTCACATGAACATGTATGTTAGGCACAATGGAGTTTTCATTCAAATCTTAATCTGATATGTTTTGTTTTGAATTGGATTGAGGGGAATTGAAGTTGACCCACCCAGAAGCCATTGTTTTGTAAATCTCTGATAATTGACACTGAGCAATTTAGGAATGAAGAAAGGTGTGATCTTCCTTTGATGTTCTAAAATTATATTTTTAACAATATCAATTGTAATTTTAACTGTTCAGTAGTTGAATTAACCAATAAAGAACATTTATACAAAAAAAACCAATGTAAAAAAAATTGTTTGCTCAGCCGAATGCATCGAACAAAATGAACAATTCTTGAGCTTTTATGATAATCTGTTTATTTTGTTTGATGCATTCAGCTGAGCAAACAATCTTTTTTTACATTAATTTTTTATATAGATGATCTTCATGTTAATTCAACTATTAAACAGTTAAGATTACTATTGATATTGTTTAAAATATATTTTTAAAAGATGGAATGAGAAACTTGATCCGACCTAAGTATATATATTCCGTAGAGTAATGGGAGGGAGGGAGGGAATCTGATGAGGAGAGGTCCATTCCCTATCTAACAGTAAGCACACAGCACCTTTTTGTGCAGCAACTTCCCACTCATGCATTTTCTTGAACACCTTGTGTGGATCGAAAAAGCTTATCTTTTCCCCCACTTTTATAGTGCTTCCCTTGTTTGTAAAGCTTGGTGAAGATCCAGCTGAATCCTTTGGCTACTCCCCAGTGCAGCTGTAGCAGCTACAAGTACAGAGTAAAGATGCCCAACAATTTGAAGTGGGATACTGGAGATGCTTTACAAATCTAAAAGCATATAAAGGCTCCAGCAATTATATGAATGAAAAATCCAATGGGACATATTATATAATGAATGTCCTAAAACTTCAAGCCTCGGTGCCAAACAAAGGCACTTAGTGAGGTCCGATTTCCACTACCACAATCCACATACATGTCACAATTATTTAACACACCTTTTTCCTCCAAGCAGCCAACATTGTGGAACATCATCATGGGATCTCACTATATATGTCATGTAACATATAGTTTAGGGTCCAATGTCACACGATTTGATAGTTAAAATAGTATGATCATTCAATCAGAAGTTATTGACGCGTAAATTTTTACTGTGTACGTAAAACTCTGACCATCGGTCAAACCACTTATTATAAAATTACTTGCCTAATAAATTTTTCCTCTAAAAGATAGAAAAACTCAAATGCACGCTACTCTGATTGCAAAATGTTGTTCTAGCTAGCTCCTTAATTATCATCTGAAATACTTGTTCCATTTTGTAGTGCAGGTATTTAACTTTCACTTTGTAGCAACAGTCAAAAGTTACCCCAAATGCTCTACAGGTAAAGATAATATGGGCACAGTAGACACCTGGAATCATTTTTGGGTTTGACTGGGGATGATGATGATTTTTTTGGTCGTTGGGATGATGATCATGAAAGAAAGGTTAGAACCCAGAAGAATTATATTAGAGTCTGCCTAGCTGCATTCCAAGGTTGATTAACTAATATAGAAAACACAATCATATCCCTCTGTTGTTGTGCGTTGCCTTAATTGCCTTCTTAAAGGAATCAACAGGGTATAGAGATCTTTATATAAAAGACTAGTGAACAGAGGAAAGTTCCCTTCCTGTTCCCTCCTATCTCATTGCTTCTGGGTTGCACATGGAGAGATTCTATACATTTTAACACAATAAAAGCATCGGTAGTTGAAGCTGCTGCAATGCTGTCAGTATATATAGGATTTTGGATGGCTTATTTTGAGAATAAGCAGCTGACAAGCGAAGCTAGGGCTGGGCATGGGACGGGACGGGTCGGGATTTGTCAGAATCCCGTCCCGTCCCGAAAATAATTTATCGGGACGGGACGGGACGATGTTTTTAGAAATCTGTCCCGCACGTCCCGATCCCGTTCGGGACCGGGCCGGTACCGGGACGGGATCGGGATCCCGACAAATTAACCTTTAAAAATGAAAAAAAAAAACTGAAACAACACTCACGCATCGATACCCCAAGTTTTCTTAACCAATACTAAACTCCTATACTTTTCTAGATTTTGAACAACTACAACTCACTGTTGGTTGTCCCCAGACTAAATACTCTAGCTAGAAGTACTGAACTGAAACAAATCATTCCCTCATCGTTTGCTACTTTGCTTAGTTCCTTTCAGTTTGTTCCTTTCTGTATCCACAATGGCGGTCCAGGCTATTGAAAATTTGAAATGTAAGGCTTTGTGTCTTGGTCTCTGTATTAATAAGATGATTCAGATTGATGTTCTTATGGTTCAAGATTGAAATTCTTGTGATTGTTTCGGTGGCTGCGTGTCGTTTGGACGACATTCCTGGATTTCTAATTGAAAGCTGAACATCAAATAGCGTTAAAATATTCATGGTATTATTTGCAAGACTTTGGAGCTTTATTGATGCAGCAACACATGCAGAACCCTTCTGGCTCCTTCAGAGTTGAACTTTCTATTTGAAACCTATGGAACCTTTCAAGCCCCAGAGGGGCCATAACTAAGACAGTTTATAAGTGATAGATTTCCGAGTTCAAAAACAAAAGGGAAACAAACCTATCCACTGCAACTGGATCATCAATTGTGATGGGGAGCTTATATTTCGGGTTCGTCCCGGTCCCGCGCGGGTTCGTCCTGATCCCGTCCCGTTTCTAAACTTTCGAGACGGGACGGGACGGTACTGACATTTTCAAACTCTATCCCGTCCCATCACGTTAATTTTCGGTACGGGACCGGGACGGGATCGGGATTCCGGTACGAAGTGCCCACCCCTAAGCAAAGCTGAGTGTTTTGTAAATTGCTTTTTATAAGTGTTGTGAATAATAGAAGCAGAGACAGACTGTTTGGTAAATTAGCTTTTTGAAAGTGTTTTGAGTTTGTAAATTACTAGTTTAGCCTTACAGTGCCTTAAGGGCAACTTACTCATCAAATCAGCTATAACATAATGTGTGAAGTGTTGCATTCTTTGCATAAAGCTTAAATGCAGATTATTGTTAGTGCCTAATTAGTGTCACACTAACATCTCAGTTCATCCATGTACTAAACTAAATGAAAATGTAACTTTCTGCAATAAAATTACTCACCATAAGGAGTCCATGTTGTAGGAGAACTGGTACCTTGTTCCCTGAGGCCTCCTCGGACTTCCCAACTGGAATTCTCTGCATACCGAGTATGTAGCCATCTTGTGTTGTTACCTATAAACCAGAT
The DNA here is from genome assembly GCA_951800085.1 of Comarum palustre. Lineage (NCBI taxonomy): Eukaryota > Viridiplantae > Streptophyta > Magnoliopsida > Rosales > Rosaceae > Comarum > Comarum palustre. The sequence goes on along the minus strand of OX637588.1, from coordinate 4,221,461 downwards.
GGGAAAAATGCAACCACTTTAAGTTCAGTCTGCGTTTGCTAGACATATATCACCGCTCTTGATGAACTGAACTGAAAGAAAGGAAGTCACATACTGTATGTTCTTCACAAGGGTAGCCTTGTGATATCACCATTGTTGCACAGATACCATCACTGCCAGATGGAGCCACTGTCGAAACCACCCTGTCTTGGACAGAGAATAGCTATGTCAGAGAGTTGTGCAAATTGTTGCTGCTGTGGACTGGTCTGGTATGTCAGGGAGATGTGTGGGTTTGTGCTTCCTCTTGTTTCTTTTGTTTTTTTTCAAATAGAACTCTGACGGTGGACAAGGAGGTGTGTGAGTGTGAATGATTGTGTTCTTTTTGTCTTTTTTGTGGTTTGATGTTTGTGTGATTTGGTTTTGGGAATTTAAAATTTGAGTGATTTAGGGTTTCGGTGGTGTTTGCATTATGCAGTGGAATATGAATATGAAATTTGGGTTTTGGTTTTGATGCTAAGTAGAAAAGAATGGTTTGATAATGATTTTCAATAATATTATTCTTCTCCGAATAGAGGTATATATACAGATACAATTATGAATTTAATAGAAAAAATATCTCCTACGTCTATACATAATATTTAACTTCTATCTACAAAAAAGTATATATTTATAAATATTCTAGTAACTGAACAAATGCTTCAATTTAGGAGCTGATATAACAAAGCAGCTTCCAAAGCAATCACAACTCAACTGAACAAATGCCGTGTATGAATGTTGGGAACAAGTGCTATGAAAACGAACCTATCAACTTTTGATATACTTTTTGGGGTCGAAGACACTTTGGGTGCTCAAAGCCTAGCCTCAAACATTCATGAGACATTGAGACTAGCTAGTTTTCTTTGGACTATAACATATAGTGCAATTAGCACTCGTACGAAAGAGCTCCTTGTTTACAAATCATGTGCTATAGCAGAGTTTTTCATTAGATTGACATGCTTCAACTTCACACAACTATGCAGATTACTTTGGACACCCAATTTAGTTTATCCGAGTTCTAATCTACTTTGAGAAATTTGAACTGTAATGCCCATCAGTGATGCTCAAGGTTTTATGCAGGCCTCCTATCATTTGTAGATAAATATAGTCTAAAGAATAGCTTTTAATAAGGATTAAGTGAAAACTTTTAAATGAACGGTTGGATCAACGTTTTGACTTTTAATTGATGCATGTCATTCAACCTTTCATTTAAAAATCTTCACTTGATTCTCATTAATTGTTGTATTTCTAAAGAAAGCGTGCTTGTATTATGTCTTTTTTTAAGAGGACTATTTATTGTGACTATTGGTAGTCCACTACCAATTTATTGTGACCATTGGTAGTACTTATTGATTCAAGTTTCAGCTATGTGACTCCATCGACATGAATAGGCGGAATTATTTTATCCATATTGTACTATAGGAAAGGATTCAAGGTTTATTGAAAGGTAAAATGAGCGTATAAACTAGAAGAAAATGTAGAGAAGTTTGAGGCTACGTTGTGCTCTCTTAAGTGATTTGGATAATAAAGTTACGACAATTACATATATGGTTTAAAATGTAAAATGACGCAATTGCCTAATGAAGTTATAACAATTACATATATGGTTTAAAATGTAGAATAACACAGTTGCAGCTTGATGGCTTGATGTAACAAACCTTAAGTGCTTAACATATAGACAACGAATTAAACTTCAATCTACATATATCTTATAAACGTTTAAAATTCCCAAAACCTAAATCCTTGACTTTGATTTTGAAACTCCCTGTCGTACTTGGTGCACAACATCATGTTTTCTAAATTAAAGAAGCAAGGGAAAAGAAGGAAGTCAGATTACTAACTTTTACGTCTATTCACATATTATGGTAAGAAAACGCTAGCTAACACACAGTGACTCACTTGTGACTTGAAAACTTGATAAAAAGAACAAGAGTAAGAATGCTGCTTAAATCACAGTTTCAACAGATTTTTTTTAACGGACAATCCTCGGTTCACAGCTGACAAAGGTTGACGTTCATATACTAATGCATTCATGCATCGCATGAAAAGTCCAACTTCAACTCCCTCCTCAAATACCATTGATTCCTGCCGAACACAAGATTCCAAAGATATACAAAACAACCAGCAACAAGAGGACAAGGAAGAAGTAACCGCAGAGAACTTCCTGACGACGGCAGCGTTTGCCACGGCGGCGGCGTTCACTGTCATCTCCTCTCTTCTCCTTGCGCCTCCCTGGACGTATCTTCTGCTTCACGGGTATGTCTTTACTTATGTCTCTTCCCATTTTCCTCTCCCAGCTATTAGAATTTATATCAACTACTATTCTGTGATTCAAAGGTCCAAAGATGAGATTTTAGCATACTAAAGAGAGATAAAGGGATCGGAACTTCTCTGTGTGATTCGATGAACTTCGATGTAGCTGTTGCAAAGTGTAAAAACTAGCTAGAAAGGATGAGTTTAGGGAGGACATGAATCATGAGGGTTCCAACTGGGGTAGAGGAACTATGTTAATTTCTTAGGTTAATTAATTATGCTGGGTGCAACCTCCTTTTAATTCTTCATCTGTGTGGGTTGTGTGGTATAAAATGGCAAATTAAGGTGATTTCTGATGAAAGTCGATGCAGCTTCGAGGAAATAATCATAGAGACGCGTTCGTAAATGGATGAGTTTATGATGCCCGGCTTTGGCCTTTTCTCCGGAATGCCAAACAATGCAAACGGACGTTTGAGTTTGGAATCGCTAACAAGCATGGCCTTTAATTTTGTCTTATGGGCTTATCTACCTACGTGTACGTGTTTAGGGGCCTTTGAAGCTATCGAGTTCCACTGTAATCAAATTATTCAGATCGGATGATGAAAAAAAGAGATATGTGGGAGTTCCCTCTAGTCACTTAGGCTTAATAGATTAGTGCTCAATTTTGACAAATTTGTAGTTCTCTGAAGAGAAGGCACATAATCATCAAGACATGAAATCTCATTCATCATTGTGGTTGCTAATTATAAAGATAACTCAATATACAAGTTGAAATGAGTTGATGAACTCATATAAGCACTCGATCGATCAAACGAGGCTTAGGAGATGAATATGGTTGAGTATATGACTTCGAACTTCTTGATGTCATTCAGATATTAGCGATTCACGGAGTTAACTAGCTAGATCAGATCGATCTGCGTATGCTATAATCTACTGAAGTAATTATCCAAATAACATTAGTCGTGAAATAAACTAAGAACAGCTGCTTGTTCAGGTGTAGTTAATATAAGCAAAGAAATTAAATAAGCCCCATACTGTCTTGTCCAGTTTTTTACCTTTGAGGCCGTGGAGAAATCTCAATAAGTCAATATCAAATGGCTTAGGGTTAGTCTCTATTGATAACAGTAGCTGACGTTACTATTCATTGCGGCAAGTTATGGGGTAAGTGAATGATATTTCTCTTCCTGTGTAACTTACTGTTGATAATCTTTTATGTAAACTCAAGTTTGAAATTCATTTGACGACAATTGTATGCAATCACTGCTCAATAAAACAAAAACAATCTTATCCTAGATTTTTACTTAGAGAATCAAAAACTCAAGGATTCAAGAAAATCGATCACTAAGAAAGGAGAACAATATTCACTGCTCAATACAACAAAAACAAAAGAAATCCAAGGAAACAATAGGAGCTAGATTACCTGCCCAAATTGTATATCAAGATAGAGAAGCAACGATAAAAGCAGAAGCATATAGCCACATACATGCTACAACTACATTTATTAACATATGTTTCTTTTCTAATATATAATAGCATCTCTATAATAGCATATTAACCCCCAAAAATCAGAGACGGCGATACAGATTGCACACCCTAGGGCCGCCTGTGAGTAGGTAAATGTACTATTGCAATGAACCCATAATGTGATGTCTGATATTCGATACTGCAATATAATCTATGATCAGAAACATTAATATATCTTTGTTCGTTATCAATCATTTTTTCTTAATACCAAACATGACACATAACCAAAATTAGATTGCAATCAATTAATTTATAAGCGCAGTGATAAACGCATCTATTACCTATTGACGAAGTTAATTATGAGTTCAAGTCACCATAAAAATTGAAGTGAAATCATTTAATAATCTTTAAAAAAATGTTAAAAAAAATTAGATTGCAATCAATCAATCGGAATATAAATTTATTAATAATGTGTTAATGCATGATTTACATGCAATTATCTAAAAGTTGTAAAATGAGTTCTGAAAAGTAATAGTAAGTAATATTTCAGGGCATTGGTGGTGACTCTAGTAGAAAAACGGTCTTAGACGAGACAGAAATGTCCAGTCGCTTAAGCCTGACTTTCCGTCGTCTAAGCTCGGTCGTATTTTTTTTTCATAGCGACGAAAATCCATCATTCCGTCACTTAAGCTATGTACCTATATGACGGAAACATGCCTTAGGCGACGCAATGTTTCCATCGCATAAGGCTTGGATATTTTTTTTAAATTCTTCGACGGATTTCCAGCCGAATTTTTTTTGTTCTACAAAATGTTTCTTTTTCTTCTTGTTCTTCCCCGCCACCACAACCACCATACCACCACCTCCTCCGCCACCACTACAGTACCACCACCGCCACCACCACCTTCTTTTTCTTCTTCTTCCTCCTCCTCTTCTTCTTCTTCTTATTCTTCTTCTGTATCTTCTTCTTTTTCTTATGCCTTTTTTCTTCTTTTTCTTATGCCTTTTCTTCTTCTTCTGTTCTTCAGTTGAGCATGATTTTAAAATTTGAATCATTTGCTTAAGCGACAGAACTGGTTTCCGTCGCTTAAGTAAGTTTTAAATTTTTTGATCGTCAAATGGTTAAAATTTGAAATTTTACTTAAACGACGGAACTTTCCGTCGCTTAAGTAAGTTTCGAATTTTTGTTTCATTTTTGATCGCCAAATGGTGAAAATTTAAAATTTTACTTAAGCGACGAAACTTTTCGTCTCTTAAGTAACTAATTTCTGTCGCTTATGTAATATTTGCTTAAGCGACGAAACTTATTTCCATCACTTGAGCAAAAAATTTCCGTCGCTTAAGTGAAAGAGTTTAAGCGACGAAAATTTCCATGACCTTCATATTTCTGTCGCTTAAGAAGTTCTTAAACGACGAAAATTTTTTAGCTAAGGATGTTTTTCTACTAGTGTGCATCACTTTTTGCATACAAAACTAGTGGATCTATATCTGCAATAATAGTATAAAACTTTCATCTATATACTGTGTGTATCTTCCCAAATCAAAATCCACCTTCCCAAATCAAAATCCACAATCTAAACTTTCATATAAATCCAAAATATTTTTTCTTTTAATTTGTTACTGAATGATCGAGGATAGTGTTTGGTCCCTTTCATTTTTGTTGATTAATGAAGTAGGGGCTGATATATATATATATATAGGAACTGATATATATATATATATATATATATATATATATATATATATATATATCAGTTCCTATATATATATATATCCATATATATATCCATACTTCATTAATCAACAAAAATGAAACAAAATGAAAGCGACCAAACACTACAAATACAATTGCATATTCTTAAAGTTGACTGTTAACAGTCTTCTCATGTAGGTTTCACTTTAATTAATGTGTACATTTCCTATAATACAATCGTGGTGCCAATGTTCCTAAGCTGAGAAAGCATCGGCTCTGTTTTTCGAAGCTTCGGCTCTTTTTCTCTTCCTCTTCTCTCTGGTTTTCGGCGGCGCAGCTCCAGCCAAGCCACACCATATCAAATAAAAGGCTTCTCTCGATCTCTTTCGTCTCTTGCCTGTTATATCTCTCAACTCGATCGAGCTCTCCAGAAGCTACCAAGCAAACACGGGCTGTACGATGGGAGACCAATTCGGAATGGAGATCTGGTGCTGCCGAGATCGGCCTCGAAACGATACAGGTCGCCGACGCCATGACCGTCGAGATGCACGTCGGTCTCGCCTCTGGCCGTCGAGATGAGGCGCCACGACCTTTCTGCTGCTTCCGAGCAAAACCGCCGGCGACGAACTCGATGCTGGTGTAAAACGTTCGTCAATGGAAAATTATAGTAAAATGGTAACTCCTATCCTACGTACTCCTACAGTAAACCCACATATGTGTTGAGCTATAAACATACTTGCAGAAACGTTTCGAGTCCCTCACCTGCTCACAATCTACATTCCACGTTACCAAAATGGAGCTGGTTTCTACGTACTTCCCATGTTCTAACCTTAGTCTGCAGTCCAGCAACTCTAGCCCTAATTCTCTCTGAACTTATTTTCTTTCTCCAAACCCGAAAACTGAAATCTCCACCAGGTCCTAAACCATGACCTATTGTCGGCAACCTAAACCTCATGGGACCAATCCCTTCATAAGCTATCCCAAACTTACGGACCAATAATGCAGCTCAAGTTCGGATCCCACCCAGTTGTCATTGCTTCCTCTGCAGAAATGGCAAAGCAGTTTCTCAAAACACGTGATCATGTCTTTGCCTCCAGACCCCAAACTGCAGCTGGTAAGTACCTCACTTACAACAACCTCGACGTCACTTGGGCGCCTTACACTGACTACTGGCGCCAAGGCTGCAAGATCTTCACCACTGAGCTCTTCAGCTCGAAAAGACTAGAGTCTTTCGAGTACATTCGAGTTGAGGAGATTCGAGCTTTTCTGTCACGACTGTGTACCTTTTCAGGGAAGCCGGTGATGCTCAAAGAGCAAATTTCGCTCCTAACGCTGACCACGGTGAGTAGGATTGTGTTGGGAAAGGATTACTTCGGCCAAACTGATATTCAGACCTCGGTTGTGACACTCAAAGGGTTTCAGGACATGTTAGATGAGTTGGTCTCAGTCTCACTTAGCGGGGTTTTGAACATAGGGGACTGGATACCCTGGTTGAAGTTCTTGGACTTGCAAGGGTACGAGAAGCAAATGAAGGACTTGAAGAGAAAGCTCGACAGCTTTCATGATTACATTCTTGCTGAACACAAGGCAAAGATGAAAGGAGTGGAGAATTTTGTGCCAAAGGACATGGTGGACTTACTCTTGAAGCTGGTTGATAATCCAGATCTTGAAGTTAAGCTCACACTAGATGGTGTCAAGGGATTTACGCAGGTACTGACCTTATATATATATATATATATATAAGCCTTCCACTAAGAGATCTATTTTTTAACATATATGAGGGATCAAATATTAGACCAACTTTTCAATCACACATCAACATCTCCATCGTTCAATACTTAGATTCATATATGTAAATCATTTCTGCAAAATTTTCATCTAATTTGGTGATCATTAAGGCTTTGAACTAACTGAAATCAATTGACGTATCAAATCTGCCAAACATAAACCGTTCATGCTTATAATTTTAATTTCGAAGTTTTGATAACCTTATAGATCACCAAATTAGATAAAATTTTGCAGAGATAATCTACATATATAAATATATATATTGGACGTGGAGATGTGATTTGATGATAAAAAATTGATGTAATCTTTGATCTTTCATATATGTCAAGAAAAAAGATTTATCATTAAACTGGAGCTATATATATAACCATAAAATGAGTCAAATAAGAGCATTTACACTTTAGTTTCAAGGCGAAGTTTTGTTTTGAATATAATATGTATGCATATATATATATATGTAATAGTTGATGTTTTTTATTAGATATAATTGTTGATTTTGCACAAATTGAAAACAAGATTTAATAGTGGGAGGAACGGATACATCTGCAACGAATTTGGAGCGGGCAATGTCTGAACTCATAAAACAACCACACCTCATCAGAAACGCCGAAGAGCTTGACAGAGTAATTGGGAGAGAGATGGGTGGAAGAGAAAGACTTGGCAAACCTCCCCTACATAGACGCAATAATGAGAGACAATGAACTCATGTGGGTTTGGTCTAGTGGTCGGGGCTAGGTCCATCATGTTGGGCGAATATCACAGTGATACTCTTGGTAGTAAGGAGGTCACTGGTTCGTTCATCGGCATGGTAAAGAATCCCATGAGAAGAGCTCTAACCTTAACCCCTCCAGCAGCTCGGAGTGATAGCTCACTCGACTACCATTTGATGTGACTGGAATAATGAGAGACAATGAGGAAGCACCCTGTTGTTTCAATGCTAGCACCAAATCTAACCCTTGAAGATTGCAACGTGACAGGTTACCATATCAGTAAAGGGACTAGTGTTAGTAAATACATGGAGCATAGGGAGGAGACCTTTTGTTATGGGATGCACCAGAGGAGTTTAATCCAGACAGGTTTTTACTGAGAAATAAGGGGATTGATGTCAAGGGAAAAAGTTTTGAGCTGCTTCCATTTGGTTCGGGAAGGAGGATGTGCCCTGGGTATGGCCTAGGACTCAAAATGATCCGGTGTAGCTCGGCTAACATGTTACATGGTTTTAACTGGAAATTACCTCAGAGTATGAAGCTAGAAGATTTAAGTATGGAGGAAGTTTCTGGGTTGTCAACGCCTAGGAAGTTCCCGCTTGTTGCAGTTGTGGAGCCTAGGCTCCCGATCCATCTTTATTAGTCACTTTTATGTCTATGTGAATGTGATGATGATACTCTTGCTATACATATAACAAATACTGTATATGTAGAGAGTGTTACAAATAATTTAGAATTGTGAACATAGACCAGAATAATTGTGCCGTGCATGTCCAATATTATTTGGTCTAAAAAATGACATTAATTTGTAAGAGTTAAATCTTGAGTTCGACTAATGAACTTGTTGTTGATGTTGTTGTAAGTATTTAAGTTGTTTTTGAAGATATAATTTGTATTATGAACATAAGTTTAATGTGAAAACACAAGAATGCAGAGTATGATTAGTCCAAGGAAATTAAATGAGAAATGAAGAGAGCGGCAGCAGATGATCTATCTGTGGAAGACCGGCACATATGATGTATGGGAAATGGAAAACGACTTGCCGTCATTTAGCAATAATGACATAGACAAGCCAGGACTTTACCAACCCATCTTGCTCGTTTTAGGGGTCAACTCCTTCCGGGTTTCAAACCATGACAAGAACAGCACCAGCACCAGCACCAATGCACCATTGAGATCAATTGAGATACTCAAATGGATTATTGCATATATAGGAGACTAACCACACAAAATCATCCAACCTCATCTCATCTGTCTCCACCCTAAATATCTAACATTGAGTTTAGCTTATGATTGCACACAATATAAGGCCATGCATAGAATGAAAATGAGGCATCTATTTGACCAAAAATATATAATTAAGGCAGACCAAAAACCTAATGATCTTCAATTATTTAGAGGTTGTCACTAGCCCTACAATGTATTTTCAATTTTGTTGTGTTTATTTTTGAATGATGAAATTATCGTTCGTGTAAAAGTGTTTGAAAGATTAAGTATGGAGTAACTCTCTTAAATGAGTCGGTAGCAGTTTTGTGTTTGATTCTCGAGACACGGCCAAATGATGCAGTCAAACTACTTAAAATTCAGTAAAATTACAATAGCATGGGTCAACGTACGTCTTTGGCTTGTACTAAATTAGTATCATACAATAACTTGGGTAATTTTGTCTTTGAATAATTGAATATATACACATGAAACCAGATCATGCCTCCAATCTTGATTGAGAAAGCCACCTTTGTATTTGTTATTTTCAGAAAAAACGAAGGAGCAAATGTGGGTTCTGATGATGGTGGACTCCTCTATTTCTGTTAACTTATCTCTCCACGTTATACAAGCACTGCTTAGCTGTGTGTTTGACAGTGTTGATAACAATGCTTTGATTCAACAAACCTAAGGAAAGTGATGGCATGCCCACTTTTTGAATTGAGGTGCGCATGTTTGATTCATTCAAAGATGTGTCTGCTACTGATTCTGGGTTAAGAACGTTAATAATTTTTGGCCCCGATACAAAAAATAGTGTTTTGTTTTTAATAAATATTTAAAATAACTCTGAACGTCTTATTTAAAACATTTATTTATCATTAAAAACAAAACTTTAAACGATCGAAAACATTTATTGATCACTGAAACTGAAACTTTAAACGATCGATACTAGCTACTTGACACAATTTTAGAAAAGAATCTTGATAAGAAAAGACGGACATATATGGCCAAAAGAATGAAAGAAAACATTCATGTCCTCCCACAATTTTGTTCTCATTAAGCAACTTTGAAAAATCTCTATGTACAGTGTGAAAATATGTGCGATTGATTTACATTATGCCATACTGGAGTACTCGATCTATACTCCCTTAACTAAGTGCAAGGGGGAGTTCAAATCAAGACTTCTGCGACGTTGGCGCGCCAAATTTTCCGAGTGATAGTTTGGAGACTTTGGAGGAGTCCTCTGATGATGCCTATGGCCATGGAGCTGCTGGTTTTGGTGCTGGTGGCCGCTCTTCTTCTTCGATTCTCTCTGCGCATTGCCTTCCTTCAAATCCTTGATCGAGTTATCGGATTTGTCTGTAGGAACCGTGTACACAAAGGGTCCAATGGGAATGTCATCAAAATCCTTGAGTGGCTCTAATGTCTTGACCACTTCACACATTTTTGGTCTTTGTTTAGGCCGGTGGCTGAGGCATAGGTAAGCCAATGCAGCAGCCTTTTTGGCTCCCATTTCCGAGTATTGTCCTTCTAGTCTAGGATCCATTATCCTGCTGAGTTTTCGGGGTTCGTTCAGCATTGGCCTTGCCCAGTCTACTAAGTTCTGCTCTCTATGAGGACGGGTCTTCTCTACCGATCTCCTTCCTGTTAGTAGCTCCAGTAGTACCACTCCGAAGCTATACACATCACTCATCGCCGTCAAGTGACCTAAAACAATTGAATTCATTAAGCAAATTAGTCCAAGAACTTACAGCCTAAATTATCAATCTGTGAACAAAATTGAACTAAATGGTGGTGAATTAGTACCTGTCATAATGTATTCAGGAGCAGCATAGCCTTGTGTTCCCATGACTCGTGTCGAAACATGTGTGTCATCTCCTTCTGGACCATCTTTTGCTAGACCAAAATCTGAGAGCTTGGGAGTATAGTCCTGGAAATTATAATGAAAAATACATGAGCATTTAGAATTAACAGAAGGAATATTGTTACATGGATGCTAAGCAGATGAATACTTACAGAATCTAACAAGATGTTCGAAGCTTTGAAATCGCGGTATATAACTGGTTTCTCTGCTTCATGTAGGAAAGCTAGACCCTTTGCAGCTCCAAGAGCAATCTTCATTCTGGTTGACCATGGCAGTGATACTGAATACCCTGTACACCAAGAAATCAAACACAAAGTTAGTAACCGAAATCATTGTTTCTTGAAAATGGAAATATTGAAGAGAGGATTCAGAAAGCTTACTTCTAAAAAGCTGATTCTCTAAGCTGCCTCTTGGCATATACTCATACACCAATAGCCTATGTTCATCTTCACAGCAATACCCTATGAGCTTCACAAGGTGTGCATGCCTCAATTGCCCAAGAAACATAACCTCGGTCTGCAAACCAGAATCAAACAATACGATTAAAACAGAGAATCCAAGAAAAACCCAAGTGATTATTTCTCATTATCCTGCAAAAAAGATACTCACCAACCACTCTCTATGTCCCTGTGATCCATCCAAGTCCAAGAGCTTAACAGCCACAGGCTGAGCAGCCAAACCGGGTCTAAGCTTATCATCAATGAACCCTTTGTGAACCGGTCCAAAACCACCCTCCCCAATAAAGTTGCTGGATGAGAAGCCCTGTGTGATCACCTTCAGCTCCCCAAGTGTGAATACATGAAGATTGGAGCCTGCAAGAGATATGGAAAGGTCTTCGGAAAGTGTTGTCGAGCTGGGATTACTCAAATCCGAAAGCGAAAGCCTCTGGAATGAAGTCTGCTTTGCTACAACTTTTGCTTTGTTCTTGGGAGCTGGGAACTCAGACTTGTAGCAGCTTGGGATTACAGACCAACATGTGATTTTCTTCACTGTCATTGTTCTTGATGATCAAAAATGCCTTCAAACTTGTATCTTCTGGTTTATCTAAGAATGAATATGGATAATCCTAAAAGTTCAACAACCTTTGAAGAATGAAGAAATGGGTTAGGAAATGACAAGGGAGAGAAGTTGGAATAAGCAATGGTTAGGGAAGACTTATAAAGGAGAAGACAAGGTGAAGTATTCAAAATCACCAACTGCCCTCCAAACCAGACATTAGAGAAAGAGGTCCGCGACTTCTTTCTAGCAACCCCTTTTGATTTCTATCTGTAACATTCCATGCATCACCTTCCAATGTATTTATAGATTTTCACGATAGAATATTTCTTGCACCGAAAGAAAATAAAAAAACAGAAAAACAAACGTGAACAGTGTATATATCTGATAGTGAGGAGATAAGTGTTGTACTGTTTATCTCAATCAGGGACGATGTAGATTGAAAATGTAACAAGTCATTTACATCTACAATACACCGAATAATTTTTGAATTTTCACGTATAGATGTTTTTATATTATATCATCAAATGTGGTAAGGAGTCCCTAGTCCACTCGGTTGGATATCAACCTAAATTACACGGCTGCCCTCCTTGACTTTGACTTCTAATTAGCATAAGAACAAAATTAACAACTAATTAAAAAGAATTTTAGTTTTTAAATGGCTGATTTGCTTTCTGTCATTGAGTTAGATCATGTAAAGCATTACAACTTAGCAGCCTATAGGGGTATTAGGCTTACTAAATTGACAAAAGTGGCTGAACAAAGAAAAGCAGCTATGATATTGGAAAAATTTGCAGTGTTTGAGAAAACCCAGCTGTTTCAGATTGAGGTTTCCTAGTAGTTTAGACTTTAGACTTGTGGGTTAAGGATTTGGTCTAGTTGCAATAAACCTTAGGTTCTAGAACATTATTGGTTTGCTTATTAAAATGTTATCCCCAGAATACAATCATCAACCCTCAAATACAATGCGTCATCTTAAGCATCACACTATATTACATTTGATACTTCGAGATTACATTGAGCGAAGGCTATTATAGATCAAAGATTGAACTGAGTTAGTGCGAGAGCTGCTGGGTTTTGGGTTTTGTTTTTTCGGTTTCAAAGAGTTCAAAGCCATGGCTATGATGGTTGTACCCAGCTCCCACATACAGTACTGTCAAGACCTAGTGAGACACCGACAACGACGCGCCCGACCCGCAATGCGGTTACACCCTCACCACCGTCTTCGTCAGAGTTGTGGGGGTGGTGGTGTTGCTGGGCACAGGGCACCTCAGAGAGAAAAGGACAGCGAGGGATGAAGATGTGGGTGAGTTATTCGGTGTGGACCGACGATTGGGTTGGAGTTTCTCTGAGCCATTAGATCTGTTTCATGTAAATCCTAAGGTCATAAAGGATCTGTCCCTTTTTGTACCGTGAAAACACTCCCGTAGGTGAGCGGGTCTGTTAATATATATGCTCGACATGTCTATTGTAGCATGTTTTCCATGCTCTGCTTTGATAGAGCAAAGAGGCCATTAGCTAGAGGCATGCCACGACAAGATATTCGACAAATTGGTTTTAGATTGTAGCAAGAAAATTAGGTGCAACATGAAATTTGAGCTTGTTTCTCTCAATAGTCTAAATGGGCAATTATCGTTTTGAACGTTATAGATTGGAGAATGGAACATATGCATGCATTTTTCATAAGCAGTTGTATTGTTAAAGATTCAAGATATCGAATTATTATGTTATTTAGAATCTAGATAGTTTGATATTTAATCGATATATTATTCCGAAAATCAATTAGAAAAAGGATGGGACTACCCCTTGTGTGGCGGTTAAGGTGTCACTGGTTGCATTATGCTAATGAAATGTTTAATCTTGGTTCTTAACAAGTGTTTCAAAGAGATTAATAGGAATCTTGGAGAGGAATTAAACTAGGAGGAAGAGTCGATGTCTCTGACTCTGTAAAAGAAGCTTCGGCAGCTTAGCTACTTTTGGAGATTAGGTAAGGGATATATTTTATCGACGAAGACATCCGAGGGGAAGGAGAACATTTTTACTCGTCACTCCATGAAAGTCAATGGGTGTTATAGTCATCCCATATAACAACGACTATGTCATTGGCTAAGAGCGAAAAATATACAAATCATATCAGAAACTTGCAAAGCAAGAACTTCTGCCAAACTACTCTATGATATTCAAAACGAGTCGATATATATGACAGAGTACTTAAAAGGTAGGTCGGATCAGTAAAAAGTAAATCATGATCTACTTATTCAATATTAAAAATAAAAAAAATTGGTAAAAAGTTTAAAATAAAAATGACATAATAAACGACGAGTTTAAACTCAAAATGTAAGCTTATTTTTGGTTTTGTACGATATAAATATGGATCAAATGTTTGTACTCGCATAGCTAGTTTGGATCTAGCTAACATATGACTAATTGACTATGATGAGGAAACCCTATTTTATATGCCCCTGACAAAGCCAAAGCCAGTGAAATAATTAATAAACATGATGTATTAGTGGGCACTTGAGAAACAAGCTGCTCTATATCCATCATCCTTGGAAACTCTGCCCTACAAACAATCTAATTCTAATTGAATTTCTTAATTTTTACTGTTTTCAGAGAAACTGACAGGTATATTATTGATTATAATCGATATTATAGCTAGGATACTTAGATGCAAAGAAAGACCTAGCTAATACGTACGCTATGACCTAACCAATTCGACACCCTAACGAATCGATCTCAACCTCAATAGATAGTAGAACAAAGGTTGCTAAGGCCTTGTCCAACTGATAAGAGTTGCGAAAACATGTTCTATACATAAAAATACAATTATACAACCTCAATAGACACTATTTATTTATATAATAAGTAATGTAACCATGGGCGGCATTAGGGCAGGGCTGCCGGTTTCTTTGCAATGGGCTCACGGTTTAGGGTCCATTTATTTTACAAAACCTATAACAAATAATTATATTATATATGATAAAAAAAATATTAAAAAAAATAAAGAGATCGTTTTTTTCATTTAATCTTCTTTAATTATTGCTTTCTAATTATCTTTATTCATATTATTTTTCTATATTTTTTCCTTTTCTTGAATAAGAGAACATTTTTACATCATTTATTATCTTCTTTAATAAATTTATTTTCTTAATTGAGATCTCCTCCTAATTTTAATATCTTGTCATTATTATATCCTTAATAAAATGTTTCCTGACTTCAATCTCTTTTTTTAGAAAAAAATCTTAATAAAATGATACATACGTCTTCCTTCTCTCAAATTTATGTATCTGTCGCATCAATTATAGAAAAAAATATTACAACAACAAAAAGGATGGTGATCGATGTCCTTCACAACCGAAAAATATTTGCTTTGTTCTCTATAAATTGTTCAAAATCCTTCAATATTTCTTGTCATTTCTTCGTTTCTCATTCCTCTCATAATCTAATTTTTCATGGAAGGTTGCTCTTAATTTCATATATTCCATTTTATTTTTATTCTGCAATTTGGGATGTTGTAAAAAGTTTCTTCAATTTTCTTTTTATTTTCTTTTTTTGAAACTATACATCTCATATATATATATAATTGATATATGAAATTGGTAAACGAAATTTTTATATGAAAGTGATATATGAAATTGTGCATATGTTCTTTTTTTGAAAATTGAAGAAAAAATAGTTTTTTGTTGAAAAAAATCATATTATATACGGGGTCCATTATTTTTTTTCACACCCAACCTTAAATCCTTCAGGAACCCTGTATATAACCAAACTATATTCAACTAATAAGTTCTAAACTTCAAATTAGTTGTAGTTGATGTGCATGAGGACCCACTTTATCTTTAGTTTTGAGCAACCAAATGTTTTAGTTCATGTTCCAAATTTGAAACATTAGTTAGTATTATAGAACTTTAAAATGAAACATTTATGTTTTATTCCATCAATTGAAGATGAGTTTTGACAAAAAAAAAGTTCTATAAGTTAGTTTAGAACCATCCATTGGAGATGGCCTAAGGTTGTCAAAATCCTTAGGGCGGGATTATATTCTTAATCCCAGTTTAAGCCTTCTCTACAAATAATGCATATGCTAATAATATTCTTCTCGTTTGCATTCTTGCATCTAAATCCAATTATCCACACAAACAACATTGTTATAATCACATGAGGAAGGAACTATTATTGTTCATTTTCTTTGAGGAAAATGAATGAACTTCATTTATTACAAATCATTACATTCAGAAGAGATAATCACCTCCACACGAGGTAGAGAATTAGAGAACTTTAAATCTGTCTTTCAATGTAACTCTAAACTATTATCGTTAATTGTTTTCAAATTAAGGTCAAAAAACCAGAAATTCAAAATGAACGTTCAATCAATCCCCAACCACCCTCCACCTTCTCTGTATGGAATTTCACCAAACAACCAAACCCAGCAACAAAATTTCTTCAAACTTCGTATGCAGTTATGTAATCTCCCCCTGGACTACTTCTAATTCGAAAACATCTTTTCAGACCTGTTTCCATCATGCTAACAAAAACTTGGTGAATACGATTATACAAAAACCAGAAACGACTTGTAAATTCACCTAATGGAATAAGGACGGTGATCGAAATCAACATCAAATATGAATAAAAATGTCGTACGAACTCATCTGATTAATTAAGACCGTACTAAAATAATGGTATGCATGATGTGGAGATTATGCTCAGTTCAACTACCAAAGACTGCATGCAACTTCCTGTTTCAGTTCGAGTTGAAGTTTTCTTGGTGCTGCAAACTTCAATCTGGTATAGACCTAATACGTGTGCTGCAAACTTCTGTGTATCTATACAAGTTAGGCAGCAACAATATCTTTACTGTTTTCGCACTAGGGCTTCAACTAGCCTTATATTTTTGATTAAGTAATGTTGATTTGGTCTATGTATGATATTAATCTTCTGCTTAAACGTGTACGAGAGAGTCCAAGTCAGCAGCTGGGTTATTAGTTTATAATTGGAAATGTGTTAATTTTGCTGGGTGTGAAAGGCTTTGTAGCCTTGTGCAAGAACCGTCCACGGCATACCTTTATCGATTTCCAGGGAGAGAGGATAATTGTAGCTAGCTTGGAAAATGATGGGAAATTATGTTATAGACTATATGTGTTATAAGTAACTCTATTCGCTATAAGACTATTAGGAAATAGCTAGATCACTCTCACGTAATATTATCATCAGTGTTTGGAAATTGCACTAGTGTAAATTATTGATGTTATCATTGTGCGAGTAACGGGTGCACAGAGTATCAAGCTCCTATTCGTGATTGGAATGCAAGTGAATGAAGTTGGAGATCTCACAAACAACATATATACGCATTAAGTTAGCCTTAAGTTACTGGCTTTTGCATATATTAACAGGTTCGTTCGTGAAGTGTTAATTAAGTAACAAAAACAGAAATTTTTGCTTTCAAACAATCATATTCAGCCAGCATCTTCTCGCGTACTTTTATAGAAGATAATTTTCTTGCCGATACTCTTATTTGGTTGGTCACTTATTGTTTTCATCGATGTGTTTGTTTTTGAGAGCAATCAACCAAGAACGCGCTTCACGCGTCTGAAACAAAAGTTTTTTTCTCCCATTCTCGTCCGGCTGCATAGCGGCACAGGCGTGGGCTCTGCCCTCTTCAGTGCTAGTCGAGTTCGGCCAGACGGGACAACAATGAAGAAGCAAGCGTCTGGCTGGGCATGGTGGAGAGGTTTCCAAGCTGTCTTTGGTTTTCAATCAGAGGAGGCAAGGTTTCGAGGAGAGTTGGTTAGCCTGAGGTTGGCGTGCTTGGGGACGGGCTGGCGACTGGATATGCGATGGTGATAGGATTTGGTTTTCAGGTCAGGCTGTCTAGACCCGATCTAAACTCGATCTTGTGTAATCGGTCTCGGTTTCAAGTTTTGCTCCAAAACCTTAGTTTTCGGAGGAGGCAAGGTGTCTAAGGTTGGCGTGCAGTTGATCGGGGACGGACTGGACGAGATCTGATCTGAACTCGTTCTTGTTTTCAAGTTTTCACCGACCGTCGAGGACTCTGCAGTCGGTGGTTGAAGCAGTGAAACCTAGAGTTTCTTTGGCGGCAATAATTCTCCTCTAGAGGGTGGCTTTATAATGATTTCAAGGGTGGCGACGAGGGTGTTCTGGCTTGTGTCTGATCGTTTTGGCGGCTTGGACTGATCTCGTTTTGACGGTTCAGTTTGGTTAGGAGTGGGCGGTTCAAATCACGTTTTTTATTTTCTTTACTTTTAAGTTGCCTATTACTTTATTTTCTTTTGTGGTTGGTTAGTGGTCCATCCTATTTGGAAGAGGGCTTTTAAGGGTCGATGTCGTTGGTAGTGTCGTGGAGTGAGCCATGATTATGATGTCGTTTTCAGTGGCTATATTAATGTCAGTTTGTTTTTATTGTCAATGTAATGGGGAGGTTACCTGTGCATATATGCTGGTAACTTTGGCATGTAGTGTTTGAAAGAGTTGTTTCTTCCTGAGGTTGATTGTAAGGATGTATTGATACTTCTGGATTAGGTTAGGTTACGGTTGATCCCATTTCGGTTCTTGTCTACTGTAATCGTTAGATTTTCGGGCAGGTAGAGGTGAGTGGAGAATTTATTTTCACCACCGTTGTCTCTCATGATTGTAATCTGTATTCCCGTTAATAAAACTCTCTATTGATTGCTCTAAAAAAATAGAGAGTTTCATTAACAGGAATACAGATTACAACCATGAGAGACAACGGTGGTGGAAATAAATTTTCCACTCTCCTCTACCTACCTGAAAACCCAACGATTACAGTAGACAAGAACTGAAATGGGTTCAACCGTAACCTAACCTAATCCAGAAGTACCGATACATCCTTACAGTCAACTTCAAGAAGAAACAACCATTTGAAACACTACATGCCAAAGTTACCAGCATATATGCATAGGTAACCTCCCCATTACATTGACAATAAGAACAAACTGATATTAATATAGTCCCTGAAAATGACACCATAACTATGGCTCACCCCACGACACTACCAACGATAAAACCCGTAAAAGCCCTCTCATAAATAGGAGGGACCACTAACCAACGAAAAAAACTAAAAAAGATTAAAAATCCTAAATAGCTAGACCCAATTAGGTCTGCCCATAAGGAGACTCAAAGCCCAACCAAAAACCTAGCCCAATTCCATCACCTCTCTTCCATGGGTTGAGAAGCCGCCTGCTGTCGGCAAGACAACGACGACGATAGCTCGCCACAAGAACCACTGCCAATAGGCTACCACTGCCTCGAAGACTTGAACTCGAAACCACCAGTTTGATCTTTGAAGCGCCGCCAGCACCCGGCTGCCAAAACGTTAAAAGACCACCGCTAACAAAGCCGCCCTTAATACGTCTGAGCGACTCCCCATCCATGTAAAGACAGCGACAAATGCAAAACCAGATCGGAGATATAAACTTCAAGCCCTAACATATCCAACAACCAGAAGGCCATGGAACAACATCATCCATCTGGCAGTCTCCGAAAACGGTGAGACAAGCCCATCCACAGTAGGAGAGCCGCCGGATAGAAAGAATTTGACTTAACCCTGGTCAAGGGTGTGCCGTGTTGTGTTCCTTACAACCTTGGAGTGAAGGTTTTTGCGGCAAAGCTTGATGAGAGGCGTGACGGCTGCTTTTGAAGCGCTGTTTCATCGATGTGTTTTATGAATTTTCTTATAAATATGTCCTCTTTATATTTTATAATTTCATTAATGGTGCCGTATCTTTTTCAAAAAAAGTAGTGATATTGAGTGGGAAGATATATTTTGATTTTGGGTTTGATTTATGGATTGTTCCCATAGCTGCTAAGGCCTAAACCGGTGATATAGATTTTCTGCAAAGCCCACCGCAAACAGATCCATCAAATCTCCGTTCTTTAATCCTCATTAACAAGAAAATCACTATAATACAACAACATGATCGGGGAGTTTGAATATTCTAATTGCCCCAAAACTCGTAGTACGTGTTGATTTGATTCATGAAGATTCTTCTGTCACCACCGCACCATAAAAATATCATTTGCGATTTTTCAAACAAGACAAAAAAGGATGAGTGAATGACAATTGAATCTAGACCAAAGAACTATGTGATTTCAAACTTACATTGCTACGTACCTCAATTATTGCTTGTATGATACGTTGATGAAATTTGGTAATTACATTTGTAACAATTTGTTAAGGTATATATATATAGAGCTGAGGGGTAACAATATGAAGATCTGGAGTTTAATACAACATTTCTAGCTAAAGTGTTAGAGCTAGAACTGATCTACAACTCCAGATCTTTTAAAAAAAGTTATTTATTTTGATGATCTGATTTAAATTAGTGTGTGATTCTTCATATCTTTTGATAAGTTATGGGTTTGAGTTATAGAAATGAAATTCTTTAATTATCTTTAAAAAATTCCTTTTTATCTTGTTTGATTGATAAGGACAGAGTTGGTGATTCCTTGCGGCACAATATATAAGCACCCATTACCCATACTTGGATTGTTTGATTCCAACATCATTTTCATGTTGTTTTTCAATTGATGATGCACACATAGGATATTTAATCAAGGGATTCCAAAATAGTCATCTTATACCAAAAACCTAAGAGGGTTCAATAATTGTGTTCTTGCAGTGTCAAAACTTGAATATCTTCACTGGCACATAAACATATATCAATGAGTACACTTGATCATTCCTTAGGGAACGTAACATTTTAAAACCCTACACTCACATGTGATTTATGTTAAAAAAGAATGATTACATCAAACGCTGAACAAAGATTTGTATCATTGAGATGCAAAAAAAACAAGAAAATAAGAGCAATACCGGCAGTGTCACCAGAAAACATTCCCTTGCCGTTAAAGCAAAACCCTAAGGTCATCCCTCATGTCATCCACGACAAAACGTTAAACCAAGATACCCAGAATAATTTACCATTTACGTATAGAACCAGAAGACAATGTACGCACTCACAGACCACATGGCAAGCTCTCCTTCGTTCTTCTCCTACATATAAACACAGTTAGCTCCACCCCACTGTTATCGGAGGAGAAGAACATAATCATTGTACCTGGCAATGGCTTCTCCTCGTCTGACGCTACTTCTGTCTGTCTTCGCCGCCGTCGTTCTCATCAGCTCCGCCGCCTCCAGCTTTGACGAGTCCAACCCCATCCGGTTGGCCTCCGATGGTCTCCGTGAGCTGCAGGACCGGTTCGTCCAAGTCCTCGGCCATGTTCGCCATGTCCACTCCTTCGCTCGCTTTGCTTTCAGGTCAGTACTGAGCTGGAGCCACTGTTCTGTTTCGCAATTCGATCTTTGTGATCGGTTGAAGTTAACTGTCTTTGGTCTTGTAGGTACGAGAAGAAGTACGAGAGTTTGGAGGAGATGAGGCGGCGATTCGAGATTTTCGCCGAGAACAAGAAGCTGATTCGATCTACCAACAGGAAGGGCTTGTCTTACAAGCTTGGTGTCAACCGTAAGTCAACCTCTTTCATTTCTAGTTTTGTTTAATTTGTTTAGTGTGTGGTGCTTAATTAGTAGAGTTGATTTGAGATATAGGGTGTTGATTGTTGTTTATGGTTGTAATTTGGATACAGGGTTTGCTGATTGGACTTGGGAAGAGTTCCAGAGGCATAGGTTGGGGGCTGCTCAGAACTGCTCTGCCACCATTAAGGGCAACTACAAGCTCACTGACGCCGTTCCACCTCTCTCGGTAATTCATACTAGTTTTGAATCACTAAGACTTGATTATATATGAGACACTGAATGTTTCAATTATCATTTGCTAAACAAATTGGATGAGTCTAGGAGTATTCTATTAGAACGTTTTTGATTATACAATCAAATCTGAAAATTGAGGTCAAAGATTCTTGAGATATTAATCATTTCCTTGTGCGTACAGAAAAACTGGAGAGATGAAGGTATAGTCACCCCAGTTAAAGACCAGGGTCACTGTGGATCTTGCTGGACATTCAGGTTGATTAGTTAGCTTAGTTTGAGTTTACAGATCATATAGTCCAATTTCAGTTATACTAGTTGTAGTGTAAACTTGTTAGTGTTTGACATGCTTGTGACTCTGCTGTAGTACCACTGGAGCTCTTGAGGCAGCTTATGTGCAAGCATTTGGGAAGCAAATCTCTCTGTCCGAGCAGCAGCTTGTGGATTGCGCTGGATCTTTCAACAACTTTGGGTGCAGCGGTGGGTTGCCATCTCAAGCTTTTGAGTACATCAAATACAATGGTGGTCTTGACACTGAGGAAGGGTATCCTTACACTGCAAAAAATGGTGCCTGCAAGTTTTCTTCTGAAAATGTCGGTGTCCAAGTGCTCGATTCTGTCAACATTACCCTGGTAAGCTAAAAATGAGTTTCAAGTCTCCTATGTGTCAACTGAGAGCAAAACAGGCACAACTTTTTGAACTAGATATATCTGACTGAATTTGTTTTGCATATGCAGGGTGATGAGGAAGGATTGAAGCACGCAGTTGCATTTGTTAGGCCTGTCAGCATAGCATTCCAGGTGGTCAGTGGTTTCCGATTGTACAAGTCCGGTGTCTACACCAGTGAGACATGCGGCAACACTCCCATGGTGAGTTGAAATATGCTGATTAGTTGAATGAGAGGGTAGTCAAGTTAGTTGTATGCACTTGTTTTCATTTATCTGATACTATATTTGTTTGCCAGGATGTGAACCATGCTGTTCTTGCTGTTGGGTACGGAGTCGAAAACAATGTTCCATACTGGCTCATCAAGAACTCTTGGGGATCAAGCTGGGGTGACAATGGCTACTTCAAGATGGAGTATGGAAAGAACATGTGTGGTAAGTGAAGCTTGAATGAACCGATACCAATGAAAAGTGTTTATGAGTGCAGATTCTTATTGATAAAAATCATAAAATATGGTTTTGAACTTTTGATGCAGGTATTGCAACTTGTGCTTCCTACCCGGTTGTCGCTTAAGTCTCTTCTCAGAAGCATTGGTGATCTTTATGTGGATAATATGTAATATTGATTCATCTTGTTTCACTGGGAGATTTAGCAGGGTTCCAATTTCAAGGTGAAGAAGAGCTATACGATGTTGTGGTTATTGTAATGTTTTAATCTCTTGATGCATAATAGAATAAGAATTCATTCAGAATTGTAGTTATATGACCATTGTAATGCAAACAGCACTGTTATATTCTCATATGGTCTGGTTTCGCCAAAACATTATCACTAGTGCAGTTTTATTCTTATGCTTATCATACCTCAGTTGCAGCTAATCAGAGCCAGGTGATGCATCACCTTTCAATATTTGCCAACAGCGACGAGAAGAAACAAAGATAGGACCCCGACACGCATTGCCTTACCCATCAACTAGAGAATATAAAAGAATGAACTTCAAGAACGACATGAGAAGAAACCCAAAGATATCTTCGTTTGCCACAAAAATTGTCCCACAAATTCATTTAGCAGAGCAGTCGTACTTTGGTTAACACGTGATTTCCCTAACGTGTAGCTTCAAGATTTACAAATGAAGCAGCAGCAGCAGCACATAATATTTCAGCGGCAGCACCCCTTTACCATGATCATCTGGTCCAAAATTTCTCAACTTGGATCATTTGCCAGAGATAACAAGATACTCTTAAGACAGTGGCAATATAAGAATTCAGAACCAGTGTGACACAATCTTTCAGAGTATAATAGCCCAGATTACAATGCAAAATAGAACAATGTAGGGGCGCCACACAGTATGAACAACATAAGCTTCCTTAACTGACCCATTGATATAATATATATTCGTAAACAAGTTCACAAGCTAATTTGTAAGTTCTAATATTTTTTGGTTGAATAATTGAGCTCTAATCTATCTAGAGTTTAAGCTTCTTTGTCATCATAGCTGCACCTTCTAGTCCTCCACTGATGGCCTTCTTAGCGCGCTTCTTAGCCTGCTTATCCAAACATGCTCTCAGCTGGCGTTCAGACAAACACTTTTTACCAGCCATTTTCAGTTTGTAATTCATGAATGATACATATCTAAGATCATCCTTGTTCATATCCTTGTACCTAGTAATGAAAGCATTTGTTTTAATACTAACAGAAAAAAGACACCATTGTAAAATACATGCCCGACTCTATATCAATCACCACAAAAACAAGAGAACTTTAGCTTAGCGCTCATGAAAGAGGGAGCTTGATATGTAGATTATTGAATGTTGTTTCTATTCTGCTAATATTCTTTTTAAAAAAATGGATGAAACACTTGCTGATATAAGTTATTCCAATGTGTGCTTGCTTTGACTATACGAGAACTCGCACCCACAGATTTAGAACCCTGTTTTTGATTGATCTGTTTTCGACACAAGTTAAAAAGATAAACTAATTATGATGAGAACCAAAAGCAGTGAACACTATGATCGGTCATACTCATTTCAATATCTCTTAGTCTCTTACAACAGACCTCTGCAAGCAGTTCCACATGTTCCTGAGGGATGATGGCCATAATAGCATCAATCCCACATTTCTCAACAACCCTTTCAGAAGAAGCTTACCCTGAAAGAATATTTTTTTGAATGATTGAAACTTAAGATTTGCAGCATCCGTGATGAGTCTTGTAAGATTTGTATGGTGCAGTTCCAAGAGCTCTTTCAAGTGGACGAGCACAGCAGTTCTGGCATACTATCACAAGATCCAAAGTATCCCTGGCCTTGAGGCTAATATGTCCATCACTAGTCGGCCGGACAGTACTTCTTCATGAACAAGTCCGTAATCGTTTCACTTGCAAGTGCCAACAGCAGCGGAGTTGCTGCAAAACTTTGGAGTGTATCACAAACAATCAAACGTGCTTGTTTTCTTACCTGTTCCACACATACAACACCATTTCAATTTCACTACATTATGAAGACTACAAAATACAACTATATCATTATACCTAAACAGTTTCTCAATTAAGCGAAATAGTGAATCTATATACATCGAAATTCTTCATAGTGCCATTAGTGTAGTCTCCTTCAACTTTCAACCTGGTTTGCCCATTATCTTTGACATACAAAACTGTTACGTAGGGCTAGAGCCTCTACAACTAGTGAGCACTTTCCTATCTTTTTTAAAATGAACATAAATGAATAAACAGCCTATTCACAAAACAGAAGCAAAAACAAGGAAACTCTCTGACACTCAACTCCGTCAGTCTCTTCAGAAGACTCAAACTTTCCCGATAGATCGCAACCCAACTTCCCGCAAATACTGAGGCTCCCAAATTCGGATTCCCGATCGATTGGACAACAATGTAACGGTTTAGTTTCTGTTACTAGTGTAGGACCAACATTATGCAGAAACGAGTTTAAGAATAGATTATAGTACTTGGAAATTGACCTGAGTCTGATCTCTTTGACTGGGTTGACCGGTCTCTTTGATCGGGTTGACCGGTCTCTTCCTTAAATACCGAAATGAACGGTCCTGATTAGATCTTAATAAAGATCAACGGTCCAGATTTAAAGAAGGTGAAAAGTAAAAAGGTAAATGGTAAAACTCATTTTTACCGGATTGATAATTAAAAGTTACCGGAAACTTCAAAAATTCGTAGAAAATAAACCGAAGCTCCGAAAAATAATCTGAAAATACCAGGAGACTCGTGTCGACACGTACTACAACATCGAGTCATTAAATCAGGTATTTGGAGAACTTTTAAAAACTCTAAAATAAACTCGAGCGATGTCTTATCAAATTACCGATCACAATTAAAAGCTCTCGGTAACTCATAAACTTCTGTGAAAAGGTAACTTTTAGGTACGGGGTGTTACAGTCTACCTTTCACGAAATTGGAAAAAACTCTGATGAATGTTTTAAGAAACTATTGTGGTGCCACTCGAGTTTAAAATTTAAAAAATTTATTTTACCTACTAAATAGCCTACGACTTTAGGTTAATAAGTTGTCGGCACATCTTTCGGACGTGTTGGCTTCTTATTGACTTAATATTGTAGCCATTGTAGCTCCCCCTCACGAGCCGCTACAGTTAATACTGATGGCTCTTTTCGGGACCCTAGTCTAGCAGGTATTGGTGATGTTTTCAAGGACTCTTTGATCAATTTCCTGGGAGGTTTCTCCAAGCGTGTTCAAGCTCACAGCGCTATTGAAACTGAAATTATGGCTATTATTAAGGCGGTGACTATGACTCAGACTCAAGGTTGGGATTACCTTCGGATTGAGACTGACTATACTTTGATCATCCATTATTTCAAGTGTCAAAATTTGGTTTCTTGGTATCTTCGAGTTCTCTGGAAAGATGCCATGTGTATTGCTAGCCAGATGTAGGTGAAAGTTTCTCATATCTACCGTGAGGGTAATGCAGTGGCAGATGTGCTTGCTAACTACAGTGCTTCAAATGAAGATTTTTGGTGGGACTCCCTGCGTTCTTTTTTGCTTCATTCCTTTATTATGATGCTTCAGCAAGAGACTCGAGTCGTAGATGTTAGATCTTTCATTGTTTTTTCTTTCCTTAGTATCTTTTGCATTGTTCTTTCAACCATTGTTGTAATAATGTTTGGGTTTGTAAGGACAATTTTTGCATAGTCCCATGTCATTTTGTATGTTCTTTTTTTATTTTATTAATAAAATTTCAGATATGAGATTGAGCCTCCTAAAATAAGCCCGGTGTCAAAACCCATTAAAAAAATAATGTTAGAAAACAAAAGATATCATGTGTTCATCAAATAGGAATATTTTTTTGGTAATATCAAATAGGAATCTTATTCATCAAGAACCTAAACTTACAGAATATTACTGTGACGGTAATTAGCTACAAAACGACGTCGTCAGATCATTAAACAAAAGAGGGAAAGAAAGGGAGAGTTGACGGGTAAAAGGGTAGCAAAAAGGAAGAACAAGACGACTGAACAAAACAAATCTTTTAGCTGCGATTGACTAGATCAAGTCAACGGACCAAGATCCTGACCAGATCTCCTTCTGTCTTGTTCCCCACTTCCTTATAAGCCCTAGATCTTCCCGTCTGTCTTTATCTGCACCATGGAAGCCCTCACTGCCGTACACGACGGAGACGACGACGCCAACATCGGCGCCTCAATTCTGATGCGCTTCACCGACAGCAACAGCGAACTCGACCTCGAAATCCGCAAACTCATCGTCGTCATGTCCGGGATATTCCGAGGCCGAAGTGGACCTCCGACGCCGGTGGGCTACTTGGGCGCCACGTGCTCCTCCCTCGACGTCGCCGCTGCCTCCTCCGAGCCCCAAGCTCCCGCTCACGTGCTCGACGCCCACCTCACCATTCTGTCCATCCTCATCCCAAAAGTCCCTGCTGTGTTTCTGATCAACAATCTCCGGCAGGTCTTTGATTCCTTAGCACGACCTCTCCGGTCTTCGTCTCCGAGTACCGACTGCTTAGAAGTGAAATGCATTGCTCAATTGTTAATTGCCGTCGCAAAAGTGGTCAACAATTGGTCAGATGTTACGGAGTTCTACAGCTCTTTCCTCAGCTTGGCATTCGATGACGAACCCAAGGTTTCTTCTTCTTCTACTATTTTTTTTTAATTTACTGATAGAAATACACATTCTTTAGTACCAATTCACATTTGTTGATGATTGTTTAGTAATTGAAGACCTTTGAAATATAGACTTTATAATTATTGATGGCTAATGTATGTTAACTGGAACCCAAAACAGGTGAGAATGCAATTGTGTTTGTGTCTTCGTGATGTACTGCAAAGTTTTCAAGGAACGCCGCTATTTGCCCCTGCAGCCAAACAGATTACAGACTTGTTGAATAAATATCCACCACTAGTGGACTATGATGAAAATGCTAGCGCATCTGTTGTCTCCCAACAAATCAAGGCCTCTTATGCTTTGGATGTTGTGAAAGTATCTCTTTCCTTTTTGTCTGCTGATGACAGAACTGCCGTGCTTGTCTACTTTAAAACTCTCTTGGAACTGAACCAAATCCTTCTTACCTCACCGATCGTTGATGGTTTGTATACACTGTGTCTTGACCAAACTGCATATGTTTCTCCTGAATTGTTGCACAATCTAGTACTCTCAGTATGTCTTTTTGTCACCCAACATAAGATGATGCACATTCCGAAGACTACAGCTGGTTTTCTCAGTATTGGAGTGACGAGACTTTATTCCTTTAACCAGAAAATTTGTGAAAGTAATCTCCCTATTGTGTTTAATGCACTGAAAGGTATAAAGTTGTTCCGCACACCTTATAACTCATCTTTTAACTAACTTTGTTGGTATCACTACGAATACCGTAGCTATTCTTTTGGCTGACTCATTGACCTTTTTTACATTTGTCAGTGATATTGGAAGACCCTAACGCACGGAATGATCCTGATTCAGTGCATGCATTTAGGTGTCTAATTCATGCTTGTATTGATGAAAGCTTAATCAAAGAGGGAGTTGACCGTGTGATGATGAATGCAAGCATGAGTGAAGGAATCAAGTCTGAGCCAACTATAATTGAAAATTTGTGCGCTACTATTCAAAGCCTGCTTTATTCAAAGCCTACTAATAAAAGCTGGCTTGGTTATCGCACATTTACTTTCTCTATCTGGGCTGCTGCAATTGAAGTTGTTTCAACAATGTTCGATAAGCTAGGTGTCTTCTTCTGTTTCTAAATTCTTATATCCACATACTTTAAGGTTGCTATGTTTTTTTTTCATGTTCATGTTCTTCTTATGTCGTTTAAAGTGTCAGAGACTGATATCTCTCATCATACAGGGCCAGACTCTTCTTATTTGATGAGAGGTGCACTGAAGACCTTGGCGGACATGCAGAAATTGCGTGATAGAGAATTCTGTTTCAAGGAAGTGAAGGTATAGATTACTATGTACCAACCAAACCAATGATTATTCATGATTACATAATTGAAGCAATTACAAATGAGTTCCAAACTCAAGGAATGTTATGGTAAAACTTCGTCTAAAACGATGTGGCAGAAAGCAGCGGGCGACATGATGGACATGATCCCAGTGAATGCCTGTTTTTCATACTATTAGGGTTAATGAGTTCAAAGGTGCTGCTGTCGCTTCTTCGTGACCCTAATTTTAAGGTCTCATACACCTTAATTTTTCCAGGTTAAGCATCTTTTGGAAAAGCTCGTTCAGAAATATGGGTTCGATACTATTATGGCCTTTATGCCTCAAGAACTCAAGAATCTGCTTGTAGAGGTTAGTTGAGGGATATCATGTTAGAATGAGATTTGCCATGGTATCCAATATTTCATATCTTCATTATTTTTATATTTTTTTTTGTTAAACAGATCAATGAAATGGCTTCTGAGTCTGTGCAAGTGATATCTCATGTTCCGGGACAAACTGCAGTCAGTCTCAGGTATCACCCTTCTCACAACATTTTACCTCCTGCGAGATTTTAGGTGTATATTCACTCTGGCTATGTTTTTTTTTTCAAGGGTTCTGTAACTTGTTTGATTCTTCTAATCTAACAAGTAAAGCATGAATAAGTGAAAAATAGGAAACTCAACCCTTTTGTCTTCATATTGTGCTCTTTTATTGGTGAAGCTAAATTACTCTTCTGATTTGCTTCTTGGTTTGACCTCATACTCTCACATTTTGCTCAAGAATAGAATGGAAGCACAAGCAAGTTAACATAAATCCTAGACTCCTTAGATTAGTTTGTCTTCACTCTTACATATTTTCTCTACGTGACTAAGTGCGAAATTCTTTTGCTTTTCATGGTGGTCTGGAGTTCTTGACTGTCGAAGTCTGTGATGTGAGGGTTGTCCTCGTTCAATTTTTTTCTTTGCTTTTGTGGATTGGTTGTAATTCTGTTGACTCAACTTTCTTTTTAACACCTCCTGCAGGTCTGAGAGTAGCAGAAACCGAATTCATGATAAAACACTAGGACCGTGCAAGAATTCAAAATGGAAAAGGGATGCTCAAGGTAATGGGTTGCGTGATCGGCTAGCTAGGTATAAAGCTAAGACAGAAATGACAAACAGGATGTCGGGTGCAGCAGCTGTGATGGCAAAGGAGCTAAAAATGTAGAGGCTGGAAGTTTGTTTGAGTTCATAAACTTATCATCTTGTTTTGCGACTATATGCGGGTATTTAATTGAATCCTAAAGTCTTGTCAATTTGCGGAAAACAGAAACTTATTCTTAACATAATGTGATTTTTAGTTTCATATGTTTGTTTGAACTTTGTTTTATGTATTCATTTGTAGATCGGCTTTATCGACAGATCTTAGACATCATGTAAAGAGAAAATAAGGAGAAAGCTATAAACATTGATAGTCCTTGCCACCAACTAGCTAGTCTGCTGAACTAATCATGCCATGATCTCTGCTGTGTTGGTTACTCATCATCTTGATTTGTCAGTCACTTGGCTTAAACAATCGAGCCGAATAGCCTACTGAGCTTGCTATATATAATGACCAATGATGTTTGTTACTGATCATAACAAGCGATTGGACAGTACTCAGTAACAAGAAGACTAAAATTTCATGGTTCACCAGCCTTAAATATATATTTAATGTCGGTAGCAATTTTAAATATAGATAATAATAGTCTTTGCCGCAAATAAACATAGTTCTTGCTTAAAGAAATAACAGAAAACATAATATGGTAGTAAAATTCATGAAGGCTGAAGCAGATTCCCCATCCGACGGAACAGTGGCCGTAAAATTCAGGAAGCAGATTCCGCATCCGACGGAACCATGGCTTGATCACCGTTGTTGCCCTCATCCTCCTCATTGTCGTCAAACCCTAGGCCACCGTCGTCGCTTTGTTCGACATCATCTTCCTCATCATTGTCAGATGTCCAATCCTGAGGAGGCCAACCCTCAAGGAGCGAACTGTATTCATCAACCACCCTCAAGCCGTTGCCATCGTACTCTTTATCACTCCAATCAGCTCTCTCCCAGTGAAATTCGAAACCTCTCACGTATGATCCTTTGTCATCATCCACCTTTCACAGTAGAAGAACACGTTATAAAATATACATGCATATAATGTTTGAATCCAACTCTACATCATTCAATGAAAGGGCATAAGTAAAAGCCCAAACATGCACCAGCATATCACTGAAAAGCTAATTACACATTATTCCTGGAAGGAGAAACTCCATTCCTAACTTCATGTTTTATTTACCAAAATCTACTGATAGAAAGAGAGCCAGAAGTTTCAGAAATGTATCCCATCCCCAAATCTTAGTGGTAAGGAGGTAAATGATCGAATGTATTAAGTTGTCAACTAAAAAAGCTAGAGGTGGGCATATTCGGATCGGATCGGTTTTTGGTCTAAACCGTATCCAATCCGAATTATTCGGATTTGTAAAACTTCTATCCGGAACCAAATTTTAAAATCGGATCAACCGTTATTCGGATCAACCGGAAACCGGATCGGGTTAGATCGGTTTCAGATTTAACCCAAATTTAAAACAATAAGATGAGACATTTTAAAAAAAATTATTATTTTGTCTTTTTTCATATAAAAATTAAAACGTATATAGTTCTAGGTTTTTCTCTCAATTATTATTTTTTCACGAATTTACAGTCATGCTTAAATTATATGTCAAAGTATATATATATATATATATATATATATATATATATATATATATATTTAATAGTATACTTGTTCAAGAATGTGAATTATATAGTGTGTATATAAATACGTATAATTTGATAAATAAATTTTGTCTTCTTAAGGCGACACATAATAAGAAATATATTGACTAATAATAAATTAACACGTATTAAAAAATATAACACCAAATATAAAATATTCGGTTAATTCGGACCGGTTTTTAGGCTAAACCGGAACCAATCCGATTCAAACCGGTTCGGACCGGTTTACGTTATTTTTTAACCCACTTTAATCGGTTCGGTTATCTGACCCGGTTTTTCGGTTTTCGGTTGAAAACCGGATATTTGCATACCTCTAAAAAAAGCTCCTCATTTGAAAGTAGGTGCATGCCATTCAATATTTCTGTGTTCGCTAATTATTACTACATACCAGATTACTATTTGACACATAAAATCATCTTTAAACCGCAGCAAGCTAGTTAGCATCGGTCATGAATTAAGTTACGGAAGCAGAATCCAAAATCCAAACTAGAAAAGTTCTATTGAAAAGAGTAGCACCATCACACTGGAATTGCATGAAACTCTGAGTTTGGTCAAAATATCATTCAATATAAAGGCTTACAAAAAGCACAAACATATAAAAGCTAATTACATATGAATTAAGTTATGGTAGCAGAATCCAAAATCCAAACTAAGGAATATACTATCCAACTTGCACCAGAAAAAAAGTTGCATCACACACACCGGAATTGCATAAAATCTGATTTAACCAGCATATATGAGAAACCAAAGACAGGAGAAACCAACTAGAGAGAGGTGGGCTATGTATACCTTGAGATCCCAGCGCCCGTCTGAAATCTTCCGGTAAAGTTCAGTCTTCAAGAGTTGGTTCTCATCATTGACGGCGTAGAGCTGGAACTTAGGCTCACCCACAAGCTTGCCCACAAGGACTTTAAGTGGCCCGACGACCTCCACCTCAAGCATTGGCTTCTGGTTTTGGACAGCAAGGTCAGTGGAGATCGGTCAACCATTGGCAGAAAACACTCATCCATTATTAAAAATGCAACAGCCAGCTTGGCATTGCATTCAATTAGCTTTGAGTTGCAATCAACCTTCTGTGGTGTATCACCCACATCAAATCGGCGAAGGAGAGTTAATGAAAACCCTTCTTCCACTTCATGCCTAACTCCGAGAAGGCTCTCCAGTTTCTCAAATAGCTCTTGGCAATTCTTTGCGCAGAAGGATGGACTGCTGGAATCACCATTTACAGCATCATTTGCCTGAATGCAGCATTGATGATATTTTTCCTCACACAAATGGCAGGTAAGTAATTCTGACGCAGCTACATCCCCACTACCATCCCTTTCAGACATATTCTCATCAAACATCCCATAGAATTTGCATGAGCAGTATACACAGTGCCAGTCACCAGATGGGAACTTCTTTACCGGTAAAGTTCAGTCTTCAAGAGTTGGTTCTCATCATTGACGGCGTAGAGCTGGAACTTAGGCTCACCCACAAGCTTGCCCACAAGGACTTTAAGTGGCCCGACGACCTCCACCTCAAGCATTGGCTTCTGGTTTTGGACAGCAAGGTCAGTGGAGATCGGTCCGCGTCCTCGACGCAAGATCCGGACCTTGGTGCTGGTTGTGGTGTTAGGGCAGGTTCCAACTGTTGCAGGGCATTGGACCACCAGATGGTTCTTGGTGGCAGCATTTTCACAGTCGGCTTTAGAGTCACTCGCCTGCAGAAGCAGATCATCGGTCTCCTTTTCGCACTTTGGACAAACCATGGTAATGACATGGGTCAGGTGAGGGTCTGGCCAAGTTCCATGGGCCTCACAACATTGCTGGACTTCATCATCGCTCTCAGAGAGGGCTAACATATCATCACCGATGCTGTACGGAAAAAGAGTAAATACAGTTGGTGTACTCCTAACTGAGTACATCAACACGTAACGTAAAGAGTTAGCAGGAGGCTGCAGTGGCGGATCCAGGATTACGATCTTGGGTGGGTTTGAAATTTTTAACCAAAGAAAGAAAAAATGTGGAGAATCTCGACGCTGCGAGAGAAATTTATTGATTGAAAGAAAATAATACATCTAGTCAGGGGAGGACATATATAATAAGCATTTTCCCTCCGATGCATATGCAAAATTATAATACAAACTGAACAATTAAACTAAATATGCAATGTGATACAATATGATATCATAAACTAACAAAATTTAACTCTACGAGTCGATGAAGCTTTAAACTCTTCAATCACCTCATTAGTAATAGATTCAGCATACTCTTTCTCAATATGAAGGACCATACAATCACCAAGAAACTCATCTCTCATTTTGCTTCTAAGTTTATTCTTAATGATGTTCATAGCTGAAAATCCCCTTTCAGTGGTTGCTGTAGAAACTGGAATAGTCAAAACTAAGCAAATCAATCTATGAAGCATATGGAAAAATTCAGACTTCCTTGTTTGAACCAAGATGCGACACAAGTCAGCAATGGACTCTAAATTTTAGAACTTAGGATCACTACACATATCTTTCTCATAAAATGCACACTCTACTTCAAGAGCATACATTTCACTATTATCGAAATCTTCAAGGTAAAACTGTTTTGCAAGATTGCAAACACCTTGACAGTTAAAATTCCTGAAGTTATCATGAGGATCCAAAGTTGAACTAAGTTTAAGGAGATCTGATGTTTCATTTGAGAATCTTCTATTCAACTCACTCAACTGAAAATCAATCACAAAATTGAATACTTCTATATGGTAATGATGCTCAAATGTAATGAAATTTAGTTGTTGGCAATTATGACCTGTACCATCCTTATAAGAAGCATCCATGTCGGGCATATCAAGATCATGCTTTTCACAAAAAGATTCCACATTGCTTTTGAATTATTGGACTAGTGTACTTGGCATTTCCAGGAGCATTTCCCAACACAACTCTCTAACAAATTAGATACAATCATCAAGATTATAACTTCCAACCCTCTGACATCAAGATTAAACAAATAACAGTAATAATTAAACATTATATGCTGATAAACAGATGAAAAAACAAGGAGATTCAAAAAGTAACAGGCTTATTTTTCTGAAACACATACTGCAGGTCTGCTGTCTATAGCTACACGAGTCAGCTTTCCTTGATGGAGAGAGAGCCATTGAGCTAGAGAGAAGCTTTGCAGATCGGATTTGTCTGAAGTCATAACCGAAAAGTGTCAGAGAGACAGAGACTCAGACTGAAGTTGGTTGAGATTTGAGAAGTTTGAAGTCGTAATCGAAGTATCAAACTATCGAAGAGTGAACTCAGTGAAGAATGAAGTTGGGGTTTCGAAATTTTGATGGAACAAAAAAATATATATTATATATATACTTAATTTTTTTTAACCCAAAATTTTTGGGTGGGCTTGAGCCCCACCAAAACTACTCTGCATCCGCCCCTGGGAGGCTGGAACCCTGCCATTTGCAAGGGTAAGGTAAGGAGTGAAGCAGCTAGCAGGAGGCTGGATATATATATAAGCTAGGTTAGAGTTTCAACTAAGCTTTATCTTAACTCTTCAACAAGCAAGGCCAACGACCAATCTGAAGGTTTCTTAAATGTGTCTTGATTACATGCAGAAGATACAGAAGTAGTATCAAACTGGACCTGGGAGTACTTCTGTGATATCCCTGGGAGTACTGTAGCTACTGGGATAAACCTAATTTCATGCTGTAATCTTTTGCCAAGTAGGGTTAGAGAGGCGTAGGTCCTCCCTCCATTGAAGCATATATACGAATAAGAATTTCACCAAGAGCCACCAAGCAAGCTAATTGCCATATACATAATGATAAACCCAATTATCATATGCTCATATACCGGCTGGTACTAGAATTTTCCCAAAATTTATATGCCATTAGGAAGATAAATGGGAGATCATCAAGTACGTACGTAGTACTATATGAACCCTTTATGTTTCAACTTTAACTTGGTCTAATTTGCATTGCTTGTTTAGACAATGAGAGATCAATGTATTTCATGTGGCAATGGTACGTTTTGTAGGGAAAGGACTGGAAATTAAACGAGATTAGTTGGTCGCAACTAGCCGTTGCCGATCGATCACCACTACTATCCTCCTGGCCAGTTCCTCAATTAATGAAGTGAAAATAGAAGATTCAAGTCCATCAGAACCCTTTAGATTAGCTTAACGTAGTTTCTTAACAACTATGTATCTTGTTAATGTCGGACGCAAAATTCCTTCGTTTAATGCATGTTAGAATATATATGTATCAATAACATATAACAAATACCTCTTTTACTCAAAAAAAGAAGGTTTTCACATTGGTATATTACAATAAAATCATTTGTATTGATTAGAGAGTCGACCAACAGCATGGTACCTACATATATGTGTTAATATGACAGATTACATAACATCTATACTAAAATTCTTATGCTAACTGCTTATACTAAAAAAATAAAAATAAAGATTTTCATGTTGGTATTTCAACAAAGCCATTTGTATTGATCAGAGATTCAGAATAGACATCGACCAACATCATATGATACCTAGCCTATCAGTATACACATATACAGTATAAGTTGCCTGAGTTCAACATAGATTAGTATGCATGAAGCAAAGATTAGTTGCCGAGGATATATTGGTGTATCGATTATTAGAGGGTAGTAAAGAATCCCACCCTCCCACTGTGTCTGAACTTAAGAAGTCTCTTTACCTCTGCCGATCTGATAACAAGGAGTTTCCTAGAATGAGCCACTACCGATCTGGAGTGCAGATCTCTATTTTGCCGTTCTTGGTGTATAAATTGAAAGCTAGTTATTTGCAAAAATTCAAAAGGCATGAAATGAAATTCAAGTCTCTAGCTAGTTAGAGTTTGGTCTAGAAGTAAAGAGGCATCTTGAATTCACTATTTAACAGCAGCTAGCTGGGTACCAACTGATGATCGATCGGACCCCTTTCATTATTATTCCGGCCAGTTAATTAATTAGGGTTTCAGAACAACTAATGTTATTAGGGTTTAGTACATCTAGGTAGTTCGTATAAACAAAGTCTTCAAGCCATGATCTTGAACATATATTTGGAATCATTTGGATTTGGCTGATCTAACTAGATCGATAGAAGTAAGTATGGACTTTTGAAGATGATTTCTAAGCTAAGATTTAATACATTCTTCTGTTAATTTGTTATTAGGGTTTGATCAAGGTTCCACCAGATCGAGACACCAACTAGATGCCTTAAACAACATATATCCATGAGGGTTAGAGAGGCATAGGTCCTCCTCCATTGAAGCATATATACCAATAAGAATTTCACCAAGAGCCACCAAGCAAGCTAATTACCAATACAGATCGATTTTCATGTTGGTATTTAAAATAAAGCCATTTGTATTGATCAGAGATTCAGAATAGACGTCGACCAACATCATATGATACCTATCAATATACGTTGCATTAGTTCAACAAAGATTAGTATGCATGAAGCAAATTGCAAGTTCTTTCATTAGGAATTTAGGACATCAACAAAGTTAGACACATAATACTGCTATGAACTATTAGAAAATAGCAGTAATGGATATATTGTGATATAAGAATATATAGAAGAAAGGTAGGAATCAAGATTATGAAGGTGCTGTGGAATGTGCAGCGGTGATTAAAACGCGATTTCAATTCTCGACGAACTGGAGCGCAAATAAAGAATAAAACATCATATTTTTGACGTTGTGTACAAACCTCAAATTAGAGGAAGAAACACAGCGGAGCACAAGCTCAGAAAACGATCTCAACTAAATAAATTTGTGTAGAGTCTTACACCACTTGTAAACCGTTCGTATCCCTGAGACTTCAATAATCTTCTCTCCAAATTATGAGAGAATTACACTCACACATATAACAAGTTCAACTCAACAAGGAACAGTTGAACTTGTGACCTCACAGAATATGACAGCGGAAAACTATTTCTCAAAAGTTATGCATGTAGAGATAGTCTCCAAAGAATAAGCTCTAAAGGTATCTTCAACTTTGGCTGAAGCACGTCTATATATTGAGCATCTATGTCCACAACGCAGTCTAGTCTTCATTAGTTTCCTAATGTGAAAACAAGTGTCCATTAATTAATCCAAGATTCATAATATCAATAAGATTAAATAATATCAATCATATATATATATATATATATATATATATTCACTAGACACTTAACCACATGGACTTCTAATCATATGATCATTTCCTTTCATAACACACCACGCTGTAATATGCTTCTTACCATGTACATATCACATATCAATTAAGCATAAATGCACATCCATATATCTTAGGGAAAATAGATCTGCCAACTAAGGAATATAATTTAAATCAAATCAAATCATATATATAATAATCAAATCATATATATATATATATATATAACACATCAATGTTTATCAATCAGATTTAACCATATATATGAATAAACTCTAATCTCTGCCAATAACTCATATCAATTATACATATGCATGATAGTCAATCAAGCATACATATTAAATCATGTATAAACAGGTTCTAAACCAAATTAGAACTTTTATGCTCATCTTCTCTGTTTGTATAGGGATGCTAACATAATCATACTAATAATCTCCTCATTTGGCATTCCTATACAAAATCACATGTTAACACAAATAATCATGATATATGCAATCTTACGCTCAATAATAATGGTAGCGACCATGCGCTCAATATTGGCTGTGACTCCTTGCTTCAAAGTCA
Organism: Comarum palustre; assembly: GCA_951800085.1. Classification (NCBI taxonomy): domain Eukaryota; kingdom Viridiplantae; phylum Streptophyta; class Magnoliopsida; order Rosales; family Rosaceae; genus Comarum; species Comarum palustre. Next base: position 4,183,163 of record OX637588.1, on the reverse strand, counting down.
ATTCACATTACATGAAACACTTTTAACAAATAACCAAGTGAAAAGCAAGAGAAATTGATACTTATAAGAATATAAAAAATATCACAAATAGCATATTGCAAGTAACATCCATCAATTCTCCCCCTAAGAAAACTCTTCCCCTTAAATGAACACTCTCCCCCTTTTTGTCTAAGAATGACAAATGGTCACTCACCAAAAATTGAAGCATATACAATAATAAAATGGAATCACCCAAGCATTATACTTCAAATATTAATACTTCTCCTAAGAGTGATCATGAGATGCATGAGATTAATAAATCATAACACGGAGAAAAAACTCTTCCCCTCAAATGATGCATGAGATAACACAATTATATATGATTGAAAAAAATATCATGCATATACACAGCTAGGAGTCAATTACAAGACTTTTGCAAGTAAGAAACAAAACATTTAACCAAAGTATAAGACATAATATTATCTCCATAAAGCCAACAAATCTATCTTCACGAGTGACCTGTTTAAGACAATCCTGCAAGCATAATAGAAGTTTTGATTTCATCATAGATCTAGTGTGTACAAAGTGATCAACCAGTGCTATGTGATATGAAACAACTCAAGTAGACAAAAATTTGCTTTCCTTCTAATCCTTATATCCCCTCAGTGTGAACATTGCACGTATACTTTCATTTTCCTTCTAGTCCTTATATCTCATCGGTGTGAAAGTTGCACACATTTCATAAAAAAACTTGTAACCATTTAACAATTCATGTTCACACTTTTACCAGGGGACCAAGTCATTCCCGTATCTAGGTCACCAGGTACCTTGTATTGGTTTTTAACCAAGTCATGTTTACTTTGGGAATAACCGATCTATCATCAAATAATCTATAGAGTTGCACAACCATTCCCGTTTCTCACCCAGTACCTGATATTGTTCATCACAACCCAGACATGTTTACTTTGAAAATAGTTGGTCTAGTTTTATGTACTCACAACATTTAATCTTTTAATTCTATGGAACCCATTATCATAAAAATACATCAAAGAAGTTTCATACCACTACAACAAAGATTGTGTGTAAGAGTGATCGAATAAGATACTCATAATAAAACAAATATGTACATACTCACAAAACCACCAAAATAAGATACATACTTGATTGCAAATTTATCAACTTTATGTAGATAAATCCATGACAATTACTGAGGTAATCTCAGATCAACTTATTACATAAGCCTCGAGATTGAAACCTGCATGCAATCTTGGAAGAACACTAGAAAACTTGGTAACAAAACAAAAACCGAAAGATACTGACACTATCATGAATATATACAGTGAATGCATGTTATATGTATCAAACTAGAGGAGAATACTAATACTTAGAACACACTTCAAAGGTGTTTCAAAGTGATTCATTAACAAGCACAACATTTATCCAGTTATCATTAAAATCACAATGTCAAATTATGTATTTATTCAACTCATTGTAGTAAAATGATACACAAGGGATGAAACATTACTTACCTCGGATGTCACTTGTCTTCAAGTTTACATTACCACTAATGTCTTTAGTGGAATGATCTTATTCTGATAACTTTTAAACATATGTTCTCCAAATATCATTCTTATGTAAATATGCACACATCACCACATGGTCACTAGCTGATTATATACTGATTCACTTTCTCCATAAATGGTGACCATAAAATTATTCTATGACTCATTCATGCTCTTCTTACAAAATGATGGTATGCTGGCCTACTCCCACAATTTTTTAACAAACCAATCATTGAAGACCACTGGATCGAATTTTTAGTGTGTTTAATCTCTGTTTAATCAAGCTGGCACCCACATGCTGCGGTTCAGACAGAGAGATTTGCTTCCCATATGCTTGCACATAAGTTGCCTCCAGAGCTCCAGTTGTACTGCAACAAAGCCACATATATGGTCAACGTCATTGCAACTAGTATAACTGAAACATCAGTGGCGTAGCTAGGAATTTTTGGCTAGTGGGGGCATAAAAATAATATATTTATAATGATATTGATTTTCGACGAGTGTTATGTGTTCAAGTTGTTGCATGATAGCTAGTCGCATCGACTATACTAGAAAAAATTATCATTCTAGATATATGAAATCAAGCAATCACTCACCGAGACTTTATAATATTTATAACATAAAATAAGTGGCTCATAATCTTGGCTTTCATAACTATAATAAATAAATATAAAGATAGGTTACAAAATTAAAGAAATTCTTAAGCTGGTTAAGTGAGTTCAGCCTTAAAATTCATATGTGAATAAGACCCTTACATGTTTAATTTTTTTTATTTCAAAAAATAATCTCTTTGAAATAAGAAGTATATGTGAATATATAAAATATTTATGCAATGTTAACATGTGATCGAGTGGATCAGCCTTGGATCTTTCATTGAGAGATTAGAGGTTCAACTCTCATACAGTACATATTTTTATATTTTATTCAGTGAGACACTGATGAACCAAAATTCACGACTGAAAGGTGAATGGGGCACGAGCCCCACGGTGTTCCTGTGTGCCTCCACCCTGTGAAACATCAATTGACCATATGATCTGTAAACTCAAATTAAGCTAACTAATCAACCTAAATGCCCGGCAAGATCCACAGTGACCTTGATTCTTTATTGGGGTAACTATATATAACTTCATATCTCCAGGTTTCTGTATATACAAAGAAATGATTAACATCACAATAATCTTTATCCTCATTTGTCAGCTTTGATTGTATAATCAAAAACATTATAATAGAGTATTCCTAGACTCATCAAAATTGTTTAGCAACTGATTGACACATTCAAAATCTCATAAATAATCAAGTCCTGGCTAACTCAATCTGATTAATGGTCTATCCCAGAAATTCATATTGGTTAGCTTCCGTGTTAATAATAACCATGAAAATAATATGGATACGCAATACTCAGTCTACATTTCATAATAAACTTGTGCAAAGTCATACATCATACTAAACAAAGAACTGCAAATATCAATAGATATGTGCCAGACTTGAAAACACCAGCTCAAAGTCTGGCCACATTCTATACATCTCTGAAAAGTGATATGCGCAACAGACTCATAAAGAAGTAATACGCCCTGCTTTATAATTGAAGGATATGACTTGCATACCTCAATATTGCACGGAGAGTAAGGAAACTGATAGGAACAGATTACAAAAGTTTACTCTGCTGGGTAGGCTTGCTCATGAATGTGGGGATTTATAACAACGCAGGTATGATCTCTACCTGATCCTATGATCCTATGATTTCATCTGTAAATGTCAAATGTTATTAGTTATTGTTTATATGTGGAACCTAATATTTCTCCTTTACCGGGTTACAATTCAAGAAATAACACCAAGTGTGGTCAATTATTAAATATGCATCGTTTATTATGCTTGAAGTACTGTTTACAGGGCCAAAGGCCAGTCAGACTTGAGAAGCCACTCTGGGTCCTTTGTCAGGGCCCAGTTCATTGTAAGTTTGAGGCAAAGCAAGGGAGTTCATTCCCACATTGGAAAAAGACAAAGTGCAGCCTTTAATGCTACTATAAATACCGGTGAGGACCTCCCGGTAAGGGGACGGACAATTCCTTAACTACTCTTGAGTTTTCTGCTTATCTGACAGTGTCTGACTTAAGTATCGGAGTGGCTTCCCTCGGTAAACCCGGGGACGCCCTTTGACGTGTTTGCTCTTTACACAGGAAAACTCGGGAGTACAAGGAAGTTCGCTATTTCTGGAACCGTGCAACCCGCTAAAGGGGCCACGAGCATCCCCGGAAACAATTGGTGCTCTCGTTGAGAGCCGAACTCAAGACCTCCCAAATACGTATTTCGAAGAACGATGGAAATGGCAGGAGAACAAGATCCAACTAGAAGGCTTAATTTCTCAGGGGATGATAACCCAGGGACCTCCGGGACCCAGTTTGGCCAAACAGATTTAGCAGCAGCATTCGAGCTCTTGAAAAAGGACTTTCTCGCTCAAAAGGAGCAATCTACTCGAGAACATGCCGAGTTAATAACGGTAAGGGAGCAGTTAGCGACTATCCAGGCCGAGCATGGGCTTCTTCAAGCAACCTTAACTCAAAGAGCGAATGCCATGGGGGTGTCAGCCAGACTTGCTGATATCATCACCCCAGAAGGGAATCCTCCGGGTTGTGGAAACCCGCGAACTTTTGACAGTGCATACATACCACCCGCTATTCTCCCAACCACTGCCCACCCTAACCCAAATCCACAAATGATCCATCTCTCCAATCCTTTGTTTAATCACAATCTTACAGGACCTCCTCCACCCCCAGAGCCGTTGTTAAATCAACCACTTCCCCCAGCAGATGCCCAGACCCAGCTGCTGTTACAGTTGACACAAACTGTGACCCAACTTGAGCAGCGGCTAAACTCGGGAACGGGACCACAACAATATCAACCCTTTATTACCCGTGCAAGCCCATTCTCCGCACGGGTTCAAGCAGACAAAAAGCCACCAGAAGCAAAGCCATTTAAGATTAAGAGATATGCCGGAATGGGGTGCCCGTATGCACACCTTGAGTTGTTCCAGTCTCAGTTGGATTCAACCCGGTTCACAGACGCCCAAGCATGCCATGCTTTCCAGGAAACACTCAGTGAGGAGGCATTGAGTTGGTTCCTCAAGTTACCGGCTTTGTCAATAGAGACCTATGGTCAGTTGACACAGAGGTTCCTGTCCCGGTTTATCCTGCTGTCAAGTGCCAACCGAAGCACCACTTCGTTATTCAAAGTCCAGCAAAGGGATGATGAAAGCTTGAAAATTTTTGTAACCCGTTGGCTGTCCACGACTTCCAAGTGTGGGCACTTGGACGAGTCAGTAGCATCAGAGGCGTTCTTACAGGCGCTCAAACCAACCCGCTTTGTGGTGGAGCTCAGGAAGCAGCGGTTCAGGTGCTATGACGATCTAATTAATGAAGTAACTCGGCAAGCTCAAGCCGAGTACGACACCTTCGGGGAACGCCGGACGAACACCGGGTTCACAAGCCAGCGAGCTGATGGATGGAAAAAGGAAGGGCAGCATAAGAGTGGCCAGGGATACTACGGCAAAAGTTCAAACAGACCAAAGGAGAAACCAAGAGAGGCTCCATACCTTCGTCATCCAACCCGGGAGGAAAAGAACACTTACATCCCTCGATATGAAGTGTTAACCAACTTGACTGCCTCCTATGAAGAAATTTGGAACCGCCATAGGAATGAAGTTCCCCCGGCTCCAAAAAGAAAGTTTCCCAAAAGGACAGGGCCGGACAACGGGCAACATTGTGCCTATCACAACGAGTCTGGCCACACAACCGACCGGTGCTTTTCTCTTCGGAACACCATTGAGTACATGATCCAGAACGGCAAGTTACAGCAGTATAAGTCACCCGCCACAGGTGTCAACCTCATTGAAGTATATGGGGAGATAATGACGATTCACGGGGGTGGCACCCAAGGGGTGTCCGGTCACCGGGCCAAAAGACTCTGCCCAAGAGGCCCGGAGTTTGAGATAATGCAGCTTCGTCAGGAATGCCGCAAGGAGCTGGTTCCTTGGGATACCGTGTCATTTTCTCAGTCTGAAGACACGCTGAAAGTGCATCACAATGATCCTTTCATTATCACTCTTCAGATTGACCACTGGAGAACTCGGAGGGTTCTAATAGACACGGGAGCCGCTGTCAGCGTCATGTTCAGCAGTTGCTATAAGGGGTTTAAACGAGGACGAGATAAGCTCTATAGGAACCACGAGCCATTGATCAGTTTTTCAGGAGAGACGACTCAACCGTTGGGGTCTGATCAACTAACGGTTACAGTTGGAACCGGCCACCAGTCCACAAGAATTGTAGTTCCCTTCATAATTGTGGACTGCCCATCCTCCTACAATGCCATACTCGGGAGAGATGCACTCTGGGGCCTACAAAGTTTTATAGCAGGTCACATGCTGCTTATGAAGGTGCCTACACCCGGGGGTTGGGTTACGATTCGCGGAGACCAAGAAGCCGCTGTCAGATGCAACGCGATAGCAACTCAGTCCCAGCACGAGATGTTTTCGGCCGGTTTTTCCTTGTCTCCATTTGACAAACCCGATGACCCCAGGGATGACCCGGATTCTTTGCCCATCAGCAAGACGGCACAAAAGAAGAGCCAGAAGTATCCTGCCAAGTTCCCCCGGCCAGCCCCAATTGAAGCAACAGAATGGATTCATATTTCAGAAGAATACCCGGAGAGGAAGATTTGCATTGGCACAGGCCTTGACCCCGAGGTCAGAAACCGAATGGTGGAGCTGCTAACCCGGAAACAGAAGGTGTTCGCATGGTCATATGAAGACATGCCCGGGATTTCTCCAGACGTTATGACACATTCCCTCAATATTATCCCGGGTGTTAAACCGGTAAGACAGAAGCGTCGTGCATTTTGCGCAGAGAAGTACAAGGCCATTCAAGCAGAAGTTAAACGTCTTAAAGACATCGGGTTCATTGGAGATGCAACATACCCGGATTGGTTGGCCAATGTGGTGATGGTCAAGAAGGCAAACGGAAAGTGGAGGATGTGCGTCGACTACACAGATCTGAATAAGGCTTGCCCGAAGGATAGTTTTCCCCTTCCAAAGATTGATCAACTGGTGGATTCAACCGCGGGCCACCCCCAGTTGAGCTTTATAGATGCATACTCGGGATTTAACCAAGTTCCGATGAATCCCGCGGATCAACAGCACACATCTTTTACAACAGACAAGGGGATGTATTATTACAGAGTGATGCCTTTTGGACTCCGGAATGCAGGAGCCACGTTCCAGCGCCTCGTAGTGGGCATGTTTGCAAACCAACTCGGGGATACTATGGAGGTTTACATAGACGATATGCTGGTCAAAAGCCGGGAAACAAGCAAACACCCGGATGACTTGGAGACCGTCATCGACATTGCCTTGAGCAAGGGGATGAGGTTAAACCCGGAGAAGTGTGTGTTCGGTGTTTCAGGAGGGAAGTTTCTCGGGTTCATGGTCAGCGCTCAGGGAATTGAGGCAAACCCCGACAAAATTCAAGCCGTCTTGGCCATGCAACCGCCGAAAACCAGGAATGAAGTTCAGCAACTTACTGGCAGGCTGGTAGCCTTATCCCGGTTTATATCCAGGTTAACAGATAAATGTGCCCCCTTCTTCAAAATTCTCAAGAGTCAACACCGCGAGCGGATTACATGGCAGGAAGAGCACAATCAAGCTTTTGAAAAGTTGAAGGAATACTTGGCGTCAGTCCCTTCTTTATCCAGACCAAACCCTGGGGAAATACTCTATCTGTACCTGGCGGTGTCTCAAACAGCTGTCAGTTGTGCCTTGATAAGAAAGCCAGACTCTGAAGAACTGCCGGTCTACTATACTGGGAAAGGATTCAATGATCCTGAAACTCGTTATCCAGATATTGAAAAACTGGCCCTGGCCTTGGTTGTAGCAGCAAGGAAGTTAAGACCCTATTTTCAAGCACATTCCATCCATGTACTCACCAACCAACCGCTACGGCAGGTTCTGCAAAACCCGGCGACTTCGGGCAGACTGGTCAAATGGGCAATTGAGTTGGGGGAGCATGATTTGCACTTTAAACCGCGAACGGCAATCAAAGGGCAAGCAGCAGCAGACTTCATTGCCGAGTTAATCCCAGCAGATTCAACAGTTGCTGAAACTCTTCCTACACAAGCTGAACAGGAGAGTTGGCAAATATTTGTAGATGGATCAGTCAATCAGAGGCAATGTGGAGCAGGCATTACGTTGGTAGACCCGGAGGGTAATATGTTTGACTATGCCTTACGCTTTAACTTCAAAGCATCAAACAACACGGCTGAGTACGAAGCCCTAATCAAAGGGCTCCAACTCGCTAAAGATATGGGCGCCCGGCATCTCCGCATACTAAGTGATTCACAGCTGGTAGTGCAGCAGGTTAACGGCGGATTTCAGGCAAAGGAAGCACATCTTTCGTCCTATCAAAAGTTAGCGGCTTTCTTGCTGGAGAAATTTGATAGCTTTGAGGTTACTCAGATACCGAGGCAGCAGAATGTGAGAGCAGATACCCTGGCTAGGATTGCAACAGGGGACGATTCCAATACCGAGTTTAAAAGCTTACTGGTCGAGACATTGGAGAAACCAAGCATCTCACTCTCCTTTTCTGAGATTTTCGCGGTAGAGGCAAACCCGTCACCGTCTTGGATGGATGAGTTCATCAACTTCATCCAACATGGAACCCTACCTGAGGACCCGGTAGCGGCCAAACGACTACGGGTTCGAGCGGCTCGGTATAGTATCCGTGATGGGAAACTGTACAGACGAGGACAAACCTTTCCTGATTTGAAGTGTATTACACCCGAGGAAGGAGACCGGGTTTTGCAGTCGCTTCATAGCGGGGTATGTGGAAATCACTTTGGAGCCCGTAACCTGGCTTTCAAAACCCTAAGAATGGGATATTACTGGCCTTCTTTGGAACACGATGCCAGAATTGTCGTAGATTCCTGTCTTCAATGTCACCGATTTGCAAGCTTTCCACGTGCACCATCAGTCCCACTATCAGTAATAATTTCTCCATATCCATTTTGCATGTGGGGGATCGATTTCATCGGCCCTCTACCCACAGCTCCGGGACAGCTCAAACATGCCATTGTCTCAGTGGACTATAATTCCAAGTGGATAGAAGCTCAACCCCTGGCACGGATCACGACCGCAAATGTTAAGAAATTCCTTTGGAACAATGTCTTTTGCCGGTTTGGAATCCCGGAGACGTTTATCACAGATAACGGGACGCAGTTTGACAACGATGAGTTCCGGGAATTCTTACACTCTAATGGGACAAAGGTCCTATATGCCTCCCCTGCACACCCGCAGACTAATGGACAAACTGAAGCCGTTAACAAGCTCATCAAGCAAGTTCTGAAGAAGAAGCTGGAGGACGCAAAGGGTTTATGGGCTGAGAAACTTCCAGAGGTTTTGTGGGCACTAAGGACAACTCCAACAGAAGCCAATGGGGAGAGCCCATTTCTTATGACTTTTGGATCTGAAGCAGTGATCCCGGTAGAGATGGAAGTCCCGAGTGACCGGGTACAACTGTTTGACAGGGAAACCAACGATGAAGGCATCCGCCTTAACATGGACCTCCTGGAGGAACGCCGGGAGCGTGCACATCTCCGAAATATCAACAAGAAGCAAAAGGTGGCTAAACACTACAATTCCCGGGTTATCAACCGCCCACTCAAACTCGGGGATTGGGTAATGAAGGAGGTTATCCCTAAGCTAACGGGGTTTAAAGCTCCATGGGAGGGTCCATATGAAATCGTTGAAGTCGTGGGCCCGGCAACGTTTTACATCCGGGGTACAGATGGAGTTACGCTTCCACGACCATGGAACGCCCAACATCTGCATCTCTTCCCCAAATAGGTACCGAGTTATCTATGAATGTCCAATTTTATTGTTTATGATGTTGTATATAAAGCCTTTCAGGCCCACAATGCATGAATTCCCCTACCGGGTTATGTTTTATTAAAGAGTTTGTTGAAGTGAATGCAGCCTTTAGCGGCCCTACTTGTATGCCTTAATCGACAAGCTCCGATAATCTCCGATAATCTCCATGACATGAAATATTGCAAGCCTTTCACGGCCTTATTTCATGGTCAAAACTCGCCAAGCTCCGATAATCTCCGATAATCTCCATGACATGAAATATTGCAAGCCTTTCACGGCCTTATTTCATGGTCAAAACTCGACAAGCTCCGATAATCTCCGATAATCTCCATGACATGAAATATTGCAAGCCTTTCACGGCCTTATTTCATGGTCAAAACTCGACAAGCTCCGATAATCTCCGATAATCTCCATGACATGAAATATTGCAAGCCTTTCACGGCCTTATTTCATGGTCAAAACTCGCCAAGCTCCGATAATCTCCGATAATCTCCATGACATGAAATATTGCAAGCCTTTCACGGCCTTATTTCATGGTCAAAACTCGACAAGCTCCGATAATCTCCGATAATCTCCATGACATGAAATATTGCAAGCCTTTCACGGCCTTATTTCATGGTCAAAACTCGCCAAGCTCCGATAATCTCCATGACATGAAATATTGCAAGCCTTTCACGGCCTTATTTTATGATCAAAACTCGCCAAGCTCCGATAGATCTCTAATAATCTCTGGTAATCTCCATAACTTGAAATATTGCAAGCCTATCACGGCCTTGTTTCAGTCTTTGAAAGTCTTAACGAACCCATACAGCCCTAGCGGCATTATTTTTACTTACATGCTAAACCGGCATTATATGTGTAAATTATCACACTTGCATATTTTGCATCAGATTACCGTGTTGTTTGGCAAAGACGCCCTTGGAAGTCCTAACGGACCCGTAAAGCCTTACTGGCCCTATTTTCACTTTATAATGTTAATATGCCAACCCGGCACTATGTGTGAGTCGTCAACACTTGCAGGTTATGCATCGGGTTGAAAGTCCTTATGAACCCGTAAAGCCCTAGCGGAACTATTTTTATTTCCTATAAACCGGCATTATATGTGTGAATTTTCTCAACACTTGCAGGTTATGCATCGGGTTGGAATTCCTAACGGATCCATAAAGCCCTAGACACCTTTAAAGCCTTAGCGACACTATCTTTATTCACATAGAAAACCGGCTTTATATGTACATTTTTGTACTTATCAGGTTACCGTGTTTTGGCACAGAAAGGATTGCGAGAAGGAAAAACTTTATTACTTCAAAAATATCGATTACAAAAAAGTAGCAAACCGCTACAGGTAGACTAATCTTACAGAAATGGAAAACATCCTAAGGCTCCGTTGACGACCCCCTACCCCGGCCAGTGCTAGAACCGCCACGACCTCCCCGGGGCTGTATGATGAACTGACCCCTACGCAGAGGTGGCCGGTTCCTAGGACCACCCACAATCCCACCACGGGAAGCACCTCTCCCGGCTGTTGAAGAACGAACTGGGGGACTCCGAGCCGGGTTCGCAGGAGCCCTAGGGTTCGCAGCCACGGCAGGAGTCGACCGGGAGGTGCCTGCAGCCTCGTCGGGTCTAACATGACCTTGATGACCGTCATAACCCGCCTTGTCCAGCCAGCCTTGGCGAATACCAGCGCTCACTATTTCGGCACGAGCCTCGGCCCTGGCCGACCGCAGCTTCAGGTCAAACTCTGCGCTCGCCAGAAACTCGGAGACCGCTAAGTCCTTGGCCCGGGAAACTGCCTGGAGCAAGTCTCCTTTTTGTTGCTCCAGGGAGGTGACCTGTTGCTGCAGCCCCTGGTTTTGCTCGGTCAGCTGGGCTATCACGGCGTCTTGAGCACACCGGTCCTCCCGGTGACCTTCGATAACATTCTCCAGTTCAGAGTTCTTGGCCACCAGGTCTGCTATGTGTTCTTCCGCCTCGGCCAACTTCGCACTCGACGCGATCGCTGATGCGCTTGCGAATTCCCGGACCCGAGCCAGGTTTTCTTCGCTTGCCGTCACTTGGTCCCGGGCGGCCCGGAGATCATCCCTGAGGACTCTCTCTCGCTCGGGGATGCCTTCGGTTATGAGCCGGTCAGTCGCCAAGTACGACAACCTGACAGCCTACACAAATAAAACAACGGGTTAGTACAAGGAACCAAAAACAAAAAGATAACGAGTTACAGCAGAAGACTAACTTACCCGCATCAGCTTCTCCTGCGCCCTCCGGGCTACAGTCAACGGGTCCTCGTGCTCCAGGACATAGGAGTCAGCGGCGCAATTCTTCAAATCCGCTACCATCCTTTGGATGGCCGCGTCCGCCATTCCTGCAGTCGCCAACTCCTCCATTATTTCAGTAGTGTCCCGCTGCTGCTTTCTCTCCCTCCTCTCCTTCCTCTCCTTCCTTCTCTTCCTCCTCTCGGACCTCCCCGAGCTGGATGCCTCCCGGGTACGCTTGCGAGAAGGCACGGGCTCCACTTCAAGAACCTCGTCACTCCCCTCACTCCCCTCCGGGTTCTCACTACCTATTTCCCTTTCCAACCCTCCAACCTCTTCACCCCCTTCGTCATCCTCCTCGGTAAATTCCTCCTCGCCCGGGAACACAGACGAGGGAACCGCGCTCATCACCGGTTCTTCAGTCTCATCGGCAAACGGTTCTGCAAATACCGGGTTGTCGTCCGTCTCCGAGGGATTCCCTTCAACCTCCTCTCCTTCTGGGTACACTTCCGGCCCGAGAATCTCAGCCAAGTACGCGGGAACCTCGTTGTAGTAAGAGACGTCAACGTGGAACTGCCGAGTTTCCCCTTGCTCGGCGTCTGGGCGCAGAAAAGCCGCCTTCGATGTCAGGTCGATATCGTACGCCAGCCCCTCCGTGCCTTGCGCCCGGATCCCGGCCCATACAGCCTTGTCCTCGAACCCGTCGTATATTCCCGGGTTCTTTCGCTTCGTGAACTCCATCGGGAGAAGAGCTGCAACAAAAGATATAACCTGTTAGACCGGAGCATGTAAACAAAAATTGTAAAGGAAACGAGACAAACCTGGAAGCTCCATCAATCGGCAACGGCTGTACACATACAGCCTGCAAAGCCGGTACGAGCTCCGGTCATCTTGACCTCTGAAGGCCCATAGCATCCTCCGGATCCTCTTCTCCATCACCGGCTCCAGAGGAATGTCGGGAACATCTGCAAAACATACAATGTAATTATAACCCGGGAAAGATAAAAGAAAGAAAAATCCGGAGAGAAAGGACTTACTCATCAGTGGCTGGAAGTCACCCGGTACTTGAAACGCGTGTCCCGGGTCTTGAAAGTTTCTTATCAAGAAACTTTTTTCCCTCCAGGTCCGGCTCACGGAGGTAGGCAGGTCCTCCACGATCTTCTTGAAGACCCCTTTGGACTTCAGTTGGATGGTCCCACTGAAACCCGCCTTCCGGGAGTACTCGGCCCGGTACATGGCGTGTAACTCGTGGTAACTCGGCATCTGCTGCTTCAACACCTTGTACATCACGCACAATCCTAGCAGCTGCCTCCACATATTCGGGCCAACTTGCCCGATGGCGAAGTTGCTCGCAGCCAGGAGATACTGCACCTCCACCTTGAGCGGGAGTGACAGACCGCAACGTAGCTGGTACTCGTGGCATAGCGTCCACCCATCCCCGGGAGCGAAGAACTGATCCTCGGGTTCTAAAGTCCGAATTTCAACAGACTCGGGAATCTTCCAATTGCTCCTTAGCTCCACAATCTCCTCCGCGGTCAGCGAGTACCCGGGAGGGTCAAGAGCGGTACCATCAGTGAAGGTAACTGAGGCAAACTCGGGGACATGAGCATCCATTGCGGGGTTTGTCATCTGCAAAACAAGAAACACGGGGACATCGTCAAAAACCCAGATAACCCCGGCGACCACAACGATAAACGCACACACTAACGCAGCAATCCAGTTTGGATCCCAGAAAACAGTACACAATATCGACCCAAAACATTCAAAAACATCGGAACAGAGAACAGTACCTTACTTGTAAGGGCTTCAAAGGATTTGGATGTCGATTTACGTTTGGAAATCCAACAAGCACAGCGACAACAGAGGACGAGAGCAAAAGCACGAAAAAGTTTTCGATTTCGAAGGTACGACAAAACTGTCACCCTCAACCCCTATTTATACAGTTAAGAGACGTACACTGAAGGGACGTTTGAGAGACGTACACTGAAAGGACGTTTCGGTTTTTCGAGAAAATCGACACGTGTCGCGCATGCCGCGTCCCAAAACCGAAAAACTTTTCTGTTTCCCCCACTTTAAAACTGAAAACTTTTCGTTTTCCCCCACTTCAAACCGAAAACTTTTCATATTCCCCCACTACAATACGGAGACGTCATTTTCAGTTCCCATAGTCAACGTGTCTGCGGGGCACCCTTGCGTACGGACTTGGGGGACTGGGTACACCGGGTCTGGGTGATACCCTTGTAACCCGGTAAAGAAATGGTTTCAAGTCCCCACCCAAGCGTACCCCTTGACTGAGGACTTGGGGGACTTGTTTATATGTGGAACCTAATATTTCTCCTTTACCGGGTTACAATTCAAGAAATAACACCAAGTGTGGTCAATTATTAAATATGCATCGTTTATTATGCTTGAAGTACTGTTTACAGGGCCAAAGGCCAGTCAGACTTGAGAAGCCACTCTGGGTCCTTTGTCAGGGCCCAGTTCATTGTAAGTTTGAGGCAAAGCAAGGGAGTTCATTCCCACATTGGAAAAAGACAAAGTGCAGCCTTTAATGCTACTATAAATACCGGTGAGGACCTCCCGGTAAGGGGACGGACAATTCCTTAACTACTCTTGAGTTTTCTGCTTATCTGACAGTGTCTGACTTAAGCATCGGAGTGGCTTCCCTCGGTAAACCCGGGGACGCCCTTTGACGTGTTTGCTCTTTACACAGGAAAACTCGGGAGTACAAGGAAGTTCGCTATTTCTGGAACCGTGCAACCCGCTAAAGGGGCCACGAGCATCCCCGGAAACAGTTATGCAAAAGTGTTGCTTATAATAGCGTAAAGCATTATTTTCGATTGATTATTACCATCATATTTTCTTGTTGTCAGGCTGGTAAAGACAACAAACACTGGTTGTGGCATCTCTTCAATAGCTTTCTCATCCAATTTCCTTGCTGGATCACCCCAAGGGGTGACTTGTATCTCTTCTCTCCTGTATTTTATATTAGGAAATATTTAGAATAATAATGATATGTATTATTATTATTATCAGAATTAATGTATTGATATGTAATGGAATTTGTTAATGTGGTACCTTAAGTTTGCAAGCACTATTTCACGCACTGACCTCATCTTTCCATCTATGGGAACTTCAAATTCTGTTGTTATGGTTTTTACAAATCCATAAAGATCTAGCAGGTAAGAAAAATACATTATTGTTCGTGTCACATGAGTACAAATGATATACAGCGTAAGTGGGGGGAAAATGTAAAAAAGAGGACAATATAGGTTTTCCTGCAAGAACTTTTTGTATATGAAGTTGAGCAGTGAATTCATGAAACTGTAGAAGGTGAAATCCATATCTTGGATGTGGATAGTTTCCCTCATTGACTAGGGAAAATTCGGTGAACCTATTGAAGAGTAGCTAAAGTTCGTGATTGATTGTTTTCATTGTCGTAGATCAAGCCTTCTTCCATTAGTTGAGACTGCTCAGTCATTTGTTTATAGTAATCTTGCTCAATGAGGGCTTCAATTGTATCCCCCTGCATTTGATAAGATTTTTTTGTTGGCTTCAAATAATTGTGCATGCATCTACTCATTTCAAGAAACAAACATAATTGTATGATAACTAAACAACATAATGAGCTAAAACTTTATATGCTGAAAGATATCTCATTTAGTATCTGAGAAATGAAATGACGACATTTGAAATTTATGAATTGTTTATAAAGAAAGTAACGTTTCGTCGATCAAGAGATAGTGAAGACCGTCATATGCATCACTTTTGTATACTCTAGGTCTCCATATCCTTCCCACACGCACTCTAATTGTATGACACACTTGGCATCGTCTTATATTGCGAATAAGCGTTGGGTTTGTGACTTGTGATGCTGAAATTAAGAAAGGATGGGTTTTAGTTTGAGGCAAGAAATTGTACTATCATTTTTACTGTGATATTAATGAATTTACCATTAGCAAACGTTTTTGATCTCGATTAGATGTTGGTTGGTTCTCTGCTTATTAGTTCCAGACCTGCAATTATTTGTAGGATCTATGGGTTACATGCTGAGTAAATGAAAATTGAATAATTCAGCTAAATGAGGAAGAAGGGAAGAAAAGAAAATTGAATGGAAAGCTGTTGTGCAAATGATCTAACTGTGAAAACTTACCAAAGGTTTGTTTTGATGATGTCAGTGGCCTTTGGAGAAGGAAACTGATGTTGCTGGAATGAAATGGATAAGAAACTTGATTATAAATGGGTCAAAGTATTTCAGGTACTGTTTTTGATAAGGACCTTCTACAGTATTTGCACTGTTTTAGATAAAATTAGGAAGCTTCTTGATCTCTCCTCAAGTTTTTGGATTTTATTTTCTTTAAAAGATTTTTTGAAACAAAAAGGTATTATAGACTAATATAGAGTTTGAAAAAAAAAAAGGAAATTTATTATTTATTCTCTATTAATCAATTGATAGTATTTATATTATATCCAATATGCAATGTTGTAAGCTATTAGTTTGATGAGTCATAACCTAGGGAAAAAGTTGTAAATATTGGTTATAGATTTTGTAAAACATCTTTGACCGAACACTATGTTTATGGTATACTTATTTGGTATATTATCGTTATTATTTATCAGAATCTTCATATTATTTTTTGATATAGCTCTTGATAATGCAACGTAAAGTTGTTCATGAGTAAAATCTGGTTCGAAAATATAGACACCAACTTGATTCAATGATTGACCTTGGCTTTTATTTATGATCATTGCATAACATGGTTTTACAAAAAACTGTCGTCGCTTAAATATAAACGGCCATTTGTGTTCAGTTGCTGATAAAACAATTCTTGGTATAAATATCTTTTGTCTAATATTGTTACCTGTTAGTATTTTTGCCTCTATTAATCTGTAAAATAATTTTGTCACTATTAATCTTGTGTCATTGCATAAGCCAGACATTTGATTTATGTTTCGTAATCGGTGTGCCAACTTTTAAAGTTAATTCGTGTGTGAGTAATCCACTAAACTCAAGCTGATTTAAAAATTTTGTTGGATATATCAGATCGATCTTTTCATTACAACCCGAATCTGCTGAAATTGTGTCTGAACTATAATAAGTGATTTTATCACCAGACACTAAATCTAAAGCATAATTGTTTATACTATGAGCTGTTGAGTTACGCGGTGTAACAATTGCGCGTTCTTTCAAATAATCAATGTTATTATAGTTAATATCAAAATTGGGATATGTGGCCAAAAAAATAGATTCTATAGGATCTGTATAAGTAGTTATTAGTAAATGCTCTGGAATTTCAATCCATGACATGCCATTATCATCGGTATGTAGAATTGATTTTATAGGCCCTTCGCCAATCTTTAAAATCCAATCTGCGAAATCTGAAATATTTTTCTTTTCATAATCAGAGAGACCACTTTTTAATAATCTCATATTTTCTGTTAAATTAAATATTTTGAAAGATGACCAAAGTTTAGAATTGTTAAAAGAAGCTTCAATTATTTGTTCTTTAGTTCCTCCTGATATAATTGGTAATATTTGTCTATAATCGCCACCAATCAAAATTGGTTTCCCGCTAAATGGTTTATCAATTTTTTTATTATAAGAATCTGACATAATATCTTGTAGAGATTTATCTAATGATTCAAAACAATATTTATTGCACATAGGTGTTTCATTAAATCTTTCTTTTCCAAAAGTTTCGCAAGATGAGTGCCTTTTTTATAGGACACACTGTATCATCAGTAACATTAAGTGGTATTTTAAATCGAGACTGAGCTGTTCTACTATTAGGAAGTAACAATGATGTGATACCAGATGAAGGTACAGTTAAAACAATTTTTCTTTCAGATCTCAATCTGTTAGTTATTGTATGCCATAAAAATGTTTTTCCAGTTCCGCCACTACCATGAACAAAAAAGGCTCCAGGTTGTTTTTCTTCAACAACTTTTATAACATAATCATACACAGTTTTTTTACAGTTGTTTAGTTTGGTTATAAAATTATCGTGTTGATGTTTTAACATATGTAAATTATAACTGAGTTCTTCTTTTAACAGTTTGTTGTCGAGCTCTGTTATTTTACTTTCATCTGGCATTGGTAAATGAAAATCTTGTAAAGATTTGGATGACATGTTAAATATTTTTTTCTAATTCATATAAAAGTTTGTTTTTCAATTCAGGTTCAGGTATGATTAATTTTGGATTATTCATTTAGGTTTGAATTTTATGTATAATATCATCACACATTCAGCCAATATGAGTCGAATAATTTTTCTGGGTTAGCAACCTCACAAAATATAATAATTGTAGCAAATAATTTACGCATTTTAGATGTTGTAGCAAATTGTGTGGAATTTGTTAAAACATGACACCATTCTTTGTCGTCTCCTAGCAAACCCAAAGCTCGACATGCTTCTTGATAAGATGAATATGTAACACCATTAATTTCTTTTATCTTATCATAACTTCTGCAGCCTTTCTGAATATTTAATAGCATTCTCAAATAATATGCTTCACCACTTGAGGGATGTATATGTTGCATTCTATCGATAGTTTTATATCGTTTTCTTGGCGTCCATTCTTGAGTTCTTTTATCTCAAACATATTTTGTAGGAAATTCAGTGTAAGTTAATTGTCTTGCTGCTTCGAAATTTTTATTTGCTTCAAACCACCCAGTAAGTGTAGTACGATCATTGCTATGATATTTAATAACTGATTCAAGAAAAGACGATTCTTTAATGACAATATTTTCTTCTTTAAAGAGATGAACAACCAAGTATTGCACAACTAGGTATCTTGAGTAAATAGAATATTTAAATAATATCCAAACAGATTCATTGGGATTTAGATAACGACAATTAAGATATGTTTTAATTTCATCATGTTTATTCTCATTCAATAAAATTCGAGCTCAATCTAGACTTTTGTTAATATATTTGAACAAAAATTTGATAACATTGACTGTGAAACGATTCAACATTAATATGAGCGTTGTATCTTAACAATAACTTAGAGTTATAAGACACAACAAAATTGTTTTCAATATGAACATTATCTTTTAATACAAATTTTTTATCATCATCACGTCTTCTATATACATATGGTTTTATTCCCACAAATATAGTATTTACATTATAAGGTTTTGGGAAAAATTTGGAACATTTTTTATCACGCATGCAAGGAGCTTTTAAATTAATTGGCCCACAGGGTCCATGAATCATGAATTGACTAACAATTTCAAAGAGATGTGGATTAGTGTTTTTATTAAAAAGTTCAGCGAAAATAATAGAGTATATATCACTTGCCGTATAACATTTGTAATTTTTTTTTCAACCAAAATAACATATAAGCATGAGGTAATCATCTTTTCTGAAAACTCAACTGTGCATACATTTGCTACAACTTCACCAAAAGGTTCACCTGATTTAATATATGCAATCATATCTTCCAATTTCAATTGGAAAATTCTTGAAGTTATATCTGGTCTATCTTTATGCTTGTATCCAGGATTGTTTTGGAAGTATCTTATTATTTCAGGTTATTTAGGATTGCAAGTAAAAGTTATAAATAGGTCTGGATTACCATATTGTCTGTAAATTGCCATTACATCATGATAATTGTTAATCATATCTCGAGGACTACCAGTATGAGAGCTTGGAAGAATGATTCTCTGTCACACATCGCGACTTTCAATAATTCCAGATGAATTAACAATAAATATATCATTTTTTTCAATTCTGTAATCGGCGTTGTGTTTTCTAATATAATCCAGCTCATTTTCTTCAACAGTTGCATATGTATCAACTAAGTATTGTTGAAACAATCTTCCACCTCTTAAGAGAGTGTTTATTTGGTTTCCTCTATCATGAATTTGGTATGAGATGAAATTGCGCATTGGCATTCTTTTTTTATTATCATTCACTTCTCCAGATGCTGGGTATAAATATAAGTTAATCTTGTATCCATCTTCACCGTAGAGAAAAAGTATAAAATATTGTAGTGACATATATTTTGGATACTCGTTTTAAACATTTGTCAATAGATTCAACATCTTTGTTAGAGTCATGTTCTCCAATATCACCAACAATTAAAAACCACCTATTTTTTCATTTACTGGTTGTTCATATTGCTTGCTATCAAATGGTTGACAACTTAGTATGATCATGTTGAGTGAAGGTGAATTATCTTCGAATTTATCTCTAACGCTTCGAAATATTTTTGTCAATTCATTGATATCATCAAACATCTGTATAAGTTCGCTTACAATATCACGATCAATTCTTTGTTTTTTGTTATGACTGAGAGCATTGATACGATTTGATATTTCATTCTGCGTATCATAAACATATAGCTGTGCAAATTTAGGTGACTGACCATCAACTGGTAAAACAGAACCCATCAAATGATGTACTTGTCCACATATCTTAAAAACATAAGGTCCGGATGTTTTGTTTGTCTTTCTGAATTTTTGCACCCATTGAAGTGAAATCGAACATGAAGTTATAAACACGTATATTTTCTCAAAAATGTTTACTTTTCGTGTCATTATTTGGATTTAATAGATAATCGAGAAATGCTGGAATCGGATTAGACGGTTCTAACCTTACTTGTCCATTCTTACAGCAACCAGTGTAGACTCCACGTGCATTCCTCTCATTTCGCCAATAATATGCACTACAATGAACGCATTGAAAGGTATTGTCTCCGAAGTCCTTGAACTCTATAATGGTTCCTACAATTGCAAGTTGTATTAGGGTTTAGGGTTATCGTCTATAATGGTTTAGGGTTTTGCAAGTCCTTGTACTCTATAATGGTTCCTACAATTGCAGCATTATCGTCTTGATGTTCAACGTTAGAAATTGCTGATGTTCCCTCGTTCAGATGTTGGGAAAATTCTATTCTTCTGGACTTTGTGTTTGTACGTTGTCTAACTCTAAAACAAAATGTAATTGAAGAATAAGTAGCTGTATTTAAATTTGATAGAAATAAACATTATATTGATGTCTATGTTATGTGCCTATTATAATTAAGTACCTAAACGATGGACCATAAATATGGTACATATATATACTTAATACATTTACATCATCACCTTCTAATGCATGTCCATCTTGAAAGGTATGTTGTTCAAAAAATCTTTTTCTTGCAGAACTTCGACTCCCATGCATCATATCTGTGATTATATATCATTAGTTGTGAACAGATGATAATATATGAACTTAATAGACTACAACTCAGAAAACAAAGACTATTTAAAATCTAATCAACATTATCAACCAAACTTAATAGCCAAAATGAACCATAAACAATCTGTAATTCACTTATCAACCAAACTAGAATAAGCAGTCATCCATTAGTAAAAGAGACTAAAGACCTGAAGACTTGATATTTTGTCTAGAAGAAGAACATGAAAGATAATGAAAACACATCCAAAGATCATCATCAATTTGAAAGTGAAATGAAGAATATATATTAAGTTTAAAATCCATTTTATCTAAACCCCCTAATATGTTAATATCAGTCTGATAAATGTGACTATGAGATATTTATATGTATTATTGAAAATTAGATACTTGAATAAATTCAAAATAGAATGTCAGTTCATTGTGAAATGAAAACATTGATGTTTCAAATAAAGAAGCAAGGTGACTATCTACATAACACAACAAACATAAGCAACAACACAGATTATGAATGAAATTAATCTAATCGATCAGACCCACTCCAATATATATGCAATCCCAATAACACAACTTACCCATAAGCGACCTGCAATTATGAACTGTAATCAATTTCAAATATAGAGATTCGGAACCTCTATAATGGTACAATTATCTTTCCACAATAGCAATCCATTGTGGGTAAGTCCATAATTTCTTAACCTGGTTTTGTCTTGTAATACACCTAGTTTGACGTGTGAACCAAAATATTAGATAGATATAGACTGTCGCCGTTCTCTTAAAAACAAACCTCTTGTAATACACCTAGTTTGACGCATGAACCAAAATATTAGATAGATATATAGACTGTCGCCATTCTCTTAAAACAAACCGACAGCAAAATTGTATAAATTCTAACTCTCTAACACCACCAGAGCTTAGTTTCTTGAATCTTTACAACTCAAGTCTTCATGATTCTCTACAATGAACACGAAAACTATCTCGAAAACTAACTAACAATCTCATACACAATCAACTTCAACAAAACTCCTAAACCCAAAAAATCATGAACATCAAAAAACCATAAACTCACAAAATCTCCATCTGGGTATCTCCAAAACCAACTCAAAAACTCCCAAAAAGCAACAAAAATAAAAATGTAAACAATATTGAAGAGAGGAACTTTACATTTGGGGCGCTTGGACCTCCGGGTAGCAGCTGAATCAGTAGATCCAGCGGCTGCTGAGCTAGACGGCGCCGTATTGAAACTCATCAGAAACAAACCCTAGCCCCCAAAGATTCAACCTTTACCAAAATCAAAGAAACCCAGAAGATCAAAAATGATGGGTTTTGGGGATTGTGATTGGGGAGAGACGGAGGTAGAGACAGTTATGGGGTTGTATCGGGTTGTTTTGTATTCGATAAAAGAGGAGAACAGGAGGATTGAGCTGACTTTTCTAGAAGCTCAACTGATCAAAAACGGGGTAAATATATGAGTAAGGTTAAATCCGTCATTACACTGTTCCATATGAACAGTAATGCCCTTGCCAAAGACCCCAGGTAACAATGACTAGAGATTACTAAAAACTGTGCATGATTCACCAATATGTTTTTCTTATGTTCATGATGAGAGAACATAATGGGAACAAAAAAATCCCTTCTAGTTTTCTTATTTTCTTAAAAAAAAAAACATGTATTTTAAAAACAATTCTAAGACAGTCAATGAGGATTGGTTCAATTGGTAAAATATGGACTTGAGGTGTAAACCAATACATGTTTGATTATAGTTACTAACAATTCTTCATTGGTGGATAATCTGTAAAATGTCTTGAATCTTCAGACTGTTAGCAGAGAGTGTAGTCTCTTCAAAGCATGTTTCCCGACCTCTAACAAAGGGTACACCTCTCTTCAAATATGAGTGAAATTCCTCTAATTGTAAATCCGATAACATTCAAACCGAGTTAATAGATTTGCCCTAATCCTCAAAAACGTAGAAGTCTCCTAAACTTATATTAACAAAACAAAAAACACAATTCTAAGATAAAGGCGTTAGTGGTGTTTCGTAAACCCTTAACCCGCCAAACACCCGTCCTCTGTATTTCGTAACTCTCTCTCCCACTTCCATAACCCGATCTCTTAGGGTTTATCCGCAAAATTGAAGCCATGGAAACCCTAAACCCCACCTCCGACGACGACGGCGCGAACGTCGGCTTCTCAATCCTGATGCGGTTCACCGACGCCACGAGCGAAATCGAGCTCGAAGTCCGCAAGCTCATAGTCGTAATCTGCCACGTACTCCGAGAGCACAAGGCTCCTCCGACGCCGGTGTCCTACTTGCGCGGCACGTGCTCCTCCCTGGACCTGATCGCCGCCGCGAAGCCCCGACCTTCCGCTGAGGAGCTCGACGCCCGCTTCACAATCCTCTCCATCGTCATCCCCAAAGTCCCCGCCGCATATCTCGTCAATAATCTACAGATGGTCTGCAATTCCTTACGCCCGGCTCTTCGGGTTGCTGATTTGATGTGGCATGATGCTGTCGCCTGCGCCGGAATCAAATGCATTGCTCAGTTGCTCGTCACTGTTGTCACCAATGGCGTCAACGATTACAGATGGTCGCAAGTTTCCGAGACCTTTAGGTTCTTGCTCAGCTACGCTAATGACAATATGAAGAGTTTCGAGGTATAAATCACTTGATTCAGGAACTTGTTTAGCGGATATGATAAGGTTGTAGTCTTGATGATAACTTGGAATTGTGATGTATGTGTGGAACACAGGTCAGAAAACAAGCGCGGTTGATTGTTTACGATACACTCCAAAGTTTTGTAGCAACTCCGCTGCTGTTGAGACCTGCAACTAAAATGATTATGGACTTGTTCATGAACAAGTATCCTATCCGGCCGACCAGTGATGGCCTTATTAGCCTCAAGGCCAGGGATACTTTCGATCTTGTGATAGTATGCTTTGACATTATGTCAACCGAGGACAGAACTGCTGTGCTCGTCTACTTGAAAGAGCTCTTGGAACTGCACCATACAAATCTTACAACACTCATCACAGATGCTCTGCACAGATTTTGCAATAACCCATCATTACCTGTTGTTCCTCTCGAATTATTGCTCGAGCTATTATGCTCAATATGTCTCTGTCTCCCAACACAAGACCAAGTGCATCCTAGAAACTCTAGCTGGTTTGCTCAAATCTGGAGTGCCAAAAATCTATTCCCTGATTTCCCTCAACAATCAAATCTGCAAAACCAAACTCCCTATTGTGTTTGATGCCCTCATTGGTATAGACTCTTGTCTTCATTAAACTCTGCTCATGATATCTAGCTTTTATTGCATATAACATCCGAGTACATTATATTCAGTCTTATCTGATCAAGTGACCTACTGTATTTGCAATTGACAGTTATGATCGAACAGTCTGAAGAAGTAAAGGACGTCATTCAAGCAGGAAATGCCTTTAAGTTTCTCATTGCTTATATTGATGACAGCTTGATTAAACAGGGAGTTGACAGTACTCTGATGAATGCAAATATGAACAATGGGAGCCCGTCTCAGCCAACTCTAATTGAAAAACTGTGTGCTACGTTTCAGAAGTTACTTTCTTATCCTACTGTCCGACACCTTGTTTTTGAAATTGTCTCAGCTATGTTCGAAAAACTAGGTTAGCGTTTCCTGTCTCTGAAAAATTATAATTACTTTGCATGCGTTTGTTTGTACTTTGTACATTTGATATAGCAAGTATAATGACTGTTATTATACAGGAGATTACTCTTCTTATTTGATGAGGGATACAGTCAAAACCTTGGCAGACATGCAGAAACTGCCGGATAAAAGTTTATCTTTGAAGGAGAAGGTGCTTAATTTTCCTATATTAGATTTTTAGTAGACTAAGGATGATGATACCCTCAATTTTTCATGACCTTAAGTTTCAATCATTCAAAACTATTTTCTTTCAGGGTAAGCTTCTTCTGAAAATGGTTGTTGAGAAATGTGGGCTTGATGCTATTATGGCCATCATCCCTCAGGAACACGTGGAACTAATTGCAGAGGTCTGTTGTAAGAAATAGTGAAATCAATATGATCGATCATAGTGTTCACTGCTTTTGGCTCATCTTAATTAGTTTTTCTTTTTAACTTGTGTTGAAAGCAGATCAATCAACAACTGGTTTCTAAATCTGTGGGTGCCAGTTTTCGCGTAGTCAAGGCAACTACACATGGGAATAAGTTATCTCAGTAAGTGTTTCATCCATTTTTGAAAAATACTAGCAAACTAGAAACAACAGTCAATAATCTTCATATCTAGCTCCATCTTTCATGAGAGCTAAAGTTGTTTTTTTGTTTTAGTTGTGATTGATAAGTAGTTTGTCTAGACTGTTGAATAGAGTCATGTGTATTTTACAATTGTATCTTTTTTCTGTTGGTATTACACAAATGCTTTCATTACTAGGTACAAGGATATGAACGAGGATGATCTTAGATATGTATCATTCATGAATTACAAACTGAAAATGGCTGGTAAAAAGTGTTTGTCTGAACGCCAGCTGAGAGCATGTTTGGAAAAGCAGGCTATGAGGCGTGCTCAGAAGGCCATCAGTGGAGGAGTAGTAGGTGCAGCTAAGATGACAAAGAAGCTTAAACTCTAAATCGATTAGAGCTTAATTATTCGACCAAAAAAACTTTAGGATGACAAGGAAGCTTATGTTGTTGATACTGTATGGTTTCACCTACACTGTTCTAATTATTTTGTAATCTGGGCTATTGTACTCTGAAAAATTGCGTCACACTGGTGGTCTATGACTGTAAAATGTTTGGTTCTGATCTTGCTGCTGTATTAAGATGTTATCTCTGATAATTGATCCAAGTTGAGAAGGACCGGATGACCATGGTAAAGGGACGTTATTTTGTTGGTCTGCACCTAGAGAATGTGACAAATAGATCTTGTCATTGAGGCAAAGATAAATGCAAGAAAGATCTATAATTCATTTCATATCCATTCGTGCCCAGAATGGGACTTGGTTAACATACTTAAAAGCATCGAGTCAATTTGGAATAGCTAGTACATCTTCTGCAGGCCTCAATGGATGTGCAAAAGCATCTGATATTAAACAGATGTAGAGCTAGAGTAATTTGGTTGATAAACCTTAGGTTGCACTTGAAAACCAAATGGTTCAGCTTGCCGTCCTCGGGGTCGACAGCCGAATAACTCGCCTCGAGATATTCGACATGTTGGAAGTTCAGGCCATGATTGGTGGCAATTTGTTTGTAGGCTCTGCAGCGGATATTAACTGAGTGCCCTAAATGAGGATCACTCCACTTTCCTCTTTACGGCGTTGTATTCTTTTCCCTTCGATCAAGGTTTAGTTTTCCTACAGGGTTTTTGTTATTTGACAAGGTTTTGATAAGGCAACACCGTAAGCATCATACCGGCATGAAGACGCGCGACACAAGGGGGAGTAATCTAGGATATTTGATATATATGTGTGTCTTGGTTCATGCCTTGTATTCAGACTTTATGTAGTAATCCATGTGGTAATAGGGTTTTACATATATCCATGTAATAGGCCCATTGACCAATGTAATAGCCCAAAAGGCCCATGTATTTCCCTATTTAAAAGGGTTTCATTCTATCAATAAGATAAGGAGAATTCATTCCCTCAATATTATTCTACAACAAGGTTTGATTTGAATGAATTTATATTTTCTATAAATTTATTAAATTATACAGAAAATATTTAATTTCATATTTAAAAATAGCAGAACTGTTGGAGTTTAGCTCATTTTTTATAAAAATTTTGTGATTTTCTCAGAGAATTAATACAAGAATGCTATTACATTCTATAAAAACGTGACTTTTTTGGAACAAGACGTACATCTATTAATTTGATACAAAACGGCTTCGTCATCCGCATTAAACAAAAAGAGGAAAATAAAAAAGATAGTTCAGTAGAAGGGACGGAAAAGGGGAAGAACAAGACGACTGGACTAAACTAAACAAATCTTTTAGATTCGGTTGACTGGATCGAGTCAACCGACCAAAATCTCCTTTTTGTCTTGTTCCTCACTTCATTATAAGCACTAGATCTTCCCGTCTGTAATTATCTGCACCATGGAAGCCCTAACCGCCGTACACGACGGAGACGACGACGCCAACATCGGCGCCTCAATTCTGATGCGCTTCACCGACAGCAACCTCGAACTCGACCTCGAAATCCGCAAACTCATCATCGTCATGTCCGAGATATTCCGAGACCAAGCCGCACCTCCGACGCCGGTCGGCTACTTGGGCGCCGCGTGCTCCTCACTCGTCGTTGCCGCCGCCTCCGAGCCCCGAGCACCCGATCACGTGCTCGACGCCCACCTCACCATTCTGTCCATCCTCATCCCAAAAGTCCCTGCTCCGTTTCTCATCAACAATCTCCGGCAGGTGTTTGACTCCTTAGCACGACGTCTCCAATCTTCGTTTCCTATTGGGAAGAGATATGACGACTGCTTAGAAGTGAAATGCATGGCTCAATTGTTCATTGCCGTTGCAAAAGTGGTCAACAATTGGTCAGATGTTTCGGAAGTCTACAGCTCCTTCCTCAGCTTCGCATTCCTTGACAGCGTCAGGGTATCTTCTTCTTCTATCCTTTATTATTTGAATTTGTTGAATATTATTACTGATAGAAATCCAAATTCTCTACTACTAGTTGATGGCTAGAAATCACAAGCGCCATAAAAGTACTCAATAATTGTATATAGTAATTGAGGTCCTTTCTTGAAATTAAGGAGTATAGACTTGATCATTTACTGATAGGGATTGGTAATGTTTGCTAATGGATTCCTAAACAGGTGAGAATGCAATTGTGTTTGTATCTTCCTGACGTACTGCAAAGTTTTCAAGGAACAGCGCTATTTGCCCCTGCAACCAAACACATTACCGACTTGTTGAACAAGTATCCTCCACTAGTGGACTATGATGAAAATGCCAGTAAATCTGTTCTCCCCCAACAAGCCAGGGCCTTGGATGCACTACATGTTGTGAAAGTATCTCTTCCCCTTTTGTCAGCTGATGACAGAACTGCCGTGCTTGTCTACTTTAAAACTCTCTTGGAACTGAACCAAATCTTTGTTACCACACAGATAGTTGATGGTTTGTATACACTTTGTCTCGACCAATCTGCATATGTTTCTCCTGAATTCTTGCTCGATACGGTACTCTCAGTATGTCGTTTTGTCACCCAACATAAGATGCACATCCCGGATTCTGCAGCTGGTTTTCTCAGTATTGGAGTGACGAGACTTTATACCTTTAACCGGAAAATCTGTGAAACTAATCTTCCTATTGTGTTTGATGCATTCAAAGGTATATAGTTGTTCTGCACGTGCGCCTTATAACTCAGCTTTTAACTAAATTTGTTGGTATAATTTCAGTCTGAATACCTTAGGTCTTCTTTTTGCTGACTCATTGACCTTTTTTACATTTGTCAGTGATATTGGAACACCCTAAGCGATGGAAAGATGATACTGGTCGAGTCACTCCAGTGCATGCATTTAAGTGTCTAATTCATGCTTGTATTGATGAAAACTTAATCAAAGAGGAAGTTGACCGTGTGGTGATGAATGCAAGCATGGGTGATAGAATCAAGTCCGAGCCAACTATAATTGAAAATTTGTGTGCTACTATCCAAAGCCTGCTTTGTTCAAAGGCTACTGATCAAAGTTGGTTTGGTTATCGCAAATTTACTCGTTTTGTCTGGGCTCCTGCATTTGAAGTTGTTTCAACAATGTTTGATAAACTAGGTATCTTTGTCTGTCTCTGAATACTTATATTCACATACTTTAAGGTTTGCTATGCTTGTGTTTTCTTGTTCTTCTTATGTCAGTAAGTGGCATACACTGATATCTGTCATCATACAGGGCCATACTCTTCTTATTTAATGAGGGGTACACTGAAGACCTTGGCGGACATGCAAAAGTTGCCTGATAAAGAATTTGATTTCAAGGAAGAGAAGGTATAGATTACTATGTACCAACTGAACCAATGATTATTCACGATTCCATAATTGAATCATTTACATGAGTTCCAAACTGAAGGATTGGTATGGTAAAACTTTGTCTAAAACAATACGTTGGAAAGAAACGTGTGACTTGATGAACATGATCCCTGTGGAATTGGATACGTGTTTTTCATATTATTAGGTTTAATTCAGAGATGCTACTGCCACTTCGTCCTGACCTTAAGTTTTAATGTCTAACACCTGAATATGGGTTCCAGGTTAAGGGGCTTCTGGAAAATCTTGTTCAGAAATATGGGTTCGATGCTATTATGGCCTTCATGCCTCAGGAACTCAAGAATCTGCTTGTAGAGGTAAGTTAAGGAATATCTTGTTAGAATGAGATTTTCCACGGTATCCAGTATTTCATATTTTTGTTAAACAGATCAATGAAAAGTCTTCTAAACCTGTGGAAGTGATATCTCATGTTCCGGGAGCAACTGCAGTCAGCCTCAGGTATCACCTTTCTCACAACATTTTACCACCAAGATTTTGAGGCTTATATCGACTGGCTATTGTTCTTTAACTTGTTTGATTAGTAATATCTAATGAGTAAAGCTTGAAAGAGTTAATGAAAAGAAACTCATCCCCTTGTGTTTTCACATTGCGCTCTTCTTTAGGTGAATTACTCTTCTGATTTGGTTCTTTGTTTGACCTCCTTGAGGTATAGAATTGAAGCATAAATCATAGTAATCTGCTTTGCTCTACATACTACATTGGTAGGTAGTTATTACTTATTAGTACTGGTGTTTTAGGACTTAAAATGTGGAATTGATGAGATTACGTAAGACAGCGGTTTAGATTAGAAGTGAAACATATGTAGGAAAATATAATTAACAATGTAAATACTTTGTTCCAGACTCTGTTGATATAGCTAGTCTTCACTCTTACATATTTTCTCTATTTTAGTAAAGTGCGAAATTGTTTTGCTTTTCATGGTTGTCTGGAGTTCTGTACTATAGAAGTCTACCCTCATTCCTTTTATATGTTTTTTTGGATTGGCAGTAATTCTGTTAACACAACTTTCTCTTTTATACATCCAGATCTGAGAGTGGTAATAATCAAATGCATGATATAACACTTGGACCGTGCAAGGATTCAAAACGGAAAATGGATTTTCGACCTGGGTTTACCCGTGAGGAGCAAGCTAGGCATAGAGCAAAGAGACAGCTGACAAAGAGGATGTCGGGTGCAGCTGCGATGGCAATGGAGCTAAAAATCTAGAGGCTGGAAGTTTAATCGAGTTCATAAACTTATCATATTGTTCATTAGTTAACTATCAGTAGATTTGGAATCCTAAAGTCTGCCAAAATTTGCAGAAAACAGAAACTTATTTAACTTGAATTGATTTTTAATTTCATGTCTTTGTTTGAACTTTGTTTTGTTTATTCAATTTTACTTACTATGGTGACCATCGTTGGGTTTGTCTATCATACCCTAATGTATTGCATACATGATAGTGTGTGGATGTGGGTACTTACATAGGGGTGGTGGGTTTGGGATTGAAAGAAACTGTGTGCCTACAAATTCATAAGGTGTGGTGTAGTAGGATTTTCTACCATCGGTAGGGTTTAGTTGATGATTGTCGTTAGACCTTCACCCTGTCTCGCATTCTAACATACAGATGAACTGATGCTATTGTCTCTACGAATAAGCACGTCTACTATGCTAAAATGAGAAGAAAGCAAGCAAGATAGACAAACATCAAGGTTTTAGATTACAACCCCTAAGAAATAATAAACAGAGGTTCTCGCATAGATAGCAACTCAGGTAGACTCCAGTCACAGATAATCATCAAGGTTTTTAAGTTACAACCTTAAGAAATAATAAACAGAGGTTCTCGCATAGATATAGCATAGCAACTTAACAGGTTGACTCAAGTCGCAGATAACCATTAAGGTTTTAAGTTACAACCCTTTTAAGAAATAATAAACAGAGGTTCTCGCATGATAAATAAAGCAGCATATTAGCATATAGCAAGTAGACTCAATTCGCAGACTGTGTCAGAGGGAACATAGCCTTGACCACCGAAGTTGTCCCCATGATTCTCCTGGCCGCCACCGCCGTTGTTGTCTTGGGCTTCTCCCCCCTCATCGCTGCTGCTGGACGTCCAATCCAGAGGTGGCCAACCCTGGAAGATGGCATTGTGGTGGTCGACCAACCTTAAGCCATGACGATCATAAAAGCTATCGTCCCAATTAGCCGACTCCCATCTTGCTCCGAAACCCACAACAGTGCCCTTGACATTGCCTTGATCATCCTTCACCTAAAACAGGGAAAGAACACTAGTCAAATTTTAATATTATACTAACTGGAGTTCCATTGATTTCTTTAAGTGACAATTGAAAACTTACTAACAATTCCAAAACTTTTCCCTATTATAAATCATAGGCAAACAGGCATCTCCGAAACAATGAATAGTATCACAGACCAAAAACCAATGGATCATGGCGATTTAAACTCTGATTTTAACAAGGTATAAAAAATAAAAACACAGGCATATATGAGAAACCAAAGACAAGAAAACAAACGAGAGAGAGAGACATTCGATAACAATTCAAAATCTCATGCTACGTTTAATTTATCATGCTATTTATCATCCATTGAGGTTGCATGCAATGAGGCTACTTTGGTAACAAGAAATGCTCTCAGTTTGAGATACATTCGAATGATTGGGATAAATAGTGTTGGATGCCAATGTAAAAATAAGCATGATTTACTGAATTAACTCAATCTGCTTCACATTTGGTAGCCAGTGAACATTTGGTAGCATGAGAGAGAGAGAGAGAGAGCTGTACCTTGATATCAAAGCTATGGTCTGGCTTCTCGTTTTCTTCGACCGTGAAGCGGCGGTTCTCTCTGTTGATGGCCTGAACGGAGAATTCACGTTCAACCACGTACTCGTTCTCGACGAGTTTGAGAGGCCCGATGACCATCAAATCCAGTATCGGCAAGCTGCCCTGGATGACCGGTCCGCTTCTTCGACGGAGGATGCGGACCTTGGTGGTGCTGTCATTGTTAAAATATGCCTTGAATCAGCCGTTCGCGCGCTCATCAGTCATTCGCGCGATTGTCGCTCGCGGGGACAGTTTCGCTCGCGGACAGTTTCGGTCGCGGACGTTTAGTATATAAACGTCCTAAACCTAATTGTATCTAATACTCTGTAGAGCTTTGCGCCGCACTCTGTATTCTGTATTCTGGGTTCTTCCTCAATCAATAAAACTGTTCTCATCTGGTCGTGGACGTAGCTAACATATCGTTAGTGAACCACGTAAATCTGTGTTCTTTCTTCCATCCGTTACAACAAACTGGTATCAGAGCCCAGGAGGGGTTCAAATTCTGGGAAGAAAGATGTCTGGGTTAAACGTGAAGATCGATAAATTCACGGGGAGAAACAGTTTCAGTTTATGGCAGATCAAGATGCGAGCCTTGTTAAAACAACAAGGGATGTGGGCACCGCTGGTGAAGAAACCGGGGGATCTAGAAATCGCTGAGATGGCCAGTCTGGAGGAGAAGGCACACTCATCAATTTTGTTGTGTCTTGCAGATGATATTATCACCGAGGTCGCAGAGGAGGAAACTGCGGCTGGTCTGTGGTTAAAGCTTGAGAGTCTATACATGACGAAGTCTTTAACCAACAAGTTGCTTCTAAAGCGACGTCTGTTCAGTCTGCGAATGGAAGAAGGCACGACTCTAAGAGATCACTTAGATCAGTTAAACACAATTCTATTAGAGTTGCGTAATATTGATGTTAAGGTTGATGATGAAGATGCTGCCTTAATTCTGCTGGTCTCTCTACCTTTGTCGTATGAGAATTTTGTGGATTCTTTTATTGGTGGGAGAGATATTGTGACTCTGGAGGAGGTTAGATCATCTCTTCATACTAGAGAGATGCGTCATAAGGCGACCGGTACAAGTTCAGACAGTCAGGCTGCTGGGTTGGTAGCCAGTGGAAGTATGGGACAGAGAAGCTCGGGGAAGAAGAAATTCAAGAAACCAGTTTCAAAGAATTCCAAATCCAATGATGTCTGTAACTACTGTAAAGAAAAGGGACATTGGAAAAACGAATGTCCAAAGAAGAAGAAGCAGCAGCATGAGAAAGCATCAGGTACTGCTGTTATAGCAGAAGTTGACACCAATTCTGAAGAGGACTTGGCCTTGGTTGCAGATGCACACACACATCACAGGGATGTGTGGATTTTGGATACCGGGGCGTCTTATCATATATGTCCACGAAGAGAGTGGTTTTCAACCTATGAGCAGATGGATGGAGGCAATATTTCTATGGCTGACAGCCATGCATGCAAGGTGGTTGGAATAGGCTCAATCAAAATGGGTTTTCAAGAAGAAAGAAGGGTTGTCATCTGCTGAGGGCATTAAGTATAAAGCTAGAGTAGTTGCAAGAGGGTTCCATCAGAAAGAGGGAGTAGACTACAATGAGATTTTCTCGCCAGTGGTCAGACATACCTCTATCAGGGTGTTACTAGCCATAGTAGCACATCAGAATCTGGAGCTTGAACAACTAGATGTGAAGACAGCTTTTCTACATGGAGAGTTGGAAGAAGAGATATACATGACTCAGCCAGATGGTTTCCAAGTTCCTGGAAAAGAAGACTATGTTTGCAAGTTGAAGAAGTCCTTGTATGGACTAAAGCAGTCTCCCAGACAGTGGTACAAGAGGTTTGATAGCTATATGATAGAGATAGGCTACATCAGGAGTCCGTATGATTGTTGTGTCTACTACAACAAGGTCACAAATGGGTCTCTCATTTATCTGGTCCTGTAAGTAGATGATATGTTGATAGCTGCAGAAAACAAGTCAGATATCCAGAAGTTGAAGGGATTCCTCAGTGCAGAGTTTGAAATGAAGGATTTGGGAGCAGCCCGAAAAATTTTGGGAATGGAGATCTACAGGGATAGAAGTCAGAAGAAGCTTTTCTTATCACAGAAAGGTTACATCCAGAAAATTCTGTCCAGATTTGGTATGTCTACATCAAAAGCTATAGATACTCCAAGTGCTGCAAATATTCATTTGTCTACTGCGTTTGCACCTAAATCTGCTGAGGAGAAGGAATACATGTCTCGAGTTCCCTATGCAAGTGCTGTAGGAAGCTTGATGTATGCTATGGTTTGCACTAGGCCAGATCTTGCACATGCTGTTAGTGTTGTCAGCAGATTTATGGTTGATCCCGGAAAGGAGCATTGGCAAGCTGTGAAGAGAATTTTCCGGTACCTCAAAGGTACATCTGATGTTGGTCTCATTTATGGAGGTGATACAAAATGCTTAGTAACAGGCTATTCAGATAGCGATTATGCTGGAGATGTTGACACTAGGAGATCTATGACTGGTTATGTATTTACCCTTGGTGGCTCTGTTGTTAGTTGGAAAGCTACTTTGCAGCCTACAGTGACTTTGTCTACTACTGAAGCAGAGTACATGGCTTTGACAGCAGCTGCAAAGGAAGGAATATGGTTGAAGGGACTGGTCAGCAGTCTTGGTTTGCATCATGATCAGGCTATAGTATATTGTGACAGTTTGAGTGCAATATGTTTAGCAAAGGATCAGGTTCATCATGAGAGGACTAAGCACATTGATGTCAGGTATCATTTTCTGAGAAGTGAGAGCAGAATCAAGGTGAAGAAAGTGAGTACTGCTGATAATCCCGCTGATATGTTCACCAAGCCGGTTCCGCACAGCAAGTTTCAACACTGTTTGGACTTGCTAAATGTTACAAGCTGTTAGTTGCCCTTCGGGGGCAACATCTGGTATATCTGGCACTATTATGGTGCATCTGGTACATCTGTGTAACATCTGAGGCAGAGGAGTTATTTGTACATCTGGCACTATTATGGTGCATCTGGTACTTCAGGTGGAGATTTGTGAGAGGATTCAAGTCAAGGTGGAGATTTGTTAAAATATGCCTTGAACCAGCTATTCGGGGAACCTAAACCTAATTGTATCTAATACTCTGTAGAGCTTTGCGCCGCACTCTGTATTCTGTATTCTGGGTTCTTCCTCAATCAATAAAACTGTTCTCATCTGGTCGTGGACGTAGCTAACATATCGTTAGTGAACCACGTAAATCTGTGTTCTTTCTTCCATCCGTTACAACAGTCATGGCAGCTGCAGGGGCACGCGACGACGAGGTGGTTGACCGTGGCGGCTTTCTCGTCGATCTCGGAGACGGCCGCGGTCAGGTGGTAGTCTTCGGTCAGGTTTTTGCAGTTAGGACAGTAGAGGTCGATGATATGGGAGAGATGGGGATCTTCCCACGTCCCATTACTGATGCAGCAAGGATTGGCGTTGTCACTCTTAGGAATGATGCAGAAGTCGTCAGGCATAGTGTCCGCTGAATAAACCAACACATAACGCATGGAGTCCGGTGGGGGGTTGAAAATTCCGGCCATCGGGAAAACAAGTTGAGAGAAATGGTAGGAAACAGCTAGCCGAAGATACAGACTACGAAGAATTCAAAGAGGAAACAGCTAGCCGAAGACACAGACCATAATAAGGGGGATTCTTCACAGAGCATAATAATCTGACAGAGTTTCCTAGTAATTAAGTCCATCACCAGTCTAGGGACGTAAGGACGTTGTGGGTGAGCTATAGCCCAACCGAAACGTTGATATGTAATGCAGTGACCAAGAACATATATGTATGCTTCCTACCCGGCCAAGTGGTTAAGAAGTTATGAGCACAAAATTTTGATCGAGTGTTCGATTGCTGATGAAGGCCTAACTTACCTTGATTTTTTTCAATTCATCATTTTTTTACATGTTCTTCCTTCCTCTACAAATTTTCATCTTTCAGTTCACCATTTTTCTTCCATTTCCTTCGTTTCTTCTTCTGCAAAACCCTTTTTATTGTCTTCCTTTACTTAGCTCCTCTGTGTATTATTTTGCATAGGGTAATGAAGACTGATACACAAAAATTTGGACTTCGTCCAGTAACAATGAACACCTATGATACGTCCATGTCCTCGATTAGTTTGCAACAATTCAGAAGTCATGAAGTGAAATTCAAGTCGATCTGAGCATCATATGCGTGCATTATGTCTCTACATAGCTAATCGATCAACACAACTAATTGCCATATATATAATGATAAACCCAATCAGCATATGCTCAAAATTTATATGCCATTAGGAAGATATATGGGAGATCATCACGTACTTAATACACTAATACGTACCTTAGCTACTATTGTATATGAACCCTTTATGGCATGTTTAGACAAATGAGAGATCAATATATTTCATATGATAATAGTACGTTTTGTAGGGAAAGGACTTTAAATTAAACAAGAGATTAGTTCAAAAAAAACAAGAGAATATATATGAATGAATTTAAAATAAAACACTCTAATAGTCAGACGCAAAGGTTTCCTTGTTTAACGCATAGTAAAAATATATGTAACAATAACATATTAACAAATACCTCTTTTATTCAAAAAACAAATGAACGTTTTCACATTGGTATATTACAATAAAGCCATTTGTATTGATTAGAGAGTCGACCAACATCATGGTACGTACCTACGTGTTAATATGACAGATTACATAACATCTATACAAAAATTCTTATGCTAACTGCTTATACTAAAAAATAAAAATAAAGATTTTCATGTTGGTATTGCAACAAAGCCATTTGAATCGATCGGAGATTCAGAATAGACATCGACCAACATCATATGATACCTGCCTATCAATACACTTACACAGTATAAGTTGCATGAGTTCAACAAAGATTAGTATGCATGAAGCAAAGATTAGTTGCCGAGGATATATTGGTGTAACGATTATAAGAGGGTAGTAAAGAACCCCACCCTCCCACTGTGTCTGAACTTAAGCAATCTCATTCTGCCGATCTGATGACAAGGAGTTTCCTAGAATAAGCCACTGCCGATCTGGAGTGCAGATCTCTATGTTGCCGTTCTCGGTGTATAAATTGAAAGCTAGTTATTTGCAAAAATTCATAAGGCATGAAATGAAATTCAAGTCTCCGACTCTGTGAGCATATGCATTATGTCTCTAGCTAGTTAGAGTTTGGTCTAGAAGTAAAGAGGCATCTTGAATTCACTATTTAACAGCAGCTAGGTACCAACTGATCGGTCGAACCCCTTTCAATATTATTCCGGCCAGTTAATTAATTAGGGTTTCAGAACAACTAATGTTATTAGGGTGTACTACATCTAGGTAGTTCGTATCAACAAAGTCTTCAAGCCATGATCTTGAACATATATTTGGAATCATTTGGATTTGGCTGATCTAGCTAGATCGATAGGAGTACGTATGGATTTTTGAAAGATGATTTCTAAGCTAAGATTTCACACATTCTTCTGTTAATTTGTTATTAGGGTTTGATCAAGGTTCCACCCAGATCGAGACACCAACTAGATGCCTTACACAACACATCCATGAGGGTTAGAGAGGCGTAGGTCCTCCTCCATTGAAGCATATATACCAATATGCATTTCACCAAGAGCCACCAAGCAAGCTAATTACCAATAAAGATCGATTTTCATGTTGGTATTGCAACAAAGCCATTTGTATTGATCAGAGATTCAGAATAAACGTCGACCAACATCATATGATACCCATCAATATACGTTACCTGAGTTCAACAAAGATTAGTATTCATGAAGCAAAGTGCAAGTTCTTTCATTAGGAATTTAGAACATCAACTAAGCGAGAGACACATAATTAATACTGCTATGAACTATTAGAAATAGCAGTAATGGATATATTGCGATATAAGAATATATAGCTAGAAGAAAGGAAGGAATCAAGATCATGTATATATTGTTAGAATACAGAAGCGCACACACACAAAATTTGTAGCTCTCAAAGCTTGTTTTTATTAATCAACCCTCAAGGCTTTTAAATAAGCCAATTACAACGAAAAGGAGCTAGAAATCAGCTCATAAACTTGATCCCTCCGAAAATGAAACTAACTACTTTGAATGAATCAATAACACAAAGATAAGAACTGAATTCTAGCTAATAAGACTTATTGACCGAAAACAGTGCAGAAGAACCGTAATAGACTTAGACCGGAATGCAACAGCATTGAACCGGTCTTTGGCGCCAAAATTCATATTAAAAAACAGACTCCAACATATCCTCCCCTGAACTGGACTGCATCAGTTCATTCCTCAATCCCCTTGCATACTCCCAGCAGATCTCTCATCTTGACAAAGGTCTCGAGCTTCAGAGGTTTAGTCATTACATCAGCACCTTGATCTTGAGTTTTACAGAACTTCATCGCAATCACTCTATCACTAAACAATTCACGCAGAAAGTGATATCTGACATGAATATGCTTACTTCTCCCATGAAGAACAGGATTCTTGATCAGCTTGATAGTGGAGCAATTGTCACAATGTATTACTGTGCAATTGCTGTCACTCCATCCAATGCTCTTCAATATCCTTTGTATCCAAATAGCTTGACAAGCACAAACAGCTACAACAATGTATTCAGCTTCAGTTGTGAAAAGGCTGACCACATGTTGTTTCTTTGAACTCCAAGACACTGCTTCAGAGCTTAGCATAAACACATAACCAGATGTGTTTTTTCTATCATCACTGTCACCAGCATAGTCACTGTCTGTAAAGACCAGTAGCTCTCCAGAACCTTCTCTCTTTTTGTAACACACCTCATAGTCAATAGTAGCTTTCACATACCTCAGAGCTCTTTTGACAGTTTGCATGTGCAACTCAGTAGGCCTTTCTATATGTCTACTTGCTAGACTCATCACATACATCAAATCAGGTCTTGTCACTGTCAAATACATCAAGCTTCCTATTACATCAAATTCATATTCAAAAACAGATTCCAACATATATGTGGACACAAGAAAATACGTTTGATCGATCACCTCAAACATAATGTAATGACTTATGAGTGAAGCTTCTTATTGATAAAAACATAATCAATAGTGCAGTCTTAATACTTATTGATATTACCTAGCCTGCTGGTTCCCTTTTGAGAGTTCAAACTTCGAAATGAACTGTATCAGATCTGAGAAACTTTGGTTGCAGGATTACCCATTTTGTACCCTAGTAAAACAAAGCCAAAAAGGAAAGGAAAATTCATTCGGAGTATAATTAATTGCAAACTTCTTCCATAAAGATTTTGTCTAGCCTTAAGCCTTTGTTCCATTTGAATTGATGAAGCTCGAACAATAATCACAATGCTCGAACATGAATTGATCATGCATGGGTTGCTCCGTTGATGGATGAAGCATATGAGGGTTATCAAATCTTCCATGGTAGCTTATGTTTACGATGAAACATGGAAATTAAAGAGGACTAAGGAAAATGCACATAACATTCAAGAAAAAACCGTACTCGATCAAGTAATTAATAGTACTACAAGGATGAGTAGGAAAAAGGTGGCTCGAACATATATTCGATCAAACTAGAAGTTCATTTATACAAAAAGATAGAATTGAATCAGGTAGCTAGAGGATGGAGTTCGATCATACATACTTTAATTTCATAAACATGCATGCTTCTTATAAATGAATCATTTTCAATTTATAAGATAGCTACCTTTTTCGTACTTTAATATATGTCCATAAGGTTAGAACTATATACATTAGTTCATTTATAAATTGCAGAGTGAAAATACCCACTCGGTTCACAGAAAAAACAAAGAAGAAAGTGAAAATTCTTCGATTTTAGTTGCAAACTTCCAAAAAAATCACTCCATTTGATTTGAAGCTCCCACAAATGGGACAATACAAGCCAGTTTCTAAACTAGTAAGGTCTTCCTCTAGGCTTCCCCTTCATCATGGTATACTAGCTATGTTTTGTATTGGTTGAAGTTAAATATGGCATGCACTTCATTTCACTAATACGTACTCATAACTAGAATGTGAAACCTAATCAAAACACAAAGATATCATGTCAGAGGGTAAAGAACCACCCACCCCCTCTGTGTCTGAACTTAATTAATCCCTTATCCTCGATCACTAATGGTTGAGACACAATGTTCTGTTCCTCTTAATGTCCAAAACCAACCGCAATATAAATCGAGGACCAACTGCAAAAATCAAATTCAGTCTTACAAAGAAGCAGAGTTCAAAAGTTTCTTTACTTCCAACTGACAAGGTTTCATAGAATGAAATATGCAGTGTAAATCTTCCTCTTGCCGTTTTCGAAACCGCAATCAATTTCACCAACAACCAGAAAACCTTCGATTTTTTGAATGAAGATAGAAGTATTGTTAAAATGTAATTGAACGTATACCAAACATAAGTATACTGTAGTGATCATGGTAGCAATAGCATGCACACCTGATCGATCAGGTAATTGAGTATATATAGATGTTTTGTCTGGGAATAAATCCTTATGGTGTAAGTGAATTAAGCAGCTAGGGCATGTTCTTTCATCATGAGGATGATGTCCTGTAACATCAACTAAGCTAGCTAGCTAGACACATCAACCATGAGACATATATAGAAATGAATCAAATAATAGTGATGGATGACCAAATATATAGGAATAATAGAAGAAAGGTAGGAACCAAGATTGTG
The DNA here is from genome assembly GCA_951800085.1 of Comarum palustre. Classification (NCBI taxonomy): domain Eukaryota; kingdom Viridiplantae; phylum Streptophyta; class Magnoliopsida; order Rosales; family Rosaceae; genus Comarum; species Comarum palustre. The sequence continues at coordinate 4,142,721 of OX637588.1, read as the reverse complement.
AATGTGGACACAAACAAATAAGTATGATCGATCACCCCAAACCCATTGAACATCAAACTAGCTAGAAAACCCCCTTCAATTTTATGAACGAAGATAGAAGTATCCGGAAAATGTTTTCATTACATGTACATATTGTAATGTAACGTATACCTAATATATGTATACTGTAGATCCTTAGATGTTGTAAGAGTGGCTTCAGAAAAAAAAAATAAACGGGCTAGTGATCATGGTAGCACACCTGAGCAGGTATTTGACTAATACTAGTATCTAGTGCTGACCGGAGCCGCTGAAGTTCAATATGACACTTGATTTCACTAATACTCTATCACACAGATTTTGAGGATATATTGCTAATTTGCTAGACACCCTCTCACTGTTATTCCGGCCAGGATAGAACATAGCTTGTTGCCATGTGAGAGGCTAGGGTTTATGACGCACAGTCATGAGTGAGGTCTGAACTTAAGCAATCTCTTTAATTACCTCTGCCGATCTGATGACAAAGCGTTTCCGGGAATGAGCCACTGCCTGCAGATCTCTATGTTGCCGTTCTCGGTGTATAAATTGAAAGCTAGTTATTTGCAAAATTCAAAAGGCATGAAATGAAAGTCAAGTCTATCTGACTCTCTGAGCATATGCATTATGTCTCTAGCTAGTTAGAGTTTGGTCTAGAAGTAAAGAGGCATCTTGAATTCACTATCAACAGCAGCTAGCTAGGTGCCAAATGATGATCGATCGAACCCCTTTCATTATTATTCCGGCCAGTTAATTAATTAGGGTTTCAGAACAACTAATGTTATTAGGGTGTACTACATCTAGGTAGTTCGTATCAACAAAGTCTTGAAGCCATGATCTTGAACATATATTTGGAATCATTTCGATTTGGCTGATCTAGCTAGATCGATAGGTGTACGTATGGACTTTTGAAGATGATTTCTAAGCTAAGATTTCATTCATTCTTCTGTTAATTTGTTATTAGGGTTTGATCAAGGTTTCACCCAGAACCAACTGATCGAAAATCTTTTACATGCATCAAATGTACTACTATTGAGTATCAGTTTTTTTTAGTTTTTTTCTCATCCTTGGTTAATATATAGTTGTAAGTTTGTAACTGAATGTCATTGAACATCATACTAAGGGATATAGCAGGAGTTTTCAAGTCTCTAGCTAAATAAGACCAGATGGCTCCCCAAGTCTCTAATCCACAAGTGACAACCAAGGAAGTTGTTTAACTAACTAACGTGATCGACAGTACTCCAAAGTAGGGGATATATATAGGTTCTAGATAACTTAATTAGTTGCTGCAACATTATGGCTTCACGATCGGTGTCTTCATTTTATTTCTATGACGAGAGATTAGGAGGTGTGCCTCTAGCTACTTCATGCAATAACTACAGCTAATTTGGTTGTATAGAGAAAATGAGATTTCGATTTGATGTGGCATGTTCAAAGCAAAACGAAGATGCATTTTGTCATTAATTTCCACTCTTTCGATTCAAAGTACGTAATACCATGTCACTCGTCTTGATCGGTCGAAAATAAGAGATTAGAGTCGCAACTAGCCGTTGCCGATCATCGCCATCCTCTCGGCAATCTTATTAGGTTTTACACAACACCGTGACTTAATTAATCATCTTGATAACTAACATCGATCCTAGCTTAATATGTTCGAGCCACCTCTTTTCTACTCGATCCGTATAGGCCTACTAATATCGATCACTCGATCGAGTGTTCTTAATTTCTTGAATGTTATGTGCATTTTTAGTCCTCTTTTCCAAGTTTCATCGTAAACACAAGCTACCGTCAAATATTTGATAAACCAACCCACAGCATTATTTGCTATATTATTGAGATCTGGCGACAAAATATCTATAGCTAAAATGTAATCGAGATCGTTGTTATAAGAGTTGAATAATATTAAGATTAAGGCAGCCGGGTGCTTGATTCAAATATTAATGCAATAGATAGAAGAATGTATCATCTATATGAACAGGGACGGAATTTAAGAAGGAAAACAAGTATATTACACATGAATTCTAGAGGTAAATAAATATATATAGGGCACTCCATTACTCTTAAGTGTGGTAAGTGCAAAGGGCACTCCATTACTCTTAAGTGTGGTAAGTGCAAAGGAATTGCCACAAATGATGGTGTGCAATTCCAAAATGTTCGTTATCTAAAAGCTAGTCACTCCGTTGTTGATGTAGAGGATGAGAAGTTAAACCATTTGGTTGTGAGATGTAACACTCCGCAGTGTCAGTTACAGACCGGAAAGGTTAGGATACTAAGAAGGGGGCGCGACACCATATACGCTCGTCGTGTCCCGGTCCCGACGCTTGATGTAGATGTGATAGGCCCTTTCTACATCGATTGCGAAGTTGACGTTCCCGCTCCGGGTTACTGGTTTAATCTATATTGTTATGATGATAATGATAATTTCTGCACCACCGAGTTGCATTTTCAGCACCCAACAAGCCAAGACAGAAGGGTAAATATATATAATACCATTCAGCCATCTTTTATTCTTTTACGTTTTTGTTTTAATTTGTTTTCTTAGATTTAATGACTCTTTTTTTTCAGATTCGTCAGGCAGATAACCATGAGGAACTGGATATGGTGATGGGGTTCACAGGGAGGTGGACCGAGTGTGATTGGAATTCCAAACATGAAAATTTTGGTCTCAAGGTGATCGACGCTCACAATTCAGAGGGAAGGCTATCCCCTGCTCATTGGAACTCCGAAGAAGACGAGGACGAAGATGAAGGAGAGGGCGAAGAAGAGGAAGGAGGTGGAGGAGTTGAAGGAGATGAAGATGCTGTTGATAATGGAGTAGGTGGTGGTGAGGGAGGAGAAAACGACCCTGTAGAAGTCTACCAAGGTGGGTTTATGTACCATGGCCAACAAGCATGGCATATGTACCATAACCAAGGAGCTAATGAGTACATGCATCAAAGCCAGGGAGTTGGGATGTACCAAGGACCAGGAGACGTACAGCAAGACCCTGGGCCTGAGTACTATCAGGTTACCGTTGTAGTTGGAGGAGAATCAGGAGAAAGAGCTCCATATGAAGATGAACTGATGCCAAATATGCAATTCTCAGAACGAGTTGAACCAGGATTAGAACAATGTAGGGTGCCATACAGTATCAACAACATAAGCTTCCTTAACTGAGTGATATAATATATGTCTTGTAGTTGGAAAGCTAATAGGTAAGTAAGAACTAGCTAATTGAGCTCTAAATATTATTTTTTGGTCGAATAAGTAAGCTCAAATATATTTTTTGGTCGAATAATTAAGCTCTTATCTATTTAGAGTTTAAGCTTCTTTGTCATCCTAGATGCACCTACTAATCCGCCACTGATGGCCTGCTCAGCACGCCTCTTAGCCATCTTTTCCAAACATGCTCTCTGCTGGCGGTCAGACAAACACTTTTTACCAGCCATTCTCCTTTTGTAATTCTTGAGTGACAGATATTTATAATCATCGAATGGTAAATCATCAATCATGTGCTTGGACCTAGTAATGAAAGAAGTGTATTAATACCAACAGAAAAAAGATACAAATGAAAAATACATGCATGACTATAATAAACAGTCTAGACAACTACTTATTAATCACCACCAAAAAAGAAAACAACTTTAGCGCTCATGAAGGAAGGAGCTAGATATGAAGATCATTGACTGTTGTTTCTGTCTGCTAATCTTTTTAAAAAATGGATGAAGCACTTACTGAGATAAGTTATTCCCATGTGTAGTTGCTCTGACTACACGAGAACTCGCACCCACAGATTTAGAACCCTGTTGTTGATTGATCTGCTATCAGCACAAGTTAAAAAGAGAAACAAATCAAGATGAGAACCAAGCACTGAACACCATGATCAATCATTCTAATTTTAATATTTCTTTCAACAGACCTGTGCAAGCAGCTCCATGTGTTCTTGAGGGGTGATGGCCATAATAGCATCAAGCCCACATTTCTCAACAGCCATTTTCAGGAGAAGCTTACCCTGAAAGAATATAGTTTTGAACAATTGAAATATAAGGTCATGAAAAATTGATGGTATCATCATCCTTAGTCTACTAAAAATCTAATATAGGACAATCAAGCACCTTCTCCTTGAAAAATAAACTTTTATCCGGCAGTTTCTGCCTGTCTGCCAAGGTTTTGATTGTATCCCTCATCAAACAAGAAGAGTATTTTCCTGTATAGAACAGTTATTAAACTTCCTATATCAAATGTACACATAAACACATGGAAAGTTTAAGTAATTATAATACTTGAGAGATGGGAAACACTAACCTAGTTTCTCGAACATAGCTGAGACAATTTCAAAAATTTGGTACAGGAGAGTAGAATAAGAAAGTAACTTCTGAAAAGTAGCACACAGTTTTTCAATTAGAGTTGGCTCAGACCGGCTCTCATTGTCCATATTTGCATTCAGCAGAGTATTGTCAACTCCCTCTTTAATCAAGCTGTCATCAATATAAGCAATGAGACACTTAAAGGCATTTCCTGCATGAATGACGTCGTTCACTTCTTCAGACTGTTGGAGCAAAACTGTTGAATGCAAATACAGTAGGTCACTTGATGAGAGAAGATCAAATGAAATGTACTCAAAGCTGTATGCAATAGAAGCTAGTTATTAAGAGCAGAGTTTAAAGCGGACAAGAGAGTGTATACCAATGAGTGCATCAAACACAATAGGGAGTTTAGCGCTGCAGATTTGCTTGTTTAGGGAATAGATTTTCGGCACTCCGATAATGAGCAACTTAGCTACAGTTTCTAGGATGTACTTGGTCTTGTGTTGGGAGACAGAAAGACATACTGAGCATATTAGCTCGAGCAACAATTCGAGAGAAACATCGGGTAACGATGGGTTGAGGAAAAGTCTGTGCAGAGCATCTGTGATAATTCCTGTAAGCTCTGAGTGGTGCAGTTCTAAGAGCTGTATCAAGTAGACGAGCACAGCAGTCTTGTCCTCAGCTGACATAATGGCAAGGCATACTATCACAAGATCCAAAGTATCCTTGGCCTTGAGGCTAATAAATGTTCCATCACTGGTCGGCCATAGAGGAGACTTGTTCATGAACAAGTCCATAATGGTTTTAGTTGCAGGTCCCAATAGCAGCGGAGTTGCTAAAAAACTTTGGAGTGTATCATAAACAATCAACCGTGCCTGTTCTCTAACCTGTTCACTACATTATTAAGACTACAACCGTACCATAACCCTAAACAGTTTCTCAACTTAGGGAAATAGTGAATTTTTACCTTGAAATTGTTCATGTTGCCGTTAGCGTAGCTGAGCAAGAACCCGAAGGTTTGGGAAACTTGTGACCAGCTGCTGTAATTGGAGACGCTGATGAGCAGTTGAGCAATGCATTTAATTCCGGCGCAGGCGGCATCATCATGGTACGTCAAATCAGCAACCCGAAGAGCTGGGCCTAAGGAATTGCAGACCGTAAGGAGATTATTGACGAGATATGCGGCGGGGACATCGGGGATGACCAAGGAGAGGATTGTGAAGCGGGCCTGGAGCTCTTCACGGGAAGGTCTGGGCCTCGCGGCGGCGATCAGGTCCAGGGAGGAGCACGAGGCGCGCAAGTAGGACACGGGTGTTGGAGGAGCCTTGTGGTCTCGCAATACTTGGCAGATTACGGTTATGAGCTTGCGGATTTCGAGGTCGATGTCGCTCCTGGCGTCGGAGAACCGCATCAGGATTGAGAAGCCGACGTTCGCGCCGTCGTCGGAGGTGGGGTTTAGGGTTTCCATGGGTTCGATTTTGCAGAGAAACCCTAAGATTGGTTCGCGCGCGGTTCAGGTAGTGGGAGAGAGTTGTTGCGGGTGTTTGGCGGGTCAAGTGTGCGTTCTGAATTCTGATCACGCCTCGTTTTAAGACAATTTTTTATCCAGAAAATTATTTTTCAAAGTACAATCTTTTTATTTAAAAAAACAAGTAATTTACATAATCGAAAAAGAGGGAATGTGTTATTATTATTTTTTTAAAAAAAACTTTCTTATTAATAACTCACACACCTTGTGTGTGGTTTGTATTTATGACCTCAAAGTTATAAGTTACATACCGTAACCAACTAAGTCACGACTCACCGACAAGAAAAAATATGTTATTATATGACACTACATTGCACGGTCACTTTTAACCTCGAACTATCAAAGTATTGGACAAGTCCGACAAGGGCGTAGCAAGAGAAAGGCGAGAGGAAGCAATTGCCTTTTCTCATATTATTTAATCAAATCTTAAATGCTTATTATATAATTATACAATAATAATCTTTATAATTAAAGTTAACAAATCATAATAATATTGTTTTATCTTTGATTAGTTTAATTAAATGCATGAAATCTCTTTTCATTTCATTTTGTATCATATTCTTTTTTATATTTCTAACAATTATGTCATACAATTATAAAGTATAAATGAAGTACAGCTAAGAATGCAATAATCCATAAGCCAATATGAAAGGTATGGAAACTTTAAACCGGAAAGATATATAAATTAAGTGGTTTCGTGAAAATCATATTCAGATAAACCTCATATGTCGACAAAACTTTGAATAAAGGTAAAAGTATCACCAACTAAAATTGCTATGAATTATTTGTAATCCAAACCAACTTACAATACATTTTAGCTATTTTGGTTTTGCCCCTACTAATTGCAAATTTATGGCTATGCCACTGACGCCCGTTACGGCAAAATATGTGTCTGACATACGACGTCATGTCATCATTAATAAATTTTTTAATTCAACAAAAATAAATATAAACCAAAACCTAAATATGCTGTAGTTGTTTTCACATCGAAACATAAAAGTAATCGATTTATTTGAAAGCAACCATCTGCTCATTTTGTTTATCTTTAATATTATGTTTTAATGTTGTTAATAATTATGTACTTTTATCATTTGCATTTGACTATCTTTCTAATGTTATTTCTTATGGTTAAACAATTGATTGAATTTAGAACATTATTTTTGCAATATAATGTATTTATTTCATATTTATGTATATTTTTTATTTATTAGAAATACATAAATATATAATTTTATTTGTCGAGTCTAAGTCGTGTCGGATATTCAATTTTTCAGTTTTACCGTGTTGGCGTGTCGCACCGTGCCACGTCGCCATGTCTCCGAGCTTTGTGATAAGGTCTTTGACACTTTCATCGTCCTTGAAGGTCTTTGTGTCATACCTATGTCCATTGTCTTTGATATACAATGCTGTCACGTAGTACTAGAGCCTCTACAAATGAAAGTGAGGACTTACCAATCTTTGTTGAACTAGCAACAATCGGGTTCCCAATAAAATCTCGAATTACACAGCTTCCTAACATATAACATATAAGAGAGTCATCAACCATTGAGCCACCAAAGTTTAATTTGTCCATATTATTTGCTAAGATTTCCACTTGATGAAAGCTGCGTGCAAATGTATGTTGGACAAAACATAAGAGATCTAATAACAAAACATTACATGAATGGACATACAACTATGTTTGTACTCGACGTTGTTGCTCCTAAAAACACAAACTTTCAAATGATCACATTGGAGGAATACAAAGTGTGTCTCTTTGATGATAATGTGAACTTGAACGGTCCAAATAACTTTTCTTGTAATTTTCTTCTATATAAAAATATATAAAAAACAATATGTCGTCACTATGCTTTAGCGTTAGCAGCAGGTTCTCCACCCCTCTTCCCAAAACGGAAGCAAAAACAAAAGAAACTCTCTTCGTCTCAACTCAAAGACTCAAACTTTCCCGATAGATCGCAACCCAATTCCCGATACCAATGTCAACAGACCGAGAGAGGCACGCTTCGCTGCCCTCAGCCTCACCCCAAGACGATGCACTGTAAGTTCCTTCAACCTTCACCAATCTCCCCAATCCAAAACTCCCAATGTCACTCACCAATTCCGATTTAGGTTTCTGGACATAATGCACGAGGCTCCCTTATTCGGCCACCGCAAGTCACGCAGCCTCGTCGGAAGTGTCCTCTACTTGATTCTTCTCGCCGGCTACGCTTCCGTCACCGTCGCGTCGCCGTGGATATTCAAGGCTATTCAGAGTTACGTACCCCAGTTGCTTTGCAGCTGCAACGTTCTTCTTCTGATCCTCACAGGTCTGTTCAAGCTTTCTGCTGCTTCTTTTCGATCTGGGTTTGTGAAAGTTCGTAGCTTTTTGCTCATTTCGCCTTCAAGTTTCGATTTTTGATCGGCTGTTGCAGGCATTTTTCAGCAGTATTTGGTGTACCAGGTGCAGAAGATACGGTTACAGGTAACTGTTTAGTTCTTTTACTAGTGTAGGGCCAACATTATGCCGAAACATGTTGAAGAATAGTACTTGCAAGTTTTCGTTACTGATTGTGTTTGCAAATTCATGTGTGGGTGGGGTTAGGCAGAAATTCTGAAATTGCATAGTCAGGGGAGGGAGTGAGTTTGATGAATGAAATCAAGATTTGTTTATACTCTTGTTGACTAGTTGTTTACCGTTCTGTGATGCTAATTGTGTTTGGTTTGTAAGCTATGAGTTAGATAAATGATCTGTTAACAATGATATGCACATTCTTCTGTAGGGTTATTATAGCTTCAGCCTGAAGTTGAAGCATATTGTTCGCCTACCTTTTGCAGCTACTGCATATGGTATGTGCTCGGCCTTTCTTTTTTTAATTTGTTCTCTTCTTTATCTCAATCGTGTAGAGCTGATTCCAATTTTGTATATCATCACGAACATAAGAAAAACATATTGGTGGATCATGCACAGTTTTTAGTAATCTGTGGTCATTGTTACCTGGCAATTTTTTCTTTGTCTTTGATATGAATGATTCTGTTGCTGAATATCTTGCTTGAATGTCAGGAACTGCGGCAATGTTACTCGTCATGGTCTGGAGACCCCACATCAGTTTCCTTTCTCTCCCTGCAATATTGAGGTATGCAAGTCATATCCTTCTATTATAAAGCCAGGCGTATTACTTTTTTACGACAGTCTTTTGGGCATATCCCTTTTCAGAAACGTATATAATGTGGCCAGAATTTGAAGTTGTTTTCAGGTCTGGCACATATCTATTGATATTTGCAGTTCCTTGTTTAGATGATGTAGAATCTGTACAAGTCTATTATGAAATGTGGACTGAATATTGCTTAACAATAATATTTTCAGGATTATTATGGTAATTGAAGCAATATGTGCCGGATCTTTTATGAGTCTATATATTGGTGAGTTTATTTTTTGCATTTTGATTATGAATCTTGGAGTATTGTCAGTTTGCTTACGGTCTTAATCTGATGAAGGTTAAATCTCATTTTATTGCTTTTTTGTTTACAGGTTATGTTCATCAGTACAACTCATTAAATTCCCAGCCTGATGTCTTAAAATCATTATATTCTCCTCTTCAACCCTCAAGTTCTTTAGAAGGTTTGAGGTGATCATACTTATTTTATTGTGTCCACATACACAATCTTGCTTCCTACCTTCTATTCATATGGCCCTCCATCACTATTATTTCCAATAGTTCATAGCAGTGTATATGTTTCTATTGATGCACCCTTTGAAAGAACTTGAAAATTTGCTTCATGCATACTAAATCCTACTGAACTCATGCAATGTGTGGGCTGAATCATATTGATAGGTATCATGATGTTGGTCGACTCTCTGATCAACAGATGGCTTTGTTGCAATACCAACGTGAAAATCTTCATTTTTTGAGTGAAGAGGTACTTCTTAAAATGTTTCTACTGCATGGTAATATTCTAGCTTGCCATACTGTAACATATACCTAACATATGCTCACTGCAGATCCTTCGACTGCAGGAGTGCTTAAGCAAATATGAACGGACGAGTGATGGCAGCACACCTCAGGTAATTGATTACTGCTATAGTGTCTAGTGCTGACCAGAGTTACACATTTCTTGATGATATACTTGATGATTCTCTAATTTGAGTAGAAGAGAATGATAGATGTTGAAATTTATCTTATTAATCAAACTGTTATGTCTACAAACAGCCACATTGATGCTTACTTGATCATGTTGCAGGTTGATCTTGCTCATCTATTGGCAGCGCGTGATCAGGAATTACGCACGCTTTCTGCTGAGGTAACATTTTCTTCAAAATACTAACCAGAGTTGGTCTGTTTAGTATGTTAAAAATTTTAAGATAGTTTTATTCTATTCACTCAGTCATCTAGTCTGTATCTTCTGATTGAATTGTTTCAATTCGCCGTTTCCTTTTTCTTTTACTGCTACCTATTATCTTAGACACCATTGCACATTGCATATTCAAGATTAAAAAGTAATTTGAGAGATACTTTCACATTGCAGATGAATCAACTCCAATCAGAGCTACGGCTTGCTCGTTCTTTGATAGCTGAGAGGGATACTGAAATCCAGCAAGTTCGAACAACCAACAATCAGGTCCATACAACAGTAGATATTATTTTGAATAAATTTGTCTGAGAATGTTTTGTTATTCATATTCCTGTAACGTCCAAGTTGTTTCCCATTTTCTTATCCATGACTGTTCTATACTTATCCTTGAACAGTATGTGGAGGAGAATGAAAGATTGAGAGCAATTCTAGGAGAATGGAGTACCCGAGCAGCAAAGGTATTGTTATGTCACTTCCATTGTATGTGAAATATCAGATTTGTCATGTTACAATGTTCGGTAACACAATTTATTTGTTTTTTGATTTTGGATACTAAAGCTTGAACGAGCGTTAGAAGCCGAGCGGATGTCCAATATTGAACTACAAAAGAAGATCCCGACTCACAGAAGCCTCTCACAATCACAATTGTCAGCTGAACAAACCAAGTAGAATTCTTTTGTATTCTCTTACCATTTTTATAGAAGACAAAACGTAGGACGAACAATGGATAATAGGGATTACACTTGTAAATAACAGTCCTGAAGAGGTAGTGCTTCAACTCATTTCCAAAGAAGAAACCCTTTTGGGTGATTGTCTACTGTTTGATTTATTAAACAAAGTTAAGAAGATATTTGTTGAAGTAAATTTTGCTCTAGGTAGACCAGTTCTCGTATAAGAAAGACGGAACCCTTGGCATTTTTACATAAGTGAACCCATCCTTAGAAATGCTAGTGTTGTTCGTGTGCAAGTTTATCACACGACTTAATTTTGTGAATTTGAGTTATACGCAATTTTATCTTCCAGATTCAAATTCTAGAATTCAAACAATGAGAGGTGATTTATTGAGGACCTTGTTGAACACTAGTTGAAGATTTTTTTAATGGTTTATTACACTTACTTTTCAATCACATTTTTTCATCTCAACCGTTCAGTTTATAGGTCAATATCGCTTCTCTAAATTTTCAGTCAAATTAGTGATCGTTAAGACATCGAAATAAATCAAATCAATGGATGATCCAAATATGTCAAACATATGAGCCGTTCAAGTTTATAATCAATTAATCACATTTATGAATGCCTTAACGATTTTCAATTTATATGAAAATTTGTAGGGATTATTTACTCATATATATGAAAATTTATATGAATATACAATCAAAAATAGAATGAAACGAAAAAGTTATCAACAAGGTGGTACTCAATAGAATCTCTCGGAATGATACTCTTCATACTGTGACGATTACAACTGAGACGCAGAAAAAGAAGTGTGTCATCAGGCCGTCGCTTTCTTCCGAACTTCCCCCAGAAAGTCCCCTTACCCCAGATTCCCATCAAACTTTTTACACAACATTTCGAATTTCATTTTCGAGGTGGACATGAACTTTGAATTGAAAAGAAAATGAGCTAATTCAATAATTTGAAGAAAAGCTTCTTGCTATATGGATAGTTTTGTTTCGTTAATCTATTTTGCCATGTCTTGCTTATGTTTTGTTGGTCTATGGATTTGGGATCATTCAATTGATGAATGTAAAATTTAGGATTTCTCCTAAATAGTGATGCAAAATTGAAAAACATAAACCTATTATAGATTTTAAGACGAGAGTTGGAGTTACATTTACAATACACACTCATGATTTTCTCTTTTAATAAGTTAAGTTTTATCTTTAATAACGTGTTTTGTCATTTATACAAGTTTTAACCAAAAAAATCACTACAAAAGTATGTTTCGGTGGAAAATGTATGCTCTCTCTTTCGGTTTCCACCATACTTTATAATACAACACCATTGAATGTTCTTAAAGCAACCTTACTAGTGTGATCTATTTACCAATATATGATTGTTACTAGCGGGCAAATCTTGAAGACGTGGAATTGCTCAATCTTTAGAGGTTCTTTTATTAACCCAATCCTCACCGAGCATCCTCAAAAGTTTGTGCTATGTAAACCAAAATAACATGAAAGGCACCTTCAATGCACACATCCTTGATAAATTAACAAACACATACAAGGCTGCAGGTGACGCATTTAAAAGCAAACTTCGATGGATCGGTATTTGGAGATTATGCAGTAAGAGAATTTATAATTTGAGACCTCCTTGAAAACCTGGTTGCTGCTAGTACAAGAAGATCAAAACAACCTTTAGTCCCAAATGGCTGAAGACAGCTTTCTTTTTGTTACATGGATAGCGGGCGTAGAAAACTAGAGGTAAGGAGACTGCAAGTTAGTTAATGATGGGGTTCATGAAACCACATGTGTGGAGTTGCGAGATGCCCTCATCTCTTAGGTCCCTATGAAATATCTTTCTCCCAAATAGGCAAATACAACATGCAATGTACCTGCCAAGCTATTTGGTATGGTATTGCAAATGTTCAAAGAATCACAGAGCCAAGGTATCTCTCCCTTTCTCATGGATCGATTATTTTAATACCTTGACATCCAACTTTCATTTTCTGTGCTTCTTGCTTTACCAATGAACGTAAAGTTGCACAAAGATTGCATACTCAAGTACTCAACTGTTTCTAAAAGCACATGCAAGTAGTTGAATCCCACAGTTTTATCTTAGAAACCAACTACGGAACATAGCGGATTTTACGCCATCTAGGATCACTTTGATATTTGAGTTGGAAAGTAAAAAAATGGGTAAAATTTAGTTTAATACCCTAAATTTTATGATTATAATCAGGTCATTCCATATTTTTAAAAATCCATCATTTTAGTACCTTTAACTTTTAAATATTTATAACTTAGTTCAAATTTTCATGTTGGCCTCCAAGTATGATATCAGGTGATGATGTCGAGCTGACAATGAGGCCATCCATACTGGTATTGATTCTCAAAATGTATGAAACAATCAAAAATAACCCTTATGACCATTTTTCCTAATGACACGTAAGAGTTATTTTGGACATTTTCATATATATTGAGAGCTAACACTAATATGTAGAGTCTCCTTGTCGACTCCACATTAACATCTGACGTCATATTTGAAGTTCAAGATGAAAATTTAGACCAATGTGTAGACATTTAAAAGTAAAAAGGTACTAAAAAGATGAATTTTCAAAAAGATAGACTGAAATGATTTTAAACTCAAAGTTCAAGGTAGTAAACTGAATTTTATCCTAAAAAATATAATTAGTACATTTTCATCAATATAAATACCATAACAAAGTTACATAGAGATAAAAATCCAAACAATGTTACATCAGAATTGATCTTAATTTTTCCTATTGGTTCAGTCTCCATATACATGTATCAACATAAAACTTGAACAAAGAAGCAGAGTTATAAAACAATGTAGTCAGACATATACGACTATGGATTACATTACATATTCCAAACTATATTCAATCTAAACCACTCATATGAGCATCTATTCGAGAGCATCTTTCTCTAAGCTAGAGAGAAAACAGATCTAAGAGTTCATTCCCCTCCTCTTCTATTTTGCCCAGATCTAGATATTTTTGGGTCTCGATCGAAGGCTGAGAGTTGGGGTGGAGATCTTTAGGCCATCTCATTCTTCTAGCTTTATCAGTTATCTTCTCTCTCCCTTCTGTGGTGTCTTTCTCACCTTCTGTGGTGTCATTTTACCCATTTTATGATATTTCTCTGGCTAATGTCTAGATCGGGAGGGCCTTGTTCCTCGAATTTTCTTTGTCACCCAGTTTCATACGCTTCCAGATCTATGATTACTCAATCTTTCAACATATCGACTCTCTCTACTCATCACCTCCAAAGAAGATTCGTTTGGCTGCAAGTATAAAGTGCAAGTCACTTATCCACGAGATTATGGATGCTCACACATAGGTTTAACACCCCATCTTCCATCGATATCGTCCTTGTTATTGTTCTGATTTCTGGTTCTTGGTTACGATTTGGCAGCCATATATGTTTCTTTCTTGATAAATGTGGTGAAAAGATTGGTGTTGCTTTGTGGGATCTCCTCCTCTGGAAACATGAGTGTTATATGGTCTCTGATTTAAGATTTCTGTGGCAACGGAGCATCATCGTACTTAATCATGTTGTTCTCTCTCCAACGGTCGTTCTCTCTCCGGCGGTTGATCGGTGGCCTCTTTGAGGTGACGGCGAGGGTGGACTACTAGGGTTTGTGAATGGTGTTGGGCTTATTTTCAGGCCCAAGTTTGTAGTTTTAAGTTTTTTTTAGGTTTAATTTCCTATATACTAGCTTTGTCTGAGCATGGATGAAAATTAAATTTCCTGTTTTATTATTTGTTCGATTGATTTGTCAATTGGATTTTATGGTGTAGTTCTTTAGAATTTTGGCTTTGTTTGGGGCGGCTTAATTGATTCCCCACTTCAAAAAAAACTATATTCAATCTGCTCCTACTAGAACAATCTAGGTACAATATACGGCTATAGATTGCTATACGTATTCAGAAGTCATATAATATACTACACGTGAAGCTAGGTTAGAGACTTTTCGCCATTGTTAATTAAAAAATCAGAAAGATCGTAGATATTTTAGTCTAGTAGAAACGAACTGTGCATGTTTGTTGAGTGAATGTGACAGTGACACTCCTTATAATATGAGGTCACTGATTCAATCATCCACAAATAAAAAACACCTTATTTAGAGGGATAATACTCATATTACTCTCGACCCAATTCTACCCGAACACCATTTTTCTATCTAAAAAAACCATGTTCTGAAACCCGCAAATAAACAGTGAATTAATGTGCTCCAACCTTCGAATATGATATCACACCAGAAAAAGGAAGGAACACAAATATGATAAGCTTGGCTGGGACCCCATTATCCTTTCTTTCCCCTTATTAGGTAGGGCAGAAGGAACCCTAAACTTCTGAGGTTGCCCAAGATTAAGGGGCAAAGATTCATCGTTATCAAGACCTCACAGTGCAAATGAAACATCCCCATCACACATTCACATTGATGTAGAGTCGGTCAACCAAATCCTTGTACAACCTCGGAAACAAACCACAGCAATTCCCTGAGGCCATCCCACACTCAATCTCAGCCGCCCACAAATGTTGGATAAAATAAACAAACAGATAACTTAGTTTACTGTCCCCCACAGCCATACTTGAATATTATAAGCTCTCTACTTCAATCAGGATAAGGCTTAGCCTCCCCAATTTTATTCTGTTTTAACCTTTTTTGAGTTTCTTTCTTTATCTCTTTGCTTATTATACTCTCAAAGTCCCTGAATTCGATTCAGATTAAACTCTGAGTCTCCTACCCTAATCCACTCATTTTTCCTCCCTCTGTTAATTTTCAATCCAAAGTTTCCATCTTTCGATCAAAGCTCTAAACTTTTGAGACCATCTCTGTTGTTTTTCAATCCAAAGTTTCAGTATTTACTAATTAAAGCTCTCAATTTTGAAGCAGAACCCACATCATGTCTATTGCTTTGGACAGAAATGGGAATAGTGTAAATGGTATGATCCAAAGGTCAGGGAGGTTCATCCATGGGATGCCTTGTATTTCGATCTACGACACAAAAGGGTCTGATCAGGATCGTCGTTTGGAGTTGGAGGAGGACTCTAGCAGCTCAAGGTCGTCGTCTGTTGGTAATAACAGTGATGAGTCTAATGGGTCGTCGGAGGGTGAGGAGGATGAGGTTCAGAGCTCGTTTAAAGGGCCTTTGGACACCATGGACCAGCTTGAGGAGGTTTTACCTGTCAAGTAAGTTAGTTGGTACCTTATTCTTAGTTGGGTTTTGAGTTAATTTGGATTTTGATTGCTGGGTGTTGTTAGTTTGCTTGATTAGTGAATTGGATTATGGAGTTTGAGTTAAAAGTTTGATGCTTTATTGGTTGCTTGGTATTTTGTAAGGTTTACTTAGATTAAGAGCTGGTTTTGGGAGTTTGTGGATTTTCTCTGTTAGTGATTTCATAATATACTGAAAGTGAACAAGAAACTGAAGAAAGAAAGGAAGTAGCTACTGGTTCGTATTGGTTGGTGCTGGGGTAATTGTTTGATGCTTGGTTGCTTTGTATTGAATATTGATTAAGGACTTGACTTTGAGAATTATTAGCTGGTGTGTTTCTTTGTTAACTGATCCAATATGCACACAAATCCTAAATTGTTTCCTTTGTATTGGATATAAGAAGAAAAAGCTCAGAACTTTATGCAGGACTTTGGATTTGCTTGTAATATGCTTTGATTAGTCTTTGTGAAACTAGAGGAATATGTTGAGGAATTTTCTATGTTTGAGCTTCTGGATGCGGTTGTTATTGTTGTGTTGTGAAAATTCCATGAGGAAGAAGATCAAAGCACGTTGTTGTTTATGTTTAAGTTACATTGCGGGGTTTTGTTTTTGTTTTGACTTTTGTCTCTTCTTTAGGCTTTGTTTTTGTTCTCTTATGAATCATCCAGTGATGGTAACATGTTCAAGTTTAACTAATCTAGTTTCCAGTCTCAACAGTAACCATGCATAGCTTGTAGAATACTGTGAGGGTATAAAAAATGAAGGCGATGCTGTCATCATATGTTGGTTTGTTCTCATACTCTTGTAAGCTTCTATGTTGAATTGTCAAGGTCGGGTTTTGGATGTCTTGAAGTCTATCCACACAGTACCTGGATATTAATCGACCAGTGTGTTGCATGCTTTGCTTGTGAAAGAAATGAAAGATAGAGTTAGTGACCCTGTAGGTACTTAAATCTTGTTAAATTCAAGTTTTGAAATTGATTTTGGGAGATGCAAGACTTAAATGAATGGGATGAGGTCAAGCAAGGGAAATGCAAGAAATGTTTTGTTCTCAAGTTTAAAGTTAAAAGCATTTCTGTAGTTCATACAAAATATACAGCTGCTATATATTATAGACGTTCTCTTCTTGTAGGAGAATTCTACATGCTTTAGATAAGTTTAAGATCCTTACATACCAGCTTCAAGCTGGAGAAACTTGTAGACAAGAGTAGTTTTCTTATGCTGTCACTTTCCATGCATTTGATCAGTGTTACATTCTATCTCATTTCAGGAGAGGGATATCCAAGTTCTATAATGGCAAATCAAAGTCCTTCACGAGCCTAGCAGATGCGTCATCTGTTTCTACTGTTAAGGAGCTTGCGAAGCCGGTAAATCCTTATAACAAGAAGCGTAAGAATCTGTTGGCCAATGGGTATTTTCAGGACCTGAAGAATAATGGCGGTGGGATAAGGAGATCAGCTACCTCTAGTCGAGGGATATATCTTGCTGGAGAGCCTCTTAGTGGCTCCAACAGTGGAGATGACTCCAAATCAACCTCTCCGCCGCCCTTTTCTTGTCGTCCTCCTCTACATCCACATCGTAAGAGATCACCGGGCGATGTATCATCAGATTCGTCACCGCCTTCTCCTCAACACAATGCTCCTTGGCGATCATTCTCACTCTCTGATCTACAATGTGCCACCGCACCACCACCTAATGTTACTGGTTTTGAAATTTGTAGCGGGGACATGGGCAATCATCCACATTGACATTTTAGCTTCATGTTTCATTTTCCTGATTCTGGAAGAATGCTTGTGAAGTTGAAGTTTCATTTGCATCTGAAGATCATGTCCAGTCATCCTGAAAATCTAATCGAGTCTTTCCAGAGGCTTTAGTTGATATGTATGAGCTTAAAGACTAATGATGCCATTGTATTATACAGAAGAATCAAATTTTATGTTTCTTTTTCCACATTTTGAAATTATACATCCTGTATCAAACATCCATACTTCCATTTCAACATCTCTAAGTCCACTGCACACCCTCAATCGATTCATGCATGGCAATGCGCTCTGTTGAGTAGTCTTTCATAAACTATCATCGACCCCTGATATAGGGATGCGTTAGATTATGAACCTTGGTTGCGACTTGCAACTATTTTGTGGAAGTGCGCCATTTTGACACTGCTGTGTTACAACCTGGTTTTCTGGCTGTGCGTTACTTTCTCACTTCATTGTTGCAACCTTGTTTTCTGAGAGTCAGCTATTCCCGTCTTCTTCCCCGTAAACGGGAAACACTCTAGTTCATGAGATGGTGGTTTTATAAAACAAATCTGCTGCGGAGGAAGCAGTCAATGAACTTGAACTAACTTTGCAATGTTAAGACTTAAGAGGTTGCATGCAGAAAATGATAAACTCAAGTTTTGACCAGACTCGAAAAGCAATTAAACAGTTCAAAGTGTCAAGACACTCGCACTCAAAATCGGTTTTGTGAGATTTCCTCAATGCCAAATATACAATGCTCAGAGAGGAGTTGAAGGATTAGTGACACCAGGCTAAAAGTTGCCATGCAAAGATGCCCTCTACACATTTTTGGTGTTTTCGCCATTAATGACTTCTTGCTTAAGGTGATATTTCAAACCAACAAAACCATCCACTTAGCAAAACAGATCGGTAAGAAGACCATAATGACGTTAGCTTAGCATCAGTTTGGAGTTTTAGACTGACCCCATTCTCCTTAAATGAACCAGAGGTTTCATAGGTAACCAGTCCTATTGTTGCTAGCGTGACCAGGCTTCACAGTTCACAGAGGACACACAAAAACTAGAGGTCTCATTCTCAATTCATGCGTGTTTTCTTCTTTGCTTCTGTTTTACTAACCTGTTTTACTAACACTTACATCAAGAATCGTAGTAACGTAGTCATTCGATACGGGTAATAAAATGAGTCCGATTGTTATAGCTTATGGACAACCTTAGTACTCTTTGAGGAATCACATCGATGCCACACACATGTACATTGGATGAGTCACTTGATAAAACTCGAAACTTATATTTTCGATGATCAAATAAGTCGGATTAAGGTCACGTCTCCTAAGCCTCAGTATACATCCATAAATTTCAAAAGTGGGCCAGTATAGTTGAACCAGACATATCTCAAGTCCCAGACAAGTTCAGCTCCACTCGGTTCTGCGTTTTTATCAAAACCCTATTACACTCAAGAGCAACTATTCCTAAAGCTTTGTCCTTTACAGTCCTGATTGTTTGAAAATGGATTGGAATTCTAATGGTGAAGAACCCAGTTCGTGGGGGGAGCTTTACAGTATCAATTTGATACCATCAGAGTTGTTTCTGAAGTTCCGGAAAGACCTACAGGGTTTAAGGGTCGGTCTCAATCTGGAGGTACGTAAATTATAAACCTTTAGCGTTTTTGAATTTGTTCTGTTATGTGCCCAGTTCACCTGGTTTGGAATTTTTTGACAAACAATGCTCAGTTCTGTGTTTGCTATGTTAATTATCAAGGTTTGCTTCAGTGATGGTTGTTTTTCCTGAATCAGTTAGGCAATTGGATATGTTTTGTTAATATAAGCTAAATGTGAATTCATGTGGTTGTTGCGCATTTTTGGTGTAGGATAGTAAACCTTTGTGCAATATGAAGATCACTTGCTAAGGAATTCTCGGATTGATTTAGAGAGAGGGTGGTTCGTTTGAAGTTTCTATGATATGACTTAATCACAAGTTTGATTTCTGGTTCTATTCTTTTAGATAACTTGACTGTAGTTTTGGTACTGTTTTGGCTCGGTCACATTGTATCATTATATGTTTAGCTTTGTAGATTGGAAATTCTGTAATTTGTGGCTTGTTCTTATTCCTCGGCCATTGCAATGACTACTATTGTTAGAATTTCTATATCTTTAGCATTTTTGAATAATTTCTATATCTTTAGCATTTTTGAATTGTTCTGTTATGTGCCCAGTTCACCTGTTTTGGATTTTTTTGAGAAACAATGCACAATTCTGAGTTTGCTATGTTAAATATCAAGGTTTGCTTCAGTGATGGTTTGGTCTTTCCAGAAGCAGTTAGGCAATGGTGTTTGGATTAAGTATTGTTTGCAATTGGATAGATTTTTTCAGTATAAGGCTATATGCTCAATGTGAATTCATGTGTCTGTTGACTCTGTTCCGCAATTTTGGTGTAGGATAGTAAACCTTTGTGTAGTATGAACATCACTTGCTATGGAATTCTCGGGTTGAATTAACATTAGGGTGGTCCGTTTGAGTGTCTATGACAGAAGAAAAGTTTGATTCCTAGTTCTTTTCTTTTAGATAACTTATTGCAGTTTTGTGAATGTTTTAGCTCGGTCACATCATATGTGTAGCTTTGTAAATTGGAAATTCTGTATTTTGTGGCTAGTTCTTATTCCACGGCCTTTGCAAATTGCAATGACTACTGATTCTAAGTTGCTAGATATTAGCTTCTGTAATGTATGGTTGTCTTAGCATCTGCAACTATTGATGTTGTGATTGTTGTCCCTTTGGTTCAGTTGTATAATGCTCCAATCAATGATTATCAAGCAAAGATTGTCTTGAAGCACTTAGCTCCTGACCGGAGGTTGAAGTTCATATATGAACCTATCCGTCAGGATGTCCATGTTCTTTCCAAGAAGATTCCTTTAACTAACTTTTTAAATCTTCAGGTTTGATGCTTTCACTCTAATACACTACTTTCCTGCATCATCAAAGCATATTCTGCCCTTTACACCATCTCACGTGTATTACTTAACTGACCATGTTTAACAGGAGTTGATAATCGTAATCTTACTGTAATCATTATCTCACCATGTTTAATTGCCTACTTTCCTGTACCAACCCCATATTTGTTAAACTGTTGGAGTAATCACGCTACAAACTCTTATAAAGAACAGGTTGGCGTTGACCATAATTTCCGAATGAATACAACTGGATGGAAATGGAAGCTTACTACCTGTTTTGGTGGAGATGGTATATCTCGGATTCGGAATAAGACATCAATTGGCGTGTGCCCTGGTGTGGATTTGCGCTTTGGGTGGAGGGCAGATTATGTACTTCCAGAAGTTACTGGGTAAGTTGCTCAGTCTTGTGTGCATTTAAGGATCTAAGAGTTATGTGGCCATATGAATGCAAATATGATGAATTATCGCTTAAAAAATAGTTATCAAGATAGATTGTTATTAGCATCTAACTTTTATTATATCCATTTAGTGAGAAACTCAGAAACATCAAGACATTGATCAAAATGAAAATTACAAGTAAGAAGAATTGCAGAAGGGAAGATGCTCAGTCACCATTGCATTTCACACGAGATGCTTATAATCATAAAGACAGATTGTATTGATTTTGATGGTTCTTTGTTGATTAACTTCTAATGTATTGTTTCTATAAATTAAGTGCTGTTATGTCTTGTTGCTCATCAACTGTTTATTTGCGATGATTAATTTTTCTTCATGGTGATGATTAGGGCTCTGGGTACTGGCGAAACATTGTTTAACATGAGCACAGGAAAATTGGAAGCATCACTGGACAGAGTAGAGTGCATTCTAACACACAATGATAAGGGCATTCTTGCCCGCAATGATACAAACGATCTATACTACTACAAAGACCAGGTATAACTACTATTGACTTTAAAAGCTTAAAAGATGTTAGCTGAAATGTAATCTGATGTAGGAGATGCGATATACATGTACAAAGTAACTTCTGTAGTTATCATTGATTTTCCAGTGCATTTTTGTTTATTCAGCAGGAACCGGCAGAGGACTGAAACAGATGAAACTACTCATTGCTTTGCAAACAGCATTCCTCAAACATGGAGTCACCTTAGTTAAATCATCACGCTTCGAGCCTGTTAGTGTTTCCAATGATCATTCAACATGGGGTCATCATGTAAATGATGTTAAAATTTTACTCGGTTAAAAGTTTTCTTCAAGTGTTTTTACAGTTAGTTTTCTCAGTAAAAGTGGTTCAAGTTCTTATTTCTTAACCTTATCAAGCAGCTATAGGATAGTAATCAGATAATTACTGTTGGATTCTATAATTTAAAACCTTGGGGAGGGAACATAGGATCATCGTTCGAGGACAAAAGTGGGTCATCACAAACCTAGCCGTTGCGGGCTAAGCTCAAACGGCCAAATGCTACTGCCTCTGCCTTTATAGCTCCAAAATCTTTACCCATCCTACTTACAAACCAAAAACCACATTTCAGTTTCCGAAGCAATTCAAACCCCAAACCCAGAAAATGTCTTCATCCAAATCCACTCTTAGGAGTTCGTGTTCCTTCCCTAGCCTCCTCCTAGCATGCCTGCATTTCATCGTCTTCATCCTCTCAGTCACATCTCTAGTCCCCACTATCCTCCTCCGAATGCCACCAACTTCCATGGGTCTGGCATTCCTCATGATCTCCGGTGTCTCACTTCTCTCTTCGTTCATAGGCTTCTACTCTCACCTCTGCTTCATAACCCACGTCTCCCTTCTCCTTGCCTCGCTGATCGGACAAATTCTTGGCATACTGGCTCTGTTTACAAAAGAGCGCTCTACCCTTTCGATGCTCAAGTCCCCCAGGGACCCGAAAGAGGCCAAGCTCTTGGTGAGGTTGGAATGTGGGGTTTTGATGGCAATGCTGATGATGCAGATGGTGGTGTTGATGTTGAGCTGTGCAGTGCAGAGCTGCTGGGTTAGAGAGTATGAGGGATTAGAAGCTGAGAGAGAGGCCATGACAAAGAAGAGGAGTCGCCGCATTGCCAAGGTTCAAGAGGAGTCCATGGCCAATGCTGAGAAGATTGCAGAGATTAAGGCTAAAGAGTTTGATGAGAAGATGAAGAACAAGTATGGAGTGAGAGTGAAGCCTGAGTGTGAAGTTTGAGTCTAGTTGTTTGTGGTTGGTTTTTAAGGGTCAGGTCACTATGGTTGTGGCCATTGGGTTGTGTACGTAAAGTAAAGCTTATGACTTGGGCCGGTTATTTTTCATGTATTTGAATTTGCCTGGTGTTTGATCAATAGTTGTTTGCATAGGAAATTTCATGCTTCATCTTCATCAATGATTACTCAATGCACTTTTCCTCTACCCACATCAAAATAACCAGTCTGTAGTCCCTTTTCTTTAAATAATAAAAATGAAAAGAAAATAAAGAGGTAAATTCTAAAGAAAAGAGTGAGGATTTTCAAAGATAAAAAAGAAAAGAAGCTAAAGAGAGAATCAGCCAAATTCACCACCAATCCTTCGGTCAGGAAAGGATGAGCTAACCTACAAAAGGATAGTTCCTTTTCGTCTCCAAGACGATTATTTGATTCGAATTCTCGAGTTTACAACATCTTAAGTTATTTAAATATGTTTGAAACTACCTCTAATAAAATGTGTTTGAAATTACCTCTAATAGAAAGAAACACTTTTTGTTAAAAAACAATGAGGAATCTACTAAATGCTTCCTCTAATTGAACTTTTTCAGTTAAATCTGCTTATAACTCTATCTTTGACATGTCTGAGTCTCAACAACCTTACTAAAATTGGTCTGAAAGTTGAACTGTCCTCCTAAATTGAGAACTTTCCTTTGGACTGTTCTGCATAAAAAGATTATGACCAATGTTCAAAGAACTAGAAGATGTTTCATCACCAATTTTGCTTGCCCTATATGTAATTCTGGTAAGGAAAGTCTTTTGCATTTATTTAAAGATTGCTTCAGGTCTAAGAGATTTGGAGGTCTTTTCTTCAACATGGTCATATTTCAAATTCTTTTATTTTGGATTGGAATGTTTGGCTAGCTGCTCAATTGAATTGCCATACCAAGGTTAAGAATGACATTAAACGGCACAACCTCTTTGTTTTTGTATGTTGGTTCATTTGAAAATGGAGGAATAAATCAGTTTTTAATCCTGACTTTATTATGCATTTTAATCATGTTTACCTCATGTTAATTGTTTGATGCTCAATATTGATCGGACTAGAGTCAATGAGTCACTTCTTCTGGAAAAATAGAGTTACTTGGGCAACTAGATTTTTGGCTATCAAATGAATTTAGGAGTCGAATAAATTATGGATGCTGAAGCATGGGGTTTGCTTGGTCTTAAATTGGTTGCAAAGTATCATGTTCTGATTTGGAAGTTGAGACTGACTCTTCTGTTCTATTCCAACTTATGCACTAGGATAAGTCTAATCATCCAATTCGATCCTTGCTGCTTGTTCTTCTCTAATGTCTAAAATGCAAAATTTGAAGCTCTCTCATATTTTCAGATAATGCAACATGATAGCTGATTCTCTAGCCAAGAACAGTATCTCCAATGCAAAGACTAAAATATCAACTATCGAAGAAGTTTCGAGCCTCCGAAAAATGGATATTTCGATAGAAATATCGAGAAAGTATCGATACTAATAAAATTTTGAAGGATATTATAGAAATAAAGTGAAATTAATTTGGGCATAATTATTAAAAATGTAAAGAGATGACTATAAATGAGGATATGTTGTTTTCCTTGGGTGACCACGGTTCGATTCTCCGAGGCCATACCTTTGCATTTTGTTAAAATTTTCGAGTTTGGGCCGAGTGTAGGCAGAAGTTAAGTAAAATGGTATTTCGGCTGGCTCGATTTGTTTATTTTACCGACAATGGTATTTCGGTTGGCTCGATTTGTCGGCTCAAAATGTCCAACCCTACGTCATTTCACACCAAAAAGAAAAAGTGAAAATGAAAACCACCTTAATTAAGAATTCACTAGTGAGCTGGCAATCAGCACACAGATACAAAATTGTAACAGAAAACAAAATATTAATTTCCTTTTTCCTCTTCTGGAAAAAAGAAGAAGAAAATAAAATATAAATTAGACCCCGCCATTCATAACAAACCCATCCGCCAAATAACTAACCGCTTCTTCTTCTTCTTCTTCTTCTTCTTCTTCTTCACTAACCCAAAAATCCACAGCACCACCGCCGAGCTCTCTCTCGGAGCCCATCACCAAAAACCATTCCATTTCCCCTTCTTTAACCAACCGCCGATCATTTCGCCGCCGCGCCTCCGCTCATCGCCGCCGCACAATCGCTTCACCGAGCTTCGTCTCCGATCAGGTATAACGCTCTTCTTCTTCCTTCTTCTTCTTTAATCCGAAACCGTCTCCGAAATTGAGTCAATTTGGGCGTGCTTTTCTGTACAAGAAACTTGACTCAGTCTTGAACTCAGTAGTTAAAAAGCTTTACTGGTGCCTTTTTCCCTCTACCCAACAAGAATGTTAAACAAAGATCTCATCTTTACTGCTTTTTCATATGAACAATTTATTTAATTTTACTTTTTATGATTGTGTAGGTTTGGATTTATGCTTTTAATTATTGAGAGGTGAATATATTGTTTGTTTTTAAGGTGAAATAGAGAAATTATTATATGAATATATTGTTATATGCATATCCAATTATTATATACAAGTTTCTAAATTTCTGGTTAGTTTTCCCCACATTGCGGAGAATTTTGAAATAGGATAATGATTTGATCCACTGGTTTTATTTGGTAAATTCTATATTGGATTTTGGTATTAAAGGAACCAAGGAAGAAGGGGCAAGAGTTTTTCGAAATTTGTTTGAGTACTGAGCTTTTGTGTGGGGTTTGAATGCTCTGAAAGTTTTGGAGCCACAAGCCCCTCACATTGGCGAATTCTCTTGGAGGTTTGATCATCCCTTTTCTTGGAGCGAATCTCGTTTGTGCCCCCATAAAGTATGTGTTGTGTTGTATGGATAAGTTGTGACAGGAATTTTTGTGCAAGATTTTGATATTGAGTTTTTAGGAGTAATGCTTGGTACTAATAGGAAAGTGTTATTATCTGAGTAAAGAAATAAGAATGGGGGGATTTCACATGTTTTTCTGACAATATGATACTCTAACATTAAAGATTACAGCTGCCACTGGTTTTCTTCATGAACCTGTGTGTTTGCTGCGTACCCACTTGTTGTTTCCTTCATCAATTAGTCACGAAGACAACCTTTTTCGGAGCCAAAACAAATAATTTGGATTTTGGATAGGAGAATTATTGAGTTTGAGTCCCTTCAATGCAGGAAGTCTAAAATCCAACCTCTGTTTTGGCACACCAGATCTTGGGTATTCACAAGAATGGTTTCTTAATCTCAGACCCAAAAAAGGATGGTTTTGAAGTAATTTTTAATTTTTATAATTGTTATTTCTTTGTATGAATGAATCAGTAAATACTAAAGAGTCAAGCCAACATGTTGTCATCTTGTCTTATCCATTATCATGACCCACCAGTTGACATCTAGATAGATGATATTTATGTCTCCTGAAATAATTTTGCTATTGTTCTAAGAGAGCTATTCTTTCAGGCATTCAGCAGGGACCCAACAAGCATTTCACATCCTGAGAATCATCTTTTCCATCCTTGAGAGATAAGAAAGCTGTAAGAAACAGGTCTTATTCTGTCATAGTCGAGTCTGGAGGAAGAACTGCTATGATGTTGACGATTTCAGTTCCAAAACCTGGACTGGTGAGATTTTCTCATGACAGAACAAGGTGTCTTCAAAAGTTTGACAGGACTAATTATGTTCGGTCTATGTGAGTTATTTGGTTCTATTTGTCGTTATTCAATTAAAGGATCTTTGCAAAACTAAGATCTTTGCAGTGCTACATATCTCTCACTCTTCCAGTTCTTCACCAACTGAACAGGAAAATGGAGTCAAAGTTCTCTCATAACACGAAGAATGAAGAATTGTCAGTAGAGCTTCCGGCACAACCCCATCCTCCTCTTCTTGAGTCCTCTAGGGACCGTGCTCTTCAATTTAATCGGGGGCAACCTTCAGATAAAGATTTAGCTCCTGATGACATATTTGAGTTTGGTGGATATGTGGCACGAGAAGCCATGTGTGATGAAGAATACTGGGTAAGTGACGACTTTCTATGTCATTAAGTCTTGATTATGGATTTTTCAAGGACTATGTTGTTTGTGTCACATGAGTAATATGCGGTGGTTGCATGTTTTTCAATTTATGGCAGACAGCAGCATTTTTGCGTGCAGAAACTCGCTGGGAGGATCGAAATCGTGACCGGTGAGTATTTCAGATTTCCCTTGCCTCCAGTTTGTGTGTGTGTTGCTCTCGCTGAGATACTGTCAGTCACATTATTCTAACTACATGAGGAACATAGGTTCCTATCATTGGTAGATTCACTAGATGGTCTATATGCCATCTGAACTCGCCCACTTGATGGTCTATACCATCTGGAGTCATCAAGCTGATACTCCTGATAGATAAAACAAGAGAATGAGCATGCCTCAGAACTTCTAGTTCTGACCTCAATTGTGATTTTGAGGATATCCCCATGGCTAGATCCTGCCAATGGTGGGTCACAGTCCTCCCTTTGCATGTGCAGTCTTTAGTGGGCTCTAAGCCTTCAATGAATGTATTTATCAGAAAAGTGGAGAGTTAGGCACTGCTGATTCTAGCTACGCTTGATTACGCAGATATGTTGAGAGCCACATAAGGAAATTCAGAGAGCAGGTAGTCATGTCTCTTTTACTTTAATTTCCCAATTTTAGTTCATGTCTCTACTCTTGTTCCTTACTTTAATACATTTTATTTCCAGGAGTTTAATGAAATAAAAAAGCGAAGTAATGTCCGGTTTGGAAATAAATGCAGATGCATTGTTACGGTATATCGTGATATTTTAGTTTTAGTACTTTGAACTTTTATTCATACGACCTTCTTTGCACAGAGTTATAGTTGAAGTCGTCAATCATTAAAAGTATTCCATTGATAATCGGCATGTTCTGCTTTCAAATTTATCAGATGAAGAAGGATTCAAAGGATGTGAAATGCCCTGTTATAAAAAACATGGTTGGAACCCTTGATTTGAGGACCCATCACTTGGTGGCTGGAGAGACCTTTCCAGAGGTATACTATTTTTGTTTAAAGACCAAGGACTTCTATCTACTGGTCTGTTCAATTGGTGTCTTTGCTAAGCTGACCATGGAACCTATTGCAGGAACGAGTAAAACCTTCCATCTTCGGCAGCTTCACAATGAAGCGCTCAAATAGATATGGTTATATTGCAAACTTGTGTGTTAGCAAACGAGCACGTCGCCAGGGTGTTGCAACAAATATGCTGCAGTTTGCTATTAAACAAGCAAAGTTGGATGGTAAGATGAAAATGAAGCATTTCATTCTTAATGCTTTCCCGGATATGAATCCCTTTCTGATCTCTCTTTTCTGATGTCGCAGAATTAGAACGGGTATATGTGCATGTTGAAAGAAACAACAAAAGAGCACAGGGTCTGTACGAAAAGATGGGATTTCAGGTATGCAGTACCAGTACTGTTGTGCATTTGGAAGCTGTACATCAGTTTCTGATTTTTGAACCCTCAAGGGACTTGATTAATCCTCAAATAGTTGATGCAACTTTACATTCTTTTCAGATGATTGAAAGAGCGAACCCTCAGTTGGAAGAAAGACAACTTTATTTGCTTTGTTTGGAGATTTAGAAACAGATTCAACACATATTCATAAATTTGATTTTTTTAATTTCTCCTTAGAATCAGACACATACCGTAGTATACTCATGTCTACATGTAACATGAAGTTAGGTCAAATCTTACTTCCTGTCTTGTACAGAAATCGTGTAGCTTCTCACTTGTTCACGCATAGATGACCCTTGGAAAGGTATAGAATATACTTGTGTCTCATTGTTGAACCAATTTTTTGTGAAATGAAAATATGTTACTTCAGTCCATCTCTTTTTCTGATTTGTTTTTGTTGTTTCCTATCTCATAGATTCTGAGGTGCTAATATAATGCTCCCTCTGTGAGAGAATTACGCTGTCACTGAGAGCCATATTTTCCCCTAAGAACTGCTTTTATAAGGATAGACTTAAGACTGGTTAGCTCTGCAAATCTCACAGCATAGAATGAAGACCAGGGATTGCTTCATCAAATCTGGGTCCAGAGATTTTTTGGTGCTTATGTGTCAGATTTACGTACAGTTGATTCACACTTGGGTCGAGTTTATTTCATTAAAATAAAGAATATGACTAGTCACTAGTCACTAGTCTCAAATACTTTGACTTCGCACTTTTTTTGGACAAGCTAAAACAAAGTGGCTTTTCATTACAGATGATAGGCCTAACAGCATATGCACCGGTCAAAGAATAGTACATTGACAGCGTTAAAAAGCTCATGGACGAGCAAAAATTGCTTGTCCGAGAGCACGAGCAGCATGCACGTGCTCACCGCTGCAGATGCTCTAACACGGCTGCTTGCAATTTGCGAAGGAATAACAATGCTACAAGACTTCTTGCAAGTTAAAGTTAAAAACGTCATCGTTGAGTCCGATTGCCTTGAAGCAGTTCCAGATGTTGCAGATATATATGCAGCTAGCATATGCATAACTTTGCAACCTCGCAACTACTCGTCGTGACTTGTGTGCTGACCTGTTCCAAAGAATAAACATCCCAATTTACACTACAAAACCATTATGCAAGACCTGTGTGCAGGTGAAAAAAAGAAACTGACTATTCCTCCTACATCTTCATCTACGCCCAGACAGACAATTACAATATGCTGGTGAAATAAACGAACGAATAGGAATTGCTCATTTAACTAAAGTTAAGCAGGGTTGACAATAGGGGATTAAAAACTGAATGCCTAAATTGACATTGTTCCACTCTAGATGCATACATATCAAGCATAAAATATGACAAAATGACTAGAAAAATCATAAAATATGGAATGCGTATTGTAATGAAGTTGCAATAAACGGAATGCTTATGAGTACATGTTAAGTAGATTATAGGGCTTACAGGGAGCGTTGGAGTTGCACAACAAAGCAACCACCAATGTCGTAGATCCAAGAAGGTTGCTCATGCGAGTTAAATTTGTTGAACAGGTGACCCAGGAATTTGAGAGAGAATGGGGCCTTGGTTAATTTGAAAGTGAAGACATGAAGAGTGAGCACATCCAAGAATGTACCTCCAAGATGGGCACACTTGTATGAAGTTGGTTCAACGTCAGGAACAGGCCAGCTATGATCGAATCAGGTACCCCTTCATCTGGTAGTTTCATTCTGGAGACTAGAATTTGGTTATCACAAAAATAAAAAGTGAACATTAGCTTGTCAAAGCCATCTCATCTCCTTCACGTCCAAAACTAAAACCTGGTTGTAGAACTCACGGGTAGCACAAACATGGTCGGAGCACGGTGTTTCAAGGCTAGTCCATGATCTCTCAGGGTGAGCCACATTAAAGCATAGTGTCTTGATACCTTATCAATCAGTTAATTCTACAATGCATGTGGCGCCCTACAATGTTCTAGTCGGAGAAGTGCAACAGGATCGAGTAGCCGATGTTTTGACTAAAAATCCGAGACTTGGAAACTAAAATCAACCTTCTAAAGCTTGCACACTTTGCAGCAATTGTCTCTCGTCAGTATCCGGAGAAAGAAGTTGCTATCAATTTCCTTGAAGGGGTGATTAAGAAGCTTCAAGCCACTAGTGAGCAACGCATAGAGGAACCGATCGTTTACATCAAGTTGCAAATAGCAATGTTCAAACTTGAGCAACAAGACCAGAATGAGTGCGAGAAGCTTCTAGAAGATGGAAAGAGTACACTGGCCAGTACGACTGATATTGATCCATCTGTTTATGCAAGTTAATTATTATTGGGTTTCATCTCAATACTATAAGTTCCTCCAGGAATTTGCTGAGTTCTACGAAAGTGCTCCTCTTTATCTAGCATACACATCAGTGGAGTCTCTTTCAGATTCATTTAAGCTGGATCTCGCTTTTGATTTCCCTTGCTGCCCTACTGGGGGATAACATATACAAACTTTGGACCCATCCTATTATTAAGACTTGAGTCTTCAAGGGACAAAGGTAGAGCGTGGCTTTACTCTATTCTTCAAGCATTCAACTCAGGTGATTTAAATTGTTATCAAGAGTTATGTTGTGTGCACAATGCTGCTCTGAATGCTCAACCGGCATAGTTGAGAACGAGAAGAAGCTTCTGAAAAAGATTGATGTTTTGTGCTTAATGGAAATAATCTTCAGCCGACCATCTCAAGATCGGACTATACCTGAGTATCATTGCTGAGTGTACAAAACTTTCGATCGAGGATGTAGAGCATCTTCTTATGAAGAGTCTTTCTGTTCATTTGATTGAGGGAATAATTGATCAAGTTGAGGGGACGATCCATGTTTCATGGGTGCAACCAAGAGTTTTGGGAATTCCACATAAAATCTGTGCGTGACCAGCTAGACGGTTGGTTGGATAAAGTGAAGAGTGCTTTGTTATCGATTTGATGCCAAACAGTTTGGGAATCATAAGAGATGCACATATTGTATGACTAGCTAGCAACCCCATCTGGTCTGCTTGGAAGAATGTAAAGGGTATGAGTTGAGAGCAAGTGAAAGACTAGTCAATCTATTTTTTTGATATGAATATGCCATGGACTTGCATTTACTAATTTCACGTACATATAGGTGCATGTTATACAGGTCAATTTCTCTGAATCTCTGTGCATCACTCTGCACAAAATTACTCATAATTATTCAAACCAAAGCCAAAACACCAGGGCCCGAGGTTAAATTTGAGGACGAATGATGCTGTTTCCAAATGTTGATCGGACCATTTGAATAAACAAGGGTAGCTGCAACAGGACAAATAGAGTCACCGGAAAAGAGGCAAGCAAGGTGATCGGAATAGAAACCAATTGAATCTCTTGCTGAGCACAATCGAAATGGTTGCACCAAAGGCCACTATTGTGGCAGCTATAGCTAAGAAGAGAGAAGCCAAACCTATGATCAACCATTTTGGCAATGAGTCAATGAAATCTTCTTCAGCAAACCGAGCAGTTAGGATGGATAAGAACATCAATACAGAAGTTAGAGACCAAAATAGAGCTACTGCATCTGAAACCAAGAACACCATAAATATGAAGGGCTTCTTCATCAAGAAATTTGGATTTCCATCTGCCTCGTTGTTACCTCCAGGAACTGTAAAGGCAGCAGCAACAACAACTGTAGCAATGAGAGTTGCAACAACCATGCAAGAATTCGAGGTATCCTTCATCCATTTCTCTCCTTTCTCGGCCAAGTTTTCGTGTTCCTTGGTGAATAGTTCTTTAGCAGTCTGATTAGCTTCGTTCTTACTCTGCTTATAATAAGGATGAACAAGAGTCTCCACCACCTAAACAATTCAAAATGAAAGATTATATCAGCAATGCCAAATATGTGTATCTATAAACTAGAAGACAATTTGTTAATTTTCAAGTTGTAGATAACACCTTGAACCACTTCTCTTTGCATTTGGAGAGCTGCACCAGATACGGGTGTGAGTTGGGCAGGAGGAGCCAACTTTGCTGCCAGATGCAAGATGGTGCCAGAATCAAGTAATGTTGCTGCCATTAATTTACTGCGTGCAGTGTGATCACACACAAGATGGAAAACCTTTTCATGTCAAAGCTTAATAGCAAAAGGAAGTAGCAAATACTTTGCTGCCAGATGCAAGATGGTGCCAGAATCAAGTAATGTTGTTGCCATTAATTTACTGTGTGCAGTGTGATCACACACAAGATGGAAAACCTTTTCATGTCAAAGCTTAATAGCAAAAGTAAGTAACAAATACTGGTTGTTGCTGAGCCGAGCCCATATTAGATCAGGGAAAAATCGAGCAGTGTACCAATGATATCTGATATCCCATTAAGAGTGGCTATGTACAGGATTTCTGAATTCAAAAGATAGTTCAAACGCCCAGACATGCCAACACGAAAGTTCCAAGCAAATTTGCTTTACTAGTTCAACTGCACAGTGATGCCTAGATTTTGCATCCTGGAGTGTCAAGAAACCAGAAGGTGCTGCAAGTTCAAAACATAATGTAAAATGAGTTGAAAGCATCAAGGACTAGTAGTAAATATAAAATATCATACGCTGAGGTTTGAGTACTGACCTATTTGTTTAAGAGCTCCACATAGGAGTCTTCTTAACCGATGTAGAGCTGCAACACAGAACCAAGTCACTCTAGGAAGTGTCAATTATTAACCTTCCATGGCTACCAAGTACCAATAATATTGTTATTCCATTTGGGTGGTTTTATTTTCACCTGATAGAAATTTGCATTTTTGTTCTGCTCTAACAAGGAAATTAAAAAATGGTTTGACTTTGATACAGTAGGCAGAACACTACGTAAATTTGGCACAAGGTGATCTTAGGGCTCCTATTTCTAGAGAACATAAAACATTACCATTACAGAGCTTATTATTCTAGACTTTAATTTCTAGCAAATATGAACCTTTAGATGCAAAATGTAAACCTGAAACCTTGCTTCAAAAGCCTTATGCAACTAGAACATGACAGGAACTGGTTTCCATAAAGACATTGCAATGGCTAAACTTAGTATGAGATTCACCATAAAAACCTGAAAATACATACACAAATTTGCAGAACCTGACCTCCATTCTGTACTGTTGTCACGATGTTAAGGTTTTGGACGCTTTCATGGTGACTGCCTACGTAAGCTCTCACCAAGTTTGGTGGTCTATAGTCCACGTCAAAGGGATAACTGAAACCAAAATGAAAAATGATATAGAAATTAATTAAAACCAGCAGGAGAGACAAAAAGGTCAGAAAATATAGAATGCGAGAGATGAGAGAGGAAACACAACATGGGTAAATGCAGCTTTCCCAAAATCCAAGCCTTCTTCCACTAAGGAAGTTTGATTGGTTCTTTGCCAAGACATATAAAGGAGTGCTGTCCTCTTGGTCAGTAACAGTGGCCAACTTAGGATATTGCTGGAGGAAATAGAGAGCAACATCTGTAACAGAAAATATAAAACAAATATGTTAAACATTAGCCTATGGGAGGTAAAAAAAATGCTCATGTGAATGATGTGATCATCAGACTAACAATTTCTCTTACCATGGAAACCTGAAGCAATAAGCACATTCATGAGGTTAGCAGCCCATGAACCAGTAAAGGGATGACCAGGTTCCTCATCTGTAGTTACCAACAAAAGGTACCAGACCAATTCCTTACACTGAAGCAAAACTGGCAGCTAGGTGAAGCGGAGTTCTCCCTTTGATATCTACACGTTGTGCCAACTTGGGATTTTCCTTAAGCAATGCCTTAGCAGACCTCAAATTTCCACCTATAGCAGCATAGTGAAGGGCTGTAAACCCCATCTCATCATGCGCTGCCAATACATCAGTGGGCATAAGTTTTACTAGTTCTCCACAAATCCCGAGTGACCTTCACAGGCTGCAACATGTAATGCAGTCATTGACAAGTCTGAGCTCTTAGCTTTCACTGCATTAGGATCATGCTCCAAAAACCGTCTAGCATCTTCCCAATTGCCTCGGAATGCAGCACGGTACAATGGTAGGTAGTAATCCAAGTTCGCTTCAACCATTGCAATCATTTAAAAGAGTTCAGCTACAGCACAAACACTGGTTTGGAAGAAACAAGAAGAAATGACAAGTAAATCAGACACTTACATTCTTCAGCAGAACTTTCATTCCCAGTTGGCATAGTCCTTGTTACAGAACCAGTTCTGAGATACAAAGTTTTAGCAGCAACAGTGCTAGGACTTTGGTCGACATCTAGTGCTATTTGTGTGATGTCTGGAAGTGCCATTGGACTATGTAGATGTACTTCAGTTCAATATCAATAATCAGAAGCAGTTGTAGTTCTTGTTTAGTTTAAGGTTTGGCCTAAATAATTGAGGAATGATTCTTACTTCTCCCCGCAAAAGAAAAATGAGTTCAAAAACAGTCCAGATTCTGTTCTACTTTTACTTTACTGGTTTCCCACACCGTCCTGCATCATCTGCTTGCCTGGGTGGTGGTTATTCCCTTTTTTTAATAAGAAAAGAAAAGGGTAACTGTTGGTAAGGTCACTAAGGAGGCTATTTTTGCATTCCTTCCATAATGAATTCTCCATCTCTGATAAACTGCTTGCATATTATGCAGAAGCAGGTAAAGAATCCCCAGAATTTCTTCTCAAGTGCCTGATTTCATTGTGTTTCCAATATTATTCAACGACTGGTTGCCTAAGCAACAAGATTTCTCGTCATTACTCAAGGCTAAAAGAGGTCAAGGCATTACTAAAAATATAACAGGGTTCAACCACCAAACTAGATATAGTCATATAGGTCATCAGATTCCTCAAATGAAAGTGCAAATGGAAGGAATTCCACTTTGTTGATATGAAAATGCTTACAAAATCCTGACCGTCCACCTACACTCATCATACATTCACAAAAAGCAACAGGCTTCACTTTACAGAAGCTAGAAGACAAGAAGACAGCCAAGTATGTGAACATTACGATTGCAATTGATAAGCTTCTGAATGATGAAGATCCAAAGTTCCAAACCGAAATTAAGTTGAAGAGACTGATGAATAATGTAATGAACCTGCTGCAGGATCAGGCACCCTAACATCTTTCAATATTGGAGACATTCTCACGCCAATGATTTTTACGTCAGGATTTGAATGGCCAGACAGGAACAAGTCTGTAATCTGCAAGTGAGTACCGCTTATTATTATATGAAATCTTGATATATAGAGTTTGGTCAACACTTGAGAAAAGATATTTCATGACAGCGTGTTACAGATCTCACGTCAAAATAGTGATACAAATCACGGCTGTATGCTTAGTGCTTACCTGAGTGCATCCAAAAAGTTTTAACATCTTCAGAGATACGCAGCTGTCCACAATCAAACCCAGGGCCTCATCTGTCAAATTCCGGCACCAAGATAGGTCCAGACAATGTAAGCTCCTTGAATGTCTGGCAAGTGATATGGCTGTGTAATCGCCAACCTGAAAAGAACAACCCAGTCCATAATCATAATCTACGGATGTCAAGTTCTGGCTATGTGAACCAGGCTCGCATACTCATTCAACCCAAGAGCTACAGTTAAATCAAGTATTATAATGGTCAAACCTCAGCTTTGGTTTATGAAATTGTCAAACAAACAGATAACTGACAGTGTGGGCACGTTGTGCGTGCCTGTGTGTGTGTTAGAGAGAGATGGAGAACATAGCTTACCTTCTTGATATTATTTAGTGAAAGTTCTTTCAAACACTCTCCAGAAGTTTCCAAAAAAGCAGCAATAGCTTCATCACTGTCACACAAAAAAAAGATCCATTAGTGTATCGTTCGGACATACTAAACTGTGTGCAGTATTAAAAATTAACGGAGTCACATCAGCAAAGACAGGAAATTCATTTGGAGGACTATGCAATTAAAAACTATCTACTAAGTCAATGGACTCATCCAAATAAAAGCATACAAACATTGTAGTAATGTAGCAAACAACGACCACTTAAAAGCGCACAAGAAAATAATCTTAGGGAAGCACCTGAAAGAATTGCGACAAAATTTTAATGTTTGAATTGCTCGGCAGCCATTTGCAAGATATCCTAAAGAATAATCTGTCAGCTTGTGCAAGTTAAATAGGTCAAGCACACATAACCCAGAACAGGTTTCAGCTATGACTTTCACAGATGAATCTGTTAAATTGCTGCAGCAAATAAAAACAACCATATTAAGTAAAATCTCAACAACAAAAAATCAATGGAACTACAATAAAAGATGACAGAAACATAATTCCTGGGAAGTTGTAGATGGAGATGTGTTGATACGGAATATAAACTTACATGCAATCAGTCAAAATAAGCTCCTTCAAATTGTGGCCACGAGCAGTAACAAACTCCTTAATAAAATCATCACAAACATTTTCAATGCCGGGCAGCCACAATACATCCAAATGCTCAAACTTCTTTAAAGCAGGTAGAATCAGCATAGCATCAATGCTTTGGCAATCGTTTAAATATAGTTCCCTCAGCATTGATCCCAATGAGTTAGCTAAAGTGTCAATACTTGAGGAAGTGAGAAGGGAACACTGGCTGAGATTCAGAGATCTTAGTGCAGGGACAGAAGAAACAAGTGCACCTAACCCAACATCCGACAAACGACATGCACCACTGAGGGATAAAGAAACTAAAGCGGGCAAGCAATTGGCTGAACGAGCTAAGGTAGAGTTCAAAATATAATCTGGCAGACAGCGCCCACATTGGTCAAGCTGTAGTACCTAATTTCACAGAAGAACAAAGAAATATTCAGTGAACAGTATACAAGAAGCTGCAAGTCTGCATTCAGTGAACAAAGAAATCCCTCATTTCTGAGAAAGCAACAAAAATGGTCACAAACAAGAACCTAATCCTTTCGTTAACATATGGATGCAGGTTGAGAAGCCTGTTTTCAAACTTTATCAACATCAGCTTCAGAGACAACTGACAAAAAAACATAATCCATAAACATATCCATTCTACATACTTGATTGAGAACTGCTTAGGTTGCAGTTAACTAGCATCATTCTATGATAGACGAGTGAATAGAGCCATAATAAGAATTAAGGGAATTACCGAATTAGTGCTATAATATACTAGTTGTAATTCCTGAAATAAGTAGATTCAGTACGACAAAAATAGCTTTACCCTCAAATAATATGATCCAATGCAGTAGACAGTAAGCCTTTAAAGAATAAATATATCAAGTTCAGAGGACTTATACTAAAATCAAGGAACATTAAATAGGAAAGTAGAACAATTAGCCATAAGAGAACATACTGTTAAGTTGGTAATGTCGCACTGCTGAAAAGATTCTGTGAACTCTTCCTCTGTCAACCATGAGCAATCCCTTAAGCGAACCTCTGTTGGCGATCCTTGAACAAGAAGCTCAAAAAAATGAGTACTCATTCTTCTAGAATCACAAAGCAGATGACTGAGCTGGTGCCTCAAAGCATCTGGAACACTCTCAAGTGAAACTATTGCATCGGCATTCTTAGCAAGCACAGACAAACACAACTCCTGCAATGAGGGAGTCAAATTCTTTGATATTGCAAGATCCTGTCCCTGACGCTTGGGAACCCAGTTCAACAATGCTGGTTTGCTCTTGCCTTTAGGTGCACTCTGCTCTTGCATATTCTTTTCTGCTCCACCTCTCATAATCCTCATCGCAGTAGAAAATGGACCAGGCCAATCTTCTACATCTTGTTCCGCATCAACCTGAGGAGGCACATCATTCTCCTCTTCCTCTCGAGGATCAAAACGAGCAAACCGAGAAGCATTTTGCCTGGCTATGTCCCGAAACCGTTCCATGTATCGATTCCTATCTCTTCCCTCCTCTCTTGCATTAATGTTCCTAGCCTGCACCTCCGCTTGCAATGCTACATCCTCCCCTACCTGTGCAGGACTCGGGACCACATTGGGCATCAAACTCAACTCACTCAACACCACATTGGGTATTGAACTCAACTCACTCAACACCACATTGGGTATTGAACTCAACTCACTCATTGCTCCCAAGAAATCAAATTCCACTTTGTCATTATCAATCAGTGACAAAGCTCCACCCAACTTCTCCTTCCCTTTTTCTAGTCTGCTAAACTTCCTTCTACCCCTACCATTCTCACCAGAACTCATCTCATCCTCTGAATCCTCAATAACAACTTCAACCACATCACTCAACTTCCTCTTCTCTTTCCCTTTCGAACTCCCTCCACTTGCAATCTCACTCCGCAACACATTCTCACCGGCCCTCTCATCTTCATCCTCCGAATCCTCAACAACTTCAACCACATCACTCAACTTCCTCTTCTCTTTCCCCTTCGAACTCCCCCCACTTGCAATCTCACTCCACAACGCATTCTCACCGGTCCTCTCATCTTCATCATCCGAATCCAACACCACCACATCAATAACACTAATCTCACCACACTTCCACTTCCCCTTCCCTTTCTCTCCTCTACTCTTCACACAACCACTCTTCTCAGCACTCAAATCACTCCCCCAATCTCCATTACCACCACCACCATCTCCTCTTTTAACAACTCTCTTCCCCGATCTCAAGCTCAAAAAGCACCTACTCCCTCCATCTTCCTCCTCACATTCCGAAGCCGGCAAATTGATATCAATGTCCAGCTTCCTCTTCTTCGTCTCCTCCTCACAATTATCCCCATCAACCCCTAAATCACCACCAAACCCTAATTCACTGAAACCCTTCTCCTCCTCATCCCCAAAGCTCGAACCTTTCCCACTCAATCGGGTCACAGAGTCCGACCCAGAACCCAATTTCAACTCCTCAGCCCCTTTCCCATCTCCCATGGCCGTACCCCTCTCTTCAAAATCAACACCCGCTTCGCCGATTTGGGTATTCCTCTCTGCGGCGGAATCGGGGGTTTTCGAAGCGATGCGGAGACTCCGGCGCCGTATTGGTCCGGAATCGGTGGGATTGGGATTGGAATTAGGGTTAGGGTTTTGAGATTGGGAGGAAGATGTGGGATTAAGAGGGGTAGTAGTGGTAGTAGGAGTAGGAGTAGGAGTAGTAACGGCTGGGGTGGGTGGGTCCGATTTGGGCCGCGTTTGGGGGGGATGCGACGTCGTTTTTGGCGGGGCGATCTCCCGCGATCTAAGGACCGTCATCAGAAAATGGCGGTTAGTGAGGGGAGAATCGGAGTAACCAAAGAAGAAGAAAAGGGACGCTCATGGGTTTAGGTTAAGTTTATATTGGGGTTTTTAATAGAGATTAATGGAGACAGTAATCTGGATTACTGCGATTTAATTGGGATTACTGGCTTCTTCTTTCCCGCCATACGATGCCTCTTCGGGTTGACCTTTATGAGGTTGGAGCCGCTATCTATTGAGGATGTCAACGCTTTCTTTCTAACTATATTGATAGTTTGTCAGACGAGTTTTCTGATCTTGATCGATGATCATTTTTTTATTTTATGGTGTACCAGAGATTTGATAGCTATTTTTGAAAGTTATTTTTCAGGTTTTTTAGTCTGATATTTGTTATAAGTGGTATACTAGTGTCATTACTTGTATTATTCATTCCTCTTGTAACATCTCCGTATGAATGTAACATCGCATTTGATCAAAAAGAGATGACTCTTCTCATTCTAAACTTATTATTTCCTCTTCTCATTCAAAAATAATAAATCTGATTATAAATAAAAAATAACAATTCCAGTAAATATTTGCTGAGAGGAGACGAGGAGTGATGTAGAAGTGTAGTGGATGAGTTATGATAATGGTCTGGTCTTTGTGAAGCGTTGACACAAATTTTGTAAAAATGTAACTTCAAACAAGGCGTAATCATTTTCGCCAAAAAAACAAGGCATAATCATCAAAACCGCTTGCATTGTATTTAATTTAATGTACTATAAGTTTTAAGCATATTGTTTTTGATCATGAGGCATGATAAAGAGTCGAACTGCAATTTCTTCATATACAAATAACGTAACAGTTAAATGATCACTAAAATGCGCTAGCTAGAAGTACATTCCAGCCAGGACATAGGAATATGTCCGAACACAAACTGTGAACGTTTTTGGGAAGCAAATGATGATGTCTACTTTGAACATTCAAGGTGGCTGGGTGAGGTAACAATGTGCAGGAGAGCACACGCCGTTAGGGAAAGTCAGCATTGGTTGGCTCCAAAAGGGTAAATATGTACCCAATTGCAGCTTGTATTCAAACCAGACAACTTTCATTGAGAGTGTTAGGGTTTCTTTTGTATACTCGTTGATGAAACAGTGTTAGGGTTTTAATTTAAAATTAATTGGTAATTGAGATAGTAACTAAAATTTTTATAAACCGAAAACTTTATTTTTCTGATGTGGAATTATATCTCAACACATATGTTCTTTCTTAAAAGACATTTTAATGTATTCTTCTTAATTAAAACCAAATCTTTTGTATGTACTCACCTTCAAGACTATGTTCGAAGACTTCAAGTCCACAGTTGTTTTAGATGAGTAGTAGGTCGTTCCATTTGTTTCATATATTGACTTGCGGGTTTATTCGATTTGTGCATGATTTGTTTAGGAGTTTACATTACATCATACAGAAAAAAGTCGAAAAAGTCAAAAAAAGAGTAGTAATTTGG
Source organism: Comarum palustre (assembly GCA_951800085.1). NCBI lineage: Eukaryota > Viridiplantae > Streptophyta > Magnoliopsida > Rosales > Rosaceae > Comarum > Comarum palustre. The sequence continues at coordinate 4,101,730 of OX637588.1, read as the reverse complement.
CACAAATGTCTAATTTATAATTTTGATTCCTCCGTACTTTGAATGACATAACGCTAAGGCTGCTTTCCTTCATATATTCCACTAGAGGACATTAGCATGTACACAAAACACAGTCAAATAATTCGACCAACAAAGAAACGCGTCCTGAGAAAAATCCAGGCTGCTTCTTTCTCTTCCATTTGGAAATATTTGAACTTTTTTTATAAGTTTATAACTAACCACAACACAGATTTTCTCTTTGTACTTTATATTGGATCAAAATCTACCCTTTTGGTGTAATATTCCTATATTATGAGCTGTTATTGAAAGGAAAATAAAATCATGTTGGAACAAATCCGGAAAGCTTGAAGATTGATTACATTTACCAATTTTTTCTCAATCTTGTCCAAATATAATCACACCCCAACACTCGACCATAAATTTTCCCTTTTTTGTTAAAGAAAATCGTTAAAAAAATCAGTTTATTTGATTTCCTTCCTTGCATGGTTTTGTTAAACAGAAATGGAATCGTGCGTAGACATGGCTATCCACCACTTTCCTTGGCAAGAGAGCATTCAAGTGTCACCATCAATCCCCAAAATTAAATAAACCCCAAAAATCCACTACCATTCTGAAATTTCCATTACATTCAATCTCTCAGTCTCACATTTTTGAGAGGTCGATCAAAAAGGCAGCGCCTTTATCATCCCATGCGATCTCACCCCAATCCCATTCATCAATGCTCGCCTTCAATTCCACTGACTACCCTATAAAACGCACCGTTTCACTCTCTCTCCTCCGCTCATGGGCCACCACCACCTCCACTCCTCCACCTCCGCCGACGGCGGCGTCTCCCAGCGCGTCAACTCCCCCCGCTTCTCCGGCCCCATGACCCGCCGCGCCCACTCCTTCAAGCGCAACCCTTTCTCCTCCGCCGCCGCCGCCTCCAATGACGACGGCGTGTTCAGCACGCAGTACGAGGTGGACCTGCAGATGAACTCGCCGGGATCCGAAATCGGCCTCGCCGGCGATGGGTTTGTGACGCAGAGCGGCGGCGGCGTGATGCAGAGAGCGGCGGTGAGAGGGTTTCTGAGGAAGCCGATTGAGGCGGTGGTGGTGGAGATGGGGTTGAGGGAAAGGAAGAGACTTGGGCATTGGATGTTCTTTGCGTTTTGTGGGGTGTGTTTGTTTCTGGGGATTCTTAAGATTTGTGCTACTGGGTGGTTTGGATCTGCTATTGAAACTGCAAGCTCCAATCAGGTTGGTGTTGTTGGTTTTCTGTAATTATTGCATTAAAGTTTAACTTTTTGTTTTAGTGCTTGGTTTAGATTGTTAGTCTCAGCCAATGAGTTTAGTGCATATAGATTGGATTTGGAATAATCATTTGTATCTGTTAGAAAAGAGGTGAGAGAGTTCCAATGTAGCTGCTTTGTTAGTTTTGGTTGGATGGATGGATAAATTGAACTTTGTTTTAGTTTGTAGTGTACGTTTCCTTGCACCGAAAATGAGCATAGATGAACAACCCCTTTCAGCTAATAATTAGCATTCGCTGCCCTCAAAGTTATGATATTCCAAGAAATCATAATGAGTAGACTCAGTAGATATGGACGTTTGGTTTGGCTTTATGTTTGTGTATAATGATAGTTTTGATCTACCATTACAATTGATAATGTGTAGACGAATGTTGAGTGTCTGCATGTGTGTGCTTCCTGCGTTTCATGCCTAGAAGCATTTTATGGTTTTTTTTCCTAAACGTTTGCAATCTTCTAATTAGGATAATTCTGGCTCCATGACTCATTCAAATCGGATTGATCAAGGCTCTCATGATTATGGGTATAGAGACGGTGGAAGTGATGTAGAACGGACTCTGAAAATGGTGGTGTCTGGTGTGGTTGGTGGAGAGAACAGAGCTAAAGTAAGTCTTAAATCTCATGTCTTGACCTTGTTGGTTCTTCAATCCGCACAGTTTTTCTAGAGGGTCTTTGCAGAATTTCATTTGTTGATTCATTTGTGATATCAGTACACAGGTATCTGGTCGCAACCCGACAGTGCGAATTACAGTCAGTGCATTGACCATCCAAAAAGCCACAAAAGTATGGAACTTTCTTTGGTCTCATTCAAAACAATGATACACAAGAAATCATGGGCAGTTGCATCTCTCTCTATATATCACTGCGATTCACCCATACTGCCTCTGTGTAGAGTTTTTAGCATGTAGTTTTCATTCTCTCATCTCTTCTTTTTTTTTGGCAGAGCCAGATCCAAAGACGAATGGTTACATTCTTATAAGTGCCAACGGTGGCTTGAATCAGATGAGATTTGGGGTCTGTGTACACTTTGATTTTTCATGTTAGTTAATAATCTACTATTATAGGCTATAGTCTGATGCATGAAAATTTTAGAATGCAGATTTGTGATATGGTTGCTGTTGCTAAGATATTGAAGGCAACACTTGTCCTACCTTCGCTTGATCACACCTCCTACTGGGCTGATGAGAGGTTGGCTTAATTTCTGTTGTGCAAATGGATTGATGTGCTTAGAAGTTTCTTTGTTATGTCACATTCCTTTCCACTCGTATACTCTTGAGCTAATTTGTTCTTATCTCCGTGCAGTGGCTTTAAAGATCTGTTTGATTGGCAGCACTTCATTGAGACATTGAAGACTGATATCCACATAGTTGAGACATTACCACCTGAATATTCAGGAATTGAACCTTTCAACAAAACACCAATATCTTGGTCTAAGGTGATTACGAGCCTTCATATTATAAAGTAATAAGCATCTTCCATTATAACTGTGGGATGAACATGAATTGGGCAATCATTAAGGACAGCTCTCTCTGTGTACACTGATTCAAGCCTGTTAGGCACACGTGAAACCTCGCCAGCCTGTTAGATACACAGATGCACTATTTAAATGCGTATTAGTGGATGCACTTATCTCTAATTTTCCTACTTATTGTTCCGTTATTTAATGGAATTTATTACCATTTCTTAAATTAACTGTTTTCAGTTGGTATGTGTTCTTTTGGCCAGGCAAGTTATTACAAAGCCGAGGTCCTCCCACTGCTGAAGCAGCACACAGCAGTTTATCTCACTCATACTGATTCTCGGCTCTCCAACAATGGCCTCCCAAGTTCCATTCAAAGATTGAGGTGTCGTGTGAATTACCAGGCATTAAAATATTCAGCTCCAATAGAACTACTCGGAACAACCTTAGTTTCTAGAATGAGGCAGAATGGAGGTCCTTACCTTGCTCTCCATCTGAGGCAAGTATTTATAACTTTAAATTTTATTACAAGATCCTTGTGTGAGTCATCTTTGCAGAGATGAAATGGGCTTGCAGTAAATACTTTTCATTGGAATATTTGGTTTATGCTTCTTTTCTTTGATGACTAGGGTGAGTCCTGCAAATGTGTAGGTAGTCTCAATCCATTTATATCAGTTTGTAATTCTACATTTTATTACAGGTATGAGAAGGATATGCTTGCATTTACGGGCTGCAGTCATAGTTTGACAGCAGAAGAGGATGACGAACTACGCAAAATGCGCTATGAAGTCAGCCACTGGAAGGAGAAAGAGATTAATGGGACAGAGAGAAGGTTGCTTGGTGGTTGTCCTTTGACCCCTAGGGAGACTTCACTTTTGCTCCGTGGGCTAGGTTTTCCATCAAACACCAGGATTTATTTGGTAGCTGGTGAAGCTTATGGGAATGGTAGTATGCAACATCTTGAGGATGACTTCCCGAACTTTTTCTCACATTCTACTCTTGCAACAGAAGAAGAGCTGAGCCCATTCAAGAATCATCAGAACATGTTGGCTGGTATAGACTATGTTGTGGCCTTAGAGAGTGATGCTTTTCTTTATACATATGATGGAAACATGGCAAAAGCAGTTCAAGGTCATAGGCGCTTTGAGAACTTTAAGAAAACCATCAGTCCAGACAAGTATGTTCATACCCCATCCTTGTTCTCTGTTGTGGCATTATTGATTGTTTTGTTTAACTTTTCATTCAGTCAGTGCAGTAAACATTTGTCATTTCAATGTTGATGCAGGATGAATTTTGTAAAACTTGTTGATGATTTAGACCAAGGAAAAATCTCTTGGAAGAAGTTTAGTTCCAAGGTGAAGAAGCTTCACCATGACAGAGATGGGTCTCCATATCTGAGGGAACCTGGAGAATTTCCGAAGTTGGAAGAGAGTTTCTACGCAAATCCCTTTCCAGGGTGTATTTGTGAAACAAGCTCGAGAAAGTAGAGGCCGGCTAACAGTTTTGCATTGTATAGTGTTGTATGCTCAGCCAAATGTACAGACCTCAAGATGTGTGTTGCCGTTGCTTCAGAAATATTGGCAGGACAATGCAATCTGAATTTTCCAATTGCAAACAGTAGGTTGACTGGCAAGTGCACCTCCTCATTTGGAAGAGAAGAAACAATCCCGGGAACAGTTGTGGAATTCAAGGCATGAAAAAGTCGTAGGTTCTCTAATTTTAGTGTCGTGACCGAAGTCTGGTGTATGTCTTTTTTCCAGAACTACTGGAAAGAAAATTGATACCGTGAATAGATACCCTCATTGCTACTGTACCACTACAATTAGAGGACGCTGCTGTTTGGTTTTGCAAATTATTGATTCTTAATTTTCTTTCTTGAGAATATGATAGGAATACAAGGCACTGAGAATGTGATAGGGAATGTATTTTGCAAATTGCAACCGTATGAAAACGTAATTCAAAGAGTATCAATTTTCCTGCAATTTGCTTTTTCATTTCATACATCAACTCTTCTAGCTAACATGAGGAATCCTCCTCTTCTATCAAGGTGAACTCATATCAGCTTCTGTTTTTTCAGTTGTTATTCACCAACACAAAGCACCAACAACATTAGGCCATTTGTCTCCAAATGAAACCATCGGTGTGGGGTTCTAATTCATTCACTTGAACAGTTTCTTCTTTTCATCCATGACTAGCGAGTTAGGGCAGATTTGAATAAACTGTTTATGGGTAACCAAAACAAATAGTTTATGGAGTTGTAATTCAATCTCTTGAAAAATTACAACCAGAAACAATTTCTTCTTTTGATTCTCAAGAATAAACTATGGGGTTTGACCGGTTGGTACAACTCACAAGGATGTCTGAGAGAGAAACAGAGAGGCCTGGTGCTTGTCGGCATCTCATTTTACAAAATTACAAGGGCTAAGCAGAATCTGACAAAACCTGTGTATCACTCTTTAAGGTCTCAAAGAACAAAAATTGCAGACAAAAGATCTACTGTCACTTTGGTTGTAGAATAGAGTCAACAAGGTCTTGAAGAGGTGCAAGCTCTCCTTTGTCAATCAAGTGGAATTCCTGCATCATACAAAACAAAGCAATCGAAATGAATACAAAGCCTGTTATGTATGTGAATACATGTGTAATGCATTTCTTAGCAAGGATAACTTACCCAAGTGAAGAGAACAAAGTGCTTGAAGCAAGTGTTGAGATGAGCTTCTTCCTTAAGACTCACAATTTTCTGGAAGTGAGAGTGATATATATGCGCATAAACACGGAACATTCGCTTAAAATGGTCTTGACAACATCTATGAAATTGGGTGGAATGGTGCCCCTGCAACAACATATAAGCAGCATCACAAGCTGGTTCCTTTAAAATGCTTAGCTTACTTTTATCAAGATTTTCTGCTTACCCAATTTCTGAGGGAAGATTGTTTCCTCATCTAGCTGAACTTTAATCCAGTCCATTAAATATTCGACATATTTTGGAGCAGACACCTCTATTGGTTTCTTAATGTTAACACCATCAGCCCATCTGTACTCATACCTGTAAAGTTGAACCAAAATGAGCACTTTAAAAAGGGAGGAAGCTTGGTAATCAAAACTAGCCATCAAATGCATAGACTCAACAATCTAAACCAGAAAGATGATTTAATTGAGATGATCAAGAACTATACTTTGGTCATGCAGACATTGTTGGACAATTGACGGGTGTGCAGAACTCGGTGAGAGTACCAAACAGAATGTTCACTTGGTTGAAAAAATCAACAGCTGCAGTAAAAAGAGTGCATTTGAAATAAGCTCCATATATTGCAATAACAATTTTCACAGATTATGTAAATAACGTTCGACGAACATATACATATAAATGTGTATGCAAGTAACACATTCATGTATCTATCAAGGTTCTGATAATCTTCAAATTCACAAGGTTACTGATTCAAAATTCTTACTGTTCACTGCGAGCCATTCATTTATATCTTCTCCGGGGGCAGACGCACCACTTCCCTAAGGTTCCCACTCCCCAAAGTAGCATCAATATGTTTCTGGAGCTGAGCACCCTGCATATTTACAATACATGTTATCAAGTATATCAACAGCTACAGAAGACATACCCTTTGATAAACAAAAGGGTAAGAAAAAAGTATGTAACACCACCCTTGCTTCCTGATGGAGCACTCTTTTTAGGCCGGAATGTCTTTTCATTTCTGTATGATGAAAGAAAAAAGGAAAAACAAATCAAATCTTCCAAAATCAATAGGAGAACAAAGTATGAATTTTGTCTTCTGAAAGGCAAGAAACCATATTAAAGAACACATCTTTATCTAAACCTTCCAGATCCAAATTGCAACGAGGAATCATATATATCAATGTAAATTATGTAACAAGCCAAAGTAACAGTCTCCTAGTTACAACAGGAATAAGAAGGAACGCTGCGTTTTGTGAGTTTTGGTTAAGGAAATCATGTGCACTGCACATGACTGTTGCAGCTGTTTTAGGACAAGAAATCTCTAAGTTGTTAGATGTTAGACAAGTGGCTAGATCCCATTCATTAGTATGCGATATATAAAGGCTTGTAAATCCTAGTTGATCATCAATGAAAATTTTGTTTTTCCTTTCCTACAGTTTGTTTTCCACTTCTGTCTTAGTTTATTGTTTTTTCTAGTTTGAAATCCAGGTCTTTAGATTTGGTATCAGAGCTTGCTCTGAATATCATGGTTGGTCAATCTCGATACCGAGTCACAAGAGTTGTTGCAACTACTGTGAACTCTCAAGGAGGTGAGTCTTCACCACTCGAGCTGGAGTTCTTGCAACACAAGGAACAAATTGGGAAGAATTGTGTGTTAAATCCTTATACTTGTTTGACATCCATGTGGCTAAATTGGGAAGAATATCTGTAACACCCCGTATCTAATTTTACTAATTTACCAAGTATTTTACGAGCTAGTGAAAGATTTAATCACGCTCGGTAACTTTGTAAGTTAACGTTCGAAGTTATTATTGATTTTTCTCAAAATGTCTAATCCCTTTTTAAGAAAACTATCAAGAATTTCATTAAAGAGAACAATATTACAATCCTAGAAGATCTTGACGGTGGACAACAAGTCTCCACACTTCTCCCTACCCACATACCAGTGATTACATGACCATGAACCAGAACGGATTGAAATGCAATCTTGGGTTCAGAAGCTTCGATACCTCCTTACAACCAATCTCAAGAAGAAACAACCCCGCCAAACACTATAAACCAAAACAACAAACTTATATGCAGGGGTAACCTCTCTATTACATTGACAACAAGAAAAAATCGATGTTAACACCAATCGTCCATGAACATGACACCAGCCATGACCCAACCAAAACCACCAAACGACACCAATCCCAAAACCCTAACACACCTCCCCCCAAAAGGAATGACACTTTCGCCCAAAAGGGAGAGACACCCTCGCGCTAAACGGAGGGACAATTAACCAACTAAAACAAAAAACACAAAACTAATACTAGGCTCAATCCTACCCCATTGTCTTGAAAGATCTGGTCACCATTGACTCAGCCCAAAGAGATCGATACCGCTTGATGTAGAAGCCGCCACCGCTTCGCGAGACGTGCCGCCACCTAAGGAAACAACACATCCGCCATCCTCACCATAGAGAAGAAACCTAAACACCATCCTCCATTCTCCAAGATTCTCAACTGATCAAGACAACAAGGCTGAGACAGGTTTGATAATCAACCTTCTAGACCTTCGCCGCTTCAATCTCTCCATCGTGCCGCTCAGACCCTCCAACCCTCCTCCTCGCAAACTTGCCGCGACTTGCTTATCATAAACGTCAATGAAGCCTCCTTGACGAATTGACACTGTTCTACACACACAAACAACCAACTTTATGTCCACCTCCATGAAGGTCATCTCTTTTTCAAACCACCACCGCCACCTACAAAGAAGAACCACCGATCAGGGCCATCAAACAACGCATCCAGCAGCAAATCCAAGCTAGACCAACGAGGCCAGGAGCCAACGCTGGCGTGGAGGCGCCGTCGGACAAGCAACCAAACAAAAGATAAAAATTTTTCCTCCCTGGTTTTGCGGAGTCCAGCAATTAACCTTTCTTAAAGTTTGTTTGTTTAGCCAATATGTTTTCAACTCTCAAAATGTCTAATCCTTCTTTTAATGCTTTGATGTCGAAATTCATAAATTTATGAGTTCACCTGTGTCTTCGGTTTATTTTTTCAGACACGCGGTCTATGTACTAAAAGTCACCAAAGTTATGGTAATTTTTAGTTACCAATTTTTGGGTTTACTTACCCATCTTTGAATCATAGCCCTCCATATAGTCCATGGACATATAGTCTTTTTTTCTTCCCCTTGACAAAAGAACTTTAGATAGAAGAAGCATGCTCTCTTCCATTTAATAAAATCATTAGAAACATAAAAGTATATGAGTTCAAGAACCCGTCCAACCTAACCTTAGCATTGATTTATGAAAAGGAAAGAAAATGAAAGAAGAAGATTGCCTTAAATTTCTTTCTTTTTATTCAACACATTTCCAACTTGACATCCTTTCCTTCCTTACCGTTTAACAGCTAGCTATGATTGCATCCCGTGTCATACTCTAATAAAACCATCAATTTCCCTGACCTTATCAATTGTTTAATTTCTGGGGTTTCCCTTTTAATGTGCTATGATTTTGTTACCTCAAATGCGTCATAATTCCCAAGCCAAAAAGATATAAACAATCACGTTGGTAGTCTATCAACTTGGTTACTTGCCTCTAATCTACTAGTGAAGTGCTTTGTGGTCCCTTCCCTAGCACCATGAGTAGCAAGGAGACAATTTTGTCACCTTCATCATGCCACACATGTTCTATCAATCATCCAAAAAAACATATAAACCAAAAGTGGGTTAAGGTTTTGACTATATAGTTTATCTTGTACATAAATTGGTTGGTGAGTCGGCTACTACTAGTTTAAGGTTGTGAGCTGTTTAGGTATGGCCGTCCCTTAAAAGATGTCTTGCACAAGCTGGGTTGCCTGAGGTTAGAACTAGGGATGACCCTTGCAACATCATCCCCACTTAAAATCTAAAATATTTTTACAAATTTAGTTATTTAGAATGATCATCATATAAAATTTTAAGAAAAAAATATGATATGAAGCTAAAGATGGCTGTTTAGGAATCTATTTCAACGGTGTGAGCATCTACATGTAGGAAAAAAAGGCGCAGTGCGCGCCGTGTGTATTAGAAAGAAACAAAAGCAGAAAAATAAAATAAAAATAATATAGACTGAAAATTAAGTTAATTAAATAGAATTTGGTTCACAAAAAAAGTAGTTCCTTCATCATTTCAATGGACACGAACAATGAACACGAACGAATTTTTTTTGAAAGTTTTCATTCTAATATTTAGTAACACAACGAAAGTCCTTAGTAATGTTGTTAAAAATATAATAAAATATTATGTTATAAGTAATAAATGTTAAGAAACAACGAAGAAAAATGTTTCCATTATATTTTAAAAAGAAACAATTTCCCTTATTTTTTCCGATCATGATCATGGAGTAAAGTCTTTTCTTTCTTGCTTTCTCAAACACAAACGAACAACTTCCATTTTTTTTATATCTACTTTCCACGAAACAAACGAGGTTTTAATGGAGTCTAGAAGAGTTTTGACACCGTTACAAAAACAACTGACGCTGCTGACCGTCCCCACGTTCCATTTTTATTTTTCTTTTGGTCCGAAAACACTGGAATTGAAAATTTTAATTATTTATTTAACGCGGAGTAAATTCTATACCGCCCTCTCCTCCTCGTTCTCTTCTCCAATTTGGTCGAAGAAGAATCATCAGCTTTGTTATGGCCGCCGCCGCGTATTCCTCGCTCTGATATTTTCGTTTCCTGTTTGCATTTCCGCCCACCCGGAGGTGAGCTTGTAGTTTTTTTCGGTTGACGAGAGGATGATCGGAATTCGATTGTTTGTGATGATTTTTGGTTTGTTATACTTTGCTGCATCGGTTGTGTTAGAAGAAGGTTTTCGTGTGTAGAGGAAAGTTGTGGTATGAAATGATCAGGAGAATGTTTTTTCCGGCGTTGGGAGGTTGTTGTAACTGAAAATATAGTTTAAGCGATGGATTGTTATAACTGACGAAAGAACGCGGAAGCTTATTTAGCTTTTTCCGAGGCTAGTGAGCTTGTATCTAGCTCCTGAATTATTATTGTGTTTCTTGAAATTGATGGGGTGTCTATGTAAGTTTCTGGAAATACTTGTAGCAGAAGATTGAAGTGAACAAGGGCGTTAGGTATATTTGTACTGGGAAATTTTTTGAATCTTGACCATTATCAATGATTTAGTTGACTAATGACTATGGAATTTGGCAATGATGTGTATTTGTATGGTGTGAGTTGTTCTTACCTTATGGTTTTTGTGATAGGAGGGGAAGCTTTTCAGCATGGATAAAAGTGAAGAGAGGGGTAGCCCTGGTTGGGGGAGTTTTTTTTTCATGCAAACGACGGAAGATGTCGCAAGAGCAGTTGCTGCTGCCGCGGCTGCTGCTACTGCCCCGCGGCCGTCTGTTGTGTATTCATCAAAAGAAGAAGATGGTGGTAGTCCACTTCAAAGACTACAGTGCCAATTTAATAAAGTGCTAAAAGGCTTCTCCAATCCTCCGGAAGTGAAAACAGGAAGAACTTACAATCCAGAAGTTTTGACTAGCCAAAAGCGCCAATGGGCTAACTTTCAGCTGCAGCACTTGGTATGCAGTTTCACTTAGGATCCATTCATGTTCATGCACTAAGGAAGCGAAGTTTCATCCAAAGAGATTCCTTAACATCTGTAAAGTGTGCAGGATCATAGGTCTTTAAAGGAGCCAACAAGGCTTTTCGAGAGCATGGTAGTTGTAGGCCTCCACCCAAACTGTGATATCCAAGCACTCCAAAAGCAGTATTTTGCAAGGAAGTCTGAAAGTCCAGGAAAATTGCGAAGTGCACTTGGTAACCATAATCAGTCTCGGGTAGAACCCAATATTGAACCTCAGGTGGGGTCTCTTCTTTGCCAATTGTTCAATATGGTTGCAGATTGAAGTGATTTGCGTACTGTATTGTATTAACCATTTCTACCTTCAGGTGTTACTGGTTTACCCTCCTGAAAAACAGCTGCCTCTCCAATACAAGGATCTCATTTCATTTTGCTTCCCAGGAGGCCTAGAGGTTAGTCGATATCTTGATGGATTTTTAACACCACTTGTCCTTATGAATTGATCGATTTGTTTTTTATCACGTACCCTCTGGTTGTTTATCCATGGTACTTGGAATCCTGGACATGTATAAAGATAAATGGTTTCTTATATTATGGTACAAAATCTTTCACCTGATTCTGGGGGATACTGTTTACAATAATAACATTCCTTAGAAGGATTCACCCAATTAGTCTGGGTAAACTTGATGACATTTGCATAACTTCTAGCTGGCGAGCTTTCTCCTCTTTTAGGAAAGTGGATTAGGTAAACATCGACTTGAAATTTTAACAGCGTAATTGAGTTTCTTGATCCCTCGGTTAAAAATCTTGTAGGCAATAGAGCGACATTACTCAAATCCATCTTGGTTGTGACTTGTGAGTCATGATTATTATTGAGTAGTGATTAACGAAAGGGTAGTGGTATTATGTCTACTTGATACTTGTCTATTTCTGTCCTATGTGGCTATGTCCGGGTAGTCTTTAATTTGTTTTTGCTTTTGCTGGGTGCATTTGTAGATTATACATGATATTCTAATATTGACACCTTGGATGCTATTGACTTCAGGTTCATGCTGTTGAGAGAACTCCTTCATTGAGTGAATTGAATGAAATTCTTCTGGGGCAGGTACTATGCTTGGCTGCTTAGTATTGTTTTGAATGAATGCTTATGCATCTTTTAACAACCAGTCTTCACCAAGCCTGTCAAGGGTATTTAGTTTTCCATTTTTATGAAGGATGCACTCAGGAAAGTGATGCTCTAAAATTTAGTTGGACTGGATATAAATCCTCTAAGTTCTTGTGTTTCGATCTGAAATATAGTATTAAATGCACATTTGTCCGATTATGTTTACTAAGGTGTAGCCGTACCATTTCAAAACTTGTTCTACTAAAATGACAATATAATAGTGCTGAGTAATACAGTTGTGGCAGGGTTGTAGGCTTGTAAAACTGAACTATAATACAAACTTCCTTTGTTTTGATTTAATTTATGTGATGCGTAACTTTTTTGACGCATCTTAATCTCGTGCTTATGTGCAGGAGCGCTTTAAACAGAGCGATCTGTCCTTTGTATTCAGATTACAGGTAATTTGAACCTTCTGTCTCCATGATTCATCTCTTTTAGAATTTCCTTGACTCTTGTTGCGAGTTTTCTTTATAAACTTGATATCGTGTGGAATTTCTTTTTTGTCACTCAAACTGATAATACTGGTCAGCTGGTGTTGGACAATAGAATCATTACAGTTGTCACATGAAAACTATAACATTAGTTCTGAGAACATGTTGCCTTCAAGTTAGTTGACATGTGTGCTAAGTTGGATTATTGTGTTAATAGAAAGCAAAACGAATATAAGAGGATTAATTGTTTCATTGTGTGTGATTACAGTTTGATGTATTTTGATTGGACTTTATGGGTTATTAGTTAAAATTAAGCAAACATTATTTTAGTATTGCAAGCTGATGAATGTATGACATAATTTAATTATTCTTTCCACTTTAACCTGAACAAATAGATTATATTATTAGTTGCGAGTCAAGTTCTTTGTTTCTTGATGACTCATTTTATACAACCTTTTGTCTGAAGGTTGCTGATGATTCAACTCTGTATGGATGCTGTGTATTGGTGGAAGAATTGGTGCAGAAACCCTCTGGATTGCTTTCCATGATTTCAGAAAAACATCCTTCTCGCCCGTCTCTGAGCCGTCATGTATTAACTACTCGGCGATGTTATTGCATTCTCTCAAGGATTCCTGCCTTTGAGTTACATTTTGGTTTATTAAATAGGTGTGTATACATTGGACAATTCTACAATGTTTATATTTATATTGATGATATGCATTTACTTTTTGAATTAGAAGTTCAGATTCAATCCGCTTTATACATCTTATAACTTGCTGAGCAGAAAGTGTCCCTCTGCTATTTATTGATCCAAATTTGAAAATGTATTGAGACTCATACCTTGGTTCATCTAGGAAAAAAAACAAAAGGTGGCTAAATATTCCTGGATGTAAGGTACATCCTATCTAGCAAAAGTCAGAAAAACTTAGTTCCAAAGTAGTTGACGTGGGTGGTAGTTTTTGTAGTTTTTAGGTGAAGGGGATAGATATATATACTTCACTATTGATGGGTCGTATTAGACAACCATCTTTACTATTTTGCATCTACAATAAGATTCTTCAAGTTCTTTGTTAAACAGATTTTTAGTTCATATCATTGCTCATCGTTTTTTGCATTTTCCTCCAGTATCTTCACAGAAGAAAGGTTGGAACGATTAACAAAAGGCATTGGTCTTTTAGATTTGGAATCCCCAACAGACTATAGACATGATGGAAGTTTAGAGGAAAATACAGAAGAAACTTTAGACAGTGGGTCCTCAAATAGTAAAACAGCAGACATGTCAAATAGCACAGCAGAATCTTTTCAGACAAACCTAAAAGATTCTTCACCTGTGAGAGTTGGAGATGATGGAATCCACCTAGAGTGTCAAATGCTTAATGCGGATTGTGAACTGATGAAGAGCAGTGTTATTGGAAATGTTGTTCTTCCAATGGGTCCTAAAACCGAGATGGCCAGTTCCAAGATAGAATCTTGTGCGCCAAATGCAGAAGTTTGTGAGATCTATGCTGATGATTTCTCTACGAATAAGCCTGCTTTTGAAAGGCGATTATCAAATGCTGTATTACCTCTATTGCGTTACTATCAGTATGAAAGTTCTGATTCTTCCTCCAGGTATAACATTGTTATTCTTTTGTGCGTGTGTATTAGTTTTTTAGTGGAAGTTATCATTTATCTCTTCCAAACTAATTTTGGAGCGTAGCAGTTGCACAGATGTAGTACTTATGTCATTTAGAAGTGTTTTATGCAGTTTTCAGGGTTCTCCTAGTGAAGACAGGAATTTTAGGAGTGACGTCGATGATATAGAGACGGAAGAGGCATCTTTCTCCGGCCAAGATGATTCTGATCTCATTGATATTCTCGAATGGGCAAAGGTGCATTTTCCTCCTTTGACGTACCTAGATATGTGATTTCTGATCTCTTTTTCATGTGAATCTTTAGTTTAACATTGCCTGGTGTGAAAATTTTCCCCATTGTTCTAGGCAAACGATCATGGATCATTGCAGATAATAAGTGAGTACTACCAGTTACATTGCCCAGCCAGAGGTTCCACAATTAGATTCCATCCTTTGGAGCACCTGCATCCCTTGGAATATTACAGACCAGATGAAACAGTTCTACATATTGGTGGCTCAACTATTGATTTGAGGTCCTGTACGACAAGTCTAGAATTTGCTGAGGTAAAGTGAAGACGGTGTTAATAAATTTTCCATTTTAAGTGGTTGATTTGGATTTACTTTTTCTTCACAATGTTATTCTTCATAAATTACTCTGTTCTTGACATGTATTGTGTTGATGTTGGTTTCTATCAGGCACACAGCGCACTCCTGGCAGAGGAGGAAGCAACTGCATTATCAGTATGGGCAATTGCATGCATATGTGGCTCCCTTCGTTTGGAAAATGTTAGTTACTTTGCAGTGCTTCTGACTAAATAGACTATATTGGTTTCTTTTCCCTTGGAAGTAGTTAACTACTTTTAGCAGTATTTATATTTGCTGGATTTCTGTTCATTTGTGATTTTCATATACGAAGAAATATCTATTTCCTTAGTAGATTTTGTAATAGCATCTGCAATGATGAACATGATAATCAGACAATTTGAACTAGCAAATTACTCAACATCCAGACCTTGTTTTGAGTGGAAATCAATCTGAAAGCCTCCTCTCTGTTTTTAGTATGAATCATTGTTGTCTGAGCAAAATAATATCCTCCATTGGGCATATGAGTTGTTAAGTTGTTCAGTCAGAATGTATTCTACTGACGTATTATTGCAATTGTGAGTTGTGTCTGTACTTGGATACTGTTAATTCTTATATGTTATTGATTCTTTCACACATCGCAGGTTTTAGCAATGTTTGCAGGGGCACTGTTGGAGAAGCAAATTGTAATTATTTGTTCCAATTTGGTATGTAACTTTTCATTATATGTTTCAGCTTAGGTCTGATCTGAACTGTTGGAGTAAATCGCGTACCTGTTGTCCATTTGCTCTGATTATTCAGGGTTTATTGAAATCAATATATCTTTTCTTTTTACTGTTCAGGGTATCTTATCTGCTTCAGTGTTGTCCATTATCCCTCTGATTCGTCCCTACCAGTGGCAAAGCCTGATAATGCCAGTATGAGAATTTCCCCATGAGAAATAATTTTCTAAAAACAATACTTGCATCTCTATTTTTATGTGAAAACTAAATCTGCATAAATTTTCCAGGTTTTACCAAGTGACATGATGGACTTTTTGGATGCACCTGTCCCTTACATAGTGAGTTCTCAATTTATTGAGTGTTATACACTGATGTGAG
Organism: Comarum palustre; assembly: GCA_951800085.1. Classification (NCBI taxonomy): domain Eukaryota; kingdom Viridiplantae; phylum Streptophyta; class Magnoliopsida; order Rosales; family Rosaceae; genus Comarum; species Comarum palustre. The sequence continues at coordinate 4,085,843 of OX637588.1, read as the reverse complement.
GAAAACTATGATTTATCTGGATTTGCGATTTCCATTGTATTAATGCTCGTTTTCACACTCAACACGTTAATTGAAAGCAAATTATTTTGAACTGTTCACCATATACTTTAATCATCCTTTGTTTGACTTCTCAATAATGTACCAAATATACGAGTTATATCCCTCCACAGAAAGTTAGGATCTATCTTCTATATGTTCTTTTTTCTCAGTGGCACTGTGATGACCCATGCATTTCGTTTTTGTATCCATTAACATCTGCTATCTTTTTTCTTGATGCTCCTTGTACTATAAATGACATTTGATTCTTTACTAATAGAACTTCTCTTAGGTTGGGGTCAAGAACAAAACACATGAAGTACAGTCAAAGCTGTCTAATGTAATTCTGGTTGATGCCAACAAGAACCAGGTTGGTTGTTTTAATTTATATTTTACCTTACTGCTACCCCAATACGCTTTGGCTAGTTTTTGACCATGTGGCTTGCAATATACAAAGCTTTAAGCTTTTATATGTTGTAGCTGTCTATAGCATTTTTTCTTTGTCTGTTGCATAGTTTTTCATTCTTATGATAATATCTTAAGTTCTATTCTGAGATAAGCATTGTAATATTGGTGTATTTTGGTAGATTCTCTAGCTTCTGATGTCTACTTAATGTTTCATTCCAATGCAAGCATTACCCAGTTCAAACTTCAAACAGAAGAATATGTATATATAAAATAATGCAGAATCTGATTCTTTTCCAATTGCTTGATGATGCAATAGGTGAAGTCACCAACAATACCTAATTTGCCTCAACATCGGGAACTATTTTCTGCATTAAGTCCTTATCATGCAAACCTTGTGGGAGAGAGTTTCTTGGCTAGGAAAAGACCAGTATATGAGTGCACAGACGAACAGGTATCTTCTGCTTTTTCCATTTTGTCAGAGTGGAATTCATTCAACCCCTTTCTTTTCATTAATGCTTTTATTTGTTGTGTAGGTTGATGCTGCCAAAGGTTTCCTAAGAGTTTTAAGATCTTACTTGGATTCTCTTTGCTCTAATCTCCGTTCACACACAATTACAAATGTACAATCAAATGATGATAAGGTGAGTATGTTTCAACGATAATGATTTTTATCTGTTGTATGTAGCCATATAAGACATTCTGGCAAGGTATTGCAAATTTGCAATGTTTTCTAGTGCCTAGTGTACCATCTCTGTTCCAGGTTTAGGAGTAGTGCAATGTTTTGTAGTGCCCAACTCTAGGTGTATTTCTATGCTTTCCTCTGTGATGTATAGTTTCATGGGGATCGGTATAGCATGGAGGAGTTTCGGTGTATGGACCGTGTCATCTACCTTGATAATTTTTTGGGCTCTAATGTGTACAGAAAAAAGTGCAGATCAAATAGCTTTTTTCTATTGAATGTGAAAAATGCTAACTTGTTCCAGCAGTGACCATTTATATGTATAGGCACATTTATACTATGATCATATACTTGATTGAGTAACAGTCATGTTAACTGCTGCAGATCTGACATTTGTATCCTTCTAAATAGGTATCCTTACTTCTGAAAGAGAGTTTCATCAACTCATTTCCTAGTCGAGATCGACCATTTATGAAGGTATGTTCCTCAACATTTCTCTTTTTTTGTGATCTAACTTAATTGCTTATTGTCTTAACTTGAAGAAATTGCTGGCTGTTCTGGAAGCTCTGTGTGTATTTGTTGTTTTAAGCTGTACAAACACTATCTTTTTATGATTTCTGAAACTTATATTTCTAAAGAAAACAAGAGACACTACGGTCTGAAAGAGACACATCCTAATATTTCCCTCTGAAATTGGGCCACAGCCGTGGTCAAGAATTGATGTTGTTGGTTTCTGCATTACATTTGTGATCGACTTCAGTAAGATTTTACAACAGAGAAAATTAGTTTGTAATCAGTTCATGTTGATATTACCCCCGATATTAACCTCCTGTACTCTTTAGTCTTTACTTTTGAAAATGACTTGTAATCTTGCTTCACTGCATATTCTGGATGCTAGCTAACTTGAATTGGTGTAAAGCTGAAGTCTCACTGATATATCTTTTTCTTCCCTAAATGCTATGCAGCTTTTCGTGGACACCCAACTCTTTTCTGTACATACGGACCTTGTTCTCTCTTTCTTCCAGAAGGATTAGTACTGCCCTGCAATGAAAGGTCTGGCCTTCAAGTTATATTTTCGCCGTGTAACCTGAACGTAAGTTCATTAATGTAAAATTGCATGTCTAATGAGCTCAATAACGTTTCCTCAAATGATGCTTGTCTTCTGCAAATGAAGGTTGCTTTTTTTTGCCTTCTATATCATGAATGACTTTCTATTTGGGTATATGTAATACAGAATTTAGATCCATGAGAGAAGTCTAGCATCCTGCTTGTACTGTAAATAATATTAGTTTTGGGTTTTTCGCTTCCCATTTTCCTCCCGATACAAATTGAATCTAGGCTTTACGGAGCATATAGTTTACTGGGAAAATTTGTTCTTTCAAAAGTTTTGTATCAAAAATATGAATTAGGGTAATGTGTTTTGAGTCTGATTATGTCGATTATTAGTCAAAGACAGCAATTACTCCCATTGCCATGCTTTCCCTTTTTATTTGTTTCTTTTGCATAGTAATCAAAACTATAAGTATAGGTAATTCTAAAGGAAAGTGGTGCTCGTATTGATAAGGTTCACCGTGCATTATTGATTCCTGCATTATCGACTCGATGTAATTGCAGACTAGCTTGGCTGTCTAGCTTAGCCTCTACATAATAGCTTAGCTTCTTCTTTACAATTGTATGTTCGAGATCAGGCTAAACTAGTCCTACTAAAGCGATAATTTTTATTTTTATAGTGGACCGATATACTTGATGTATATAATTTGAAACCTTAAGAAGTTCATTAAATCTAGGTTACTTTGAAATGAAGCGAGAAAAGTGCAGTTTGGTCTGCCAACCAGTGGTTAGGGGTGTTTTTTTGAACGAAGTGGTTAGGGATATTTGAAGGCATGCCTTGGCTCAAGTGGGTTCTCTGGTACAAAAGAGAAAAGGTGAGTTGCATGTGTGCTCAAACCTGCCAGGTTAGAGAGAGACTGGAAGGGAGAAAGAGTACAAGAATAGTTATCAGAGAGAAGTAAATGCAACCAAACTGCAGGAACCCTCTTCAATACTTGTGGCTTCCTTTGTTTCACTTCAAAGTCCCACCACATTCACCCCTCTAATTATCTCATTCTCTTTTTACTTCGCCGTAAAATTTGCTTCTGCATCTGGTGGTTTTGTACTCTGAATGGGGTCAAACATGTCGGGCTTATTAGTCAATTCAAAGATGGCATTTTCTGTTCCAAGCTTGGGATTAGAAGTCGACTCGTTATGGCGTTTCTTGCTGATGTAATCCTAAATCAGAGAGGAGCAGTGGTCAACTGTTTGTCTTAGAACTTGCATGCTTTCACTGTTACATTTGCTGGTCAATATTACAACTCTGTTTACAACGGAAGAAAATGTATACACCTCGTGACAACCCATTTCACATGTGTCGAGAGTTTTAACTATCACGATAATAAAAGAAAGTTATTACAACTATCTTGCTCCGGTGCATTTTCCAAGTTTTCGAACCATAATTTTGATAAAAACTTCGTCTAATATCTTTTATCTCAAGTTTTCGATCCATAATTTTGATAAAAACTTCGTCTAATATCTTCTAGAAACATGACAGTTACTGCGGGGACATGTTTCAAAGAGAGGTTGCAAGAATTGAATGAAATGTTGAACTTGAATTGTTCTCCCAACTCCTAAGACATTAATTCTGCCACAGATTCAGACCATCTATATACATTCAATGACCTGCCACTAAGATCATGGAAACCCACTTATAAGAGGTGAAGATTTCCTCACTTCGAAAAAGACGATGGTTATTTCCGTGAAAAAAAATTACTGCTTTTACAGTTCACATGAAGGAGAAGGGTCATAGGTGCCCTTTATCATGGTGTCTGAGAAACAAGACAAAGCTTACCAACATTTGTATTGTGAAGCCTGAGCCTCTCAAACACAACAAAACAAATAATTTCAAAAGTAATAAGTGGGTTTCTGTCTGGCTCAGGACCGAAAAGAGAGAGCCCTCTGCTCTGAATCAATGAATTTTCTAAGTTTCAGAAAAATTGAAGAAGTGGGTCTGTTTCTTCTGAGGTAAAAGGAACAGAGGAAGGAAGAAGAAAAAGTAAAAGAGTGTTAGTAGTGTGGGGGTCGGTAGAAAACCCGTACAGTCATCTGGGTTTCAGACACTGAGCTCTTCTGCATAGTCCTCAGGAAATTTTTAATGGTAAAAACAGTGATAAAGACTTCTCCTTTATTCATTTTTAACTCAGTTTTTTCAGTCTTTTCTTTAGTTTATGGGTTTCCGTAGTGTCAGAGACAAGAGCTGCCACTACTGCAGGAAGAGCCAGAAGAAACAGAGGTGCAGTCATAATACGTGCAGAGAAAAGAAGAGAGAGAAGGAAAGAAAGAGAGAGAAGGCTTAAGGAGGTGGCAATGCAGTAGAGCTAAGCACTGTAAAATTCAGAACCATTAGTTTTATCCATGTACAGAAGATTCTGCAGCCTAAATGGTCCTTGAAATAAATATACCTACTCTACTCTCTACCCTCTATTAAATCATGCACACCCTCCTCTGTTTCTATATCTCCTTCCGAACCTGTCTGAGTTGCATTTTGCTTTGAACAAAGTTGGGTTTGTTTATTCATTTTCTTAAATGATGAGTAGTAGTGCTGGGAGAGGCATGAGGTTTCCTTTTACTCCATCTCAATGGCAAGAGCTTGAGCACCAAGCTCTGATTTACAAGTACATGGTTTCTGGCATACCTATTCCTCCTGATCTCCTCTTCTCCATCAAAAGAAGCTGCTTGGACTCTCCTCCACTATCTTCTAAGCTCTTCTCTCCTCACAGTGAGTTTTTTTGTTATGTTTTCTCTAAAGATTGAAACTTTTTCAATGTTTTCTCTAAGGATATAAACTTCTTCAATGTTGAGTTTTTCTTGCAGTTGGGTGGAATTGTTTTCAGATGGGACTGGGGAGGAAGATAGACTCAGAACCAGGAAGGTGCAGAAGAACTGATGGGAAGAAATGGAGGTGTTCAAAAGAAGCATATGCTGATTCTAAGTACTGTGAGAGGCACATGCACAGAGGCAAGAACCGTTCAAGAAAGCCTGTGGAAGTTTTCAAAGCAACACTACCAACTTCAGCAAATTCAAACACTAACTCCAACTCAAGCACCTCACCAATCACCAAGATTTTCAACCCACCTTCCAATTCATTAAGCACAGCCTTCCATTCACTATCTTCACTCTCCCCCAATGAGAGTAACTACAATAGTAGTAGCTCTAATCTTGATGATCATCCTTTTCTTTATTCAAGGCCTAACATTGGTTTGTCACACCAAGAAAGAAGCACTTCCTTGTTTTTGGACTCTGCTTTTTACAATAATCCCCTGCATCCTAACTTAGAATACAGGTGATTAATCTGTCTAACACAATGAGAAACTGTGAAAGTTATGGTGTTATTTTTGTTGAACTTGAATTATCAGTTTACATTTTGATGTTTTTGTTTTTTGTGTATGAAGACCAAACAGGTTTGGTTATGGTGTGAAAGAAGAGGTGGATGAGCATGCATTCTTCTCAGAGCCTTCAGGAAGTGTTAGAGGCTTCTCTGGCTCATCTTCATCTTTGGATCATAATCAAAATGAATCCAATTGGCAGCTCACAATGAGTTGTTCAAACTCTTCTTCAAAACAGAGGACCGGCCCTGCTTTACAAACAGAGCACTACCCTCACTTGCAGCTCGAGAACTTGACTGACTCCAAAAGAGGAGAAGAAACCCAGAGAACCATTCATCACTTCTTTGATGAAGGCCCTCCCAAAGATACAGAATCATCATGGCTTGATTTGAATACTAACAATAAATCTTCAAACAGTGGATCAGCTTCCACCACAAGACTCTCAATCTCTATTCCAAACTCTGCTCATGACTTCCCAATCTTCCATTCCAGAAATCATCAAGGTAATTCTTTCTTACCTTTACGGTTAAACTGATTTGCTTTGGTTCTGGAGATCTAGATGCGATTGTTGTGTAATAACAAGTTCATTTTTTGTTTTGTTTTGCAGAAGACTGAGCAGTTTCTTGTACTGGGTTTCTGAATCTAAGGGCCAAAACCTGTACTTACTTGATGTCAACTCTTTTTTTGTTAATGTCTAATAGTGAAGGGGAGGAGAGTATTAATTTTCTTTATTTCTTTTTCATAATTTACTTTGAATGTGGTTGCATTGGGTTATCATTAGTTGCTATAACACTGTGTTTTGAAATGAAGGATCCTATGTATGCCTCTTGCCATATCTTGGTTTTATATCCAACCCTCTCTTTGCCAATTCATATAGTAGTTCCAAATGAGTCAGGCAAACTCTATGTTATACATTAGGGTACCATATTGATGTTTTGTTTGTTTGAAATCATAATTGAAGATGTTGGACCCAATATGGACCCCAAGATTGGTTAATATGTCAGTTCTGAATCTGAATTCACCTCAGGCTCTGTTGGCAAATAGCATACCAAATACACCTTGCAAAATCTTCAAAACAAAGCCAAAGCATTGATAACCTTTTAAATATATATCCACCACCAAATATACTGAGAAAAGGACACCTCACACATCTCATATGACTCTTCCCTCTCTCTTTTGGGAGCTGCCTGCCTTGAGTCCTCTGATTTCAAATAGACAAGTGTTTGTATTCTCAAATCTACAGCAAAATGCATGTGACTGCTTTAATAGTGTCTTTGCTCATTACTGATACAGAGGTAACTAGAACCCTGAGAGATTCTGCTATCTACTGCTGCAAATCTTGCTTTAGAATATTGTACTTGTCCAAATATCTTCAATAGATTTATGTTGGATCCAAAGCTCTGTATATAAGCGAGCTATCTTCTCAAATCTCAACAAAAAAAATGAAGTGAGCAAGAGGATCATAGGGTTGGTTTCCTTTGGAATATAACAGTGCCACCGTTTCTCTCCCTCCCTATAGAAGTCACAAAAGTCTGTTCTATAAGGAATTTTTCTGAAACAGTAATGAATAATGATCATTCCCCACGAAAAAGACTGGGTATGAAAAAAGCTGTATAGTCGTGCAGAATTGGTAGCCAAGCTAAGCAGAAGCAGTGAAGCTTTTGCAGAAGCAGTAGTCAGGCTGAAATGTTCTCAAGCTGTGTTGGGTGGTGAGTGGGTCTGTGGTTGAGTTGGCCTAAAAGCCGATTGTACGAGAGCAACTTTTGCAGATTTATACACTACAGAACATGCATGAGCACTATCAACCCTCAGCACCCTTCCCATGAGATTGTTGGCTAAGTTTGCTTCTCAATTTACCTTTGCATGTACAGTACTAGCAGAAGCTGGTTCACTAGATGTTCAAGACACATTCGAAATCATGTGCGCAAAAGGATTAATACCAAATCTTCGGTAAAAGTAGAACAATGGAACTTGATTGAACCCTCTATATCATCCGACACTAAAGCCCGATGTTCAGAAGGAACTCGAATCCTTGGATAAGCATACGAGGTTAAGGTGAAGAGAGGAGCAAAACGAAGAAGGGATTTCTATTATTGAGTTTCACAAGTACAAAATATAAACACGAGGGCCACAAACACCTACAAATAATGTGGTTATCCTCAGCTAATGGCTCAGGCCCTCGTGCTAAAAAATTGTTCACAATTGCACATATTTACTCTAGTACACTAAAAGATGATAGAGATTATTCCTCATCGTCAAGATCCCCATTTGGCTTATGACCTCCATCACTCTGAACATCTGCAGAGTTTTCACTTCTAGGACTGGACTCTGACTGCCTCTCTTGTTGCTCATCATCATCAGATTTTGACCATGCCCGCCTCCATCGACCTGCTGCCTAGAACACAAAAGATATACTATGTTACTGCCAGCAGGAAGTGGCATAAAAATTGACATTTATTTGGATTACTAGGCAAGATATCAGTTCTTTTACCTCATCCTCGACATCAGAATCTTCTAGACCAACTGCTTCAAGAGGATTTTGAGCATTCTCTTCATCATCCTGCTCATTCATATGACCAGTGGATTCCCTGTAGTGTGTGTTGTCATCTTCATTTTCCGGTGCTTCCTGATAGTCCATCCGCTCAGCTTCTGCTTCCTCCGTCTCATAATGCAACCTTGAGTGCTTGTCCTTCCTTCTCTTTCCACCTTTTCTCCTTCTCTTTTCACTATGCCCACCCTCATCATCAATTATATCTGAAGGCCTTCTCTTAGAACCAGATGTGCTACTCTTCCATTGCTCCTGTAGAGCCAAAATATTGAAAAATTTAGAAACATGAATATGCCATGTATATCTGAAAGCTGTTAATTTTCTGTATCCACCAGGATTCATATTTTTATACAAGGTTAGAGGGAATTAACTACACAAGCCAAACCATAACCATACACGCAGTGAAAGGAGCCGTCGAATTCTAATTGTAGAGGTAGCAATAAAAATGTACAGACAACTCAGCTATCAATCTTTACCTTTATGCGCTCAAATTAATCCTCCTGTTGTCTCACTCGCTTTAGTTCGTCATCTTGCATTCTCCTCTCCAACTGTTGCACGTAGGTATTAACTAATGTAGGGGCAAAATATTACAGAAATGTATAAGATGAAGCAACTTTTGAATATCAAACCTGGAACTTCCTTTGTTCTTCAGCCTTACAACGGGCTTCCTCAGCAATTGCCATTTGACGAGCAAGTTCTTGTTTCTGCAGAATCTTCTGCTCTTCATGCTCAGCTGCTGTTAAATGAACTCTTGCAGCCTCAAGCAAGTGGCTGCAATACTCAACATGAGTGTCAATCTTTTTCTCATCAAACCCATGAAAGTGAAGGCTGGAAGCAGCAGACAGTTCTTTAAATAAACAAACGGCATTTTCGAGCTCGGCAACTGTTGACCAGACCTAAACATGGACGTATATAAGATGTTATGCATGCGAATTAATAAAATCACAAATTTAACATACGTTCACTGAAACAATTGGCAAGAATGCTTCCAATGAGAAAGTCTTGTTGAACCTCATCCACAGGTTTCTTTGGTTTTTGTAAGGTTGAAGCTGAGAACTTCTGCATTATGACACCTGCATCAAACCTCAATGTGTAGTTTGAAGGTGCCAAATGAATGGCTCTCATTAGAGTTTTCTTGCAGTCTTGCCACTGCTCTCATTAGAGCTATATACAGCCAGGGGAAAATTGCTTTTTGATACTGCAAAGTTACTAGTCATCAGCACATGCAAGAGAATAGTAAATTTGAAGTCAAATAATAGAATAAGCCTAAAGATGAGATGAGAAAAATTCACCATTTTCACAGCCAGGGGAAAATTGCCTTGAGCAAAATAAACATGTACCAAATTTATCCTTACATCAGGTATCTGAACAAATATGTTCCCACTGGCAGCTTCTTGAACCTACAATCACAGGCAAACAGCAAACATCTTAAATTTTGAAATCTGCATCTACCAATGATGTAACCACATGATAAATTTCTGATTGCTGGCTATATAACTTGTGTAAAAATGTCTTTTGAAACATCAAAGTGACCCTTCTCAGCAAAGACCACTCCAGCACCATTGGCAGCATATAAATTAGCTGAATGTTGAGCCAGGACCTATATAATTGAAAAAAAATATATCAGATTTGTGCGGCACATCACCCAATAGATGGATGAAAACAGTAGCAGTACATGATTGATACAAGTGTAACGAATATTATGGAAATAGAGAATGTATATAACTATCTTGACCAACGAGATGAAATGAGAAAGATCTTGGATGTGCATGTGAATATGCAGTCCCTCTTGATGCCCATAAGCATGCATTCCAAGTTAATGGCTAAAAGTACAGGAAAAGAACGTAAAAGTAATAAACCTACGTACTTTAGTGTAGAGATCTTTCGATTTTTCCAGATGCGTAACTTCCAACTTCGGATTTCTTTTCTCATTGCGAATTGCTGCAAAATAGTTCCAGTGTCCCTATACAGGAACAACCAAAGCATATAAGAGATGGATAGTATTTAAGCAACATCAGCAAACACAGTAACATAAAAAGAAAGTTTCTGGAAATATAACTTTAACACATTATTTTTGTCAAAATACTAAAGATATCAAGAATTATTTCGATGACAAAAAAGAATTTGGGAGAAGGCCCAATAAAGTTATACACACCAGAGAAAGAGTGGCAAAGGAATCCTTTCCCTCAGTTGCTTCACTAGCAGCGCGAAAGGTCTCTTTTGCCTTAACCAAGTCATCATTTTTTTAACCAAGTCACCAAGCATTAATAATGCATTTGGGGACTTGTTATTCACCTTCAGGGCATCATTAACCTATACAAAGGAATGGATCAGTTTTCTGAATATATATATGTATGTATGTATGTATGTATGTAGAGAGAGACAAGTTATATGCATACCAGTTCAATGCTTAGTCGTAAATTATTTCAAGCTTTTGCAAGGGCAGCAAGCCTCAGATAAGCATCTACATAGTCTGGATACTGCAGAAAAGAACATATGTTAAACAAATAAAATTCAATAACGAAAAGAACTGGACCATGATGTATCAGAAAACTTGTACATAAAGGCTCTGAATATAAATTGAGAACAAGAAGCAACTTTAATTGCCAGGGAGACATGATGACACAAAAAAATTCGTTTGGAATCCATAGTCACAACTTCAACATAACAAGAACATAAGGTCAATCCCTATAGTATCTTAATTGCCACACTAAGCACTCTATAGATCAACTACTCTAGTGTTGGGGCGTCTGATGACATGTGCAAAACACAGTTCAAGCTAAACTCAGACAATGCACTTGGACACTGTAGTTGCCAAGATTAAAAATTACTCAAAAATACCTACCTTTCACAACCCATGTAGAAGGCTCATGAATGCCAATTTTTGATGCCTTGTTGTAAAACTGTGTCGCTAATATGAAATGCTCCTCCTTTTCTCACTGCTTCGTCTCAATCTTTCCAATGTAACTGTAATAAGCCCCCAACGCATTCAAGATAGCAATCCTCTCGTATCGAACATCCGCATAATACTGATCAATCTCTGCACCAATGCAAACAAAAACACCACGAACATTACTCCCCAGCGCAAATATTAAGCACCAAAAAGCAAGTAATACACAAAAAGAGTTTCGAAAAAGCGAGATTACCAGGACTAGAACCTTCCTCCAAAATCTGTCTAAACTGTTCTAGCTTCCATTGCTTGAAGTACTCTCTCTGCAGCAATTACAACTCAAAAGTAAGTAGCAAATTCATCAATTTTAAATTTGAGCCAAAAATCGAAACGACACTGCTCATAAACCAAACAATGATGCATTGAATTGAAGTTTCAAGCTTTTTTATATCACAATTACAGCATTAAGATTCATCAGAAAAAACGAACCTCGTTAATGAGCCAGAGATCGAGAGGAGCTTGCTCGGCCTTGAGAATATCAAGGATATCAGGCGTCCCTGGGAAGCTGATCGAGGGCAACCCTAACTTCCTCCTCGGAATTCTGCACCGGAATATAAACTGACGCCATTGATTTTCCGGATTCGGAGAAGCACGGAGCTCGATGAAAACGAAACCCTAGCGCCGCCGTGAAATTGAAATCGGAAGAAAAAAAGAATGTGGTGGTGATTTTGAGAGAGACCCTCCATTCCCGGTTTAAAGTTTCTTCCTTTTAAGCTTTGTTTGGGGACCGACCAAAACAGAGAAGGGGGTTTTCTTTGGTAAGTGAAGCTTTTAGGGTAAAACAGTAACTAGACCAAATTTATTTGGGGAAATAAGTTTGATTTCTTTTTAACCAAAAAAAGAAAAATGTTTTAAATTTTGATATTACTTCAATTATATATTGCTCAAAAGCGCGCGAATATGAAAGTTGCAATCTTGATAATGGTACTTAGTGGTCTGTTTTTTTGTTTGATGTTGGAGACATTTAGGTAGTTTACTTAATAAACTAATTACAAACACCAAACTTTTAAAAATATCTTTATGTGATAACATAATGCTTAAGGAATATTCAATTTTATCAGCACAGAGTTGACCACAATACCATTTTGAACACATGCACTGTTTATATGTGGAACCTAATATTTCTCCTTTACCGGGTTACAATTCAAGAAATAACACCAAGTATGGTCAATTATTAAATATGCATCGTTTATTATGCTTGAACTACTGTTTACAGGGCCAAAGGCCAGTCAGACTGAAGAAGCCATTCTGGGTCCTTTGTCAGGGCCCAGTTCATTGTAAGTTTGAGGCAAAGCAAGGGAGTTCATTCCCACATTGGAAAAAGACAAAGTGCAGCCTTTAATGCTACTATAAATACCGGTGAGGACCTCCCGGTAAGGGGAGGGAGGACCTTAACTACTCGAGTTTTCTGCTTATCTGACAGTGTCTGACTTAAGCATCGGAGTGGCTTCCCTCGGTAAACCCGGGGACGCCCTTTGACGTGTTTGTTCTTTGCACAGGAAAACTCGGGAGTACAAGGAAGTTCGCTATTTCTGGAACCGTGCAACCCGTTAAAGGGGCCACGAGCATCCCCGGAAACAATTGGTGCTCTCGTTGAGAGCCGAACTCAAGGCCTCCCAAACACGTATTTCGAAGAACGATGGAAATGGCAGGAGAACAAGATCCAACTGGAAGGCTTAATTTCTCAGGGGATGATAACCCAGGGACCTCCGGGACCCAGTTTGGCCAAACAGATTTAGCAGCAGCGTTCGAGCTCTTGAAAAAGGACTTTCTCGCTCAAAAGGAGCAATCTACTCGAGAACATGCTGAGTTGATAACGGTAAGGGAGCAGTTAGCGACTATCCAGGCCGAGCATGGGCTTCTTCAAGCAACCTTAACTCAAAGAGCGAATGCCATGGGGGCGTCAGCCAGACTTGCTGATATCATCACCCCAGAAGGGAATCCTCCGGGTTGTGGAAACCCGCGAACTTTTGACGGTGCATACATACCATCCGCTATTCTCCCAACCACTGCCCACCCTAACCCAAATCCACAAATGATCCATCTCTCCAATCCTTTGTTTAATCACAATCTTACAGGACCTCCTCCACTCCCAGAGCCGTTGTTAAATCAACCCCTTCCCCCAGCAGATGCCCAGACCCAGCTGCTGTTACAGTTGACACAAACTGTGACCCAACTTGAGCAGCGGCTAAACTCGGGAACGGGACCACAACAATATCAACCCTTTATTACCCGTGCGAGCCCATTCTCCGCACGGGTTCAAGCAGACAAAAAGCCACCAGAAGCAAAGCCATTTAAGATTAAGAGATATGCCGGAATGGGGTGCCCGTATGCACACCTTGAGTTGTTCCAGTCTCAGTTAGATTCAACCCGGTTCACAGACGCCCAAGCATGCCATGCTTTCCAGGAAACACTCAGTGAGGAGGCGTTGAGTTGGTTCCTCAAGTTACCGGCTTTGTCAATAGAGACCTATGGTCAGTTGACACAGAGGTTCCTGTCCCGGTTTATCCTGCTGTCAAGTGCCAATCGAAGCACCACTTCGTTATTCAAAGTCCAACAAAGGGATGATGAGAGCTTGAAAATTTTTGTAACCCGTTGGCTGTCCACGACTTCCAAGTGTGGGCACCTGGACGAGTCAGTAGCATCAGAGGCGTTCTTACAGGCGCTCAAACCAACCCGCTTTGTGGTAGAGCTCAGGAAGCAGCGGTTCAGGTGCTACGACGATCTAATTAATGAAGTAACTCGGCAAGCTCAAGCCGAGTACGACACCTTCGGGGAACGCCGGACGAACACCGGGTTCACAAGCCAGCGAGCTGATGGATGGAAAAAGGAAGGGCAGCATAAGAGTGGCCAGGGATACTACGGCAAAAGTTCAAACAGACCAAGGGAGAAACCAAGAGAGGCTCCATACCTTCGTCATCCAACCCGGGAGGAAAAGAACACTTACATCCCTCGATATGAAGTGTTAACCAACTTGACTGCCTCCTATGAAGAAATTTGGAACCGCCATAGGAATGAAGTTCCCCCGGCTCCAAAAAGAAAGTTTCCCAAAAGGACAGGGCCGGACAACGGGCAACATTGTGCCTATCACAACGAGTCTGGCCACACGACCGACCGGTGCTTTTCTCTTCGGAACGCCATTGAGTACATGATCCAGAACGGCAAACTACAGCAGTATAAATCACCCGCCACAGGTGTCAACCTCATTGAAGTATATGGGGAGATAATGACGATTCACGGGGGTGGCACCCAAGGGGTGTCCGGTCACCGGGCCAAAAGACTCTGCCCAAGAGGCCCGGAGTTTGAGATAATGCAGCTTCGTCAAGAATGCCGCAAGGAGCTGGTTCCTTGGGATACCGTGTCATTTTCTCAGTCTGAAGACACGCTGAAAGTGCATCACAATGATCCCTTCATAATCACTCTTCAGATTGACCACTGGAGAACTCGGAGGGTTCTAATAGACACGGGAGCCGCTGTCAGCGTCATGTTCAGCAGTTGCTATAAGGGGTTTAAACGAGGACGAGATAAGCTCTATAGGAACCACGAGCCATTGATCAGTTTTTCAGGAGAGACGACTCAACCGTTGGGGTCTGATCAACTAACGGTTACAGTTGGAACCGGCCACCAGTCCACAAGAATTGTAGTTCCCTTCATAATTGTGGACTGCCCATCCTCCTACAATGCCATACTCGGGAGAGATGCACTCTGGGGCCTACAAAGTTTTATAGCGGGTCACATGCTGCTTATGAAAGTGCCTACACCCGGGGGTTGGGTTACAATTCGTGGAGACCAAGAAGCCGCTGTCAGATGCAACGCGATAGCAACTCAGTCCCAGCACGAGATGTTTTCGGCCGGTTTTTCCTTGTCTCCATTTGACAAACCCGATGACCCCAGGGATGACCCGGATTCTTTGCCCATCAGCAAGACGGCACAAAAGAAGAGCCAGAAGTATCCTGCCAAGTTCCCCCGGCCAGCCCCAATTGAAGCAACAGAATGGATTCATATTTCAGAAGAATACCCGGAGAGGAAGATTTGCATTGGCACAGGCCTTGACCCCGAGGTCAGAAACCGAATGGTTGAGCTGCTAACCCGGAAACAGAAGGTGTTCGCATGGTCATATGCAGACATGCCCGGGATTTCTCCAGACGTTATGACACATTCCCTCAATATTATCCCGGGTGTTAAACCGGTAAGACAGAAGCGTCGTGCATTTTGCGCAGAGAAGTACAAGGCCATTCAAGCAGAAGTTAAACGTCTTAAAGACATCGGGTTCATTGGAGATGCAACATACCCGGATTGGTTGGCCAATGTGGTGATGGTCAAGAAGGCAAACGGAAAGTGGAGGATGTGCGTCGACTACACAGATCTGAATAAGGCTTGCCCGAAGGATAGTTTTCCCCTTCCAAAGATTGATCAACTGGTGGATTCAACCGCGGGCCACCCCCAGTTGAGCTTTATAGATGCATACTCGGGATTTAACCAAGTTCCGATGAATCCCGCGGATCAACAGCACACATCTTTTACAACAGACAAGGGGATGTATTATTACAGAGTGATGCCTTTTGGACTCCGGAATGCAGGAGCCACGTTCCAGCGCCTCGTAGTGGGCATGTTTGCAAACCAACTCGGGGATACTATGGAGGTTTATATAGACGATATGCTGGTCAAAAGCCGGGAAACAAGCAAACACCCGGATGACTTGGAGACCGTCATCGACATTGCCTTGAGCAAGGGGATGAGGTTAAACCCGGAGAAGTGTGTGTTCGGTGTTTCAGGAGGAAAGTTTCTCGGGTTCATGGTCAGCGCTCGGGGAATTGAGGCAAACCCCGACAAAATTCAAGCCGTCCTGGCCATGCAACCGCCGAAAACCAGGAATGAAGTTCAGCAACTTACTGGCAGGCTGGTAGCCTTATCCCGGTTTATATCCAGGTTAACAGATAAATGTGCACCCTTCTTCAAAATTCTCAAGAGTCAACACCGCGAACGGATTACATGGCAGGAAGAGCACAATCAAGCTTTTGAAAAGTTGAAGGAATACTTGGCGTCAGTCCCTTCTTTATCCAGACCAAACCCTGGGGATATACTATATCTGTACCTGGCGGTGTCTCAAACAGCTGTCAGTTGTGCCTTGATAAGAAAGCCAGACTCTGAAGAACTGCCGGTTTACTATACTGGGAAAGGATTCAATGATCCTGAAACTCGTTATCCAGATATTGAAAAACTGGCCCTGGCCTTGGTTGTAGCAGCAAGGAAGTTAAGACCCTATTTTCAAGCACATTCCATCCATGTACTCACCAACCAACCGCTACGGCAGGTTCTGCAAAACCCGGCAACTTCGGGCAGACTGGTCAAATGGGCAATTGAGTTGGGGGAGCATGATTTGCACTTTAAACCGCGAACGGCAATCAAAGGGCAAGCAGCAGCAGACTTCATTGCCGAGTTAATCCCAGCAGATTCAACATTTGCTGAAACTCTTCCTACACAAGCTGAACCGGAGAGTTGGCAAATATTTGTAGATGGATCAGTCAATCAGAGACAATGTGGAGCAGGCATTACGTTGGTAGACCCGGAGGGTAATATGTTTGACTATGCCTTACGCTTTAACTTCAAAGCATCAAACAACACGGCTGAGTACGAAGCTCTAATCAAAGGGCTCCAACTCGCTAAAGATATGGGCGCCCGGCATCTCCGCATACTAAGTGATTCACAGCTGGTAGTGCAGCAGGTTAACGGCGGATTTCAGGCAAAGGAAGCACATCTTTCGTCCTATCAAAAGTTAGCGGCTTTCTTGCTGGAGAAATTTGATAGCTTTGAGGTTACTCAGATACCGAGGCAGCGGAATGTGAGAGCAGATACCCTGGCTAGGATTGCAACAGGGGACGATTCCAATACCGAGTTTAAAAGCTTACTGGTCGAGACATTGGAGAAACCAAGCATCTCACTCTCCTTTTCTGAGATTTTCGCGGTAGAGGCAAACCCGCCACCGTCTTGGATGGATGAGTTCATCAACTTCATCCAACATGGAACCCTACCTGAGGACCCGGTAGCGGCCAAACGACTACGAGTTCGAGCGGCTCGGTATAGTATCCATGATGGGAAACTGTACAGACGAGGACAAACTTTTCCTGATTTGAAGTGTATTACACCCGAGGAAGGAGACCGGGTTTTGCAGTCGCTTCATAGCGGGGTATGTGGAAATCACTTTGGAGCCCGTAACCTGGCTTTCAAAACCCTAAGAATGGGATATTACTGGCCTTCTTTGGAACACGATGCCAGAATTGTCGTAGATTCCTGTCTTCAATGTCACCGATTTGCAAGCTTTCCACGTGCACCATCAGTCCCACTATCAGTAATAATTTCTCCATATCCATTTTGCATGTGGGGGATCGATTTCATCGGACCGCTACCCACAGCTCCGGGACAGCTCAAACATGCCATTGTCTCAGTGGACTATAATTCCAAGTGGATAGAAGCTCAACCCCTGGCACGGATCACGACCGCAAATGTTAAGAAATTCCTTTGGAACAATGTCTTTTGCCGGTTTGGAATCCCGGAGACGTTTATCACAGATAACGGGACGCAGTTTGACAACGATGAGTTCCGGGAATTCTTACACTCTAACGGGACAAAGGTCCTATATGCCTCCCCTGCACACCCGCAGACTAATGGACAAACTGAAGCCGTTAACAAGCTCATCAAGCAAGTTCTGAAGAAGAAGCTGGAGGACGCAAAGGGTTTATGGGCTGAGAAACTTCCAGAGGTTTTGTGGGCACTAAGGACAACTCCAACAGAAGCCAATGGGGAGAGCCCATTTCTTATGACTTTTGGATCTGAAGCAGTGATCCCGGTAGAGATGGAAGTCCCGAGTGACCGGGTACAACTGTTTGACAGGGAAACCAACGATGAAGGCATCCGCCTTAACATGGACCTCCTGGAGGAACGCCGGGAGCGTGCACATCTCCGAAATATCAACAAGAAGCAAAAGGTGGCTAAACACTACAATTCCCGGGTTATCAACCGCCCACTCAAACTCGGGGATTGGGTAATGAAGGAGGTTATCCCTAAGCCAACGGGGCTTAAAGCTCCATGGGAGGGTCCATATGAAATCGTTGAAGTCGTGGGCCCGGCAACGTTTTACATCCGGGGTACAGATGGAGTTACGCTTCCGCGACCATGGAACGCCCAACATCTGCATCTCTTCCCCAAATAGGTACCGAGTTATCTATGAATGTCCAATTTTATTGTTTATGATGTTGTATATAAAGCCTTTCAGGCCCACAATGCATGAATTACCCTACCGGGTTATGTTTTATTAAAGAGTTTGTTGAAGTGAATGCAGCCTTTAGCGGCCCTACTTGTATGCCTTAATCGCCAAGCTCCGATAATCTCCGATAATCTCCATGACATGAAATATTGCAAGCCTTTCACGGCCTTATTTCATGGTCAAAACTCGCCAAGCTCCGATAATCTCCGATAATCTCCATGACATGAAATATTGCAAGCCTTTCACGGCCTTATTTCATGGTCAAAACTCGCCAAGCTCCGATAATCTCCGATAATCTCCATGACATGAAATATTGCAAGCCTTTCACGGCCTTATTTCATGGTCAAAACTCGCCAAGCTCCGATAATCTCCATGACATGAAATATTGCAAGCCTTTCACGGCCTTATTTCATGGTCAAAACTCGCCAAGCTCCGATAATCTCCGATAATCTCCATGACATGAAATATTGCAAGCCTTTCACGGCCTTATTTCATGGTCAAAACTCGCCAATCTCCGATAATCTCCATGACATGAAATATTGCAAGCCTTTCACGGCCTTATTTCATGGTCAAAACTCGCCAAGCTCCGATAATCTCCGATAATCTCCATGACATGAAATATTGCAAGCCTTTCACGGCCTTATTTCATGATCAAAACTCGGCAAGCTCCGATAGATCTCTAATAATCTCTGATTACCGTGTTTGTTTGGCAAAGACGCCCTTGGAAGTCCTAACGGACCCGTAAAGCCTTACTGCCCCTACTTTCACTTTATAATGTTAATATGCCAACCCGGCACTACGTGTGAAGTTGTCAACACTTGCAGGTTATGCATCGGGTTGAAAGTCCTTATGAACCCGTAAAGCCCTAGCGGGACTATTTTTATTTCCCACAAACCGGCATTATATGTGTGAATTTTATCAACACTTGCAGGTTATGCATCGGGTTGGAATTTCTAACGGATCCATAAAGCCCTAGACCTTTAAAGCCTTAGCAACACTATCTTTATTCACACAGAAAACCGGCGTTATATGTACATTTTTGTACTTATCAGGTTACCGTGTTTTGGCACAGGAAGGATTGCGAGAAGGAAAAATTTTATTACTTCAAAAATATCGATTACAAAAAAGTAGCAAACCGCTACAGGTAGACTAATCTTATAGAAATGAAAAATATCCTAAGGCTCCGTTGACGACCCCCTACCCCGGCCAGTGCTAGAACCGCCACGACCTCCCCGGGGCTGTATAATGAACTGACCCCTACGCAGAGGTGGCCGATTCCTAGGACCACCCACAATCCCACCACGGGAAGCACCTCTCCCGGCTGCTGAAGAACGAACTGGGGGACTCCGAGCCGGGTTCGCAGGAGCCCTAGGGTTCGCAGCCACGGCAGGAGTCGACCGGGAGGTGCCTGCAGCCTCGTCGGGTCTAACATGACCTTGATGACCGTCATAACCCGCCTTGTCCAGCCAGCCTTGGCGAATACCAGCGCTAACTATTTCGGCACGAGCCTCGGCCCTGGCCGACCGCAGCTTCAGGTCAAACTCTGCGCTCGCCAGAAACTCGGAGACCGCTAAGTCCTTGGCCCGGGAAACTGCCTGGAGCAAGTCTCCTTTTTGCTGCTCCAGGGAGGTGACCTGTTGCTGCAGCCCCTGGTTTTGCTCGGTCAGCTGGGCTATCGCGGCGTCTTGAGCACACCGGTCCTCCCGGTGACCTTCGATAACATTCTCCAGTTCAGAGTTCTTGGCCACCAGGTCTGCTATGTGTTCTTCCGCCTCGGCCAACTTCGCACTCGACGCGATCGCTGATGCGCTTGCGAATTCCCGGACCCGAGCCAGGTTTTCTTCGCTTGCCGTCACCTGGTCCCGGGCGGCCCGGAGATCATCCCTGAGGACTCTCTCTCGCTCGGGGATGCCTTCGGTTATGAGCCGGTCAGTCGCCAAGTACGACAACCTGACAGCCTACACAAATAAAACAACGGGTTAGTACAAGGAAACAAAAACAAAAAGATAACGAGTTACAGCAGAAGACTAACTTACCCGCATCAGCTTCTCCTGCGCCCTCCGGGCTACAGTCAACGGGTCCTCGTGCTCCAGGACATAGGAGTCAGCGGCGCAATTCTTCAAATCCGCTACCATCCTTTGGATGGCCGCGTCCGCCATTCCTGCACTCGCCAACTCCTCCATTATCTCAGTAGTGTCCCGCTGCTGCTTTCTCTCCCTCCTCTCCTTCCTCTCCTTCCTTCTCTTCCTCCTTTCGGACCTCCCCGAGCTGGATGCCTCCCGGGTACGCTTGCGAGAAGGCACAGGCTCCACTTCAAGAACCTCGTCACTCCCCTCACTCCCCTCCGGGTTCTCACTACCTATTTCTCTTTCCAACCCTCCGACCTCTTCACCCCCTTCGTCATCCTCCTCGGTAAATTCCTCCTCGCCCGGGAACACAGACGAGGGAACCGCGCTCATCACCGGTTCTTCAGTCTCATCGGCAAACGGTTCTGCAAATACCGGGTTGTCATCCGCCTCCGAGGGATTCCCTTCAACCTCCTCTCCTTCTGGGTAGACTTCCGGCCCGAGAATCTCAGCCAAGTACGCGGGAACCTCGTTGTAGTAGGAGACGTCAACGTGGAACTGCCGAGTTTCCCCTTGCTCGACGTCTGGGCGCAGAAAAGCCGCCTTCGATGTCAGATCGATATCGTACGCCAGCCCCTCCGTGCCTTGCGCCCGGATCCCGGCCCATACAGCCTTGTCCTCGAACCCGTCGTATATTCCCGGGTTCTTTCGCTTCGTGAACTCCATCGGGAGAAGAGCTGCAACAAAAGATCTAACCTATTAGACCGGGGCATGTAAACAAAAATTGTAAAGGAAACGAGACAAACCTGGAAGCTCCATCAATCGGCAACGGCTGTACACATACAGCCTGCAAAGCCGGTACGAGCTCCGGTCATCTTGACCTCTGAAGGCCCTTAGCATCCTCCGGATCCTCTTCTCCATCACCGGCTCCAGAGGAATGTCGGGAACATCTGCAACACGTACAATATAATTATAACCCGGGAAAGATAAAGGAAAGAAATATCCGCAGAGAAAGGACTTACTCATCAGTGGCTGGAAGTCACCCGGTACTTGAAACGCGTGTCCCGGGTCTTGAAAGTTTCTTATCAAGAAACTCTTTTCCCTCCAGGTCCGGCTCACAGAGGTAGGCAGGTCCTCCACGATCTTCTTGAAGACCCCTTTGGACTTCAGTTGGATGGTCCCACTGAAACCCGCCTTCCGGGAGTACTCGGCCCGGTACATGGCGTGTAACTCGTGGTAACTCGGCATCTGCTGCTTCAACACTTTGTACATCACGCACAATCCCAGCAGCTGCCTCCACATATTCGGGCCAACTTGCCCGATGGCGAAGTTGCTCGCAGCCAGGAGATACTGCACCTCCACCTTTAGCGGGAGTGACAGACCGCAACGTAGCTGGTACTCGTGGCATAGCGTCCACCCATCCCCGGGAGCGAAGAACTGATCCTCGGGTTCTAAAGTCCGAATTTCAACAGACTCGGGAATCTTCCAGTTGCTCCTTAGCTCCACAATCTCCTCCGCGGTCAGCGAGTACCCGGGAGGGTCAAGAGCGGTACCATCAGTGAAGGTAACTGAGGCAAACTCGGGGACGTGAGCATCCATTGCGGGGTTTGTCATCTGCAAAACAAGAAACAAGGGGACATCGTCAAAACCCCAGATAAACCCGGCGACCACAACGATGAACGCACACACTAACGCAGCAACCCAGTTTGGATCCCAGAAAACAGTACACAATATCGACCCAAAACATTCAAAAACATCGTAACAGAGAACAGTACCTTACTTGTAAGGGTTTCAAAGGATTTGGATGTCGATTTGCGTTTGGAAATCCAACAAGCACAGCGACAGCAGAGGACGAGAGCAAAGGCACGAAAAAGTTTTCGATTTCGAAGGTACGACAAAACGGTCACCCTCAACCCCTATTTATACTGTTAAGAGACGTACACTGAAGCGACGTTTGAGAGACGTACATAGAAAGGACGTTTCGGTTTTTCGAGAAAATCGACACGTGTCGCGCATGCCGCGTCCCAAAACCGAAAATCTTTTCTGTTTCCCCCACTTTAAAACCGAAAACTTTTCGTTTTCCCCCACTTCAAACCGAAAACTTTTCATATTCCCCCACTACAATACGGAGATGTCATTTTCAGTTCCCATAGTCAACGTGTCTGCGGGGCACCCTTGCGTACGGACTTGGGGGACTGGGTACACCGGGTCTGGATGATACCCTTGTAACCCGGTAAAGAAATGGTTTCAAGTCCCCACCCAAGCGTACCCCTTGACTGAGGACTTGGGGGACTTGTTTATATGTGGAACCTAATATTTCTCCTTTACCGGGTTACAATTCAAGAAATAACACCAAGTATGGTCAATTATTAAATATGCATCGTTTATTATGCTTGAACTACTGTTTACAGGGCCAAAGGCCAGTCAGACTGGAGAAGCCATTCTGGGTCCTTTGTCAGGGCCCAGTTCATTGTAAGTTTGAGGCAAAGCAAGGGAGTTCATTCCCACATTGGAAAAAGACAAAGTGCAGCCTTTAATGCTACTATAAATACCGGTGAGGACCTCCCGGTAAGGGGAGGGAGGACCTTAACTACTCGAGTTTTCTGCTTATCTGACAGTGTCTGACTTAAGCATCGGAGTGGCTTCCCTCGGTAAACCCGGGGACGCCCTTTGACGTGTTTGTTCTTTGCACAGGAAAACTCGGGAGTACAAGGAAGTTCGCTATTTCTGGAACCGTGCAACCCGTTAAAGGGGCCACGAGCATCCCCGGAAACATGCACTCATACCATTTCTTAAGTTATTATTGTTATCAATCTTTTTATATATATTTAAAGAAATCAAACTCTTAATTCAATTCTCTATTCTTGATTAACATTTTAATTAACATGGAAAATTTATTAACATAATTATCTATGAAGATAAGTGTCACACCCCGAATCTTGTGAAGTTAATAAAAGTTACCTTTCATAGAAATTCACGAGTTACCGAGGATTTTTAATTGCGATCGGTAATTCGATAAGTTATCGCTCGAGTTAATTTTCGAGTTTTCAAAAGTACTCCAAATACCTGAATTGACGACTCGATGTTGTAGTACGTGTCGACACGAGTCTCCCGGTATTTTCGGATTATTTTTCGGAGCTTCGGTTCATTTTCTACGGATTTTCGAAGGTTTCGGTAACTTTTAAATTATTAATCCGGTAAATCAGTTTTACCATTTACCCTTTTACTTTTTTACCTTCTTTTAATCTGGACCGTCAGATCTTTCCAAGATCTGATCTGAGCCGTTGATCTTTCTATAAAAAGGGTAGAGAGGTTTGACCCGAGTCAAACACCCAACTCGGCGTTGACCCGAGCCCAACCACTCTCCCTCTCCGCTCTCGGTCTGCAGCCTTGCCACCTCCATCTCCGGCGCGTCCGGCCACCCCACACCGGCGCACTACCACCAAAATCTTCCTCTCTTTCTCCTCATCAAAACCCCCTTACCAATTTCTCCAAATATCTGTTGTGGGAGAGGCTTGGCTGACGAGGAGCTCGGCTGTGCTCCGATCAAGTTTCAGAAATTGGTCACGACAGAGGGTGCGAGTGGTGGTGACAGCTTCGCCTCGTCGTCCTGGTTCCATTTATGTCCTCAGTTGTCAAAGAAAAGGCCTGAGGAAGAAGTTTGAACGGAAGAGGATTTGAGTTTTCTCGGCCATGGATCGGTGTCCTCCGGTCACAGATGAAGGTAATTGAGGTATGAAAAACTATCTACTCATGAAGCTCTATGTATCTGTTTAATTGGATTGAAGTTTGGAGGAAGTTGGATGTTTGATTATTGTTACTGTGTTCGGCAACGAACACAGTGACGACAGTTATGGTTTTGGGTTTCAGAGTTTGGGTTTTAGGTTGAGCTTGTGTGCATGAGTTGCAGTTCTTGTTTATCTGAAGTCTATTGTAGTTTGGTGATGTGAAGTTGAGGCTGTGTTGTTGATTAGAGAAGGAACAATTGAATTCTGAGCAGTGTGTGTGTGTATGTGTGTTCTTTGGCAGTAGTGTTGATGATTTCAATGGTTTAGAATTGATGAAATTGTAGAGTGGGCAAAGGAAGTTGAATGCTGCATTTTATTGTTTGATGTGATTGGAATCATTGTTGGGTTGCTGACTTAGTGTTGTTGCGTGGTTTCATGTCGATAACTTGGTGACGAAGGAAACGGGGAGGTGATGGCGAAATTCCGGCAAGTCACCGGAATCCGACGAAGATTCCGGTGATACGGTAAAACCGGCTGAATGCCGAAGAGGTAGGAGTTGATTCTTTCAATAACCTAATTGTCGTAAAGTTTCCGTAAATTAAGAATTGGATTAATTACGGTTAATTGGACGTAATTAGGAAGTTTCCATTTTGGGAAACCTTCTAAGTTTGGTAACCTGTTAATTTGGGAAACTTTCCATTTTGGGAAAGTTTCCATTAAAGGAAAGTTTCCACTTTGGGAAAGTTGTTTTTTATCAGAAAAATGGTTAAAGGATTGAAGTTCAATGAATGTGACAATTTTTGGTTAAATGGGTAAAGAGTTAAATTGTTAACTGGAATTGATGAGAAAAGGTTTAATCGGTAAATCGACTCAAGGTCAAATATATTGATTAATACGTGACACTCTATCGTCAAGTTAAAGTAATAAAGGAAAGTTCGGAAACTGAGTCGGACTTCCGGTAAATTGAGTTAAGAGTCGATAACCGGGAAAGAAAGTCAAAAAGGGTAAAATGTCATAAAAAGGAACTCGGTCAACTTGTGGTCAAATAGGAGTTCCTGGTCAAACTAGGAAAAGACCAAGTCAACGATGAAATGACTAATGTATTGGTTCATTTGTACAGTCTCTGGTCGGACGTGAGACGGGCTCGACTACGCGGTAGTCGAGGGTTTCGCTCGAGGAGTTTTCCGAGCGGGAAGGTCGCAATAGTACTGTGAGTGGACATATTGTTTTAAATAAATGCATGCCTTAATTATTGAGTTAATTGCATGATGTTTATGATTGTTTTCGAGAATTATATATCTCTCGGGTTCTTGAACGTATTTACGTTATTACTCGATTTTCTATTTCTTCCGAAAATGGTTATAGACGGTGAGGGCCGTCCTACGAATGGAATTGAACCCGAGACTTCGTTGGAGATTGGGTCTATGCATATATGTCAAGGAATTGTTTACTTATTTTATTTTTGGGAAGAGAATTTGATTAAAGTATTGTTGTGAATTATATTGTAAGGGTTGACCAATGATTATGCTAGCTAGAGTAGCGTGAGGGCGCTACTAGAGCTCTTAGCTCCGACCCTAGCCTGAGAGGTCAGGCAAATTACGTAGTGCACTATGAGGGTTGACCATTTCCACTTTATCCAGAGCTCTTAGCTCCGACCCTGGTCTGAGAGGTCAGACAAGCCTGAGAGGTCAGGTTGATATTATAAGGGTTGACCGTTATCACATATTCTAGAGCTCTTAGCTCCGACCCTGGTCTGAGAGGTCAGACAAGCCTGAGAGGTCAGGTTGATATTATAAGGGTTGACCGTATTATTTTATCTAGCTAGCATAGCGTAGCGTGAGGGCGCTACTAGAGCTCTTAGCTCCGACCCTAGTCTGAGAGGTCAGACTTATTATGTTTGGTGACCATTTCTCTTCCCATATTCCTTGTTGGTTTATCTTATTATGCACTTGTGGAAATTTAGTAATTGTGGGCATGCTTAAATGATTTTTAAATTGATATACTTTTGGGAGAACATTACAGGAAATGAAGTTTTTATATGTGATTTTCGTCCACTCACTCTAACAGTTTTTAAATGTTTCTCCCCTGGGCCTTTCGTTTTTAAATGCCCAGTGATGCAGGGTTCTTGAGAGGAGGTCGAGCGCGTACGAGAGTCGAGGCATAGTCGATCATTCCGTTGCTGCGAAAAATTCTTTGGGGTAACTATCTCTGTTGACTGCTCTGACTAACCCGGTTTAGTTAGTTTAGTAGGAAGGGTTGGCCATTTCAAGGGGGATTCGGTAAGAAGTTCCCTTGAGGTGGTCCCCGCAGGATTTACTTCGGGTTAAAAGGGTTTAACCTGGGGTGGGTCTTGTCAATGGTATCAGAGCATTAGGTTATCGTTCCTGTTACTACCTCATATACTTTGTATCACTTAGTGTCTATAGAGTGATGGTCCGACCGCGGCGGATCCATCGGCATTTTATGCTTGGACGCTTAGTGTTTATTGAGGATATGAGTTCGTACTTCCTGATTGAGATATGGACCGAGTGGTCCTATAAACGATCGAATCTTCAAGACTATGCCTCAGTACGCGCGACCTCACAGAGAGTTCCTGTAAGGAACAAGGTAAGCTCGTTACGTATTTATTTGATGAGTTCCCCGAGGATTGTGTTTTAAAGGGATTTATTGAGATTTGAGTTGGGGATCGAGCTGTAAACTCACGTTGTTTAACGTTTGAGCATTATGTGTAAGTACTCGGTGGTGAAACAGTTAATTCACACCTGGAAGGCTGTCATGGTTGTTGACAGGGATGCTGTAGAAGCCTAAGACAAGGCTTGGGTGTTCGTGTTATGAGGCTCTTAGCAGTAAAGAGTCGTACGAGTTACTGGAAGATGTTGCATCCTGTGATGGAAAAAGGAGCTGAAGTCGCCTAGCGCGATTATTCTGAGGGGATGAATATTAAGATTTGACGATTGCCACGATTTTGTTGAGGTTCGTCATTAGTGTGGTTTCAGAGAAACCAACGGACATATGAAAGTGGAATGACTCAAGGAAAGTTGAGTGGGGTTATTTTGTGGTCAATGGACTTTTTCTAGTGACGAGTCCATGATGTGACACTACTGGAGAAGGTTAAGAAAGTAAAGGCTGATTGGTCCCTTGACGCTTTATGGGACAATCACTGAAACTGATGGTTTGGGTCACTTTTGGTGCTGACATGGTTGTCGTCAGCTACGACCAGATCCTCTTCGCTCCAGCCACCATTGTATTTGGGGTACTAGAAGATTTGGATTGTTAGTGAGTCCAAGCATGATTTGATTTATTGGTGACAAGGGTCATTGGACCATTTATCGTGGAGGCAGTAATTAAATTGTGTCACCAGATCTTGGGGCTCATGTCAACCATAAGGTGGGTTATCCACCTGTGATCAAAGTATTTTAATTGGTACACCTGTGGAGGAGTCTCCAGGTTGGCTGTGTTAGAGTTCGATTTACAGATCGAGCGAGTGTTATCAGTTGTGGCTAAGCGTAATTGGTTTCAGAATTTAAAGGAACCTGTCAGAAGTGGCAACAGACCACCGGGTCATGGACCCAGAGTGCTCGGGGTACCGGAGATAGTGATACGAGTTTTGATGGACTTGGTATTATTGTGGGATAGGAACCGGTCGATGTGCAAACGGCATTGTTTGACGGCTGAAGATGTACATGGGTATACCCCACCTGAGCACGTGTACCCTCCTTTGTAGGGAAGTGGTGAATTGAAATTTGGGTAACACATGCTGGTAATGCATAATTATTTTGTACAGCTGTGTGGTCAAAATGACACCAGGTAAGTGACGAAGGCTGATGATGACATCATATCAAGAATGTATTGTGAGAGTCCCATAATTTGAGAACAGAGATTAAAGACGTTTGGTTAGAAGTTTCTGTGAAAAACGTCAATTAAATGGTTTAATGTCGTTAGTAGGTGGAAGGATGTTTTCTGAGATAAATGCACGGAAATGGTGAAGGGACAGCAGTGAGGCAAGGTTTACTGGGTCATTAATTTGAGCAAGAATGTTTGTGGTTGCTCAATCTTGAATCTGCAGTCCCAGTCGTCCGTTATGACACTTGGTTTCTTCGAGGACGATTAACTGAGCTTGATGGCATGGGAATTTGTGCACTCACTGGCTGTGGTCTAATCTAGTATTGTAACCGGAAGTGTACTTAGTCGTATTTAGGGTTCATAAGCTACCTTCACTGCAGCGACAGAAAATATCCTCAATCTTGATATGGGGAATAAGGATTAAGATCTGGGAGATCAATTATTGAGGATAATTTAAAGAAATCCTGAGAGGATTAAACTATTGTAGGCACTGCTATGGTCTTTGGTCATTTGAGTAGTGACCCTACTTGTTAGGAATGATTGACCTAACGACAATTCTTGGCGCCACGAGTGTAAAGTGGTAGCAAGAAAGATCATTGGAGATGACTTGCGAAATTGTCAACATTTCGGCGAGTATGAAATGCAGTGAAACTGAGGAAAGAGTTTCTTTGATGACTCAAAGGTGTTACGAGTCAAGGTTTTGGAAACCAAATTGTTACAAGAGTAGTAAAGTATGTTGCTAAGTTGTGCAACACTCCATCGGAAACCGTGGAGTGATTAAGCTACGTTCAGATTAAGTTATGATCTGAGAGGATGTTAACGTGTGGCAGTGGATCTTGTGATTTAAGATCTAGAGTGGTAAGCGATTGAGAATTTTGAATCTTACCGAATAGAGGTTGCGGTGGATGGTAAACGCGCAGCGCCTGGGGAACAGTTTTGTTAGAAACTGTCCAGTTGTACGAGTTGACTCTGTGGTGTGTACTCGCCCCGTGCGGTGATGGCATTTGTTGAATTGTGCCTTAAAGATTTGATGCTTGGTGATTAGCGTGGCTAAGTTCGGCGTGAAATTAATTTCCAGTGCTTTGATCAGGGGTTACTTTAGGTGTGCACCTGTGACACTAAATTCTATGTAGATGTCTGATCTGGTTAAATGTCCAAGTTGCTGGTTATTACCGGACGATGTGGTAATGGAGGCATTTGGGAATGGATTATACTTGTTGAGCGGGTAAGGCTCTGAAATTCTTTTAATGGTAAGTCTATTCCGGATTGAGATGCGGATAATGTTTAATAGACGCACGGTTATGGTTGAAGTGCAAGTTCTGCACTATGCGTTATTCCAGGCTAAGGTAAGAGATAGGGAGGTCAGTGGCACCTCACCTATGAGTAGTACGGAGATGTGTTACTAGTGGTAAAGTACGCTGTAACCCCACAAGTGTTATTGAGATGGCGATTCTAATGATCGGTTTGTTGGTAAAGTCCAGTTCATCCGGTCGGAATAGCTTGTAGTAGGGTGAAGCCTGGCATTTTGTCTTCATGCGAGGAGTAAGTATTGTTGGCTCTCGATGTCTGGAGACTTGTATCTCCCCGATTTAAAGGCTATGGTTTTGGTTCATGGCAATACATGTCCTGTGTGTGCCAGTGGTTTGAGTAATGATAGAGTAAAGGAAGACAACTACTCTACAACATGACAGAATAGTTTCTAGGAAGCGTAAACCAGATCAGGAAGCCTGGTTCGAATGAGGTGATGGTTCGTGTAACACAAGTCGCATGGTTTTCTCATGGGCTTGTTGTCATGGGTGTTGATCCCACGTGGTATATTGATATCGGAGAATTACAGATGGTGGATCAGTGATAGGCAGTGTCGTATTCCACCTCATAAATGAGATGGAGTACAGTAAGAATTCGGTGATTCAGTTGATCAATGATTCAAGAGGAAATCATTATGATCCACGGTAAGACTTCAGACGGTTTAGTTTTGACCCGAGAAAAGTGATCGGGTGTCAGAAAAAGAGAAAGTTTTGGAGGTTATCATCCACGTAGGAAGGAGTGCTACGTTGGCTAGATGTGACACGTGACAAGATTACATGAGTTTGATGAAAATGTTGGGTATCCTTAGAGTTAATGGATGCCTAGTGTCACGTATGTTCTTGTTACGGAAATAAGTTTACTACCTTACATCCTATGTCATTTGACTTCTGGTTAGTCCGGGAAGCTGACATTAGAGAGCAATATTAGTATATTAAGTGGTACTATTCCTCACTGTATTGGACTTGGAGTATAGAAATTTCGAGGACGAAATTTTTATAAGGTGGGGAGAATTGTCACACCCCGAATCTTGTGAAGTTAATAAAAGTTACCTTTCATAGAAATTCACGAGTTACCGAGGATTTTTAATTGCGATCGGTAATTCGATAAGTTATCGCTCGAGTTAATTTTCGAGTTTTCAAAAGTACTCCAAATACCTGAATTGACGACTCGATGTTGTAGTACGTGTCGACACGAGTCTCCCGGTATTTTCGGATTATTTTTCGGAGCTTCGGTTCATTTTCTACGGATTTTCGAAGGTTTCGGTAACTTTTAAATTATTAATCCGGTAAATCAGTTTTACCATTTACCCTTTTACTTTTTTACCTTCTTTTAATCTGGACCGTCAGATCTTTCCAAGATCTGATCTGAGCCGTTGATCTTTCTATAAAAAGGGTAGAGAGGTTTGACCCGAGTCAAACACCCAACTCGGCGTTGACCCGAGCCCAACCACTCTCCCTCTCCGCTCTCGGTCTGCAGCCTTGCCACCTCCATCTCCGGCGCGTCCGGCCACCCCACACCGGCGCACTACCACCAAAATCTTCCTCTCTTTCTCCTCATCAAAACCCCCTTACCAATTTCTCCAAATATCTGTTGTGGGAGAGGCTTGGCTGACGAGGAGCTCGGCTGTGCTCCGATCAAGTTTCAGAAATTGGTCACGACAGAGGGTGCGAGTGGTGGTGACAGCTTCGCCTCGTCGTCCTGGTTCCATTTATGTCCTCAGTTGTCAAAGAAAAGGCCTGAGGAAGAAGTTTGAACGGAAGAGGATTTGAGTTTTCTCGGCCATGGATCGGTGTCCTCCGGTCACAGATGAAGGTAATTGAGGTATGAAAAACTATCTACTCATGAAGCTCTATGTATCTGTTTAATTGGATTGAAGTTTGGAGGAAGTTGGATGTTTGATTATTGTTACTGTGTTCGGCAACGAACACAGTGACGACAGTTATGGTTTTGGGTTTCAGAGTTTGGGTTTTAGGTTGAGCTTGTGTGCATGAGTTGCAGTTCTTGTTTATCTGAAGTCTATTGTAGTTTGGTGATGTGAAGTTGAGGCTGTGTTGTTGATTAGAGAAGGAACAATTGAATTCTGAGCAGTGTGTGTGTGTATGTGTGTTCTTTGGCAGTAGTGTTGATGATTTCAATGGTTTAGAATTGATGAAATTGTAGAGTGGGCAAAGGAAGTTGAATGCTGCATTTTATTGTTTGATGTGATTGGAATCATTGTTGGGTTGCTGACTTAGTGTTGTTGCGTGGTTTCATGTCGATAACTTGGTGACGAAGGAAACGGGGAGGTGATGGCGAAATTCCGGCAAGTCACCGGAATCCGACGAAGATTCCGGTGATACGGTAAAACCGGCTGAATGCCGAAGAGGTAGGAGTTGATTCTTTCAATAACCTAATTGTCGTAAAGTTTCCGTAAATTAAGAATTGGATTAATTACGGTTAATTGGACGTAATTAGGAAGTTTCCATTTTGGGAAACCTTCTAAGTTTGGTAACCTGTTAATTTGGGAAACTTTCCATTTTGGGAAAGTTTCCATTAAAGGAAAGTTTCCACTTTGGGAAAGTTGTTTTTTATCAGAAAAATGGTTAAAGGATTGAAGTTCAATGAATGTGACAATTTTTGGTTAAATGGGTAAAGAGTTAAATTGTTAACTGGAATTGATGAGAAAAGGTTTAATCGGTAAATCGACTCAAGGTCAAATATATTGATTAATACGTGACACTCTATCGTCAAGTTAAAGTAATAAAGGAAAGTTCGGAAACTGAGTCGGACTTCCGGTAAATTGAGTTAAGAGTCGATAACCGGGAAAGAAAGTCAAAAAGGGTAAAATGTCATAAAAAGGAACTCGGTCAACTTGTGGTCAAATAGGAGTTCCTGGTCAAACTAGGAAAAGACCAAGTCAACGATGAAATGACTAATGTATTGGTTCATTTGTACAGTCTCTGGTCGGACGTGAGACGGGCTCGACTACGCGGTAGTCGAGGGTTTCGCTCGAGGAGTTTTCCGAGCGGGAAGGTCGCAATAGTACTGTGAGTGGACATATTGTTTTAAATAAATGCATGCCTTAATTATTGAGTTAATTGCATGATGTTTATGATTGTTTTCGAGAATTATATATCTCTCGGGTTCTTGAACGTATTTACGTTATTACTCGATTTTCTATTTCTTCCGAAAATGGTTATAGACGGTGAGGGCCGTCCTACGAATGGAATTGAACCCGAGACTTCGTTGGAGATTGGGTCTATGCATATATGTCAAGGAATTGTTTACTTATTTTATTTTTGGGAAGAGAATTTGATTAAAGTATTGTTGTGAATTATATTGTAAGGGTTGACCAATGATTATGCTAGCTAGAGTAGCGTGAGGGCGCTACTAGAGCTCTTAGCTCCGACCCTAGCCTGAGAGGTCAGGCAAATTACGTAGTGCACTATGAGGGTTGACCATTTCCACTTTATCCAGAGCTCTTAGCTCCGACCCTGGTCTGAGAGGTCAGACAAGCCTGAGAGGTCAGGTTGATATTATAAGGGTTGACCGTTATCACATATTCTAGAGCTCTTAGCTCCGACCCTGGTCTGAGAGGTCAGACAAGCCTGAGAGGTCAGGTTGATATTATAAGGGTTGACCGTATTATTTTATCTAGCTAGCATAGCGTAGCGTGAGGGCGCTACTAGAGCTCTTAGCTCCGACCCTAGTCTGAGAGGTCAGACTTATTATGTTTGGTGACCATTTCTCTTCCCATATTCCTTGTTGGTTTATCTTATTATGCACTTGTGGAAATTTAGTAATTGTGGGCATGCTTAAATGATTTTTAAATTGATATACTTTTGGGAGAACATTACAGGAAATGAAGTTTTTATATGTGATTTTCGTCCACTCACTCTAACAGTTTTTAAATGTTTCTCCCCTGGGCCTTTCGTTTTTAAATGCCCAGTGATGCAGGGTTCTTGAGAGGAGGTCGAGCGCGTACGAGAGTCGAGGCATAGTCGATCATTCCGTTGCTGCGAAAAATTCTTTGGGGTAACTATCTCTGTTGACTGCTCTGACTAACCCGGTTTAGTTAGTTTAGTAGGAAGGGTTGGCCATTTCAAGGGGGATTCGGTAAGAAGTTCCCTTGAGGTGGTCCCCGCAGGATTTACTTCGGGTTAAAAGGGTTTAACCTGGGGTGGGTCTTGTCAATAAGTTTCATGGAATACTGTACTAAATTGTTAGCTAATGTGTTTGAAGCCGTTTAAATTTTTTTTAAAAAAATATATATATTTCACTAGAGCATCACATCTAAACTATTTCCTTTTTCTTTTCTATTTTGATAAATTAAAAACTACTTTATACCGTTTAAGCTGGGTTTGGAAGAGCTTATAAGCTTTTTTACTTTTAAGCATCAAAAGTTTTGGTATTTAGTAAGTCCAAAAATAAGCTATTTTTTAAAAAAGTATAAGGTGTTTTGAGGGAAAAAAGAGAAGCTGCAAACACTCACCTTCTGCTTATAAACTAAAAATCAGCTTATATCTTATAAGCGCAGCTGCACCAAACTCACCATTCAACCCCTCGGCCTCCAGTAAGAAAAGGCATTTGGTCATTCTCCTCCGCAGCTAATCTCACTGGCGCCAAACATCCCCTAAAACTCACAGTAGCTGAGTTTATCGTTCTCTCTTCCTCTCCAGGTATCTCTCTCGTTCTCTCCTCTATTGTAAACTCTAATCTGTCCTAGATTTTCGCTTCAAGTTCGAATCTTTACTCAGATTAGCGCTCACCGGGATTTCATCTCCATTCAAATTCGCATAAACACTGCTTGAATTCAAATTTAGTCTCTATGTATATGTAACCTGCTTCGAGGTTTTATTAAATTCGAGACATGCTAAAGCCTTTAAGAATCTAAATTTGATTTTGTTTCAGTAATTTCAGCTCATTTTTTTGGATCCAAGTTGTTTTGTTGAATTCCCTAAATTGATACAATATACTTAAAATTTGATCCTGTTTGTCAATGAATTACAGAGAATCTGAACTGTTGAAATCGGAGACGATGCCGCTGAAATGGTGAAGAACTAGGCTTGAAAATCTCTAGTGTAAGGTCCCAAGTATTGTGCGTTGTATTTAACGTTTGATGTTTTGTGGTGCAAATAGGGTTTTGCATTGGCAACCCAATGTAGGGGCGACGGTGAGCAGTCAAATCATCAATGAAGTGACGCAGGTCGTGGAGAGCATCAATGGGATTAAGGAAGGCAGGTGGAAAGCCACCATCACTTTCTACAAACCCCAGCTTCGAGGTAGATTTCTCGTCTAAAATGTTTTTGTTTGATTTGTAGTTATGGCTTTGTTATATGGATATGGGTACTTTGTAAGGGATTGATTTTGATACGGATGTATGTGTGTTGTGTAAATGTATATGTATGCTACCAGAGCAGGCTTTGGTGGGGGAATACGCTCGTGATTTCTTGGGGATTGCACTGCCGGAGCAGCCAAATAAGTATTACCTTATAATCCGACCTCTTCGCATTGTTCTTGAAGCTGATTTTACGATTACAATGATTATGGAGAAATTGCAGTCTTACAAACAGAGGGTCTCGCTTAATTTTGAGGTGCTTTCATTTTCACATTCTGTAATAGTGTAATTGAATGTTTGATACTGACATCCAAGGAGAGACAATTGGTGAAAAGGATTCTATGGTGTAATTGTGTATAGGGATTTCAATATCAACTTGGGGACTTTCAAGTGAGAGTGGGCAAAGTTCTTCCGGCTCACACTGATAATTTGAGAGGAATAGTTTTGGAGGTAATTTGATAATTTCACAAACTTTATTTTCTTCATTGCTTGTTGTGTTCTAGAACCTCCAGATGCTATCCTCATTTTTATTTTCTTAACATAGAAGATGAGAATAATTTGCCAAAAGCTGACCTGTATCTTTTCAAGCACTTATAGTAATGCATGATTCAGTTTGCACTGGAGATAGGACATAGATTCAGTTTGCACTGAATATAGGACTATATTCCGATGGGCTTCTCCTCTCATTAGATTGTCAGTGTTTAATATACCCTTTGATTTTGTTCACCTTACTTTTTTTTCTTCTGTTAGTTGTTCATGTTGCTCAAGATTTTCATGTGTTGTCATTGTGCTATACTGCTACATCGTTTTTAATTGAAGTTACTTTGGTTATGCAGGTGGAGTACCTACCCATTTCTTCAATGGAAAAGGCAAGGCAAATCATGGAAGAATTTATGACTATATGGGATCAGGCTGTGACGACAAGAGGAATACCAGGCCACTTTGTGCATATGGAACCAAACTTTGGTGAGTATGGCCTTGGAGACCAGTATACTTCACAACACACTGCTGTCCAGTATGCTGCTGTTATGGCTCAACTAATTGCGACAGTTCAAGCAGCGCAAGGAAGAAATTAGGAACAAGATCATCTTGTATGTCACTCGCACAAATGGTTTGATTTTTCAATCCCAGATTACTTTGGGACCAAAGGGGAGGAATTAAGTACATGGTTGTGTGAAATGGAAAACAAGGACATGTTTTTGTTTCTTTTATACAAAACCCAAACAAAGACATGTTAACTTCTTTAGAGTTAAAAGATTAACACTTTGGTCTTTGATGGAAGACCAAATAGAGTACAGTAGATGTTCAGTCCTTTGGTTAAGGACTCCTCCTTTCTCTTCTAAAATCTTTGAACATAGCATTAGAACTCTGAGATATCTCCTTCCATTACACGTGGAAATTACAGATCTGTAAAGGGAAAGAAAAGCAAAGCAAAAGGGTTTTTATTTAATTTTTTTGGTGAAAAAAAAGGTTTGTATTCCTAGTATTTCAGCAGAGCGGATTCTCAGACAAAACCTAGTGCAGTGAAAAGTTAAAAACCATATTTACAACAAGCACAAAGCGCATAACCGAATCAGAATTTGAGGGTTTTGGTTGTAGGGGGCCCTGAGGACCTCTAAGTTGAGGACTTTTCAATTTATCCTGTTTTTCGATCTTATATCCACATCTTAACTGTTCATTTTATAAATATTTATGAGCAGATCATTTATTTAAATTTTCAACTGAATTAAAAATCGTTAAGGCATTCATAAGTGTGATTTACCAATTACAAACTTGAACGGTTCATGTTTGACATATTTGGTTCATCCATTGATTTGATCTACAACTAATTCTTAACGATCATCAATTTGACTGAAATTTTGTATGATTGATCGACTTATATAAATCTACAACTTCAACGATTAAGATGTCAAAATTTGATCAAAAAGTTGGTCTAATAAACAATTAATTCAAAAGTACTCAACTAGTCCTTAACTTAAAAATCCTAAGACTCCTTTTGGTTGTATCCCAATTGGATCATGTCTGATTTGATCGAAAGCAAAAGGCTTTCGGGAGAAGCTGATTTCATCGAGTTGTTTTACTCAAATCTTTATTCTTTTCATTTGATATCACGTCCACGTGATGGCACACACACAACGTAAAGGGTATAAAATCTCAGTTTGGTCGAGAGGTACAGGGGTTGTGTTCAACTAGCCTCCAACTCCTTTGTTTCCTCTCCACCGCCTCACTCTCATTCCTCACAGGTTATACCCTCTTACCATCTTCATCTTAATGGTTTCACATTCTTAACTAGTTTGCAATCATGGGCTGACACAATTTCGTTCTTTGTTCATGTTCAATGAAGATATTTGTCTCTTAATCTCCAATGAGCCAACCCTCACAATCTGGTGCTCCTGCACCCAAAAAGGTTTGCTTTTTCTTTTATTTCTTCTTGTTTTGATAAATGAAAACACGTAGTTTATAGAGTGTTTCTGATTTCCTTTTTATTGATGCAGAGGAGGTTCATACCAAGAGCCCGACCAAGGCTGGAAGTTAAACCGTATGAACTCCTCACTTTTGGTTCAAACTAATGTGTTTTTTTATTGGTTATCTTTTTGTGTTGTGGTTAATTTGATATATGACTGACTTGTGCTGTTCTTAATCTCTCTGTAGGGACCCGGAGGAGGAGGAGCAAGCTAGTTGTGCTGAAAAGGAGAGGGAGTTGCTCAGACGTTTCCATGTATATATTTTATGACCCTGCTTGGTTGATTTGATTGGTTGTTTGCCTTCATATGATCTTTCGAGCTTTGATCCCAATATGTTTTGTATTGTTTTGTGTCTTAAAGGAACAATCTTTGAGGGCAAGGCCGAAGAACGAAAGGAAAGGTAGAGGCTTTTTCTCACTTTGCTTTGAGACTCTTGGATTTTGATTTGGGATTTAGATTTAGTAGCCATCCAATACTTGCAGTTTGATCCAATGAAATTCAAATCAAAAGGGTGGAATTTACTCGCTGAAGTTTGGATAATATGGAAGTTTTGGTTCAATCAATATGACAACAATGGTGTTAATTTGCAGAGAAGCCTGTGGAAGTTGCATTTGGTTCCGGGGGTCAATCATCGTCGACGTTAAGATCATATGGGGCTCCCAGGGGTGTTAATGGTATGATCTTCTTCAATGTATTTTGTCGTTGAGTTTATGGGGATGCTTCTAGTAACATCACTCTTGATGGTGTTTCTCCGCAGTTGGTGGTTTGAAGCCAGTCATTCAAGAGGAGAAAGAATACAAATCACCATTCGTAAGTTACTTTGCAACCCAATATGTGCTAGCCAAAATGACTATGATTACTTGTTGGATTTTTGTGTTTTTTTCTTTATAGATATGCATGTTTGTGTATGAGTTTGGTTGTTTTTAAATTTGGGATGTTGTTGTTCCAGGATATCTACAGTCATTACCCCGTATCTCTTCCTCTGAGACAGCCATCTTCTGAAGATCCCTGTACGTTTAAGATGAATCCGATGAGTAGCTTGCTTAAATTTTTCAGTGGTGGTAGGACAGTATTTTAAATGGTGTTAACTCATCTCTATATTAGAGTGAAACATCAAGCATGACTTGATTAATTTCTTAATATGAAACTTTGTATCTTTTTGTTTTCGATCTATGTCATCACTGTCATGTTTCATCTTCTACCATTGTGAAACATGACTAGTGTTACATATAAAAGCATCTAATGTACTACATTGCGCAGCAATTCTTAACCAGCAAGAATTTGGGGATGGTTCAGAGGAATCAACTTATGATGAAAATGCAACACCAGCTGCAGATGATCTTGATTTAAGGGTTGTTAGTTATGAAGATTAAAATTCCAACAGTTTAAGCGTGCTTTAGTTGGTTTGATTTATTTTGAGGGTTTGTTGGCAGGAGGAAAATAGAGCAACTAGTATGTTCTTTCTTCATTTACCGCCAACCTTGCCAATGTTAAAGCAACCAGCAGGCCAGCAGGTAAACAATAGCTCAGGGGCACCAGGAGGTGCATGTAATACAGAGAAGCCTTGTTCTTTGGTTGACTTACCAGCCGGCTTCATGGGAAAGATGCTGGTGTACAGAAGTGGTGCTATCAAAATGAAACTAGGTGATACCTTCTATGATGTGAGTACATTTCACAGTAAGAATCAAAAAGGAATATCTTCTTGTTTTGAATTACTTGGGACTCTTAACTACTATGCAATTGTAATAAATTTTTGTCAGACCCAAAAGTGGAAGATATCAGATTTCTAACTAGGATACCTCTTATCTTTTGGATGGATGCAGGTCTCTACAGGAATGAACTGTGATTTTGCCCAGGATGTTGTGACGATTAATACCACCGAGAAGAAGTGTTGCACTATTGGAGAGCTCAACAAGCGAGCTGTTGTGACCCCAGATATTGACTCCGTTTTGAACAGTTTAGATGATTTATGACAGTACTGCTCATTTGCAATACAGTTTTGGTCTCTGGTAATCCAATATGCTTTTGATTTTTTTTGAAAATTCATTATTACT
This sequence comes from Comarum palustre, assembly GCA_951800085.1. NCBI lineage: Eukaryota > Viridiplantae > Streptophyta > Magnoliopsida > Rosales > Rosaceae > Comarum > Comarum palustre. The sequence goes on along the minus strand of OX637588.1, from coordinate 4,046,759 downwards.
ATCCGATAAAATAGATTACAAATTTCAGTGGTGAGTAGGAATTTTTGCTAGTATACCAGCCACAATAATTTGCATAGGAGTTAATTTTTTGATAGTCATGTGAAATGAACCTATTGCGAACTAATTCTCTTTTCTTCTGTTTAATACAGTGAAATATAAATCATATAATTCAATACATATTTTCATTATCTGATACAAATGTGACTTGTGGGTTAAACATGATGTGATATTTGGCATTTGTCCTTTTGAACTATATAACTTTTTTTTCACAGGACAACAGTGAAATATAAATCATATAATTCAATACATATTTTCATTATCTGATACAAATGTGACTTGTGGGTTAAACATGATGTGATATTTGGCATTTGTCCTTTTGAACTATATAACTTTTTTTCACAGGACAACATGTGTTTTGTTTATTTCAACTCTCTGATTGCTAATAGTATAACTCAAGGTGCTAGATTCTACACAGTGGCCACTTAAGTAGAAATACACTGAACTTATGAACAACCCCAGTGTCTAAATACTTCATATAATGAATGCACTCTAGAAATTCAACAACATGTGTTTTGTTTATTTCAACTCTCTGATTGCTAATAGTATAACTCAAGGTGCTAGATTCTACACAGTGGCCACTAAAGTAGAAATACACTGAACTTATGAACAACCCCAGTGTCTAAATACTTAACTTCATATAATGAATGCACTCTAGAAATTCAACAAGCAAAGATTGTGATTCAAAATCACATTATTTCTTTTCTAAACCTTAGACATTTCCGCGGGCCAATGCAATCTAGAGTAGGTGTAGTATGACTTGAGCTCCATGCTGTGGTTGAAGAATGGTTAGAGTATAAGGAGCATGAGTGTAGGAAGGTGATAGCTGGAAGGAGAATTGTTGTAGAATCATAGCCAAAGCAACTTTTGCTTCTATCATGGCCATATTTTGGCCAATACAGATCCTAGGACCCCATCCAAATGGAAAGAACACTTGCTGCTGGTCCTTCGACGCCTTTGAAACTCCTGAAAATCTCTCTGGTTTGAATTCTCCTGCATCGTCTCCCCAGAGTTCAGGATCATGGTGAATGAGCAGTGTAGGCAGATTTAGATCAACTCCTGCTGGAACAACAATGCCTCCAACTTTGGTTTCCTTGTAAGCATGTTGATATGAAGCGATTGCAGGTGGATACAACCTTAGGACTTCATTAAGTATCATGGTTATCTGAAAGAAAAATTGTTCAGTTACTCTGGGAAACTAGCTACTTGCATAGTTTAGCTTTAATTATGTCTATTGTCTAGAGAGAAACACTCACGATCTTGAGGTGGCTTATAGATTCAAATTGGGGTTCCTCTTTTCCACACACTCTTAGGACTTCTTCCTTTGCTTTTTCTTGCCAATCTGGGTGCATAGCTAAGACAATCATAGTCCATGTTAACAAGCTTGAGGTTGTTTCTTGGCCAGCAAGGTAGAACATCTTGCATTCCTCGATCACATCTTCAATTGTCATCATCTCATTGCTTGTTGTGCTGCTACTTATATTTTCTGATAAATCTGTCTGTCTATTAGACTGCAACAGCAGGCCTAGCAAGTCATCAGCACTTGATTCTCCGGCACTTAAGGCATTCATTTTGTTCTGGATAATATTCCGTAGAATTGATGTTATCTCATTGTGCAATTTCTTCCTCCTTTGATTCTTCTTTGTTGGAATAAATCTGCACTCAACATTTGTTAAGATATTAATTCCTCTCAAGTGTTAAGTGTAGATATGAAAGCAGGTTTGATGCTAAATTTTTGATATGGCAATGTACCTGAAACCCGGGATGTGTAAGGTCTGCATTGCTTCAACGGTTAGCATCAAGAGCTCTCTTTGAAGCTCGAAGACCTTCCTCCCTTCTGCATAGGTGCTTCCAAATGCTGCTCGAGAAATAACATCTGCAGTTAGTTTCTGAAGTTCAGGCCAGATATCCATTTCATAACTTCCTTGAAGGAAAGGATTCTCCTTCCACTGTTCTATCATTTTGCCACAACTGAATGCAAATATAGGTATCATCCCCTACAAAAGAAACAGACTGATAATAAGTGACTGAGCAGTAGAGCATCAAACCAGTGAAATTAGATATCATACATGCATAAATGAGCAATATAGAGAACCTTCAGCTTTTCTAGGTGGAAAGCAGGATTGATTATTCTTCTGTGTTTGACCCATTTCTCCCCTTGTAGAGTTGATAGACCCTTTGTTAAAATTAGAATTTGAGGGTTTAGTGGTGGCTTATGGAAGTGACCTAGCTTGTTAGACAAAACTTCTTTAACTATCTCAGGGTCCATGATGATCAGTCTTGGTGTGGTTCCAACCCAACACATTGATATCTTCCCTGCACATGTTTCGAAACACAGACACCAAATATAGGCTTCATAAGCAGGATACCAAACACATAAAACATAACCTGAATTAACATGCAAGGGGTTCATTACCATATTTCTGCACAGTGTTTAGGGTGAACGGATCAACTCGTGGAACAATCTGGTGATTTAGGCTCATGGGTTTGGACCATGCTTCCTTTATCTGCCTCACAAACTCTTTCATGTCCCCAATGAGTGGCGTGTAAGGAGTGCCTCTAATTCCTTGATGCTTCAGTCGCCTCTCTAGCATTTTGGGTTTCCACCAAATAGAGTAGAAAGCTTTACCGCCACCACATAGCAGCAGTAACAGTGAAACAGAACACAAGACTACTGCATAGTCTTCCATACTTTGAGAAACTGACAAGATTATATGGATGAATATTGATGATATTTCACAAACTGAAACTTTTGCAACTATATATAGACAGTTCCATCACATTAAACCCTGCAAAAGAATTTGACTTTTCGATCTTGTGATTCTAGTCGAATGTTAACCTTGCAAAAGGGGGAAACTTGTCATGAATCATGTTTAACATTCAATATTGTAATTTGACCCTATCTGTTAGCTACTGATGTGGCATGAATCATGTTTATATTGTATTACTACTTTGAATCATATTATCTTGAGGAAAAAGATTAGGAATATGGTAGTGATGGCTTAGAAAATATAATATAAAGGATAGTATCTCTTGGTTGAGTTGAGACGACTCTTCTTTACCAAAATGTCTTCGGGTAAGGAAACTATAACAGTATTTTGCCGGCGGTGAGATCAGATTACGTGTAATCAGTGTATATTTCGTGAGCAACAAGCTCAGGTTGGTAAAACCGTATGCTATTGCTTGGGGATGAAGCCATGACTCACGAAATAAAGAAAATAAATATACATGAAAGAGGTCTACTCCATTACATTAGCCTGAAGAAACAACTTCTGGGTGAGGACTGGGCCTCAGTTTCTCTGTCTCTCTTGGCCTGCCATTCTTGAACATGTTCATATTAAAGGACGATTTGGGATTAACCCCAATGTTAATCCAATCCAAGGTTGGGCTATGCTGAACATATCTAACTCAAACGTAAAGATGCAATCTATTTCATATTTTAATATTTAGAATGGGGGATCAAACATGGTCTCTAGCATTCTGATATAAAACAACAACAAAAAAACAAAAACAAAATGATAAAGAAAAAGGTACAACCATGTTATAACACAGGTTAGTGTTCCGAGCACATTTATATGTCAAATATTAACGTGTTTGTGTGTGCCTATTACGTTACATTCTCTTTTTTTTGGAAAATTACGTTACATTCTCTTTGACGATACAAAAAGGTTGCAAAGCTAGGTTTAGGGTTTCTGTCACATCCGAGTTCCTACATACAACACTAGCTAGCTAGTACACATTTCCTCTGAAAACCATGGTCAAAAGTCATGGTTATTCACTTTTCCTTCATTTGGCAATTGTTATTTTAGTGATACAGTTATTGGGTCTGGCTATAAACGTTTGGATTTGGAATCAACAAAACTATTCCCTCTCGGCTACTTTCTTCACCAGCTTCAAGTAAAACCCTAGGTAGGTCCTTTTCCCTTTTGGTTATTTGGGAATGTATAATTGAGCTGTTCATTCAATCACCTGACGCATGCATGGAACTGGGTAGCAAAGTGGGTTTCAAAGAACCTTTATATAGTAGTGTATAATTCATATTTTGCTTCATTGGGTAAATAGGAATTATTCTTCTACCAGAATAAGTTCATTCTACCGGTACCGGCAAACTGCCAAACACTTAAGAATAGAAGGGGATAGATACGATATGCATGAAAACATTATACATACAACAAATTAGGACTATCTAGCTAGCAGCCTAACGTTGTCATCAAGTACCACGATTGAATATATATACAAGGAAGGACTTGGTGGAGTAGGTAACTAGGTATTTGGAGTTAGAATTCAAAACTTAAGTAAAACTCCCTTAATTAATAATATTTATAGATTTGTGATTTATATATATATATATATATGTATATATATATATATATTGTCTCTCTTCTTAGGAACGTACCAATACCAGTCGAATCCAGAACCTCATATATCGAAAAGAAAACAGTTTCTTACCAGCCACAACGATACTAGCTAGAACTGGTCATCTGGTGCATATTACTGTCTCTTTATGAGGATAACCAAATTTGATTTAAACCCTACGACTGTAAATTAAGTTCAACTCTACGTACAAGATTCTTAGATACACCATATGAGAGAATGTTACTAATACCACGACGTATCTTATGTACGTCTAATTATTTTTCTCCTTAAGAATATGTGTAAACTCATTGATATAAAATCAAAAATCAATACGATCGACAAGCCAAGATGAACCCATATATGATCGATCGATAGCATATATATGATTATTTAGCTAGTATGATCCAGAATATTAATCCAGCTAGCTGGCTATACTATACTATTGTAATAAGAGAATTATTGATCAACTAGCTAGTCTCTTCAAGTTTGAGCCAGTCTCCTTGGTTAGCATCAGCATCGAGAAAAGAATTCAATGACTGGAAATTGAGGATCGTAGTTGGTTGAAATTGATCATCAACAACACAATCCTCGCCACTACCGACATTATTATCACTCCAATACTGCTGATGCAGCTGCATTTCTTCAGAAAACAAGTGATCACCGCTTGAAAATTCCGAACCGAGGAGATAGGACAAGCAAAGCTCGGAATTAATGTCGAAATCCACCAGGAAATCCGATGAAGAAGATTTTTCCAACAAAGATGGAGACGACAACGCATTCCCATTAGGCTGATGCTCTACTACTGCTTGTTGACAATGATAATCCTCAGGCTTGTGATCATCAGCAAGAAACAACCCTTTGCGTGGTAACTGTGGGTTGATGAAAACTCTGGTGCACTTTGCAGCCTTGGTTCTTACCACATTATGGGACATAACATTCTTGGCCTTATTGGATGTTGATTCACCATGGCCAGTTGATGAAGGTGACAATGAACGAGCTTCTTGTTCTTGAAGTACTCGTTTGCTCAGATTGGTATTCCAGTAGTTCTTTATTTCATTGTCTGTTCGCCCTGGTAGCCTACCCGCTATTAGAGACCATCTGATCACAGAAAACCAGTTTATATAAGCAAATTAGTTTGCTTATGAAAATTAGTAACCCAGATTTTGCTTACTAAAATCAGTGATTCAAGTACCTGTTGCCCAAGAGCTTGTGAAGTCTGACGATGAGCTCTTCTTCATCAGGTGATATGTTGCCTCTCTTGATGTCTGGTCTTAGATAGTTTAACCACCTAAGCCTGCAGCTCTTCCCACATCTTTTCAGGGCTTCAATTATAACATTGCATATGAAACTAATTAGAGACATGCATGTATATAATTAACTTAGAAAATTAAACCCAGAAAACTCTAATTTTCTGCTTGATGTATTTGGTACCTGCCTTCTTGGGGAGGTTTCTCCATCCTCCTTCACCATGGACTTTGATATATTCCGACAGAATTCTATCTTCGAGAGCAGTCCATGCTCCTCTATTCAAGCCCTCCTTGGCACAACAAGGGCTTCTCCCCATTGCTCAAGTAGTTCTTTCTGTGATCTTGAGCTGATACTGTGATTATTTCTCTTCTCTGGTTTTGAATTTTCAAGACGACGCGTACGTGCGTCTTTGATTTGAGTTCTTCGAATTCGATCTTCCCCTATAGCTTTGGAGAGGGAGACTATTATACTCATGCTCTTTTATAGCCGTGGCTGTGGTTTTCTCTACCCTATGATACCCTATGTTGTATCATCATATGCTTATAATATTGCCAAAACAAAATACGGCCGGGACCCTAGGGCCATCTTATCAATTAAATAAGTTAGCAGTGAGCCAGTGACTGGCTATCTAATTTGATAGTACGTACCTTTCCCACTCTCTTACAAGGAATCGGGAATTTGGGATTTGAAAAAACAAAATGATCGAAGGCTCGAAGCACAATCATATTAGAGATTGCATATGACTAGATAGCATGCCCGCGCTTTGCTGCGGGTTATACCTGAAGGAGGTCCATGAGCTTGGGAGCAGGGAACGGCGTGACGACTCTAGGTATCTGAGATTGCGGGACATGATTGATGTGGTTGTGGATCAGAAACAAAACGAAGAAGAAGGCGACAACGCAGAGCCCTGGCGCGATTTTGAGATCGACGTTGAAGATTCTGATCGAGCAGTCATTTCGGGGGAGGCGATTGGGGATACGACGGCGGAGTGAAACGTCGTCATCTTGGTAGTGCTTGGACGGTTTGACTCGGCTCTGGGAATTGGTTCGTTTTCCGGTGCCGGACATTTTGACTGAGACTGTGTCACTCACAGTGTGACCGATTCCCGAAGACCCAGTAGTATCGGAGTGTAGGAGGAGTGATTGGAAATCGGACAGTTGGGAAGAGCCCAGTACCTTACATGAAAAGGTGTCTGAACAGTAAAAGTTAATGTGTTTGAACAGTAACATTTTCGAACTTGCTGGTTATAGGAACGGCTCCGTTTCAACGTTGGTATATAGGAAATGACTCAGTTCGAGCCGCGCCGAAAATTTGGCTTCTTAGGAACAGTGCTGGCTCCTTATGAACAGTTGCTTCAAGATTGTATTATAGGAAATATGCATCAATGCATGTATGGTGGTGGATACTTAGGAATATTAGCTCGAACTGTTTCCGTATTTGAGACCAAAATACCAGAACAGTAATGTTTGGAGCAGTAGTCAAGCTAGCATGCATGATGTGCCACTCACTTAATGTTTTGATCACCCTAGTTATGGTCACTTCAAGCTGGCGGTAGAATATTGTGTATATATTTATTTTTTTGTATATGTATATGTATGATATAATTTTTTATTAACATTAAGATTATATATATATATATATATAAACCTCTTATTTAAAGAGAAATAATACATTGAAGCATATTAAACTCATATCAAATCATTTTTTTCTACTTGATATCAGAGCAGGTTCAATCCTCCATTTGGAAACCACAAATCTACTGCACTATTACTGGATCAAATATCATACCAAATATTTGAATCTCAAATCAACAAATCCCAAATCCTGAATATCAAATCTCAAATCCTAAATCTAAGCAAATTTAATTTATTTTTCATAGTATATCAAATCAACGACCACACTATCATTCCTCCATCCATAAACCAAATTCATATGCAAACTCAAAATGTTCACTATGTGAATATTTAGGTCATAGCAAGCAACGGTGCTATGAAATAATTGGGTACCCGGATTGATGAGATTTCACTAAGAGACCCCGAAAGAATCAACCAAACGCTGTCATGTCCACTCCAGAGGAAAAACAACCGTCTAATGTCTCCAATATTACACAGCAGTCAGGTAAGAACGGTAAGGTATCTATGAATCGCTTCTGGGTTATCGAATTAGGGGCATCTGACCACATGACTAATGATCATAGCCTCTTGAAAAAATTAAACCTATCCTCTCAAAATATTGTTTCTACCGCTGATGATACTCCCAACTCCAGTTACCGAAGAAGACTTTGTTGTCTTATCAAACACATTAACCTTTTATTCTGTATTAGTTGTCTCTTCATTGTCATAAAATCTTCTCTCAGTTAACCAATCATTCAAGCATTATCATGTACTGTTACCAAGGGTCTAAAAGGTGCTAGGTGGATGGCGACTCATAGTCTAACGTCTTGACAGCCTAGGTGAGGATTAGGCGAGAATTAGACGATTTACTTTTTTATATTTAATTAATAAAAAATTATATATTATATTTTTTAGTATTTATTAGTATTTATAATCAATTTAATTGATTGTTTGTCAAAAAACTCCTATTGATTAACCACTCGTAATGAAATAAAATTGGGATAACCATGATTCCAATGAAATCTTATCCTCACAGTCTCACACCTTATTAAACATATTTTGAAATAGAATGCTTATTAAAGGTCTACGTGGTTAACGTCTCCTAATCTTCCCTCGTCTCTCTCTCCAGTTGGTCGGCGTCATCTATATCTCTCTCTTCTTCTAGTTCAGTTCAGCTCTCCTAATGACTCGTCAAAGAAAGGTTTGGTTGTTTGAAGTACCTCACTAGAGTTGACGACGAGGTCTCTTCTGAAAAACAACATCGAGGTCATTGGGTTTGGATGAGAGGGAAAAACGGCAAAAATATCAATTTGGGGATCAGATAAAGGTTTTTTTTGCCTCCGTCTGGCTTTGCCTCGGATCCGCTGCTTCGTCTTGGAGGCACCTTGACCACCTATGCAGCCCCTAGGTCCGTCTCGGCCTGGATGAAACCCTTGATTAAAGCGACACCTTTTAGAACCATGACTGTTACTTTTTACCCTTCTTTTTGTGTATTTCAAGATATTCTGACTCAACGAATTTTGGGTTGTGGTTTAAGGAAATTGTACTACATGGATCTGACAGAAACTGGAGAAAAATAAAAGCATTTTTTTGTCAAACTAATCAGGTCAATGTAGCTGAGAATGCTACAAAAAATGTGTGACTTTGGCATTATAGGTTGGGCCACCTAAACTTCAATTATTTGAAGAAATAGCAACCGCAATTATTTTCTAGTGTCGATCATTCAAATTTTCGTTCCAACATATGTGAACTTGTCAAGATTCTTCGTATTTCATGTTCACCGAGTCTGAATAGAAGTCATGTTCCATTTATGAAGATTCATTCTGATGTTTGGGGTCCTGCGAAAATTCCTTCTCTATGCGATGCTCAGTATTTTGTAACATTCATTGATGATTGTACTCACATGGCTTGGGTGTCCCTATTGAAGAACAAGAGCGATGTTTGTTCTAGATTCAAAGAATTTTACAAGATGATGTCTATACAATATCAACAGGCTATTCGAGTTTTTCAATCTGACAATGGTGGAGAATATGTTAACGGTCTAATGCATGAGTTTATGTAGTTTCATGGAATTCGACATCAGACTTTAAAGGTTTATACTCCTCAACAAAATAGATTGGCAGAAAGGAAAAATCGGCAATTGCTTGAGGTTGTTCGTGCTTCTTTATTTGGCATGAATGTACCTCTTGAATATTGGAGATAAGTTGTGAAATCTGTTGCGTAACTCATTAATCGTACTCTCTTGGGTAATTGAATTTCAAAATCCTCTGCAACAGCTTCATAATCTACTTTCAGTTTCATCGTTGTCTAACCTGGAGCCTCATGTATTTGGATGTGTCGTGTATGTTCACATACCCATACCTCAACGCAGTAAACTTGATCCTCGTGCAAGACGGTGTATATTTATTAGGCATGTTGATTTCCAAAAGGGTTACATATTTTATGATCCTCTTAACGACCTAGTCCATGTATGCCTTGATGTTTCTTTTCGTGAATATGAGTCTTACTATATAGGGAAAGCATCCAAGCCTTCCCTTCAGGGGGAGAGAGTCATGAAGGGAATTCTTAAAATTTATCTGACATTAAAGAATTTGGAGCCTTCGAATCAAGATTTGAAGCTGAAAATTCGAACATAAGTCACATTGGAAGACAAGAAACAAAAGCATGTGATGACAATGGTCACCACACAGGGACCACAATCAAGTCGCGAGCCGAGCCAAGCCGAGTTAGATAGGGAGACACAAAGGCTACTGGGACCTGAGTCGAGCTATCAGCAACGGGAGCCAACCCGAGTCCATCACTGGTGTCAAGCCCACGTGCTAGTGGGCAAGATGAAGAGGCACAGAACACACCACGTGTCGCAGGTGGAATGGGCGATTCCACTACTGAAAGTGCGTGTCTAGCAAGAAATGGAAGATGGCCATGGTCGCGCCGCGTGTCAGTAATGGTGTGGACACTGTTATTTTTGACAAATGTGTGCTCCCGGGATTAGCTGACACGCATTCTATGGACATATCTGTTGGACCAAAGGATACAAGCGCAATGACTTTTCTACCTGTCAGGAATGAATCAGTTGAGGCGTCCAACAAAGACACAGACCGACAGGGAACACAAGACAAATCTTTTGTCTCTGATATTTTACCCTTTTCTACATCATCAACCAAAGAATCCGTTGTTAATACCCATCCTCATGTACCTTTAAATTCAAACCAATTATCTGGGGTAGATAATATTGTAACTAGAAAATCACATAGGGTTACCAAGGGTATTCCGAAAAAACAATATGAATGAGACATCAAAACCAAAGTCAAATATCATGTAGCAAATTACATGTTTAATCATAATTTGTCAGGGTCACATGCTCTTGTCATTAATTAATTATCCAATGTTTCTATTTCTAGTACTGTACAATATGCAATAATGGATCCAAAGTGGACTCAAGCTATGTGTTTATAGGTGGAACCTAATATTTCACCTTTACCGGGTCACAATTCAAGAAAGAACCTCTAAATGTCTAGTTAATTATTAAATGTGCATTATTAATTGTTCTTGAGTTATTGTTTATAGGGTGAAAGCCCAGTTAAATGTGAGAAGCCACTCTGGGTCCTTTGTCAGGGCCCATTTCGCCGTAAAGCTAAGTAAAAGCAAGGGAAACTGTTCCCACATTGGAAAAGGACAAGGCATGCTGTCTTTAATGCTACTATAAATACCAGCGCGGGCCTCCCGGTAAGAGGACGCGCAACTTCTTGACTATTCTTGAGTTTTCTGCTTAATTGACTATCCTCGGTAAACTCGGGGACGCCTCTTTGACGTGTTTGTTCTTTACACAGGAAAACTCGGAGTACAAGGAAGTACGCTATTTCTGGAGCCGTGTGACCCGCTAAAGGGACCGCGAGTTTACCCGGAAACACTATGAATGAAGGACTGAAGGCCTTGGAAAAGAACTCAACTTGGGATATTGTGTTTATTCCTGCTGGAAAGAAGACCGTTGGATGTCGTTGGGTATTCACTGTGACACTTAAAGTCGATGGGAGCATTGACAGGTATAAAGCTAGATTAGTTGTCAAAAGATATACTCAGCACTATGGAATTGACTATGAGAAATTTTTTTCACCTGTAGCAAAGATCAACATTGTTCGAATTTTGATTTCACTTGCAGCAACTAAAGATTTGTATCTACGATAGTTTGATATGAAGAATGATTTCCTCAATGAAAACTTGAAAGAAAAGATGTATATGGATTTGCCCTCAGGAGTCAAATGTAGACCTTGCAATGCTGGCAAAATTTGTAAGCCAAAGAAGTCGTTGTACGGCTTGAAACAGAGTCAAATGACGTGGTTTGGTGGATTCTTAAAATCAATGAAGACGTTTGAATATAGACAAACCAATTCAAACCATACTTTGTTTATCAAGAATAACCAGGGTAAAATCACAACTTTGAGTGTCTGTGTTGATAATATGATTGTTAGTACAAGAGATGATCCAAAAGAGATGAAGGCTTTACAGAATTATTTGTAGGAGGAATTTGAGAAAAGGACCTTGGACAATTGAAATATTTTCTTAGAATTAAAGTTGCAAGATCAAATAAGGGGATTTCTTTTTCCCAGCGTAAGTATGTACTTGATTTATTAGCTGAGACTGGAATGCTTGACTACAAACCTGTTGAAACACCGATTGAGATGAATCACAACCTCGTCATTTATCTAGATCAAATTACAATTGAGAAATGAAGGTATCAACGTCTAGTAAGGAGACTTATTTATCTTTCTCATACTAGACATGATATTGCTTATATTGTGAGTGTGGTTAGTCAATTATGCATTGTTTAGTGAAGAGCATATGGATGCAGTGTATCGTATCTTGAATATGACATTGGGAAAAAGATTATTATTTAAGAAAAAAAGAGAATTGGATGTTGTTTGATACACTGATGCAGATTGGGCTGGTGATAAGACTGACAGACGGTCTATATCTGAGTATTTTACTTTTGTTGGAGGAAACCTTGCGACTTAGCGTAGTAGAAAACAAAAAGTAGTTGTCAGATCAAGTTTCAAAACAGAGTTTCGAGATTTGATACATGTAGTTTGTGAGATATTATGGATTCGTAATATGTTGAAAGAATTAGGTTTCAATCTCAAGAAACCTATGAACTCAGGCCCGAACCTAAGGGGTGGCTGAAGAGGCGGCTGGCTCAGGTCCAAAAATTCCGGCCATCTGGTGGCACCAAAAAATTTCAGCCATCTGGGTCCAAAAACTTTAGGTTTTAGTTTTTTGAAATGAAAAACAAAGGAGGAGAAAACAAATCTGGGTTTAGAAGAGGAGAGAGACAAAGAGTTTCACGAGGTTTGGGTTTAGAAGAGAATAGAGAAAGAGAGTTTCATGAGGTTGACGATGTTGAAAAATTTGGCCGGGTTTGTGGGTTTTTTTCTAATGCTTCTGGGTTTGTGGTTATCCACTAATTATCCCTTCTTAACAACATTTTTTTCTTTTAACTCTTGTTTTTCCTTTTTTGCCGATTTTTTTTTCTTTTTTTTAACATCATGGGGCACCATTTTTATAGTTCGTCTCAGGTCTTGAAATCTCAGATCTGGGCCTTATAAACTTACATTGTGACAGCACGTCTGTTATTGAAATTGCTAATAATTCTGTTCAGCATGACCAGACAAAGCATGTGGAGGTGGTTCGACATTTCATTAAGGAAAACTTGGACAGGAAAATCATTTGTTTACCTTTTGTGTATACGAAAATTCAATTAGCAGATGTTCTTACAAAATGAGTGTCAAGTAAAATATTTGACAACTCGATCAGCAAGTTAGACTTGATCGATATCTATGCACAAACTTGAAGGGGAGTATAGAATATTGTGTATATATTTATTTTATGTAGGATATATTTTCCTATTAATATTATGATTATATCTCTATATAAACCTCATATTTTGAGAGAAATAATTAAAACATATTAAACTCATATCAAATCATTTTTTCTAGCTACATAAAATGGGGTGAAATTTGCATGTACACCTCTTTGTTAGTTTGTATACAAACCAAGTACATATCTTACCATGCATGAGTATGTTTTTAACTTTTATTAACAAATTATTCATAAAAACGAGTGTAGTTTATCATTTATTCATGATACATAAGAGACATTTTATCTAAGCATTACAAAATTCAAGATACACACATGCCACTTAACACACCAAAACGGTTATATTGGTCTATTCTACAATGGTTAACTACTACAAGTGTTACTGTTATATATATTTTCTTCTCATCAATATTCTAGCGAATAGTATACTCGATACTGCATGAATGTATGTTCTTCCAAGTTCATATCATGCGAAAAGCATTTGCTTTGTGTAACTTATTTTTCTGAGCTGATGCACGTTGTTTCATCACTGATCACTCAAATTTAATAACAAGCTAGAAAGCATTATTTCTTCCCAGAAATAAATAACGATCCATACTGTACGTCTTCAATGGGATAGTCGGTAGATTCATGCCATGATTTCGTTTTCAATATTTTGCAGAAAGTTCTGAGCACCAAATCTCAACATTATTTTCTATATGAATGATTGAGTAACACATGATATTTATGTTGTAGCTAGATTGGTAAATAAAAGTAACAAATATTCAGTATACTTGCATTTCATTGGTCAACCAAGTCATTTTCATTTTAGCTATGAATTCACTAATCAGAAGAATATACACACATCTATAGTATCATTACACTTTGGTTCTTTCGGTGTACATATGAATAAAATCTCAACAGCAAGATATATATTAGTATACGACAGCTAGCCGCACTAGTCTTTTATTAATATATATATATATATATATATATATATATATATATATTTATTGGTATACGAATCTTTTAATTGCCTAATTGGATGATTCTCTGCATAGCTTCTACGTACTCTTGAACTAACATTCTAACTTTCTAAGAGAGACACCCTTGAAAGTTTGTTAGCGAGGCTGCAGGCCTACAGCCGCCTCGATCATCTTCTAGCTATCTGACGACATATACGTCTTCTTCCTCTCCATTTTCCTGTAAAATTTGTTTCTTATGGGATGAAAGACATAAGAGAGTCATATCTAGCTAGTATCAATCTAGTATTAACGTCATGAAAGTAAATTCATCAAGTCCTTTTTCTTTTTTCCCAGAACTAGAGCATCGATGATCGATCACTCTATTACGATCGTGCATGTCTCCATCGATCCTCCATAATTGCAGTATATACGTTTCTCTTTGTTATAATTATTACAAGGATGAATAAGCTAGCTAGTTCCATTTCATGAAGTATAAACTACAAAAGAGTATCGATGTCCCATTTTTATGAAGAAACTGTTCAAATTTGATGCACAGTACTGTTCTGGACAGAATTGACCTAATGGTTGAGTCTGCGTCACCGGTGATTTTCCATAATAGCTCAAGATCCGGCTTTTCCGATCAGCTTCCAGCCTTCTTAATATGCAGTATATATTAGCGTTCTCACTGTCCTATGGAGTTAACTAATTGCTTAAAGCAGTAAAACGTACTGTGATTTCATAGCTAGGATTGGAAAAATCAAAGTTTCCTATATCAGTCGCTTATTACTGGTTTGTCAAAGTTTTAACAAATTGCATGTCTTAGCTAGTTCCGTTGATCATTCTATTTGTTTTGTGCATATTTCTGTCCTAGCTAGCTAGGGTGGCTGCCTTTTCCTAGTAAGGCAAAAGGCAGAATGCTCAAATCATAAGCATATTCCGGACTCTGTACGTTTAGCTAGCTCAAGTATGAAATGATTAGTGATAATACATAGACGAGGATATGGAAATTCATTACTCGATGTAAATTGTCAAAGGGTTGTTGATATTAGAGTTGTTAAGTAGGTACGTAGTTGGTATATTATTACCAGATCCAAACTTTAGCGGATGTAGTAAAAGTATACATCAAAACTATAATTAACATGTTCTCTTTCTTAACCATAGATAAATCATTTTTAGGTAATTAAATGGTGTCCAGCTATGTGGATCCAAATTTACCTTCTCGATTTTCATGTTGCTAGCTATCCAAGATTTGACAAAGGTATTAGGTGCTTCCATAATGGGACGACTATAAACAGAGTAAAAAGTTCAATAAAAATTCTATTTTCCCGTTTTGTTTTGATTTGTGTATGAAACATATTTGGATTGATGTAAAGCGGTTATCAATTATGTTGTAACGTAATAGTTAAAACATTTCACATATGCCGTTGAGAAAGCCTAGAAAGTATACGAGTTACTCTACCATATTAAAAGCAATGTTTTTTAAAAATTCTCATCTAGACCGATTAATCTTTCGTCTAGGCGCTTGATGGTGTTTCACCGTTTTGGTTAAAACCGATTAATCTTTGTCATATAACCGATTAATCCCAATCAAAAAGCGATTAATTAATTAATCGCCTAACTAGCACGGTTGTCCGTCCAACTAGCGTTTTTTAAAACATTGATTAAAAGTATCAAATAACACATATTCAAATGTTAAAAATACTTCTAACATCGATGAAAAATGATAAAATGCTTTACTTTTCTGTTGGATCTTTCAAGCTTTAGAGCAAGATAATATACCGAAGTCAATTAATTAAATAAAATGGTTAAGGTGTCAAAATCATCTAATTTTACATAAAAATACATGTCTTTCAACGTGTAGTTATTTGATATAAGTCTAGATTCTGATTCTAGAAGGAATTCATGATCAAGAAATGTGTCTGTAAGAGAAATAATGAGAATATTGAAGCCGGCCAGTGATCACTCTCTGCATCGTTGAAATTTACTAATTAATTCAAACACGAATCCTGCCTGTTTGAGATACAGTGAAGTAATCAATCATCTGTGACATCTAGTATATATAATTGCAAAATCAAAGCAACATATAACTAGGAGGGTATGCACGCATGTATGATGTATACCGCTGTATGTGCGGCTTACAAATGGTAGCGAACTTTAAATTGACTCTGGCATCGAAATACACACTGTTCTGGGTAATACATCTCTATTAATAAAGCTAGAAACGATAGGTGAATGGAAGAGCAAAGTTAAATTTCTGATTTTCTCAAAAAATTAGGGACAAGATGTTTAAAATGTGTTCCTTGAGGGCATGTTGGTAAGGTCGGCAATGTAGCTTCCTGATGTCGGATCAGCGACTTCCGAGTGTCATTGCGTAACTTGCTTGGCGGACTTCGTGATGTATGTCGTGGTCGGGTCTCGTCATGACTCATGGATCTATATAAATGGTGTCACTTATACTTGAGAGTGTAGATATGTCCATGGCTACCCTAACAATCAACATGTTCCGAACAACGATACTTCGACAGTCAGACAACCACTATATATTGTGTGAAGTTCAAAAGATCGAGCCTCAGTGTGGAACTCACTCACACACGCAAGATCGACTCGAGCTTCTTGACGCTTGTTGAAATTAAATCTTAATTGATCTATAACTGGTGGTAAGTGACGAGGAAGTGTTAAAATGAAACGTCCACCGGCATTAAACCAAAATATGATGACTTTGAGTGTTATTCAATTCATTCTTCGTTTTACGATTAAAAAAAGTCATGCAATTCATCCTGTAAACAATCTATTAGTAGCGCGCTATCAGAGTATCAGAAATTATATAATGTAAGCCATGAATTTCTCACCAGCTCTATTTTAAAGAAAAATGAGATATATAAATATTATGTTATAGGTATAGTTAAATAAGATATTGGAAGAAAATTAAATAAAACAACAACGAGTAATGCATGCTACGACAAAAAAAAGAGTAATGCATGCTTTTTCTAGTATTGAGGGCCTAATTCCATAAACATGAACAATTACTAAAGTCGACTTGGTATGGGTCAGATTGATACTAGCCCCGAGCATGCTTTCAGGTTTGATCTGAAATTGAAGAAGACGTATGATTCATATCATAATTGTTAATTCAGTTTTTCACACAACAACAAAACAAAATAGAGCAAAAGCCACACAAGGAGTGTGGCCTTTAAAATGTTGCAATCTATATTTGTGTGGCAAATTTTCCCCCATCTTCACTAATACCAACACTTGCCACACAAAGAAAATGTAACACCAATGCAACACTAATGCAACACCTCTAAAGATCACACAAGGAGTGTGGTCTTTGCTCCGTATTGTTATTGTGTCATGTGATGAAGGAGATGCACACTTGGTTGATAAACTTATACCAACATTATTGGTCATCTTAAAAGCTGGCAGTATCTGATGTCTTTTCTCTTTCAATTGAAGTTTGCTTTCCCTTATCTCTTTCTATGAGATCGATGAACTCTAAATAGTGAATACCCCTTCCATTCTCTCAAGTTAGGGACTTTAGTGAAGTTGAATAAGATGACATCTTGAAAAAGATCGATCTAGCAATTTTGTTGTTCAATTACTAGAAAACACAAAGTATAAAACAGGATATATGTAAACCAGCAAGAGAGCTCTAATTTGCTTGAACTTTGTAAACAACTAATTATATTGATCTAATTACGTGGAAGCTTTAAGGTTTACGCGTGTAAACTGAGATGAATAACATTCTCTGGATGGTGGTAGCGACGAGTACATCCCTTAAGCAGATGGCGGAGCACGTCCCTCTCTCTGCAATATCTGCAGACAAGTGCAAATCAAGAGCTTGAGAAGCTAGTCCTTCTCATATTGATGGAAGAACTGGACCACTAGTCTGGGAAAGGTCTGAAGGGATCGTAGAGCACATTCGTACTTGTAGCTTGTTATTTTCTAATTCCATAAATGTCCATCTCTCTTCCATTTTCAATCATTGCAAGAAAAACTTGCATAAAATTGGAATGGACAAGAATAGTTCATCCGCTAATTGATTAACACGACACCAACCAATGGGCGATTGCATATTTACCCAGCTGGTTTTATAGGAAAAATTTAGAGAATGGTATATCAACTCAAGCTCATTATGCATTTATATACATCAAATTCCAAATTATAAACTTTAGTACACAAACATCTATCTTTAACTTAAAAATCATACACGTTGTTACTAACACCATTAAGAGATGTGTCACGTAGTCTTTTTTCAGAGGTAAAATGGTCTGTACGGTATTGCTCTTTTCTTGGTTTTCTTTCTCCTAATCGCCTAACCAGATACAGTCTCCTTACCACCATCTTACTCATACCCCTGTCGATGCCAGAGATGCCATCAAAAACCCATAATGCAAAACAACAATTTCAAACTTTGGGTCAGAGATAATAATCGGAGCAGGTGTCAGCTTGATAGATATTTGTGACTTTGATGTTGGCGCCGCCGTAGAGCATATTAGCACTTGGCTGCACCGCTGCTGCAACGCGCACTCGACGTGGTGGTTGTGGCGTTGTGCAATTTTAGAAGCTAGAGATACATCATACATGCTGCGAAAGATGTTAGTCATTATATGCAGGCAAAGCTTGCATGGAAATGGAATGGTCCAGACTCTGGACTAGCTAGCTCCTTGAACGAAAAGGCACACACTACGGTCCAAACCACTAGCCGGCCACAGGCCCAAGGCCGGTCTTGCTTGTGGACGAAACGGGCAACGACACGGGGCACAAATTTTCAAATTTTTTTAATGGAGTTTGGAACCTAGCCTACCCTGGAAGGCTCAGCCCTACGTCCGGATTATTATTAAAAATAAGTACAAATAGGGAGGACGGGGAACTAGACCAAAACCTTCCTCATGACCTAAACGAAATAAATAAAAAGAGAATAGGATGCACCTACCTCTTATACAAAAAAAGCTTGGATCCGTTTTATTGCTCCACATATGCCTAGGCATTCTACAAGGATCTTAGACAATAAGTTGCTAATAGGATGCACCTACCTCATGACCTAAACGAAATAAATAAAAAGAGAATAGGATGCACCTACCTCTTATACAAAAAACGCTTGGATCCGTTTTATTGCTCCACATATGCCTGGGCATTCTACAAGGATCTTAGACAATAAGTTGCTAATGGGGTTACATGTCACTAGAGTGGCCGAAAATTCAGCGGATTTCGTGTCTGGTTATTTGGCACCCTCCTCTTTTCCTTTGGTTAAAACTTAATAATGATGGTCTTGCTAAAAGAAATCCTGGCCCTGCTGCTTGTGGTGGTGTTTTCAGGGATAAGTTTGGAAATTTTATTGGAGGCTATTGTCAAGGAATAAATCATCAATGTGTTTTTTTCTCTGAGTTAATGGCGGTCATTGTTGGTGTTGAATTGGCTTATCAATTGGGGTGGCATTATATTTGGCTGAAGAGTGACTCCACCAGTGTACTGGCTTGTCTTTCTTTCTCTTCTTTTAATCCACCATGGCCGCTACGGATACTATGGATTAATTGTCTTGAATGAATTCGTGCCATGAACTTTTTATATTCTCATATTCTTCGTGAGGGTAACACAGTGGCTGACAAAATAACGAGCTTTGGTTTGACATCATCATTTTTAGTTTGGTATGATTCTCCCCCATTTACACTTCTCTCATTTCTGTCTATGGATACGAAGAGTTTTGCTTATCTTAGCGAATGTTAAGATTTCAAATATATGTGATCTTAGTATATGATTATAAGGAGTCATTCTAATGAGGATCTTTAAGTTGAGGATTATTTAAGAACTTTTAAATTAATTGTTTATTAAACCAACTTTTAGATTAAATTTTGGTATCTTAGCCGTTCAAGTTCTAGTTTTATATAAGTAGATCAATCATATTAAACTTCAGCCAAATTGGTGATCGTTAAGAACTAGATCAAATCAATAGATGAAGCAAATCTGTCAAAAATGAACCGTTCAAGTTCATAATTGGTAAATCACACTTATGAATGCCTTAACGATTTTCAATTTAGTTGAAAATTTACAAAAAAGATCTAGTCATAAATATTTATAAAATGAACGGTTAAGATATGGATATAAGATTGAAAAGCGGGATAAACCGAAAATTCTTCAACTAGTTCTCAACTTAGAGGTTCTCGCTAGAATGGCTTCCTATGATTATATGTGATGCTACTTTTTTTAAAATAGGATATGTGGTGCTACTCTAATGATCAATTCAAAACAAAAGTTAATTAGCTAATGATCTTTTGATATGTGGCAAAAAGAATTTAGCAAATAGCAATATGCATATTTTTTTTCTTGAAGTCTACAATATGCATGATTAACTTCGGGATGAGCTAAAACATGCTCTCCTGTAGGGTTTTGTAGGGATATTGTCTTTAGCCCATAGAAAGCCCAATAAGCAAGCTAACCCCAGAAGCCAGAGCAAAGCAGAATGGAGAGAATGAGCCTAAACCAAGCCCACTCTCACAACCCTCTTTCCCCTAGCCGCAAGAGCTCGACCTCCTACCAGAGTCGCAGGAGCCGTCACCCCCTATTCAGTTCGGTGGCTCCTCAGCCATGAGAACCATGAACGTCGTACCTTGCTGTCACTCCTCTAAGTTTTGTTGCCTCCTTGTAACCTACACCAAACGCAAGTCGTCCCCTTGTCACGTTGATGGATGCTCGCGTCCCTTTCCGTCGCCGGTGTGGGCAACAACCTGAGTAGAGGAAAATGATCACCTCGATTTGAGATTTGGTGCATATGAAACCAATTACCAACACGTAAACTGGAGTTCTTCAAGCATCCAGACTCCGACAACCTTCTTTCGTCTCTGCCCTTCGAAACGACCAACAGTAGAGACGCCCTGATGCAGTCGGAATCCCAGTCGGGTTGCTGCCACCCTGCTCGTGAAATCTAGGGTTTCTAGTTTTTGGTATTGTGCTCCGAGAAAAGTGGAGCCACCACTCTTTTTTTTGGGGGAATTATTTTTACTATGGTGGTATCCAAATTCATGTTTCTTGGTGATTTGATTATAATACTCTCTTAATACTAGTTAATACGGAATTCAAAAATACTGGATGTTACTGAGGGCTCCGTAAACTCAGGAAGGCAAAAAGTTTAGGGTTTTGGGATTGTTGCTTGTCTGACTGTGCCTCCACTCTTGTGTTGGCTTCGGCCTTGTCGGGGTGGCTTCTGGTCACTGTCGGACGGGCATTGAAGGTGGTTGGGTGGCGTTCTCACCTGGTTGGTGGTGGCGATGGATCAATGGGTGAAGCTTTCAAAGGATACGGACTAGAAAGTTGTTGATTGGTATGTGATGTGATGCGGTACCGACTCGACAACAAGGTTATGTCATCGTCGATGATGGGTGGTTTAGGATTTGATAGTGGTGTGGGTAGTTGGTGCGGCGGGGCGATTTTTGATCTTGGTATGGGCTTTGCTTCTCGTGTTGGTGATGATGCAAATGGATGGTGGTTTGCTGCTCAACCATGGTCACGGAGGTTAAGCCATATGCATTGTGCCATAATCTCTCGCATGTGAGAAAGTTTGTTCCATCCTCAAATAGGATTTCAAATTTTAATGACATTATATCCGGCCTTGTGAGAATCAAGATACATTGCAGAAATATGCTCTCTTTGTGAGATAGGTACATAAGAGCATCTCCAACAGCTCATGTAAAAGTCAAATTATTTTTATTTTAGAGGAAAACATCAGTTTTCGGCTCCAATAGCTCATGTAAAGCATCCTCTATAATAGAAAAAATGAAAAGAGAGAGAAAGACATCCTCTATATCTATAGAATTCTCAAAATTTTTATATTTCATGATCAAATCTCTAAAATTTATTGTTTATCTTTTAAAATTCATTGTATGTCCACTCTCTCTTTTAAAAATAGAATAAAAATATCATTATATCTATCTAGTGGAAGATTGAGAATATTAAACATGTAACATGTCATTTTTATTTAAATAAATATATAATAATTATATAGGATCATTAAATTATACAAAAAACATTTAATTTAGTAGAGTAAAATAAAAGAGCTGTTGGAGTTGACCCCTTTTATTTATAGAGATTTTTTGATTTCCTCTCTTATAATAGAGAAATTATACAAGAATTGTTGGAGATGCTCTAAAAGTATACATTGAAATTGAGTTGATATATTTCAGTGTTCTCTTATAATTCAGTGTTTTATGCCTGTATGGTAGTATAGTACTACTGTATGAAACTACAAACTGACTACTCAAGTGCGACTTTAAAAGATGATGTTGCCTGAAGTTTAAGACCGGCTTCAGAGGTTATGCCATAGTTCGTCAGTTCATCCTTGGTGAAAGCTCATTTGAATAACAAAAAACAAAAGAAAATATGCATTGGCACCATCTATTGAAACATCAAAGGAAGCTATCACAAACGATTAGGGATTAGTATCAATATATTTCTGTAATATTTCTGTAATCCTTGTGTAATTTGAGGTTTTCCTTTCCTATTCCTAGAAGTTAGCTAGAAGTCTTATATAAGACCTTGTACTCAACGTGAAAACATAATTTAATTCATCACAATATCTCATTCTTACATATTCTTATTTGGTACCAGAGCCATAAATTTCTAAGTCAATTTCCAAACACAAAATCCTAAACCTTCCTTGCTGCAAACAATGGCAGGAGATGATCAAAAAACAGAGACAGCATCAGAAACCCCTGCATGGGAGAATTCAAACCACGCCCTACACATTCATCATTCTGATCAACCAGGAATGATACTCGTTCCTCAACTAGTGGAGGACAACTTCAGCTCTTAGATTGAGAGCATGGACATGGCATTTCAGATCAAGAACAAAATAGGGTTAATGAATGGAACCTTAACCAAACCCGTCAAGAATCCAGATGCACAGCTGTAATGGAACCGTTGCAATATTCTCTTCAAGACATGGCTGCTAGGATCAATGTCACCATCAATTGCCAAAAGTTTTTCTCACTGCAAGGATGCAAGAACTGTTTGGCTTGAGCTACATGAGAGGTTTGGACAAATCAACACTGTTCAACTTTTCAATATTGAAAATTCTATTCATGATTGTACACAGGGACCTTCATCTGTTACAACCTACTTTACCCAACTTAAAAGCCTCTGAGACGAGAAGGAATTTCTTTGCAATATTCTTGCCTGTGTATGTGAAGCAGGAGAGGAGATGAAATCGTATGTTGAAACACAAAATATCATGAAGTTTTTGATGAGCTTAACAGAAGAATTTGCTGTGGTTCGGAGCAATATCATTGGCATGGATCCCTTACCAAACCTGAACAAGGTCTATTCAATGGCACTAAGGCATGAGAAACAGGCAGCAGCCTCGGCTACCAAAGCAGTTATACCAGTCTCGGACTCTGCTGCATTTTACGTACAGAAGACAGACATGAAAGGGCAAAGCAATGAATTTCTGCATGAACCGTTTGCAGGTATTGTGCTCAAGCAACAACTTAATTCTGGTGGCAGTGACATGAAATCACGTTGTGCCAAATGTGATCGCTTTAATCACTCAACTGAGAATTGTAAGGCTCACCTGCGTTGTAGCACTTGCAACTATAGAGGCCATACTACTGATACATGTCGTGCCCACCTGCGATGCATTTTTTGCAATTTTAAATGCCATACAGTTGACGAATGCAGGCAGAAGAAGAAGATGCAGCCCGGTGAAAGCTCAAGCCGAGTAAACCACATATTGGCATCCCATGATAATCAAGGTAGCACAACTAAGTCATTCCCATTTTCTCAGGCTGAGTGTGCACGGTTGAGGGAACTTCTCATAGAGGCCATACTACTGATACATGTCGTGCCCACCTGCGATGCATTTTTTGCAATTTTAAATGCCATACAGTTGACGAATGCAGGCAGAAGAAGAAGATGCAGCCCGGTGAAAGCTCAAGCCGAGTAAACCACATATTGGCATCCCATGATAATCAAGGTAGCACAACTGAGTCATTCCCATTTTCTCAGACTGAGTGTGCACGGTTGAGGGAACTTCTCAAAGAAAAACAACCACAAGCCAGTAACATTACCAACTATGAAGAACTCACTGGCAAGGTCACTTTACTAGCCAATACTTGTTGTCACACACTAACATGGCTTATAGACAGTGGTGTCAGTGATCATATTGTGTGTGATGCAAAACTTCTTAACTCCAAACAAGTTGTCATGAGTTATACAGTAAGGCTACCATCTGGATCATCCGCTCAGGTCACACATATTGGGACTGTTATATTTTCATCTCAATTGAAACTTAAGAATGTGTTATGTGTACCTTCATTCTATCTGAATTTGATATCAGTCAGCAAACTAGCTCGTGATTCATTCTATGTGACCATATTTCTGAAACAACTATGTCTTATGCAGGACCTACGATCGGATAAGATGATTGGGATGGGCCATGAGAGGGAGGGAGTGTACCTCGATATCCACCAGAAAGGAACGTGCAATGTGGCTCATGTTCAGAAATCAAGCATCTGACATCAAAGATTGGGGCATCCTTCACAAAGAGTAACATCGTTGTTTCTTTTTTCCATGAACAATTGTGCACCAAATAACTGTTTAATTTGTCCTTTGACAAAACAAACCAGACTACCATTTTCTTTAAGTACTACTTTCAGTAAAGAATGTTTTGAATTAATTCATGTTGACATCTGTGGTGGTTATCATGTTTCCTCACTCACCGGTGCAAAATATTTCTTAACCATTGTTGATGATTATTCACGAGGTACTTGGGTTTTTTCTCATGAAATGTAAATCTGAAACCCGTTCACTTCTTGTCAGTTTTGTCAATTTGTTCGAAAATCGATTTGAAAAACATGCCAAAATCATCAGAAGTGACAATGGTCCAGAATTTAATATGTCTGAGTTTTATGCGTCCAAAGGCATCGAACACCTGACAACATGTGTTAACAATCCCTAACAAAATGGTGTTGCTGAAAGAAAGCATCGTCACCTCTTAAATGTGGCTCGTGCTCTTCTTTTCCAGGCCGGTCTTCCAAAACATTTTTGGGGTGAGGTTATTTTGACTGTGAGTTACCTCATTAATCGTACACCAACCCCACTTTTGAGGGGTAAAACACCCTTTGAACAACTCCATTCCAAAGAACCAACCTATGATCATCTCAGAGTCTTTAGTTGTCGATGTTTTGTATCTACTCATCCATCCAAGCCCAGTAAATTTGATCCTAGATCAATTGAGTGTATTTTCTTAGGTTATCCTCAAGGCAAAAAGGGATATATGGTCTATGATTTCAAAGGAAAGAAAATCTTGTGTTCGCGTGATGTAATATTTCATGAAACTGATTTCCACTACAAAACATCGCATCCATCTCCATCACTCCCTACATTTCCTTCTAGTTTACATTCTGATGTTATTTCTTTCAATTTTAGGGGAACAATGCATGATTATGGCACCAATTCTACACCTCAAAATCAAAATCATGTTCACACATCTTCTCCTAGTTCTATTAGGACTCCTATCGATAACAATCATATTCTAGTTATTGATAATCCCCCTATATCTCCGTCACATAATATAGTCTCCTCCCCTAACACAATGTCCTCCAACTCTACAGCTGTTCCTAATTTCACTGCATCCAATCTTGAGTCATCAATACCCTCTCACATCTCGTCCTCACCTCTTGTTCCAAATACGCAGTCTGCCACAAACACAAATTCCGTGTCTAGTCCTCATAATTTGCGTCGCTCTACAAGGCCAACAAGAACATCAAGCCTCTTGCAAGACTTTCACATCGAGGCAGCTCTCCCCTCACAAATATTCCATCATCTTCATCGACCATGGTCCCAGGTACAACACACTCTATATCACATGTGTTGTCTTATGATTGTTTATCTGATAGCCATCGAGCATTTGCTATTGCTCTAACCTTGGACAGAGAGCCTACATCTTATTCTCCGGATGTTAAAGATCCAAAATGGCATGAGGCCATGAGACATGAAATTGATGCGCTACAAGAAAACAACACCTGGAGTCTTGTATCACCCCCTGCTCACAAACGTCCTATCGGATGTAAATGGGTGTATAAGATCAAGTATAACCCAGATGGTAGCATAGAACGATATAAAGCTCGTCTTGTTGCCAAAGGGTACAATAAGGTGGAAGGAATTGATTATAGAGAGACTTTTGCCCCAGTTGCCAAACTCACCACAGTCCGTGTCCTACTCAGTTTATCATCTTTGCGTGGTTGACATCTTCACCAACTTGATGTAAGTAATGCTTTCTTGAATGATGATTTATCTGAAGATGTTTATATGCAGCTTCCTCCTGGTTTTGGAGGAAATGGAGAGAATCGTGTATGAAAGCTACACAAATCCTTATATGGTCTCAAACAAGCTTCAAGACAATGGTTCATTAAGTTGTCAAATGAACTCAAGAAGGCTGGTTTTCATCAAAGCTGGTCTGATTACTCACTATTTGTTCGAAACTGTAAAGAGACATTCACCGTGCTACTAGTGTATGTCGATGATATTATTTTGGCAGGAAACAATCTTGATGATATCAAAGCTGTGAAGTGCTTCTTATCCAACAAGTTCAAGTTAAGAGATATGAGAGTATTGAAATATTTTCTTGGCATAGAAGTGACTAGATCAAAGCAAGGTATCGTGTTAAACCAGCGTAAGTATGCATTGGAGATATTGGAGGACTCCGGATTTCTTGGAGCAAGACCAACAAAATTCCTTGTAGAGTGCAATATTTCTTTGACAGAAAGAGATGGAGAGTTACTTACTGATCCATCTCAATATCGAAGATTGGTAGGAAGACTTATTTATCTCACCATTACAAGACCTGACATTGTTTATGCGGTACACATCATTTCTCAGTTCATGGACAAGCCAAGAATACCCCATCTTGAAGCAGCGCACAAGGTGTTACGTTATCTAAAGCAAACGCCGGGACAAGGTTTGTTATTGTCATCTAAAGGAACGCTTCAATTACGTGCCTTTTGTGATGCAGATTGGGCACGTTGTAAGGACACTTGGAGGTCAATTACTGGATATTGCATTTTTATTGGTAATTCACTTATCTCTTGGAAAACAAAGAAGCAAGGAACAGTATCTAGATCGAGTGCAGAAGCAGAGTATCGTTCAATGGCTTCTACTTGTTGTGAGATTACTTGGTTGCAGAATCTATTGAAAGACCTCAATGTCACATGTATGCAGCCGACTTTACTTTTCTGTGACAACCAAGCTGCTCTACATATTGCATCCAATCCAGTTTTTCATGAGCGAACTAAACACATAGAGATTGACTGTCATGTCGTTCGTGAGAAAATGCAAAGAGGTCTGATCAAGACTGCCTACATCCGAACACAAGATCAACCCGCAGACCTATTTACCAAACCACTCCCATCTACACATTTTACCGATTTGTTGAGCAAGTTAGGTGTAATTAACATACACTCTAGCTTGAGGGGGAGTATTGAAACATCAAAGGAAGTTATCTCAAACGATTAGGGATTAGTATCAATATCTTTCTGTAATTCTTGTGTAATATGAGGTTTTCCTTTCCTAGTCCTAGAAGTTAGCTAGAAGTCTTATATAGGACCTTGTACTCAAGGTGAAAACATAATTTAATTCATCAGAATATCTCATTCTTACATAGTAAGGTATGTGATTTTTTATATCTCAATATGAAACCCGCCATGTCGATTCGTATGGCTCTTTACATTTACAATCTGATCTAGGACACAAGATCAGAAACATAATGGTTCCTAGTATCTTTCACTGCAACAAAATCTAGGAAGAATTATCAGAAACTAATGACTAATTTAATGTCAAGATGACACTCGGGTCGTATATTCCCTCTTCATCCTCCATAGTTGGAATCTCATTGAGGTCAATTTCAAGGTGTTTACGACCACTACTTTGCTGACTCAGTTTAGCTTGAGCTTCAGTTGGGCCTTTCCAATGGAGCCTCTTATGACCCCCCAAGGCCTGACCTGTTGGAAAAGTCCTGCTGCATACTTTGCATTGGTGAGGCACTGTTTGATAGAGCTTTTGACGTTCATTTTTATTTTCAGCACTACCAGTTGATGTATTTGCAGAATTAGATTGATCTTGATCCACATTATTGTTGTTCTTATACTTCGAATGGCTTGATACATGGCCTCCCAAAGCTTGGTGGCTTGGGAATGCTTTATTGCAAACATGACATCTGTACACTTCATCTTGACGAGGCTCAACAGGATCATTGTTATTTTTGACAACACTGATATCTGCTGCGCTGAGCGTGTTGTTCACATCCTTGCACTGGCTTGACTTGTGCCCTCCCAAGGCTTGGAAAGTTGAGAATTTTCTGTCGCAATTATTACAGCGGTATACATTAACCACTGGATGTGGATGTTGCTCATTGTTATATTCGGAGCTAAGTCGGTCATGATCATGATCCGCGGAGTTGATCATCTTGAGCCGGTTATGGCTTGTCATGTGACCTCCCAAAGCTTGGTAACTTGTGAATGTTCTATCACAAAGCTTGCATCTAAATTCATCAATATAATTGCAATTGTAATCATAACGATCAGCTGCAAGCCAATTTCCCTCATGCCTCTTGCTTTCGATTTCGACATGCCTGATTTCAATCTCATCATCATCAACATGTTCATCAACATTCAAAGGTCTCCCACCAGCCTCCTCTGCACACACCTCAGCCAACATCACAAGACCACTAAACTCCTCTTCCAAATTCTTTTCAACAGTCACCAGTTCCAATCCTGGACTCGAGTTAACAGCAGTTTCATCAGAGCCAGAGCAGTCAGAGGATCCTCCCCTTTTCCTCTTTCCAGACCGAGACCAACCCAAAGGTAATTTTTTCGATAAATCGAAACTCGGATCAACCCCAACATCATCATCATCAAACATAGCCTCATCTGACATGGTCGAAGAGCTGTTGCTGTCATAGCCTGCCTCAGGGGACATATTCCCACTGTGAGACCTCAGATGCCGAAACAGAGCTTCCCTGGAGTAGAAGTTCATGCCGCAAGAGAGACAACAGACTAGATCATTGATACTAGTAATAGGCATAGCACTAGAGATTCCCTCGCGAAAGTGCATACTCTTGTGACCACCCAAGGCTTGGCCTGATCGGAATCCCTTGTGGCAAATATCACAAATATGATTCAAAGGCTCGGGCAACGGAGTCGGCATCGTAGTGGGTTGTTGTGGAACGATAGGGTTGGGGAGAAGTACCAGAGTTCGTTTGTGATCAGTATCCATGTGTCACTGGGTTATATAAGAAAGTGGGATTTTGCTTTGAAAACTATGAAGGGTGAAGGCGAGAGAGAGCGACCGAGTGAGGTTGTGTATTTATAGGAGATATATAGATACAATTGAGTGCCTTAGCGAATTGGGATTCCCTGATTGATTAGGAGGGTTAGGAACGCTGCACCGCCATAAAGGCACAGGGAGAAGCATGTCCTTATTTGACTCGGATTTGACTCAACCCGAGTCGGTCAGAGAATGAATTGAAGCCTTTCCTAACGGCGGCTACCGCAGCATAAAGAAGAAAACCATAACGTAAGTGTTTGTAGTACATACTGCACCTATCTAGCAACATCAGCTACAGATCATACATAAATGTAGTGGGTATATTATTTTCAATATTTTGCATTATTCTCAGAGAAAAATTGCAAACCTTGTTTGATGTTTTATGAAATATGTATTTTGGTATCTTACGTTTTAAAAATATCAAAATGATGTTTGATGTTTCAAACATGATCTAACATGAGGATCTAGTCCTGACAATTCTGTAATGGAGATTACCAGATGCCAAATTTTTTAAAGGTATTTTTGTTCATTTAGATTTTAATTAATTTATTTTAACTCTGAATCGTTTTTTCCTTTCTCTGTCATTTCTTTTCTTCTTCATCTCCTTCTCTCTTCCCAGATCAAAAATGTTTCCTTTTGTATGTGTCTATTTCAAAAATCGCATTATCTCATCCTTTTTGCTTGGTTTAATACTTGAAAAAAAGATAATGTTTTATCTTCTATAATTTTTGTTTGCTGAGTTTTTAGAAGAGAGTTTCAGTTTTTTCATACCAATTCAAGTGAGGGGGTATGAACTCCCCAAAATTTCTTGAGTTTCTTCCTAAGAACGTAGTAATCGAACTCAAAACCCCACCCAGCTCCTCAATTCGCCAGATTTTCAGGTCTTCCCAAAACCACGTATCCAACATCATTGCCACTATCAACTTCGCAGTTTATAAAGCGGTATTTCTATCATTTTGCATTCACTCTCATCCATTCCATTGAGATTTGATCCCTTTTAAGAGTGAAGGTTGAATCGGGCTTGAAAAACGAACATATAGGAAGATGCTACCCATTTGTTGTATATAAAGAAGAAACGAGGTGTAGCATATCGAAGAAGAACAAGAGAGATTTTTTTTAGAATTGAAGAGTAGACTAAGAACAAGAAAAGAAAGAATGGAGAGGGAAAATTAGTAGAAAAGAATTTCTAATCCGAAATGACGAATATGTCATTAAAAGTGATTGTTGGCAACCGCGGTTACAGAGATAACAAAGCTAGGTACTGATGTTAGTAGGGCTGGGCGTCAACCCAAAAAAACCGAACGACTTAAAAAACTGAATGTAAAAACGGGTCGATTAACCGATCTGAATAAAACAGTTAAAGATTGTCCTAAAACCGACCTAACCCGGTTCAGATGCGGGTTTACTCTGAACTGACCTGTATAAATCCAACCTGACCTGAATATTTAAATAAATAATTATTATAATAAAATATATATATATATACACTAATCGGCTATATAAATACCAAGAATCCCTACTCATTCAATCATTTTTTCATCCTAAAAAACACTAATCACCCGCCTCACTAGGCTGCGCGACTGCACCTCTCCCTCTCAAGTGTCACTCTATCAGTGCACCAATCTCTCTTAGGTCTTCTCTTCATCTTTTTCTATCTTTGATTCTCAAAAATTTATCATTTCTTAACAATAGATCTTAGTTTATTCGTTTTTATTTTCAGATGATAGATTTAGATCAAACCAATCTGGTGTCCAGCCACAATGGAATGACCCCTACCCCTTCATCGACTTTTGCATCAGGTTCTGCTGCAACCGCGAGCAATACTACTCCTTCCTCCAATGTTCAAGTTCAATCGAAGAGGAAGAACCATAGCATAACATGGGATCATTTCACCATGATGAAGAATCCTGATGGGACACCTTTAGTCAAGCCAAGAGCGAAGTACAATCACTGTCCCCAAACCTATAGCTGTGATTCAAGGTCACATGTGACAACCAACATGAAGAAACACCTGCTTCATAATTGTTTGATCAGGATAGTCAAAAGACAGAAGCAGATTGTAAGTTTCCTTCTTTATTTATGTTTTCGATTTTTTGTTTTTTCTTTCAGTTAAGTTCTTACTCATGTGTTTGCATCTTAATATGATCGTATTATCATTTTACTGATAGAAATCTTTTATTTTTTTAAGGTTCAAGAGAGTTTTGAAAATGCGGGTAAGGTTGTTGCTTGGTATTATGATAACTCTTGTTAAGATGGTAGTTAAGGAAACTACCGTTTAGCTTTGTTGAGGGGTCTGGTTTTAAGGACTTTATTAGCCAACTTCAACCACAGTTTAGGAAGTTATCCCATAGGAAAGTAGCTAGAGATATTTGAGAGTTGTATGATCGGAGAAGATTTCAATCAAAAACACCTTAGGCACTTTTGGACAATGAGTTTCCTTGACCACTGATACTTGAACTTCGCTCCAAAATATCAATTACATGATTCTCACAACCCACTTCATTGATGAAGATTGGGTTCTGCACAAAAGAATCTTGAGTTTTTGTGTGATTCCAAACCACAAGGGTAAGACTATAGGGCAGCTAGTCGAAACTTGTCTCATTGGATGGGGAATAGAGAAAATTTTCTGCATTGTCTTAAATAATGTGTCTCCTAATCAAGTGACTTTAGATTAAATGAAAGAGAAGATAGAGAATTGGAATGAGCGGGTCCTAAAAAGAGAGTTCCTGCATCTTAGGTGTTGCTGCCACATTCTTAACTTGGTGGTTAAGGATGGAATAACATAGCTAGACTCTTCTATTGAGAGTATTAGACATTGTGTGAAGTATATTAGATCGAGTCCATCAAGGTTGAAGAAGTTTAGGAAGTGTTCATCTCAAGAAAAATTGAAATAAAAAGGTGGGATAATGCCTTTAGATGTATGCACTAGGTGGAACTCAATGTATTTAATGTTATATATAGCTATTAAGTATCGAAAGGCATTCATGAGGATGGCAGATGAGGATCCACAATTTAAAGCATACTTAAATGAGAGGGGTGGACCTCAAGTTGCAGATGATTGGGACAAGGCTGAAAGGCTGGTGAAGTTCCTAAAAATTTCTTATGATGCAACACTTAGCTTCAGTGGGTCATAAGTTGTAACCTTGAATCAGCCAATCCAATGGATGTATACCATCATTGCAGAGCTGGAGAAGTGCAGCAATGGTGAATTTAATGTCAAATTTTCTTACCTACATGCCTTTATGTCTTTAACAGTTTTACTAATTGTCTCTCATACTTATTTTTGCAAGGTAATGGTCCATTGCTTGTGACCATTGCTAAATCAATGAAGGAGAAATTTGACAAATATTAGGGGAAGGTTGAGAACGTTAACAAAATTCTTCTGATTGCAATTGTTCTTGATCCAAGGTAATGTAAAAAGTTTGACTGCTTCTTTTCTTATTGTTTTGTTAATTGTGTTTTGTTTTCATATGTGTTCACTTGCTTAATATTTACATATGTGTTATTGTTTCAGGTTAAAGTTTTTATATGTGGATTTCTTTTTCCCCAAGTTGGTGAAAGACAAGACTTTAGTGGCTGTGATGGTGACTAATGTGAAGAGCACACTGTAAGAGCTCTTCAATGAGTGCAGTAAATGATCCTGAGGCTGTCCTAGCATCTTACAATTCAACTCAACCACAGTCAGCCTCAAACATAAATGTTGAGGACGAGGACAACCATTCTTCAAGCATGAATGAATTTTTAAAGCTTCGACAAGAGAGACATGTGGTGGAGATCATGACTGAGATTGACAAGTATGTGTTGGAGGCATCTGATGACCCTAAAAATCCTAACTTTTAACTGCTGGGTTGGTGGAAAGAGAATTCTCCAAGATTCTCAATTTTGTCTCAAATTGCTAGGGATGTTTTTGCTTTGCCTGCATCAACTGTAGCATCTGAAAGTGCTTTCAGCCTTGGATCTAGGATCATTGATCCATTTCGGGCAAGTCTGACCCTAAAAATGGTTGAGGCTCTGGTTTGTACTAAAGACTGGTTGAGCGACAGTAGCAAGCCGATGTTTTGTGAGCCTGTAAAGGTTGAATTGGAGCAATATTCAGAATTGGAAAAGCTTACAGCTGGTAACTTTATGTTCAGCTCTTTTAACTTATAAATTGTTTGTTTTGAGTTTTGACACATGTAGGCTTGTATGATTTATAAGTTTGATATGGTTATCTGTGTTTTGTGTAGAATTTGTTGTCACAAATGCACCCGAGGAGACCATTTAACTGAGTTGCTGCTTAGTGGGGATTTGGCGATTTAACAATTTGCACTACTGCCCTTTTCTGTCATTTTATGTTGTGAACTATGCTTTTATATATATTTAGACATGGTGTGTAATAATGTGTAACTAAGTGACTGAGTCTCAGTCTATGAGTTTATGACTTTGCTTATTTTAGATTTTCAGTTATTTGTGATGATTGATATATTGTGAATTTGTGATGTTATGGATTTATGTGAAAAATGGAAATTTGCAAAAAAAATTCAGGTTTTATGGAATGGGTTGAAATGTTACACATTCGGCCCAAAACCGAATCCGACCCGAACTCAGACTAAAATTTGGGTCACCCGGTTATTCAGACAAATGTGTTCATAATCCAATTTTTGAAATCCGAATAACACAGTTTAGTTTCGGTTTGGGCCCAAAACTAGCCTGATCCGGTTATGCCCAGTCCTAGATGTTAGATCGTGTTTGAAACCTTAGATACCACTCTGATATTTTTTAAACGTAAGATACCAAAATACATATTTCATAAAATGTTAGACACTATTTGCACTTTTTTTCCATTCTCAAATGCCAGCTTCCACTGTTGATCGAAGGCCATATACTGCAGCTAGCAATATCTGCTACGTACGTACAGGACCACTACTTCTACAAATACGTATTTGACTGTGCTCTTTCCTATCATCGGACTTGCATTATTTGTTCAGAAACATAAATAATCTTCTTCCCAACAAGAACACATTTATTCTTGGCTTTGATAAACATAACCTTCAAAGCCATCCACACAGGCGGTGGAGAGTACTTATCGGCATCAAAATCCCATATAAACCATGTGATTCAATTCTATATATATGGCTGGATGGCAATGCCAAAAGTGTTGTAGTTGGAAGTTAGAACAAATAGGTATCAAGGCCAAATGTGATGACTTCTACTGCTCATACAAAATCTGCGTTTCTCTCTTGTTGTATCCTCTGAATTTTGGGGACGGATCTATTAATGTTCTATTGGTCGAAATGGCGAAATGTTAACACTTGCTCATGGTAAGGTCCCTCTCTCCAAATTAAACTAGAATATGATGTCCAAAAGAGCAAGTGTGTGTTAAGCAAGTGATATGCACGTTGTTATTTTGCAACGTTAGGCTTCAGTTGGGTACATAACGCACACATTGTTTGACAGATGGCTATGGTGACACAAAGAGGATGAAAACTCGAAATTATTCCTTTTTGTAATATTTATAGACATGTCCAGAATGAGGAATTAACTTATTCGACCCAAAGAATAGTCGACCTCTCGTGTTAATGGAGGGAAACAACAAATTCTTCAGTGTGATACTTCAGCTGATTTATATAAACAAAGGTACACTGATAAAGTGATAATGTTCAACACCCAAAACCAAATTTCAGCAACTAAAAACTCTGTACATTACATAACCTTATTTCAAAGCGTAGTTTGAATGACAGGAATCCGATAACATGTGATCAGACACTTGAACATTGCGGTGACGGAACCACATAATCAACAACAATCACGTTATTCATATACTCAGTAACCATGTCCTTCTTCAGCTTTGCCAGCTCCTCCTTGGAATCCACCTCTTCCATCTCCTTCACTCCCTTAAAAACAGCCACCGACGCAATCGAATACCCTTTTGCCCTTGCCGGCGAGAAGTTCTCCCCAACAGTGACCTGACCCACCTCGCCGAACTTCCCCTTAATCCTTTCAATCGCCTCCAAAACCTCACCTTTTGCCGCCTCCCCAAACTCCTCCTTGAGCTTCAAAACCGTGACGCGGATCGCGGATCCGGGTGACAGGCCCACCGGACCTGTCAGCCCATCCGTGATCCAGTCAACGGCCATGACGTCATCGCACAGGGGGAGGCCTTCCTTGACGACGCTGATGTGGGCAGGGTGGACGGCATAGGCTGCGAGGTCGTCTTTGGATTTGTAGCGGCTGTGGAGGAGGTGGGTGAAGGCGAAAGGGGAGGATCGGATGCGGAGGAGGGGACCGGCGGTGATGTGGAGGGTGAGTCCGAGTGAGCTCAGGGCGTTGAGGCCGTTAACCCAGGCGTTGACCTTAGAGGGGTCGGTGTTGTCTTTGAGCTTGAAGAGGACGATGTGCTCGACGACGGTTTGGGCGGCCGATGACGACGACATGCTGATGCGAAAGTGCGGTGTGGTCTGGGAGATGATGAGAGTGAGAGATCAAATGAGCTTGGAGTACTGGCGAGTGGGTTTAGTGACCCGTTTGTTTAATAATAGCGACGGCGGGAAGGTAGGGTACTATATTGGTCCCGTCAGAATTCATCATTGACAAGTGAAGCCCAAGCTAATTTAAGTATCTGTTGTCTAACAAACTTTCAGTTCAGCCATATGAATGGTGACAATGGAGTCGTGAGGGCGGTGACGGTGGCGGCCCCCAATGTACTCTTAGATGGTGGTAGCTAGTACGAGAATGGTTGCAAACAAAATATGTATGGAAATAGAATGGACAAGAATAGTTCCCTTTATTATCATGTTGGGTTTAACCGAACCACCTCCCTATTGAGCAAAAATCTAGGTAAACAGCTCCAAACAAGCCTAAACAAGGTGCTCACAAATAGTGCAAGAAACCAAAGTACATTGATAAACAGTATAACTTTTAGAGTCTGAATCTCAGTTTAGCAATTGAGCCTTCTTTATAGGCGCATATGCTCTTGCATCACCCTGTATCTTTACTTATCGTATATGAAACTATGTAATACGAACTTATGCAACTTCCATACCAAAAAAGCAAACACTGAGGCACCTTAGTCTAACAATATAATCATTGAGGAATCGAAGTCTATAAATGAAATGGAAGAAAGGGTTGATTTCAAACATAAGCAAACGCATCTCATCAAATTTGGAATGCAATTGAAATTGTTGAAATGCATTGATCATCAATGTGATACAGTATAGCTAGAGAATGCCCAACAACAGTTCTCAGTAGCACCTTATTTCACCATATTACATTACTCCTACTTCAGGGAGGAGATGTGAACTAGCTGAATCGGAAAATTCTCAGAGACTAGCAGATTGCGGCGACGGAACAACGTAATCGAGAACAATAACACTCTCCAAATACTCCCTAACCTTGTCCTTGTCCATCTTGGCGAGCTCCTCCTTGGAATCCACAGCCTCCATCTCACTCACTCCTTTGAAAACCGCAACCGACGCAATCGAATACCCTTTAGCCCTGGCCGGCGAGAAGTTCTCACCAACGCTAATCTGCCCCACCTCTCCAAACTTGCCCTTAATCCCTTTAATCACATCCAAAACCTCACCCTTGGCCGCCTCCTCCAAACCCTCCTTGAGTTTCAAAAACGTGACCCGGATCGCCGACCCGGGGGCCAAACCCACCGGGCCGGTCAGGGTATCGGCGACCCAGTCAACGGCCATGACGTCATCGCAGATCGGGAGGACTGACTCCTTGACGACGCTGAGGTGGCCGGGATGGGCGGAGTAGGCGGCGAGGGAGTCTTTGGAGGTGTAGCGGCTGTGGAGGAGGTGGGTGAAGGCGAAGGGGGAGGCGCGGGTGCGGAGGAGGGGACCGGCGGTGAGGTGGAGGGTGAGGTCGAGGGAGGTGAGGTTGTTGAGGCCGTTGACCATGGAGTTAACCTTGGAGGGGTCGGTGTCGGGTTTGACGTTGAAGAGGACGACGTGCTCCACGACGGGGGATGACGACATGGTGACGGAGGCGAGGGTTTTGGGGAAAGAGAGGTGGTGGGGTTTGGGAGGGGAGAGAGAGCGAGAGAATCGGAGAGGGTTTAGGAAGGAGCGAGTGGCTTTGAGACACAGAGGCGCCGTCATATCCGGACAGATGAATAGTGTGGAGTGAGGGATCTGGGTTTACTGTGATGGTGATGGTGGGAAGCACTGGTACTGAATTTGGGCTCAATCAGGTCCGTCTTTATAAACAGGCCCAACCTGGTCAGGCCCAACCTTTCAATGGGGGATTTTGTGCTTGAATGTAAGGGATTATGCGAGAAATTTTCCAAGCAGAAGCACTGGAATTCGAAATTACGTACTCCTCCCAGTAGAAGCCTGTATCCGGCTGGTCTCTGCAACGCCGGAATCCAACACTCCGATTTTATAAATATTTATGTTCGAGTTTGTACGAAGTTGGAAGGAACATGTTGTATGAGCTTTTGCGCGGTTATTTATGCAGGGTTATAAGTTTTTTTAGGTTTGTGAATGTAAGGAGCTGACCAAATATAATGAAATGTAATTCAACTATATGTTGTTCAGAAATTTAGGTATACAAAGCAATGAAAATTGCGATCTCTTTGTTATAGTGGGCGTATGAGTACGTGTTAATAAAACACAACATTGAAGATTTGTAGATTGAACAATATATAATGGATTATGTAGAATCTGCTAGTAGCTGCTTCACCTTTTCAATGTATTCAGCAATTGCTTCTTCTTGGCTCTTCCCTGATTAACATGCACATACACACATTAAGTTTGTAATACATATATACTAGGATTACTGCTAAATATACATACACTATCTTTAAAATAGTTAAGTGATGGATTGTAGTAAGGATTATGTAATATATATGTATTAGCCAGCTTGGCTTGGGTACCTTCAACAGCTTTCCATGCATCCCATTTGGCCCCCTCAGTTGGGCTAAAAATCCCAGGTCAATCTGTAGCACCATCAAATGTAAGGATCAAGTAGTGTGGAGTATATGCTAAATTTTGCAAAGTAATCTAATTAGATGGTCTTCTACGGACTACTAACTAGTATTGACGGAGCCGAGAGTTGCTTGCTTGTAGAGGCCGTAGAGCACTAGTTTATGTTAACTAACTGTTAGTTAACATGAGAGAGAGATCAAAGCTTGGCAAAGGAGGTTATGTAATGCGAATGAAAGGTTGTTATAAGTTGTGGGTCTTTGATCTTGGTGGTTGGCGAGATTGACAAAGAAGTTTTTGTATACATATATACAGGTCTAGATGACTACTATGAATAGAAACAAATATTTGGAGGGGCCAAAAAAATATAAAATTGAAAGAAAAAAAAACAATAAAATGCATAATATTTAATATACTTAATTAATGGTAAATTACAGAGGCACCAAAACATTGATAGGACCAACCGAGGAACCAGATCGTTCGAGTACTTCTGGTCCACTCCAATATTTAGGTATCTGGCTTTCATAAAAATGTAATTTTCAGGGCCTCCCTGGCTTTGTTTCTTCTGAAACAAGGTACACATATACTGGCAATAATACTGGTTTCACACATGGGAATGATGCGATCGGTTTCATCTGTGTGCGAATGCGCGCTGACTGCACATTACTAGCTAATGCTAATCGGATATGTCGTTATTACTTATGTCGTCGCAGAAGTTGTAGTATAATGTTTCTGAGCGAATTAGTTGGTTACTGTTCTTTCTGATATGCAGTTAACTAGTTCATCAACAATGTTCTGCTCTAGAGCTTCAAAACTCTTGATCGAGAACCTGGAAAACAGAAGAAACAGTGACATTACAAATGCTATTGATCATGCATGGTGTTGTAGGGCAAACGAGGCCTAATAAGGTTAAAGATTTTGGGCATATCCATGCAGTGTGAGCAGTGAGCAGACAACTATAGGTCACCAACTTAAAGGAAAAGAAGAGAGGACGATCGACAATAAGCCAGGACCATATAGCAGTAGGGACAAGTAGTTACTTCAGATCATTATTCATGAGATGAACATTTCTCTCTGGTTGATTGGTTCATATATTGCTTGCTCGCATGGGACTGATCGTCATATTCATGCACCATCTATCTGATATTCCCACTCCAAAAACACCTCCTCAATGCTCAATCTCACACGTTAATCTCATAGGCGGTGTTGAAAGCAAATTTAATTGTGTTGATGATGAGTGTGCGTCATCACAAACTTTTCTCTATCCATTGTTGAATCGGTGTATTTAGTTCTAGTCTCGCATTCCTATCAAATAATCAACAAGAAATTTTCATAAGTATACGTAATTAACTTTCTTAAATCCTTTAAGACTATGTAAGTGTGAATTATCTAATCTTACCATATCCAAGAGATCGATCTACTTAGCTCTACGCCTCCACACCTCGATTTCAATGCGTACGTACTCTGATATTCCAAGTTCACCTTGCAAATTAATCCTTTATCACAAAGCAGACTCAACATTATTATGATCACTATACTTGAAAGCTTTTTAGGTCAGCAACGATAAATTGTGTTTGTATCAAAATCCTTGACATCAAACAACCTGATCGAATGACGACTCTGTATGAACTCTATCGGATCTTACCTAAGCCACTTTCTAGCTTCTTCATAAGTTGAGAGTTTACGTCGTAATTGGATGACAACCTGATCGAACAACCTGGTAAGTGTCAATTCAAACTGATATGAAGTTTCAGTATATGCTTTGGCTCAGTTTGGCCCTATCAGATCGAATATCACAGAGAAACAAATAAAAGAATCCATCATCCACTACAAAGAACGAGAGAAAGATCGAGGAAGAGGGTGAAGAAGAATATTATAAAGCCACGCGTGTTTAGTGGAAACTGAAACATTTGCCTCCAGATTGTCTCCTATTTAGAAAACCAAACCTGGAGATTACAGATAATCATTGAAATCATTGGTCCTTTAAAACCCCTAATCTCCAGTATTAAACAAAACCAATCACTACACAGAACCAATACGGTGCACGGACGAGTACTGAAGCATTCCCTCTCCAAGAACCCTAGAAAATACCCTACAAATTCAGGCCAAAACGCGGCCGAAATTATTCGGTGTAAGATAGTTAAATTGTATTTATAATATTATTTAATTTTTAAATAAAAATTAAATATAATTATTAAATATTTTAATAATTACATAATTTACTAACACATTTTAATACATTTTCGCAAAACACTGCTTTCTTGTTTATATTATGTTCATCAACTTGTGATGACAAGGACAATGCCAAAGAGATTCTTCCACTTAATAACTTGTTGTCTAATCTATAGTACTCTAATTTGCGTGACCCATATGGTTCGGGGGTATATAATTCTATATAAGCAAGAAACCACGAAAGTGATATGCCAATGAGAATCTTATTGGCAAATGGATTTGAGATTGGCTTAGTTAATGGATAACCTTCTTCTTTCTTGCTCTCTTTTGTTTGCTTGGTTACAAAATACAATATCCTTCGTTATAGTGTGATTTGAGGCAGGAATCTTATCTTGCTAGTTTCTTAAGTCTCGAAGTGTTCTTTATCAGACAATAATTAACTAGTCATTTTCACATACCAAAGACAACCATATATAGCTCTTCTCAGTATTGCACGGTGACTAGTTAATGTGGTCTTTTTTTTCTTGTTTTCATGAATGTGTCCAGAAACCGAACACGAGACCTAAATCATGAACCAATATATATGGTACTATAAGTGAATAATGCAGTCGTCAACCAGCTTTTTTATTATTACCACAATGTAACTCCCTTAATCCACCATTTTGTGATTTAAATTCATGACCTATACAGTGTTAGTTAATTCGACTAGCTAACCAACATGTCACATGAGCGGAGACACCAGCATGAATAAAGAATTTAGGCCGAAAGCCATTTGTTTTCATCAAGAAATTGAAATAAAACTTGTAAGCGTGTTGAGATACAGAAATTTCAATAAAACAGGCAGCTAGTTTAAGAAGCAAGCTCTTAAGACTATGTTGGATAATCGTATATATACGGAGACCATACGGATTAGAAAACAAATACAACGTACAAAAACATTAGCCTCCGTTAGCGTGCCCACATGATACAGCTATATATTTATTTGTTTAATTTTAGGGAATAATGGAAAATAATGATATATATTACGTGGAAGCATGGTAAGGGTGTGGGGCCCACATTCCACGGCAGAGAGCAAATCATGAGGTCTGGGAGGCTGGTTAGGTTCGGAACCTGACTGCCGGATCTTCCGAGCCTCATTTGACACGCGTATCTGTCTGATTCGCCGAAAACGACTCTTTTCCAGGATTTTTTTTTCCTTTGGATAAACTCTTTTCCCTTGATCTTGCTTCATTCTTTTTCCTTTTGTTTTTCTTGTAAAATAGAATTTTAATTAGAGTACGTATTTCCCATTTTACTAGAAAATGTATCTCTGCTACGGATTTGATTAATTTTATTTTTAAGCATCATCTATGTTCCAATTTAGTTATGAGTAAGAAAATTTGAGATACAACGGAGATGGTATGTACCCTATCATATTAGTTTGAGTAATGAAATTTTCTTTTAGGCTTCCATAAAAAATAAAAAATTGATGATCCATGGTTAATTTTTTTTCCTATTCAAAGTTGCTGAAATGATGAGTCTTACTCGTTTCTTTATTGCCTTTTTTTAGAATGTGTTTGTTTATTGCCTTGATTTCAAAGTAGGCGTGAATGTTGAAGCACACTTTGTTGACTTCTGCCTTCTTCACAAGAGTACTACAATATATGTATGTAGGGTGCTCTTCACTACATCAAATTTGTAGTGATGTTTGGTTTGGCAAATTTGTAACGCACTATTTGTATAGGGATCTTTGTTCACAATAAAGTAAAGGTAATTGAAATAGCATATGAATTACTGCACCGCAACACATATTTCAAGAAGAAACCAATGAGTTATTGGTTCAAACGGCATCCTAACTAGCTAGTGATCCATATATCATTTTAGCATATATGGATCAATCTAATAAATCTATCTCCATTTGCACTCAATAATATAACATACTTCACATAGCAAGTGATAACTTGTATCTATGTGATAAATGTGATATATCATCAGAGAAATTTTTCAGTGCTATCGTAACATCACGTGACAATGTCTAGTGATGTTACATTTTAATCAAAATACGACATGTGGTTTAATTACAATTAAACTTAAATATATGGATTTTAGCTATATTGTTAAAGACCATTTTGAGTTTCTTATTGTTTTTTAAATACTAAACTATAAGCCCTAAACCCGACCTATACTCTAAATCCAATACCCTAAACCATATACCCTAAATTTAAACCCTAGACCTTAGCATGAACTCACTAAATATCCTTGAATGTCATTTAACAAAATATAAAAATCAATAGTTTTTATTTTAATTGTAATATAAATCCACATGTCTTGTGTTTGATTGGAATGTAGCACCACTAAGTATTGTCACACTTGGTGCTACAGTAACATTGAAAAATTTCTCCTATTATCATGTATAAATTTAGAGATTTAAAAGATCCAAAACGTATCATATAAGTCAATCATTGAACTCACTATGAAATTAATAAAGCTTTACCTTCTTTTGCTTCAACGGTACAACATTCAAACAAAATTAATCCCACAATTCGACGGCATAAGTGAATTTGCTTAAGAAAGCATGAAAATATCTTCCATTTCTTTTGGTGTCACCTCTCCTTACCCGTCTCTTCCAATCTTGTTTGATCTCTGGTGGAGTGAGGTTTGTGCTATCTATTTCTTCTAGTTGATCAACTCCCACATCAATCACACTTTATTTGTCTAACTACAACAACTACACAAGTAGATAGAAGCACACTTACACACATTACACATTGAATCAAAAAGTTGATTCTTAAATTCCAACAGTTGCATCATTAATACCCAAAACCCAATTTGTATGAGGCCATAGATCTAGATTTGGATCCACCCTCTTGCCCACTTCATACATAATCATAATCACAATTCATTGAGTAAACAAATAGAGAAGGACATCACTAAGAGAGAGTGTGATTAAGATTAAAGGTTCCCCTAATATTATTGAGTTGATGATCCTATCAGGAAACACACCCCAGCAAATCCCGACTGAATCCCCAAAAATCACACCAAATAAAATAGGGAAATAACAGATGGGATTTAGATTTTGAATCGTTAATAATTTATCATGATAAATATAAGGATTTCCAAAAAAAAATTAGACACACACTGAGAGAGAAAGAGAGGGTCCGAGCGTGACTGTCAAATCTACATATTCTCTCTTTCTTTGCTTTCTCTCTCTAAAATAAAATTTTCTCCAGAGAGAAGAAGCCTCCTTTCTCTCCTCCTTGTGTTGTTGTTTCTCTCTTTCTTCTGTTCTCTTTCTCTCTGTGTTTTCCGGAGATTCGATTCAATCGACGATTTCTAGAAACGTTTTTCGGGAAATCGTCGTCTTCCTTCCTTGCTTCAATCTCTGTCTTGTTGCAGAATATAATGTTCCAGATTTTCAAGGTATGTTATTTATTATTTATTAAATTATCTGGCTTTATGATTCTTTGGAAAGCTGAAACCAAAGAATATCTTATCTCTTTTTCCCAGCTGGGTTTGTTTTTCCTTCTTGTCAAAGCTGAGTTTTTATACCTGGGTTTCTTAACACATTCATCTCCTTGTTTCTGGATATTCTTGT
The DNA here is from genome assembly GCA_951800085.1 of Comarum palustre. Lineage (NCBI taxonomy): Eukaryota > Viridiplantae > Streptophyta > Magnoliopsida > Rosales > Rosaceae > Comarum > Comarum palustre. The sequence continues at coordinate 4,002,703 of OX637588.1, read as the reverse complement.
TTTTGTTCCTCGAATGAAAATTTGGAGATTTTTCTTTGGTGTTGAATGAGTTTGCAGTTGTAAAATACATATAAACAGATTATACATTTATATTAATGAGTGTGTCCAGTATTGTTTTTCTACTTCTGAAAATTTTATTCTTCTGCAAACTGCAAATTTTCGAGTACGGTTAACGTTGGAATTCCCCAATCGGTCCTTGTTTGTGCTACTTTTGAAAATCCAAGGGAAACCCAGTTTGGAATTATGTAATTTGCTTCCAAAACCTCATTTTCTATGAGTTAATTTCCATTTTTGGCAATAAATTTCTGGTTTTTTTTCTTAGGCTGCTTGTAAAGATGAATAATGCTGTCTCTGCAGCAGTACTACTCTCATGGCCTCATCTTCTCTGCATCATTGACTGTTTTTTTTGTGGTATTTGATATTCTTCTTTGGGAACTCTGAGCTTTAGGTGGGCATTTCTTAGTACATTAAAAAAGGTTCCTTTTTATGGAAATGGGATCTGCTTTTTCCCCATCTCATCATAAATAATAACAACAATGATAATAAAAATAATAAGTTTTTTACTATTTATTAACTGCTGCTGGTCCTGTCAAAAACAAGAAGAGCCATGGAGATCATGATTTTCTTCTGCCGAACTTGTCTCATGTACACCAAAATGCCTTGAAGCATTCCAACCCTGCTTCATGTTTTTACTGCTGTGTTTTGTTTTGCTTTTCTGGGTCTTCTTTTCTTTTGGTGAGTGGAAGAAGAAGAGTGATAGAGATGACATCTTTATGTTTTATGTTGAATAATAGAATGTGTCGTTTTTGATGATACAGGACTGGTTCTGGTTCTGATTTGGTGGTGTACAAATTCTCTGACCCAGAAACTCAAACACACACAGAATGGAAGGGGACACATTTGCTGGGCTAGTAGGCAATGGCACCCAAATTGATGGCAAAGTGTTGCAGACATTCCAGAAGAGCTTTGTTCAAGTGCAGGATATATTGGACCAGAACAGGTTGCTCATAAATGAGATAAACCAAAACCATGAGTCTAAGATCCCTGACAACCTGAGCAGAAATGTGGGTCTGATCAGAGAGCTCAACAACAATATCAGGAGGGTGGTAGACCTCTATGCTGATCTCTCAAGCTCCTTCACCAAATCTATGGAGATTTCATCTGAGGGAGACTCCAGTGGTGGTGCTTTGAAATCAGATGGTAAAGCTGGGCACAAGAGGAATAGGCCTTCATAGAACAATAATTGTCTTGTTAATTCTTTTTCATGGTTGGAAGAAATTAAATAGATGATTAATTAGATTCTGTGTGACTTCTTTTTTTTACTGTATCTGTGAAGTACTGTCAACTAGATCTTTCTTCACTCACTTCTAAGACAATAATTGCCTCCTCCATTGCACTGTAAGTCTTGTAACTCTGGGATCTAATTGAAGAGAAAAGTTGGAAGTGTGTGTGATGAAATAATCCTCTCTTTTGTGTTTCCTTTCCTTCCAATTTGTCAAAAAGCATATGATTTTTCTTGGGGAATTTTGAAGAGAGTTGTATTATTCCTTATTCCAAAATCTATAGACAATGAAAAGGAAAGAGTACAGCTTTTATTTAACTTTTTGTGCTTGTCAACAATGACACTAAAAAATCTGGTGTATGTCTATACATGAATCTCCTTTTTCATTAAGGATCAACATTAGCTTTTGATGCTGAAGAAAACCCTTGTATTCTTTGCCCTTCTCAATCAGCTTCTTGCACTAAAGCAAGTCTCTCCTTTCTGGAGCTTGAACTGAGATACTGAAGTGGTGAAGTGAACAGGTGGGTGCAGACTGTTTCCACAGTAAATCTACCACGAATCCAAAGCTTGGCTCCTTTTTCACACACTTGGTTTTTGGAATGGGATTTTGCTTTGGCTTGTTTGTGATTTTGTTTTTGTGAAAGATGCTCTGAAATAATTGGGAGAGAAAGCAGCTTTTGAGATATAATGTTTATGGTTCCCAATCACACACCACCACAGGAACAGAATCTCAGATAAGGAGATGATGGGCTTTTTTTGACCCATTTTTCATTTGTTTATTTTAGTTGTAATGTAACACCAATGAGGGTCCTCTTGATGGTAGAAAATTAAAGTATTCCTTAGGTAGTTTAAAACAAGGCACTATAAGTTCCAAGAGACAGACAGATATGTCTAAACAGTGACCACCCCAACATGACAAAGAGGACCCCTAGGTTCTCTCTTTTGGGCATGAAACTCAACTTCTCCATGCTGTTTGATGCTTATGCTTATCTTATTTCTTTTTTATTTAGAGAAAAAAATATATAAACAAATAATAAAACGAAATTCTTATTCGAGAACTAAACTCCAAATGATAAAAAGTTTAACCATTTGCTAGTTGATACATGTTATCTTTACGAGTCAGACTGATTCTCTATTGGTTTATGCCGTCCGTTCTTAGTCACAGTGATTCTCTATTGGTTTAGTCATACTAATCTTCGTTCATGATGGACCAACTCTTTGCCTAGTATTATTAGTACCCTTTAAGTAATAAATAGCCCCTTTATGAATATCTTCAAGTTGTGATGATTCCTTGGCATGATCAAGATCATGATCTCTCACTCTCTCATTCTCTGATTGAGTATGAGTCTCTGTTGATGGACCCATCTTTGTTATTACCCTAAACCTAATTTCCTGATCTTGGGACCCAAACATGAGTGATAGCTGGGAATGGTTTGAATATTCGTTGAGAGACTTGGAGAGCCATTGCTATCCGATCCTACTATGATTCCCATCTACAAATCTGGACCAGTATGTGATATCATGTTAGATATATTAGCTTGGATTCAAGCCTGCAGTACTATTCGACTGGGATCTGCTCGGGGCCAAAATGGGACTGGAAAAAGTAGGCTCAAAGTGATCATGCTCTCACCTGGTTGCAGATTTTGCAATCACCAGTTAGGCAGAGAAATATGAAGTGGGGATTGTACTTACTAACTACTAACATAAATTAGGTCTAATTGTTCTTCATTGCCTTATCAATTTTGAACATGTTCTTGTCGGACGCATAAGGTACTTCACATTTCTAGGAAGGTCATCCTTCCAAATCCAGTTTATCTTATTTGAGCGTGTAGTACATGATTGTGCATATATAGGAGGAAAATTTAGCTTCCATAACTCACTTTCGAACCAAAGTTATTGAGTGCCTAACTTTTTGAAGGAAATCACTGACTTCATCAATTGTGTTATATTTCTTTACATGTATGAAACTATTTCTTTCATAAGTTTTGGTTTAAATTGTTGATGAGCCGTGACCTAATGGATTACGGTATTAACTAATAATTTTAAGATCATTTGTTCCAGCCTCATTGACATTTATATAAGTCTTTAAAAAAACAAATCTCAGTTTTAAATCAAGACATAAATATTCCAACACCCCAACGGACTATCTATAGTGTTCCTGATCCTCCTTGACCATACTGGTTCTGTAACAAGGTGATAACTTATGTTATGCCATCTTAATATGAACCTAACCTGGTCTCCTCCAATGCGCAAGACTACATCTAGATCAGATTCGGGCCTTTATAATATCACATCCCATTCTAATTAAAAACTAAACGCAACACCTGTCTCCACTAATCACAGATTTAGTATGCTAATGACAGCAAATCCATGAAAACAACACCAACAAAGATGGAACAACCTCGTCCTTGTGATCAAAATCAGTCACTGTCTTTGATCACACCGTCGAAATCGCCTCCAATTCGAGCTGGCCAACAATGAAGAGGACTACTAATTAATTTATAATTAACAAACTAATCCAGCCTTTAGTCTAGTGCATCAAGTTTAAACAAATCCCACACTACCTACTATGACCATGATCTCATTTTAATTAATACAGTTATTGATTTATGTTAAGAAGGCTAATCAAATCATTAAGGGCTAGCCTAGAAGAAGATCAGATAGATAATTGGTCCCTAAAACCAGGCCCCAGACAAATTATCATATTGCGCTGCTGCTGCTGCTGCTGCTGTGAAAAACTTACATCATGTGCAGAGTGGGGAATCTACTTTCTTCTTTGCCTCATTCTTGTGTTCCTTAAATTTCAAGCAAACATGTTAGAAAGGTTGTCATGTCTTGTTTTGGCTCCCTTTTTTTAATTAGAGACTATAAATCTTGATTCTATAGGCTTCTACACTATTTATTAATTTGGCCCTATTTGGTAATCACACTATAATAATTCACGCCCATACCTATTGTGTTTGTGCCCATCCATTTTAACACTACCAATGATGTGATGATCACAACCCAAGTTTTTGTATATTTGTGTGTTTTTGGAGCATTGTGCCCTAGTTCTCAAAAAGTGTGTGTGACCCAATTTTAATGGGGAGTTTAACATTCTGTGTGATGATCTGAAGTATGAAATGTTTAATCATAGGCCTTTAGAGGGTAGGTCAGAAAATTTAAGGGGTGTTAATTAAGACATAAGTTTGTGTTCATATATGATTATGTTTATAGTTGCTGAGGGATTGGCGTAGAGGAAGTAGAGAAAGATTATATGCCTTAAACGAGCAAAACAAGTTAGCGTACATGTTTCATATTGTTTGTTGATACTAGCTCAGACTATGAATAAAGAGTCCAATTTAGTTAACATTATATATTACATTTGGTATTATCATTGGATACGTAAATGAGTTTACTTAACACTGTTTTTATACTGCCTTTGTGGGTACTCAGATTGATCTTCCTTAGATAACACATTGCTTCTAAACCATAAACCAATCAAACCACTCTCTAATCTCATGCAACACCAAACAAGGGTTAAAATTAGTACAACTCAAGGTAGCGCACATGAGTGTAGGACAGTCTTAGAAAAAACTAAGAAATGCAGTCTTCATATCCGACGTGCACTTGTTTCGTCGATAACAAATTTGCAACAGCTTTTGAAAGAAACAACGCTGACTTGGGCCCAACCTAACAGGTGGATTGAAAATAAAATCACAGCCCATCATGTCGATAACCGTACTTTATGGGCCTTTAGGCCATCCCTTATGCTCCCAATACTAACCAATTTCCGATGCCCGACAGAAAACCTAACAAACCCAGAGGCCCAAATCCAAAAACAAAAAGACAACATGAACCAATATCATCCGTCCACTAAACCAATCCCCACCGTCCAACTCATGTCCACCTATACATATAAACCCTAGCTATATATCCTCCCAAATCCCAATCGCTCACAAAAGCAAAGCTAGGGTTTGCAGAGCTCCCCGCCGCCACGTTTCAGATCTCGCTCTCTCTGCAGCTTCTGTCTCGAAAATGGCGACGGCTACTCAAATGAGCAAGAAGCGAAAGGTAAGCCTCAAGTCCTTCATCAACTGTAACAACATCGATCCGAGTTTGATCTGAATCGTAACTGCGTTTGTTTATGAGTTTCTCAGTTCGTCGCTGACGGCGTTTTCTTCGCCGAGCTCAACGAGCTTCTGATGAGGGAGCTCGCCGAGGACGGTTACTCCGGCGCGGAGGTTAGGGTTACGCCGATGCGCACTGAGATCATAATCAGGGCGACTCGGACTCAAAACGTGCTCGGAGAGAAGGGAAGGAGGATTAGGGAGCTGACCTCAGTTGTGCAGAAGAGGTTTAAGTTCCCTGAGAAAGGTGTTGAGCTTTATGCTGAGAAGGTCGCCAACAGAGGCCTTTGCTCTACTGCTCAGGCCGAGTCGCTTCGCTACAAGCTTCTTGGAGGCCTACCTGTTCGCAGGTATACGATTCGATTAGTATTACATGCTTTTGATTCGATAGAATATAATATTTGGTACTGAAATGGTTTCAATAGTATGACATGTGGTGTTGAGAGTGAATGGGGATTTGGTTGATATTGTTTTGGATTGCGTGTTAGTATTGGAGTGGGATGTGTGGATGATTGGGGGTGTTTGCTAAATGTGGATTTATGTCATCTACAAAGCAGATTGGTGTTTTTGCTACCAACTCTGTGTCGGAAGTTGACAAAATTGATTTCAGATCTTAATTGATTTTGTACCTCCATGCTGTTATTGTTGTGAGATTTCCTTGTTTTCATGAAGTGGTAGGGAGGGCACATGTTTGAATATATTCTTTTCGTTATGCGAGGTTGTTGGATACTAGTTAGTGGTCTGCTTTGAAGTTCATTGTTGTGCAAATTAGTGAGACATTTATTCTCTGACTAGGGTTAGTTTACTATGATTTCAACTACTTGATGATGGCTCACATTGTTGAAGAAACTTGACTTTGGGTTATAGGGTATGTGTAATGAGGTGAGGTTTGATGTTTGTGAGTCATCTACAAAGCAGATTGGTCATTTACTATCTCTTTTGTGTCGGAAGATGATGAAATTGATGGATGTCCTTCTTGACTTTTTCTTATGAAATATTCTTGTTTTCATTTAATTATGGGAGGGTACATAGTTATGTTTGATGTGGCATTTTGCTAAGTTTTTTAATTTATCCATTATCCTGAATTCAGAAGTTTCTCCCTGTTGTAAGTGATTGGAGTATGGGACATTTTCTATTGTGTTTGGTTTTATTATGTCATCTACAAAGCAAATTTCTTACTTCCTATCAATTTTGTGTCAGAAGATGAAAAAACTGTGACATCTTCCCTGTAATCTTTGTGTTTTTTGCATGAATTGTATTCATGCAACAACTGTAGGCTGGGTACATGCTTGAAAAACCCCCTTCATATGCGTCCTTAAACTGTAAATTTATTTATTGTTTTTAAATTGAATAGGGAGAGTAATGTTTCTTTGTTTCATAACTTTGGTATTGAAAGCTTTCGTAATTATTACTAACATTACTAAATGTTTAGAAACTGACATGCCCCATTTGCTTCTTTCAGGGCTTGCTATGGTGTTTTAAGATTTGTCATGGAAAGTGGAGCAAAGGGTTGTGAGGTGGGTGTGAGGCTGACTGTTCTTTTTGATTTGTGATACAATGTTGGATGAAAGTGGAATACTGACATTTGAACTCTCATTGGTACAATGACAGGTGATTGTTAGTGGAAAGCTGAGGGCACAGAGAGCCAAGGCCATGAAGTTCAAGGATGGCTACATGATTTCTTCTGGTCAGCCAGTCAATGAATACATTGACTCAGCTGTGAGACATGTTCTCCTTAGACAGGTTTGTTCCCTTCTCTCCCCATCACCATTCATGGGTGACAGTTGAGTGTTTTGCTGCTATCATATTGTCTGAGACCTGTGTGGTTGTTTGCAGGGTGTTCTTGGTATCAAGGTTAAGATTATGCTCGACTGGGATCCCAAGGGCAAGCAAGGACCCATGACTCCTCTACCTGATCTTGTTACAATTCACCAACCTAAGGATGATGAGTATGTCAGGCGGGCACCAGAAATTGAAGCAGCGCCTCTTTTGGTCCCAACAGATATTGACGTCCCAGCCTTGCCAACCATGCCAGTGGCTTAAGACATGTTCTCAGTTACTCAAGTTCATAACTTTAGTTTCAGGCTTTTATATTTATGTTCAAAACTTAAGCCTCAGACTTGGTTGTTCTAGTTTTATCGTTTCCTTTGGCAAATTTTGTGTGCTGCAAAGATGGGGCGGATCCTTTATCTTGAATTGTTTCATACTTGATACTTTATTTTATATGGTTTTTAATATTAAGGATTTTCGTCTATTTTTAGTTTTTCATTTATTATGTTTTATCAGATACCATAACATCATCAAATCAGTACCAGTCTAAAAGAAAGTCCTTTGTATCAACGTACTTGTGTTGAATTGTGTGAGATGACCCAAGAGTCGGACTGAAGTAATGGAACTCAACTTTGATACACCGAGTTTCTTTGAGCTGAAGACAAGAGACTAATCTCATCATTCTGATGCCATGAGAATCTTGCCACCGGCTGCCTTGGTCATTTTAGAGTCCCGTAATGAACGCAACCAAAGTTCACTGAAGCACTTAAAATGTCGTTTTTGGAAGTTCAAACTTGAAACTACTTGTTACGCAATCTTCATGTTCCTAACACGTTTTTAGGGTTAAGAGTAAACTACTCTTGATGAATGAACATAGTTAAGAGTGGCTACTACACTACACTCCCCACTTTGAGAAGTAAACCGTGGTTTTTTTTGAACAGGAGAAGCAAACCGTGGTTAAACTCGAAGAATCTAGCTAAGATAAGACCTTCAAATAGGTGGGCCCTCGACTCATTTCACCTGAACACGAAGCGTTCATGCAATACTGTCACCTCTGAATCACCACCCTTGGTTGGCCAGGGGTAAATTCATCAGTCTTATTCTCAAATGTAAAGAAAGAACGGAACGTTATAATACGTAACGCTTTCATTGCTTTCACTCACATTGTTCATACTACACTCAAAGTTTGTTCACTACATCACATCATCACCAATGTGGTCGTTTCTGTGTGCTGCTCTCATGGCCTTCTATTCTCCTCCGCCTCAGCTTCCCCTTGACGCAGACGAGCTTCCCTTGAACGTTGATGATAACACCGATTTCTTCGGGAGTGATCATGATCAGGATGATGATGATATCCCCCAAGATGACGAGAATGGTGACCATCAGGACCAAAACGGTGAAGAATGGTTTGAGGAGCAGCTTGAAGCTGATCTCAAATGGTCTTTTGCCTTGAATAGGTTCCCAAAGCTAGTGAAATATTCAAAATTGTTTTACCACAAATTTTGACATGTTTAACTATTCATTTGTGGTCTGTTTCAGAGTGTTGCATAAAGGAGCAAGCCAGTTTCAAGATGTTGCTCTTCTAGACTCAAAACGATTTGGCAAGGTTCTCTCTCCCTCTCCCTCTCCCTCTCTCTCTCTCTCTCTCTATATATATATATATATATATATATATATATATATATATATATATATCTTTGTGTGTGTGTCACATATTCACAAGTAAACAAATGTTGGTTCATCAATAATTTTGTTTTGGTGTTTTAGGTTTTGGTGATTGATGGAAGGCTGCAGAGTGCTGAAAATGATGAATTTATATACCATGAGTCCTTGGTTCATCCTGCTTTATTGCTACATGAAAAGTATCATCTCATTTCTCAATTCTAGCTTGAGTCACCTTAATTATGTTTTGTCTTTAAACTTTCGTTTTCGTCTATTTTCCTTCTAATCAGTAATTGGTAATTTTAGCCCCAAAACCATATTCATAATGGGAGGTGGTGAAGGGTCTACAGCCAGGGAGGCACTGAAGCACAAAGGTGTGGAGAAAGTTATCATGTGTGATATAGATGAGGTATGAACTATACATATGGTCAGCAGACATAATCTTCAAACAACTCTTTCTCCTTATGCAGGTGGTTGTCAATTTTTGCCGCGTACATTTAGGAGCAAATCACGAGGCGTTTTCTGATAATAGGCTTCAACTTGTTTTCAATGATGCTAAGTAAGTAGTAGTGATTTTGGTTGTGCTTAATCTTGCCTGAGATCTCATTATGAAACACTTGACGACTTATGATTAGAACCATTCTGATCTTCTATGAAATCTATGCTTTTTTTGGTGAATAAATCTATGCTTTCTTGAGTACTGGTTCTAGCTGCAGTAAATGTTATGATGAATATATAGCTAATTGTTGCGACTGAATAAAGGGCTCAGTTGGAGAAAGCTGAAGAGAGGTTTGATGTGATTGTGGGAGACATACCAGATCCAATTGAGGGAGGCCCTTGCAATAATCTTTACACCAAAAGATTCTATGAGCAAGTCATAAAACCTCACCTCACTGACGATGGCATCTTTGTCACTCAAGTGAGTCATATATTATTGAAATGACATTCCAAAATTTACATAATTATATGTACATAAGATTAGTAACAAATTATGTAAATTTATGTAACAATGTGCTTATGACACAGGCTGGTCCAGCAGGAATGCTTTCTCACAAGGATATCTTCACCTCAATATACAACACTGTAAAACAAGTGTTCAAATGTATACATACTTGTATAGTCATTTTCATTCAGATTTTCCAAATTAGTGTCATAAAAAATTCCCATTCAGACATATATATATTACTTGCTGCAGATGTGTGTGCATACACACCTCATGTGCCATCTTATGCAGATTCATGTGGATGGGTTGTGGTAAGTACTAACGAATTAAGCAATCAACTACCATCTTATCGTCCCGCTGCTCTGATACCACCTAACGCAGCGGGACGATACAGGGGGCTAACTAGCGTTAAGCGGTTAAGTCCTAGATAAGATGAAAAGTTAACCAGCGTTAAACTCTTAGATAGAAGTCTAGAATTAACCAGAAAATAAGAAAAAATTGTACGCTTAATAGTTAATAATATGATTGATTCCTCGAATACCTGAATTACAACATAGAAGTGTCTTTATATAGGCCCTAACACATGACTAAAACATATTTAGAATAGAACTAAAATAATAAAACCTAACTGAACTAGAAATCCTAGAATAACAAAGAATGTGTCTTTTTGCTCGAGAATCCCGATATATCCAAAATAGTAACTTATTAACCTAAAGTCGTAGGCGATTTTGTAGATTAAGTAAAAAATTTAAAACTTGAGTGGCACCACAAGAGTTTCTCAAAACAATTATCAGAGTTTTTCCAATTTCAAGGAAGATGGACAAATTAAAGGGTCAATTAAAAACTTTAGCGACAACAATAAAAACATATAACATGATTAACAATCCATGAAGACACCTTTATAACTTTTGTAAATACTCTGGAAAATGACTCGAATGATAGATCATGTCAAGTGACTATGGCTCGGACGAAACACTGAATAGGAAATGAGATTTCATACACATAGCTTTCTCTATCTATCATGTCACTACACATAGCTCTCTCTATCTATCCTGCTCACATATAGGTCCACAAATGGTAGGTTTGAAATCCATAAAACCATATATAGATATACATATAGATTTGAGCTCGAAATAAAACCATTTAGAAAATCTTGGCACACAAAAATCATCATTTAATATCTTTGGAGGAAAACTATGCAGTATGCTAAAACAAGGGCCAAAGCGCTTAGTGTGTAAATACAACCTGCAGGGCTTCACGGATCTGGGTGGCCGAATCCCGAGTTTGTATATACAGCAAACCGGGGCCAACTACTAATGCGCCCAAAGATGAATAGTAATGAAAGTGTCCATTTACAACTAATACCCAACACATCACTCATAGTTGCTCGCCATACTTACGATTCTTTTAACTCTGTACGAGACGGGCGTAAGCGGGAGAAACATATAAACAGGGCATTGCCCCTCTGGAGGTTCACGATTATCGACACCGTGGGATTTCCTAGATATTAGGTCTCATCACTCTTAGATCACGCACCAAAAATCAGGACAACACTGCTTAACATATCACATCATCATATAAAATGTACAAACAAAACAACACCAAATTAATCACATATCAACAAAAACAGTAACACAGTAGCTAGAACAATAAGGAAATCAAACCTTACCCTCTGTTCACCCACATCTCAAACTCCAGAATCTCCTCAACTTAGAATCCACGCTCTGTCTCAGTCCAATCACTGCAGTTGCCCCAATGCTGCACCAGAACACACCTAGCTCGTCCAACACTTCTTTATCGACACCACCTCTCCTCGGATCCTCCTTGACAGAACACTAGACCCCTTTCTCTGTTCCAAAACAACAATAGCAGCTCCCCTAGACCCCACACAACTTCCAGGACTCACCAAAATACCAAGAACTGGTCGCCGGAGCAAGGAGCAGAACAAACCCAGAAAACAGTAAAAGAAACAGAGAAAGAGGGGAGCTCGATTAGGGATCAAATCAAAGGATTGAGGACATGAAAAGGAGGCAAAATAAGAAGAAGAAGAAGAAGAAGAAGAAGGGAGAACAACTCTACCTGTTGGAAGTCGAGTCGCCGCCTGGTTTTTCCAGAAACCGGTGAAGACTGTCGCGTCTTCTCTCTTTCGATCTCCCTCCACGGTGGACACTTGAGTGATTGGAGAACTGGGCTAGGTAGAAGAGAAGGAGAGGAAGAAATGGTGGTGGTGCGCCGTCGAGGACGACTGAGACAGAGGGAGCTCGGGTTGACAGAGTTGGGGAGGTTTGACTGAGTCAAACCTCTCTTCTCTATTTATAGAGAAATGGACGGCCAGAATTAGATCTGAAAAAGATCCAATTGTCTAAATTTAATGAAGAGTAAAAATTAAATGGTTAAATAATAAAACTTATTTACTAGAGTGGTAATTAAAAATTACCATAAGCTTTGAAAATTCGTAGAATATAGACGGATGCTCTGAAAAATATTTTAAAAATACCAGGGACTCGTGTCGACATATACTATGGCATCGAGTTCTTAAATAAGAAATTTGAAGAATTTAGAAAAACTCGAAAATGAACGTGATCGTTAACTTGTTAAGTTACCGAATGCGACTTAAACCTAGTAACTCGTCATAAACCACTATAAAAACGTACGGGGTCTCACAGGCAGGATCAGGAGATATATATCTCAACATATATCACTTTTAAATTTACAACGGAGTACATGATGGAGTATTAACTTCGAAATGCCACTAAATTCTCAGTTAATTTTACATTTTTCTTAGAGAGCCTCAAAGGCCAAAGAGAACACCTAGCTAGCAACATCTCTAGTTTTAGCTTCTACCACCTGACGATCACCAAGCTCACTAGAAAAGCACTTCACCATAGGCCATAATATTGCTTCACACACCTCAAGTCTACGGTAATAGACTTGAACTGCCAACTAGAATGCACAATGTGCCTTGAAGGCCAGAGAATTGAACACCCTGTTAGCTGCAACCTGGACCATGAGATTATGAATCCACATTGGCATTCGGAAACCGTAACAATCAGTGAACTTCCATCACCGATTCCCCTAAAAGACGCTGCATCTCATAAAACTAGCAGCTCAATAGGAAATAGCATTGGATTGACCAAGTAAAACAATGCTCTCTACGAAACAATCCAGGAACTAGTACCTATATCTTTTCATTCCAAAACCTTTAGCATAATTCCTATTAAGATCCACCCAAATCGGCTCGTCACAGAGATCCCTCTTGAGCACCACCTCCCCATTCGTTGTCAAACTAAGCGGCTCATATGTAAATCCCACCAGACGCTCATTGAACAGCATAGTCGGGTCTTGTCCTACAATTTTACACCTGATCAATGCCAGTCACTCCCTATACTTGGAAACATAGCACAACTCCCTCCTCAAACCATCCGACACCGCCATCTCAGTAAACGTCTCACCCTGAAGATCAAAACAAATAATGACATTGTCCTTGTTCTTCTTCCACTGCAGGACCAACAAATGCAGAGCATCATTGACACAAACATGTCTATATTCAAGACTAACACCACAATGAAAAGGCATAAAATCTATAGGAACATCACCAAGGCTCTTCCATCTCTCTCTAGCCAAGGAATAAACCTCAAACTCACGAAAACCATCACTCAAAATCCTCAAAACCTTGTAATCCTTGATCTTAGAATCGTAACCAAACCCAAAACTTTTGATCACCTGAGTCAAAGGTAGCAGTTGTTCTAGGCAAAACAACATACTTCCGTATTGATGGGTTTCAAATGAGGAACAAAAAATCAGAAAGGCATACGAGTCCATTACATGTTGGAAATGAAAGATTCCACATCAGAAAAGAGACAAATTAAATACAACATATATTTGGGTGGATCATACCTAATTGTACTGAGGCCTTTTGTAGTTAAAACTCAACACCTTAAAGGTGGTTAAGTTGAGACAATATCGGTACAATGGTGATCTACGGGTCACGCTTGTCCCAGTTCAAGTTGGTATCAGAGCGGATCCCTCTTCAACTACTTCTCCCAGCGTAACGGGAGAAAGTCTCCCAGCATAATGAGCCTAAATTTGGGTTCATCGAATCAAATTGCAGTCGAAAAAATTCTGATTGGCTCATACCATACCAAGTGCCTACAGTGGGCCTTGGACCACATACCCCAATTTCTGAAATGAGAATTGGACCGAATGAATGTACCGATTTCTGATGTGGGAATTGGACTGAATGAATTTCACGTGTCAACCTAAAAAGTTAGGTTGCACGTGAGGGGGAGTGTTGGAGAAGAAAGATCCCACATCAGAAAAGAGACAAATAAAATACAACATATATGTGGGTGGATCATACCTAATTGTACCTAGACCTTTTGTAGTTAAAACCCAACACCTTAAAGGTGGTTAAGTTGGGACAATATCGGTACAATGGTGATCTACGGGCCACGCTTGTCCTAGTTCAAGTGTTCCAACCAAATCATCGACATCAAGTCTAGGAGTAGTCTTCTCCTCATCAATTGTAATAGAAAGGAAAAGGCTTTCGAGTTAAGTGTACTCACTGAAATCAGGGCCTTCCCAATGCAAGGAGATAAGATGACGGTGGTTTTGCTCCACGTCGACTGAAAATAGGAGACGAAGATGGTGGTTGGTTTGGACAGTGTGGCGAAGGTGGGAGTGAAAGAAGTCGGAGCTTTGGATCAGCGACGTGATACCAATGCCACCTGTCCGAGTTGAGGGATTAAAAGCTCCATCCAACTGGAGAAGTAATCCATGGAATCAGTGTTCTTCGTGATCCACTCTTGGGTTTCAAAACTACCTTCAGCAGGTGCGTACCTAGTAAAAAGTTTCTCAATGACGTCGTGTGTTGTTTCAGAATCTTTCGTGCATCATGATGTATTTAAATTAAGTTAAATATACGGTTAGATTGTATTTATTATTAAATAAAAATTAAATATAATTATTATCAGTTCAGATTTTCTAATAAATATTTGATTTACTTAAATTGTTCCTAAGATAGTGACTCTGAGCAGAATGATAACAAATCCATGATGGACATAGATTGAGCAGTCAAATAAAGGTGGTTTGGGGGTCAGCTAAGGCCGTGAAACGGATATCAGAGGTTTGTGATAGAGTGATAGTTGATTGTGCATTTTGTTATTATGACGTAACATTAACGGTTATTTTGTGTCACTAAAATTAAAAAACTCATAGTTTAGATAAAGAAAAAACCGTGAGAGTTGGTGAATGAAGAGTCTAGGCTGGTTAGGGTGACAACACATTGTGTTTTCTGATTTTGTTGTAATAGTCAACCTTTTTTTCATGTTGTGTAAAGGTAAATGAAACCTTTTTTCATTTTCGGAAAGGAATTGACCTTGGGTTCTAAAAACAGATGTGGAGATGGTGAAAGTGGAAATAACAGTTTGATGAATTGACTGTGTTGTGTTTTCTGATCATGTGTCAACGATTTATTTTTAGTAAACGAATTATGTTCTAATGAAAGGTGTTGAAATTAGTAAAATGATTCAATGAGACCAACAAACCTGTCATGCATCAAAAAAAATATGAATCCAAAATTCTAGCTATTAAAAATAGAATGTGCGAGGGAATGAGTCACAGAAAATTAAGTAACCTTATCACTGGACATTTTACTAGTTTCTTTCCATGGCACTCGTGTAAATAAATGGTAAAACTGTGGCTATTTGGAAAGCGAAGTGGGAAGAGGAAAAGGCTAGACAGAAGGGTATAATTGTAAATTAGTTGTGAGCGTCTATAAATATCCAGGTCCAGTGATCCAAACCCAGTTTTCGAAATTCAAAATCCCTCATTTCCTTTCTCAGTCGATTTAACCCTCCCCCAAACTCCCACTCTCCCTCTCATTTTTCCTCAATTCCAATTCTACCCTCGCCGTCCCCTAGGGTTTTCGGAAATGCCCGTGCAGCTAACGCCGAACGCGGTCACAATCATCAACGGCGGCGATGTCAACCTGAGGCCGCTGATGCAGGTCACCGACGTCAGGCTCATCGGCTCTCAGGAGAGGTACCGGCTCTTGCTCTCCGACGGCGTTTGGGCTCAGTACGCCATGATCGGTACTCAGCTCAACCATCTATTCAAGACCGGCCAGGTCAGGAAAGGCTCCGTCGTACAGCTCACCGACTACATTTGCAGCGAGGCCCAGGGCCGCAAGTTCGTCTCTCTCTTTCAGTTTCGGTGTTTCGATTTTCGGTTTATTGTGATCTATTTAGATTTTGAGATGTGATTTTTGATGTACTTTGTTAAGTCTAGGTTTTCCGATTCATTTGGATGAGTTTAAATTTATCTGTATAGAGTTAAATTGAATTGAATGTTAGTTGCGGTGGTTTGAGAATTTGAGTTTTGAGAAAGTGAGGGATTGTGTAAATCAGATGCTAAGATGAACAGTGCAGCACATTTTCACTCAATAAAACGTATTCTCTAGGTGATCTTCAGATTTTCGGACTGTTTTTTTGTAGTGTGGCTCTAGTAGTTGAGGAGTTTTGTTTTCATTGTGTGGATTCGAGCAAGCTAGCTGTTGTGTGTGTGCTTGATGTTGATGTAACTCGTTTTAAAGATGATATTATAATTGGAAAGTGTTTATCGATGCTTAGAATTAAACGCTAAAAGTGATGCCAGTATAGAAATGATGATGGATTCAAGTTGTGAAACCTTGTGAGTGTTCTAACAGGCTGTGAAGTTTAACAATCTAGATGCTGGTTTACTTGTTGATACTTAATTACTTTTGCTGATGCAAGGTGAGTTTGTGGCTGGTTTTGACCTTGGAAATCTTGTGCAGGATTATTGTTGCACTGAATATGGAAACTATTGTACTGGACGCAGAGATTATTGGGAGTCCAAAACCATATGTTGATTCTGGTCCAACCGTTCAAACTGCATTGCCTAAGAACAATTTTCAGCAGTCTGCCTATGGCAACAATCATATGATGGGCCAAGGGCATGTTCCCAAATGGCAGAATCCCAGGCCTTCTTTCCATCCTGAAAACTCTGTTCCCAGTATGCCAAGTGCCGGACCAACATACCATTCTGAAAGCTTTTATAACAATGTTCCGAATCCCAGACCTACATTTCGTCCTAAAACGTCAGCTCCCAGTGTGCCAAGTTTTCGAGCTACAGTGCAACCTTCCTACCAGCCACCTCCACAGTATAAAAATCATGGTACCGTGTTCAAGAATGAGGCACCAGCACGTATTATACCTATTAATGCTCTGAATCCTTATCAGGGAAGGTGGGCAATCAAGGCAAGAGTCACTGCGAAAGGGGATCAGCGTCGGTATAACAATGCCCGAGGAGATGGTAAGGTTTTCTCTTTCGACCTCATTGACTCTGAGGGTGGGGAAATAAGAGTGACCTGCTTTAATGCTGTTCTTGACCGCTTTTATGATATTATTGAGGTCGGGAGAGTTTACTTAATATCAAAGGGTAGCTTAAAAGTTGCGCAGAAGAACTTTAATCATCTGAAAAATGACTGGGAGATAACTTTGGATGCAAATTCAACAGTAGAACTGTGCCCTGATGAAGATGGTTCTATACCAGACCAGCTGTTTGACTTCAAGCCTATTAGTGCAGTTGAGAGTGCTGAGAGTAATTCTATACTTGATGTTATCGGTATTGTGACTTCTGTCAACCCTTGTACTACTATCCTGAGAAAGAATGGTATGGAAACTCAGAGAAGAATTCTGCATCTGAAGGATTGGTCTGGTATGAGTGTTGAGATAACCCTATGGGGGGAGGTTTGTAACAGGGAAGGTCAAAGACTGGAAGAGATGTCAGCTTCTGGTGTTTTTCCAGTTTTAGCTGTCAAAGCTGGGAAGGTTAATAACTTCAGTGGGAAATCCATAGGAACAATTCATTCAACCCAGCTATACATCAACCCAGATAATATTCCAGAGGCTCGTCAGGTGAGGGACTGGTTTGATCGAGGGGGAAAGGATGCTGCTTCTGTGTCCATCTCTAAGGAATTTATGCCAGGAGGAGTAGCTAAGAATGAGATACGCAAAACTGTTTCTCAGATCAAGGATGAAGGTCTTGGAAGATCAGATAAGCCAGACTGGGTCACTGTGAGGGCCACAATATCTTTCATTAAAACCGATTCTTTCTGTTACACAGCATGCCCGTTGATGATTGGAGATAGACAGTGTAGCAAGAAAGTGTCGAGGTCAGGAGAAAGATGGCAGTGTGACAGGTGCAATCAAGAATTTGAGGAGTGTGATTATAGATATCTTCTTCAAGCTCAAATTCAGGACAATACTGGATTGACTTGGGTGATGGCTTTCCAGGAATCAGGGGCAGAGTTCTTGGGTTGCTCAGCAAAGGAGTTGTACTTTTTGAAGTATGATGGGCAGGATGAGGAAAAGTTTGCAGACATAGTCCGGAGCAGTATATTCAACCAGTTTATGTTGAAGCTTAAGGTCAAAGAGGAGTTGTATGGCGATGAGCAGAGGGTGAAGATCACAGTGGTTAAGGCAGATACTGTGAACTATTCTGCCGAGAGCAGATACTTGCTGGATGTGATTTCAAAACTTTCTAGGTAATTATCAAGTTCCATTTCCTTGCGTGGAGATTATACACACTTATATTGGGGAAAGCTAGTAAATTAGCATATCATCATCTATATACTGCTTGTAAAACCGAGATGTAGTTACCGGCAATTCTGGAAACTTTTAAGTTTGTTCTTCTGGCTAGTAGTAGTATGTGCTCAGCTCCATGAAGCATTGATAGTTTCATTCAAGACTTGATATTTGTATTCTCTCTTATGCAATTTGTTGCTTTTTTATTCTGGGTGCTTCTCTTGGGTTCTGTATATATGAATGAATGTAATTCATTTCTGAATCTACAATGGAAAATGAGATTTCAGCATTCACAGTTTACTGAGGAAGAAGAGTCATATTACACGACGATATAGAAGGTAAACATAACAAAGGCAACACTAAACAGATACATGAAGAAACCAAGGTGTAACATTTCAGTATCTCTCAGCCCCTCTTAACAGGATCGAAATTGGACACTCCGACTACGGCTCCAATAATCACAACAAGTACAATGCCGCCGGCAGCAATGCTGAGCAAGAAGTTCTTGAGCGAGGGAGAGACTCCGGAGGCGGCTTCCGCCACATCAGGGACCACCATTGTGGCCGTGAGAGCGGCGGCGGTGATTGCCGTGACGGCCTTCTCCTTCAGGGAAGCCCTGACCTCAAGCCTCCCACTTGATCTTGAAGGTGAGGACACAGCCTTTGAGTGCCTGAGGGGTAGTGGCTTGAAGAAGGCCTCTGAGGATTGAACCACCCTCTTTTGGGTGGTGGCATTGGACAATGGCATAGCCATTGCAACTGCTGAGCTTGAAGCCATTCTCTCTCTTGAGTTGTTTTCTGTGTCTAAGTTTGAAATATTGATGCCAAGTTTGAGGGCTTGGTGTTGGTATGAAGGAATTGGAGTAGGTTTTAGATAGTCAGAGGTGGTGGAAAGAGCAGCAAGCAATATGAGGTGGGAAGGGCATTGTCAATTATCTTTGTCCTAGGTGTCAGCTCCTCCATTAGGATCGGTAGATAAGGTTATCTGATTGGCCCAATTAAACATCAAGATTGAATTTTGTACCTCTATTTTCATATTGACCAAAAATGTGAAGGGCAGCAACATACTGATACCACAGGGAAAAATAATAATACACGGAGAAAATGCACCGAGAAATAATTTTTCTTCCAACGAAATAGGTTATTGTCTATGCGTGTATTAAAGAAACATGTCAACCAATTTTAGTTGGTGAAGATTACTCTTAAGATGCATAATCTGATGAAAAATAAAAATGGTGTATTTATCAGTAAAAGTTCTGGTAACTTAAATCCACAATTCAATCTAAAATTTAAAGAATACGGACTTCAGTGAAGTCATGTACTAAAACTTGATCAAGGAACCATTGTCATCTGTGAAGCAAAGATAAGAGAGAATGGAGCCAATGAATCCCAGAGTACAGGTCTTTGTATTAAAAAATCAAAACTGGTATGAACCATTTCAAAAACACATCATGTAGATCTCAGAAATCACTACATCACAACGTTTGAGACTCTTTCTCCATCCGATGTTCAGACATTCTTCATCCAACTCTATCAAAACTTGTCAGCGCCATGAGGGTGGAAGTTCTGTATTTGCTGACCCAACTTTGGTGAGAATAATCTCCTGAGGCAGGAGGTGATATTTTATATTAAGGTCTTCAAATATTTTCTTCAGCTCTAAGATTAGTTCGGTTCGTCGGCTGGTCTTGTCACCATAGTTCTGGAAATTGATCGTATGAGAAATATAAAGAGCCATTGTCATCTTGTTTACATCTTCGATTTCCTTCACCGCCACACTATGCCCTGGACGCCAGTGCTGAGGCTTGCTCTCCAAGTACCTGAAGCTCAAAATATTTCTTCATCAATTCATAGATATATCTGATGTGTGTAACAGTAACAATGCGTGTCATTTTATGAACAAGCGAGGACTGGAGAAGAATCAACAGGTGCACAAAAGTGAGAAGATTCATATAAACTACAAAGTCCAAAGCACTGCTACATATTTGCTTGGTATAAGACTTTATTTGGTAATATATCAACAAAATAAGGATCTAGTTCTCCAAGGAAGCAAAATGTTATACCAGGAAAGCAGAAGCGCCCAACAGAACTTAAAGACTTCAATTTGAGAAACCTAGCTGTGGCTATTAAACGGATAAAACGAGGTTACCTATAGACTAGATCATTCTAATATCTTGTGTCATTATAATGAGAGCAATAGGATCATTAGGATTAAATAAGTGGGTACAGCCTGTAATTATACTTCAAAGAAAGATTGTCATGAGAACTCTACAGGCGTATAATAAATTGGTTGTGCTGAGCTGAAGTAGTGTTGAGTAAAACTATAGAGTGAATAAATAGAGAAGCAAAGTAAGTTGGAGTTAACATACGTTTTTATTCTGGTTTTCATGGCCGCAATAGTGTCAATTGTTGTAGAAACATCAACAGCAAACTCAACGGCATCACCCATCTCCGGGCTCCTATAGAAGTTGCTGATGACTTTAGTAGACAGTACTGAATTTGGATAGTATACCTTCTCATTGTCGGGTTTCAAGAAAATTGTTGTCAATATGTTCATCTCTTCAACGATCAACTGTCAAGTTCCAAAGTGTCAAGAAGGTTCTTTTAATAGCAGTAAATAAGGTAATAGGATTTCAAAGTTACCTGTACTCCATCAACAACACAACGGTCCCCTACATCAAATGGGTGCATCACAAAGACAAATATGATGGCTTCAAACACAGTTTTAGCAGTGTTACCAAAAACAAACACCACCAGTAAAAGCTGTGATGATATAAAGACCAGTATATTGGTTGTCAAAAATCCCATCAGAAGTAACCATACGATAAGGATCACAACAAGTACAACAGCTGAGCCAAGCCTATTCAACTCCTCTATGGCTGTTTTAGTATCAGTTAAGGAATGTGCCAATGATTTGCGTTCGTTGTAAACATTCACCTACAAAATAGAACAATGGTAAGATTCATGAAATGGAAACATTCCTTTAAAGTCTGAATGTCTACACCAATGTCCATGACATGAAAGAACAAGAATCCTACCAAAGTGTAATTTAAATTTGAATAGTTGCATGTGACTGTTGGATATCACAACTAAGTAGGTAAATTTAGTATGAAGTAGTATTATACAGTATACATTTCACAGTACAGATGTGTCGGGGAGTACAAATGAATATATGATATAGGAATAGAGTGAATTGACAAAGAATTTACCAGCCAGTTCTTCAAAGCCTTTTTTCTTATCTTTCGTGTTTGTGCTCCACCTTCAAACAGAGGAAATACGAGCTCGACTTCTTCCTTTCTCAAGAAGCGACAAAGGTCATCTTCCTCAATGTACCTAGTCCATTAGACAGGGGTCAGAAAGCTTATACAAGAATTCAAGTCACCAAGAATTATACGGAGCACTCAGAAATAACAGAAATTCTCACTTGCTATTGCGCTTGGCCACATTCAGGAAAATGTCATAAGCTGCAGCCTGTGCTTCATACTCACTAGTAATCTCTATATCCTTCTGCTCACTATCCTCATCGTTAATGTCATCTAGTGTGTGGGAGATGGTAGACAATCCAGAACCACTTATCACATTAATCAATCCTTTCATCGTCCAAGCAGAAATTTTATCTTGCTTCATTTTCGAAAGCTTTTCTACGTCAATCACTTCTTCTTTGGGCCCTTCCTTCCCATCATTCTTAGCTTTTGGCAGATTTTTGAAACTCAACCTGCCACTATCCTTCCCAAATTTTCTTCCAGCCAATTCCACCAATGGAGGCCCCGAAAGGCTGCGGAGAACATACTGATGAAATATCGATTCTTTAATCCGATCAAAGAACCTGGTGGACTGAAAAGAGGTGGCTAATAGCTTCACCAACAAATTCTTCAACAACCATATGGCTGCTCCAATCTCACAAGAAGCCAAACCCCTAGTCACATAACCTAAAATCTTAGACGTATTCTTCGACCTCTTCACTCCATGATCAAACAACAAACCCCATGCTAATAGAATGAAACCCAACCAAATAAAAACCTGCACACTCCTCTTCAACCCATACACAAAATATAAAACCTTCTTCTTAAGCAAGTAATTTGTTTCGATCACGAAAACCAAGATATTAATCAGCCATTCTGTAACCAACCTACCACACAACACAACCAACACAAGCACACACCATTTCCACAATCTCAACGACCAAATACTCTTACTCTCTAACTTATCAACAGTTAAACAAGCAATCAAAAACCCAACAATGCACACAAATGTAATCCACTCAAGTAACACCAACTTCTTCACCTTCTTCTTACCACTCTTCTGATGCACCTTAAGATTGGCTGTCTTGTACACCTCCTCATCATCCTCCTCATCTTCTTCTCCACGCGCCGGTGTACCAATCAGCGGTGTCCTCGGCGTTATAGGATTCGATCTCAGACCTTCTCTAGGTGTAGTAGCCGTGGCTCTAGTGATTGGTGAACCCAAATTGGGTGACTTTGCACTTGACTTTCTCTGAGGAGTTTCTTCAGTCACTTTCACTTCATTAGTATAAATTGGCTCCTGAAACCTCGACTTGGGTTTGGAGAAAGCTGACCTGGCAAGCGAGACACGGCGAAGCTCACCGGGAATTCGCGGCGGCTTGGCAGCGGTGGTGGCGGTGATCTCCGGCGAAGGGAATCTGAGCTCGGTGAGCTCAAAGTTTGAGTCTTTTTGAGGAGACCCAGTTCGGGAAGGCTGCGGCGAGAACATAAAGGAGTCGTCTGCGCCGGGAATTTGCACGACGACGTCGTTTGGTGGTGGTTTCTTCGCTTCCATGGTAGGTTTTGCTCTTTTACTGTTGCTGATTATTCAAATTTTTAGTAGGCATTGAAATAGTAGATAAAGTTTGAAACTTTGAATCTTCTGGCCGGAAGTTGAGAGCTTTGTGAAAGAGGGGCAATTAAATGGTTTTATAGGAGTTTAGATTTCTGGGTAAGTTGGACTTGTGGTTGAAGCTGCAAATAGTTGACCAGAGACTGACAGAGAGGATGAGGGAGGCTGTTCATCCATGGCGGTTTCTTCTTCTTCATTAAAGTATTTAAGCCGCGCGAAAATTACTAGCCGAAAAGAGAAAGAGGGGGAGATAGGTACTTCGGCTCAACAAGTCCAACAAGAACCAAACAAGGATAAGGAGATTAAAGTAGTAATCGGTGTCAGAAACATTTGGATTACAAAATTTGAAGTGGTCAAATGAGGTGAGGCATAGATAATGAGCCAGTAATAGGGTAATGTGGGTGTCAGAGGAATGTGGGTGAACTAGGTTATGCAACCACTTGCATTTATAAAGTTGGATGGATCCGTGATCCGTCTGTATGATAGAGATTCATAATAGCATCCATATATGTGTGCACTTTCTAAATGGGGTTTGAATCATTTAACTCGTGTATGTTGTGGTAAATAATAACTTCTTGGACGACACAACAAATCAAACCCACCAAGGTTGTCTTCAATCAGGGCTTTTCAGGGGCAGTATAGCCATGCGGGATGAAACAAAATGATGACAACTGTCTGATTTTTAATGAATTGATCAAACGGACATGATTAAACTGACTCAAACAGACATGATCAATTCATTAAAAATCAGACGGTTGTTGTAGTTTCGTCTCGTTTTTATCCTGTAAGGCTATCCCACACGTGAGCAAGTCTGTGTCTTCAGCTCTTTCAAAAAGTATAGAAAGAACATACACGAACTTACAAAGTTAAGTGAATGTAATTTCTCGAAAATTATTCGGTTGCACCGGTGGTGCATGTGACCTGTCAATCTCACACCGTCCGATTACGTTCTCACCGTTAGATGTATGCACTGTTCACGTTTGTTTTTTCTTTTCTTTTTGTCTTTATTCGGTGCACTGAATACTCTATCGCAATTACCATACTCCCCCTTTGTGGTGATCACCTTAATGCATATTCCCTGAGGGTTAACCCCAATTGGCCGTGAATTATTATCTTCAACCAGAATGGTTTTTTACAATATTTTTGCAAAAAAACACAAGAAAATCATTATAAAATTATCATCTAGGATCAAGGTACAGCCAGATCAGTACTATAGAAAAGTTCATTTGGAAATTACAGGATTGCTCAGGCGCGGGAGCGCCGTACGGGATGAAATGACGACAGCCGTCCGATCTTTAATGAATTGATCATGTCTGTTTTATCCTCTCTGTTGGATCAATTCATTAAAGATCAAACGGCTGTTGCCGTTTCGTCCCGCACGGCACTCCCGCCTGAGTAGTCCCGTTGGAAATTATATATCAACTCATGTCTTCTTGACATTTGAAAGAGTTGGCCGGAAGGATTGGTTGGTGGCACTGTAGGCGGCGCAGACAGCCTGTCATCCCATGCATATGTATGGCAGCCTGTTTCCAATTCAAAGTCTTCTCCAGTTCACCTTCAATTTAGTAATCAATAATCTACCACATGTTTAAATAGACATATATGGCATGATCTCTGTGATAATAATTCATAGAACCCAAGAGCGTCAAAGCCCTCCTTATATGACATGATCTCTTTGTGATAATAATTCATAGAACCCAAGAGCAACAAAGCCCTTACTCTTCTTTCAAGACAGGGTCGGTGACAACATCGAAGTTCCACTGCATGAAGGCTAGGTTCTCATCTTCTCCCTATACACTTTCCTCTGCCCAAATGGATAACCACCGCCATTTCTCGGGGTACAACGTCTCGACGATGAGTTCCTTCCACCGCTCTTCCCCCATCCTCCTCCTCCTACCGCCATCGCTGCTTTGGCCTCCCAATAAGCCTCCCACCCTTTTCTTACTTCGTCGGAATCCTTCACCTCCTCCTCCTTCTTCGTCTGGTACCACTCATCCGGCCCCCATCCTACGAAAAACGAAGGATCAATCACCTCAAGACCGCCTTCACTACTCCACTCACTACTCTCTTCCAGTTCCGGGATGGTATCGTCGCTCCAGTCTATTTCATCAAGATAAGCCTCGGGATCCGGCGCCGGCACGTCGCAAGATCCCTTCTTGATCTTTGCCAAGAACCGGGTTTCGCATCGTCGAAAGCCCCTTTTGCCGCAGAGTCGTTCCACCGGGCAACATTTGAGAAGAGATATATGCACTTATTTTTGGAGTCCGTCAGTTCCTTCCATAACTCTTTGCCTACAGACAAGTAGACTTGCTCTTCCCAACTATCTTTCGGTGGCCTGGAAGCAACTTGTGGACGTCGAATCTTACCCATATTTGTGATGAGCAGAAGATTTCTAGAGTTTAGATTGGTTTCTCTCAATGGAACCAATGAGGCGAATGATTTGGACGAAATGTGAGTGGCTGCTATTTATCAAAACGCTCAGAACGGTCAGGTCGGTTTCTTTTAACCCTGCTATTTGGATTTCCCAGATACTGTCAGAACGGTCAGGTCGGTTTCTATTAATCCCCTTGCTATTTGGATTTCCTATTACCTAAAGGGATACGACGTGTGGTGGGTTCAGTTTTTGTTTTGTTTTGTTTTTTGTTTGCTTACGTCGTGGGTTTAGTTTCCATTAACCCCTTTACACTACTGATCTATTTTTACTTTCAAACTACCCGAATTATCTAATAGAAAGCAAGAATTCAAACAGAAAAAAAAGGAGAACTCAACAATACACAGCTAGGACTTATATAGTTAAGGATTGGTCACTCCGAGGATGACACGTGTCCTTTTTAATTAACCCTTAATCAATTAAACCATAATTAACAGTAATTAAATAGCTACTAATTAAAACTGTTCTTCGTCATTCTCCTAGCGAGGACATGAGAACTTGATTTCGAACAATTCATAGCAACTCATCCCTCATTTGTAAAGCTTGATCTCAAGCTCTGTAATTGAAATCTGGAAAACGTTGAAGGATGTCATTTGCCTCCTCCCAAGTTGCTTCTTCGATCTTCACCTGATCCCAACCACTGCAGAAGCCACTTGGTCACAACATCTCCCTTTTAGCACATCTGCATCTGCAGGATTTTTGCAGGATACCACCTTGGATTGTGAGGATTCAAATTGGGGGTAAGTATGCAGCTATCACAACAACATTGCCCACCTTCTTCCTCAACAGTGACACATGAAACACAGGGTGAACCTTAACAGAATCTAGTAGTCTGAGCTTGTATGCCACTTGCCCTATCCTTTACTCCACCTGAAAAGAACCATAGAATCTGGGAGACAGTTTATGAAAAAACCTCCAATACACAGATTACTGCCTAGCTATATGGTTGGAGTTTCAAATAAACTCAATCAACAACATTAAACTCCTTTTTACATGTCAAAGAAGTTCTTCATCCTGCACTGAGC
Organism: Comarum palustre; assembly: GCA_951800085.1. NCBI lineage: Eukaryota > Viridiplantae > Streptophyta > Magnoliopsida > Rosales > Rosaceae > Comarum > Comarum palustre. Next base: position 3,976,025 of record OX637588.1, on the reverse strand, counting down.
CACTATCAAATTCCATTTTAACAAAGCCAACATGTCATCTCTAGATTGCAACTGCTGATCCACAACTTCTACAGCAATTGCCCCTTTTTCATAGGTTCTTATAGCTGGAGGTTCATAATCATATAATGCTCTAAATGGAGTTATCCCAATGACATTGTGGTGAGCTGTGTTATACCAATATTCTACCCAAGGCAAGGCTGCAACCCAAGTCTGAGGCTTCTCTCATACCACACACCTTAAATACTGCTTAAGGGTTCTGTAGAGATTCTCAGTTTGTCCATCAGTTTGAGGATGGTAGGCTGAGCTCTTGTTCAATTGTATGCCCTGCAACTTGAAGAATTCCTTCAAAAAATTGTTTAGAAAGATAGGATCTCTATCATAAATAATATCAGCTAGCATGTCATGCAACTTAAACACTTCATCCACAAATAACTGAACTATTGTGGAAGCTATGTAAGGGTGAGAAAGAGGAATGAAATGTGCATAATTTGTTAACCTGTCCACCACTACCAAAATCACATTCTTATCTTGTGATTTTGGTAATCCCTTCACAAAATCCATTGAAATGCTCCTCCATGCCCCCTCTGGTATATTGTTTGGCTATAGGAGCCCTGGTGGCAATTGAGCCTCATAGTGATTCTACTGGCATACATGACAGGTTGAAACAAAGCTTTTCACATCACTATGTTGTCCTTGCCACACAAATGATCTATGTACCCTTTTTAGTGTTCTTGAAATGCCTGCATACCCTCCATTGTATCCATCATGCATCTCACTAATGACCTTGGCCCTCTAACCCCTATGTTGTGGCATAAAATTAAACCTTGCTCTTGTACAACAGCTGATTGTTAAGCACTGAATACTTATCTGAGGGTGGCTGCCCTTGCAAACACTGCTCTAACACTTTGCTAACCTCTGCATTCATAATACAAGTTTGTTGAATCTCACTTAGATAGTTGTGCACTGGGAAAGAAATTCCAAAAGCCATAGAAAGAGAACCAAACTTGGTGACAGTGTCATTACTTCCAGCCAATTCCTCTCTCCTAAATAGGACATCAGATGCAACATTGCTCTTGCCTGGTTTGTAATGAATTGAATCATCATAACCAATTAACTTAAGCAACCATTTCTGTTGTGTTGGTGTAGTGATTTTTTGATCTAAGAAATTCTCAATGGTTTTGTGGTCAGTGTAAATCTAAAAATAGTTTCCAAACAAGTATGACATCCAGTGTTGCACTGCAAAGACAACTGCAAGCATTTCCTTATCATAGACATAGAGTGCAGCATGTCTGGGGGCTAGAGCTTTGCTAATGAATGTGATAGGATGCCCTTCTTGAGACAGTACTGCTTCAATGCCAATTCCTGAAGCATCACACTCCACAACAAATTCTTTTGAAAAACCTGATAATGCCAGCACAAGAGTGTGCAATAAAGCTCGCTTCAGTTCCTCGAAAGCCTTTTCTGTGGTTGGAGACCACTGGAGTCCCCCGATCATCAGCATGTTTGTGAGTGGCTTGTCAATTATGCTAAAGTTTCTGACATACTTCCTATAATAACTTGCCAACCCCAAAAACCATGGCCTCTTAATCCCTTCAAGGTTTTAGGCAACTGCCACTGCTGAATACACTTAATTTTTTTTAGACCAACTGAGACTCCTTTACCACTGACAATATGCCCCAAGTACTCAACTTCATTAACTCCAAAATTGCATTTAGATTTTTTAACTTTCAAGGAGTGATCATGTAAAACCTTGAAAATCAACTCCAAATGCTCTACATGTTCCTTCACGGTTGCACTAAAGATCAAGATGTCATCAAAGAAAACCAAAACAATCTTCTTCAAGTATTTTCTAAGAGCATCATTCATGTTTGATTGAAAGGTGGCTGGTGCATTAGTCAGGCCAAAGGCCATGACCAAAAACTCAAAATGTCCACTATGGGTTCTAAAAGCTGTCTTGCTAATATCCCCAGGGCACATCCTGATTTGGTGGTAACCAGACCTCAAATCTAGTTTTGTGAACACTACAGCTCCATGCACCTCATCCAACAACACATCAACAATAGGAATGAAATACTTGTCCTTCACTGTTGCTGCATTCAATGCTCTATAGTCCACATACATCCTTCAAGTCTCATCTTTCTTCTTAACTAGTAACACTTGTGAAGAAAAAGGGCTATTACTAGGCCTAATAATTCCTGCATCAAGCATTTCTTGAACTATTTTTTCAATCTCTACCTTTTGAAAATGAGGATACCTATAGGATCTAACACTAATTGGAGCAGTGTTTGGAAACAACTATATCTTATGGTCATGTCTTCTAGTGGGAGGTAACCATGTAGGAGCCTCAAACAACTCTGCAAATTTGTCAATCACCCTCTACAACCCAGGATGGGGCTGTGGTTGTGGAGCAGACTGTTGTGGTGGATGTACATCCACCAGCAGAGCTTCTTTTTCCTTTCTTAACAACCTCTTCATTGACTCACAGCTAATGACTGAAATTGTAGGATCAACTTCTCCTTGCAACTAGTAGGTCTTATTGTCCACTGTAAACTTCATCTTCATGGACTCATAATTCCAAATGATGTCTCCTAATGATTTCAACTAACTAGTTCTCAACACCAATTCACAACTAGTTATTGGTAGGACATAATAGTCAGCAACATATGAAAATCCCTATAATTCCAGTACATGTGGTAACCTCTCCATGAGTCTGTATCTTAGCTCTACTAGCCAAAATCACATTGAGTGGTGCAAACCTATTTATATCCACTTTGGAGCCTTTCAATAACTGAGGATGTATAAAGTTACGTGTGGCTCATGTATTAAGTAACACATGTATCATCTTATCACCAAACACACCCTTAAGCTGCATAGTGGCTGAATTATTAAAATCATCTCCCATAGCCTGCAACTTATCCAATTCCACCTTCATCTGCCTCATAATGGGGAGGTTAAGATCTACTGGCCAAGGTAACTGGTTAGGCTGGTTTGGGTGAGAGTACTATGAGGTGTGATTGTACTGAGGGTATTGATGAGCTTGGTAATATTGCACCTGTGGAACACTCTGTGGTAAAAAGTTGGAGGTGTGGAAATGGGAGTGAGGTTGTTGTGTAGTTGCATATGTTTTAACAGCTGGTAATGGATGTGTAGTCATGATGATGGTATAAGGTAACAATGGTAATATTTATGCCTGAGGGGCTTGTTTCACATAAACACCTCCATAAGAGCTAGAGACATTATATTGAGGTTGTGACAATAGAAGTGGTCCTGCACATGGCTGAGATAATAGATTCTGGGCTTAAGGACTTGGATGGTGTTGTTTGGAGAACAAGGACAGACTAGGATACCCAAGCGCAACACCAACTTCACTAGTAGGCAAATTGTCCTGCATAAAACTCACACTACTTGAAGGAAGATGAATCCCAACAAAATAATTCTTATCCACATTATTAGATTGAGCATGCTTTCGTCCTCCAACAAGTAAATCCAAACTCACATCCATATTTCCACCAACACTAGTCACACTACGATTAGGAGCACTAATAAGTGTATTAGGAGCAAGGAGGTTAAGAGAATTACCCCCAAATCCAGGTGAAAACACAGGAGGGCGTTCATATCTGTCGTGAGTCAAAGATGCAGTTCCTTCAAGGCTCGAACCAGGCTTGGCTACAACAATTGGTGAACTCACAATACCACCTGGAACTGAGTTGTAAGACGGCACAGCCATGATCGATGATAGAGATGGTACGCCACGCTCAGCTTGAAACTCACTGAACTGACTCTTGAGCTCCCCCAACAGACTAGATCTGAATTCAGCAAAGGAAATGTGCATCTCATGCCGCATTTCCAAAAGTTGAGCCGTCGTTGCATCTATATGCTTTGAGATCTAAACCGTCGTTACCTCCCGGTGAGCCTACAACTCGTGCTCGAATTGAATCAGCTCCCCAGAAACTTCTGGTTCGTCTGTGTTCTTTGTGGTGTTTTTGAGTTTCACCATGGAATCGAGACCTTCGTCCAGTGTGGATCGAAGACTCTGATACCACATAATAGAAAACAAGAATTCAAACAGAGAAAAAGAAGAAGAAAGGAGAAAAAATTAAGCTTCAATATCGATAAGATTTCAATGATACACAGCTAGGGCTTATATAGCCAAGGATTGGCCACTCAGAGGACGACACATGTCCATGTTAATTAACCAACTAAACTGTAATTAACAGTAATTAAGCAGCTACTAATCAGAACTGTTCTTCGTCCTTCTCTTAGCGAGGACATGAGAACTTGATTTCGAACAATTCATAACATTATCCTCACTTAAAAATATTTTCTTTTTCATTTTTAACCAACTGAATCTCTGCACATTCTCCATCTCCGTTGTTTGTTTTTCTTTTAGTGGCTCATGTCGCACCTACTTATATGAGTTCATTATCTTACCATCGTGAAATTCAATAGATTGAATGATTAATTTACATCCGAGGGTTTTTGGTTGCACTTGTTATCCCTTGTTGCTCAACAAAAGTAACAAGCTTCAATCCAAAACTGTGAGATGTGTATTTTTGGGGTTGGTTTGCTGCAGGATACAAAGGGTACGTTATTTTCCATCTACAAGAAAATACATTATATCTAGGGAAAATTCTATAATACAGGTGGGCATGGCATGCCGACCGGCTTTTCCCGTTAGTTTCCTCCTCCCCGTGCAACCCACGTGTAGTTTACCTCCCTCGTATGCGCATGACATACAGATCTCTACAGCAGCTTTCCCCTATGTCTATGTTTTCTTCGATGAATGCATCTTCCCATATGCTTCTGTTAAATACTAGTCAAAATCTGCCTCCATGCAGCTCAATACAGATCAGAAAGATGCTTAGTCTGCAACTCCTTGCTTTACTTAGTTTTTTTTTACTCAGTCCCCTAAATCAACATTTTGGTCCATCAGTTCTCCATGTGACTCTTTAACAGGTCAGTTCACTTTTTCCAATCCTGTCAATGACACATGATGGTGTTATCAAGGCATCTCAGTCTATTAATCAGTCTCAATTTGAGAAAAGTACTTTATCTCAGTCTACTGAACATTGTGATGACCATGTAGTTAATGTTGATGAAAATCATTTTCAACAGTTGTCTAATAATGATCCTGTGTAAACACTCATTCATTTTGAAGAATCACTTGGTGATATTTCAGTCCAAACTCAACCTGGGGGAGGTTCAGTTTCAGTAGTTTTGGAGTGTGATTCAAATAAGCCTTCTTCACAAATATCAGATGCCAATATCCTTCATCCAGTGGCAGGTCTATGCCCTGATCAAAACAACACTCACTCAATGCTTACAAGGAGTAAGAGAGGAATATTCAAGAAGAAATGTCTTCTCTCCATATTTCCACAATCATCAATTGACCCTGCAGAAAGTGAGCCTGGATCTTATAAGACTGCTCTTACAATTCATGTGTGGAAATAAGCTATGCAAGATGAATACAATGATTTGTTGAAGCAAGAGACATGGTCTCTAGTTCATCTTCCTTCAGAAAAAAATCTAGTTTCTTGCAAATGGCTTTTCAAAATTAAAAGAAATGCAGATTGTACAAATACAAGACTTAAAGCAAGACTAGTAGAGGGTTGAGTTAGGAGTATGAAATTGACTATGATGAAACTTTCTCTCTTGTGGTCATGCATACCACAGTTCGATTTGATTTTGTCTCTTGCTGCATTTTTAAGATGGAAGCTTTATCAGCTTGATGTCAAAATTGTGTTGATATAGTAGTTAACTTTAAAACCAATTGATAATGAAGAGAGTATCTCAAACCCTTATAAACCACAAGCAAGGTCTCGTTTTTCCTGATGTGGGATTGATATCTCAACACGTCTCAACAGGTGTGTAGCGAATTTTCAAGTCTAAACATGTGGACAACATTTTTCGTGTGACCTTTGGGCTTTACACGTGGACGTGGATAACCCGCTCTGATATCATGATAAAGTAGTCTGGAGTTCAACTCCAAAACCAATTTGAAATAGAGAGAATATCTCAAACCCTTATAAACCCACATACAATATCTCATATTCCCGATATGAGATATATATATCCGTCTATAGATAGTAATGGTATCCACTCATATGTCCATGTTCGGGATTCTATTGGGTGGAATAAAAATAAAATATAGGATAAAAAGAAAATAGAACTTTTCTTTGGAAGAGATGGCCGAGTGGTTGATAGCCCCGGTTTTGCAAACCGGTATAGTTTGAAACAAAGAACTATCGAGGGTTCAAATCCCTCTCTCTCCTTTTACTTGGTGAATAAATTTGTTTCGTTTCTTTTTTTATTGGTTTTGCCCGGCTGAGTAGCATAAAAGGAAATTGTGAATCTTTAAGCCTAACACATAGACAACAACTTGGGTGGTCGTGAAGTTCGTGTGACTTTTGGGCTTCACACATGTACGTGGGCAGAGGCGGATCTACCTTCAGGTTTGAAGGGGTCCGGACCCCTGCAAACATTTTTCAAACTTCTCATAAACACCATAAAATCTCATTCAAATGGAGAAAGTTAGTGTTAATTCCATCATTCAACCCCACTTAATTAACGATCAACACAAGTAAGAGCAATTAAAGTGAAAAATTTAGGACTAATAATACACGATATGTACTAATTTACATCTAATATATAGAAAGAAATATGTAAATATTGGGTTAGAATTAGGATATTTTATAGTTAATTATCAGTAATGTCTAATTTGTTTAATTACTATATTTTTTAGACTTAACAAGATGAGTAAATCTGATTAGATATTACATTATTATCATATATACTTTTAATATTTTAGACATGGATCTAAATTCTAAACTCTTTATAAATCACAGTCAATATCCTATTTTTTAAATATCTAAACAGTATGTCTGTGTAAAAGGACTCCAATTCATATGCAAATTCAGTATTTGATTTTGTTATGGGTTGTGAAGCAGCTTACGCAGACTAAAAGCTGGACCACCCGCCGCCGTCATCACTTCAGTGGCAGACCTTTCCGAAAATAATATCCATCACTCATGGCCTCACCACCAACGCCCTCTCAGCCTCCTTAAAAAGTTGAACCCGATAAAAAAACCTGAACGCCCTCAACGAGTCTTCGAAACCCGATCACTCTATTCGATCCAAGGTGTAAGGCTTCGATCTCAGACGTCGTCGTCGACGAGGGCTTGGATTTCAGATCGATGGATGAGAGAGAGAGAGCAAGAGTGGAGAAGATATTGGAAGACAAATTGAACGGCGGTGGTTCACCGAGTTACGGTCGGTCGAAGGACGGATCCTTAGGCGTGATCTTGTGTTCTTGAGCATAGACGCATCACCTGATCTCCCGAGGTCCTTTCGATAGTCGTCGTCACTGATGATGATTCAATATTATATAACTCTCTCATTCTGATCTCCTCATTCCGATCAAATTGATTCTGATCATTCTATAGCCATAGATTTTGTGAGATTTCTACCTCAAGATTTTATCTTGTGATGGGAAGTGCAGATGAGTGGTTGCCATTTTCCTCGGTGTATGTTTTGAGATTCCATTGATTAAAAGCGAAAAAGAAAATATTTTTAACTCAGGGTAATTTAGATAGTTTGAAAATAAAAATAGGTCATGTATAGCAATGTCAAGAATTTTGTTAAGCCGGGAAATCAAGTTTTGGACGTAAGTAACAAGAGGGAAGGGGAAACATCTGAAACATTGTTACGATGAAAACAAAATTAGAATAAAAATTAACATTTTTTATTAAATCAACAAATAAAATGTACATTGACAACTAACATTAATTATATTGCTAATGAGGATTGGACCGGTTGGTTCAGTTGGTAAAGGACGGAGTTGAGGTTTAAACTCACACAGATTCGATTCTCGCTACTAACAATCTCTCATTGGTGAGTAATCTGTAAAATGTCTTTGGACCTTCGTAAGATGGTCGCTGGGTGAGGGTGTGGTCTCCTTGGAGCATGTCTCCGGGCCTTCAATGGAGGGTGCCACCTCTCTTCAAACGTGGGTGAAATTTTCCTTCATTCCAGTCAAAAATTCGAAAGCCTTCAGATTTAGATCGCAAGGTTTGTCCTGGTCCTAGTCGTGTAGAGAAAGCTCTCACTTATCTAAACTTTTATGTACCAAAATAACAAAAACTAGCATTAATTATATTCTACAAGCTAATAAGATTAAGCTAATAATTGTATTCTACTATTTAGTATTTACTAGTACGATTACTGCTTACGTATAAAATAGGATCCAATAAAATACGTGCTTACGTTATGGGTAAAATAACAACTTTAAACCTTATTTTAATTTTTATTTACCACAAGGGACTCCAACATTAAACCCATCATCAGTTCTTGCAACATTTTGTGATCCAGCTTATTCCAAGCATTGTTCTCAACTCTTGCTATGCCTGCTGCTTCCTTGTGATCAACATCCTCTTCATTATCTACGCTGTTATTGTCATCTCCAGAATCCTCCCCAGTTGACTCGTCCGATGGATCAGAAACAGGTTCGGGAGTGATGCTAGTTATGGAGTTGCTCCAATCTATTTCATCAATGTAAGCATCAGAATTAGGCAATGCTATGTAGCAGGGAAGGCCGTCAACCTTATCCAGAAACCGATTCTTTGCATCATTGAATGCGTCTTCAGCTGCAGAGTCGTTCCATTGCACAACGTTTTTGTAAAGGTGCATATTCTTCTTCGTCTCTAAGAGCTTTTCCCATGGAACATTGCCAACCATCCAACATAATTTCTGGTCCCAGAAAGGCACATTCAATTGCTTTGTGTTCCTGTTTGATTCGTAAGTGACTTCATCACCTTGACTTCGTTGTCTTCTGCAACTATCCATATATATTTATCTGTAAATCAAAGCAAGGGAAAAGTAGAATGATAAAAATTGCAACCATGCACATAGATGATGCTTGAAGGGAGCTGTTCCTGTATGTATATATAGAACATCCATCAGGTCAGCTCTATTAATCATTCTGGTATAATGAGTTCGTTTCATAAAAGGATATGGTTTTGCTAGTTTCTATTCTCAATATGCCTATTTCGATTAAAACTTCTCTATCTCCAATCCCATCAGGATATAGCTGAGAATCCTCTGATGCCGTAAGCAGGTGTTATAATAGTGTAGTCATCTCTAAGTTATAGTCTCTACCATTTCATGAGAATGCAGTCGTTCTCAATAGGTGCATGCGCTCATTGTGGTGCTTCAATTTTGTGTGAAAGCAGATGTGTCAACTCTTACATGATAATGATGATATTATAATAACTAACTATAAATGCATGGAAGTGATCACTGTTTTCTTTGGGAGTTTATATATGTACAATAATTTTTAATATAATATGTTCAATCAACTCACTCAATTAAGATGTTAGAGGAAATTAAAAGATTAATGACCACATTATGTGTTTAGATTGATAAAAATGGTTTGCTAAAGAGATTAATTAAGGGTCAAAATCTTAAAAAATATAATATAAGCCTTATATTTGAGGTCATCAAAATTTTGATCTCATAATAGATAATTTTACACTACATGATCTAACTACTCAGTTTCATAATCCAGTAGGAGCACACATAAACTTCTTTGCACATCTAGCTTATATTATTGCTTAGAAAGAAATATCCTGCTTCTCTATTAGCTAGGATTCGATTTTATTAGAGTTACTCCTACCGTCCTACTTGAATGGATTGAGGGCATTGTTGGATATGAAATGAATCAATCAAGCCACGGAGGAGTTTCATTTACACTTCGGGCTTGGGTTTTGAGAACTAGAATTTACGATCGGTGGATCAACTGTTTTGTCACACAATTTTTTAATTATAATTTAGAGATATTGTTTTGTATTCAAAAATGAAAGTGATAGACTTACCAGGTACATTTCATAAACACTAGCCTCTCACACGCGAGAACGCGTGTCGAAGTGCGTCTTGCTAGTTTGATTAATTATTATTAAATTTATAATAATTCGATTAATAGTGTGCAACAACTCTTTGAAACCCAAATAAAAATAACATAATTGTTTGAGGTGATATTAACCCCGTATTTAAATTAATAACCATGATTTTTTTATAAATTACCCTCACTATTTTTAAACCCTAAATGTGTTTCAACACAATTATTTAAGTTTAGAGCAGACTCGATTTCATTATGATTCATCTAGCCTCCGTGCACGCACTCGCGCTCATGCCGAAGTGTGTTTTTACATGTTTGATTAATTATTGTGAATTTTTTTACAGTCTGGTCAATATTGCAACAACAGTTATCTGAAACTCTAATAAAAATTACACAATTGATTGAGATGAAGTTGATACTGAATTTATATTAACAGCCAATATGTCTAGAATTGTAAATAAGGAACCCTCATCAATATATATATATATATATATATGTAAGCTGAACTAAAAACTTAGAGAAATAAATTGATCTCATAAACCCGAAACCCACATGACATACTCATACGGATTGCCAAAACCAATATTTTAATAAGTGATAGAAATAAATATAAACTTTGAACAATGATACAATTATTAATCGGTTTAAATACCCTTAACACAATTATTTAGGTTTAGAACAGATTTAATTTGTTTTATCATTGTCATTATTATTATGAATATTTTTATTAATATTATTGCCAAAAATGTAATTATTTTTATGCAATTCAATTGATTTTTTAAGAAATCCTTTAATTGGCATTAAAAATATAATAAGTAGTAAATTTGAAATAATATAAAAATTAAGAGCAAAATTATCAATTTATTCATAGAAGGGTGAAAATGTAAAAATACAAAAAACAAGGGGCAAAAGTGGGATGTCACTGTTCATATGAACAGTAAACACCCCGTTTTGCTTAATATATAGAGATATTATGTTTTGTGTTGTAATTGTGCTGGGTTTGCCAAACTATTTCTGTCCCACAAGAAAATCGGTATTCGTATAGACTCCAACAATCTCATGTAAGCACCCAACTTAAGTATCAGATAGTATCGGAAATGGTAGCAATTTATGCAAACTTCTAAGCTTTTTTTGGTAGTGTTATCAAAGTTCATTCATAAACTGAAATATACACAAAGATCCAAAGTAGGATTATATATATCTATAGGGTTATCTAGATTCATACTTGAATGAACAAGAACAGAAAAAACAAAGATAGAATTGAAACAAGCAAGAACAGAGAACCAACCAAACATCAACCAAATACATCTGGATATCCACCCAAAAGCAAGCTCTGCAGAAGAGTAGTTCACCACCGCATGACACAGGGCCATCATCAAAGCATCTACCAAGAGCCGAAACCCTCGATTCTTCTCTGCGCATGAACACCAACATAGAACCCAAATACAAAACTCCATAATCCAAAACCCAAAACTATACATAACATCTGCAATCCTCATCAGTGCAAAACCGGGCAATAAATCGCCAGGCTGGGGGAGGGGGCAACCAATAAAAGACAAAAAAGAATGGGGATTGGAGATAGTCGACGACAAAAACACCAACACGACCATGTTTGAGAGATGATTCGAAATGAATCTCACAAAATATAGACATACCATTGATGATTATGTAAGATGTGTATCTTGATTGTGAAGCATCCAGGGTTCGAAAAAAGAGAGGAGATATATGTTGGGTAATCTGAGATCGAAATAGGCAGTAGATTTGGGTGGAGGATCTGATTGAAGGGTGGGAGAAAATAGAAAAACCGTGAAAAGGAAAATGAAATCTGTCACTGTTAGACAGAGGATCTACCACAACAAAGGTAGGAGAAAGCAAAATAGATCGACCTCTCCCATCTCTCAATCCAAGGATCAAATCGGGATCCCAAAGATCAGATCAGTAGTGATCCCGATCTAAGGAGAGGGGAAGAGAAACCGGAGAGATGAGTTTGAGTTTTGGCAGCGAGAGAGAAAAGAGAGGATAATTATAATAACAGTACATTAATTTTGCTTCACTGATAATTAAGGTGTCTGAACTTTGTTAAATAACACATTAGTACATGAACTAACAAGTTAAGCCTAATTTTCGTACATACCGTTATAACACCGTTAAAATTTACTGTTCATTTTTTTTTCTTCTGAAATCTCTTTTTCTTTTTTTTCTTTTAAAAATGATCAAAGTATTTCATTAATACCCCCATGGTGACTAGAATTCATGACTTCGTCAATATGTAGTGGATGTGCTTGAGATCTCTCTCTTATCAATTCTCTAATTAACCTCTCATGTTCTCTTACCAGCAAATAGCTATCCAGAATTATTTCTCCCTCATAGACCAGCAAGTAGCAATCCACAAAACAGATGATAAATTGTAACCAAAATAATTTTTCTTCTACGTGTCAAATCGGTTAACATATTTGATCGGTTAACACCTTAATTAGAAAAAAATTCCTCTTTAAAAGAAAGAAAATAAATATATGTGTGGATTTGAGACCAATTTGACACCAAGAAGAAAAATAAATCATCAGTAATTTTTAACGGTGTTATAACGGCATGTACGAAAATTAGGCTTAACTTGTTAGTTCATATACTAATATGTTATTTAAAAAAGTTCAAACATTTTAATTATCAGTGAAGCAAAATTAATGTTTAGTTGTTATGATTTTCTCGTCAAACTATATGCAAACTTCTAAGGTGTACATGGAAGATTAGTGAATAATACAATTGCCGAATGACTTAATTTGTTTTTAGTACATACCAGTGATTGATAAGAGCTAGCATTATTTGTTTGTTTCAGCTCCAAGTCAAGCATAGGGTAGACTAGAGATGGTGAATTCTTATCGACAATATATTCAATCCCATCCAACCTTCGTCTCTGGTTTCTTGTCATTGTGTTTTGTTTTGTCTTCATTCAATCATTCTCTAACCCATCAATCATAAACAAGTTTATATTCTACAACAACAGAACTACCACGGCTTTCTGATTAACTACTTGTTAGTTTAATCCCAAATGATTTATAGAATACAGAAAACCAAGTTCAAACTCAAACACTCCTCTCTGGTCTCTATAACTTTCCCTTGTCGATCATTTCCACAAACCCAAGCATGGGTTTCTACATGGCACCAACTCCCTATCCGAACCCCAATTTTCCGCCGCCGACTCCTCCACCTCCGACGGCCAAAGGTACCAGCTTGCCTATGTTGTATTATGGCCTCCTAGTTGTTGGAACTGCCGCTATTGTTCTAGCCATGTACAATCTCATCTTCATCAAATGGTCTCCACCGCGTCGCCCACCATCACCTCGAAGAAATGTACGGTCCAACGCTTTCGTTGAGGCTGCAAGGTCAGCAAGGAGCAGGAGCTTTGAGAACTTGGATAGCTTCAAGTACAAGAAACAGAAGGAGGGGTCAGTGGCTCAAGAACAAGGTCAAGTAGTGATCGATTATGAATGTGCAGTTTGCTTGTCAGTGTTTGAAGATGGAGAAGAAGTGAGGAAGCTGCCAAGCTGCAAGCACTCGTTTCATGCTCCTTGCATAGATATGTGGCTCTACTCTCACTCTGACTGTCCTCTCTGCCGGGCAACCGTGCCGGTCGTTTCGTGGTGCCACAGAGAGTTGACCACTTCTACGCCGGAGGAGCATTCCAGAGAAGTCCTGCTGGTATCCAGCAGCAGCGCAAGATTGCCAGTTTAAGGTTATTTCGTATCCTTCCCGAGGGAAAGGACTTGGAATTGGTGTTTGTTGGTTTGTGACTGTAATACAAAGGGCGGTGATAACAAGGAATTCATGGTTGAAAACAAGGATTAGGGGACAGGGGGTAACATTTTTCCTATACTTTTCCTATCAGTTGGATCAACTTAAGTCGGCAAGTTCTTCCACTTGTATATAATACTGAAATTTTGAGTTTATTGTTGTCAACTTCATCGTCTCAGTTTGAAAGATTTTGAGTTTATACTACTAGCTTTCTCTTGTTAAAAAGACGATTCTTCTTTATAAGCACTGTAAACATACAAATTCGCTATAAACTGCACATCCCTGATAAATGTTATAAACATTGGCATTCACCTTTGGATCAGTTTTTGTTCTGATGCACTAAAGAAACGACAGAACTCTGATTTCCTATGCTCAAAATCGACACTTCACAGTATTATGATCAATGCATAATCAAACAGATTGACAAAGTATTCAAAAGTTTTGACCAGTGAAATAGGACATACCAACATGTATCACAATTTCGATATCACTGAGGGTAGATTTACCAAATGTAATTTTATTAGAATCTGCATATCTCATATCCTGATCCGAAAAATTCTAGAATAATTTTTCACAGATATTGGCCCAAGAGAAATCTGACCTTTCATACACCAACAATATAAGTATATACAAGATATCAAGACTACATCTTTCTCAAATTGTCTAGCCTCGCCTGTAAATCGCTATCTATCCCACCGTCATCGGGTGCAGCTGCTTCCACTTGTGCAACCTTGCCCTTTGCAGCTGGTGCAGCCACAGAGGCTGATGGTGCATTAACAAGCTGCAATGAATGAAAACACAAAATACTGGTATTACTGCTCAAAAACATTTTTATTTTGTAATAGAAAAGTATATGAGTGCTGACTGGTGGAATTACCTCTTGATTGACAGTTATACCAATTTCGTCAAGAACTTGGTTAACAAGGTCGTCTGTTTCCTCCTCTTCCTCATCTCCTTCCAAAGCATCATCAATTGCATCTCCCATCACCTCAGTTGTCAATTCCATCTTCTCATTTTGCCTCTCAAAATCTTGCATAATTTTCTGCAGTGATGGCAAGTTCATCTGTCTATTCATCTGTCCCATAGCTTTCGTCACCCCCTTCATTGCCTCTCCCATTGCTTGAGTTGATTTCAGTGTCTGAAAAGAAAAAGAAAAAACAAACGTTTAAAGAATGATCAGTTCCTCAAGACTAACTACCACAGAGATCAATTCATGTAAAGAACACATCATTCATGCCACTTACTAAAGACGGGTCCAGATACACTCAAGGCATACATTACAGAATGTAGGACATACCTGGATTCTGAGAGATACACCCTGGAGTTGTGACTTGAGCTTATAAAACTTTTCAATCTGGTGCCGTGTTCGAACGAGGTCTTTTGCCATAACTCTGACAGCACCCTGAAACATAATTCAACAAATGAAACCTTTGTTCAGAAATCTGACCATCAAGCTAAAGTGTACAGGGTAGAAAGCAATACGGACAATCGTGAAACTCTCTAAGAGATGTAACTAGCTGACACCAGGCCACGGTCTCTGATCAAAAGAAGCTCAGCCACAAGATACTATAACTCACGTTGCCAGAACGTAGCGCCAAAAGCAGAAGCTAGCAGAGGTAAAGAAACACATACCATCTGGCCTTGCTTAGCACTCTTCTTAATTTCCGCAATCAGTTTCTTCTCCTGCGCCTGAAGCGATCCTCTCTCCCTCTCTATTTCCCTAATAGATTTATCCAGCATTCTCTTGTTCTCCCGCAACAGTTCTGAAAATCACAAACATTCACATTAGAATTTCAGCTCGTAAAACGGTAACCTTCAAAACAAGAACAACTATCAGCCTGCTATGAAATAACAAACACAACAAACTATGAACTTCATATTTCGATACAGCATATACTAACAGCGAGGTATAAATTATAAACCTCTAAATTATATTGTCTATGTTTTCAGTACTCCCAGAATCAATCTATATTCGATTGCCAAAACTATTTCTAAAAAAAATCCGCCAAAAAAGGCTGCGATATTTCCACCAAGAGCTTTGTAAATCGAACCAACACAACTATCGAAAAAGTAATTCTAAAGAAAATAGAGAAATCGAAACCGGAGATTCGATCGCGGTTACGAACCTGCGGGAGTTTTGCGCTTGCCGAAGATGAAACTCATGGTGCTGAATCGGAAGGTCGAAATCTGAATTCAGTGATCGTGGCTGGCTGCTGGTAAGGAATTGGGATTGAATCGAAGGGAGAGAGAAGCCTTAAGGTGTTGTTGATGATTGGAATCTGACGCGGTGTTTTTTGGTGTAGTGGTTTAGGATGGAATCCCTGACGAAGGAGACGACCATCCTTCCATTGCTTTCTACTAGCTCGCTGGGGCCCACCTGATCGATATTTTTCGCACGCTTTTTTCTTCTGGACTGGACCTCTTTTCTTCATGGATGTTGGGCCGTGGTGGGCTTAAACGGACTAGGGGATCCCCATTTAAAAATATTGGTGAAAAGCCCAATACTACAGGCCTGTGTGGTCTACATTCTCCTCTTTACCTTCTTTACAGTATTTTTCACCGTCACGGTAAAAATATGGGGAAGCTAATGGGTGATAAATCTAAGTGGAACATCGTATAGGCCTCATGAATATGTCACTGCAATAATAGAGTGCAGCAGCCGTGGAGGGACAATAAGATCAACATGGTTATATACATGAAACCAGAAACTGCATAATGCAGTTTGGACTTATATAATAAGATACCCGTCATGCTTGCATAGAGATGATATAGTCACACTGGCAGTGGTAGTTAGCACAGTACCTGCTAACCACCATTTGTATGAACCACTAAGCTCTAACTAAGCTAGTGAGCAAATATGGAGGGGAGGATCCAACCCAGAGATAGCTGGGTACATACTTCACTTGCTTACTCCACGTT
Source organism: Comarum palustre (assembly GCA_951800085.1). Taxonomy (NCBI): domain Eukaryota; kingdom Viridiplantae; phylum Streptophyta; class Magnoliopsida; order Rosales; family Rosaceae; genus Comarum; species Comarum palustre. Next base: position 3,959,425 of record OX637588.1, on the reverse strand, counting down.
CCTTTGTTTTATATCATCATTCATTCATTTTCGAGGGACAAACATATTACGTAGCTGTCCCATAAATATGACAAATACTTGTTCATATTACGTACCCAGAATAGTAAACCAGATGAATATTGTTCAGCGTGAAAATGGATTTTCTTCAAACAATTAATCTTGAGAGCGTGTCAGTACCTATAGTCAGGTACAACCTTGATTTTGATGCGCGTTCGCCTTCTGACTTCTCTTCAAACGACTGTATACAAGCGCTGGTCAAGCCTGCATATAGGTTCTATAGACCTAGCTGAAGAGCAACTAGGATTTTTCTCTTCTCCTTGCGAAGCAGACGTATCTTACTCGGACCGAAGTAGTTTAGCAGAGCTATAATTCAGGATTGCAGGTCGTTCGCCAAAGAGTTCCTTGACAAACCGAGGATATTTGCTAGAACTCTCACTCCAACAATAGTTTTTGCGAGTATTCGCCTACGGATAGAGCTTTATGAAACGGTGGTGAACTGTTCGCTCACGGATGAGGCTTGGTGAGTAGAAGCAGGTAGTGCTCACGGATGAGGCTTTGGTGAGGTAGCAGCGGATAATACCGACAGGTCGGGCTTTGGTGAGTAGCAGCGAGGAATGCCTACGGATAGGGCTTTGGTGGACAAAAAGACTCGAGGAATCTTTCTAGTAGAGGTGCTCCGGAAAGGCTTGTTTTGCAGTGTGCAAAAGTTATGTTGAATCGTTGAGATGTCTCTTGTCTCTGTATCTTGTGACAGGACCCACCCCGGGTTAAACCCCTTTAACCCGAAGTAAATCCTGCGGAGACCACCTCAAGGGAACTTCTTACCGCAACTCCCTTGAAATGGCCAACCCTTCCTACACAACTAACTAAACCGGGTTAGTCAGAGCAGTCTATAGAGATGATTACCCAAAGAATTTCAAGCAGCAACGGAAATGATCGACTATGCCTCGACTCTCGTACGCGCTCGACCTCCTCTCAAGAACCCTGCATCACTGGGCATTTAAAAACGAAAGGCCCAGGGGAGAAACATTTAAAAACTGTTAGAGTGAGTGGACGAAAATGAAATATAAAAACTCTATTTCCTTTAATGCTCTCCCAAAACTTTAATGATTCAAATATCATTTATGCATGCCCACAATTACCAAATTTCCACAAACGCATGACAAGGTAAACAATTAAAGAATATGGGAAGAGAAATGTTCACCAAACACAATAAGTCTGACCTCTCAGACCAGGGTCGGAGCTAAGAGCTCTAGTAGCGCCCTCACGCTACGCTATGCTAGCTAGATAAAATAATACGGTCAACCCTTATAATATCAACCTGACCTCTCAGGCTTGTCTGACCTCTCAGACCAGGGTCGGAGCTAAGAGCTCTAGATAAAGTGGAAATGGTCAACCCTCATAGTGCACTACGTAGTTTGCCTGACCTCTCAGGCTAGGGTCGGAGCTAAGAGCTCTAGTAGCGCCCTCACGCTACTCTAACTAGCATATTTATTGGTCAACCCTTAAAATAAAAATTCATAACAAGACAATAATCAAATTCTCTTCCCAAAACAATTAATTAAAACAATTCCTTGTCATATATGCATAAAACCAATTTCCAACGAAGTCTCGGGTTCAAATCCATTCGAAGGACGGCCATCACCGTCTATAACCATTTTCGGGAGAAATAGAAAATTGAGTAATAATGTAAATACTTCACGCATAAGTGTCAATATCTCAAACCATAGTAAAAATCTTTAACCGAGGCTCCCGCTAAACTTTAACCAAATAAAATCGTTCAAGAACCCGAGAAAGATATAATTCTCGAAAACCATCATAAAACCATGCAATTAACTCAATAATTAAAGCATGCATTTATTTAAAATAATATGTCCACTCACAGTACTATTGCGACCTTCCCGCTCGGAAAGCTCCTCGAGCGACACCCTCGAACTACCCGCGTAGTCGAGCCCGTCTCACGTCCGACCAGAGACTGTACAACAAATCATCAAATTAGTCAATCACGGTTGACTTGGTCTTTTCCTAGTTTGACCAGGAAATCCTATTTGACCACATGTTGACCAAGTTTCTTTCTTATAGCACTTTAACCTTTATAACTTTCTTTCCCGGTTATCGACTCTTAACTCAATTTACCGGAAGTCCGACTCAGCTTCCGAACTTTCCTTTATTACTTTAACTTGACGTTAGGGTGTCACGTAATAAGTCGTTGAGTTACTATGGACACCCAACGGGTCACACTAACCAATACCTTAGGAGTCCTTAAAATAATCCTTAAACCTTAACCGGCAATAATCGATGGTCGGAATAATATTTAATTATCCGCCAATAATACTAAACTAGAACAATTCCAAAACCTAACCAAAACACCTCCAAAAATTACCAAATTTTAACCATAGACTCCTCACAATATGTACTAATTAATGGACATGAAAAACTGCCCAAAAAGTGGCGGCACCGCCGCCAGCTCCGCCGCCGACGGCGGCCGCCGGCAGAAATTCCGGCTAAAATTCAGGCGACCTCCGATCGCCACCAAATTTTACCAGTAGCTTCGTCTCATCAATTGGAACAACTTTCTAGTTCAACTCGAAGGCCAATTCGGCCTCTAACTAGGTCAAAAACTCGATGAACAGTAGACCCCGAAAACTACACTACCAAACTTCAAATCCTCAATTCTCCCTACACACTTCAAATCAAGCTACCAAATTCTAGGGGATTGTAGTACACCTAAAACCCATCCTAAACATATAAAGAACTCAACAATTGGTGATCTAGGGAGGGAGAAATTCAATCCCGAAAATCTACTGTACACACCAAGAACAAATCGGAATTTCTCCCGATTTACGGCGAGTTAGGTCGGAAAGCTTACCTAGGATTGAAGTAGACTCGGAGGCCGAACTTTTGGGACCGGTGCGCCGGCGGTTGGTGGCCGGACGGCGGCGCTGTGGCGGCCGGAAGCTCGGCGCAGTTTTCCGTCGGGGGAGAGGAGAGAGAGCCGGGTGAAAATCTGATTTTTCACTCCGGTAACTCCTATATATAGCCGTTTTACCACATAGTAACTTTATACTTTTGTTCATAACTTTCTCATACGAACTCCGATTTGAGCGTGCTACGTGTCCCCGAACTCGTAACGACGCCCTCTACAACTTTCAAGAAGGAAGTTTTCTCAAATTCTTGACTTAACGAAAAGTCAACTTCACGATCATTGTACGGTTAAACGGTCACTTTAAATGGTAAAAGACCTAAGTAACCAACCGTAAAATAATTCTAGGATCGGGGTGTGACATCTTGACCCTGTTATATAATGAACACTAGGGTTTGTTCTTTCTTGTTGATCAAGGCATATCAAATCTTCGAAGGATTCCTTAAGCAACCGCAAATCCTTGCCAATCATGAATTCCAGTTGAAATGAAACACATTAATAATAACGTAGACCGCAAGAATCGGTCCACTTGGCTCTCATGCAAAACATTCGCCGAAAGATAATATTTTGACCCCAACAAATATACAGTTGATTTTGTTGCGTGCAATCTTTCACATTATTGCTATTTGTGTTCTTGTTTGGGATCATTATCTGGATAATGGAAGTTTTTGATTATTCTTTTGTATCATACGTACCTGATTTGACGTGCTTCCAACTCGTTTCATCTTCCATCTACTGGGGCCGAAAATGAAAAAAAAATTCACCCCCTCATGCTTTAGAGTCTCATAAAATTTTCAAGAAATATCACATAACGCACGAATCTCACTTTTTTTTACGACACTCGATTGTTTCAAGAACACGTTATCTCCGTCATAATTTACATCGCTCTCGCGCTGACAACTAGCTAGCTTCATTGGTGTCATTTGGACTGTATCAGGAATTAGGATCGGTGATTGCAGCTAAATTGATGGTGTTATCATTTTGTGAAGCAAACTAATATGAACACCATCGATCACCTCTAGGTCCTCTTCATAGCCTCATGTTATAGCATCATGTTCTATTCCTCTCTTAAGTGATTAATTAGCATTCCATCACTTTCAAACTCACAGTTCTCCAATTCAAATCTCTCGCTTTCTCTCAAAAGTAATCAAGAGCTGGTGTTCAAAGTCAATGATAAGGGTCCAATGGAGGGGTGTGCCCCATTTACATATATATCATCCCAAGAACATATAGTTAGATCCCAATTTTTCATTCCCTCCTCCACCCTTATGGTGCTCAAGTTTGTTGGGATATAGATCTTTGCTTCAATATCTTCATCTTTAGCTTAGCTTGCAATGTAGATTGACTTCATAAGATTCCTCAAGAGTGGCCCCTTCCTTGTCTCCCAAGTCTCACTAATCTCTTCATATCCATGTTATCTAATGTCCCCAACATTTAAGATCATTGTTGGATTACTATTTCCTCCTTGTTTCATAGCTCATGGTGTAATGGTTATGACAATAATGGAATCATATTCTAGAAATGAAGGAACCAAGAAAATGAACCACTTTTAAAAATTAACCCCACTAATCCAGTAACATTATGAACCGATTGTCGCCCAGAGAAGCCCAACTAATATCTGGGTCTATGCTGATTACCCCGATCATATATTGTGATTTGTGAATGAATAAACCAAGAAGTTTTTAATCATTTCTGGGTTTTCTTTGGGTTTAAAGCTGTTGGAATTTTTACCTGACAATACTTGAGGAGTTGAGGTGGTTGAGGCCATGTGCTTAGGCCAGTGGTAAAGCACCCACAAGAGATAAACTTGCTTTCACTTTTCTCTGTTCTCTAGTAGCAGAGGAGATTTGTGTTTTTACTTTTGTTCAATTCCAGTCTGCTTTACTCACAAGAACTTGTAGTTTAAGCGTGTGGATGTGACCTTCAACCGAGAAAGTGCTTCTGCGAGAAAGTAGCTTTGCCTAATGATTTTTCAATGCTTTTGAGTCATGGCAAAGTAAGAGTTAACTGGTAGTAAACTGCAAGAAATGTTGACACTGATGTAATAACTTCTTCTTGATGAATTTGAACAAAGAAAATTACAGTATCAAGCCTTTGGCAATGGCTTGATTTGTTCTGACATTTGTGGTTTCATAAACCGGAAGCTCTTCTGTGTATCTACCAATCCCAACGGGTAGATTAAGCTCGAAAAGATCTGAACTTGAATAACTCTCGGCTTCACTTTCTTCATCATCACCATCTTCACAGAAGCTGCTTCTCCGGAAATCTTGACCAGGAGTTCTTGCATATTTTTGAAACGTGGGCTTTGGCATCAAGCTAGGATCTTGTTCATAAACACATTTATGGCTTGAAATCTGAGAATCATCTTCACCAAGAATCACACTTATTGGGTAGAACCTCACAGACCTTTTGTTGCCATTGCTGGATTTCTTGGACCTCGAAGATGGTTTGCTCAAACAAGACCTTGAGAAAGTTGAAGCCGAAGTAGTAGAAGGAGAGTAAGTAGACTTGGTTACATGCTCTGAGGTGCTCACGTCTTCTACAGCTCCAACATAACACATCTTGGCTTTCTTGACGTTCCCGGAATTGAAAATCGAATTGATGAAGCCAGCAATCTTCCCTCCCGGCGAAATGGGTTGCTTGGCTTTCTTCAACTCACCGTAGATTTTCAAAGCTCTCAGCTTCGTCTTCGTAAACCCACCTCCGCTTCCGCTCTCGCTTTTTGGCTTCTCCATATTCTCGGAGCGAACAGAGATAGCCTCCACCGGACTCTGTTTCGATCGTCGTTTGTAGCTCGACTCTGTTTGATCCGAAGAAGAAAATGCAGCTCCGGAGCTCGACTCTGAGGAACTGGAAGCCGAGTTCGTGAACATGGAGCTATGCACGCTTTGCCTCTCAACCCAATTCTCGATCATCATGGCTCGGCGAAGATTGGTCTTGCTCTTCCCACCGCCTCCTCCTTTAGTCTCTTCACGCTTTGAAACAGAGCAGCTCTGTTTCTTATTCGAATCATCCCCACTTCCACCGTTGGATTCATCAATCGAACGGTAAATAGAATCAAGAAGAGAAGAAGAGAAAGAAGGAGTCCTTCTCCTCCTTCCTCCTCCAGAAACGAACCTCTCATCCCCAACCCCAAGTGAAGATCTCTCCCTCATGTACATGTCTGAAACTGAAAGACTGAATTACTGAAACCCTGACTGAGATAACAGAGTATTTATACTGGCAGCAGAACAAGAAGGGAACAAGGGAGTGTGAGGAAGAGAGGAGTAGTTTAAAGGGAGAGTAGAGCTGGAGTGTTGGGTGTGAGAATGTCAAAAGCTGCAGAGGGAGGGAGAGAGTTAATAGAGAAATGCAAGTAGCTCCGGTTCATGTGAAAGGAAGAGAGAGTAGAGAATAGAGTAGTGTTACTGCTGGTGTCGTTTTGTACTGAGATTGGAGTACAGGAAAGAACAAGGAGGGTTTCGAAAAGCTGACTTGGGCGACTGGGAAAGAAGGAAAGAGACGTAGCAGAGCAAGAGAGAAAGGAATGAGAATATTTAAAAGGCCGTACGTGCGTGCGGGTCAATTATGGTTTCTCTGAACCATGGTTTAGTTACCATGACGATGCTGTCAAAACGCTTTTTAAGGTGGTAGTAAATTTATTTTTCACCGGAGGTTAATTCTGGTTTGAGTCCGAGAGAACGTGGGCCTGCGGTTGTGAGGTAATAAACCAACTGAATTGGGGCTTGTGTTAGATCGTGCGCTGCCAAGTAGCAGTTTCTTTGGGTTTGAAGCTGCCACTTTGCCTCAAAGCCATCAAACCTACCTATTGCAAACAATACAGTTACGAACAAAAAATTGCATCTAACCAACTTTGGATAATTACGTCTAAATTTTTTTATTTGCACACGTGTTTTAATGTAATTTATAATTTTACCTATTTAAAAATTAAATTAACCAATAAATATCATATTTGTGAAAAATTAATGTAAACAAAAATCATTTGCTCAGTCAAATGCATCAAACTAACAAACATGAAAGTTAACAGTCTCATAATCAATTATTTATTTGATAATTTTGATTGAGCAAACAAACCTTATTTATTTGGTTATGATGAAAATTAGCAGTCTCATATCTATATGGTTATGCATACTAATGAAAAAAACACTGGGTGACAAAATTAAATGACGGAATACAATATCATAGTCCCAATTGGAAAATTAACAACAGGAGATTATGACTTGCGAGCAATATTTCAGCTCATCAAAGTATACAACTATATGTCCATTTCTCAGACATTATATTTGGATAAGAATTGTACGTATTCATTGGCATTGTTAGGAGTGGGCATATTCAGAGTGGATCGGTTTTAGGTCCAAACAATATCTGATCCGAATTATTCGTAACTGAAACTAAATTTTGAAATCGTTTAACCGATTATTCGGGTCAACCAAAAACCATATCGGTTTGAATCGATTTCGGAATTGGCCTGAATTTAAAATTATAAGGTGACTTATATCAAAAAAATTGATTAGTTTGAAGCTTATACATAAAAATTAAAAAGTAGACAGAAAATATGAAGGTAGAAGATAGGGAGAAGAATCATCATTATATTCATTAATAGAAACCTTTTATAAGGTATTACAGAGTACTAATATAATAATGGGAATGAATACATAGTCATATTCTAGATAGATATCCTAATGACAATAGACCATGACAGAATATCCTATAGCACTCCCATTTGTACAGCGCGCCTCCATGTCGATGTTGTTTCAGATGTTGCCCCGTCAAGTAACAAAAACTCTATGGGATAAACTAAACCTTGATCATAGGCGAAAAGAATACAACACACCAACCGCGTCATTGAGAATTCGATCATTTTTGAAAAACTTCATGTTAATCTAGGGCTGGGATCGGTACGGGACGGGTCGGGATTTGACCTATCCCGATCTCGAAATTCGGTATGGGACGGGTCGGGATTCGGGACCAATCCCGATCCCGATCCCGAAAATATGCAATTTTTAGTTCTAAATAGCTACATTTCTACTAAAAATTCGGGACGGGTTCGGGATCGGGACGGATAGAGCCTATACCGATCCCGACCCATTTAAGAAATTCGGGATCGGGTTCGGTATCGGGACGTCGTATCTGAAATTTTTGTCCCGTCCCGTTCGGTATCGGTACGGGATGGACGGGATCGGGATTTCGGGTCCAAATTCCCACCCCTATGTTAATCAATGATCTCAAGAGACAAGCGGTGTATGTAATGTTACCTCGTTAAAAATTTTCCTAAGAAAAAACCCGGTGGGGTAAGTCTTGGTATAAGAGAAAAAAAAAGCGTAACTGCAACATTCATATTTGATAATGATATGTATCTACTACTCCTGAAATCTGCATCTCCCCCTAATTTTTAGATCTTTCGTAGGAGTTCGGATAACTTAGCATATCAATATCTTTTAAACACGTCTTCAAATGTGGTATTAGGTAATGACTATCTATATTATATCGTATTGTCCTCAACATGATCTTTTACTTAGACATGGAGGAGAAGGCTGTTTGAGAACTTAAAGCATAAGTTTACGCAGAAATTTAGATTCTCGCGTAGCATGACGTTCGAGGACTAAAACAACTGTAGCTTCCTATAGGAAATAGATATAGATGATCCGTAAATGGTTATGTAAAGTCCATACATTTCCAAACTCTGCATTACCATTCTCCACCCAATTTTATTGGAAAAACCTTTGCACAAAGCAAGATTTGACTGTTTCCCCTATGTAAATGAGATTTGATTTTCAATTTTTTGATGAATTGATTGATGTTGGTACTTTTCTGAAGCACTCTGCTGGTTTTTTTTCAAATGAGAATTTTTAGAACTTTGTCAGCCTAGCTATTATATTTTTGAGGCTATTTATTGCTGAATGTTGTTGTGTTATGCTTCTGTATTTCTGCATTTTATTCTTTAAGTTTAGTCTTCTTTTCTTTTTGCCTGATCTAGTTAAAGCCCATGAACCAGATTAAACCATAGTAGATACTTTTCTTCCTCGATCCATAGTTTCCTTATCACGTACTTCCTTTTTTTGCTTTCCTTTTGTAGGTTGTATTATATATTGAACTTTGGAGTATGTTTTATTCTGCTTATAAGTCGCAAATTTAGATAAAATTTGGAGTCTCTAATTCTGTTTTCTGCGATTTCTGATTTTATTTTACAATGCAGAAAATGTGAGAAATAATGGAAACAACCAAAAGAAAGTACAGGCAACGCTGACTCCTGCGTGGAAGAAAGTTTGGAAAGGCGTGGAGCTAGTAAGAGAAAGCTTTCCCAGATCTAGGTAATTAGTTTGTTTGGCTCGGAGTTTCAGTATGTAATAGTTTGGGATGGACCGACCGACAAGACTTAACATATGAGAATAACGCATTTTGTTATTGTTTGAATTTGCATATCCTACTATGATTTTTTGGAGATTGGCGTGGTTATCCATTTTGATGGAGTATATATCATATTGGTTTTTATCATCTTTACATAAAATATGGGCAATCATAAGAACTTGAAGAAGCGAACACTTCAACCAAAGAAAATTGAACATCAGCAAGATCTAGCAGGAGCTTTAAGCCTTGAAGATGATGCTCCTAGCAAATACATATAATTTGTTAACTAACCGCATACTAATTTTTCATGCAAGTGACATGATATCTCACATTGTTTAAAGTACTGCAGATATAAAGTTGCACTACTGGTTATCGATCAATTGCCATGGTTTGCATAATATCTTTGCATTTCAGTATACAGCATTAGAATGTAGTAAATGTACTGCACAGGAAAAAATCTATATTGTTTAAAGTATCACGAAAATGGCTCGTCTTGAAGAAATGGCCGAGCAAAAGATGATTGATCTGGTATTTGACATAAACATTTTCAAGATTCACTGTTGCTCTTTGTTCACCCATAACCAGAGTAAAAAAAACAAAACAAAAATTGAAGTTTATGACCCCCCATCCCAACATGAATATATTTTGGATCAACATGAGAAACTTTGTATGCATCCCTCTGAACAAGATGAGGTGCCAGTGACACCCATATTCCGATATCTAGTTATCTATAGACAAGGTTTTACCAGTATGGCAAGACCGAATGTAAAACAATCCCAAATGCAACGCCTCAAGACTCAGGAAAATTAAGCACCTGCAGCCACCTCAGTTTCTCATTCACAATTCACAAGTATTGTTCATGTATCCTGGCTCGATTCTCTTCCCACCACATTCTGGCGTGCACCTCCCCAAATTTTTCTCGGCTGCACCATTTATAAAAAGAATAGAGAATTCATGTCAAGTCAGATAAAATTCCATATCATGAACAGCAACCCACCAGACAGAAGATTGTATTTCCACAATCAAGTAGATTATGCAGCCGAAGAATGAAGGAATTAGTGGAAGACTTATTGGTGTCATATGGTTGATTATTGTGTCCCTCATAACTGGGAGTTTAAGTCATAATTGTCAATAAGTTGAACTTTCAGTGTGCTATAATGCCCATGTAGGGACCCTGTGCTAATAATCAAGTATTCTTGACTAAAAAGCATTAGCTAATGCCTGAAATCTTGCAATGTTTCTAGAAAGCTCGTACTGTGGTGATGAGTAATTACAAAGTCAACACACTAGTTGCATCTTTGAATTACTGTCCGATGAAGATTGAAAAGTTAAAAAAAATCAGTAGGATTTTACTCGATGGGACGCATGTTACCAAAAGATTAAGACACCATGATCAACAAATGCAATGCTGATAAACAACAAGCATGATTGGCTGAAGAAGTTCATTACTGAGGTTAAAAGCTGATCCTATGATCTTATGTAATGTCTGTACCTACAAAGTGAGGAAGTGTGCCAGAAATTGTATTCTTGAACTATTCTGACTCTTAGTAGTTGCAATAACACCTATCATAAAAATATGGACCTAACAAATCACAATTCACCCAATTTGTACTACGATTCTGTTAAAATCATGGTTTTAACGAATAAAAAGCATCAGCCTGACCATGAAGTTGTCAAGAATATTACCTGAATCTGACTCGTCTAAGCTCCCGTTTGCCACCTGGCAATGCTCTGATTGTGATGTAAACCCCAGGCTCATCCTGTTCAACCCATTCAGTCTCCAAATCACTAGCATTGCTGATAGATAGCTCTCCAGAGCGATCAGCATCCCTTGATGAACTACTTCGTATAGAAGCATCCATGGATGATATCTCTGTCTTGGTGCCACTTATGCTGGACAGTTTAGGGGTGGAATTCACACCAACTGAATCACAATACTGTTTGGACTGCATTGGATGATGATCAAGTGAATCTGAGGATGAGTAGCCCATAGCCGTGCCTGGTGGACGGTACAAGTTTCTAGGTAAACGTTCTCTGTTTAGTGGTGGTGTTACAGGGCTATCTTCTACAGATTCCATCTTTGAACTCTGTATCGAACTCTGTAACAGAAGAGGAAGCAGACATATTATATGAAAATTGATACAGAAAAACAATAGTATTTTCCAGGCCTAGCAGCATATGCATAATAGCCAAACTGATATTGACAACGTACATTAGCAAGAATAGTAACATAGAATCACCAATGTTATTGAATTTACTTTATCATATGTTTACCACATAACCAGCCAAGGGGCTCACCTCATCTTCAGATCTTGGCGGGGTTGGTAGTGGGAATGCTTGCCTGTTAAACCTTTGAACATTGTACAGCTCCATGACCTTGTCATAGTTCTCTGCCCACCACCTTTGCGCTTGCCATTTGTTAAATATCTCTCGACTAACCAAAGAAAAAGGAAGCAAGAATCAGCCAACTAAGAATCCCTGATGTTACGAAATGCTGAATGAAATTCAAGAAGAGGCATCTTGCAGCAAGTAAGAGTAAATCTCCATCTTTGGTGCTGTGATCATTTAATTTCAATTCCTGCATTTCCATTTTGAAAATCTTGTACACTAGAAACTCAATTCATCTTGTTGTGTTGTAGGTCTAACATTACATTTGCAAATCAAGTGCTAGCTAAAAATGTTAGGAACTCGGGTAGTTAGGTCACACCGCATTGGAAGCAGAGTACCTTTTGCCAAAGCAAAAACAAAACTTCGGTGCTATGGAATAAAGTGGTCTACAAAGTGGCAAACCCATCAAACACCTATCTTTATCAAAGTTGGTGGGTTTCAACATCCATACTAGTTTTTGACCAAAACCAACTCTCACAGAATCAATTGAATCAATCAACTTTATCCTAAGCTTCAGATTAAAGCCAACTCCATAGTGTATCACTGTGACTTAAGAAAGCTACCATGAAACTATCAAGTCCCGCACACTCCATGAGAAACAAAAAGGCACTGGATGATGTTTACAGTTTGTCATGTACGTAACTTTGGAGTGACAGGGCTCGGTGGCTCATTATAAGTCTAAGGAGACAAAGAAGAGAAATAATGGGTAGGGTAGGAGCAAACAAAGCCACGGAGAATCAGGGCAGGCGTGAAGAAATTGAAATAAAAGAAAGCAAATGTGCTCCTCCGACATGACGACAATCCTCACTGATAAAGCTTTACTAACACAATCAAGAATGACCCACCACCCACCATATTACTATTCTCACTCTCTCAATTCCCCCCCTTTTGGACTTTTTGTTTGCTTTGCTTTTCATAACGAAGCGTGAAATTTACTTTCACTTTGTAGGCCCATTCACACCACAAAACCTAATCCGAAAGTTGTGTTTGGATGCCAAGAAAACTAACAAATTTTCCTTTTTAGACAAAGCGCACACATAACATTTCGAACCACATCGGTAGGTTTGAAATTCGGTTCTTAGTCGACGCCTAATGCCACTATTGAACTTACACTTATAACGAACAACACAGTGCGTAAAATCCTGTTGAACCACACTGAAGTTGAATGAGACAACCGGTTTGACTGTGCCATCGTACAAACGTTGAACCGCACCGATCTATTCCAGTTGATCCACGAGCATTCGATTTCAATAGCATTGGAAAAAAATTACCAAATTTGGGATGAACAATAACACGTTTTTAAGAAACACGACCTAAACTACTCAAAAATGCCAAATGTTAGATATCAAAACAAAAACCCAAACACGAAACTCCAACCGTCGGATTCGAAAGAAAGCCGTACCTGAACCTAATGCGCTTGAGATCATTCCCGCCACGTGGCAAAGAGACGAAGGTGATGAGCACTCCAGGCTCCACCTGGGCCACCCACTCCTTGGGCTCTCTCTCTTCAACGAACACCACCGGGTCAACCCGGCGGCCGCTCGCTGAATTCGGCGTACCTTCGCCGCTCGAGATCCCTTTCAGCCTCGCCTCCATCTCCTTCCCCCAAGTCCTCGGCGTCGTCGAGCTCGAGCTCCCCGTTCTCCGGTACGACCACCGGAACCGGTCGGGATCCGCGTCCGACGACTCTCCCGTCGGTTTTAGCCGGCTCTGCGTCGCCGGACCGGTGCAGGGGTTGCAATGTCTGTAGGCTCCCGATGCCTTCAGCGCCATGTCCTTCAGCTGCAAACCAAAATTCACCATCACAACGGCGTCGTATTGGAACTACATAAAAAACAAACATGATCAAATAATACAAAGGCTGCCTGGAAAGTGAGCGATTTAATCGCTTGCTTGTTGGCCGGAGTGTTGGTGGAGTCGGAGACCTCTGGTTGACTCAGCGACTCGTCGCCGAGCTTCTTAGACCGAGCTATGCACGTCAACATTCTGCACTCAGAAACTCCAAAACGCGGTCGTTTTGAGCAAGAGTCAGGAAACGGTTATTGAAGGCGGGCGCGGGGAACGAGGTGCCGCGAGTTTACTGTTCTGCTCTCAGTAGAGCTTAATTCACGGCAGCTAGAGATTCTCTGCGGAGATTTAATAACTGAATTAATAATAATAATAATTGGGGGCGAGTGATTATGAAGGCTAAGATTTCTGAATCGGAGTTAGTTAATGCCGAAAATGGTGACGACGACTGATGAGCAGAGAGGTTTTTGGCTCGCTTTAATTTTGGCTATAACGGGAAGGGGAGGTGTTTGTGACCTGCAACCGGGAGGTTTTACCGGGTTTAGGTGCACTAGGATGATTGGTGGGCCATGCCCTACCTGCTTTTGGGGACCCATAAGGCTTCATTTTTTTGTGCGGGACCATTGAGTGGGCTGTTCTGGAAGGGCCTGTTTTCGTAACGGTTTATGGGCTGGTGGTAGAGATGACGTTGGTGGCCCAGAATGGCAAGTTGGGATTTTGCCGGTTTGGACCATGCTGAGCTAAGAGTTGAGTCGTCGATCTATGTCAGTCACTTACATCATCAATTGACCTGACCTAAAATCAGTTCTCAAACTCGACCGAGTAGTCGGCGAGTACTCGTTACTTAGCTGCTTGTCGAGCTAATTTTTGCCTATTCAGTGTCTCTAGTCGGGGGGAAGAAAATCAGCCGAGTACTCGGTCTAACTCAGTCAAGTCAGTCCAACTCGTTCAACGCAGTCAGCTGGGAAAAAATAAAAAAATGACGTCGTTTTCTTTCAAACCTAATTGTCGAACTCTCTCTCGATCTCGCACCTCTTAGTCTCTCACACTTCGCATTTCTCTGACTCACACAGTCACATGACCTTTCTCTCTCAGACTCTCACTTAGTCATCTCCACCCCCCCTCGCCAGCTCTTCCTCCCGGCACTATTCTCTCACCCTCATCTTAGTTTCTGGTAAGATTTTGGTTAGATTTTCAGTGTAAAGTTGGAATCTTTGGTTTTGATTTTTGGGTTTGCCGATTTAGATCATATATTTTATTGAACTGTTGAATTGTTGGCTTGCTGCTGCTTCAGACTGAGAAATGATCATATGAATTGCTGAATTGAATTTTGATATGTCACATTGTGTTCTTGTTCAGTTGTTTTATTGTTGTCTCACAACAATAACAACATATTATTGTTGTTTTGTTGAGCAGTGACTCAGTGAGCATATTGTTCTGTTATTCTATTGATATGTCACAGTTATGGGTAATAGCAACATATATGTTCTTGTTTTGAGAATGATTTTATATCGGATCATGAAGAGGAAATAGATGATATGAGTTTTGAATTTGAGTCGGATTCAGAGGGAGTACTAGATGAATATAGAGAAGAAGAATTTGAGGCATAGTTACAAATGATATGCTTGAGATTGTTTGCAAGAATTGAATTTGGTATTTGCTTTTATTACTTAAAACTCATTGAGTTATTGTAACCGTTGTTTATACTGTTTAGACATTATTATCTCTTGAATATTGTAATGTTTTATTGATTATTTTTATTATTTTAAACATTATATATTTAAAATAATAAGTTTCAAAAATAATAAATAATTCCATAAATTTAAAATCAAGTACTCCCAAAGTACTCTCCTGAGCACTTCTCTACTCGTTATTCCCTGGCTGGTCGGCTGACCGACTAGCGAGTTTTAAAACCTTGTTTAAAATCCTATATAACAAGCATGTTGCGCATAAAATAGGCTCGAGCTACATCACCATCCAATACCTCTATATCAACAATCTCATTATGGAAGTGAATGCCATCGTGCGCTAGGTTTAAGAGTGGGTTTTAGTAGTGTCCATGTTCTTTCTTACATTATTTAGTCGAGACAGACAAGTTATGTCTAAATATTCTTCCTATTAATAAGCACAGCTTAATTGTGTCGATCTCGAAAATTTATAATTCTTGAACGAATATAAAAATGAGTCATATCTCTATTTCTATAAGACCTCGTTTGGTTCACATAAAATAAGCATCAACAAAAACTTCATTTATTTCCTATGTTTGAGATAAAAAAACAAGGAAATTAATTTTCTAAAAACAAAGAAAATAAAAGTAACAATTGGTTCTTTTCAAACTCCGAAGAAATTTCCCTTTCGACTCTTGTAATAATCTTTTTTCCTCGAGTGAAATACAAACCCAGTAATTGGAAGAGGCCATTATTAGCGGCCACAACCACTGTATCCCTCCTACGATTTATTCTTCGCAACCACAGCACCGCCACAATTACAAGACCATATTTAAATTCCAGTGGACAGTGATTCTTGAGCATTAAAAGAAAACAAATAAATAAAGTTGTTTTAATTAAAAGGGTCGTTCAAGTTCTTAAACTATAAACGACCACACAAAAAAGTTCTTAAACGATACAAAAAGAGGAGAGTTTCTAATGAGAATCTTTTAATGAAGACCAAGTGAGGACTTTCAAATGAACGGTTTGATCAAATGCACATGGGAATTAGAAACTATCAATGAGGATTTTCAAATAAACGGTTGGATCAAGTTTTTCACTTTTATTTGATAGTTTATAATTCCCATGTGCATTTGATCAAACCGTTCATTTGAAAGTCCTCACTTGGTCCTCATTATAAGGTCATCATTAGAAGCTTCCCTTACAAAAGGAAAGAATAATTTTGTTTTTTGATCAAATTCATAACTGTTTTTCAATATTGTAAGTTCAAGAGCTCTCACATATTAAAGAAAGACTAATACCACTAAACAAAACCATACTCAACAAAAACAATAAATATTACTATAAAAAAAAACTCAAAAAGCCTTAGCCTCGGTTGAAAGCAACCAATAATTTCATATTAACCAATTTAATACCATCCAAAAACTCAAAAAGATTAATTTTTTTAGTAAATTACAATTTAGTTATGAACTAAATTTCAATTTACAAATACATTATTTAGACAATATCTTACACTTTTAAAGATACAAATTAAAAAATTAGGACAAGTTGATGTCCACATGTCATTTATCACTATATATTTTATCAAATTACCATTAATAAAATTTTAGGACAAATTGATGTTCACATGTCATCTGTCATTATATATTTTACCAAACTGCCCTTCACTACATATATATTTAATTCTTTGCTGACGTGGTACGTTGCTACTGCCGAGTTGAAAGGTGGTACTGCCCGAGTTGAAATGTATTACTGCCGGCACTATTACAATTTTGTTTCAGGAAATTCTTTGATGCTGACGTGGCGCGCTACTACTATCGAGTTTAAAGGTGTTTCTATCAGGTCGGAAGGTGCTACTGCCGACATTATTCTATTTTTTTGTCAATTCTTTGATGTTGTCGCACTGCTACTGTTTGACTCTGCTGTTGGTGCACTGCTACTACTAACACCTGATGCTAGAGCGTTGCTACTGTCAGATCCTCATGCTAGCGAGCTGCTACTGCAAACTCTAATGCTAGCAACTACATAATCCTACTTCCAACAAACTGCTATTGTCACTCCTACTTAGTAGCACCCGAGAGAAAGTTGCACAACATCACTGCATAGCAGCAACACCACCGCTTAGTAGCATCACGCAACAAGATGATGCAGTAGTAGCACACAACATGACGACAAAGTAGCAGCACACAACATGCCAATGCTATTGTAACTAAATAAAGATGCTACTGTCGCGAATGAAAACTTTCACAAAATTGCTACTATTATGATTATGAACCTTGTTACTGACAAGGTTCATCAAGCCTTTTATTTTTGACACAGTTCATTAAGTCATCTATATACACCAATTCATTCTAAGCTTTTCATTATTACAAGTAGCATCAACGGATCAACTTTTTTCCTCTTGAACACTTCTATACATGTCCCCACCAACATAGTAGCATCAAGTCTCTGACGAACAAAGAGAGAGAAATAGAAAGAGGACGAGGGAGAGAGAGAAGAGAAATAGATTAGAGAGAAAGGGACAAGAAACTCTGGTTGCACCGTTGACGAACTCCAACGTCGACACCGTGATCTACAATAACGCGGACCACACATTTGATAACTCCGATCTTGATCTTGGCCTTTCTCCTCGCTGCGGACTCGACTAGCATGAAGAAAGGGAGTTGCGAACAACGACGGCCGCACTTATACGACTTTAATTATTCGAATCATAACGCCATAATCCAAAAGTCAAACCTCAACAGATATCTCTTGCTAACGAGGCTATTGGATGAACTTTTATAATCGTCATCGGAGGGATTCAAGTCAGAAAAGACAGACTTGAAGAAATCCTACATCGGCGTCGAAGAATGCATGATCTGATGGAAGACTTCATTATCATCGGTGGCGACCCAGTCGTTGTTGTAAAGGACCCAAGTACGGCAAACATGAACGACAACGACGGTGTCACCGAAGAGCATATCTACATGTTGATCTAGAGGGAGAGCTCGAGAGAGAGATCTGATTTGATGTAAATAATGAGTTTGAAATATTTTGTGGTAGTCTTCGTAATTTAATTTGTCAAACATGGTACTTTAGTCATTTGATATGAAAAATCAAATTAATCCTGTTATTATTTGTTTAAGGTCTTAAAGAGTGTTGTTCTAATCTGTCTAACTATTATTAAAATTGAGTTTTTTATATTTTAAAATTTGATCAGGTATTATTATGTAATTTTTTTTTTCTATTAAAAACAAAGATTTCAATTGGATTGTTGTCACCTAAATAATTAAACAAAAAGATTCACTTCCTGCGTTTGTTCACACTAACCATTCAAAACGTTAGGAGCGACTCACAGAAAACGTGACCCCAACTCCCTATCACCGTCCGATCACCTCCCAGATAGCCGCCACGTGTCCAACCGATTCTCCTCCCGGGTCCCACACCCCGCGATTCTGGAAAAACCTCATCTTTCCCTCCGGATGGGACCAAAAAGCTCAACCAAGAATAAGCCAGTAGAAGCAGCAGCAACGAGAGCCACTCAGATTCCGGCGAGCCAGAACTGATCACATGCTTTGCTGTTCACCTTAACCCAGCTGGACCTTCAATTAAAGACTTAAAGAAAACGATGTCGTTTTTGAGGCGGAGAAAGAGGAAGGCGGAGGAGAACGCGGCGGAGGCGGATGACGACACCGAGACAGAGAAGGAGCACGAGCAGCAGAAGAAGAATAAAACGGCGCGTCGTAAAAGGAAGGGGGTGAGCGCGAACCGGTGGTCGTGTGTTTCGAATTGCTGCTGGCTGATCGGAGTGATATGCTCGATCTGGTGGTTTCTTCTGTTCTTGCTCAACGCAATGCCGGCGTCGTTTCCGCAGTACGTGACGGAGGCGATCACCGGTCCGGTGTCGGACCCTCCCGGAGTCAAATTGAGGAAGGAGGGATTGACGGCGAAGCATCCGGTGGTGTTCGTGCCCGGAATTGTCACCGGAGGGTTGGAATTGTGGGAAGGGCATAGCTGCGCCGACGGGTTGTTTCGGAAGAGACTGTGGGGTGGCACGTTTGGGGAGTTGTATAAAAGGTTGGTGCTTTTTGGAATTGAAATGATTAAAAGGAATGAACTTTATTTTTGTTTGGTTAAGTTTGATTTAGGGTTTGTGGATTGGAATTGTGTGTGTTTGGTAGTGGTAGAGAGTGTGATTGATTGTGACTGAACGGTTTGCTTAATTTAGAGATTGCTTGAGTTAAACGTTTAGTTGAAAAGAGGGTATCAGGTGAATGAGTGAGTTTATATATGCGGTTTTGTGGTGAAATATGTAAACTAGGATGCTAATGAGTTAAATTGTGTGAGAGTGTAAGTGAAAATGGAGAAACTTTTGTCGAATGTTAGTGTGATCGGTTATGTCAGCTCCTGCGATCAATTGTCCGAATGCCTCTATAGGGTACTGTCACTCAATCTGCTGTTGTTAGTATGCAAAGTGGATAGTTTTGGGAAGGTTTGAATTGCAGAATATATTGGCATTTTTATGCCTTCGCTATTAATGAATAGGGTATATTGTTTTCCGCATTTCTCTATATCCTTGAAGTTCTTGAATAGTCTTGGACTTAACTCTTACTCAGTGATTCCTTTTGTTTTCGACAGACCGTTGTGCTGGGTTGAACATATGTCTCTGGACAATGAAACTGGACTGGACCCTGAAGGTATAAGGGTTAGGCCTGTATCTGGTCTTGTGGCAGCTGATTACTTTGCCCCCGGTTACTTCGTGTGGGCAGTTTTAATTGCTAATTTGGCTCGCATTGGATATGAGGAGAAAACCATGTATATGGCTTCATATGATTGGAGATTATCGTTTCAGAATACTGAGGTATTGTTATATAAACATCTTTTTTTCATTCTCTCATGGTGTCAGTGTATTATTTACTGTGACAACTTAGTGTATGTCCGCTTGATTGCCTGTACCAGGTTAGGGACCAAACTTTAAGCAGAATAAAAAGTAATATAGAACTTATGGTAGCTACGAATGGTGGTAACAAGGTGGTTGTTCTCCCACACTCAATGGGTGTTCTCTACTTTTTGCATTTTATGAAATGGGTTGAGGCACCAGCACCAATGGGAGGTGGTGGTGGATCAGATTGGTGTGCCAAGCATATTAAAGCTGTAATGAACATTGGTGGACCCTTTTTAGGAGTTCCAAAAGCTGTTGCAGGGCTTTTCTCCATTGAGGCCAAAGACATTGCTGTTGCCAGGTTTATGTCTTTTCTTTTTAATATCAGATTTTCCATCCTTCTTTGTGCTAGTGTGCTAGACATATGTGATTTTTGTATCCTGCTTTAATTGGCTCTCAATGAAGTCCTCCTTATCCTTGTTACAGGGCTTTTGCACCAGGTGTTTTGGATAAGGATGTTTTTGGTCTCCAAACCCTGCAACATATGATGCGCATGACCCGGACATGGGATTCAACTATGTCTATGATACCAAAAGGCGGGGGCACAATTTGGGGTGGTCTTGACTGGTCACCTGAAGGAAACTGTAACTACAATGTGAAGAAGATGAAGAATAATGATACCAACGGTGCAGGGCCATATAGAGTAAATTATGGGAGGATGATATCATTTGGGAAAGACGTGGCGGAGACACATTCCTCCAAGATTGAGAGGATCGATTTTAGGGTATCTCTCTCTCTCACTGTTTGTTGTGGTCCTGTATATCTATTATGTCTCATTTCAGCAATTAGCAGTCCAGTTACCTAGTGTCTCAGCATAGCTATGTATGTCCATTTATGGGTCATTTTTAAAGGTGAAGAATGGGTTTTGTATTTTGTCTTAAGTTATAGTTACAACGTTCTTGTGTCTGGGCACAAATGATACCTTGTACTTCTTAGATTGTATGTGAAGAGTGACGTTTCATTTATTTATTGCTAAAAACTGATTTTTGCCGTATGGAGGTGATGGCTAGTAGTTTAACTTGTACTGAATATGGAGTCAAGCATGAGGATTTTATCATATCTTGAGGACATTGTATTTCAAAATTTGAAGTTTGCTAAATTTGTTTTTGTTTGTCAAGATGTATTCCGTCTTTTCCTATAATCCCACAATACATACTGTGATGTGATATGCCATAACTAGTAGTTTACTTTGAATTGCTTGGCAGGATGCTGTGAAGGGTAATTTACTTGCGAATGCTACCCATTGTGATGTATGGACAGAGTACCATGATATGGGTGTCGGGGGTGTCAAAGCTGTCGCAGATTACAAAATCTACACAGCTGGTTCAATTTTGGATTTGCTTCAATTTGTTGCGCCCAAATTGATGACACGTGGGGATGCTCATTTTTCATATGGAATTGCAGACAATTTGGATGACCCCAAGTATGAACACTACAAATATTGGTCAAACCCCCTAGAAACAAAGTAAGTTTTTCTGTGCTGTTCTTACACTTTGCACCCAACCGAGATGTTCTGAACTTAATCTAATATTTCCTCTATTCGTGATTATTGGTTAAATGCGACTGGTGATACTGTTTTTAATGGTTTCTGCATGCTCTCTTCTACCTTTATAAACATGGATGTAAAATCAGCGAATAGGAAATGCCACATTTTTTCTAGATATTAATTCTCCTGGTGGTTTTCAGGGACTAGTTTCTTCCCTTTAATTACTGCTTAGGCTTTGAATAAAAGCTGGAAATAGTTGTAATGATGCCATGCATGAGCCCTTTTTCTTTCTTTTTTTAGGATCAATGTCTATCAAGTTTTTTATTAGCGTTTATACCTAGTTGAATAATAGTGATGATCTGATGTTTGCCTCTTGGTTAAGCTCTAGTCCATACCTGTATAACTTATCAAATAGTTCTTTCTGGTTCACCACTAAATCACATTGCCTGTCTGTTTGTGCTGTTTTAACTTCTGACTGCTTGTGCAGATTACCAAATGCTCCTGATATGGAGATGTATTCCCTGTATGGAGTGGGAATCCCAACGGAAAGAGCTTATGTGTATAAGTTAACTCCTACAGCTGAATGCTACATTCCCTTTCAGATAGATACCTCAGCAGAGGGTGGAACTGACAACCCATGTTTAAAAGGTGGGGTGTACTCGGCTGATGGGGATGAAACTGTCCCCGTCTTGAGTGCTGGTTTCATGTGTGCTAAAGCCTGGAGAGGAAAAACCCGATTCAACCCTTCTGGCATTCGTACTTACTTAAGGGAGTATGATCATGCCCCTCCAGCTAATCTTCTAGAGGGCCGGGGTACCCAGAGTGGTGCTCATGTTGATATAATGGGGAACTTTGCATTGATTGAAGATGTTATAAGAGTAGCAGCAGGCGCTACTGGAGATGAATTGGGTGGAGATAAAGTGCACTCTGATATTTACAAGTGGTCGGAAAGGATCAATTTAGATCTCTGAATTACATGGTATGTTTCTGAACACAAAACAACCTCATATTAATGGTCTGAAAGAATTTGGTTTCAGGCTTCTGTTTTTCCTTATCTGAATCGGGATACTATTCTGTGTTTCAGTAATAGAGGTTAGAAGATATATCTGATGAATTATCAGCCTCAGATTGGGTTGGAATTACAACACCAGTTCTTGTGATTGCTTTGAAGCCTAAGACATGGGTAGCATACAGCGTTATGGCGAGATCACAAATGGCTTGGAGAATCAGATCCCATGTTATGCCAGGCTCCGAGCAATTGAGGTGCTGCTGACTCATACAGTTAATATAGCTCCACAGGATTTTGGATATTCAATTTATTTATTGGATCATATATGTCAATAAATGCTTCTATTAATCAACGCATACCATACCCCTTGTATTTGTAATTGCTTTGTTAACTTTATTGCTTCTCATCGCTAGATGGTAGATGATATGTCCTGTATATATATGGAGCAGAATGTAAACTAGCAAGAGTTAAACTGCTTTTTAACAGAAAACATATTTGGATGTCTGGGAGAAACGAAGAAAATATTTAACAGAGTTATAAGCTAGACGAATATTCTGAAAGAGTTCCAATTGCTTATTACAAACTAGCATTCTGCAGGTTACTTCCTTAAAACGTACAACTCAACTAAACTATGTAACACCAAACTGAACTATGCAACTTTTATTCTGGTTCCCAAACATCTTATGCATCCGAACAGCACCTGTATAAGACACCAAGCATAGGCGCTAAGACGAGAAACAAATAGGGTTTAAAACCCTTAAATGGAAGTAGTAACTTTGTAAGACCTCTGACATCTTCAGGATGGTTCTCCATGTTAACCTCCTCTGAGTTCGACTGCTGCTTCAAAACACGATCAGGTCTCTCTAGATTAACCTCCTCCATGTCCGATTGGAACTTGAAAATACGAATAGGGGGATGTTGTAATCTTATCTGATGAGATTTTCCCTCCTGAAAATTGTAAAAAATGACATTGTTCAAAGCTGCCATAAAAAGTGCAGCTTCACCATTATGGAAAGCTAATGGAGAAGGATAGGTTTGTTCTTCATAGAGTTTTTTGATATTCCATGAACGCGTCGCGCTCCATAACTTTCTGCCATAATCTTCCATCACCCACATGTCCATGAATTCTTCTCCGCTTCGAATCACTGCAAGCCGACCTTGGTACTCCGCAAGTAGTGGCTTGGATTTGTGATCTCCATTATTGACTGCGGAGGGTGGCAACGAGAACATTTCCCAATTCTCGGCATCTTCATAGAAAGCAAATACTTGATTATCCGACAGAAGCCAATGCAGACCACCATTTGCTGCTACAACAGAATCTTCTTTATTCGCAAAGAAAGTAGTACAAGGTAGAATCACATCCTTTAACCTCTTCCATGCCCATGTTGTTGAATCAAATATCTCGCACCTAAGATGGCGCCAATATTCAGAGTTACGCTTGACAAGCTGTTCCTTTGGTTTCGAGAATCGAATAATCTTGTACTTCAAAGGATTAGACTTCAACACTAGCAGGGAAGTGCTTGCCGTAAAGTACTTGGTTTTCGGATTCGGTATCTTTACCCATTGTTTCGTAGTAGGCTTACATACCAGATACCTATCCTTCTGGTTGACACACACTAGTAGGCCTTGATTGGCAGCTTCAATCCGGATTGGATCTTTTAGAAAATCCAAAGACAGTGCCGAAGTGGAGTTAGCATCAGTATCCAGCGACACAAATGTAGATGAGAGTTGGGAGTTATCTAGGCTCTCAATGAAAAATCCAGAAACTATTCTACTTCTCTCGCAAAGCAGTTGATGAAAGGTTGATTCGTATGTGACACGATTCCACTCTTTTGAAATCGATCTGCAACGCCCTAGAGTTTCCAAGGATGATCTTGTTAGAATCTCAAAGACTGCGTCATCTGGCAATTTTGTTTCTAAAGCCATATGCTGATTCTCTGGTACTTCGACTGTTTCAGATTAAGTAGTTACTAACAAGCAGGATCGATATCGTACTCTTCTTGCTTATTCTTCCTTGGAGTCGCACTATATATAGTGGATTATAGCTGATGCTCTCCAGACTAGGAACCCTTCTGCTGCAAGGGTTTATGAATCCTTGTGGGTTTAGGAAATATTTCCACATGAATTTAGAAATCCTTTAACTGCAAACATTTGGTTTCTCATCCTTTGCAGAACCAAATGTTCCCAGAAAGTTCTTCATCCTTTTAACTGCAAATACCTAAGGACCGATAAAAGAGACTTGTCTTCCAAGTTTCATATAGTGGATCGCGAAATTACGAGAAACTTGGAGACCAAGCCTTTACTGTCTTAGTGATTTTCTTTCCGTTTTAGGTTTTTAAGTTTTCAACTACATACTTTTTCAAAAGAACAATGCGTGTACTAATGTCACATCGGTTTAGAAAGGAAGCTAGCCAGCTGTTATTGGATTGGTTTGTGTTTCCAATAAAATGTCATTAGAATGTACAGTACTCCTTGTTCTCATTGGAAATTGTCTTCCACAATCCTTAAGAAACTTGGAAACCAAGTCTTGACAATCTTCGCTCCAATGGCTTCATCACCAACCTTTACTTCCCATATCTCTGACAAGATTCTAACCCGAGTATCCTTAGATACTGTTGGCCGATGCAGGCTCGTTTCGAAACAATGGAACCACCTAACATATGACTCATGCATGGTTCATATACCAGTTCTCTCAGAAAACCAAAACAACTCATGGGGTTTCATCCAGACATCCTTAAGATGTAAACATATATCCACCTTTGTTCAAACCGTCGATAATAACGACATCTTCGATTCCAAGCAGCTCTCGTCGAGCTTCCTGCCTCAGCCGGTTAAGATTGAAGCTGCCCATCAAGCTTAAGGTATACTTGTTTGCCTGACACAAAAACGTGTACCTCAATACTGTCTGCAAGCCAACCACTAGGGAATCACTATTAGAAAAATAGCGTAAGCGGACATATATATACATATGTCATATGTCATATGTGGCTATTGAAGGTGTTAACACTCCTATCAAACCCTGAAGACCAGGGATTATTCAACAAAAACAGGTAAAACAAGACCCAGGAAACCCAAATTCATGCAACTAGAACCTTTTGAGACACCCCTTGTTTTACAAATAAAACATTTTTCGTTTATCTTTTAAGAGTGCTTCAATTTACATGTACATGAGAATAGAAACACAAGCGTGACATATAAAGAGCAGTGTATTGGTTTCCCCTTGTATCTCTAATCTAGTGTTTCAATTGTGCAATGATTTACATAATACGAATCAGGTCAGCTTATTGACTATTATTTCTTTAATTTTAGTCGAGTTAAAAAGAATTATCTATCACGAATAGAAAATAAAAATCATATGCTCAATGTGGTTGTTTCTTCTTTTCTTGCCCAACGCAATCCTGACGGAAGCGATCACCGGTTTGGTGTCGGACCCACCGGGAGAGAAATTGAGGAAGGAGGGATTGAAGGCGAAGCATCCAATGGTGTTTGTGCCGGGAATTGTCACCGGAGGGCTAGAATTATGGGAAGGGCATAGCTATGCGGATGGGTTGTTTTGGAAGAGACTTTGGGGTGGCACGTTTGGGGACTTGTTTAAGAGATCGGTGTTTTCTTGGTTTTGAAATGACAAAGCGGCTTAGTACACTTAAATCAGAATAAATAAAAAGAGAATAGGATGCACCTCTTAGTTATACAGACAGTTTTAGTTTAGTCTCCCGTCCTCATATTTGTATTTTTTAATAATAATCTGGGTGTGGGGCTGAGCCTCTTAATTAAGGTAGACTGAGTTTCAAATCACGTTTAAAAAAATGTTGTACTTAAATCAACTTAAATGAACGGTTAGATTGTATTTATAATACTATTTATTTATTTTTAAATAAAAACTAAATATAATTATCAACGGTTGAAATTTTCTAATAAATGTTTGGTTCACTTGCATATTGGTGCATACAAGAATTTTTGTTGAAATTATTGAATACATAATTAATTACCACTAGATACACTTTTGAGTATATAATTACAATATAAGTTTGTTTTTTATATATACCAATAACTCATTTTTTATCAATTTAAATTAACCGAATTTGTTGGAGGACTACAGGAACAGAGTATGGAGAAAGACAAACAATAAGGATCAAGGAAGTGGATCCTTTTGCTACTGTGGCAACTCTTTGCAATAACAATGTTGCACTGATGGGAGGATTTGCAAATATCATATTTTACAATTTTGGAGATTATAGCTCCAAGATAGGAAAATCTAGAGGGTGCTATCACTCGACCAGATGAGATCTTCAAGTTCCGGTCTGATTCAGAGGAGGATCGGCCTGAGGCCAGACAGATTAGGCCTATGTTTAGGGTCTCAAAAATTTAGAGGCTCAATTATTTTATTATATATATAAACCTATAAAAACATATTTATACGTTGTGCGCGTCTCTTCTAACGTAGTCTTCTGACTTTTTATGTGTGTACGAAGTTTTAAAATAATTATATCTTTTCTTTTTCTATTTGATTGCTTATATAACTTTTTGACTGTATTTTGAGATAATTTTTTTTCAGTTAAAGATACCCATAAATATTTCTTGTCTTGAGCCTTTATGGATACCAACCCTGATTATGAAGCTACTAACTTGAAAGGTCCATTAATGTCTTGGGCAATAGTAGTTCAATTCACACAAACATGAGAATAGAAAATGAATGAATGTAACTTGTAAAGAATGGTGGAAGAGTTTCACCTTAGATCTCTAATCTAGTAAGTTAATTTATTAATCATCATTTCTATATTCTTAGTCCGATTAATGATATTTATCATCGATAGAAAATTATACATAATGGAATATTGATTCTTCTGTTTAATTATGTTTTAACCAAGTACCACCCTATCAGTTACGTCTTAGGTTGGTCGCCTCTTCAATGTACTTTTCCCAATCCGTCAAATTTTAATTTCACAAGTTTGGAAATACATAAAGAAAAAAATTCAAAAAAAAAACTTAAACGAGGATAAAATAAAAAAAAAATTTGGATGAACCATCGCAATCTATCCTAGCATCTTTCTACCCCAGAATCCTCACTCGCAAAATTCGGCGCGTCGGAACCCACCTCTACTCACCTCAACCCCGTACTCAAATGCTCTCACCCTTTGACGAAGAAACAAACACAGCGGCGCGTGGGAATGGCGCGTGAGGCAAAGGTGACAAGTACAGTGAACGGCGGCTGAGAGGACTAACAAATGATGCAACGGTTAAGGGCGCGTACAAGCGTGTCCCTGGGCCACCACAAAGAAAGGAAAAAAACAAAGAGAGGGAGAGTGAGTCAGTGAGGTGGTGGTGTGGTTTTAATTAGAATAAGTCTTCTCTTTTCTTTTTCTAGTGTTCTGTTGTCAATGAGACCAGAGCCCAAGAACAAGGAAAGCAAACACAAATAGAGACTCAGAAACAAAATCTAGAGAGAGAGAAACACACAAGAGACTGTTTGAGGAGAGAGAGAGTTTCAAGGTAGGAGACAGATATGTCTATGTTCTACCCAACACTCTATTTCTTTGCTTATTCATGACTTGCCAGATCCCAAAGGTTCTCATTTGGGCTTCTCTTTTCTTTTCTATCTGCTTTTGTGTTAAAATTTGGTCTGCTTTTGCTGGTTTGGTTTTGGATGGTGGATTTAAAGGTCCAGGCTTTATGTGGGTTGGATTCTGTTTCATGTTTTGTGGTTGCATGTGGTGTTTGAGATCATGATCATTATGATTTGGTTTTGGTTTTGGTAAAGCCGTGTAACTACTTGTTGGTTTCTGGCTTTTGTGTGCTGTTTTGGGTGTGCTGCTTTCTCCCTATCTTTTGGTGAAGGGTGTCCCTTTTAGCTCGTTTTCGTTTTCTTTTGGCGAGTTTTCCGGCTCTTCTTTTGTTTGTTCTTCGTTTGGAACTTTGGATTGGTGCTCTGCTTGTGTTTTTGGGTTTTGAGGACAATGCTTTGCTCTGGGATTGAACTAGTAATTGGGATGAGTGACTTGTTTGTTATAGCTGAAGAAAAGGAATTATTTTCTTTTGGAATTGTGTTTGGGACTATGGTCTGCAATTCTCAAGTGTGTCCTTGATTGATTTGTTTGCCTAGTTAGTCTTCCCTTGATCTGTTCCTGTTTCCCTGAAAGGCTTTGCTTTGATCTATGCCTGCTGATGTTGCATGTTACTGAAAGCTCTCTCTTTTACCTGTAATTTTACTGAATTATGATGATGGATGGCAAGTTTTTGGGTTAGGTCCTATGGACCTATGCAAATGAGATAATACACATAGCAGTCTACATAAACTTTGTGAAGCCTCTTCATGGTGTTCTCTATGTATGTCAAGTGTGAAATTTCATTTGAAATGTTTTAAAAACTGGATTTCCAAGTTGTTTACTGCAAATCTGGTATGTTAATTCGTAGTGGTTACATGACTGTTTTGGAATAAATGGAACTGAAAAGCTTTCATGTAATGGTAAGTAAAAATGGGTGATGGAGTTGCCTGTCTATTGAGGCTTTGGGCCATTCAATACTATTTCACTTAACCGGTTTACATTGTGTTGATCAATCTGTTTTTTAGTTTCAGTTCATTGTCTGAGTACTTCTCTTTTGGAAATTCATTCATTGTATGTGTTAGAACCGAACCTAATGTCGAGAAAATCTTATTCATGTCGTAAGTTCTAATGAACGTGCTTAAATGTTGCATAGTATGCCCTCAAATGTTCCATTTAATTTGCATTTAGTTTGAGCAGAGAGTTTCCAAGTGTGCCAAGAATTATGTTTTCCTTATTAACGTCATTTTCATTTTCCATATATATTCAGGACACACTGTTAGAGTTAGCAATACCAACCCAGAACTTGGAGAAGAGAAATTTTTATCAAAGTTCCGTCTAGTCAATGCCCCTTAATATTAATTGCATGTCGTGGAATCCAAATGAACAAGTTTCACCTCCTGTATTGAAGGATGTGAGCTTCAAAATGGAACTTCCACCACAACATCATGATCCTAAGCATTTAGGCCTTCAAGTACAACCTGACCCCGGATCAGGTACAACACAGTCAATTGGTCAATCTCAAGGTCAATGCCTTTCTTCCGAATCTGGTATATATCTTTCTGGTCTCTTGGGTTTTTAATAATATTTTGGTCGACTGTGCTTCTACGTTAAGTTGCTATCCAACTTTTAAAGGGATAATATGATAAAGAACAAATTATATTTTCATAAAAAGTAAAGTTTCCGAAGATGGAGAACTACATATAACATACAGTAAATACTTGTGCTAGCTTTACCATGTTACTAACGATAGAGAGATCTTCATTTCTCCATAGTGGTATCCTGACCAGTTTGCTCTCTAGTTCTAGTGTCCTTGAATAAGTTATTCTTGCTGCTCCCAGGTGAGGATGATGCACGTGGCAAGGGTGTTGAAGGGACAAAGAAGCCAGCCTTCTTGAGTAATATAGATTTCATGCTTCATCCTTCTCAAGCTGGTTACAGCAATGTAGTGGTAAGTTGAGCTTTAATACCCAGAACTTAATTTGTTATATGGTTGTTAACCTGTCCTCCTTTGCAGACTCAATTCCATCCTATTGCTGATCCTTACTATGGTGCATTCTTGACTCCGTATGGCCCACAGGCTATGGTAAGTTTTTCGGAGTACTAATGTTTCCATTAGCTATTCATCTCTAGCTACTATTGCACTGCCATTCAGTTATATTTAGAATCAATTACATGCAGCTGGATATATCTATTTGAAAAAAGTGTTCTATTGTATAAAAAAGATTTTCTCATTATTTCTGCTACTTAGTTGTACTTACAATTGGATATGGACTGTTCTAGTATGTACTTACAATTATGTATGGACTGTTCTCAGCCCCCCATGGTTGGGATGGGACCTCAACGAGTTCCATTGCCTCTTGATCTTCAAGAAGACGGACCCATTTATGTCAATGCAAAACAGTACCATGGAATCCTCCGAAGGAGACAGTCACGTGCAAAGCTGGAGGCTCAAAACAAACTTCTAAAAGCTCGAAAGGTATGTACATTACATCGACCAGGTCTTCATTGATGTGAACTCTTGTCGCTGCATTTGGAACCTGTAAGTATACATTTGAAGTTATAGGTGCATTACTAAGTGTCCAAGTGAGGATCCATCGCGTAACAAGCAATTGATACCTCATCCATCAAAATCAGTTTTGTCCTTTCTTAAAATTTGTTCTCCTTAAAAATGAATTGAACCTTTAACTTATGTCCTCACTTTTGAATGAATCCAGCCATATCTTCATGAATCTCGGCATCAACATGCACTGAACAGGGTAAGGGGTTCTGGTGGACGTTTTCTCAGCAAAAAGGAGCTCCAACAATATGATCATAACCACACCAGTAGCTCCAATGATCATGTCTCGGGTTCTATCAACTTCCATCAGAAGGATACACCACAGAGAGAAAATCATCACTCAGGAAGCAGTGATCTAGTCACTTCTGTTGCAAGTCACTCAGGCATGACAAGTGTTTCTGGTTCCAATGCTGTGTTTCGGCAGCCAGACCGCAGGTTCTCAGGTGGCATGTCTCCTCACATGAGTGGAGCCATGCAATTCAGTGGAGGGCTTATGGGTGGTGGAAACCAGCACTGTGCTTCTGTTGTCCGGTGAGAGGTGTGCACAAACTGTGACCATCTCACCGATTTGGCAATTCATCCTTGGCTTTGTCACTTCGATATTCCACATTTCTCTCATAGAAGTGGCATTTAGTAGACCCTGTAATGTAACAGGGTCTTAGTATTGTCTTTTCATCGTGCAACTGTTAAACTACTGCACATAAGATCTCTGTTTGAATTTCAGATCTGTGTATCTGATCAAAACACAACAAGTTTGGTTATTACAGTCAGATTGTGGTAGTGTTCTGGTCACATATGCTTTGCTTCCTTCTGACTATTTCTTTGATAAGATATGAACTGGAGTATGATATAGGTTGTGATATACCTATACATGCTTCCAGCTAATAGTCAATGCATGATGGGAACAACCAAGCCTCAGTATCTTCATATCCATAGCAAAAGACAGATTCGTGTCTGAAGATGATCAAATTTTGCAAGGGATCAGACCTTAACCAATCCAAATTCTAGCCCGTTCTCTAATCCATAGAGAATAGCAGTTTTCTTGAATCAAAGAATGAGATACTCGTGGGTTTGATATGGTGGTAAAAGTGAGACATGCGTGCTTGCTAAAACAAATGTGTATAGCGACGCTCTCGACGTGGGAGGTCTCTGGTTTGATCTCTTGTCAAGTGAAAAACACTCGATAAGAAGAGAGTTTGACCTTAACCTACTCTAAACAGAGTATGACATACTTCTCTTTGAATTAAAAATTTTCGACATACTTCTCTTTGAATTAAAAATTTTCTTTCATTAATAGATACAAGTTGAGCAGCCTGGTTGAGAACCCTCCAACTCGTGTTCCACTCCTGGTGATGTCAAAACTCAAAAGCAAGTCATAGACTATCCATGTAGCAATGAATTACTTGCATAGTTATGACATTTCTCACGTGCGCTACTCCTGATTATGTCAAAAGTTAGTCAGAGACTAATGCAGCATTGTAGCGATGCATAGTTGAGTTATGACATTTCTTATGTGTTGAATCTTTGGACCTCCCAACCCTCTAGAATAACCATCACAAAATAGTTTACCAAGGTTCAAATCTTGATTCTAATTAGAGCTAAATCTTATTTTATTATATTCTTTTTTCACCCTTTTTAAACAAGGTTTGGAATGTATCCAACCCTGAAAGTCTTAGCTCCACGTTTGACATATTATTAGCAGGATAATAATAGAGAAATGAAATTCACATCTTAAATTGTAATCCACACACATATTTTCTTTTAAGAGAAAATGTTCATTTGCTACAAATTTTTAGACCTCATTTCTTATTATAACAGTTTTTTTTAAATATTGACAATTTCAACTTTTTTTTAAAAAAAAATTTGTACTCATTCTAACAAAACTCATAACAACTCTAAACAACCTATAATATTTCAATACCAATTCTATCGAGAGAGAGAGCAGATAGAGAAGAGAGGAGAATAGGAGAAAGTGACAGAGGGTTTAAATCATGATTGAATAGTGTAGGAGGGAGATAAGGATAATTAGGTAATTTTGATCTAAAAAGTTGAAATTGACGATGAAAAACTGTTAGTTAGAGTGGTCATTTTTTCTACTTTGTATGAAATGGTCGATACTCTTTTTTAGTTACTTAAATTTTGTTTTTAATCACTTAAATTTTGTTTTCATATAAAGTGTTGATTAAAATTAAAAAATAGATGTGTGATTATAATTTGAGACGTATGAATTTCACATCTTTAATAATAATCAACAATGATATATAACTTTACATCGAGTACAGTCAGTACACACATCTTATAGTAAATATCATGAATCGAACAAAATACTAATACGTTAAACTACTAACATGTGTCAATCTAATAAACTTATAGACAACATGGTGACTTCATGATTAAATATATTGTGTCCGGTAGAGTGCCACCACGACCGGTCCAGCAAAGCTGATGTAAAGCTGAGGGGCCCTTCCTTCAATAAATCCCACCTGGAAATATTAGCTCAGATTTAAGTCTTTTTCATTTTTACTTTCCAACAAATTATAAAAGATAAATGCTTCATATAATACCTGATGCATGATTATTTAGATAACCTAATATTGAAAAGATGACTGTTTGATATCTCATGTTTTGTTCACTTAAATAATTTGATACTTTCGTTAACTTTTTTGTTAAATATGAGAATAAAATAGACATTTAAGTACTATTTAACATAAAATATTTGTTATGTAGTTTCATGTGTATTAGGTCTAATATATATCTAAAATTTTAACTAATATTTATGTTTATAAAGATGAATTAATATTTTATTCAAAACATAATTTTATTTTATATTTAGAAAATTTAGGTGATGTAATTAATCTAAACACTCATGTTTTCATATCAAAAATACATATTTCTTAATATAAAATAAAATTATGTTATTTTATCAATCTAACAAAAAATACTAATTTATTGGTGTATTTTTAAAAAGTTAAAAACTTAAAAAATAATAAAGACTCAAAAATAATTATCATTTAACTACAAAATAAATATTTTTATTTTTAATTTTATAAATAATAGTTAAACGTCTATTTTATTTTTATATTTAACTAAAATATTAACAAAAATACTAAATTATCTAACTAAACAATCTAAACAAAGCATGAGGTATCAAAAAACATGAGGTAATGGTTATACATCAGGTAGCATTTACAAACGCAAAATAAAGTTCTCACCACAACAAAAAAGTGAAATTAAAACCTCCTCTCCAAGTAGAAGGAGAGGCAGAGAGACTGGTCGCCAAAGAAGCAAAAGGCAAAGCCATGGTGTCGTACGTGAACGCCTTGCTGTACGGCGTCGGAGGCCTCGTCGTCGCCGGCATGGCTCTACTAGTGGCTCTCCAGGAGCGACTCGTCTACGTGCCGGTTCTACCGGGCCTCACCAAGTCCTACCAGATTACTCCGGCACGGCTTCGCCTCACTTACGAGGACGTCTGGCTCCGATCCCCGGACGGCGTTCGCCTCCACGCATGGTTCATCAAGCTCTTCCCTGACTGCAGAGGTCCGATCCAAATTCTTGACCCGATTCGTTTTCTCTGTTTGTTTTGTTTTAAGCCTGTACAGTGCTGAATTCCGGCGCTGAGTTTACTCGGCGAGTTAGGGTTTAGGTAGTTGTGGAGCTGTAGTGTGATTACTGAACTGAATTTCAGTTTGTTTTGATTTGATTCTGTTGCTTTTGTTACTGGATTTGATTTTGTTGACTATAGAGTTACTGCATCAACTACTAGAGTAATAATTCGTTACGGATTCAGTGGAATTAGGACTGCACTAGACTGTGCTTTGCTGCTGCTTGTGAATTTTTTGGTTTGTTCGTCGCGCTTATAGTGTTGTTTTGCTTGCTTTGCAGGTCCGACGCTTTTGTTTTTCCAAGAGAATGCTGGAAGTATCCTTTTACACAGAATTTTCAACTTAGTTACTTTAATTACGAAACATTAGCATTGCTTGAGTTGGTGATTTTAGATTGTAGTTTACATCTAGTTGATTGGAGTCTCGTATGCTTTGCTGGCCTTGACTACTTGCTACCAGATATTGCACATCGTCTTGAAATGGTTCGGATAATGTTGCAAAAGTTGCAGTGCAATGTGTTTATGCTATCATATCGAGGGTATTTTTCTGCTATGATTATATTTAGTCCTTTTGTTATCTTATCAGTAACTTCATTTGGTTGATAAATGATGGTTGAAAGAAAAAGGCTAGTATGTGCTTACTGATAATCCCTAGATGTAAATGTTCTATGACATGCACAGGTATGGAGCAAGTGATGGATTTCCTTCTCAACATGGAATTACTAAAGATGCTCAGGTTTGTTTTCTGGCAAAGAGATGATTGAAACACATATTTATGTTGTGTTGCTATTTGTTTACCGTGTACATCTCTATCTGTTAGGCTGCACTGGATCATCTTTCTGAGAGAACTGACATTGACACATCTAGAATAGTTGTTTTCGGAAGATCACTTGGGGGTGCAGTTGGATCTGTGGTTGCTAAAAACAACCCTGATAAGGTATATCTGAAATAGTTTTTTTGCAACTTTATGGTTTTTCACTTATTATGCTTATGAGGGGGTTGAGATGGAGAGAAAATCCCCAACACCCAACACAGACTCACGACTTTTTCAATTTTGAGCCCTTTATGTCACTTATCTTTGTAATCATGCTTATCTTCCACTTTCTGCAACCTTTTCTCATTATTATTTTTGGTCACTTTAATGACATCTAATATATTTGTAGTGAGTTCTGCTTCTCTTGCGAATTTAAGACATGCTAATTCTTTATAACTAATCACAGTATATGGTCCTCTATTATTTTCTTTTCCTTTTCAAAATTTGGGAAATTGAACATCTACATAGATCAAGTTGGTCTTAAACAGTTTCTTTTTCTTTTTGCTGTTATGTATTGCAGGTTGCTGCATTGATTGTTGAAAACACCTTCACATCCATTTTGGACATGGCTGGAGTTTTGCTACCTTTCCTGAAGTATTTTATCGGAGGTAGTGGTTGCAAAGGTCCTAAAATCCTTAATTTCCTTGTGCGTTCCCCATGGAGTACAATCGATGTCATTGGTGAGGTGAGCTTTATATGTTGGTAGAATTTCTTGTTCACCCTGTAAATAAACATCTGAAAAGTGAAAATGCTATGCTAGATTGCCACCCTTTTCAGTTTTCTGTGTCTTACTGTTTTCAAAACATCTTAATGGAATAGCTAGGTTGCATGTATACATTGAAACTGTGATGCACTATATAAGGTGGTAAATAGGAAGTGTATGTATAATGAGACATTTTTTTATACATCATCACTTTACAGTTCAGCCATGGAAAAACTGATAAAAAGAGTATTAGTCATTGGTTTGGGGAGATGCGAGACTCCTTTTATAATTTTATGTTGTAATGTATCAAAAGCAACACACTGGTGTTAGTCATTTTTGTTTTACATTTTCCTAATCACTGTGTTGCTTTCTGAATTCACAGATTTAGTGATACCTCATATTCAACAATGTTAAATGCAGGTTAAGCAGCCGATCCTATTTCTCTCTGGTTTGCAAGACGAGATGATTCCCCCGCTCCACATGCAAATGCTGTATGCAAAAGCAGCTGCTCATAATAGGCAATGTGTTTTTGTGGAATTTCCTAATGGTATGCATATGGATACTTGGCTCTCTGGTGGTGATCAGTATTGGAGAACAATCAAGGAGTTTTTAAAAGAGCATGTTCCTGAGGGATAAGATGACGAATTATCAAAGATGGGTGAGTTTTGTTTGTCTAAGGATCAGTAATTCAGTAGTAATAACAAGGATGTTGATGTGACATTACTATCACCTCATGTTTATATGTCAAGTCTTTTGAATGTTATAACTTGTTGCAAGCACCCAAAATTTGTAACTACTATTTGCTTGTTTGCCTTTTTCCTTTGGTTCTTGATGCTTGATAAGTGTTTGCAACTTGCAAGCACCCAGACTTATTACTACTCTTTTGCTTCCCTTTTCCTATGCTTCTTGATTCTTACCCACATCTTTCTCCACTCTCAGATGTGGTGGCAAAGTGATTGGATGGATTGTAGACTTCTCCAAGCATATATCATAGGCTCCCCGCAGGACTCAAACATTTTTCTACCTTTTTTTGGAGCAGATGCAGCTAAAAGCTCTATTTGAGGAGTCGCTCGGGCAAGACCCGTCTGTTCAGGTTTCCCCTGTAAAAGATTCTTTGTTGTTTCAAAATTCAGAAGGATGCAGACGAATGTGAATGCCTTGGATATACAAACGTGAATTTTAATCTTCCCCTGCACTAACCCCCATTGTATGAAATAAGATTTATTGCAAATATATATGTGGAGTTTAGCACTAGACTCTGCTTGTATCTCAGTTATTCTGGTGCTCTAGGACAATGCTATTAAATGGTCAGTTTCGGATTTCAACTCATTCAAAGCTGTGTAGTCTATTAGGTTTTACTGCTGGATACTTTTGTAAGGGCATGCAAGTTTCTGGTGTCGTGTGTATTTGAGCAATTGAGATTATGTTTTTCTACAATGTTATCTAGAAACCCCTTCTGGTTTCTTTTTGTACTTGTCTATTCAAGTACTTTTACCTCTCTGCCTACACCGGAATAGTATTCTTGTTCCTCTCCCAGGTCTCTTTCTCCTAAAAATGAAATGTATCCTTCCCTAGCTCTCTGCTTCTCCTAAAGGAAATGGAAAACACATGCCCGAATAACCGTCATTCGCCGCCACAATGTATCCAACATTGTCATTCCTATTCCAGCTCTCAATTTAGTCGTGGGAAGTCTATAAGTGTGGTTTAGTGATGGCACGTCAGTCAATTTTCTAAATTATTATCTCTCCAGCTCATCTCTAATTCTCTATATACTAGTGCGATGAATCCAACACTTGTGTGGATAACCCAAGTCTGTTTCAACATGCCAATAGACCTTGCCCGCTACGCCGCTGATTCACGGTGGTGCCCCACCGCGGGCCGAGGCCAGCTCCGCCTCCAAGACGAGCGATCCAAATCACGACACGTGTACGGAGATCTAAGACGGGTCCTATCACATTTCTCTATTCAGGGAGATACTGTCTCTGAGTGTGTGGACCACGATTTCAAAACGGCAGTCCCATTTTCCTCAGCATTCACTTTTTCCTCACCCGAAAAAAAAACAAACTCTATTCGAAAATCGTTTCGGGTCCGCTTATATAAACCCTCAGAGAGAAAAGCTCCCCTCTTTCTCGCTCCCCACTTCGTTCCACCACTCCCTCCAATCCCCTCCCGCCACGTCACACAAAACGTCCCCAACAAAGGTAAAAAATTCCTTTCTTCTCTTTTCCATTTTCTTTTATTTTCCCTCCCTTTAAAAACCACCACCCTCCACCCTTTTTCTTTCTCTCTCCTGTTGCTACTGAAATTTCTCTAGCCTTAGCCGTCGTCTCATCTCTACTAAATACGGTTAAATTAGCTTTAATTTACCATTCTACCCCTACTCCGAGCTCGGAGAGAGTTTGAGGGAGGTCATGGAAGGACAAGGAGCAGCGACGGCGCAGCTTAGCCCGCGCACCGTCGAGGAGGTTTTCAAGGACTTCAAGTGCCGGAGAGCCGGCATAGTCAAAGCTCTCACCACCGGTCTCGCTTCTTCTCTCTTTCGCTCTTGTTTTTTTTGGTGTGGAAGTTTGACTTTATTTTATTTCTAATTTTGCTGCTGGATTTCTTATATTTACTGTGTTTTTTGTCGTCTTCCTCTGTGCAGATGCTTCTGAATTTTACCTTCAATGCGATCCTGGTGAGGTTTCTACTATTTTTTGTATTATTTTTTGGTTTGAAATTGCTAAGTGAAATGGTCATGCTTCAGTACTTGCACAAAAGCGTTATATGAAAATCTGGAAAATTAAAAAAAATACAGTATTTACTGACCATCTGGAAAAAAGCGTCCATGACTTTTAGATTTTTATTTATTTAATTTAAAAAAAACTCTAGATTGGGTCAATTATTTGTCCTTTCACTAGAATTTTACTTACTGGCAGCTATAATAGACATTTTCTTTTCTTAGTTTTGGTGCTGCTAACTTCCGTTTGCTTGTTCTCTCTGCTCTTTGTTTTGGTATATTAGCTGATTTTGCCGGATGTGTTCGTATTTCTTGTGTTGTGTGGAATCATTGTTTTACGCGAATAAATTAATGCAGTTAGTTCT
This sequence comes from Comarum palustre, assembly GCA_951800085.1. Classification (NCBI taxonomy): domain Eukaryota; kingdom Viridiplantae; phylum Streptophyta; class Magnoliopsida; order Rosales; family Rosaceae; genus Comarum; species Comarum palustre. The sequence continues at coordinate 3,920,593 of OX637588.1, read as the reverse complement.
GCATTGTTCTTGGCATTGTTTTTGGAAAGAGTCATTCTACTGTTGTCCTTGAAAATCTAACTGACTTGGATGCATTTGGTTGGTTACTGCCCCCTCTTTACTGAATTGGTAACTGCAGAACCCGGGTTTTGTCTCCATGTGTGTTTTGGGTAGAATGTCATTATGGTTTATGCTGCAATAACTTAGATTATAAAATGAGTCGAGGATGTGTTACTTAACTTGCTATACATGAAGTTTTACTTAAGTTTTCAGTTGGTACTCTACAAAACATTACTGTTTTGTGGGTTAGTATCTGTATTGCCTGTGTAGCTTATCCATTGACAATCTGTGTTATGCTCTTGCATTGTTTTGTTCTATTTTTGCTATTGCTATAACTGTGAAGTAGGTTTAAAATCTGAAATTTTGTTAGATTGTGTGTTATTTTGATGGTTTGAAATGATAATGATTGTTTTAACTAATCGGTGTATGTTCAGACAAGGAGAATCTCTGTTTGTATGGACTGCCTAATGAGGACTGGGAAGTTAATCTACCTGCGGAAGAAGTTCCTCCAGAGCTTCCTGAACCTGCCCTGGGCATCAACTTTGCCAGAGATGGGATGAAAGAAAATGACTGGTTGTCTCTGGTTGCAGTTCACAGTGATGCATGGTTACTTGCTGTGGCGTTCTACTTTGGTGCCAGATTCGGTTTTGACAGGGCCGACAGGTATCTCTATTTTCCTTCATGCTGGTATCTGATGCTTTTATTATTGTTGGCATGAAAAGAATGCTGTTGGTGAGCTGCTTTTGGTTTTATGATCTTGTCTCATTTATTAACTATGTTAATTAATGTTAAATCCATAAGCCACATCCAAATATAATCAAGTTGTTAGAAGTGCTCAAGTTACCCAAGCACAATGAAGATAAAACATCGATAAGATTAAGCTTCTGCAATTCATTTTCAATCAAATGCTAAGCTTGTATATTGTAGGTTTAACAGCCGTTAGAATCTCGAATGTTGCAATTATCAAAACCAATTGATATGGAATAAGCAAAAAAAAACTTGTTGCTGAAGAAAATCTTGTGTGATAGGGCTTCAAATGATTAATAGATTGTGATTGAATAAATCATCATCTGTCTGAATTGAGCTTTTTGATGCAGGAAACGTCTCTTCACTATGATAAATGATCTGCCATCAGTTTTTGAGATTGTGACAGGCGTTGCGAAGAAACAGGCAATGGAGAAGTCAGTAGTTTCAAATAACAGCATCCATAAGCCAAAGTCAAGCTCTAGAGTGGTAAAAACTTAGTTCTGGACTTTAGTGTTATTGATTAGGTGTATCAATCAGGAAACCTGGACCTAAATGTTAATTGGTAATTGATTGTTCTGTTGACATCTTGAGTGTGATTTTAATAGTCTCTGTGTGTGGTTGTTAGACAGGATGAGTGGCCATATGTTATATAAATCAATGTTTTTTCGCCATTTACTATATTATAGGATTGTACGTTTGCCACTAGAGTAAAAGGTATGTGTTAAGAGAACTCCATATTTTGCTTCTCACCAGTTACAAGACCATTCCGCCACAAGTATTGAGTTTGTCACTGCTTGACATTTTATACATACTATATGATTACTGATGATGCACACCAGACTTCCAAGTTGCTATGTTATAGTCAATCATTCACCTACATGACATCAAATGAGTAAAATATGCATGAAAGGATGATAAGTTTTACATTTTGGTAAGATTAGTCTAATATGATTCGTATTGTTTTACCCAGTCTTGTTAATGATCACATACCAAATTTGAAGCATATATATTACTTGCAACCGTTCCTTGAATAATTTTTCCAGTCCAGTATAATTTAACTTAGCTTTCAGTGTGCACAAGCGATACTAGTATAAAGGGTGTAAAAATACGGAATTTGATACAATATAAATGAACTTGACTTGTTTGTGGGTGTGCATGAAACATAAGTTTGTTTTGTGCCAGGCATTTAAATTCACTCTTTCTTCATTTGGTGGATTAACATAAATGTAGTTGGTGAAAGCTAACTACGATAGAAGCTGGTTTATAACTTCAGCTGCACGAATTACCTTGAGCATTTAATTGTGTCTAGGTCAGGCCTTAATTCTTTGTGCTTGGTTTGTGTTATGTGACTATTTAATGATCATAATTTTATTCATACGTTTCCATATCTACATATTACTAACACCTGTCCTTTTTCGGGGGACAGCGAGGCTCTGAACCAGGAAAATATTCAAAAATGCTGCCAAAGGACGACGACGAGGGACTGGATGAAGAAGATGATGAGGAGCATGGGGAAACCATGTGTGGTGCTTGTGGGGACAGCTATGCTGCAGATGAGTTCTGGATTTGTTGTGACATATGTGAGAAGTGGTTTCATGGCAAATGTGTGAAGATAACTCCTGCCAGGGCTGAGCACATCAAGCATTACAAGTGCCCTGCATGCAGCAACAAGAGAATGCGGCCTTGATTTTGCTTGGTGGGTTAGTCGTAAGTAAGTCGTGTTGGATAGATCGAGCTAACTATTTAGAGTTATTTGCATCTGAGCAGTGGGGGAACTTAGTACTTTGTTATTGGTGATTTTAGTGTTTTGATTTGAAGGATCTGAATTTGGGTTGTTTAATATGATTGTAAACCGGCTTTAGTGTTGTTTCAACCTGTCGCTTGTTCTGATAAATGCTTCTGAGCTAAATTATCTTCTATCTAATATCAGACTTCAATCTTGATGATCAGATCATAATCATCATATGGCTACATGTGTTCTTTTCTTCTATCAACCTTCGAAATCTTATATGGGTTTACAACTGCAATGCACCAGTTATCGCCCATAAAACACATGACGTGGTGAAGACTTTTGCCAACAAACGTTGATAGAGAGGCCTCGATTTAGTGTCAATTGTTATGTTCTGGCATAACAATGTGTGGTGTTTTCACATGTTTCCTGATAGAGTTGAGAACATCAACATACTATGATATTGGACACGATCGATGTAAAAGAGGGAAACCATTTGGACAAGCTGCAGGATCAGAAACTTGTTCAGACTGGGGGAGGGTATGTGCTCTGCCTCTGCAGCTTGCTGCTATATACAGTACAAGCAAAATCAACTTGATCATGTAACTGATACTGGTGTGATCATACTTTTCCTATCTAAACACTTGAAAACAATGTAAACCTCCTCCTCCTCCTCATCAAGCCAATGCATTCCGGGAGCGAACCTAACCATAGCATCCCTCGCAGACTGACAAACCCTGAAAGCAAAATCCAATGTGCACACGAGACATTCACATGGTTGCGGATGGAAATGGTTGATATCGAAAGATAATAACAGAGGCATTACCAGAAGATCAGTCACGGTTTGAACCAAGCCCAACTAATTAACATGATCCATAAACACTTGAAAACAATGTGCGGTGTTTTCACTTGCTTCCTGATAGAATTGAGAACATCAACTTACTAGGATGTTAAACACGATCGATATAGAAAAGGGAAAATCATATGGTGAAGCTGCAGGATCAGATCGAGACCTGTTACTGAGGAGGGTTTGAGACTTTGAGCTCTGTCTCTAGCTGCAGCTTGCATTCTGGTGCTAGCTGCCATCAAGCAAAATCAACTTGATCATGTAACTGATATTAGTATGATCATACTTTCCCAGTGTGTGTCATCCAAACTTTGGCTTGAAATGAGAGGATAGGCTTATTATGATTTTCCAAATGAAAGCTTAGAACTGACCAGCACAAGGTCAACCAGATTGCTTTCAGCCCAAGTCATCAAACAAAGTCCCTAAAAATTAAAATCGGTTCACAATTATCAATAGAAGCTTCCAAGGTTCCCACATCTGTCCCACCCTGGAGTTTGAACAAAGCAAAGCATTGTTCTCCTCTGACTTCAACTCAGTTTGGGTCAAATTCTTTACCCTTAAAAATCATTTCTGTAGTAGCTTTCAGAGTACCTGATCCACCACCCATCTTTATTCTTACCAGAAACATTAAGGTGATGTCTCCAAAGCTCTGAAACCCATCAAAGCAGACGACTTTACCAAAAACCCACAAGACCCAAAATGGAGAAGAAGCTCTCTGATGCAGCCATGGAAGGAAGCGTCAAGCAGCTCAATGATCTGATCCAACAGGACCCACTTGTACTAGACAGAGCTTTAGTTTCATGCTTCTCTGAAACCCCACTTCACATAGCTTCAATGTTGGGCCATTTAGACTTGGTGAAGGAGCTACTGAGTCGCAAGCCCGAGTTCGCCGCCGAGGTGGACTCGCGCGGGTCAACGCCGCTGCACCTGGCGGCTGCGAAGGGACACGTGGAGGTCGTGAGGGAGTTGTTGTGGGCGGATTCCGCGGCGTGTTTGGTGCGGAACCAGGATGGGAGGACAGCCTTACACGTGGCGGCGGTTAAGGGGAGGGCTGAGGTGGTGGGGGAGTTGGTTAAAGCGAGGACTGAGTCGACTCGGGCGTTGACTGATAGAGGGGAGAGTGTGATGCATTTGTGTGTGGGGAGTAATAGGTTGGAGGGGTTGAGGGTTTTGGTGGAGAGTGTTGGGAAAGATGATGAGGTTTTGAATTTGAAGGATGGGAATGGTAACACCATTTTGCATATTGCTGTGGCCAAGAAGCAACTTGAGGTATGATTTCGTGGGTTCTTGATATATATAATGCTTGTGTAGTTTAAAGATCAGACCTTTATGAAATTTGGATTTGGGGAGTTAAAAGATTAGTGCTTTATGAGATTAGCATATAGGATAGGTAATGAGGAGTTGTTTGTGTAATTAAGATTGTTAGCGAGTGTTTGCAGCTTGAACTGAAGTGAAGTCTACTCATTATGTGTTTAGAGGATTGATTTGTGTGGTTTGGTTGCAGTTTTGTTTAGGCATTGGTGTTTTGGATTTGTGCAGATGATTAAGTATTTGCTGGCCAGTACTGGAGTAAATGTGAATACTTTGAATGCGAATGGTTGTACTGCATTGGACATTCTACTGCAGAGTCCTAGAGATTTGAAGGACATGGAAATTGAGGATTGTCTTCGAGAGGCTGGAGCTCAGAGGGCAAAGGACATGCGTTTGATTGAGCATGACTGGGTTCCGAAAAGAGAACCTCAGGTAACAAGGCGTGTTACTTCAGTTGTGTCTTCGAATGGTGGGAGTGCAATGACAAGACGTGCAACCTCTTCTGTGGGATCCATGAGTAGTGAACGACAGGTAACAAGGCGCCTAGGCTCAAAAGTATCGTCAAAAGAGAGTGATTCTAACAAACCGGAGGTGAAACCAGAGCCTACTGAGTGGCTTGGCAGGAAGAGAGATTCATTGATGGTGGTGGCGTCATTGCTTGCAACTGTAGCCTTCCAAGCTGCGATAACACCACCTGGAGGTGTTTGGCAAGATGACGCCCAAGCAGAGGGAAATAGCCCTGCTCACACCATAGGAACATCTACCATGGCCACAAACAACACAGAAGAGTATGGTTTATTCATGATATTTAACACAATCGCTTTTCTCTCGTCCTTGAGCATAATTCTTCTTCTTGTTAGTGGACTGCCTATAAAAAAGCGGAGATGGATGTGGATACAGATGATCATAATGTGGATTGCCATCACTACACAAGTAGCAACTTACTTTCTCTCGCTCCGTCACTTGTCCCCTAAGAATGTGGAACAAGTCTTGCGTCAGGTCTCATCGATATCTGTTTTGACATGGTTGTGTTTAGTGTTGGTTGTTTTCATAGGGAATGTCATTCGTTTGAATCTATGGGTTCTCAGAAAGTATGGTTATATCAAGCCAAAAGAGGGAGAACAATTAGCTACAATTGATGAAGTAGAAGAAGAAGAGGTGTAAGCAGAGGATTAGAGTGAGCAAGTCATCCTAGTCTATGGTGTCTCAGGTTTTTTTGTCATAGTTTTTGACACTGGATTCATTGATGTTTTATACCTCCTGCTCGTGTATGCATGCCGAAGTACTGTTTTAGAAAGTTTTGCAGCAGGGCCTTGTCAATTATGAGATTAAGCGTTTGAAGATCTTGCCTTTTAACAGCAAAGCATATATCTGACTGAAGTCATTTTCTCTGTATGAAGTACGTTGTATGTTTTATGTGGTTGTTATCTTCCATGAGTGCCATCTTTGTAAGTAACAAAGGAAATGTACTTGGTTCTGATTTGTTCAATTGACTTGATAAGAATGTCACTGTTATGTTCTACTGATGAAAATGTAATGACAGTTGTATCTTAATCTGTGCATCCAATGTGGAAATAAGTGAAGAGAATTATAGATAGAAGAATCAGAGTACCAAAAAATTATTCATTTCAATGCCAAACATTCTAATTGTTGCCCGCCAATTACAGCAATTACAAGCTTTGAAGATAACAACTATTGCATGAAACCTCAGGATTTACAATAGAAATGAAGAGTTTTTTGGGAATTGTCGGCATCAGTGGGAGGATTGGCCTTGCGCTTAACCACTGATGCAGTGATGTTCATGCTCAAGTAGAAAAGTCCCAATAAATTTTCAGAAACAGAAAATCAAACTAACTGAACATGATCTATCCCCCTCAATTTTCACTGCAGTCCTTTTTTTCGCTATCAATTTTTATCAGAAACGCCAATAGATTTTCAGCAGAAACACATCAAATTCTTGTAGAAACCTCAAGAACCCTAGCTGAACATAACAACTATTGCATGAGTACTTGCAAAACCTCAGGATTTACAATAGAAATGAAAATGGACTTGAAAATAAGATGGATCGATTTGTATCTCTTGTTGCTGGTCCGGTGACCATGTTTCAAGCAAATACAAGAATAACTTCACAAGCACAACAAATCATCCTTACAGAAAGAGTTAATAGCAACCCTGAAACCCAAAAGCTACCTCCTTCCGGAACTCAACAAACCTAGAATGCCAAATTTTATACACTACAAGTGTAACAAATATTGTATCTTCCGAGTTATCAATCTCATTTTGATAAAGAAAATGTGTAAATGAAACGAAATAGACCACTGAGATGGGACGATTGGCCTTGCGGTTCAGGCACAGATCGACTACTGATGCTGGTGATAGTGTTGGTAGCAATTGAATTGATATTGTTGAGTTAGGCATCTTGTTCATCTGGCTGGTCTTTGAAGCAACTTCATACGCAAACAAGTTTAGCATCATCACACAAATGGTTCTGGTTTCATAACTCAAGCAATAAAAATTACAATTTGGTAGCAAAACTGAGATGGATAAAACATAAGCTTAAGGAATAGGAAGATACGTACTAATCTACGAACATGGCCGCAATAGATAATGGCACACGTGAATTCAATTCTGAATTTGAAGAACCACCATAACCAAACTACTTGATCAATCATCAATAAAGATTCAATTTTGAAGAACTCCACAATCAACTACCAACTTGAAGTCAATCACCTAAAACCTAAATGTCATTTCAAAAACGAAAAGTTAAGCCATCAAAAAGACAAACCAACCTTCTTCTTCACAAAAGAAGAAGCTAGAGAGAAAGGAAAAGCTTAGGCACACACGAAGGGAAGAAAGAGAGCGAATGGAACGTTGTAAAATAGTTATTTTAAAAGAGAGGCAAAATCGTCATCAGACAGTTAATACTTAATCGGATGGCACTGTCAGCAGCACCACGCCGACGGCAAGGCTGACCAGAATTGGAAGAGGAAGGTTGATCATACAATTGTGGAGTGAACTAGGTACACAAACCAATCAGGTTAATAATATGCATGCATTCACTAGCTTAAAACCACAAGCAACCTACCTAGCTTCTCTTAGTTGTCTACATATTAATTCTGTTGTATGATGGTGATCTTCCTCTCTTTGGTTTCTATCTTCTTCTTTCTGTTGGTTTACCCAGTAAAAAAACCACCACCAGCAACCTAGCTACTTGATCCTTTTCTATCTTCTTTGCACTTGTTATTACATCCTCCCCTGGAGCCGTAGAAGGCGGAGGAGGCACACACGGAGACTCCGGCCTTGTATCATTGATCATGTTCTCAGCACAGTCAGTGTGTGTGTGGGTGGGGGGAGGGGGTCTGGTGGTGTTGCTTTGGTGTCAGGTTGTATTATTTTTTTGTTAGGTGGGGGAGGGGTTCTGGTGTTGTGTTGGTTTTAGGTTGTACAAGATAGCCCCGGCCGCGCCCTGCTGCGGCCTTCTTTTTCCTGTAATCTCCCAGCAGACCTTTCCTGAAACCCAGTAGCAAGAATATCCACTCAATGGTTTTCCTGTGACTGAGAACACTATTTGTGCATCCAAGGTGGACACAGAATTATAGATAAAAGAATCAGAGTACCAAAAAATTTATTCATTTCATTGCAAAAACATTCCAACTGTTGCACGATAATACAGCAATTACAAGTTTTGAAGATAACTATTGCATGAGGTCATGAGTACTTGCAGAACCTGAGGATTTACAATAGAAATGAAGATGGATTTATACCCTTGTGGCCCGGTGACCATGTTTCAAGCAAATACAAGAATAACTTCACAAGCAGAACAATCAACCAGACTCTGTGAACTACCTCTTTACATGGACTCCAGTTACACCAAAGCTGAATGGATCAGAATCCCACAAAAGGGTAGAACTCAAGGCCACCAGGCACCAAGCACAATCTGATAGTTTCATTTGGTAAGATGACATTGGGGTTCCTTATGTGCAGAATCTGTGCGCGCAGCTGCTGACAGCGTGCGTGCAGCTGCTGACAGCGTGCGTGCAGCTGCTGACAGCGTGCGTGCAGCTGCTGACAGCGTGCGTGCAGCTGCTGACAGCGTGCGTGCAGCTACTGAGCACCGTAGTGCTGCCAATTCCATCCATTTTGATCCATAACCAAGGACACGAGCTGAGATGCTCCACAACATATCACCAGGCTGCACCCTTGTTGCTGAGGTAGAAGATTTCGGAGCCAGCCTTAGCCTTTGACTTCAAAGAAGGATGCTTACTGTTTTTCCCAATTCCATTCGCAAGCAACCAGCGGGAACCTGATTGTTGCTGGTTTGTATTACCCCATAGCTTCTTTTTTCCGGGCTCAGTTTTCAGACCAGCGACATGGACTTCAGTGATTTTAAACTGAGGAACACTTTCCTCTTCAGGAAGTTTCTCATCTTTTTTCTCCTCCTTCATGTCCTCTTTCACCACTGACCCAGAATCTTCCTCTTCATTACTTTTCCTTAGTTCAGAAACATTCTTATGTGTATATCTTGGGCTTTGGTGGGAGAAACATTCTCTCAACTTGAATAAGAGCAAGCATTGGAGCCCCAACAGGCTCATAGTTTCTTAGTGGATCACGAAGTTGCACCATTAATGCTACTGTGAAATTATTCCCCAATAAACCACACTTTCTGGCTCCTTTACCACGCCTTCTCTCTCCCTTCGATCCTCCACGAATCATGTCCAAAGAATTTGCATGATGCGCCACAAGGATTTGGGTAATTCTCTCACTAATATGATCTTCATCATCAATTTCACCAGAATCAAGTTTCATCCATTCATCAAGAGTTAATGAAAGGCCCATTAGTCCATCAACATCATTGCCACTATCTTTTATGTCCCTTAACTGCAAGCCAGCAGCTCCCTCCAAACCCAGGAGTTCGCCAACATTAACACCCTTGCCCTGGGGAGCTGGGTTTCACACAACAGAAAGTGTGCTAATGCTTGAAGGTTCATCCACATCTGACATCCCAGATTGTATTCTCAGCCCCTCGATTGAAAGTACTTCAATTTTATCCATGGCTAAAGGTGCAAGATCTTCCAAAGAAACATATTCTGAGGCCATCTCATTGCCAACTGTGTTTTTCTTAGATTTCTTAGACTTGGACCCAGATGAACTTCCTTTAACTCTTGCTCGCCCAACTGGTACGTCTTGCCCAACAACTGATTCATGCTGCAAGCTACAATCCCTGCAGTAATAAGAATGAACTATTACTGTTGGATCCAGAAGTAAAAAGCCCATTTATAGAAAGGCAAGTGGACCGATGCCTGCGGTCAAGAGGGTCAGAGGACGTTTGGAAAGTCAAAAGCGCTCGCAAGGAGCACAGTAACAAAGTACGCTCGCGAAAGGAGATAATTTGTTCGCAGGGGGAAACGCGCTCGCGAAGCGGGACGTGTGTTAACAGAATACGTTCGCGGTTGGAAAAGCGTTCGCGAGGGTATTATAAGAAATTAGACACGTGGTTGCAGGAGGTTAAGTTACCACTAGAATGGTTTTGGGCTTACATGATTGGGCTTTAAGAATTAGTCTTGCACTACAAGAAGGATTATTTGAGGCTATACCTTGATTCGCAAGGAAACATCTACCCTAGTATTCACTATATAAAGGGTTGAGGTGCAAGAGAAAAATACAACTACATCTATCAACAAACAGACAACAACTTCGCCACGCGAAAGTCTTCAAGCCTCTCCGGAGCAACCAAGCCTGATCCGTCAGCAACTCAAGCCTGATCCGTCAGCAACCGTAGCCTGATCCGTCAAGCTGCAAAAGGGACTTAATCCGTTAAGTCTGACAGGTTTCAATCCGTTGAAATCTCTCTACTCCCCTGTTCGATCCGTTGAGCAGTTTTACTCCCGCAATCAGTTCTGGAGAATCCGTTCGCCAGTTTATATCTTGATACCCGCTGCTTAGTTTCTTTGCATACTAAGTAAGATTCGGCCATCCTCAAAGGTTGGAGAAAAATCCTAGAGGGACTTTTCCCTTGTAGGTCTAAGAAGAGAACCTAGCACAGAGGAAGAAGATCGGCGTCTGTCACAGTCGCTGTGAGAAGAAGTCAGAAGAGGGACGCAAGTAGCATCCAACTTCAAGGTTGTACCTGACCCAAAGGTACTGGCACGCCTAGCACAAATTTACAAGCCGGTTGTTTGAAGGACTGCAAATTCTAGACCAAACATCTGGCACGCCCAGTGGGACCGTGTCAAGATTACAGGCTTCGGCAAATATCAAAAGGAATATCCTTCGTGTTCCAAACCAGAACACGTAGTCGCAAGACCACATAATTCGGCTTACTGTAGGAAGCTATCTGCAGAACAAGCTATTAGCAAGTTTGGTGCCATGACTAACGGAGGACAGTCACAGAACCTTGCTGAACAGGTAGGAGCATTAAGCTCATCATTGGATAACCTGACTAAAGGTTTCCAGGAGGTCCGCGACCGAGCCCGGCAACAAGACAAAAAGGCCGAGATTCAGGACCTAAGGTATGCAGACCTAGCAACTAAGATGAATGAAAATCAGCAAGCGCTGAATAAGAGGATGGATATGTTCATGGAGGCTTTAAATGCCATGAGAACTGAGCAGCTTATCCGCCAACAGCCTCCAGAAGAAGAGTTGCTAGAAGAGGTCGATCACCAGGTGGATAGAAGAACCGTGCACCGGGAGGGATTTGGTCCACTTCGTTTGGGTGATGACCAATTAGCGGTGCACAATAATCAGAACCCTGTAGGGGCTAGAGGACGACAGAGGGCTCCAAGGCAGCAACCACGTCGTTCGCCAACACCTAATCAAAGGAGACCTCAGCTGGACTGGGATGCAGTCCAGAATATGATACAGGAGGCAATAAGGGCAACTCCCGTTGTTGCTGTGAACACTGCATACGCACACCCGTATCCAGAATGGGTAGCTGAAAGCCCATGGCCGGAACATTATCGGCAGATAAGATTCACTTCGTTCTCAGGAGAAGGATCTGAAGACGCAGCCACCCACATCGCAAGATTCACAGGCGAGTGTGGACCATATGGTGCGGACAATGTTTTCAAGTTACGCACATTCGGTGCCTCATTGTCAGGGTCAGCACTGACATGGTATACCAAGTTGATACCAAGATCGGTCCCTGACTGGAACGTGATGGAGACCATGTTTAGAACCACATTTGGAACTGTGGAACCAGAGGTTGACTTGTCTTCTTTGACAGCGATGTATCAGCAACCTATGGAGTCATCTGTAGAATTCCTCAAGCGGTTCAAGATTCAACAGGCCAAGTGCAAAACTCCAATCCCGGAGCCTGACTTGATCAAAATTGCAATTCGTGGGTTGGAGAAGAGACAGAGAGCAAAACACCACGATGGAGTGTTCTCTAGCATGGCTGACTTAATGAACAGGGTTGGCAGTTACCAGTACTTCCTGAATGAGCTGGACGAAGACGCTAACAATTCCAGGAACAACTTAGCTCTCATCCCAGGAACGCTGAGGCCCAGAATGCCTCCAGCAAGGCACAAGACTGTGGGGGCAATATATTCCCATATGGATCCCTACTATTCGGCCCCACAAGCTATGCCCTGTGCAGACCCATACATGATGGGTTATGAGGAAGAAGTCGCAGCAGTAGAGTTAGCAGGCAGACAGCCTATCAAGTCCCAGGTGTTGAAAATGTCTAAAGAGCCAGTAAAGATCTCGTTCGCCGCGTTCGCTAAGCCGGAGTACGAATCCTATACATATAATGCACACAAGGCACCGGAAATTTTGGAAGATCTGACGGCATTAGGGAAGGTAAGGAATGACTTTGGACCTCCCCCTACACAGGAACAGCTCAAAGGAAAGAAGTACTGCAGGTTCCATAATCTTTGGAACCATAACACATCGGAGTGCATTCGCTTGAAGGACACTATCCAGACTTGGATCAACGAAGGAAAGCTCGGAGCGAATGAAGAAAAGACTGCGGCTTGGGTGGACATCGATCCTTTTCCCACCATCAATATGATTGATTTAGCGCCCTGCGAAGGGAAGAAGGAAAAGCCACTGCCAACAAGGCCGAAGTTCAAAGAATACACTTATGATGCCAGTAGGGCTCATATTATCCTGAACAAGCTGATCATGGCCAACGAGGTGGCCATCCCTTGGGGAGTCTTTCCCCCAGAAGAGGCAATAGCTGGTAAGACCTATTGTAAGTTTCATAACTTGTGGACTCACAAGACTTCTCAGTGCATGCAGCTCAAAGATCAGATACAACAATGGGTCAATGAGGGGTCAATCACCTTTTGTGATCCAGCGGTAGCAGATGTGGCTGTGGTTGATTTGGCTCGGGGTAGCAGAAAACTGACGCTTGACCTAAGCACTATAGCTGGAGAAACAGAAGTTGTCAAACGGAAAGAACCAATGGCAGGTACATCAGCAGTCATGTTGTGTGATAGGTGCAAAACTGAATGTGGCATTGCTAAAGAGCCACAACACAAGCAGAAGAGTGCGGTTGCTACACCCCCTGAAGCATATCAGCCACACAGCCCGAAGCAGATGAGGAGATCAGCAAGCCCTAGTCAGAGGGATTCCAACCTCTACTTGCGTTTACGCCAGGCAAGAATGGAGCAGAAGAAGCCAGTGGTCTACCCGCAGGACGTAATAACTAAGCCTTATATACCACCAGCTTCACGGAATATCCTCAAAGACAACGTCTGGATGGTCAGAGAGAGAGGAAAGGTGGTAGAAGCCACACCTACTCAGACTAGGAACGTGCAGCGAAGATATGGCAAAACCAAGAGGCTTTTGGAGGCATTGGATAAAGGCCTAGTCAGCCCAGACCAGATCAGGGAGACTCCGGAACAGTTAAGGCGGAAGCTGGATTTATTGTCAGCTAGACCTTATTGCCCTATCAGAAACGTTCGCGATACCACCGAGACTTCTACCACGAAACATAGCGGACAGAAGAGAGTCTCGCGAGAAGGAAATAGCGGCGAACGAAAGTCTGTATGGTCAAGGGTGAGCATTGACAAAAGTCAACATACGCGAGAACCAGTCTGGTCACGGGTAGGTAAAAAGGTGGTGGGTGAAATTTCTATTTCCACCTTTAGTAAGACACCTGAGACGTCTCCGGCGAAAAGGGTTAGGATATCAGAAGTCCCTGAGAGCGGAGACAATATCAAGACGTCGAAAACAAAGGTCGAATGGAGACCAAAAGTAGTTCAGCGTCAGGATCCGGGGTCCCAAGAAACAGATAAGGTTGGACCTATGATTGAGGTTGAGCAACAGAGACCTGTTCCAGAGGTTTCTTTAGTAAAGCAGATGGCTGAAGCATTTGCCCGCGTAGAAGAAGAGTCAGAAGTCGATATACCTCGAGTCATAGAAGATGATATGGAGGAAACTGAGGAAGATGAAACCGGGGGTATGGACGAAAGTTTGCCGTGTAGCGTGCTTTATGTGGAAAACGAGCATGGTGAGATGATTTCAGACCAATCTGAATCTGCTCAGGTGTACGTGACGACCGAAGCTGTGATACCAGTTCCAGAGACAAACACTTATTGCAATATGGTGTATGTCTTACCTTCTATGTATGCATTGGATGAGCCAATTTCGTCTGAAGTCTTCCTCAACATGTCAGAAGATGAGACTGGAGTGGAGTCATCCGTTCGCAGAGAGGAGTTGGCTGTAAAGAAGGATAAAGAGGACATGGACCCTGATTTGAGAAGGAAGTACGTTTTGTTCTCCAAGCCCACATTCGCCATGAGGCAGCATTTGCGTCCATTATACGTATCTGCTGATATGATGGACAAAAGGGTCAGTAGGATATTGTTGGATACAGGGGCTGCTGTAAGTGTCCTTACCGTACAGACCATGAATTTCCTTCAGGTTCCGAAGGAGAAAATTCTAGATAGCAAGATGAAGGTGAAAAGTTTTGCTGGAAACATAGCTCAGACACTCGGTGTAGTGATACTAAAAATTAGGGTTGGCCCATCAGAGATGTATCAAACTTTCTTCGTAGCTGAGTGCACTGCTCCTTATACTATGATTCTGGGCAGAGATTGGCTTCATCAGGCCGGTTGTGTTCCATCATCGCTCCATCAAGAGCTCGCTATCTGGAACCCAGAAACTGATGAATCTGAAATAATCAAGGCCGATCCTAGACCGTTCTCAGTAGCAGCTTGCTTTGTTGATGCAAGTTATTACAGTGAAGACATGAGGCCTTTAAGAGTCAGTGGCATCACAAAGAAAGGACATCCATATGGGGTGACCTCCACTGAGCTTACGCAATGGGGATTGGCGCAACTTCAAGCAGACGCCAGTAGACCAATCTCCATGGTTTTACCCCGAAACAATCAATGAAGCCACAACTCAGCAAGGAGGAGTTGGAAGCCTACGCTTCCCTGCATCAGAGATTATCTATTTTTAGGCAGGAGCAAGAGGCTTTCCAACAGGTGGCGGCAGTAGAGTGCGTTAACGATGATGTGTTGGAGTATTACGAGGAAGAGGAGGAGATTATCCAGGCAGCTCCGGCAGCCTTGGATGATACTCCACCTAAGGTCAAGGATCCAGTAGAGAAAGTCAACCTGGGGACCCTAGAGGAACCAATAGAGGTTGGAATAAGTGTGTATTTGGAGCCTGAACAAAAACAGAAGCTCATTGAGCTACTTCACGAGTACAAGGATTGCTTCGCAGAGAAATACGAGGACATGCCTGGTTTAGCACCAGAGTTAGTTTGTCATAAGCTACCAATCATGGATGGTTACAGGCCAGTCAGACAAGAACCTAGGCGAATGCATGCCGACACAGCGGCTTCAGTTAAGGAAGAGGTGGAAAAGATGCTTAAGTCAGGAATTATTCGACCTACAAAGTATGCCAAGTGGTTATCTAACATAGTACCAGTCAGGAAAAAGAATGGTAAGATGAGGGTGTGCGTGGATTACAGGAATCTAAATACTGCCACACCAAAGGACGTGTATCCTATGCCCATGGCGGACATGCTGGTTGATGCAGTGGCAGGGCATGAGTTGTTATCGTTCATGGATGGAACCGCAGGATATCACCAGATTCCTGTGGAGGAGGAAGACAAGCACAAGACGGCTTTCAGATGTCCGGGATTTACAGGAGCATTCGAATACCAAGTCATGCCTTTTGGGCTTAAGAATGCTGGTGCCACATATCAAAGGGCGATGAACCTTATCTTCCATGACATATTAGGGAAGATATTGGAGGTTTATATTGACGATGTGGTAGTAAAGTCCAAGATTAAGGCAGACCACATAGAGGATCTACGAAAAGTCTTCATAAGGATGCGAAAACATAAACTCAGAATGAACCCAGCTAAATGCGTCTTTGGGGTTCAGTCAGGCGATTTCCTAGGGTTTGTGGTCCATCAGCGGGGGATCGAGATTCCAGCGGACAAGGTCAAGTCAGTCATAGAAGCTCCTGCCCCAACTAACAAGAAGGAGTTGCAGCAGTTACTAGGAAAGATTAACTTCTTGCGTAGGTTCATCTCGAATTCAGCAGGAAAGATTCAACCCTTTACATCTTTGTTAAAATTGAGGGCAGATACGGAGTTTCGTTGGGAGACAAGTCACCAGGAAGCGTTCGACAGAATAAAGCAGTACCTAGTTTCACCGCCAGTTCTGATGCCTCCACGGCCGGGTCACCCTTTGAAGCTCTACATTTCAGCATGCGAGACATCCATTGCTGCACTTTTAGCACAAGATGAACACCAAGAGGATGATAAAGTGGTTGAGCATGCTGTGTATTACCTTAGCAGGACGTTGATAGATGCAGAAACCAGGTACAGTGACATGGAACGGTTGTGCCTTGCGTTGTATTTCGCCGGTTGCAAATTACGCCATTACATGTTATCTTTCACAACGGTAGTGGTGGCACAGACGGACTTGGTGAAATACATGTTAACTAGACCCATTCTTAGGGGTCGAATTGGTAAATGGGTGTTAGCTTTGTCGGAGTTCTCACTACAATATACACCTTTGAAGGCACAAACCGGACAAGTGGTTTCAGATTTTTTGCTTCATCATCCTGTGGAACAAGATTTACAATACAGGGAGTTAGATGTGGTGGCCATTCTGATGCAGCCTTGGGAATTATACTTTGATGGGAGCAGTACTGAGAGTTTATCTGGCGCAGGGATATCTCTAGTAAGTCCGCTCGGGGTTCGTCATGCATATTCTTTCCAACTAGAGTGGAAATGCACCAACAATCAGGCTGAATATGAAGCACTCATAATTGGATTGGAAATGTTGCTCGCAATGGGGGCAACAGTGGTAAGTGTGTTTGGTGACTCCTTGTTGGTGATCAATCAGCTTAAGGGGTTATACAAATGTACCACCTTTACTTTGGTTCCTTTTTGGGAAAGGGCTACAGAGTTGTTGGAGCAATTCAGTGATGTCACTCTGGATTATATCCCAAGAGCACACAACGTCGCGGCGAATGAATTAGCCCAAATCGCCACTGGCATAACTTTGGCTGATGGAGTCTGCGAGCGGATTTTGAAGGTGGAAAGAAGGACGTTACCTTCTTTCATGGCTCGAAGGGTAGACGCGGATGAATGGTACGTCACTACGATAGAGGCTATCGATACAGATTGGCGTCAACCACTCATTGATTACTTGGATAATCCATCTACTCCAGTTGATAGACAAGTCAGATACTTTGCCACTAACTATGTGATACGAGGTGGCGAACTCTTACGCAGAGGAGAGGATGGAGTTTATCTTAGGTGTATCTTTGGAAAAGAAGCTAAGCGAGTAATGAGAGAGGTACACTTAGGAGTGTGTGGTTCGCACCAGGCTGGACCAAAGATGAGGTGGCTTATCCGTCGTTATGGTTACTTTTGGCCTTCAATCTTGAAAGATTGCATCACCTTTGCTCAAGGTTGTCAGGAGTGTCAAGCGCATGGACCGGTGCGGCATGTTCCAGATGTGCCCATGCAACCCATTATTAAGCCTTGGCCAGCAAGAGGATGGGCGTTGGATTTTATAGGAATTATTCATCCAGCTTCGTCTCAGCAGCATAAGTTCATCCTATTAGCGACCGATTATTTCACAAAATGGGTGGAGGCTGTACCCTTAAAAGATGCATCTGCTCGAACAGTTTGCAGCTTCATCTTCAGCAACATCATTAGCAGGTATGGTATCCCAGAGTGTTTAGTTGCAGACAGGGGGGCAGCATTTCTAGCGAAAGAAACCGAAGACTTCATTACTGACTATGGGATTAAGTTTCTGCATTCCACACCATATTATGCTCAGGCGAATGGACAAGCTGAGGCTAGTAACAAAGTCATAATCAATATCCTGCGAAAGATGCTGATTGATAATCCTAGAGATTGGCATAACGAGCTTGATCATACTCTGTGGGCATATCGAACATCTAAGCGGTCGCCTACAGGAACCACACCCTATGCCTTGATGTTTGGGCATGATGCAGTTTTACCCATGGAGATAAGTGTTAATTCTTTAAGGGTTCGCGAACAACATCAGTTAGTAGGAGAGGATTATGTTCAGGCCATGTTTCAGGAGCATGAACAGTTGGATACTACTCGTGTGGAAGCCTTAGATCATATAATGGTTGAAAAACAACGAGTCGCTCGCGCATATGACGCCAGGACACGTGGCAGAAGTTTTGGAGTTGGCGATTTGGTTTGGAAAGCAGTACTTCCCTTTGGCGAACACGTTCGCGGCAGGGGTAAGTGGTCGCCTACGTGGCAGGGGCCTTTTGTGATTGACCAGATCGTGGGTAAAGGTGCTTATTATTTGCGAGATTTGGATGGAGAAGTCCATAATAACCCTATTAATGGGCGGCATCTGAAACAGTACTTTCCAAGTGTTTGGGCTTCTGACGATCCTTCGTCGCCACAGATGACAGAACAGCCTGTTTGCCAGCAAGGGGGGCAGAGTTTAGAGCCTTAGGATCTTGTTTGCAGAATTGGGATCTTGTCAGTTTCATTCATGTTGCTTAACGCCTAACCTGTTTGAGGTTTTCGGCTTTTTATGCACATGATAAAACTGGGGGGCACCATAGATATACAAACCAATTAATGTGGTTTTTCGACTTTTTTCGAATTTTTTGACAATTTTTGGGAAGAACAAATTGTGTTTTTCAAGCCCTAATTTAGTTTGAACCAACGCCTGTGGTTTATACATAGAACATAAACAATGTGTGTTTATTGCATAGTATTCATGGATAACAAATACAGTGTTGAACAAGAACTGGTTGCAACAAATACAGTGTTGAACAAGAACAAAGCTGCTTAAAGAAAGAGCTATTACGACTCCTTTCATAAAGTCTCTCTTCAAACTGTTGCAGGTTTTGCTTCATCTTCCACCTTGCGCGGCCAGCTTGTTGAAAGCAAGTCGACGGTGATGGGAGTAGAAGCAACTTGGTCTGACCTGGCGCGGAAGAGGCTCGGCAAGAGGAATCCTGTCGGCACAGAAGCCTTCTTCGGTCCAATACCAGAAGTCAATCCCCTCATCAAGTGGAATTTGGTTCCAGTGATGCACTTCGATGCGACTTCAGGGCTGGGCGCATCAGATCTTATTCCTGAGGTTAGGTTGTGAAGCCTACCCAGGATTTGAGGTTTGGTTGTGAAGCCTAGAGGACAGAAAGGTTGAAGAAAGAGGTCTGGTGGAACTGCTTTGAGACTGAAAGGAGAATACATGTTCTTGGTTGTTGAAGGTGATGAAAGGAATTAATCGATATTTATAGGCGAAACGCTAGGTTTTCACCAAAGGGAACTGAATGGTTTGCTATTCGTTCATTGGTCAAGCATTTATCACGCGTGCTGTGTTAGTTGAATACGGTAAATGCGCAAGTTAATGGTGCGACGTTGCAGTTAAAGTTGGGAACAGTTTTCGAGTGGTCAAGGATATGGAATTAATTTGAAAAGATCTTCTGCATTCAGAATAATATGCGCGAACAAAGTCAGAACAGATAAACAGTTAAATAAATTTACTAATGTGCTTAATGTTCGCTAAAGCAGTATCAAGGGCGTTTTGGATATTTTCTTCGTTGATCAGGGAATCTTCGATCCTGTCGTCCACCTGGTTGATCATTTGTTGAAGAGTTTGATAGGAGTTCTTCTCTTGCTCCAAGACGTTTAAGTTGTTCTGGGTTTCCTCTTCGACAATTGCTAGCTGGGCCTCAATCTCAGCTTTTTGACGTTTAAGCTCAGCAAGTCGGTTAGGAAACAACTGGGTCGCGTTATGGACAAGTTTGGCAAGATTGGTGGCTTTGGCAACCCGTTCGGCTTGGAACTTCTCTTTCTGTTGATGATACTGAGGAGCCTCCAATCGCGTGGCTCTGGCACGCTCAGACAAAGTCGCAGCTTTGGTTGTGAATTCCCACAGACGCTGCAATTTCTTCAAGAGTCTTTCATCAGCTTGAACTCGAAGGAGACGAACAGCATCTTCAATTTGGACCCTAGTGTGTGGGTGGAGAAGATCTTCATGCTCTAGGTTGCGGAGGAATAGTGTCGCATCAGCGATGGATTGGTTTGCTTGAAAAGGATCCAGCATTAATTGAACTTGCTCGATGAGGGAAGGCGTAGCATGATCAGATGGGGAGGTCATTGGAAGGTTCTCCGGAATCTGGCAAATAAAGAAATAATAAGTGTTTGTGAGAGTACAAACAGAAGCTGCAAAATAAAAATTGTTACCTTTGGGTCAGTTTCAGTTGGGATTACCGGTTGAAGCACTGGTTGAACAATATCAGTCGCGCGATCGGCATTCGCGACAGCAGTTTCGTTCGCCGGAGAGACTGTGTTCGCGGGAGGAATTTCATTCGCGCGAGTATCAGTCATTTTTCTCTGAGGCGAACAGGAAGTTGCCTCGCGGGGAAAAGGCTCATTCGCAGCAACAGTTTGAAGTGGAACGAGCTTGGCGCTTTCACTAAAGATCTCTCCCATCATAGTATCCAGGATCGGAGAAGCAACTGACTCGGAGGAAGAGCTAACTTCAAATACAGGAGTTGGTCCCTGAAACGACAGAAGCACAATTGAGCTCAAGATCATTGAAACATCGCCAATTGAATGGTTTATCAAAATAATACCTCTTGATCTGTTTCAGCAGGAGTCCCAGTGTCCAGGTTAGCTCTGGGAGGAATCGCCTCTTGGGCCACGGCAGAGGTTACTTCAGCTAGAACAGTTAGGTTGGGGGCACCAGAAACAGCAGGATGTTGATTGCATTCTTCGAGGGATTGTACGTCTTCAGAGTTAGACTGCATAAGCTGATTCACCTAGAAGGCAATTATATGATTAATTGACTTGGCTACATGAGCATACGAGTTTTCAAATTAAATGAACCCATACCTAGGGTTGGAGAGCATTTCCTTCTGTAAGAAGATTTGGTTTGAGCCTCTTGAGTGGATGATCTGCATTCTTGTTCGCGCGCTTCTTGGTTCTTTGAGGACGCTGCAAGGAAGGAAGATGGTCGGAAAAAGGGATACAGATCAGAAAATTGATAAACATAGTTAAAGAGTTTTAAATACCTGGGGGGCAGGAAGCACTTCTGTTCGCTCCTCAGGAACCAAAGAAGATTCAACGCTTTGGCGAGGGCCGTCAATGGCAAAAACAGCCAGGTCTTCGGCATGACGGAATTGTGTCTGATATGGCTGGAAGATCTGTCTAAACACAGATAGGTGGTTTGGTTTCCATTTGCCTTCGTTGATTGATGTCCACCACTTAGTAAACTCATTAGTGGCCTCGAAGCTCAGACGTACTCCGCCGAGGGGATAGGTGTTGACAGGCTGAGCGATGTCTTTAAAACTGGAGGGGATGGAATCAGGATCAATCCCAGCGTTATAGGTTTCTCGCCACGAAGTGAAATGGTTGCGACTAGCCAATGGGGGATATGGAATTTTTTGGCACATTCCAAATTGCCTCGTGAAGAAGTTGGGGGCATAGATTTCTACCCCGGCTCTCCCTGGTAGTTTGAGGTCGCGATTGGAAAGGAGGTGTAGAAAGAAAAGGAGCTGCAGGACGTTGTGTTTGTTGCTGAAAATAAAACCTTCTTTAACGAGAGAAGGGTATGTGCGTCTGCAGATAACGAGAATAGAATCTGAATGTAGGCTTTCCATACTATACAGATGGTGGAAACAACGCGAATAGCTAAGGGCTGGAGGATGTGGAGCGGATACGATGGTTTGGCCTAAAACCTTATCTTTTAGGAAGCTGGTGACAGAGGAAGAGCGGAAAGCAGGGAAATAGGTTTGAAGCCACAAGTCCAAAATCCAAAGAGGACCGCTAACAGATCTGTGTTTAAAGGGCTCTAAGGATAGAAAGTGTAGTGACCTATATAGTAATCCAGTGGCTAACTCCAAAAGATTGAGAGGAATACCGTTGTAAAGTAGCTCAGCCGTTCTGGCCCAGGCGAAAGTGGGTTTGTTGGTGGCGCTACATTCAACATATTTGAGTAGCCAGAATTCCAGAAATGCTAGGCCACTCAGATCGTCGTCAGTGCTCCCATAGTGATTGACCCACGCGGCGTATGAGTTGGGGCGAGGCTGATCAGAGGGGATTTGATGTTCCAGAGCAAGGTCGTTGAGAGGACTCGGTGCGTTGGCGAATGGAAATCCGGTAATTGTATACACATCTAGGAGGGTGATACCCATTGGGCCTGCGGGGAGATGAAAGGTGTTTGATGAAGTGTCCCAGAAGCAAATTGCTGCTGCCAGGGGAGCTCTGTTACAACCAGACTTCAAGGAGAAGCAGAGGTCGATAGGATCGGCGATTCCAACGGCTTGCCATCGTTCAAGGTCCTTACTACGGCGTTGTTGGTACCACTGGATCTCGGCGTCATTAGTATTCGGCCACTGCCCAAATCTGGTCTGGGCGTCTGACTTCTGCCAGTCGACGAATGAAACTTCTTACTTGCGAAAGATTAAAGGGGGAATTCGAGATGCATGTTGACGGTAAGGCAGTTCAAGTGGGTGTGGGAAGACATCAACCCAGGGACCTAGGTCGCAGGTTTGATCAATCTTAACTCTCAACCAAGAACCCTTGGGTTTTGGAGCAGGTCGGAGGCCAACCATGGCTTGGACAAAGTTTAGGGCTTCATGCTCAGAAGGGGTTCTGGGTGTGGTTTTCACAGCAGAGAAGGTGTGTTTGGGTGCCATTGATTTGGAAGTAGGAACGGCGGCGGATTATCTCAGGAAGGTTTGAAAAGAGTTGCAGAGGGAAATGATGGTTGAGTGTTCTGAGGAGTTTGACAATGAAAAGACGTTTGCTTTTGGTTAAATCAATGCTAAGGTATAGCTCTTTTCGATTTTCGCAAACGGGCTTAATCTCAAGAACTGGGGGGCAATGTTGGATCCAGAAGTAAAAAGCCCATTTATAGAAAGGCAAGTGGACCGATGCCTGCGGTCAAGAGGGTCAGAGGACGTTTGGAAAGTCAAAAGCGCTCGCAAGGAGCACAGTAACAAAGTACGCTCGCGAAAGGAGATAATTTGTTCGCAGGGGGAAACGCGCTCGCGAAGCGGGACGTGTGTTAACAGAATACGTTCGCGGTTGGAAAAGCGTTCGCGAGGGTATTATAAGAAATTAGACACGTGGTTGCAGGAGGTTAAGTTACCACTAGAATGGTTTTGGGCTTACATGATTGGGCTTTAAGAATTAGTCTTGCACTACAAGAAGGATTATTTGAGGCTATACCTTGATTCGCAAGGAAACATCTACCCTAGTATTCACTATATAAAGGGTTGAGGTGCAAGAGAAAAATACAACTACATCTATCAACAAACAGACAACAACTTCGCCACGCGAAAGTCTTCAAGCCTCTCCGGAGCAACCAAGCCTGATCCGTCAGCAACTCAAGCCTGATCCGTCAGCAACCGTAGCCTGATCCGTCAAGCTGCAAAAGGGACTTAATCCGTTAAGTCTGACAGGTTTCAATCCGTTGAAATCTCTCTACTCCCCTGTTCGATCCGTTGAGCAGTTTTACTCCCGTAATCAGTTCTGGAGAATCCGTTCGCCAGTTTATATCTTGATACCCGCTGCTTAGTTTCTTTGCATACTAAGTAAGATTCGGCCATCCTCAAAGGTTGGAGAAAAATCCTAGAGGGACTTTTCCCTTGTAGGTCTAAGAAGAGAACCTAGCACAGAGGAAGAAGATCGGCGTCTGTCACAGTCGCTGTGAGAAGAAGTCAGAAGAGGGACGCAAGTAGCATCCAACTTCAAGGTTGTACCTGACCCAAAGGTACTGGCACGCCTAGCACAAATTTACAAGCCGGTTGTTTGAAGGACTGCAAATTCTAGACCAAACAATTACAAAGTCACATTTTTGAAAAATGTAAAGGAAGTTGGGAAGAGTTGGATTTGTTTAACTTCAAAAACCAGTCATAGTGGATCTACAAACCTCTGAGGTCCTTCCAAAGCAGGCACAGCTTCCCGAGCTACTTGCTCCATTGTCTTTCCAGTAATATCTTCCAAGGGCATTAACTTATTTGCCTGCATAGAAAGCTTTTGATTCCTACAGATGCCAAATGCTGCAATATATCTATTACTCCAGAGCCCATTTCTGCTGGTACCACAACTGGGCTAGAAACCTGCATGATCAAGTCCCCACCGCTTTTAGCATTTTTGAAAAGTGTAGGGTTCATGGACCGTACAAATCCTCCATTCTTTGTCTGAAGAACAGGGCCTATCCCTTCTCCAAGGGAAGGCAATTCAAGAGGATCTTCAAGAGGTGTGTCCAAAGGACTTCCAAAGCCAGAAGAGCTTTTTGGTGGAGAATGCTGAAAAGCCATCTCATTCAAACCCCACTCACGCATTAATGCTTCTGTCTCCAAGTCTTCCAACATTTTGGCCTTTGCTTTACTTTTTGCTGGTTGAGATGCCATCAGATGCTCCACCTCTGCGGCTTGAATCATGGAAGAAAGATCAAAATTATCAGATAGGAGGCCCAAGTCAGACCCGGTTGCATCATTGTAGCCGCATTCAGGTTATTCATCAGTTACTATGTCAAAATCATCAAACAAAGAACAACCGGCGGCAAGCGTCTCCTTCTCAAACTGTCTAAGCAGACGCTCTCTTGGAGACTTGGGTTCACTCTCAAAGCTAATACACGATGGACTTTGCTCTATTCCCAGCATGCTCAACAACTCATTTGCAACAGAATCTGTAACATCATCCAAGCTATCTGGACTCCCCATCATATTTCTTTTATACAGTGTATCATCTACATAACATTTTAGGTCTTCAGGAGATTCTAGTCCTTCTGCCTCCAAATCTGACACAATACTTAAAGCCAACTCTAGCTCTTGCATGAGTGATTCTCTGGTGCATAAGCCATCTTCTTTGGAACTAGAATTACATAACACAAGCCCATCTGTACAACCACCTTGACCCTCAACCTGGGAATGGAGCTCAGTTCCTTCTTCAGCACCTACCTGTAGACCAGTGGTGATTTCAGCAACATGACCTGCTGCAGAAGCATCAGCAGCCTCCGTAATAAATTCTGACTCCATCACTTCCTTTGATGGTTGTTCTATGCCCTGCTCAACTATAGAAAAGTCATCCTTTTCACACTCATTCTCTACTGTTAGTTTACCAGAAATAGGCTCAGCAGTCTCAACGAGCACTTCAAGTTCAGGCTGGTAAACAGCTGGAGTACCCGACTTCTCTTCTTCATCAAGTTTCTGATAGAGTACATCAACTGAACTGGAAAGTTCCAACTTTGATATTGGTAAAACCTCATGAAGATCCTTTATGTTCTCTACAGAACGAGATGAGGCCCTTGCATGTTGATTAGGAAGACTTTCACCACGCTGCATACTTCTCCTGGCATCAACCTGACCATATTTGGTCCCTACTTTTGCCAAACTCGAGTTACTCTGCATCGTAACCACCCCATCAGGAGCATTCTGACTATTTCTTGCTGCACTGGAATTATCCACGAGCACCATATACCCAAAACTAACATTCAGTGTTGCACCTTTAGCCTTTCCTGATAGTTTAAAACTCGTTGTCCAGTTCCCTGAGCTCTTCTCCTCCTCTAGCTCCTCCAATGTCAGAGGAAGCAACCTCGTGAGATCAACCCTGTGCTTCCCCAAATCAAGTTCAGGTGCACCAAACACGGAAGCATACAGCAAGAAATGCTTTGCTTCATACTTTGCCGAATGATGGGGTCCACTCCTACTACCGTACACTGAGCATGTGTGAGTCAATTTCTCCTCAAATTTCGCCACGCCTTGAACAACCTTCATCGGATTAGTAACGAAAATTGCATCCTGCCTCTTCCAATGCACACACAGACTGACATTCTGTAAATCCATCGGCAACCCTTCAACAGAATGCACCTCAAGGGAAAAGCAGCAGTTAAACCTACAGTTCCGGATATGCGTCAATGCCTTCAAGGGCTTCCAATTCCAAAACGACCTCTTCTCTTTGAGCATCAAGTCATCCCCACCAGGCTTCGGCGTTGACTTTGAATCAGGCAATATCGTCTTCCCTTGCAATTTCGGCACATAACTCCCCGAAGAAACTGAACTACTACTCCTGGAGGGTCTTTTATCAACATACAATGCTTTGCTTATAGTCTCAATCTCATTCAACAATTTCCCATTACCCGAATCCCCACCCATTTTCCTCCCCCCTTCAAATTTCGACATCTTCTCCCTTCATTCACACACAACCCAAAACCCAAAACAATCAGATATCACTATAAAATTCAAAACCCAATTCGACTTACTTCATCTATCTAACAAAGTTCAAGTCTTTTGCAATTCAATATCACATTTCAAAACCCAATATCTCAAAATCACAACTAAGCAAATACAAGTCTGAAAACTTAGTCAGGAAATGAAAAAAAAAGGAAGGGTGGAATTGTAATTACCGATTGGGGTGAGCGGCCGGCGACCGAGACTGAATCAGAATCGGAAACCGTAGATTGGTCGAATCAAAGTCATGAACTTTGTGGGGGATTGAGAGCTGGGAATTAGGAGAAAAAGACGGAGGGTTTTGAATTGGAAAATTCCGGGAAATCTGAGAGGGGAGAGAGTTTCGGAGTTTTCTGTGCGTTCTCTGTCACACTCCAAGCTTTTTCTCTCTTTGAATTGCCGCTGCCTCTTTCAAACAACAACAAATAGGGTCAACAAAATATAGAAATAAAGCAAAAAAAACAAAGATTTGTTTTTGATTTTGGTTTATGAATTTTCTATGCATGTTTTATGTTCTTGTCATCTAGTCCTTTATCTTTGTGTGTTTGATTTGATGAACAATAGTGTGAGATATTGTAAATTTGGTAGGCTAATTCGTTTGGAAAGTATGCAAAAATGATTATTGATAAAAAAAGCAATAAAAGGTTTAAATTAGTACTAAATAGACATTTGTTCTTGATAAAAACCATATCATAGACTCATCGTATGTTTGTTGTTCGTTTCAATTGATCAAATAAGAAACCGAATTCATCATTAACATAGAACTAGTCGGGTCATGTCGGCGGTCTGTTGAGTCAGAACGTTGGGGAGCAATGATGGGGAAAACGGGGCAACAATGGCTTTTCCCGGATCAATTGCTTGATTTGGGGTCGAGTTTTGATGTCTTGTTTTGTTTTTGATCAAGATGTCCTTTGTTACTTTTCGCGATGGATTATGGTCGGTGTTGCTTTTCTTGGCGTTGGATGCCGATAATGAGGCGACAGAGGGGTCGCAACTGCATCCAGTTTGCAGCAATTTAGTGGGCCGGGTCTGTGTGGCCTACTTGTTGTGTCCAAAGGGTTGGGTCTAGGACCTTTTAGGGCTTAGGTTTTGGTTTTTATTTTGTTTTTTAGTTTTTTTTGTTTGTCTTTGGTTAGTTAGTTGTTCATCCTCCTCCTTGAGCGAAAGTTGTTGTCTCATCTTTTAACGAGGATGTAGGGTTTTGGTAAGTTGGTGTCAGAGTCGTGTCGTTGGGTGGGTCATGGTTATGGTGTCATGTCTAGAGACTATTTTATCGTCGGTTAGTTCTTGTTGTCGATGTAATGGAGATGTTACATGTGCATATATGCTGGTAATTTTGGCATATAGTGTTTGAAATGGTTGTTTCTTCTTGAGGTTGACTGTGAGGATGTATCGATGCTTCTGGATTAGATTAGGTTACTGTTGAACCTGTTTCGGTTTTTATCCACTGTAATCGTTGGTGTTATAGGTAGGTAGGGAGGAGAGTGAGGAATGTATTTTCACCATCGATATCCTTTATGGTTGTAATATTGTATTCTCGTTTAATGAAATTTTTGATATTTTCCTAAAAAAAACTAGTGGGGTAGAGACTCAGACGTAGTTATATAAACATAACATGTGTCTCTAATCTTTGAGTTATGTTAATTTATAAATAACAGATAAAACGTTTCATGGATGTCTAAACCAACTAATGCGCAAAGCGGGCATCTATGCAATTAGCACAAAATAAGTATTTTGTCACTTTGAATATGAAAGGGGTACATCAATGTAGTAGGAACACACTTTGATGTCGCTTTTGGCTTCTGATATACTTTGCTTTCATAGCCATCAACATTAACATGGGTTCTGCCAAAGTACTTCAAGAAAAGGAAGCCAAATATTTAAGCATCCTATGACGGGCAAGTATCTGTTGTATACATGAGGAGCAAAATTAGCACTACACACCGTAGTGCTAAAGACATACAATCATGCACAACTTATTCTCCAACCCAGTTTGGAAGTTCAAAGATCCTGAACATATCCTAAACCTTGACACCAAGGACGATTCATTCATTCCCAAATCCCAACTTACAATCATGCATTTATTTGATACAAGGTAAGCTTACATAGGTAGCTGAATAACTGCAAGCTCATCAATTCATCATGGTTGTCATTATTGATTCGATTTCAAAACTGTGCTATACAGGAAGCTGATCAACGATGACCCACATCGCTCAGCTACCTCACATTTTAAAATGACGCGCCAACTCTGTTGGTCTCTGTCTGTCTTCAAATGCACTGCAGGCAGCAATCCGCAGCATGCCCTTGAATAGTTGAATTTGAATTCAAACTCCGACAAATTGTAGCATATATTTTCAAGTCGATGAAACTATTTTGTCTACCTTCTCTCGTCTTTGGTCTACTCTGGCCGATCATCTTCATGAGGTCTTGAACTTCATTGAGAACTTAAAAATCATCACAATCTCCACGAGTAATAGCCAAAGAGACGCGCCTATAAGGCTTGCTTATGGTACATCTATATACGGTAAGTGGACTGGTTCGATTAGAGGTGATCAAATTAGCTTCATAGATTGGTACACTAATTCGGAACTGCTTTACTTCTTCGGTAAACTAAGTCTACTTGATCTATATGTATATATTGACTCCCCGTATAAATGTAAAACCGTATGACTCATTATGTGTCGAAAATTGTTTCGGCGCATTTCATAACAAATCGGTAACGTTGTTTTTGTACTCGCACCACCTAATACATAAGAACAGTCACATTATCTCTCACCAAAAAAGTCAAATTTAACATGTAGTGACTCCCACCATAAACTAAATTACAATTTTTAAAATAAAAAATTATCTTTTGACGAAGTGGTTATAGCGCAATGGTAAGCGCATCCATTACGTATTGACGAAGTCATGAGTTCGAGTCACCATGAAGGTATGAGTGAAATTTTTTGATCCTCTTTATAAAAAAAAAGATAAAAAAATTAGCTTAAGTTATTTTTGATAAAGTAGTCTGGGGTTCAACTTTAAAACCAATTGACAATAGAGATAATATCCCAAACCCTTATAAACTCACAAGCAAGATCACATATTCACGATGTGAGATAGATATATTAACACGCCCCCCACGTGTGGCGAATCTTCAAGCCTAACATGTGGACAACATTTTGGGTTTGACGTGGAGTTCGTGTGACCTTTGGGCTTCACACGTGAACGTGGGTAACCCGCTCTGATACCATGATATACCATGATAAAGTAGTATGAGGTTCAACTCTAAAACCAATTGACAATAGAGATAATATCCCAAACCCTTATAAACCCACAAGCAAGATCATATATTCACGATGTGGGATAGATATATTAACACGCCCCCGCACGTGTGGCGAATCTTCAAGCCTAACATGTGGACAACATTTTAGGTTTGACGTGGAGTTCGTGTGACCTTTGGGCTTCACACGTGAATGTGGGTAACCCGCTCTGATACCATGATAAAGTAGTCTAGTGTTCAACTCCAAAACCAATTGACAATGGAGAGAGTAGCTCAAACCCTTATAAACTCACAAGCAAGGTCACATATTCCCGATGTGGGACACGTGTGGCGAATCTTCAAGCCTAACACGTGGACAACATTTTGGGTTTGACGTGGAGTTCGTGTGACCTTTGGGCTTCACATGTGAACGTAGGTAACCCGCTCTAATACCATGATAAAGTAGTCTGAGGTTTAACTCTAAAATCAATTGACAATGGAGAGAGTAACTCAAACTCTTATAAACCTACAAGCAAGGTCACATATTCCCAATGTGGGATCGATATCTCAACATGCCCCCGCACGTGTGACGAATCTTCAAGCCTAACACGTGGATACAATTTTGGGTTTGACGTGGAGTTCGTGTGGTCTTTGGGTTTCACACGTGGACGTGGGTAACCCGCTCTGATACCATGATAAAGTAGTCTGATGTTTAACTCCAAAACCAATTGGCAATAAAGAGAGTAACTCAAACCCTTATAA
This sequence comes from Comarum palustre, assembly GCA_951800085.1. NCBI lineage: Eukaryota > Viridiplantae > Streptophyta > Magnoliopsida > Rosales > Rosaceae > Comarum > Comarum palustre. Next base: position 3,890,257 of record OX637588.1, on the reverse strand, counting down.
ACTCACAAACAAGGTCCTATATTTCAGATGTAAGATAGATATCTCAACAATTTTATGAGTCAAATTTAATACTTATAGAATATTTTATGAATATACTCTCCACCAAAAATATATGTGCAGTATGAAAATTGGTGAGACCAAACAAATAAAGAAATAAAACTGATTCGGTGTGAGTTTCAGTGATCTTTTTATATTTTTATTGTTATTATTATTATTTTTTATTGGAAATGTGAAATTGTCCTTTGGTAAAAAAACTAGAGGATGACCATTCTCTATGATGAACAGTGTGGACTAGCCCAGACAACCCATACAATCCACGTCACGTGGATATTATATTATAATCACTACAGGTGTCATCATCATGCTCTGCCACGTATGTGTCCTGAATAAATCAAAAACTGACAGAAGGCCACGTCTTGTAACACGTGGCACCACAATCAACCTTATTTCCCTGAAGAATAAATTTTATTTTTGCGAAGACACCTTCATTTTTGTGCTTTTTCCCAACTTTTTATTTGATTGTGATGTTTACGTGTAGCGGGTTACAGAAGCTATACTTAATGGTTGAAAATAAAAAAAATTATTTTTACTATTAGATTTACATTTTAAGGTGGATCGTTGCCAACCTGATTTTGTCCGTTTGGAAAAGAAAATATCCACTCCATGACTTTCAATATTAATCAAACATAAAATTATATTAAAGTTACATGACAGGTCTATAGGAGTTATAATTTATAAATCATGTATTTATATTATCATGCATTTAGTCACAATTTTTTAAATTCGTACTAAGAACATGTGATTATGAAAATGCAAGTGCCTAAGTCATCACGTTTTAATACTATTTATGAGGGTTAACATGGTTTGATTTATTCATGATATGATGAAATAACATATGAACAACTTCACTCGTATGGTATGCATGATGTAAAACCGATTATAAGTGATTCGTAAAAACCTAAAATACAAGCAGCGAAAAAAATTTTATGCAAGGCATTCCACATTATGATAGTTCGTTTTCCTGGTTCATATTGGAGAACTTACTTAGAAATGAAAGTTTAATGATCACAATTACCTCATAGACAAAACATAGAAACGTTAAAGTAAGGACCTCTTTTATTTATGTGTGGAAACAGCCAGAGGCAGAGCCAGCCATTTTCTTTTTTTCATCAGAAAATCTGGTAAAATCTTTTATTTATATACACACCAACTTCCTTCTTTCCCTCCCCATCTCTCTCACGTTCTTTCTCTCTCTTCCCTCCTTTTCAATCTTCGTCTCCGAAGCCAAACATGTCCAACGGCGACGAATCCATGGAGGAGTATCTGGAGCCCGTCGAAGAAGCTAATGGGCATTCGTTTTACAGAGTGAAGCAACGGATAAAAGATCGATCCAAGGTACGTAGGCCAAAATGGTTGCTTTTTGTTTTCGGCGACGAAATTCGTCGTTTTTGATTGGTGGGTTTGCGTTTGTTTGATGTTGGGTTTTGCAGAAAGTGGCGCAAACGAAAGATATTTTGTCGAAGCAAGCGGTGCAGACCAAAGAGATCCTATCGAAACAGGCTGTGAAGATCGCTAAACAAGCTGAAGAGCATGAGAAGTTCATCAATAAGGTGGGTGGGTTTAAAGTTTTGATCTTTAGACAATTTGATGGGGTTGATTCAATATCATGTTCTTATATTTGTGTTATAATGTGAGTGTGAATGTTGGGTTATGCTTAAAGTTTGATCCTTTTGTGATATGAGTGGGTTTTTCTTTGTTCTTTTTGATTAGGTGACACATTTTGTTGGGGTGCTTGGGTTTGGTGGCTTTTGCTTTCTGTTAGGAGCCCGTGAGTGTTCTGATTGATGAAATTATTTCATGAGAGAAAAACAGAAATTGAAGTATTGTTTTGTTTGTTGATTATATTTTTTCTCTTTAACAGGACCTCAAGATATTCGATATGTATATTGTTTGTTCTATTTCATCTTTGTTCCTCTGCGGTGGATATACTATCGGTACAAGAAATGGCATTACTATCTCTTGGTAAGCATTGTGGTTTCATATGATGTACTGTTTAGGCAGTTTGAGCTTGGACCTACGGTTGGGAGGCAAATTGTTTTAGTACAATGTTAAAAACATATTGGTCATATAGATTGGAGAAAACATATTTGAAATCTGTATACATATATACAAAACTAAAATCATAGATAATTGGATGGTTTTGCCATCTGCAACACATGGTACAAATGGATTGTGTGTGCTTCAAGGATTGAGAGATAACTGGATTCACCTTGAGCCTGGTTCCCATTTTCTTGCTTATCTACTTGAGATAATAGCAGAAGCGCATTTCTATCGGAACTTCTTTCTTCTTATTTTGATTTCTATCTGAACTTCTTTATTCTTATTATTGTTTTACATATTACTCATGTTAGATAAGAAAGGGAATGGGAACCAAGTGTCTGATTTGGCCAAATTCTATATTTTTATGTTTTTATGATATAAGGAGTTGGTGTCTTCACCCTTTCTGTCAGTCTCAATTACAATACTTTGCATCCTTGGAATTGTTTGCTAGTGCTCTTATATTATCTTACCACCTTTTGTACTATTTCAAAGATTAACTAGAGTCAATGATGAATTGTTTGTATGTCATAGGACTTCTGCTACTACGCCAATACCATCTTTTTGGTTGACCTTCTTCTCTATCCAAGGAATGAAAAGTTTTTCATGGTTTGCTTCTCATTTGCTGAGGTAAGCAACAAATTCAGTTACTTATCTTTTGACGAAGCAAGTATTCACTTTCCAATTGCTGACTGTTCAAATGTCTCTGCAGGGGCCATTAGCATGGGCACTGATTGTTTGGCGTTGTAGCTTGGTTTTTAGTTCACTTGACAAACTGGTTAGTGTCCTGATACATCTTTTACCAGGTGAGTTGGTCTTTTCTTCAAATTCCACTGAAATAAGTTTCTAGTATCCTTTTCTTTTTGGAAAACTTGCAAACAACACTCCCATAGGTTTTGTAGCATGCGTGTTTCTGAACATGTATGAGATTGGAGAGTGCTTCCATTATGGTGGCTGTGTAGTTATAAGGAATTTGTGATGGATGCTATTTTGGACCTTCTCATATATAATAGAGAAACTAAAATTTATGATAACTGTCTTGTTTGATGATGATCAACCCTCATGAATCAATTGTATGTTCGATAAGTTCATGGCCCTGAAAATAATACATTCTTTTCAGGGTTAGTTTTCTTCACTATTCGATGGTGGGATCCAACGACATTTGCAGCTATGCATCCTGAAGGATCTTCGGCTAGAGCTTCTTGGCCTTATGTAGAAAGCAAAACGTATCTGTGGACATGGTTGTTTTTGGTGCCCCTGGTTGCATACTCCCTCTGGCAGGCTTTGTATTTTCTCATTGTCAACGTTTTACGCAGACAAAGGCTGTTAAGGGATCCTGAAGTGATGACTTCTTACAGGTTCGTTCAATCTCTCACCGTACTCTTTCCCTGCATCTGGGTTAGTTTCCTTTCTCTGACCCTTATCTGATGATATCATTCTTGACAGAGAACTCTCAAAGAAGGCACAGAAAGCAAACAATATGTGGTGGCGCTTAAGTGGTTTGCTTGGGGATCAAAATCGGCTGTTCATGTACATTCTGCTGCAAGCCATATTTACTGTGGCAACCATGGCACTCACAGTCCCTATCTTCTTGTCGTATGAATTACATGTAATTTTCCAGATCCTCAAGGTCTGCACATCTGTTTGGAATGGAGGAAGCTTTTTACTGGAGGTAATGCCTAGACAAGTGATTCTCAAGGAGAAGAAGAAGAAAGCAGTAGTGGAACCAAGAGAAACACAGGTGGAACAAACCTTAGAAGTGCAGCCAACAAAAACACAGCTAGACCAACCCTTAGGCCATGACGCAACTGCCAGTACTGTCGAGGCTTCTCAAACTTGTCAGTCCTAACAGCTGTTTTTCAATGTCCATGTTGGTAAATCCTCTTTTGTTATACATGTTGTGTGCCTAGAGGTAGCTTACTGCTAGAAACTTGCATTTTTACAGACCAGGTAGTAAAAAATGTTGTGTACAAATATAATTTCATTTTCGTTGTCTGGAGTGAGTGTCTACAGGACCCTGTATTGTACTCTTTTTTGCTATATACAGTGCAAGACAATCCTCCACTTTTGCTTGTTACTAGAGGATTGATAACAATATACAATCGCATTACCCTCTGTAAGTTTGGTTGCTTCTTTGTGTCTACTTGCGAGCCAGGACGTTCATTTTAGTAGGAATCTTGTATCTTAATTAGACGTATTCTTCGACCTCTTCACTCCATGATCAAACAACAAACCATATATAAACACCTCTTCAACCCATAACCAGAATACAAAACCTTTCTTGCACTTCAGTTATCTACACATTATCATGTAGTTTCTTTGGATTTTGAGGTACATTATTTGCTGCAGGATTTTGTTATAAACCTTGTCTTTGAAGTTTCTTTTGAAATGTGAGCAGCTACATAATACAGGACACTTTTTTTTCTTGAATCAAGAATATTATCATTGAAAGAGGAGCTGTTCAAACAGCTCGAGTACAAAATCTGGTTTTGTCCTTATCTGTGTCTCATCGTTCTATTTGAATCAGCTACGTAAAGAGTGAGTCATAGATTCCTGTTTGTAATTTTTTAATTTTACTCCTTTCTTCGTAAAAGAAAAAGAGGGTTTTAGTGCTTCAAATACCAAAAAAACTCGTTTCTCAGCTTGTGGGATGATGCTGTTATAGCTTTTTAGCCCAAACCATCAAATTTGGGCAAGTAGATCTTAGTTTTATGCAAGTTTATAGCTTTGATTTGCTTTGACACGGTCACGTTAAAAATGAGGAAGATTGTATGAGATCGACATCCCGACTCCGGACTCACCCACTCACAGTGCTAGTGAGACGAAACCCCAAGTTAAAAACCATGTAGTCACAATGTCACATTCTATGGTATTAGGCCAAAAAAGAAAAAAGAAAAAAGAAAAAAACCAAATTCAATGGTTTGCAATGCCCAAACGGTCCATCGCTAGAATAGACTTGGCTTCACATTTTTGGACAGGCAACCTAGCAATTTGGATAAGTTGATGAGGGTCGATGTGAGGCGGACATCCGCACCACACTTAAAGCGCGGACGTCGTCGATTTCTCCACTATCACGCGTCTATCATGTCGTTTCTTCTTGCCGAACAGACACCAGACCTTAATATTGAGTTTCTTCTTTCCGGTAGACTTGGCGGCAACAAATTTGCAACCAACCTTGATCACAGTTCAAGTTTTGAATGGCAAGGAGAGCTCGAGGTCGGAGGTCGTGAACGGGAGAGGGAGAGAGAGAGTGCGATGGAAAAAAATACGAGAACGATATGAGATTTTGAGGAAGATAAAAAAAGATGGGTTGGGTAAAACTAAAATTAGGTTTTGAGAGAGGTTAAAACGATATTGGCCGTTGGTTGAAAGTAAAAGGTCAATATCGACTTATTATGAAGTATTATAAGAGAACTATTAGCAGAGAATGCGAATTCCTATATTGTTTAAACTACAACGGAAAATCAGATTGTCATGACGTCTATAATTTTGTCAGGATATCACTTTTTTTATCAAATGCACAATTATGCTACAATAATATGAATCGAACTTACGTTCTCTCACTTACTAAAGAAAAACTATGTCGCTAGACCAATTGGTACTGGCCATGATATCATATTCAACCGAGTAGGAAATCTCACGGTCAAACTGCATATCCTTCATATCTTACCAAAAAAACCTCATATAGTCCTTAAACCGACAAGGAATAGGAAAGAACACACGGATTAGAAAATAGGTGGAACCGTGGCAGTTCTCTATAAATAGTGCTAGAAGATCGATGGATACCAATCAATAAATCACCGAATAAGAATCACACTTGTATATCTTTTAGGTATCAAAAGCAAGCTTGGCATTCTTTTATCTTTTAGGTATCAAAAGCTTTGCACATAGACGATTAACAACGTAATGTCGTCATCGATCTCTTCAACAAGTTTCAATCTCCATGCCGGTCAAACTCACGGGGCCGCAAGATTACTTGTTGTGGAAATCCTTCATCACCGCAATCCTCAATTTCCATGATATATTGGATCTCGCCGAAGGATCAGAGCTGTGTCCGCCAAGTGACACAGAAGCTTATACACATTGGACCAGTTACTCCTGGGTTTGACAAGGTTTATAACAAAATCCTGCAGCAAATAATGTACCTCAAAATCCAAAGAAATTACATGATAATGTGTAGATAACTGAAGTGCAAGAAAGGTGTTTATATATGGTTTGTTGTTTGATCATGGAGTGAAGAGGTCGAAGAATACGTCTAATTAAGATACAAGATTCCTACTAAAATGAACGTCCTGGCTCGCAAGTAGACACAAAGAAGCAACCAAACTTAAAGAGGGTAATGCGATTGTATATTGTTATCAATCCTCTACGTTACAACACTTGAATTTAAGCAAAAGTGAAAGTACAGAACATAAACGAAAGAGATTGCCTGAAATGATAAGCAACCTATGCAACACCGAAATCCAAAAAGCAAAACCAAAGCAGAAATAAAAGTGAAATGCACAAGTTAACCAGTGCTACACTGATACAAAAACCTCAGCTCACCTTGACGACTTAGACTTCAAATAGTCCTGAAGAACATCCATGACTGCACCAAACTCCGCATTGACCTCCGTGGGAGGATTGGCAAATCGGCAAGCCATCTCAGGTATGGCCTTCGAATGATAATCAACCTTAGACTGAGTAAACTTCAAACCATGAGCAGTGCTCACCACCACAGTCCGATCACCAGCTCCAATAACCCCACTTTTCCTAAGCTTATCCAATGCCGTCAGCGCCACCCCAGTGTGCGGGCATATAAACATCCCAGTCGAATCAGCCTGCGCCATTGCGTCCATCAGCTCCTCCTCAGTAGCTTCCTCCACAATCCCATCGCAATTCTTGAGCGCATACACAGCTCTATCAATCGAAACAGGGTCACCAATCTGTATAGCCGAAGCAAAAGTAGTATTTGCTGTCACCGCCTTGAAATCCTTCCACCCTGACTTGTAATACAAGTAAAGCGGATTGGCATTGGCCGCCTGAGCACAAACCAGCCTCGGAATTCTATCCACAAGCCCCAACTCCTGGCACATTTTAAACCCCTTGTAAAACGCATAAATATTCCCCAAGTTCCCTCCCGGAACTATCACCCAATCCGGAACCTCCCAATCGAACTGCTGCAGTATCTCAATCGCCGCCGTCTTCTGCCCCTCCAGCCTCAAACTGTTCAACGAATTGGCCAAGTAAATCGGCAATTCCGCTGTGACTTCTCTAATCAGCTTCATACAGCCGTCGAAATCAGTATCAATGCTCAACACGAAAGCCCCATTCGCAATCGGCTGGACCAATTGCGCCATGGAGATCTTATTCGCCGGCAGAAACACAATCGAAGGAATCCCTGCAGATGCACAATAAGCAGAGAGAGCAGCCGACGTGTCCCCTGTAGAAGCGCAGCCGACTCCAACGACAGGTCGTTTGAGTTTTCGGAGACGATTCACCTGGCTGATCAGAACAGTCATGCCTAGGTCTTTGAAGCTTCCGGTGTGGGAGATTCCACAGTGCTTCACCCACAGATCGTTCATGCCGTGAAACTGCTTCCCGAACCGCTCGGCCCAGAAGAGGTTGGAGTTTCCTTCAAACGCGCTGACGATATCGTCATCGTCGATCTCCGGCAGGACCCACTCCTTCTTGCTCCAGACGCCGGAGCCGTAGGGCCAGGTGGTGCGCCCCACGCGCGAGTCAAAGAGGCGTCGCCAGTACGCGCCGTCGAACTTGCCGAGCGCCTCCATGTCGTGCTGGACGTCGAGCAGGCCGCCGGAGCGGCTCCGGTAGACGACCTCGTCGAGGGAGTAGGTCTCCGGGGAGGCGCCGGCGCCGTCGACGGCCTCGAAGGGGACGTATTTGGCGGAGAAGTTGTGGGGAGTAGGGCGGTGGCGGCGGGCCTCGTCGCGGATGTTCTCATCGGCGGCGCGGGTGCGGTGAGGCGGCGGCTGTTGTGGAGGGGAGGAGTTGGTGGCGGAGGAGGTGCAGGATACGGAGAGTGGGCGGCGCCTGGGGGAGGGGGATTGGTATGAAACGGTGCGTTTTTGGGAGAGGGAGGAGAGAGAAGGGTGGAGTAAGGAGGAGGAAGCCATTGTGAGAAGGAAGTGTGCGGCGCTCGTTTGGGTTTCGGGGTTTAGGGAGTCGGTGGTGGACTGGTCTTAACAGAGAGGGTTTTTATGACACCTGTCTATATGTCCACGTGTTTATTCCGATAATATTTCCAAGTGTCTCGGCACATTTACAATACTTTGACTATGCATTGCGGCATAGTGTATGTAACAATTTTATGATTTAAACATATATATATATATATGATTTAACATGATTTAGTGGATGAGAAGATTATATATATATATATATATAATCTGTCAAGTCTAGTATTATATATATATATATATATATATATATATATATATATATATATATATGATTTAACATGATTTAGTGGATGAGAAACTAAGATTGACTGAATGAGAGCTAAGAATCCACTTAACCAGAGATAAAAAAACAACTAACACACTATGTAATTGCTTTATTATACTGGTGAGGCTTAAGAATCTACTTAACAAGAGGTTGAGCATAAAGAACAATAGCACAAAGCTATAGCCATTTAAATTTAGCAGATGTACAAAAACTAAAACATAAACATAAATATTAAAAAATTCATATCATGTCTCTGCTGCATAGCATAGGTTAAACCGGGATCATTTGATTGCATTTTTTTAGATATTCCAATACACCACTTGTATCCTCCGACTTTATTTCTCTTGTTCTCTTTAAACGTAAATAGTTCATATAATCTTCTGCAATAAATCCTAGATGCTCAGGCCCACCAGCTTGCCGACTCAATAGCTCAAGAGTTGCTTTTAGATCGAGTCCTAAATCATCAGCTATAACATTTTGAGTTAGAGATATATTTTTATGAGCCCGAAAACGATGAGTCTTACTAGGAGAGTTGAAGTCACACTAGTATGATCAGCAACAAATTCTTTAACAATATACTTTCCAAACAAGGGATCATACCTAATCTTTATTCTAGCTCCACAACCAAATCTTGTCTCAGCACAATGAAATTTGACATACACATTTCTCTTGTCTTTTTCACGTTTACCTTCGACTAAGCAAACAAAAAGTATATCTCTCAATAAGCCACCGGAGGATGTATGTGCTTTACTTATTCAGGTACCGAAACCAAATTTATATGCATATCGATTGTAAAAATCGTGGGCATCTTTTTCTGTTTCAAACTTTTTACTAACTACAGGGATCAATTCTTGACGCATTCTGGAATGAATTGAGTCGGTATTTTCACGAGGTCTACTGCCTCCAACCTCATTATTTTGAACATCTACAGAACCATTTAAGTCTACCAATTCCAAAATCCAGCTTGTTAGATATTTCATGATCAACACTACATGTAGCTCTAACATCCTACAAAGAAATATAAGATCAATATATTAGAGGTGCCAACGTGGTTTGATCTATGTTAATAGTGTCTTTTTTTCATTAAGTCTCTTAGGGTATTCAAGAATACCCAGCAAATCCTTTTCCTATATCAAAATTGAACGGAATATTGCAATGAATTCAAACGACCCAAACTCAAGCAAAAGCTGCATATATATATATATATATATATATATACATACATATACATTTATGGCTATATATGTAATTATAATTATAGTAAGCAAAGAAGTTTTTCAAAATAAAACAAAGAAAGAAACCAAAATTGAAAGAAGATTGCACTGAATTCATATCATCCCAGTTCATACAGAAGCATGTTTGCAACTAACTATACATCCATATATGGCTTACATATACCTATGATCCTGTATATAACAATAGTAAGCAGAGGAAAATCAATAGTTACCTCGGTTGATATTGCTACGTTGCTTGAGTTTGATGGTATAGAAATTTCATCTTCCATACCTGATAAGTTTGTCAATTACCTTCAAGTTCGGCAATTACACAAGTATCATAGTTCATACAAAGAACAATATAAACAATCGAAGAAGATGTTTTGGTTCGACGTTTGGTTTGACACAGGAGGAACAGAGTCGTTGTTTTACAACTTGGTTTGACGTTAGGTATTCACAATTTACACATATTTTACCAATTATAATTAAATTATAAATTAGAGATGAGTTAAATGGAGTGTTAGAGTTAGAGTTAAACAGTGTTAGCAGGGGTTGGCTAAATTAAAGGGCTGTTAAAAATGAGTAAGATACAAATGTCAAAAATTAAATAAGAGATAGACAAAGGAATAGAAAAATGGGGAGAAACGATTTTCTTCCATCTTTCTAGATGAAAATATGCAAGTTTATAGCTTTGGTTTGCTTGGGCAGTCACGTTAAATGAGGAAGCTAGATTGTATGAGATTGACATCCCGACTCTCCAACTTACAGTGCTAGCAAGTAACCTCAAGTTGAAACCATGCAGTCACATTCTAAGGTATGTGGCCAAACCAAAAAGTAAACACCAAATTGAATGGTTTGCAATGCCCAAACGGTCCATCGCCATAATAGACATGGCTTCACGTTTTTGGACAGGCCACCTAGCCATTTGGATTAGTTGATAATGACTATATATATGGCGACTAGTGTATTGGAACCGGTCAGTCCTCTGGGTCGCTATCGGCGGTCGGTAGCATTTTCCTGTATATTTTTTATCAAACGGAATTTCAGTCAATAAAACTGTAATTACAAAACAATTATAGTATCTAATAAAAGATTACAACTACTATCAAATACCACTAGCTTCAAACTACATATTCTCTTCCCAAAGATGAGAGACTAACATATCAATAAATGAAATAAGCGTCAAATTAGACAACCGGTTGAGTTAACTTGACCAATATGAGTAGCAAGTACTAGGACAAGTGTTGTCCCAAGATATCCTTGCTCAGGATCTCCACAACCCGGATCTCCCTGCAATGCTAATGAACTGTTCGACCAACGACTGACAAAATTTTGGGTTCTTGTAACAACGAATCAACTACCTAAAATCAACACTTTATCTGAATCTATGACATACTTCCAACAATCTCGAAAGAGTAAGAACTTATTTAATATATGAAAACTAGATCTGAAAACTACATCAAATAAAACTGAAAACAAAATACTAAAAAAGATTGGGTCTAGAGCCAAAGCCCAGACCCAACATTGGCCTACAGACCAAACCCAAAAACCACCAAAAGTCCAGAGCTGGCCCATTTCCGGATAGAGACCTGAAGTGTCCATGCCCTTGCTCTAGCCCACCATGACTCAGGCCTAGGCATCCCTCCGTCTCAATCCCGCCTCTATGGACACCGATCATCGTTGATACAACTCCGTTGGCCGAGCACCAAAATGTCACCTTTGTCACCCAAAACATTGAGTATTGGACTAGAAAAGAAACTTCAGCCCTAGAGCCTCCTTCACCGCCTTCTGTTGCCGCCATTAAAGCCGAGATCTGGAAATCAAGTGCACAAGGAATAGCAGCGAGATCCCCAGAAGACCAAGATCACATCCTAACCGCACCGTCAATCCCCGCCATCCACCACAAATCTGCCATCTGGGCATGTGCCACCGCTACCTGATCAAGCCCACCAATCCTCACTGCCGCCTTGAACTCACGGTCAAACAAACCTCACTAGAGAGACTCACCGCCGCCTTCGTGAAAATCATAAGGATCACTTTTCGAGTTCTCCCCGAGAGAACCTGAGTGACTCCCACCTTTTACAACTATTCAAATTGAAATATGAGATCGAGATTCTAGACTTAAGTAGATCCCTTTGCATTTCTGATTTCTACAAAATCGATTGTTAATTCAAATTCCAATCATGTTTGGGTTGGCTCATCCAATACTGGCCCAAGTACGTTGTTTTTGGCTACAACTGGCCCAAGTACTTTGATGTAAAGGTTTCTTTCATTCCATTTTGATTTGGTCCCCACGCACACGAAAAATAATCATAGTTTGTTTAGATCGTGTAGTTATTATTGGTTTAAGTTTTATAATATGCTTTTGATGGTGTAATGGCGGCCAAGTTGGCACACCCGCACACACCACATTACGGTGTCAGCGGCTTGCACCTCAACATCTCTCGGTTCCCAAAAAACATAGGTATAAAAGATTCAGGTGCCAGCAAATTGTAAGCAGAAATCAGATTGTCATGTCGTAAAACGTAATTCTATATTTTTTGTCGGAATCATATTTAATTATTTTCAAATATTTACATTTTTGGTTTTATAGAATTACCATGTTACCCCTAAAGGAAAGGTGAATTTGAATTGCCTTAGATATATGATAACAACGTACCCAAAATTCAAAATGGGATTACCGAAGGTTCCCCCCAATCTTCTTGGATAGCAACGCATTGTAAGGAAAGCCATCTTAGATTATAGACTTTTCACAATTTAGAGTTTTGGCAAAAGTTGGCGTCTATCATGAAATTGGACTGTGCGTATTAGGTGGAAAACAAAAAATTTTAAAAGAGTAATTACGATTCTCACTAACCACATAATGAATGAATGGTAATGTTCAAACTTCTTTGAGCCACGCTTTTATGGTACGAACACTATAAATACGTGTTTACGAGAATATAAAAGAGATACAATTTCCTATTATGAGAGGTCATCATCTTTATCAAGAAGTATATCATCATTCGACACAGTGGTTCTATTTTCCGGTACGGCGTTACACATTGCACTTTTCATAATCGACAAACCACCCACACAGTATGTCCATTCAAAGAAAAATCCTTTCGTTTTCCACTAAATCTCATTAGCGGACAACAAAAATTTCACATCCAAAGTTTAGAATCTCCAAACAGAAACTCATAAAGATTACGCATAAAAGTTCTAATCCGCAATCTATAATGCTTAAATGGAGAGTGAAGTCAAAACGATGGTCGAAAATGGAAGGGCGTTTCGGTAAATAAAAGGAACAGCCTGCCAAAACGGTTGTAAAATTTCATTTTGGCCTGGCGCATAAATAGCCCTCTCTCAACAATGTCGGATTTAGAGCCGAAAGCCAGTGTTTGTGGAGGTCACGCCCTCTTCCAAAAGGACCCCCAGCTGACCAAACCAGTAAAAAAAAAAAGAAAAGAAAAGAAAAGAAAAAAACGAACCAGAAAACCATTTCTTAGAGAGAGAAACTCTCACACACCAACTCAAGCAAAGCAGCTAAAAAAAAACTCTAGAGAGCGAAACAAACAGCCAGAGAAGCTCAGGAGAAAAAGCCCCTTTCGTATATAAGCTTCCATAGCCTCAATTTCGTAATAGAGAAAAAATACCAAATTAAAAGAGGAGCTTGGTTGGTTGCTTTTATCGTTTTCTTCTTCATCTTCTCCAGTTTGAAATTCAAATTTCGGTCTATCAGAATTGCCGGCGAAGCTTCCGGAGCTCACCGGTGTGTTCGCTTGCCGATCTGACTCGGTCGCGTATTGGATGAGCTAGCGGAGGCGATCGTCGAGCTCATTCGATATGGTAAATTTGGAAGTGATTGAGTTTTGGTTTATATGATTTGTTTGATTCGTTTTAATTGTGTAAGTTTTGCTATGATTTTGTTTTTTATTGGAAATATTTGAAGAGATTAGGATTTTTGATTAGGTATGTAGCTATAATTGTGTTGCAATGGCAATACATGAAGGTTTTAATTTCTGTTTATTTGAAATTTTGATTTATTTGAATATATTTGTAGCGATGAATTCAGTGAATATGAATAGGTAGGTGTTATGGTGAGGAGTAGAAATGAATGAATTTAAGTTCGATTTAGATGAGAGTGGTGAAGTCTAACAGAAGCATAGTGTTGAAAGAAGTGGAGCTTTTGTGGATAACATACTTGTGCGATTGCGTTTACGAAGAAATTAAGTGATATGTTGGAGTAGGAGTCATATACCGAATAATGTTCTTACCAAAAAGAAAAGGTTCCAGTAGGTAGCAGTGTAAAGTTTGAAGTCGATATAGACTGTGGTGATGTATTTTTGATAGGCTTTGTTAATTAGGAAGGATTTTTAATAATTTTGGTTGCTCACTGGCATGGATTTTATGCATTATGTTGTTTGTGGTCTGTGAATGTTTATTAGAATCTCACAGATAAGTTTGACTCTTGATGAGTTTTATATGCATTGAGTATATTTAATAGATTCCAACCTTTCAAGACACTTCCTAGAATTTCTAATGAAATGCTTTTGATAGTTCTTGTATACACAATAGGGTGATTATGTACTTATATGCGGTTTGCTTTTGAATTTAACTCCTCTCTTTCTATATATATATATATATATATCTCTTCGCTGTTTTTTTTGAATTTCTTCTTTGCTGTTTGATGAGCTTTGTTTTAGTATGATCGAGACTGGTTGTTACCTAAATACTTTCATTCATATTAAATAAACCAGTAATTTAGCTATCTTGTTCATTAACATTACTTATATGCAGTTTGCTTTTGAATTTAACTCCTGTCTCTATATATATATATATATATCTCTCTCTCTCTCTTCTCTCTCTGTTTTTTTTGAATCGCTTCTTTGCTGTTTGATGAGCTTTGTTTTAGTATGATCGAGACTGGTTGTTACCTAAATACTTTCATTCATATTAAATAAACCAGTAATTTAGCTATCTTGTTCATTAACATTGCTTATTATATTTTTATGCTAATGTGTGAGTTAATGGTTCTTGTGTTCAGTAATCTATGCATTGTGACAATTATAGTTTCTTGCAGTGGGTTTTAACCATTTCCACTTCTGATGTGGTTGTGTTTTCAGGCTCCACCGGTTAACATTATTGTAGGCTCGCATGTCTGGGTTGAAGATCCAAAGGATGCATGGGTTGGTGGAGAAGTTTCCCGAATTAACGGTGAAGAAGTACATGTCCAGACCAAAAATGGAAAACAGGTGAGTCGTACCTAAATGCAATACTGTTCCCATCTTTTGGTGATGGGAAAATAAAACTTCATTGATTAGAAACTTAAGTTGCTCCAGTGTGGAGCTTTTCATGTGATTAAGAGATTATCTGATTTTCACTTTGCATTGGTATTCAGTCAGTAATGTAAAGTGGAAACTTGATGTTTAAGTAATCCTGAATTTCATTATACATATAATCAATGTGAACTCTTAGTTCTTGTTACTTTCACTAACTGTAAACCTGGTTGCAGGTTCTTTCTCACATCTCAAAAGTTTTTCCAGAAGATACTGAAGCTCCTCCTGGTGGTGTTGATGACATGACAAAACTCTCATATTTGCATGAGCCCGGAGTTCTGCATAATTTGGCTACCAGATATGAACTCAATGAAATTTATGTAAGTAACACACATTTCTTTTTCCTGTGCTGAAGATATGAAAAGTTTCTATTTGCTTATTCATTGTACATCTTCCAGACATACACTGGCAATATATTGATTGCAGTAAACCCATTTCAAAGATTACCACATATGTATGACACACATATGATGGAACAATATAAAGGAGCTGGATTTGGGGAGTTAAGTCCTCATGTTTTTGCAATTGCGGACGTTGCATACAGGTACTTGAATATGTCTTGTCAAATGCGTCCGTTTCACACGCCTGACCCCGCTTTCTCCCCTTGCCCCTCTCATCTTCTTTCTGCTTCTGTACTATGTGTAACAGAGCAATGATCAACGAGGGAAAGAGCAATTCAATCCTGGTTAGTGGGGAGAGTGGTGCTGGTAAAACAGAGACCACAAAGATGCTTATGCGATATCTTGCTTACCTTGGTGGGCGATCAGGTGTGGAAGGGCGGACAGTTGAACAGCAAGTTCTTGAAGTATGATGAAACTATATTCTTTCTTCAGCCTATAATTAAATTCTTATATTTGTTCTTGATATATTTATCTAAAATTTAAAATAGTATACAGTTCAATTCAGTTGAGGATGTTTCTGTTACCTGAATGGTTTTTTCTGGTTGATTGTTTACAGTCCAATCCAGTTCTCGAAGCGTTTGGCAACGCCAAAACTGTCAGAAATAACAACTCTAGGTGAGTGTTTGTTAACTCCGGGATTATTGTGCAAATTTTTAAATGACTGATGGAATACATTTGATTTGAAATGAAAATAAGTAATAACATTACACTTAACAGTATGGTAATCCTATAATAGAAAAGAGTTAGTATCAGAATTGTTCAAAAATCTTGAGTGGCTGCTTATTTCTTAAACTCTGGGTATTCAAGTACCCGCCATTATGATACATAGTAATCTGTGGATAATACCATGAACAGGAAGTTGAAGTATATGCTCCACTTCTCAGAAGTTATTTCACTTCTCAATTTCTGTTCTGTTTATACGATGCAGTCGTTTTGGTAAATTTGTGGAGATCCAGTTTGACAAGAGTGGGAGGATATCTGGTGCAGCTATACGAACTTATTTGCTTGAAAGGTCTCGTGTTTGCCAAGTTTCAGACCCTGAAAGAAACTATCACTGTTTTTACCTTCTTTGTGCTGCACCACCTGAGGTATTGATAATCTGTTTTGACAGTTGAATATGGCTCAATCTGGCCACAAACTTCCCTGAATCATATGTTATGGTTTCCGTACTCATGATGGTAAGGTATAATATACTTTGATTATTGTACCTTTTCAGGATAGAGAGAAATTTAAGCTGGGGAACCCTAAGGAATACCATTACTTGAATCAATCTAGTTGCTATGTGCTTGATGGAATAGATGATAGCGAAGAATATGCTGCAACACGAAGGGCTATGGATGTAGTTGGGATCAGTGACGAAGAGCAGGTCGGTGTTTCCAGAAGTTCTACAATACAGTTTGTGTGCAGTGTAGCATCAGTTCGATAATAAGAGTTCAATTCATCAATCTCTAATTATTCTTTTCAGGATGCAATTTTTATGGTGGTAGCTGCGATTCTGCATCTTGGAAATGTTGAATTTGCAAAAGGAGAGGAAATTGATTCTTCTGTCATTAAGGATGAGAAGTCTAGGTTCCATCTTAGTACGACAGCTGAGCTGCTTAAGTATGCTCTATTTGACCCTTAATGTGTTGGATGCGTTTTCAGATTATTGTGTATGCCATAGACTTCGATTGTGTTTCTTTGTAGGTGTGATCCCATGAGCTTGGAAGATGCTCTAATTAAACGTGTAATGGTAACACCAGAAGAGGTCATCACAAGGACGCTGGACCCAGCGTCTGCGTTGGCTAGCAGAGATGCCTTGGCTAAGACTGTTTATTCACGTTTGTTTGACTGGTAATGTGACTTCCTTACCACTGCCTCTGTATGTACTGGTGTCCTTGTACATGCTGCCTATCCACATTACTATTCTAATATCGTAGTATCTGTAATATACTTTGAAGCCTATCCATATTTATTCCAACCAGTTCTAATATAGTTTTCCTTATTCTGTACAGGCTTGTGGAGAAGATTAACTTCTCAATTGGACAAGATCCAAACTCAAAATCATTAATTGGAGTTCTTGATATTTATGGGTTTGAGAGCTTTAAGTTTAATAGGTAAAATGTCAGCTTTAGATATTCTCTTTTGCATTATAAGATGTGGTCTTGTAGTTGACATGGTCCCTTTTGAATAGTTTTGAGCAGTTCTGTATCAATTTTACAAATGAGAAGCTGCAACAACATTTCAATCAGGTTTGTAACTTTTGGCTAGGATCTCTCTTACTCTTTAATACCTATTCTTCCTTAATCATAATTGAACTCTTTTGCAATTGCACCCCTCAGCATGTCTTTAAGATGGAACAGGAAGAATACACAAAAGAAGAAATAGATTGGAGCTACATTGAATTTGTTGATAACCAAGATGTGCTGGATCTGATTGAAAAGGTGATATATTGTTACTTGCTGACTTTTCTCTATCTCCTAAACATAGCTGATATGTTTTCATGAGATTAATTTTCTCTAAATGACAGAATACAAATTTCTGGTTGTTTCCTATTTTATTAATGTGAGTTTTTTTCTTATCTTTCAGAAACCTGGAGGAGTCATTTCACTCTTGGATGAAGCCTGGTATGTAGCTAATATTTTACTCCTGCACTTCTCCCCCTACCCCCAAACAAGTTTGATGCCCTCTATTTCAGTTTGTTGTTCATGAAATCTTCTACTCAAGTTTGCATATTTATATTCTTCTGTTTGTTGGACTCATGATGGTTCGTTACTTTGCACAGTATGTTTCCTAAATCCACACATGAAACTTTCGCTCAGAAGTTATACCAGACATTCAAAAACCACAAGCGGTTCATCAAACCTAAGCTTTCTCGTACTAGTTTTACCATCTCTCACTACGCAGGAGAGGTATAGATGTTTGGACCACTACACATGTTTTAATTTAGTAACAGTTGTAATCTATAGTCTGTACAAAACATCACCAATTTCTTTTCAGGTGACTTATCTGGCTGATCAGTTTATTGATAAAAACAAAGATTATGTGATCGCGGAGCACCAGGATCTGTTGACAGCCTCCAAGTGCCCTTTTGTGGCAGGGCTATTTCCTCCACTTCCAGAGGAATCATCCAAGTCTTCAAAGTTTTCATCCATTGGATCACGCTTCAAGGTATCACTTTCTATTAATTTTAAAAGCTCCTGGAGTTGGATTAAATATCTAACTTATACTGCTGAGTATCTAGTCTCCGTTATTGGTTACATTTTTAGATATCAATAAGTATAAAGCTATGAAACAACGGCTGAGTTTCTTTTTCTCAAAACTGCAGTTACAACTTCAATCTTTGATGGAGACCTTGAGCTCAACAGAACCTCATTATATCAGATGTGTGAAGCCAAACAATGTCCTCAAGCCTGCTATATTTGAGAACTTTAACATCATACAACAATTGCGATGTGGTGTGAGTATGAACTGCCCATCACATTTATGTTGTGCTTCATTTATTATGTATCATCTCAGGAAGAATTATCATTTGGAATCCTGTTTTGTGGGTAGCTTTATACAAGTCATTAATATCTATTACAGGGTGTTCTTGAGGCGATCAGGATCAGCTGTGCTGGATACCCTACTAGACGTACATTTTATGAGTTTCTTAACCGCTTTGGGGTTCTAGCTCCTGATGTTTTGGAAGGAAAGTAAGTATTTATTATTTCCTTTACTATTTCTTGCTATATAAAAAACGGACACTCCTTGTGAACTAGTATGTTCACACACACACATCAGAAGAGTTACTAAACTGTTTTTAACTCAACAGCTGCGATGACAAGGTTGCATGTCAAATGATCCTTGATAAAATGGGATTGGCTGGT
The DNA here is from genome assembly GCA_951800085.1 of Comarum palustre. Taxonomy (NCBI): domain Eukaryota; kingdom Viridiplantae; phylum Streptophyta; class Magnoliopsida; order Rosales; family Rosaceae; genus Comarum; species Comarum palustre. The sequence continues at coordinate 3,870,932 of OX637588.1, read as the reverse complement.
TATCAGGTAATTCAAATTGCAATGTATATATTGTTGTGATGATTTTACTTAGCTATGGCTTTTGGAACAGTGTGGCTTATATCCCATATGCTTTATAGCTTATCTTTGGAGGTGAGGCCATCAGTGCTTTAACCCTGGTTGTGGCTCTCTGTCCTCGTGAACTGTATCTAAACCTAATGTCCATACCTTTTGCTATATATGTCGCTCCTTTGTGTTTATTGTGCTTATCTACCCTATAGATGCTACGTAATCGTGTCGTTCGAAATAATGAAATGTATTTTTACTTGGATCGTCATAATTTGCTCTACCGTTCTTTATTTGCCAAGCTTTTTGTCAATGTTGTTTTCATAATTCGTTTTTCAATCTGCCTTGGCAGATAGGCAAGGCAAAGGTCTTCTTAAGAGCTGGTCAGATGGCCGAGTTGGATGCTAAAAGATCAGAGGTACTTGGAAATGCAGCCAGAACCATACAAGGGCAAATTCGTACCCATATAGCACGCAAGGAGTTCATTGCAGTACGTAAAGCTGCTATTTGGTTGCAATCCTATGTGCGAGGTATCTTCTTCAATTGCCACTTAAATAGTGCTTCCTCAATACCTTTTTTTAATCGAATGACATTTACTTTGCTGGGGAGTGGGGAATAAAGCCATTTATTAGTCGAAATTTGTGAGGATGTTGAACTTTATATCATGGAACTCTAGTTACTTATAAATTGGAATGATCGTTGGAAAATGATAATGAGTAAACTGGCGTATAATAATTTAAAAGTATCATAATGCTAATATTTCATACCAAATAGAACTTTCTCGGTCACACTGAATGAATGAATTCTGTAAAGTAGAGAGATACTCCTTTCACCGGTATTTATGCTCTTCTATTAATTGATTCTTATATCCTCCAGATTATAACTGTATTCTTGGTGTATAGGTATTTCTTCTCGTGAAATTTTTGAGAAGTTGCGGCAAGAAGCAGCAGCTGTCAAGATACAGAAATACTCGCGGAGATACATTGCAAGGAAATCCTACTTGAGAGTTCGGTTGTCTGCAGTCACATTACAGACCGGGTTGAGAGCAATGACTGCTCGAAATGAATTCAGATTCAGAAAGCAAACTAAGGCTGCAATTCTTGTCCAGGTCCTATATCATTCATCTTCTGATTGGGTTGTCTTAAAAATCTAGAAAAGAAGGTCTAAGAACTTTTAGATGAATGTTGCTAATGTAGTTTGCATGATGACTGCAAGAAAAATAATGCTTCTTTTCATGTATTGTTCAAGAGAAATAATAATATGCGATCATTTTGATGAATGTTGCTAATGTAGTTTGCATGATGACTGCAAGAAAAATAATGCTTCTTTTCATGTATTGTTCAAGAGAAATAATAATATGCGATCATTTTGTTGATTGGTTGCAGGCTCATTTGCGTTGCCACACAGCATACTCATATTATAGGAGTCTCCAGAAGGCTGCAATAGTTGCACAGTGTGGGTGGAGGAGTAGGGTTGCCCGGAGAGAGCTCCGAAATCTTAAAATGGTTTGCAATCAGAGTCCTTTCTGTAATTTTGTTTTCATAAGATGTATCAATTTTGTAATTCTATTAACTATTTAAATCGATTTAGGCTGCAAGAGAGACAGGGGCCCTAAAGGAAGCTAAAGACAAATTAGAAAAGCGTGTGGAAGAACTTACATATCGTGTGCAACTTGAGAAGCGATTAAGGGTAATTCTACTTTTAAACTTAATATCTAGTAGGAGGGAAATCAGAAATAATCTTATTGCATTATATATTAAATTATGTTGAACCGAAATGCAGACTGATTTGGAAGAGGAAAAAGCCCAAGAAGCTGCTAAGTTTCAAGAAGCTTTACATGCAATGCAAATAAAACTGGAAGAAGCAAATGCAAGAGCAATTAGAGAACGAGAAGCAGCTCAGAAGGCAATCGAAGATGCTCCTCCTCTCATTAAGGAGACTCCTATATTAATCCAAGACACTGAAAAGATTGATTCATTATCAGCTGAGGTTGAAAATTTGAAGGTATGCACTCTGACTTGGATTCGCTCATGCTCTTTTGTTGAAATATCTGAGTTCTACCAGTTCGTCATAGTAGCACTTGTACAGGTTTGACAACAATACTTGAGCATTTTTCAACTAAGCTAGATGAATAATGATAGGTGCCAGTGATTTTTCTATTTAGTCGAGGTCATGTCTAATGCTGACATACAAGACAATTATATTTACCCGACTGCATTAGCGGGTTCTGGGTTAGGACTTCTGACCCAAAAGTCGGGCGGGTGAGCTCAGGCTCAACCGTTGCAGTTCGTACTGAGCTGGGCATGTTCCTAGCCGCTTTCATTATTCTATGACTTCTAGAGCACATAATTGATGATTCACCTTAAAACTGAGCTCATGGGCACACCGACTTAATGGGGCCTTCCAAATATACAGACCATGCTGCTGTCAGAAAGACAAGCAGCAGAAGAGGCCAGGAAGGCTTGTATCGATGCTGAGGCTAGAAATGCAGAGCTGACCAGACAATTTGAAGATGCTGGCAGAAAAGTGGATCAGCTTCAGGAATCTGTTCAAAGGTTTGTCAACACTTTCTCTGGAGACTAGAGGCAGTTAGCTCATGCCTGACTGACTCGAGATATGCTTTCTTTGTCACACTCCTTTTGTTGTGAAGTCAAGTTCATTCAAGTTGATTATATTCATAATTCAGGCTAGAGGAGAAACTTTCCAGCACAGAGTCAGAGAATCAAGTACTTCGTCAACAAGCACTGACCATGTCACCGAAAGCTCTGTCTTCAAGACCAAAGACGGTGATTATTCAGGTATCTATTGTATTCGGGATCCTTACTGTGCCTTTATTTCTGTTCTCATGTAAGCTTATGGATGAGTGTTTCTTGAACTTTGCAGAGAACACCAGAGAATGGAAATATTGTGAATGGAGAGTCCAAGTTCACATCAGTAAGTGGATGTCTTTGCTTCTATACATGAAATCTTCACGAAGTTTTCGTGGATGATTGATTTTCTTTGTAATTGTATTGCTTATTGTTTGATATGTGCTGCAGGATCTGACTCTTTCCGCATCAAGTGCACGTGAACCTGAATCTGAGGAAAAACCACAGAAGTCTCTCAATGAAAAGCAGCAGGTAAGGGGTTATTTCATGCTCTGTTATCTTAGTTTCACATCCCCTTTCTGATAGGTTATCACATATCTACTTTCCATTTTCAGGAGAACCAGGAGTTGTTGATCAAGTGCATAACACAAGATTTGGGTTTTTTTGGGGGAAGACCAATTGCTGCTTGTGTCATATACAAATGTCTTCTTCACTGGAGGTCATTTGAAGTCGAAAGGACTGGCATTTTCGACCGTGTCATTCAAACAGTAGCTTCTGCTATAGAGGTAAGTAGCTTTTGTGGTTTCAAGAGCTCCAAGCCTGATAATTGGCCTTAGTCTCGACAGTTAGAAGTACTTACAAGTCTGAAAACGTTTGAACACACTAAATAGTAGTGTTTGTAAATTTTCCTCATTGCAGGTTCAGGACAATAATGACACATTAGCCTATTGGTTATCTAATACCTCAACTTTATTGTTGCTACTCCAACATACACTCAAAGCAAGTGGAGCAGCTAGCTTGACACCACAACGGCGGAGAACATCATCAGCCTCACTTTTTGGAAGGATGTCTCAGGTAGTTACAAATTTGTGTACCTTTAATATTCTGTTGGATCACATTGTTTCTTTTCCTAAATTTTCACCCTCAATCTTAGGGTTTACGGGCCTCTCCACAAAGTGGGGGACTCTCATTTCTTAATAGTCGCGGAGTACTTGGTAGGCTGGATGACTTAAGGCAAGTTGAGGCCAAATATCCTGCATTATTGTTTAAGCAGCAGCTGACTGCTTTCCTCGAAAAGATATATGGGATGATCAGAGACAACTTGAAGAAAGAGATCTCACCAGTACTCGGATTGTGTATCCAGGTGGGTTAGCTTAATTTTGTATGTGTAACTGCTAGAGTAATGTTGCTTAAAAAAATAAAGAACAGCCCTCATAATATTACAAGTTGTTTCTACCAAGGATGTTTATATATCCCTCTGGTAATCTATAGCATCCGTAGCCATAAGATTTTAGATTTAAGAATCTTTGTTTACAATGGCCCGAAAGAACTCTTGCTAATGATAGAGAAATTTACAACTGTCTTACATGCATGAAGGGCTTTGGTTGACCGGTGTGTCAGAGTTGTGGATATCTCCTCTTTACCAACTTGGACGACAAGAAATTTACTCTTGTTTATTTTTCCATGCAATGCAGGCGCCAAGGACATCACGGGCTAGTTTATTGAAAGGACGCGCCCAAGCTAATGCCGTCGCTCAGCAAGCTTTGATTGCCCACTGGCAAAGCATTGTGAAAAGCTTGGACAATTACTTGAAGATAATGAAAGCAAATTATGTGAGTTCTATAGTTCCCAACGTCCCATAGATTTTGAAATTTGTGCTTAGTTAAATACTCTCTTAAATCTTATATTATTTGGCTTTTATGCAGGTGCCTCCTTTCTTGGTCTGCAAGGTGTTCACTCAGATATTCTCCTTCATCAATGTTCAGTTATTCAATAGGTAGATCCAATCAGTCCTCTCTCTCTCTCTCTCTCTCTCTCTCTCTCTCTAATACACACACACATCCTTCTGTCATGGTTTTAGTGAGTTTTCTGTAACAATGGTCACTTTTATTCAATTATGTTTTGTAGTCTTCTGTTGCGGCGGGAGTGTTGTTCATTCAGTAATGGGGAGTTTGTAAAATCTGGATTGGCTGAGTTGGAACAGTGGTGTTATGGGGCAGGCGAGGAAGTAAGAGCTATGCACTCTCTTATGAATGAATTTTTGTGCTGCATTCTAATGTCTTGGGCTCTAAGCTTCAATCGTATTCTGCATAACTGAAATATTTTTCTACAGTATGCGGGCTCAGCTTGGGACGAGTTGAAGCATATCAGGCAGGCTGTTGGATTCCTTGTAAAATTCATGGCCTTGATCTTTCAATTGCAATATCTGGTTATTATTAGTATTGCATAATTAGCTGACTTTATAAAATATCTTAACCATTCAGGTCATACATCAAAAGCCAAAGAAGACTTTGAATGAAATAACCAAAGAACTCTGTCCTGTGCTTAGCATACAGCAGTTGTACAGGATCAGTACAATGTACTGGGATGACAAATATGGCACACATAGTGTGTCTTCAGATGTAAGTTCAATTGGCCCTGGATTAAATAATCTATACCAATACCGTCCATTCCTTGAATTTTTGTTTTTGAGACCTGTTTCTGTTATTAAAAACATTTTAAATAAACTCTTCTGGATTATATAGGTTATATCAAGCATGAGAGTCATGATGACGGAGGATTCCAACAATGCTGTAAGCAGCTCTTTCCTACTGGATGACGACTCAAGGTAAGAATCCATGGTTCTGAATTACAGTGGTATCGTGTATTTAATAGCTCAAGATTTTTGATTTTTAGAATCGGTTGTTGCTGCTAATGTATAATTAAATTTAAATCCAGCATACCATTCTCGGTGGACGACATCTCTAAGACAATGGAACAAGTAGATATAACCGACATTGAACCTCCACCGTTGATTCGTGAACACTCAGGATTTGGGTTCTTACTCCCTCGCTCAGAGTGATATTAATGGTGATGGTCTCTGATGTTATAAATCAGTCCTCATCATTACATTTGTAACGCAGAAGTACATCAATTGATGTGCTGAAACCTGTGCATACAGTCTCATTGTTTGTACTCATCCTTGTGAATAGTGGTTGTTTTATCAGTTCATGCCTTTGATCTTGGTTTGATCGATGGCTGGGCGAGTTCATTCTTTTCCCTCGAGTTTTATCAACAGGGAGGGTTATTTGTTAGTCATATCACAATTTATGTGATGAAATGCCTGGTTAAGGCATTGTTGATGCCCAGTAGCTTCCTGTTTGCTGGGTTTAAAGGAAGGTCGTCTACTGGTTTGAGTGAAAGCATTTTGTTAGGTCGTTTATTTTGTGGTTGTGGGAGCAATTTGTAATTAAGTGGTGTAATATTCTTTTTTTTCTTTACCCTAAACGTAGATAGAACCTCATGTATAACAATACATGTCATATATTTATTGGACTTTGTTTTATGTTTTCTCTTGCATGTTAAACTTCTGAGATCTATTGAAAGGTTTTCTCTCATTTTTCAATCCAGTTACAGAATTGATAGACCATTTTGTTTAGATAGCCAGGTATTAACGCCTACTCTTATGAACTCCAGAAATTGAAAATAAATGGATTAGAACTCCTTTTTAGGTCAGACGATATCTGACGGGGCGACACAAAACTATTTTGTTTTTTTTTCTTTCTATTTACACAGAAGATTACGCTGTATTAGCTTATCTTAGCAGTTGATGTTACACTGCCAAACCCGAAAGGGATGGTCGCAATAAAGAAAACACCACCGAGATTTCGAGAGACAGTGATAGGTAGTTACGTATCATAACATTGCCGAAAATTTGTTTCCCCCGAACTTTTGGTAACATAACTAAAGATTTTAAGCTGGCATTGAACTGTCCAAATGATACCCACCCTATGTACTCAATTTATGCCACCGGCCACACAACTACTTTGGACCCCCTTTGAGCAAGAGCTGTTATGTCAATTCCTGCTCTGTATTCAAGTGCTTGATTGGTGAGCAATGGGACCTGCGACGCTTACTTAAATTGCCAAAAATGATGCTTACAGTAGCTGGATTTGGTCTGCTTCTCTTTGTTCCTTGATGCTCTTTTGGGGGTAAGACTACGTTTCGAAAGCTCTTGTTGATTCAATGCTAGTTACCAAACTAGCTAGATCACAGTACTGGAGATGGTCAAGGCTTTTTCTGAAAGTGATATCAGTAATGGGGCATCATGCTTCATACTGTTACTGAATTTAAGTTGTTGCAAATTGCAATCATATCCTGCACTGGATTATGTTTCATCAATGACTTCTCTCACTTTAAACCACCCCAGTTCCCCACCTAGCTTGCCCCAGTTCTTTAAATTTGACATGAAGCAATTATCCCACCCTCCCAGCTCATTAATATGTTAGACCCAAGATTCAATGCATGCCTACCATAGAGAATAACCAAGCTTCTGTATCTCATCACCATCTGAAGGAGAACATTGCATAGAAGAACATTGCATAGTAAAATGCTGAAGAACCAAGAGATTTCAGGGCTACTCTGCTCATACAAGCTTCTCTCAAATAGGTCAATTCCATAACTCAAGCACATATCTTGTACAATACCAACAATACATCCGAAATCCAAAAATCCAAATTCCATATTTCGACAATGAGCTCCGAGATGTGACGCAAAAAATAAGGTCACAACCGGAATCACACTCATTATATCATATCATCAAACCAAGAATCCAAACCATGCTCCAAAGGATGGACTATCAGAGCTCTAATTTGCTTGCCTTCTCATATTTTTCTTCACTAACATACCCTGTAGTAGTGTAGTCTGTACCATACTGTAACGTGTTAAATTGACTGTAAATATGTGTGTGCAAACCCAGTAAAAAATGGTGAAAATTAACCCAGTAGTACTGCGGTAAAATTTCTGATCAATTCATCTTCTTCTCCCTGAGAGAGTTAATCTTCTCGAGTCTCCATTCATCTCTAAGCCTGGCAATGAAGTTGTCAGCTTTCGTGTTAACGTCAGGGCTGGGGCAGAACACTGACAGCGACGCTCTACCAGTTCCGTCTCCACCTTCAGTTACGTTGACCGTTGATGTTGACGTTGACTCTTCCTTACCAGCTGGCAATGCATGATCAGCTACGACCTCCTCCGGTTCCGGCGACGCACTCCGGGAGCTCTGGGCGCTCCGTATCTTAACATAGTCTCCCTTCACGAAAAACTTCAACGCCGGCATCTTGAACGGCGGCGGTGGCGGCGGGATAGGAATCAGCGGACTCTGGCAGCCGCTGTTGATCACATTGTCAACCTCGTAGGAGGTGCTTGGTTTTGCCGGCAACGGCGGCCGGCGCCGGGAGTGCGCTGACGGCGGTGGCCGCGGCGGGGTTGGCGGTGCCGGTGGTGGGAGAGTGCTCCGGGAACGAGTTTGATGTGTTCGTACAGAAACTTCCGGCGGCGGCGGTGGAGGTGGTGCAGTTGGGACAGAATGTACCTTTTTAGTTTTGCTTCCTTTTTTGAATAGATTTTGAAACACCGATGATGGCGGCGGAGGTGGTGGCGGAGGCGGCGGTTGCGATGATTCCGGAGTGGCAGTATCGTAAATGTTTCTGGTAGCTTTCTGCTTCCTCTTTCTCTTTCTCTGATTGGACAGGACTGAGTTCCAAACCATGGCTATCTCCTTCTTAACGTTACTCTTTCTCCTTTCAAGCCTCCCGTGTTTCTGGTCCGATCTAACCCGCATTGGCGACGGCGGTGCTACTCTCCGCAGCGGCGGGGGTGGAGGCGGAGGTGTCGGTGGCAGCGTGGATCTTACTTCCTCGAACTTCACCTCCTCAACTTTTTCCTTCCTTTTACCAACTGTCTCATACGTCCTTTGTTTCTGATGGCGTGGTGGAGGTGGCGGAGGCGTCGGCGACTTTGGAGGCGGCGTTGGAGAAGGTTGAAGCACGAAAGTATCGACCTTTATCTCCTTGATATCATCGGAGCTGGTCTCTTTGTTGTGTCGGTGAGTTTTGTAGTTGCTGATTTCGAAGTCATCAAAGAAACGAAGAGACTTGGTTTGAACATCATCTAGAGTTTGCCATAGAGACTCGACTTGCCTCATATCCGGGTAGGAGCTTCTCCTCCTCAACCTACCACCGCCGAGGTCGTTTTCCGGCGTCCTAACCGGTGACCTCGACGTTCTCTCCGAGTATCCAAACCATTGATGCTGCGGAAGTACTAAAGATTCTTGTTGTGGAGATGAGGTGTTACCAAGTAAAGGGTCGGAAGCATTGTGAACATGGACATGATGGTCGTCGGGATCAGGCAAGGCATCGCCGGCGTCGTCGTTTTTTCTAGCGAAAACGCCGCAGAGAATAGCGAAGATGACGAGGATGACGTTGAGGGAGTCCCAGCTTTTCTTGACGGAGACGGTGGGCTGGAGGATGTGGGAGGTGAGGGAGAGAAGGGGAGGGATGGCGTAGATGAGGAAGAGTAAGATGACGGTGGGGAGGAGGATGATGAGGACCGGCGGAGAGAGGAGGGGGGATGAGGATCGGTGACTGCGAGGCATGGTGGTTGTGGTTGGGGTGGGTCGTGTTTCAGTGGTGGTGTGGTTGCATTTGTATATAAGGGTTTGAGTTGGAGCTTAGAGTTGGGGTTTGCTTGTGGAGAAAGAGAGTAAGAAAATAACCACGCAGAACTGAAATAATGTTAGGTTCTGGCTTATACGTTTGTTGTTTCTTGTTATTAAATTCCGTAACCTATCTATAACAACAAAGCTTGTAAACATCGATCACAAACTTAATGTTACTAATAACGTGGTTTGTGATTTCATACAAGTATTCACTAGTGGTTGCATATTACGGATCTGAATTTGATTGGTATGGTCTGTTTCGATTGTAATCAACTTACTCTCTTTTTCTTCGATCGTAAACCAAATCTGTTAGCGAGTATTGTGGCTAGACGCACATTGCACTCTTTTATTGTTCTCTTTCATTCGTTATTATTGAATACTTGATCTAAATAATAACTTAGAGATAAATCAATTGTCATTAAATAAATTAATTAAAGAAATTTGAATTGGGGTGTGAATCATGTGGTTATGTCATTTGCTTCATAAAACAAAACAATTGGATTATCATAATCAAAACTCAATCATGCAATATGCATCAGTATATACAAATAAAAGGGTTTGTTTTTTTTATGTAGTTGATTGTTGAGTGTAATCCCTCAATCAAATAAACAATAATGCAATGCCAAATTAGAAACTCTTTTCAAAACCTTCAAGTATGCGTCATTTCTCTCCAAATAATGATCCTCCAAAAAAGATACGAACATATATTTACGAACTCTTTTCAAGCATTTTTCCAAGGCAAGCAACTCCATATTGCTTATTACAGTACGACATGGATGCCCTCGACCATTTTCATCATCATCTTCTTCTTCTTCTTCATTTACCTCTTTTTTCTTCTAAATTATTCGAATGATTGGAGCGTGGTTGCAATCATTGATTTCTGTACCCTTTACCATAAAACATCAACAATGTGCCTTTAGGTCACACTCTGTCGAAACCAGCATATTTAAAAAGACTCCAACCCCTTCTTTTATCATTTATATTATCGCTTTTACTATGAATTGTAACTATATTGTTAGTATCCAATGGGTTTACTGTTGATAATGCATCTCCTTTTCTTTCTATTGTCTTGTTTTTGTATCAGACTTCACTTAAGCTTTTGAGGATAGTAGTCGTCTAATGTCTGAGATTTGTTCTTTTCTTCTTTTATCAAAGGTATATAGATTTGGGGGAAGCAGCACTTCAAGCCATGAACATTATGAATCGACTGAATGTAGTCGAGGGAAACATTTGGTGCAAAATTTTCTGAAGGGTGTTGGGTTCAGATTGTAAAGGTAGCTTTGAACATGTGTTTACAACGAGTTAACTTTTGAAATGTGATGAATGCCAACCCAGAACTTGGAAAAGTTATCAGATCGTGACAACAGATAATAGTTTGTTGATAAATATCACAGAGGGAGAAGCACCAAGTCATGTTTGTGGGAAAAGCTATAATTTGAATCCTAGTGCTTTAGTTCATCCAAGTCCCCACGCTTGTCCTTATGGCTACAAATTCAAACAGTGATACTGCTAGCTGTAGAGCCTTGTCCCATGGCTGCAAGCTAAGCTAGCAACTTTTGATTTAAACAACGCTCTCTACCAAGTGATAGATATTTCTCAATTGTTGGACGATCGACCCACCAATGAAATATAGAGTTTTGACCGATAATAATTTTAAGTTTGGTGAAAATTATTTTGAGGCTCATTAGTTATAATTAATCTGGGAGCTAAAAGTTCGTTTTTAAAATGGCCAGCGATTTTTTTTGAATAAATGGCCAGATCGATTTTGATATGCATGAAATGGCATAATGTTTGATGGATTCATGATAGGTAAATTCAAATATGAGATAACACAAGTTAATTTAGTTCATATTTTTGTTTTCTTTTAAATTTTTCATTAGTAAAAAGATAGATGGTTCTTTTAAATTTTTCATTATTAAAAAGATAGATGACTCACGGATTTCCTAATCCGTTTCTACAAATGATTTTGTACTTACACCATTTTCTTAAAAACTTCTCCAGCTCTTATTTCGTGTTAGAGTAGTCCTTAAGCGATGAGGAGCATGAAATAAAAAAATGAACTCTTTATATAATACAAGATCCCCTTCTCATTTCATTCAATATTGAGAGATAACTACGTTGCCTTAACCTTATAGACGAGTTCACCACGTCTGATTGAGCAAATGTTTCGATCTCTTTGATTTTCTTTTGTTTACCAAAGAGAGATTATAGCTCACTACATTTTAATTTCTTCTAATATTTCAATATGTCAAATCATATCAAATACTGAAATCATTTTATTTGGTGTCATGCTAATGTAGCATGTCATTAGTTTCTCACTGCTATCCATATTATGTGACAATAGCGAGAGAGGGCGACAACAAAGAGATCTTCTCTCTGTCCGGTGGAGTGTTTCTAAAGTCGTTGTCGGACAGGGTCTCACCATTCTTCATGGATTGGGTAGGCGACCAAAGTTCTAGTTTTCTTTTTGGCTTGTGCGATGGTGATTGAGGTTGGGATTGAAGAGGAGAAGAAGAGGAAGTCGATTGGCGATAGTCGTCTGGGAGCATTGGATTCGTTCTCTTTGATGGCGGAATGGTTCCTCCCTTCTCTCTGGTGTGGTTCAGTGATGTCAGTGGCGGCGAGATCAACCGGGCATGGTGGTTGTTGATGGTGATGTTGGTCCTCTTTTGTTTCCATGGTGCTGGCTATGGGTTTCGACGGCGGTGGGATGGTAGGAGCGGTGGTAAGGTGCGGAGGCTGTGTTGGGATTTAGGATTTTTAATCTTTTTTTAGTTTTTTGGTTGGTTAGTGGTCTCTCCTCTTTGAGAGAGGGTTTTGGTTGGTTAGTGGTCTCTCCTATTTGAGAGAGAGTTTTTATGGGTTGATGTCTTTGATAGTGTCGTGGGGTGAGCCATGGTTATGATGTCGTTTCCAAGGACTATATTAATGTCGGTTTGTTCTTGTTGTCAATATAATGAGGAGGTTACATGTACATATATGTTGGTAACTTTGACATGTAGTGTTTGAAAAGGTTGTTTATTCTTGAGGTTGACTGTAATGATGTATTGGTACTTCTGGATTAGGTTAGGTTACGGTTGAACTCATTTCGGTTCTTGTCTACTGTAATCGTTGAGTTTTCAGGTAGATAGAGGAGAGTGGAGAATTTATTTCCACTACCGTTTTCTCTCATGGTTGTAATCTGTATTCCCGCTAATGAAACTTACTATTGACTGCTTTCAAAAAAATGACAATCTCAATATACGTGTGTGTAATTTGTTTAAGTAAGAGTATTAAAAAGTTGTGACCAAGAGTGATTTTGATGATCCGCAAATCTTGTAGTGACCAACTCTAAGTTTATTGAAAATTATTTTGGGGCTCCTTGATCATAATTAATCTAAGCTTAAAGTTTGTTTTTATAAACTATATACATGCTTTTTATTTTTTCGAATATGTTAGAATCTTCAACCCACATCCATTAACGAAATCGCAAATTCAAGGAGGCTAAAGGACAGTATTCCTAATCTCATACTGTAAAAACACATTAAAATAATATTAGGAATGCTTAAATAGCAAACATGTCATACTGTGTGTGCCTACCATGACATAACCCAATGTACGCAACATTTATTTTTAACATCTCAAAATTTAAAATCATATCAATTTATAAAATCAAGTTTATTAATTCCATTTTTGATTTGATTGCATCACGTTGGCATGAAATATTATGTTCGCACATACTTCTGATACAGAAACATTAAGACGTTTGATGGATTCATCAAGCATAAATTCAACTAAGAGATTACTCTAACCAAATCCTTGTTCGGTATGAAAACAAATTTTCTTCAAACAATCAGCTCTTAACGTGCTATCACTTTTAGGTTAGGTGCAACCTTATTCTCTGTGCTTGTTCGTCTTCTCAAATGATTGACGTACGAACGCTAATCAAGCCGGCACTCAGGTTCTTTCTCAAACCTAGCCGAGGAGCAGCTATGATTTTTCTCCACTTAACGTAAAGTGGACGGTTCTTACTCGAGCCGATGTGGTCGAGTAAAGCTATATCAGGATTACAGGGCGTTAGCCTAAGATTTATCTTCAGCGAACAAAGATATTTGCTAGAGATTTTATCCTCTAACAATGGTTTTTGACGGATTTGCACTCGTGATGAGTCTTTATGAATTGGGGATGGACTGTTGCTCGCAATGAGGCTTTGGTGAGGTAGCTGCGAGATTTGCTCGTAACGAGGCTTTGATGGAATAAAAGACTCTGAGAGTATTTTTGGTAGAGGTGCTTTGAGGGAGACTTGTTTTACAATGTTGCAAGGTTATTTGTAAGTTGATGCGTGTCTTTTTGTTTACCATCGACCCCTTTATACAAGAGACTAGGGTACACCATTACTTGTGGATCAAAGCATATCATACTCTAAAAGATTAGATCATCAAGTCACTGCAAATCTTCGCCAAACATGACCTCAAAAAAAATAAAAATATGTACAAATATTTTGATCGCATGTATCGGTCCATGTAAATTGTCTTGGTGCAGAAATTCATCCCAAATATAACTCTTTAATAGTTAAATATATATGTCTATTAGGTAATATAATTGCGTTCTTGCTTGTATCACTTTATGCAATCTCATACCAAAAAGGAATAAAAAGTCCTCAAGGTAATATAAGTAAACTTTGTATGCTCATGGACGTCATGTTGCTACTCCGTTCATTCAATGTCAATAAGAAATATATAATCCCTTACTAATTATGCACCAATGTAACAAACTTTCCATGGGGACCAATGTGATATGAAGGATGATTATAACCTTCTTAGATGACTTCTCTTGTACCTTAATCACCAAGGCAATAAGCCTTTACATGTCATTGTTGGTGCCGAATTTTAGCACCAACGGGTCAACAAAAGTTCCGTTGACGTCCAACGTGTAAAGTGATGGAGTTGTCCTCATGTAGTAGATCTATCTTCCATTAGGTTCGGTTTGCCCACAAGCATGGTCTTGGTCATCTATCTTTGATCACTGGTGGTACTCCTCGACGGTCTTGGATCAGGTCTTGGTGGTCCATCAAATGTGGCTAGAGGAATGACCTTGATAATCTTGTGCATCTGACTTCCTTCAATGAGATTGTGCTTTTGATCATGAACATCAGTTCTCTTGTTGAGTAGAGATGCTCGATCATGTGGCCTTCGACATCATTCACTCGATGACCAGTTTTCTACACTCGATGGTGAGCTTCATTCACTCGATGGTGAGCTTTTACACTCCTTTGGCTGAGTGACTTTCCTCTTCATTGGAGGCTTCCTTCATTAGATGATGAGTCTTCACGCTCCTTTGTTGGGTGACGCTCTTTAGTGGATGATGAGCCTTCACACTCCTTTGTTGGGTGAAACTAATATTATTTTCTTGAAATTCGTCCAATCGGCTTGGGCTTACTCTATTAGGTGATGAAATTCCTACACGTGAGAGTGGTGTCTTTACTCCTTTGTTGGATGAAGTCGATGCTCTCTTCTTGAACTTCCTTCACTGACCATTGAGCTTTCTCCACTTGATGATGAGCTTACACCATAGTGATGATCGATCTGCAAAAGTGAGAGAAGAAAGGTCATCGGAGGACCAGCCTAAAGCCGGCCAAACACTCTCCGAGGCCCAAATCAGTAGTGTTTGAGTAATGAATAAAAATATGAGAAGTGTATGATGCTTTGGCATTGTGTTGAAGCATCCTTAACATGCCAAAGCAGAATGAGAAAGAGAGAGAGATTATGCACTTTGACATCATTTAGAGAGAGAAGAGGAGAAGTAGAAGTCTTCCTTCAGCCTTGGGAAGGCTTGGTATCTATAGGAGAAGAGTTTGGTAATGTGGAAAGGGAGAACATGACTCTTCACCAAACCCCTTATATTTTGACCCCTGACACGTGAAGGTATGGGTCTGACAAAGTTGGTGACTGACGTCACCTTTTGGTCATGCATCTAGACTGTAGCCATCGTCAGTGAGCAACACGTGTCCTAGTGGATGAGAGCTGACTCTTGGACTACTGTTCACATGCCCATAACTGACGTTGGAGCTTGACATGTGAAAGAGTTGGTGAGAGTAGATCAGCTGATTATTGCATGTCTACGTGTGCCCTGAGGGTCCAGGCCTTAGCCTTGGAGGTTGTGGCCATGACAACTGAGGGTCGAGGCTTAAAGTCGAACTGTTAGTCTTAGAGGTCGAAGTATCGACCTTGAAGGTTGAGGCTCTAGACTTGTTTTAGACTATGTTTCTCTAATATTAGATAGTCTTGACATGTGAGTGGTCAGTCTTGACTGACATGTTGATGGTCATCACTTGGTGATTATCATGATCATCCAAGATTGAAGACTTGAAATGTAAAGTTAGGCACCTTAAAAGGTTTAAGTTAAGTGCGTTGAAAGGCCAGAGTCTTAGGTGGCTCTTTGACGTTTCAACACGTCCTACGTGGAATGAGTTGAAAAGTCAAGATTCGTCGTCGAACCAAATTATAACATCAACAGTCATATGTCCATATCACTTCTTTATGTAAGATTTTCCAAATTTGCTTAATCTTAATCACCAAATAAGCCATTAATTCCCTAAATTCTTGATATTTCGATATCTACCCGTATTTGGACCAAAACGACTTTCCAAGATAGGCCCCAATCATGTATATTTCTCAAGATATTTGATCGATCATAACCGTAATAAACTACTAAACTGATTCATTACACGGCTCGTCTAGAAAAATTCATTTTACGCCCAAACAATTCCAATGAAGAATAGGCAACGGCAGATCTAGAATTTTTTCTCAGTCAAAGCAAATTTGGGTTTAGACTTCTGAAGCATAACTGAATATATCAAACTAACAACGCATCATCAAACCCAAACTGAAAAAAAACGTCATCTTCAAACCAGATGGGAAATAGAAGAATTACGAACACACTTGGAGGTTTGTAAACACACGTGTAGGAGTTACAGTTGGAGTCATTAATCCACATGGGAAGAGGAAAAGTAAACCAAATCCAAAAATGAGAATGGCAAATCCAATTCCGAATGGGAATAGGAACAAAAGAAATCCGCCTATATAATGACGAGGGATTTCTTGTTTCAAATTCAACCTACAGCCTTGATCTCTCTCAGGAATCAGGATGATGATGATGAGAGGTAACAACCGTTGTTCTTCTGGCCCTTCAAACTGTGTCAGGAGATCAAGTTCCACATCTTCAAATTTTAAGGCATCTCGGCAGAAAGTTGCTCCCCCAAGAAAAAGAGATGCTTTCGCCACTTTAATGCAACAAGGTATTCAAAGGATCGACACCAAACAGCTTAGCAAAAAGCTAGAGGATGCAGAAACCCCGGTGTCAGCAAAACGTGAGATCAGGCGTGAAATCCAAACCCGACAAATTGATGAAGATGATGTCGCCGCCGCCGCTGCCGCTGCTGTGATTATGGAACAAACACCTCAACAACCACCTAAACCTGCAAGAGCCTCTCCTTGGTTGATTGAAAAGTTGTATGACAAACGTGGGCCGGAGCGAGCCAAGGCATTGGCCGGAGTAATCGAACTACTGAACAAGAGGTTGGATCATGAAAACCTGAAAGAGAGATATGTTGTAGAGCTTCTGTACCGATGCTTAAGTAGTATGAAGAAAGGCTCCACCAAGGAGGTTCAGAATGCGTTGCAAGTGATTGGTTTGCTTTCAATCACCGTTGATTGTCAAGAAAGGTTGGCTGAGATTTACAGGGAGTTTCTTGATGCAGCTTCCAGCAGTGCTTGTCTAAAGAAGGTTGGAACCAACACAACGAAGATGCTGGAATGCTTGGGAGTTGTCACCTTTTTTGGTGCAATTGGGGCAGAGCAGACTCAAAAGGGTATGAAGGTTATTTGGGACTTGTTGATGAATCTCAAAAAATCGGAATCCGGCAGTGATGATGCGATGAGAAAGAAGCAGTCACAGGAGATCCTAGTTGCTGCAATATATTCTTGGTGTTTTCTTCTAACTAGCACGGATGGATGGCGACTGAACCAAAATTGGAGAGGTGCAATTTCCTTCTTCTTGGACATGTTGGACAACAATGATGACCTATTAGTTCGTGGGGCAGCATCTGCAGCACTAGCGTTGATTTTCGAGACTAATGCTCTTGACAAATTCTGGGATGGAGCAAATGATTCAACCTTGCCATATTCTCAGTTGCGAGAAACACTCAGGGAGATGATTTTGAGGAAAGTGAGCAGTCTGAACATGAACACGAACGTTGTGGAGTACTTAGAGACTCTTCACTGCCCGATAGCACGTCCAACTATCTGTGAAAAGAAGTTGGAATTCAGATCATGGTATCAGGTGATTCAGTTAGCATTTCTGAGGAGTTTTCTAGGGAAAGAATTTGAAAACTTCATGACCAAGGAAGAAAAACTGCAGAGCTTTTTTGAGGTCGACCTTAGTAGAAATGACAATGTGGGTGAAGAATTCTTTGTGCCTACGATCGAAAAGATCACTGTGAATATGGTCATACCTGAAGGAGGAGATCCACAGACAATGACTGCGGAGCAAAGGAAGAAAGAAAGAGTTATGAGGACTTCCATTCAGGGCAAGGCGAAGACACTCCTTAGGACCAAACACAGGCTAATGTCAGAGGAATTGAACTGCTTTGATTAGTTAGCTTAGTTGATTTTTGTCTTCTGTTTTCTTCTTCAAGAACTACTACCATCCTTTCCTTATTGTTTGTACTCTGTACATTAACGTATTTATAGTAATTGATGATATTTTTCCCCTAGCTTAGCTTCATGTTTTTCCTTTGTTCTGTATTGACAATGGAAAAAGAAAATGAGTTCAGCTGAGAGCTCTAGTTTGTTGCAATTCCTGTCTTTAGATTTCCTTAATGTAATCTTTCCTTCTCACTTTTCGGGACCAACATGCAGTTTGCTTTTGATTTGTTGAACTTTCAAGTACTCTGACTCGTGTGATTCCAGTATGATGAAGCCAAATGATATGACATGTGCCCAAATCTTAGGTTGATATGCATGTTAGTTGTTGGCTTTGGTAAAGAGAGCTGGAAATGCATGCTGCGGCTGCAGTAGTACAACACAGCCACACACACACCATGGATGTAGCTAGCTCGCAATAACTCACACCAAGAACATGTGATTCATCTATTTATTCCTAATCTGGAACTCTTCTGCATAAGAGACCATTTAGAGTAGCCTAAACCTCAGTGTCGAAATATCAGACATTCCATCTCTTCAATCATCATTCACTCTCTCATCTTTCTTGTTTAACTAGCCTATGAGTTCTGAAGTCCTTCCCCATGCAGTTTCAATCTTGAGAACTACATGGCAAAAGAAAAGAAAATGAGATCTACCACCAAAATATCATTTATTTATTTTTGAGGAAATTAGAGAAAAACCTAAAAAATGGAGTATCTTTTAAGATAAACTCATTCACATATTTCATTTTAAAGAAGTAAATAAGGTAGAGAGAGAAGAGATAGCAAAAAGAATGGAAAATCATGCTCTTATATGAGCCTCTTTATATAGAGAAATACAGAATACCATTCCGGTATAAATAAGGAAACATAATCATATTATATCAAGTAATCCAAGTTACATAAGGTCAAGACACACATGACTAACTAGATCATACGAGATTGTCCTCATAGATGATCTCTTACACTTAGATCTTAAGGAGAATGCTGATTGGGAACTCAAATCATAAGTTAGCGTTGAAAGTCAGATTTTCGCGCAGCACGACCTTTGGGTATTAAAACAGCCGAAACTTTCTCTAGAAAATACATATAAATGAATTGTAAACGGTTTTGAAAATTAGGCCCATGTAGCTTTCCAACCATATATTATACACATTATGTTTCATTCGGAGATATTCACAAAGCTCTGTTGAAGTTGGCTGTTATTTGCAAAATCAGACTCTCAAACAGATCCGTCATATTTTACGAGAATAGTCATAAATCAATCAATATGATAGCTGTGATGACATGGTTTATGTCCATGGAAATTAGACACATAGACATTTCCAATGGTACCAATTTCACAGTTTTTGGATGAGCAGACATTCTTGTAGGTATCGTGGAAGTTGACCTATGAAGCTTGGCAAATTATAATTTCGCTTTTTAATGTGTCTTTTTTATGTGGGGATGAAATTGCCTGAATCCTTTATACCGAAAGGATGTCCCTATGCCATTTCAATGGCATTGCATTAGCGCAGAGCTACACTTAGCTTTATAACTTTTCATAGCGAATGAGAGGTCAAGTCTTTCGTATCATATTAAGTACATTGATGCGTCTTAGCGCACTTGGATGAGAGTTTTATCTCTAAACACATCTCAGTTGTTCTTTAGACAGAACACTGGATCTCTATTTAGACTTTGACTAATCATGGGAGTATATGTAGGCCTCACCTTTAGAGTGCCTAAGCCGATAGATGGGATAATCACCAACACAATCATCGAGTTCATTACGAGACCGTGTCTTTTCCAGTATCTTTTTCATTCTAACTTCGGATGTTTGATACACATTTGCATCTCTTGATCTATTAAGAGTCCATGTAAATCCGGAATAAACACGCAAGGACGCAATTCATCATATCCCTTCCAATCAAGTAGTAACTTAGTGTGCGTTTCTGACAATGCTTGTACACACACGCTCCTGTGGTCTAGAGAACTTGATTTGGATGAATGAAGTCCGTCCAAGATCTTCATGTATATATCTCTGATCTCATAGAGATGTAACTCAACCACGTTCATAAATTGCATGTTCAGTTATTCAGAAACTACCAAACTGAAAAAGTAGTGGAGTTCAATGACATCCATTACGAAAACATATCTCATCGTAGTCAATTCCAGCACGTGTTAGTGAGAAACCTTGGACCATTAAGATGAGCCTAAACTCTTTGTTTCACTACACTATCTAACAAAGACTTAGTTGATAGGGCTTAACTTGCGGTGTCGGCATTACCTGCCTAATGACACATCTCTTTGTTAATACCGGAATATATCTTTTCCTAAGCTAATCTACTATGTCGATTTATCAAAGAAGTGTGGTTCGATAGTAAATTCATTATTCCACATCCTCATGTACACTGCATTTGATATGCTTAACCATATTTGGCTCCTTTATCAAACTGAACTTTTCGGAGTTCTAAACTGAACTCTCCTCTAGAGTTCCAGCTAAATTCAATATGCTTATCCGTATACAAGACTACAAGTTGGTTAATATGGCAAAAAGAACATACATACTGCACACCATCACAACACATGGTAGTAGACTACTTCTCAATACTATGTTGCCTCGTGGAACATGAAACATTAATGCTACAGATATGCGTATGAATCAGAGTCCACGATAGAATCAGAGTATGAACAAAAAGAAGATAAAGGAAATGAACAATGAAATTGTAATCCGTCTCAACATTTATGCTCATATTATATTCCTAGCTGCTTCATTACAATCGAAATATCACACTCCTAGCTGCTTCATCACTATGGAATACCTCTTCCTCAATATGCCTCCATATTCATCTTCAATTATACCCAAAAGATTGCTAGCTAGTAGCTAACAACCCTGTATACTACTTTCATATATAAACAGCAATTAGCCAAATCAGAGCTGAGCTAACTGTTCTAATCCATCTCCCAAATCTATTAGTCTTTACGAGCCAAGAGTAATACCATTATGCATTACTGCATTTCCAGCTTCCACAATGCGAGCAAAATCCATGGCGTCACCTAGGGTTTTGGGCCGAAACGCCTACATCTTCAGCCGTATCTCCTCCTTCAACCCACCAACAAAATTATCAAGACCCATCCCGAGTTAAACCTCTTTAACCAGAAGTAAGTCTTGCAAGGACCACCTCCCAAAGAAGACCAAATTTCGACAGTCTCGTTTGAAAAGTGGACAACCCTTAACCTACAATAAGCCCAAAAGAACACTTCTATAAACCAACAACCACCCAAAACTCCTGGAGCCATCCTGCTCCCAAACCAACATACTTCAAAAGATACACATCTAATTAGTTCATAACAAATCACACCAAGTGTTAACACAACAATGTTACAACCGTTCCAAATTTAAATCCTACAGTGGGTTCTAGATCTCTAGGAGTTCACCGAAAAATATAAAACAACCCGATGTGTATCAGAGCGACTAAGTAAAGCAGAAGCAGAAAAAATTATAAGAATGTTAACCCGGAACCTACTGTTGGTTTCAAAAGTGGCGGTAACTATGTCTGACCTTCACGAAGACTAGTCGGATCGAGCACTGCAATCTGGGCATTTGAAACGAAAGACTCAGGGAAGAAACATTGAAAAATATTAGCGTGAGTGGACAAAAATCAAATATAAAAAGACTAATTTCTTTAATGTTTTCCCTTGGATTTTTCCAAGAAATACCTTATACACGCAACCATTAGAAAACGAATAAATAAAACATAAAACAATTTTCTTGGTTCAAATGCATAATTAAAGATGTGAGGTACTATCACCATAACCAGTTAACCACGAGAAAATAACTGACCATCTCTAAATCACGAGAGGGTCTATTGACCAACTCAATCGGAGAGGGTCCCTTGACCTGCTCTATTCAGGAGGGTCTTTCTGACCAGCTACCACCGAAGAGAGTCTGACTAGCTACAATTCAGAGAGGGTACCATCTCCATTCGAAGAGGGTCCATGCTAGCTAGCAATACATATAAACATATACTTGAAAATCCTTGAAAACCTCGTGGTAATTAAATCGAAATCCAAGTCAAAATACCCATGACGTTTCCCCAAATATATTGAATTTAAAACATTCTCAGGCATCCGAAACCGGTTCCCTGACTTTACTTAAAATCATTAAAATCCAAGAGCTAAGTTTCACTTTTTTAAATAATCCCCCACCATAACCCAAATGGTGATAACAATTAAAAACCATATTCCGGAAAAATCATTTAAAATCACGGGAAATGTAAGAACCTCTTTCCCAGCTCACTTATCTTAAAAAAAGTACTAAATTCCCAAATTTTTCTAAAATCACCATAAAACTCAACGTGAAGGAAATTTCATAAATAAAGGAGAAACTTAATAAAATCTGTTGCATGCATTATATTTAAAAGTAAAGGTCTACTCACAAAGATGTCGTTAATTCTGCCGGCTATCTGAAGGCTGCTCAGCTCGAGCTCCCCCACATCCTGTTCAAAATACATAATTAAGGTCTCAATCTCACAATTAAAGAAAAGGCAACAACATTAAATAACTACCCTTAACGTTCATCTTTAACCACCTCTAGAAAAACGTGGGGAGTCGGCCTCAAATACCCCGTTAGCGTAAAAACCCTAATTTACACCCTCACGTATAGCCGGTAACTTCCAAATGACCGGTTGCCATTAATTATCCAATTATTAATTTTAAATCTTCAAAAATACAAAACGTACCGAATAAATCTCTAAAAAATAGAAACTGTCTTTCAATGACCTTCTCTTAATTTTTTCAATTTAATGAGCAAGAAAAACTGCCTAAAAAGTGGCAGTTCCGCCGCCGGCAGAAAATTCAGGCCAAACTCCGGCCACCACCAATCAACACCAAAATTTCACAGTTTGTTCCTCTCATCATTCCGAACAACTTCCTAGTTCAGCTCGAAGGCCAATTCGGCCTCTAACTAGGTCAATCGAATAAAAATTCCTTAAACCCGAAATTTTTCACTTCAAAACTTCAATCCTTCAATTCTCCCTCCACACTCCAAATCAAGCTACCAAATTCTAAGGGATTATAGTACTCCTAAAACCCATCCTATGCATATAAAGAACTCACCAATTGGTGATCTAGGGAGGGAGAAATTCGATCAAGAACATCCTACTGTACACTTGAAGAACAAATCAGAATTTCTCCCGATTTACGACGAGTTAGGTCAGAAAGTTTACCTAGGAGTGAAGTAGACTCGGAGGCCGATCTTTTAGGACCAGTGCGGCGGCCTGTGATGGAGCGGCGGCGACGCTGTGGTGTGCGCAAGTCCGGCAGGCGATCGGCATCGGGAAAGAGGAGAGAGAGAGAGATTTGGTAACTTTTGATTTTTCACTTTCTACCTACAGTAATTTCTCATTTTTATAGAGTTTCCTGAAATAGTAATTTTCGCATACGAACTCCGATTAAAACACTTAACATGTCTACGGATTTGTATTAACGCCCTCTGCAACTTTCATGAAGAAAGTTTTCACAAATTCTCGACTTAATGAAAAGTCAACTTTGTGACATCTTACGCTAAAACGGTTACGAAATGGTTAAAGATTAAAGTAAATTAAGAAGTAACCGACCGTAAATTGATTCTAGAACCGGGATGTGACAAAATGCCTCAAACTAGTTATTGTTTACTAGTTAGTGTTCTTGCGACATGACACTACTTCACTGCATAGATGCACTTTGCATGCTTGTGTTGAACTTAAACTGTGTTTTCATCTCCTTCAAAGTTGAGCTGTGCTGTTTACTTTTTGTTTTAGTCATCGCGTTCTGTAGCACCAAGGATTGTCTTAAAAGTGAATAAACAATGGCATTAGATTGCTATCGCCTCATTTTGCTGTGAGACAGTTTTGGCTTGATTGTTTATGTATTGGGATGTGATAGCAATGAGTAATCAAGTAGTTGTTAGTGTGTGCTGGTCTTCTTTTACATCAATAAGGTCCCTTATCTTGGTTTTTAGTCTTTCTTCTTCTTTTTTGACTTGTCCTTGTCTGTGTGAATTGAGAGAATGCATCTGTTGAAACTAAATGTGGGAGAAAGGTGTTCTCAGTTTCTCCCTTTGTGTTTCTGTTTTCTATTTACTTTCAGGTTTGGCATTTTTCCGTGCATTTGCTTCCAATGGTGTTGAACAGGTCGGACTGTGCATGCTGCTAGCTATTCATTGTTTATATCTCATCTTCCTCCTCTTTGGGCTCGTCATTGGGCTATTTGGTTGTACAAGAGTATGTAGGACTGAGAGTTTTATTCGTGGGTGGCTAATCTCTGTTTTGGCATGGAGTCTATGGATCTATGACGGTGCATGGCTCAAAGTTTGCTATGACTTCCTGGTTACTCTGCTCTCCTGTTGAGGACCAACATTCGTCAATCTCTTCTGACTTGAATATGTTGGTGATGTAGCGGCTCAGGGATATGATTTTGTTAGAGTAGTAGGCATCGGAAATCTACGATGTTGAGGACAAGGATGGAGGTGAAGGGGGATGTTAAGTTTGCCTTAAGGCTTCAAACGTTGAAGTGAATTCCCAGGAAATAGGAACTTTGAATTGGCAGATTGGTATGTTTGTTGTGTTTGTTTTTTCCTTACTGAGATTCTGCTGATCTTATTGTGTTGCCTATCAGATTGTTAATGGAAGTATTTCTTTGTTCGGTTTAGAATTCTGCCCCCCCTAATGTGCTGAGTTGCTTTGAAATGTTTTGCATGTACTGGTTTACAGAAGCTGTGACTTGTTTTTGTTTAATCTTTCCAACTGATTGGACCCAGATTACCCTCTTGAGAATTTTTTTATTTTTATTTTTTATACAAACCCCTTTTGAGATCTGCATATCTAAGAAAT
The DNA here is from genome assembly GCA_951800085.1 of Comarum palustre. Taxonomy (NCBI): domain Eukaryota; kingdom Viridiplantae; phylum Streptophyta; class Magnoliopsida; order Rosales; family Rosaceae; genus Comarum; species Comarum palustre. Next base: position 3,846,095 of record OX637588.1, on the reverse strand, counting down.
TAAAGTGTCGTAAAGTTAAATGCGACATGTTTGCTTGCTTCACTTCTGTTTCTTCTTCCTTTCTTTGCCAAACACAGCAGCGACCAGCATCGCCTTCACCCATTTTGCGCAATCTGTTCTCATCTATTTCATTATCCCTGCCATTCATGTGGTAGAGGGATGCTATAGTTAGGTTCTCTCCCAGAATGCATTGGCTTGAGCCTTGAGGAGATGAATTTTGTAGATGAATCAAATAAAGTATTACATGTTCTTGAAGTAAAACTATAGCCGACCATTGAAGTAAATTTGTGTAGATTAATCTTAAGCCAACTATTGCAGTAAAACTTGGAGATGAGTTTTGTAGATGAATCAGGGTTGCAAGGAGATAAAGAGGAGTAACTCTGATTTTACAATTGTAGCTCACTTAGTCTCAAAGTCCCAGACTATAAAGGGAGTAAATGTGAATAAACATTGTAATTAGGGAGTAAAGATTGTAATTACATAGAATTTTATAGTGGTCCTATAGAGCTGTAGGAATGTGTTGTTATCCAGGAATTGAGTTGGTTCTGCTGAATACATACATCTTTAAACTCCACGATAGTTCAACAAGCAGAGTTGCAAGAAGATAAAGATCTACTAACACTGATTTTACATCTTAAAGGGGGTTTACGGCTCCTAACTCGGACAAAGTCCCAGATGAAAGATCAGTGCTATTGCGGACAATGTGGCAACAGCTTATTCGTACTGAAGCAGACGGTGGTAAATGACTAAAGAAGCACTAGCGAAGAGACTTGATGCAGGATGAAAATCGAAAGCAAGTTCAAGAAGGAATGCTGTAAGATTGAGCAGAAGCGAAGACAAGTGAAGCCGACGGAGAACCAAAGTCTTGACTGAGGATACAATGAGTAGCATTAGTAAAAACAAGAGGGGTGTCTTGATTGCGCAGAAACCAAACACAGCTGCCCAGGAGGTAACAACCAAAAGAGGCTTGAGTGGCCAACGTTTACCCGAGCATGTTTCTAGCACTTGTGCTTGGCTACCAAAAGTTTGTTCTGCTCTTTGTTGCTCCAATAAGGCATGCTTGGCCGCAAGCACATCCTCACACCATTTCACAAGGGCACCATGTTTACAAGGTATGCTCCTCATCTCATGCCGCTTAATGTGCACATGCACCACATAGTGCTGTCGACGCCACAGCCTCAGCCTCTTGTGGAAAAAAAGTTGTGCCAGTGTCTGTGGTAGATCTGAACAAGCTTCAGGGAAAGCAATAGTTACATCATACACCGCTGGAACAAAAGACTTCATGTGTTTCACTACAGAGACTAAAGGCTCACCATTATTCTTTTCCTCTTGTGAACACTGCAGAGTCATCCATATAGGGCGAGGAAAGTTGTTGAGTCCTCGTAGACCTTTTATATATGCGGAGGCTTTATCTTGGTTGCGACCCCAATAGTCATTCTCCATAAAGACATTTTCAGAGAACCAACCAATCAGTGGAAAGAACTTGGTGAACTCAGACTTGACAGCAAACACTGAACTGCAGAGCAAACCTGAGCGATGAGCCAGGAGGAGCGGGATGAAAGCATGAGTTTCGTGATTAGATATGACAATGGCATTTTCTTTACCCATCAGGTTGGCCATTGTTTCTAGGTCATCTGCGTGTACTTGAATGTCAAGTCCTACCCCCCACTCCACGAGCCACACCACCTGCAGCCACAACAGTTCTGCCACTGTTCCATTTATCCTTCTGTGCATATTGTTTGATCGAGGCCGAATGGCAAAGAAGCAGATGGCCTGTATTAGGCTCACCACAAGGCCTGAGATGACAAAAAAGAGCAGAAATGAAAGATGCACTGCTTCTTCTATGATATCATCAGCCATGATCGATCAAATTGCTGGAGGCTGCAAAATAGGAAAGTGAGGAGGATTTTGTGTGTATGGGAATGTCTAGTGTGCATATGATATGAAGGCTATAGCTAGAGGGTCCTTATACAGATTAGCAACAACCATATTCCTACTTCAAGTTGGATTCCCAGTCTTAAAAGGACCATTTAATTTATCTTTTTAAATTAAGGTACCCTCATCCTAAAAGGATTGGGATTTTTCAGTACTCATCCTGGCATAAATATATTTTCCTATTTAAACATTTTAATTAAGAGCTATTTCTTTTTTTTTGAACAGGATTGAGAGCTATTTCTTAGAAAGAGGAAAAAAACAATACCAGTGTACGGACAAGGTCTATTTGTATCTTGGGCTTCTGTTGGGCCGAAATGGGCACCCAAATACAAAAACCCTAGCCGTTCCAGTAAATACCTTAAACCCGTCCCCAGAGAGAGGTCGTGCTCTCTTTTTTCTGGGTCGGTAAAATTTGTACATACAGAATCAAAAATGGTGTGGTTTCAATGCGAGGACTGTGGAGACAATCTCAAGAAACCCAAGTTGCCCCACCACTTCAACACCTGCTCTGCTTTCAAGGTATCCCTCAATTTCTCATCTTTCAAATTATTGTTCTGATTTTAACTCATTCATATTGGATTGGTGACTCTTTTTGACGTTGATAATTACAGCTATCATGCATCGATTGTGGTCAGATGTTTAGCAGAGAAACCGTTCAGGGTCACACCCAGTGTATTACTGAAGCGGTGAGTCTCTTATGGTCTGCTTATGTTTAAGTTTTGGTTGGTTAATTTTGGGCTGGTAATCATTTTATGCATTGGGTTACTGAAAAATGCATTGTATTGTTAGTTTATGTTGGTGTTGAGCTTTGGATTGTGACTTATTTATGGGTTTGTGTTTATAAGGAAAAATATGGTCCAAAGGGGCAAGTGAAAGCTTCCAATGCGGGAGCCAAAACCAACAAGGATTCGAAGCAGCAGGCTGACTTTGATATAACTGTTGGGTTATCTGAGCGCCCGCCGTGGTTTTGTTGGTATATTCACTTTCTGATTGTTATCGGTAATGTTCTGTATGAGTGGTTCTTTAGGCGTGGAGTCAATCCGTTATGTGAAGTTACCATGGTTGTTCATAACGTGTTCCGTTAAACTGTTGGATACATTTGTGGTGCTGAATTCTATGTGATGCATCATCGATTTTGATATTGATACCAACTAAGTAGATATGATATGTATGAGATATTATCCTGCTATCCGTTTCGTGATTATTATCTGCTTATATTCTTTTGGATTTTATCTGGTGTGCAGTCTTTGCAACACTAATGCGACGAGCAGACAGACACTGATGCTCCATGCTGAAGGAAAGAAGCACAGGGGAAAAGCTCGAGCTATTCATGCTGCTAAGCAAAAGGCTATGCAGCCAGAAGAATCTGCCCCAGATACGAAACCCCAACCTGAGGAAACTCCAAAAGGAACAGAAGAACCTGCATTGCAGGAAGCATCAGTAGTTGATATTGTTGATAAAAGTTCTGAAGCAGAGAATGGGAAGCTGTCAAAGAGAAAGAGGAAGCTAGAAGAGTCCAAGAATGATGAATCAAGAAAAAAGACCAAAGATACTGCATCTGGGGGAGTAGGCAATGAGAAAGTGATTCAGAATGGAAAAGCAGAAACAAGTGGAAAAGAGACCAAGTCAAAGAAAGATAAGGAAGACCCCGAGACAAAAATAAATTGGAAGAAGTCGATTACATCAACCTTAAAATCGGTAAGTGTTCTGGATAATATAAATCTCACTAATTGTTTCTGCACACATTCAAAAACATAGAAAAGATTTACAATATTACAGCATCATCTAGGATATGAACTTTGTTGGCATGAGAAAATATTTCATTCTGCAGGGATAGAAGCCATGATCCAAGAGTACATCTGTTTTGTTTTTAAATGTTGACTTCCTATCTATCTTAAATGATTGCCAGTTTTTAAGTGTATACTTGATTGACATTTTACATTGAATGGTGCAGAAAGATGGAGTGCTGAAGATTAGAAAACTGAAAAAACTTGTTCTGAATGCTATTGCGGAATCTGGCATAACAGAAGATGAAGAAAAATTGAGTACGACCTTTGTGGAAAAGGTTAGCCAACTAACCTTTGTTCATTTTATTACTTGTGTGCAATTGGCGGATAGAATTGGAATTACCTTTGAAGTGTTTGTGATGATACTTTTTTGTTTGGTAACAGATCAATTCAAGCTCCAGATTTCGAGTTGAGAACAAGTATGTTCACTTGGTGGTGAAGGATTAAACTACAGTTGGTAGCTGAGAGTTCTAGCATGATGTTGCATTGTTCGCCTTCTATTGCCATCCAAATCCAAAATGAAATCCAGATGGTCTGCTAGTCCTCTTGTTGTATGCGGAGCTAGGAGTCTAGGATTTTATGTTTAACTAGTTTTCAGAAGAAATGTCAGTGTCATTATTGTATTTAAGGACAAATATCGACAATCATGGAAACTTCGGTGGTTTGGAAAATGGACATCTCGATGGATATATCGAGAAATTATCGAGTATTGATGAAATTTTGTTCAAAATTTATATAAAATGATATATTTGACTAAAAATAGATTAAATATAAAATATATGAAAATTAATATCGATATTTGTAAAAAAAATTGAGAAAATATCTAGAATATTTTGGTTGTATTCTCATATACATATTTGTGACGATATAGTCTCATAACAGAATATCCATTCTTTAACTGCCTCTGTGGTGGTCGTCACTCGTTGGCAATGTATGTCATCATAGCTCTTTGCAAGCCAAGATCATAGCCATGGGATATGCTGAAGGTAAAAGTATCAAACTTCATTTTTGGTTAGGCCTCTGGAAATATTTTAGTTTGGTAATGACTTGAAAAATAGTTTAAGATGCTGGTCGAGGCCTGGTGGTTTTGGGTTACTTGCAAGGTAGAAATGCATTTTCCAACACTCACCTCGATGTCACGTCTATATTCAACCTTGAAGCAAGGCATTGAATAAACATTAGATGTGCTCATTATCATAACCAAACAAACAAGAAAACTTGCGTCTAAATCTTGGTACTGATAGCAACTGCTCTATGAACTAAAATTGATGCAATCCCAGATGCCAGAGGGCTTGGTATGCACATTAGAGTGCTGCCCTATGAAACATCGGAAATGAGTTTAAAGATGGTCTTTATTCAGCAGAACCAACTCAATTCGTGGAGAACAGTACACTGAACAAAAGGCCTGGCCTTGACATTCCCACAGCTCTATATTACAACTATAAAATTCTGTGTAATTACAATGTTTATAAACATAGTTTCTCTTCATCTACTTGATAAAACAAAAAGAAAATATGAATATGGTTGATCCATTAAAGCTTGTAGTATAGACATATAAAGAATTGCCGAGTAAGAGTATTTCTGTTCACAAGTTTCTTTTTCCTTCCTTTCTATGCAAAAGTTTTAGCCTCCATGTCTATACACTCCTTTCCAAATCCAAAAATGCTTTCTTCATGCTTGCCAAGACATCAGAAGCACTTTGAATTGTATTACGCAAGGCTAGAATATCAGAAACAGTAGTATGACCACCAAAACAACAGAACAAACCAGTGCCTGCAAACCATTGCACAGTTATGCACTTATGCTAATTACATCAAGAGGTTAAAATGTTAATATCTGCATATAGAAAGAGAATTACACAAATTGCAGAGGCAGCGAGTCCAGCTCGCTCCCTGGGATCTTTGCGATAGTAATTTCCAAAGTAGAGAACCGTAGCATAGTACCACATCAATGGGAAGGCAAACCCTAAAAGAAATCTGCAATGTAATAAATAAGAATGAGACACGGAGAAACAGAGAAATAAATCAGGGATAAGGAGTCAAAGACTTAAAAGACACTCACGAAAACCATCCTATCCCACAGCCAAAGCATGGAAGCTGTTTCTCGTACATTCCTGACGGAAAGTCATCCGCGTCTTTAATAAGGGTGTATCTTCCTTTTTCAGGATCCACATCTGTTGCTTGCCCTACCATGACCAAAATACCTCTCACTTGTCTGGATAAACACTTTATAATAAAAGAACCAAATTCTATAAAGATCTCGTGTACCCATATAAATAGAAGCTATATATTTACCCACACATATTTCAAATTAGATTCTTGAGCTTTGTTTAGATCCAACTGCTTGCATGTCTAATAATGGACATAGCATATACATCGATTATAGCATGCCAACTATTACATTGAAATTTGAACATATAGATCTGTATCCTTTTGCTAAAACTCGAGCAGTTTCTTGAAAACTTGCTACAGATATGAAAATGCTTTTGATCCAATTCCTTCTCATCAAGATGACCATGTCACGAACTGGATTTGAACCCATTATTAGTGTGAACAACTTGATTAAGCTCTTGACATGTATAGATATACAATATGGAACCAAATGTCCCTTCTTGGTAATACTAAATTCTAGTCGCAATTTGTCAAGACTCAAGAGATAGAGGGACATAAACATGAGAGGAAGACTGACATTTGTCAATTGCCCTCCAAAAGATCCCATACAAGATATGCATACCTTTGAAAACTGAATAATATCGAGCTGATGGTCTCAAAAGTTGCTTTTCAGAGGATGATCTCACTAACTCAACATCGGTTCTCAAATCTTCTGACGAACCTTCTGCAACAGCAATAAACTCTGTATCAGAGTTAGTTCGTAAATGAATCTATGGGACTTACTATGCCAAACAATGAGAAGAAATTTGAGTACTTTGATCCATATTTTCTAGAGCCGACGAATTTGAAGAATCAAAAGTCCCGACTTTCTTTGCCACACCTCAATATACCTGTTCCATAGAATAATAATTTCACTTCAGATCATGATATGAGAGAAACCATTAATCTTTTCCAAACTTCCAGATTGGCCAGAAACAACAGATGCAAGTTCAAAGCTTAAAGACTTAAACTAACATTTTGTAAAACTTTAAGGCTTAACAACTCCCTGGACTTACTATGTCAGAAACTATTCAAAATCAAACGCACACTGCAGACAGAATCAGTTGCATTGCTATGATGAAGAAATCAACACAAATCATGAATAACGAATCAGAATCCTAATCCTTGGTTTCCACAGAACGTTGATCAATCCAATAAATTCTTGGGTCATCAAAAAGTTTCATTCCTTAAATTCTACATGTATCTCTGCATTAATAAAAACCTTCCCACAATTCCAAATCAAACCACTACTTAGACCATTCACAGCACAATCCCAATTCAGTTCATAAATCATTCAACACTTACAACTGCAAAATAAAACACCAGCCCAAGACAAATTCTTGAAAACCCATCACGAATTAACCAATACTTATCCAAAGCACCAATCTTTATACACAATCCACAAATCCCAGAACAAAGAAATCATAGAACAACAAGAATTACAGACAAAACAAAATGAAAGAAAGGGAGGAAACTTTACCAGGGATTTGAGAATTGTAAAGAGCTGTGTACAGAGATCCAAGTAGAAGACGCAAAAAGAAGGAGTCTTTTTAGGGGTATATGAGAGGGGGTCTTCTACATGTCAAGCAAAGGCTTCCTTCAACATTAAACCACTGAGAGCTCAACCAAATTGACTCCCTTCTTCTTCTCTCTCTTTTATGAGAAAAACAAAAGGAAATAAATATATATGAATTATAGCACTTATTTAATATTTTTGTATTATTTCGCTTTGCTATGAATGATTATTTTCGGTTGTTAAAATTATTTGCAGAATGGCAGGTGGAGCAATCATCAAATATGATTGGTTGATCAATGAAAAGACAGTTAAGCCCATTGTTTGACTCTGGCTTTCCAAAGAGCTCTGGGTTCTTATTGGTCAGAGAATCTGCCGCCTAAAGCCGGCAATTTAACCACTCATTAATGAGTGGTTATAAAAAACTATATGCTATCAATTCTACGAATCCGTTGTAGTCTAGTTGGTCAGGATATTCGGCTCTCACCCGAAAGACCCGGGTTCAAGTCCCGGCAACGGAAACTTTTTTCATTGTTCACATTTTTTCATTTTGGGGATTCTTTCTTTTTGGATTGAAATCATTTGGGTAAATTAGATTGGAACAAGATGAATGTGATGAATGATTTGAGTCTTATCAGGGATCCACCTATATGAATCCATGATCACCTTCATTGAATTCGTTTGTGTACGAGTTATGAAGAACAACTCTTTTCTTTTTTATATATAACTTATTTTTTATAGTAAAAAAATTTGCAGCGGAAAAATAATACGCGTCGTGGCCGGGCTCTAAAACCAATACAAAAAGATTCAGAAGAATATAAATATTGCGATGTATTAACATACTCTAAGAATGGAGTACATATACAATATTACACCAATCCTAATATGAAATTAATGATACTAAATATTTCTAACAATATATAACCCAAATAGTACATGGATTGACTCAGTCCAATAGTTTCTCCACTATAACTACATGGAGTATGTTTATATGTGGAACCTAATATTTCTCCTTTACCGGGTTACAATTCAAGAAATAACACCAAGTGTGGTCAATTGTTAAATATGCATCGTTTATTATGCTTGAAGTACTGTTTACAGGGTCAAAGCCCAGTCAGATTTGAGAAGCCACTCTGGGTCCTTTGTCAGGGCCCAGTTCATTGTAAAGTTGAGGCAAAGCAAGGGAGTTCATTCCCACATTGGAAAAAGACAAAGTGCTGCCTTTAATGCTACTATAAATACCGGTGAGGACCTCCCGATAAGGACACGGACAATTTCTTAACTACTCTTGAGTTTTCTGCTTATCTGACAGTGTCTGACTTAAGCATCGGAGTGGCTTCCCTCGGTAAACCCGGGGACGCCCTTTGACGTGTTTGTTCTTTACACAGGAAAACTCGGAGTACAAGGAAGTTCGCTATTTCTGGAACCGTGCAACCCGCTAAAGGGGCCACGAGTTTACCCGGAAACAATTGGTGCTCTCGTTGAGAGTCGAACTCAAGACCTCCCAATTAATATTTCGAAGGACGGTGGAAATGGCAGGAGAACAAGATCCAACTAGAAGGCTTAATTTCTCAGGGGATGATAACCCAGGGACCTCCGGGACCCAGTTTGGCCAAACAGACTTGGCAGCAGCATTCGAGCTCTTGAAAAAGGACTTTCTCGCTCAAAAGGAGCAATCTACTCGAGAACATGCCGAGTTAATGACGGTAAGGGAGCAGTTAGCGACTATCCAGGCCGAGCATGGGCTTCTTCAAGCAACCTTAACTCAAAAAGCGAATGCCATGGGGACATCAGCCAGACTTGCTGATATCATCACCCCAGAAGGGAATCCTCCGGGTTGTGGAAACCCGCGAACTCTTGACAGTGCACACATACCACCCGCTATTCTCCCAACCACTGCCCACCCTAACCCAAATCCACAAATTATCCATCTCTCCAATCCTTTGTTTAATCACAATCTTACAGGACCTCCTCCACCCCCAGAGCCGTTGTTAAATCAACCACTTCCCCCAGCAGATGCCCAGACCCAGCTGCTGTTACAGTTGACACAAACTGTGACCCAACTTGAGCAGCGCCTAAACTCGGGAACGGGACCACAACAATACCAGCCCTTTATTACCCGTGCAAGCCCATTCTCCGCACGGGTTCAAGCAGACAAAAAGCCACCGAAAGCAAAGCCATTTAAGATTAAGAGATATGCCGGAATGGGGTGCCCGTATGCACACCTTGAGTTGTTCCAGTCTCAGTTGGATTCAACCCGGTTTACAGACGCCCAAGCATGCCATGCTTTCCAGGAAACACTCAGTGAGGAGGCATTGAGTTGGTTCCTCAAGTTACCGGCTTTGTCAATAGAGACCTATGGTCAGTTGACACAGAGGTTCCTGTCCCGGTTTATCCTGTTGTCTAGTGCCAACCGAAGCACCACTTCGTTATTCAAAGTCCAGCAAAGGGATAATGAAAGCTTGAAAATTTTTGTAACCCGTTGGCTGTCCACAACTTCCAAGTGTGGGCACTTGGACGAGTCAGTAGCATCAGAGGCGTTCTTACAGGCGCTCAAACCAACCCGCTTTGTGGTGGAGCTCAGGAAGCAGCGGTTCAGGTGCTACGACGATCTAATTAATGAAGTAACTCGGCAAGCTCAAGCCGAGTACGACACCTTCGGGGAACGCCGGACGAACACTGGGTTCACAGGCCAGCGAGCTGATGGATGGAAAAAGGAAGGGCAGCATAAGAGTGGCCAGGGATACTACGGCAAAAGTTCAAATAGACCAAGGGAGAAACCAAGAGAGGCTCCATACCCAAGACATCCAACCCGGGAGGAAAAGAACACTTACATCCCTCGATATGAAGTGTTGACCAACTTGACTGCCTCCTATGAAGAAATTTGGAACCGCCATAGGAATGAAGTTCCCCCGGCTCCAAAAAGAAAGTTTCCCAAAAGGGCAGGGCCGGACAACGGGCAACATTGTGCCTATCACAACGAGTCTGGCCACACAACTGACCGGTGCTTTTCTCTTCGGAACACCATTGAGTACATGATCCAGAACGGCAAGTTACAGCAGTATAAGTCACCCGCCACAGGTGTCAACCTGATTGAAGTATATGGGGAGATAATGACGATTCACGGGGGTGGCACCCAAGGGGTGTCCGGTCACCGGGCCAAAAGACTCTGCCCAAGAGGCCCGGAGTTTGAGATAATGCAGCTTCGTCAGGAATGCCGCAAGGAGCTGGTTCCTTGGGATACCGTGTCATTTTCTCAGTCTGAAGACACGCTGAAAGTGCATCACAATGATCCTTTCATTATCACTCTTCAGATTGACCACTGGAGAACTCGGAGGGTTCTAATAGACACGGGAGCCGCTGTCAGCGTCATGTTCAGCAGTTGCTATAAGGGGTTTAAAAGAGGAAGAGATAAGCTCTATAGGAACCACGAGCCATTGATCAGTTTTTCAGGTGAGACGACTCAACCGTTGGGGTCTGATCAGCTAACGGTTACAGTTGGAACCGGGCACCAGTCCACAAGAATTGTAGTTCCCTTCATAATTGTGGACTGCCCATCCTCCTACAATGCCATACTCGGGAGAGATGCACTCTGGGGCCTACAAAGTTTTATAGCGGGTCACATGCTGCTTATGAAGGTGCATACACCCGGGGGTTGGGTTACAATTCGCGGAGACCAAGAAGCCGCTGTCAGATGCAACGCGATAGCAACTCAGTCCCAGCACGAGATGTTTTCGGCCGGTTTTTCCCTGTCTCCATTTGACAAACCCGATGACCCCAGGGATGACCCGGATTCTTTGCCCATCAGCAAGACGACACAAAAGAAGAGCCAGAAGTATCCTGCCAAGTTCCCCCGGCCAGCCCCAATTGAAGCAACAGAATGGATTCAGATTTCAGAAGAATACCCGGAGAGGAAGATTTGCATTGGCACAGGCCTTGACCCCGAGGTCAGAACCCGAATGGTTGAGCTGCTAACCCGGAAACAGAAGGTGTTCGCATGGTCATATGCAGACATGCCCGGGATTTCTCCAGACGTTATGACGCATTCCCTCAATATTATCCCGGGTGTTAAACCGGTAAGACAGAAGCGTCGTGCATTTTGCGCAGAGAAGTACAAGGCCATTCAAGCAGAAGTTAAACGTCTTAAAGACATCGGGTTCATTGGAGATGCAACATACCCGGATTGGTTGGCCAATGTGGTGATGGTCAAGAAGGCCAACGGAAAGTGGAGGATGTGCGTCGATTACACAGATCTGAATAAGGCTTGCCCGAAGGATAGTTTTCCCCTTCCAAAGATTGATCAACTGGTGGATTCAACCGCGGGCCACCCCCAGTTGAGCTTTATAGATGCATACTCGGGATTTAACCAAGTTCCGATGAATCCCGCGGATCAACAGCACACATCTTTTACAACAGACAAGGGGATGTATTATTACAGAGTGATGCCTTTTGGACTCCGGAATGCAGGAGCCACGTTCCAGCGCCTCGTAGTGGGCATGTTTGCAAACCAACTCGGGGATACTATGGAGGTTTATATAGATGATATGCTGGTCAAAAGCCGGGAAACAAGCAAACACCCGGATGACTTGGAGACCGTCATCGACATTGCCTTGAGCAAGGGGATGAGGTTAAACCCGGAGAAGTGTGTGTTCGGTGTTTCGGGAGGAAAGTTTCTCGGGTTTATGGTCAGCGCTCGGGGAATTGAGGCAAACCCCGACAAAATTCAAGCCGTCTTGGCCATGCAACCGCCAAAAACCAGGAATGAAGTTCAGCAACTTACTGGCAGGCTGGTAGCCTTATCCCGGTTTATATCCAGGTTAACAGATAAATGTGCCCCCTTCTTCAAAATTCTCAAGAGTCAACACCGCGAGCGGATTACATGGCAGGAAGAGCACAATCAAGCTTTTGAAAAGTTGAAGGAATACTTGGCGTCAGTCCCTTCTTTATCCAGACCAAACCCTGGGGAAATACTCTATCTGTACCTGGCGGTGTCTCAAACGGCTGTCAGTTGTGCCTTGATAAGAAAGCCAGACTCTGAAGAACTGCCGGTCTACTATACTGGAAAAGGATTCAATGATCCTGAAACTCGTTATCCAGATATTGAAAAACTGGCCCTGGCCTTGGTTATAGCAGCAAGGAAGTTAAGACCCTATTTTCAAGCACATTCCATCCATGTACTCACCAACCAACCGCTACGGCAGGTTCTGCAAAACCCGGCGACTTCGGGAAGACTGGTCAAATGGGCAATTGAGTTGGGGGAGCATGATTTGCACTTTAAACCGCGAACGGCAATCAAAGGGCAGGCAGCAGCAGACTTCATTGCCGAGTTAATCCCAGCAGATTCAACAGTTGCTGAAACTCTTCCTACACAATCTGAACCGGAGAGTTGGCAAATATTTGTAGATGGATCAGTCAATCAGAGGCAATGTGGAGCAGGCATTACATTGGTAGACCCGGAGGGTAATATGTTTGATTATGCTCTACGCTTTAACTTCAAAGCATCAAACAACACGGCTGAGTACGAAGCCCTAATCAAAGGGCTCCAACTCGCTAAAGATATGGGCGCCCGGCATCTCCGCATACTAAGTGATTCACAGCTGGTAGTGCAGCAGGTTAACGGCGGATTTCAGGCAAAGGAAGCACATCTTTCGTCCTATCAAAAGTTAGCGGCTTTCTTGCTGGAGAAATTTGACACCTTTGAGGTTACTCAGATACCGAGGCAGCAGAATGTGAGAGCAGATACCCTGGCTAGGATTGCAACAGGGGACGATTCCAATACCGAGTTTAAAAGCTTACTGGTCGAGACATTGGAGAAACCAAGCATCTCACTCTCCTTTTCTGAGATTTTCGCGGTAGAGGCAAACCCGCCACCGTCTTGGATGGATGAGTTCATCAACTTCATCCAACATGGAACCCTACCTGAGGACCCGGTAGCGGCCAAACGACTACGGGTTCGAGCGGCGCGGTATAGTATCCGTGATGGGAAACTGTACCGACGAGGACAAATTTTTCCTGATTTGAAGTGTATTACACCCGAGGAAGGAGACCGGGTTTTGCAGTCGCTTCATAGCGGGGTATGTGGAAATCACTTTGGAGCCCGTAACCTGGCTTTCAAAACCCTAAGAATGGGATATTACTGGTCTTCTTTGGAACACGATGCCAGAGTCGTCGTAGATTCCTGTCTTCAATGTCACCGATTTGCAAGCTTTCCCCGTGCCCCATCAGTCCCACTATCAGTAATAATTTCTCCATATCCATTTTGCATGTGGGGGATTGATTTCATCGGACTCTACCCACAGCTCCGGGACAGCTCAAACATGCCATTGTCTCAGTGGACTATAATTCCAAGTGGATAGAAGCTCAACCCCTGGCACGGATCACGACCGCAAATGTTAAGAAATTCCTTTGGAACAATGTCTTTTGCCGGTTTGGAATCCCGGAGACGTTTATCACAGATAACGGGACGCAGTTTGACAACGATGAGTTCCGGGAATTCTTACACTCCAATGGGACAAAGGTCCTATATGCCTCCCCTGCACACCCGCAGACTAATGGACAAACTGAAGCCGTTAACAAGCTCATCAAGCAAGTTCTGAAGAAGAAGCTGGAGGACGCAAAGGGTTTATGGGCTGAGAAACTTCCAGAGGTTTTGTGGGCACTAAGGACAACCCCAACAGAAGCCAATGGGGAGAGCCCATTTCTTATGACCTTTGGCTCTGAAGCAGTGATCCCGGTAGAGATGGAAGTCCCGAGTGACCGGGTACAACTGTTTGACAGGAAAACCAACAATGAAGGCATCCGCCTTAACCTGGACCTCCTGGAGGAACGCCGGGAGCGTGCACATCTCCGAAATATCAACAAGAAGCAAAAGGTGGCTAAACACTACAATTCCCGGGTTATCAAGCGCCCACTCAAACTCGGGGATTGGGTAATGAAGGAGGTTATCCCTAAGCCAACGGGGTTTAAAGCTCCATGGGAGGGTCCATATGAAATTGTTGAAGTCGTGGGCCCGGCAACGTTTTACATCCGGGGTACAGATGGAGTTACGCTTCCACGACCATGGAACGCCCAACATCTGCATCTCTTCCCCAAATAGGTACCGAGTTATCTATGAATGTCCAATTTTATTGTTTATGATGTTGTATATAAAGCCTTTCAGGCCCACAATGCATGAATCCCCCTACCGGGTTATGTTTTATTAAAGAGTTTGTTGAAGTGAATGCAGCCTTTAGCGGCCCTACTTGTATGCCTTAATCGCCAAGCTCCGATAATCTCCATGACATGAAATATTGCAAGCCTTTCACGGCCTTATTTCATGGTCAAAACTCGCCAAGCTCCGATAATCTCCATGACATGAAATATTGCAAGCCTTTTACGGCCTTATTTCATGGTCAAAACTCGCCAAGCTCCGATAATCTCCGATAATCTCCATGACATGAAATATTGCAAGCCTTTCACGGCCTTATTTCATGGTCAAAACTCGCCAAGCTCCGATAATCTCCGATAATCTCCATTTGACATGAAATATTGCAAGCCTTTCACGGCCTTATTTCATGGTCAAAACTCGGCAAGCTCCGATAAATCTCTAATAATCTCCGATAATCTCCATTTGACATGAAATATTGCAAGCCTTTCACGGCCTTATTTCATGGTCAAAACTCGGCAAGCTCCGATAAATCTCTAATAATCTCTGGTAATCTCCATAACTTGAAATATTGCAAGCCTTTCACGGCCTTATTTCAGTCTTTGAAAGTCTTAACGGACCCATACAGCCCTAGCGGCACTATTTTTACTTACATGCTAAACCGGCATTATATGCGTAAATTTTATCACATTTGCATATTTTGCATCAGATTACCGTGTTATTTGGCAAAGAAGCCCTTGGAAGTCCTAACGGACCCGTAAAGCCTTACCGGCCCTATTTTCACTTTATAATGTTAACATGCCAACCCGGCACTATGTGTGAATTTTCTCAACACTTGCAGGTTATGCATCGGGTTGGAATTCCTAACGGATCCTTAAAGCCCTAGCGGCCTTTAAAGCCTTAGCGGCACTATCTTTATTCACATGGCAAACCGGGGTTATATGTAAATTTTGAACTGTTCATCATGTTACCATGTTTTGGCACAGGAAGGATTGCGAGAAGGAAAAGTTTGATTACTTCAAAAATATCAATTACAAAAAGTAGCAAACCGCTACAGGTAAACTAATCTGTTACAGAAATGAAAAACATCCTAAGGCTCCGGTTCATGGCACTACCGACCCCCTACCCCCGCCAGTGCTAGAACCGCCACGACCTCCCCGGGGCTGTATGATGAACTGACCCCTACGCAGAGGTGGCCGGTTCCTAGGACCACCCACAATCCCACCACGGGAAGTACCTCTCCCGGCTGCTGAAGAACGAACTGGGGGACTCCGAGCCGGGTTCGCAGGAGCCCTAGGGTTCGCAGCCACGGCAGGCGTCGACCGGGAGGTGCCTGCAGCCTCGTCGGGTCTGACATGACCTTGATGACCGTCATAACCCGCCTTGTCCAGCCAGCCTTGGCGAATCCCAGCGCTCACTATTTCGGCACGAGCCTCGGCCCTGGCCGACCGCAGCTTCAGGTCAAACTCTGGGCTCGCCAGAAACTCGGAGACCGCTAAGTCCTTGGCCCGGGAAACTGCCTGGAGCAAATCTCCAGGGAGGTAACCTGTTGCTGCAGCCCCTGGTTTTGCTCGGTCAGCTGGGCAATCGCGGCGTCTTGAGCACACCGGTCCTCCCGGTGACCTTCGATAACATTCTCCAGTTCCGAGTTCTTGGCCACCAGGTCTGCTATGTGTTTTTCCGCCTTGGCCAACTTCGCACTCGACGCGATCGCTGTTGCGCTTGCGAATTCCCGGACCCGAGCCAGGTTTTCTTCACTCGCTGTCACCTGGTCCCGGGCGGCCCGGAGATCATCCCTGAGGACTCTCTCTCGCTCGGGGATGCCTTCGGTTATGAGCCGGTCAGTCGCCAAGTACGACAACCTGACAGCCTACACAAATAAAACAACGGGTTAGTGTAAGGAACCAAAAACAAAAAGAGAACGAGTTAAAGGAGAAGACTAACTTACCCGCATCAGCTTCTCCTGCGCCCTCCGGGCTACAGTCAACGGGTCCTCATGCTCCAGGACATAGGAGTCAGCGGCGCAATTCTTCAAATCCGCTACCATCCTTTGGATGGCCGCGTCCGCCATTCCTGCGCTCGCCAACTCCTCCATTATTTCAGTAGTGTCCCGCTGCTGTTTTCTCTCCCTCCTCTTTTTCCTCTCCTTCCTTCTTTTCCTCCTCTCGGACCTCCCCGAGCTGGATGCCTCCCGGGTACGCTTGCGAGACGGCACGGGCTCCACTTCAAGAACCTCGTCACTCCCCTCACTCCCCTCCGGGTTCTCACTACCTATTTCCCTTTCTAACCCTCCAACCTCTTCACCCCCTTCGTCATCCTCCTCGGTAAATTCCTCCTCGCCCGGGAACACAGACGAGGGAACCGCGCTCACCACCGGTTCTTCAGTCTCATCGGCAAACGGTTCTTCAAATACCGGGTTATCGTCCGCCTCCGAGGGATTCCCTTCAACCTCCTCTCCTTCCGGGTAGACTTCTGGCCCGAGAATCTCAACCAAGTACTCGGGAACCTCGTTGTAGTGAGAGACGTCAACGTGGAACTGCCGAGGTTCCCCTTGCTCGGCGTTTGGGCGCAGGAAAGCCGCCTTTGATGTCAGGTCGATGTCGTACGCCAGCCCCTCCGTGCCTTGCGCCCGGATCCCGGCCCATACAGCCTTGTCCTCGAAGCCGTCGTATATTCCCGGGTTCTTTCGCTTCGTGAACTCCATCGGGAGAAGAGCTGCAACAAAAGATATAACCCGTTAGACCGGAGCATGTAAACAACAAAAATTGTAAAGGAAACGAGACAAACCTGGAAGCTCCATCAACCGGCAACGGCTGTACACATACAGCCTACAAAGCCGGTACGAGCTCCGGTCATCTTGACCTCTGAAGGCCCATAGCATCCTCCGGATCCTCTTCTCCATCACCGGCTCCAGAGGAATGTCGGGAACATCTGCAACACGTACAATATAATTATAACCCGGGAAAGAAAAAAGAAAAAAGAATCCGGAGAGAAAGAAGGACTTACTCATCAGTGGCTGGAAGTCACCCGGTACTTGAAACGCGTGTCCCGGGTCTTGAAAGTTTCTTATCAAGAAACTTTTTTCCCTCCAGGTCCGGCTCACGGAGGTCGGCAGGTCCTCGATGATCTTCTTGAAGACCCCTTTGGACTTCAGTTGGATGGTCCCACTGAAACCCGCCTTCCGGGAGTACTCGGCCCGGTACATGGCGTGTAACTCGTGGTAGCTCGGCATCTGCTGCTTCAACACCTTGTACATCACGCACAACCCTAGCAGCTGCCTCCACATATTTGGGCCAACTTGCCCGATGGCGAAGTTGCTCGCAGCCAGGAGATACTGCACCTCCACCTTTAGCGGGAGTGACAGACCGCAACGTAGCTGGTACTCGTGGCATAGCGTCCACCCATCCCCGGGAGCGAAGAACTGATCCTCGGGTTCTAAAGTCCGAATTTCAACAGACTCGGGAATCTTCCAATTACTCCTTAGTTCCACAATCTCCTCCGCGGTCAGCGAGTACCCGGGAGGGTCAAGAGCGGTCCCATCAGTGAAGGTTACTGAGGCAAACTCGGGGACGTGAGCATCCATTGCGGGGTTTGTCATCTGCAAAACAAGAAACACGGGAACGTCGTCAAAAACCCAGATAACCCCGGCGACCACAACGATAAACGCACACACTAACGCAGCAACCCAGTTTGGATCCCAGAAAACAGTACACAAGATCGATCCAAAACACTCAAAAACATCGGAAGAGAAAACAGTACCTTACTTGTGAGGGTTTGAAAGGATTTTGAGGTCGATTTAAGTTTGGAAATCCAACAAGCACAGCGACAACAGAGGACGAGAGCAAAAGCACGAAAAAGTTTTCGATTTCGAAGGTACGACAAAACTGTCACCCTCAACCCCTATTTATACAGTTAAGAGACGTACACTGAAGGGACGTTTCGGTTTTTCGAGAAAATCGACACGTGTCGCGCATGCCGCGTCCCAAAACCGAAAAACTTTTCAGTTTCCCCCACTTCAAAACTGAACTTTTCGTTTTCCCCCACTTCAAACTGAAACCTTTTCAGTTTCCCCCACTACAACACGGAGACGTCGTTTTCAGTTCCCATAGTCAACGTGTCTGCGGGGCACCCTTGCGTACGGACTTGGGGGACTGGGTACACCGGGTCTGGATGATACCCTTGTAACCCGGTAAAGAAATGATTTCAAGTCCCCACCCAAGCGTACCCCTTGACTGAGGACTTGGGGGACTTGTTTATATGTGGAACCTAATATTTCTCCTTTACCGGGTTACAATTCAAGAAATAACACCAAGTGTGGTCAATTGTTAAATATGCATCGTTTATTATGCTTGAAGTACTGTTTACAGGGTCAAAGCCCAGTCAGATTTGAGAAGCCACTCTGGGTCCTTTGTCAGGGCCTAGTTCATTGTAAAGTTGAGGCAAAGCAAGGGAGTTCATTCCCACATTGGAAAAAGACAAAGTGCTGCCTTTAATGCTACTATAAATACCGGTGAGGACCTCCCGATAAGGACACGGACAATTTCTTAACTACTCTTGAGTTTTCTGCTTATCTGACAGTGTCTGACTTAAGCATCGGAGTGGCTTCCCTCGGTAAACCCGGGGACGCCCTTTGACGTGTTTGTTCTTTACACAGGAAAACTCGGAGTACAAGGAAGTTCGCTATTTCTGGAACTGTGCAACCCGCTAAAGGGGCCACGAGTTTACCCGGAAACAGAGTACATATACAATATTACACCAATCCTAATATGCTTTACCCCTACCGCCAGTGGCGTAGCTAAACATCTCACTTAGAAGGGATAAATTTGATTAACGAAAAATTGAATGATCTTTGGTTACTCTTTAGCAACAACACGATTTTGCTTAAAAAGTGACACAAACTTAATTTCAACAATGTTTTTTATACCAATTCAAAATGAAAATGCGTTATCCAATAAACCTTTTAATTCATCTCCAATAAACTTCAGATTTTCAGAATTTCAATATGTTATTTTTGAGACATAATGTATGGTAAACATCAATTTGTTGTTTCCATTTAGCTTATTTATAAAAAAAATCATAAATGAAATTTTAAGCATTAAATTACATATTAGTATGGATCAATAAGGTAAGAAACTCTTGACACGGTTTGTATTAATTAGATTAATTATTTAAAATAGTATAAATTTTTATTTCATTTCATTATTATTGAAGAATATTAAAGATTGATCAAAGATTTTTTAAAAGAGAAGGGTCAATTTATGTTTCATTTCCTTTAATATCTGATACAAATTAAGAGTAATTACTTTTCTTAAAATTGAGATAGAACAATTGACCTTCTCTCTAGCTACGTCGTTGCCTACTGCTTACTGTAAAATAAGAAGGCATTACTGCATTATTAGTAAACTTGAATCAATGGGGAAAGTAGGGTGCCAATTTGGGCAATGGTGGGTGTGGTCTGGGTTTTTGGTTTTGGTTGGTGTTGGTGTTGGTGTTGCATGTAGTTGAAAGTAATTGTTCATTAGGCAACTCTTAACCTTTACATGGCTTTGATGATAGATTAACAAACTCAAAGAATTGCATTAAAGCTCTCAACTGCAAACTTTCTCATCTTAAAGCAAGGCTTGTGTAATCCTTCAAGTTACTTAACTTGCAAGGTAGCATATGCTGATCATCTCTTCATGTTTGGAGCTTGCAACTTGATTGTTGGTGATCTAATATAAAGGATCAAGTTTTATAAGCATATAACTTTAAGCCAATCAAGGTATAGATGATTTGCAAGACTGAACTTGATTGTGTTTCACCTCAATTGTAATCATATCTACTAGAACTTCATTTCTAAGCTCATGTTTGTGATAGTTAACCAAACCTTATATCGATCAATGTGAATTACAAATACGAGTTACATAACGAGAATCCTTATCATCGTACAAACCCGTATGATTGTTATATAGTACTTGTCACTCGTTGCTCTTCAAAATGAAAACCTCTCCTTGGGTTTTAATCTACAACGGGCCATGTAAAATTGTAGCGCAAGCAATCAAGGCCCATATATATACTGATCGTCTTGCTCACTATTCTATAGCCAGGTCTCTCTAGAACGCCACGTTCAACGATAAATCCCTGGTCATTACAACTCTTCTAGACACACATCTATTTGCAACACAGGGCCACGTATCGCAGTCACACCTATACTTTCGACTACGTTTTCCTTTCCATTTTTTATATAAATATTCTCTGCTACTTGTGTCTCTGGTCTGATTTCTGAGGTCGGTTTGGGAGCTTCACGAAACCTGAAGATGGGGGAAGCAGGAAGTTCTGTTACATATGCACGCGTGTCAGACAGTAACGGTGGTGATCATACTCTCAACGATGATCAGAGCCGTCAAGTTGACATATACCCTCTCAGTTGCTACTACTTTGGATCCAAGGAAGCCATTCCTTCCAAGGACGAGACTTTAGATGATCGTGTTCAGAGATTGAACTCAAAGTATTTTTTTCTTTCTCTCTTCTCAATTGGGTTCATTTAGTTTTACTGGGTTTAGTTTATAATGTTAACTTTGTTCTGTTTGTTGTGTGGGTTTATTTGGTAGCTATGCTGCTTATGGATTGAGGACTTGTGTAGAAGCAGTATTGTTGGTTGGTTCTCTGTCCTCATTCGCTAGTTAGGAAGTTTCAACTGTTTGATAATCTAATGGACACGATCAAATTGATTTTGGATTTTTATGAATATGGTAGTTCTTGTTTATGACACTGTCTTATAACCCAGGTCGAGTTGTTCAAGCATCCTCATATACTACTCTTGCAAGTAAGAAATTGCATTTTTAAGCTTCCTGGAGGTCGCTTGAGACCTGGTGAATTAGGTAGAGTCATCTGCTTGTAGAACTTGGCTAAGATAATTCTACAAAGGCTCTTTCCTCTAAATCAGAATTTGTTTTAACTTTCAGAGATTGATGGCTTGAAACGAAAACTATCAAGGAAGCTTTGTATTAATGCTGATGGTGATGGGATTGCTTGGGAGGTACTGTTCAATATGTTAAAATTAGGACACTTGTAATGCAGAGTTCTCACGGAAAGGTCATGACTAACTAATTGATTCAATGTTTAGGTGGGTGAATGCCTTGATGTATGGTGGAGGCCGGACTTTGAAACACCGCCATGTCGGGATTTGCCTTCTACAGTGAGAAGCCGAAAGGTAGGTAGCTTGGTTTTACTGTGAGTAATGTCAATAATGCTACATCATACATTATTCTGTCACAACATTTTATCACAAGGGATTAAGGTGATAACTGATAAGTACATTCCCAAGTCCCAGCTGTTATAAGCTGATATGTATGAATGAAAACTGTGCAATTGTTAAATCAATTAGGTTGATGTTATTGTAGCCAAACAACAAAAGAAAGCATATGAACAGCACTGTTACTCTGCCCTAATTGGGTTTGCAAGCAGCATAAATTCTATTGTTGTGTATCATTGTGAAGGAGTGCACGAAACTATATCTTGTAAGGCTGCCAGAAAGTCGGAAATTCATTGTACCCAAGAACTTCAAATTGCTTGCAATTCCGTTGTGCCAGATCAACAAAAATCGTGAGGTAATCCAAGAATTTGTAACTGTGTGGTACTTTTTTATGTGTGATCTAGTCATGAAGATTCAACAAGTCTAGTGTGGTAACTGTTTTTGACTGTTTCTTGCCTGTAGACATATGGACCTATTATATCTGGTGTTCCAGAGATGCTATCGAAGTTCACTTTCAACCTTATAGAAGCTTGAGATTAATTACAATTACGGAGTGTGCAGTGTGGTTTGTAGCAATAACAGCGAATCTAATTCTCTGGGAATTTTGACGTGGGCTTGCAGAATGCATATATTTTAGAACATTGATGTAAACGACAATGTGATTGTGGTTTTTAAGACCGCAATATGAATTATACTTGTTCTGTTTGGGGTGAATTTTTCTGTTAGTATTGTAGCAACCTTTCCTCTCCAACTAAAAGTAAATAAGAATGTGAATTGTTAAACAACTCAAATAGGTTGTTCACAAAATCATAAAAAGAATGGCTGGAGTACCAAGTTAATACGATAATAAAATGATGTCACGTTCTTCTGGAGGGCATAAACATGATTCAGATCTATTCTAGTTTTAACCAATGCGACCTAAACTCCCTCATACAACCTATTTGAAGAGAAAAAATAGGACTATCCAGTATCCCATATGACATTCTCAATGTTTTGAAACAAATGTTGGAAACAGAAACATGGCCTGGATTCAGGCTTTCTCTGGTTTTCCTCATTGTAGTGGACGTTTATGACTTTCCAGTGGCACTCTGACCCGGTGCTTTGGTGATACAGTTTTCCTTCATCAAGTCCCTGACTTCGTCCCACCTGCATTCTTCTGCGTAGATATTTGACAGCAACACATAATTCCCGGAATTCCAAGGTTCAACATCAATAAGCTCCTTGGCTGCAAGTTCCGCAAGCTTTACTTCACCGTAAGTAGAGCAAACACCCATTAGGGCACCCCATAAGGCAGCATTAGGCTTCATAGACTTGCTCTTGATCAAATCATGAGCCTCCTTTAGACATCCACTTCTGCCAAGAACATCAACCATGCACCCATAATGCTCTAGTTTAGGCTTAATTCCATGAATTTCAGTCATCCAAGCAAACAAATCCCTTCCCTTTTCGACCAACCCTGCATGCGCGCAGCACGTTAATGCCCCTTCAAATGTCGCCTCATTCGGTTTCTCACCTACATTCATCATCTCCTCAAACAATTCAATCCCAAGTTCACCTCTCCCATTAAAAGCATACCCGGAAATCAAAGTATTCCAAGATACAACATTCCTCCTCACCATTCCCCAAAAACACTACACGCAGCCTCCAAATCTCCACATCAGTCCCTTGGAATCTGCATAACAATGTACCCATTTCCCAACCTCAACATCCCCTAACCGCCCGCACGCAGGCAAAACCGACACCACAGTAGCCTCATCCATTTCAAAACCCTCTTCTCTCATCTCATTAAAAACCTCCACCGCCTCGCCATCCCTCCCACTCTGAGCCAAGCACGAAACCACGTTCCTCTCCCCCATCCCTCTAAACAACCCCAACCCAAAACCCTTTTATCATCAGGTTCCAAACAATCACCTCCCTCTCAGAC
Organism: Comarum palustre; assembly: GCA_951800085.1. NCBI lineage: Eukaryota > Viridiplantae > Streptophyta > Magnoliopsida > Rosales > Rosaceae > Comarum > Comarum palustre. The sequence continues at coordinate 3,822,408 of OX637588.1, read as the reverse complement.
ATTTCATCGAACACCTTCCCTTATCCTCCCAAAACACACACATATATATATGATGTCAGAACAATCCATCACTGATTCTGATCACCTTCATATCTGCCGACATTAAACGATCATGATCCCAATATCAGGCTCTCCAGAAAGTTGAGACAACTAAAAGACTGTCTTTTAGACAAATAACAGCCGCTTTCTCTTCCATTCAATTATTTGCAGAAATAGTGAAGAAACAAGACAAGAACCATTAGGGTTCGTATATAGTTGGGGAGCAGCATTATCCACTCTTGCTTTCCTAGCTGTAAAGACATTACATTTTTTACATTAGAATTGAAGAGAATAATCGGTATATTTTGAAGAATGTTATGTGGTTTCGAAATTTTCTAAAAATTTCGAAACACGAAATGGTCTATAATTTTAGAAAATTTCGAAACACGAAATGGTCTATAATTTTGAAGATAAGAGTAGCACTAACTTTTGTCAATGAATTTGCATATTCACAACTCTCTTGTCATCAACTTGAACTATATGAAGTGTGAAAGAGAGCACCTATCACCATCTACTGCAATTTGCAAATAATAGTCCAGTGTGAATATGTGGCGGTGTTTCCCATTCTCACACGTTTGATCTTTCTTGGCTTTTGTTCTACAGATATTGTCCAATGGGATGGCAAGGATAACTATATAAACATGGCTTTTGGGTCAATCAGCAACTTGGGTTCAGAAATAAGGAGAGGTGGGTACAGAAGAAAAAGAATTTTCACTTTAAATTTTGGTTAAGAACCAAAATAAACTTGGTATGTTTTTAGATTGGAAGAAAATGTGAGACAAGATTATATAACAAAGTGTTTATAACGTAATGATAGATACATTTATTATCTATTAATAAAGTGATAAGTTTGGATCACCCTCAATCATTTGATCGGCTTAAAAAAAAGAAAAAGATGGGGTTATATAAGTGAAACGTCAACAGAGCCATCTTCTTCCTCCAGTTTTCTGAGAAGGTTGAGTAGTCTTCTTCTGATTTTTCTCAAATTCCATCTAGCACTAGTACTAGTCCAACTGAAGAGGTCCCACCTCTAATCACTATTATTTAATAAAAACTTGCTAAATACTTAAATCCCAAAGATTCTTCCTTTCGACTATGGACCAAGAGGCAACAGCAAAACCATAAAAGGAAGAGCTCTTCTAAGTTCTAACAGACAAGTGAACAACTGTGAAGGGCTGTTTGAGCAAAGAGAGCAAAAGCCAACACTCACCATGAATAGAGGAAGTTTGGGGTCTAAGCTCAAGCTCACTCTTCCTCCTCCTGATGAAGTTTCAATCAAGAAGTTCCTGTATGTTTCTCTTTTGCTATGTTTTCTCTATATATATGTGTGTGTGTTTGTGATTGAGTTTGGTGATGACTTTTTTGTAGGACACAAAGTGGTACCTTTATGGATGGGGATCTTCTGGTCAATAGGGAAGGAGTTCGGATCGTCTCTAATGGAGAAGTTGAAGTTGTAAGAGTTTCAAAGTTCAAGCAAATCCCATTTAGAATTGATTTGGTTCAGCATTATTGATAATTTGAGATTAGGATAATGGGTTTTACTTATTAGTCATGCTCATGCACTGTCAGTCTCTGAATCATAAACTTTAAGATTTTCAAAGTTCAATTCTTTTGCTCTTTCAGCAAAATTAGTTTCATGTTATCTAAAAATTTGAGTATTGGAAGTGAACTAAAATGAGTGTTTTCAGTATAGTATGAATTATTAAGATCAGAACAAAGGGTTTTACTTATTACTCATGCATTGTGAGTCTATATTAAGCTTCATGTCAAAAGGGGGTTTTGAAGTGCTTCTGTTGTTTGGTGGAAATGTAAATGAAATTTTCAGCCAGCCCCTATTCAAGCAGCAGACGATCAGATGATTTTAGCAGATCTCTATGTGGTTAAAGTCATTGGTAAAGGCAATGGTGGGGTTGTGCAATTGGTTCAGCACAAATGGACTGGCCAGTTTTTTGCATTGAAGGTATCATACGTGCCCCTTTTTCGGATAATTTCCCCCTTGTTTGTTCTAGTCAAATAGCTTATGGTGTAGTTCCTTACGAAGTTTCCGTTCCCTTATTGAGTTCTCGTAGTCTTCTTATGAGCAAATATCTTCTTCTCCCTTGGCTCAAATTCTTAAGGTGAATATAGTTGCGGTCTCATTAAGAACTATCTTGTACCAGGCATAAGAGCTATATTGCATTTTCTTTAATTTGATTCTACATGTATCAAAATCTACACTAGTAACAGGTGATTAGTTTTCTGGTTGGACTTGTTAGTCTAGAGCTCTTTGACAATATGCTGTTCAATATTTTGCATAATCTGCTGTCTACTCTCTTTTCCTTCGCTTTAGCAGTGTTTTTAACAATGCATTTTCCACATTCAGGTAATCCAAATGAATATTCAGGAGTCTATTCGCAAGCAGATTGCACAAGAATTGAAAATTAATCAAGCATCACAATGTCCATATATTGTTGTCTGTTACCAGTCCTTCTATGATAATGGTTGTATTTCAATTATCCTAGAGTACATGGATGGTGGGTCTTTAGCAGATCTTCTAAGAAAAGTCAGATCAATTCCAGAGCCATATATTTCTGCTATGTGTAAGCAGGTAAGTTACCTTACAAGGTTAACATTAATGTGTTCCATTTTTATACTAAAAACTAATGTGTAAGTTAACCTTAGAACTGTAATTCATTGTGATAATATCGATTTTATTTTTCTCCCCTGTTGATGCAGATACTGCACGGTCTGTTGTATCTTCATCATGAAAAACACATAATTCACAGGGACTTCAAACCCTCAAACTTTTTAATAAATCACATGGGAGAAATTAAGATCACTGACTTCGGTGTGAGTGCAATAAAGGCAACCACATCGGAACAGGCAAATACTTTTGTTGGCACCTACAACTATATGTCGGTGAGTAACCTAATTCTTTTACTTCAATAAACATCTTGTGCTCTCCTGGTCATGGCTACTGGGTTGTAAGCGTTTTCTTCCGGGGAACTAACTGTATACATTGAATATGTTTTGTAGCCAGAGAGAATACAAGGTCAAAGCTATAGCTACAAAAGTGACATTTGGAGCTTGGGCTTAGTACTACTGGAGTGTGCGACAGGTAAATTCCCATATACGCCACCAGATCAAAGTGAAGGATGGGAAAACTTTTTTGAGCTTATGAGTGCTGTTGTTGAATTGCCACCACCTTGTGCACCTTCTGAGAAGTTTTCTCCAGAGTTCTGCTCATTTATTTCTGCATGGTAAGGATTAACTTTTCTGCTTCAAAATTAAGTTGGTGTAATCTTTTAAATGTGAACTGCTTGGTGAAACTGTTGAGAAAATCAAATGGATTCTAGTGTGCTCCAGTTAGTGATGCTTTGCTTTTGGTCTGTTTGCGAGATTCTTCTTCACCGTTTCATCTCATTTATACATATGCATCCTTGTTTGTTTATAGACCCATAGTCAAAGTAGAACAAGTGCATTGCACTGTCTATGGTTTTGTTGATATCGAAAATTTGAAATAGAATTTCATCTTTATCCAATGTGTTTTATCTGTCATTTTTATCCCAAAGTGATTGAAACCATGACCAAAACAACTGAGTTCCCTTCTATCCATCTCTCTCTCCTCCGTTGATGTTATTTGTTATTGTATTCTCTGTTGATGAGGTGGCTAAGTTATCTTTTTCGACTTTTGTTTATTATTTTTTATTAATTCTTGAGGTGACTAATTTCCACTTGGGGAACTTGTCATTTTCTCAGTGTTCAGAAAGATCCTGAGAAAAGACTGTCAGCACATGATCTCCTAGTAAGACCTATGAAATCCTCTCTCTTTTTTGTTAGTGTACTGTAAAAGTTAGCAGGTTGTTGATACTTTAATTCTTGATGTTGTTTTCTTACTGTTTCATTTTCTTTTCTTTTTTGTGTGAATTCAGGCACATCCTTTCATCAGCATCTACGACGACTTGAATATTGATCTGTCCTCTTACTTCACCGAAGCAGGATCTCCACTTGCAACCTTCTAAACCTATCTGGTATTTTCAATTCTTGAGCAACTCCAAATCCTGGACTAAATATGAACTTGGAATACAATATTTACTAGCTCATATGAATGCATGATCTGCTTTCAGTGTATATTGATCTCTGAATTCTTCTGTTCCTTGCAAATTCAGGGAATGATTGGATCATGAGATGAATCATTTCTCTCAGTGCTGCTGCTTATACCAGGATGGGGACCGCCTAGCTGTTGCGGATGAGAAAGTAATGCCAGAAAACCAAAGGCTCTACTGAATGCTGTTTGTCACCTTTCTCGTTATTAGTTTCCTTGGTAGCGAGAGGATTATTCTGTAATGGAGAGATTATTGTTGATGCTTGGAATGTTGGATTTTTTTACTACTTGCTAATTAGTTACATTTGAAGCCTGATTAGAGATGACATCTCTGCTAGAAAAAGCACACAGGAAAAAAAAACGGGGTTGAAAGCTCGTTTGCTTTTAGTCCTAGTTTTGAGTGAAGTTCACGATGTTGCAAGAGTGATTTCATTTGTACTGGCACATCATTCCGGGGTGTCATTGCATTTTTCATGCTCGTAGCCTCGCTTATTTGGATACAGTTAGTATCATTAGCCTTCTAGCCTTCCTTACACTCTTGCAGTCTTGCCAAGTAAAGGGAAGCTAGCCACAGCTGGCAACTGTTACAAGGGAGGGTACCCTGTTTCTTACTCGTTAATCACCAATTAAACTTGTTTTTCAGAAACATAACATGAAGCATATAAGATTAGCAGCAACCATTGTGTCTTGAAAGTAGAAATCTGTCTATAGAGTTTCACAGAGCCGTGATTTTACGTTGTTATGCCAAAAGCTTAGAATTTCATTTTACATCACAATATGATGATTATCAAACTACAAAAGAAGCAGAATATTATTTGTGAAATTCATAGAACTTTGATTTATGCACAATTAGTATAATGTATGAACAAAAGAAAATGGTGAACCAAAATCTTAAGAAGGCTATACTGTGCAGAAAGAGTATTCATGACCACACTAAACCCAGGTTAAAAACTAACGGGTTGAGTGAGTTGTGTTTATAATCATCTTATAATGTAATCATATACCCGGTACATCATGTAAATTCAGCTCTCTTTATTGTGAGTTTAAGTTTTTTTCTTAAACTTCCTTGAAGCTTTCAGGTCTACCACTACAACAGTTATGTTGTCTTTGCTTCCCTTATGGATTGCAAGCCTTGAGAGGTACACTGCTGCAGCTTCAGCCGCAGGATCAGCTCCCTCACCCCTTTCCACTGTATCACCATACTTCTTATGCCATACAAGGATCCGCCTCCGCGCAATATCACAGGCCTCCTCGTTTGTTATTACATCCCACAAGCCGTCGCTGGCTAGGATTAGGCACTCATCTTCCTTCTCTCGAGAAACAAACATGACTTCTGGATCCGGTATGATTGATGGTTTTAAGAATCTGTCACCTGAGAAATATATTGAACATATTCATCTGCATGAGTACATCAAAAAGTCCGTCAAGAATATAAATACATAACGATATTTCAATAGTGAGTAGCTCATACCTATGGAGCGTGACATGGCAAGAACACCAAATACACGAGAACCGTCCCACTGTATGACCTTGCCTCCAGCAGCCTCAATTCTTTCGTACTCATCTTCTCTATCTGGCTAAAGCACCACAACAAAGACAATCAGTTATGAGCCTCAAAGAAAACTTAATATAGAAAGATGTAATGAAAATAGACATATTTTGAGGCCTTACTTTGTGATCTACTGACAATGGCATCGCAACTCTTCCGCGGTACAAAACTGCTCTCGAATCACCACAGTTGGCCACTATAATATGTCTTGGACAAACAACAGCAACTACAGCAGTAGAACCGACAGTTTCAGGAGCAATAGGATCAACAAAAGCCTCAGAAGCACCAGTGTTGCTTAAATGTGTGTTTATGGGAGCTCCTGCAACCTCAGCATCAACTTTCATGAAGCAATTGGTGAAGGCCTCCTTCCAATGCTCCTGCCAAGACTCACCAGTACTTTCATTCAAGCCTGCTTTGGCAGTTTCAATCTCTTCAACCAAAGCCGAATGGACACGTTCGCGACAATAATTAGCAACCTATTGAAGAATTAGTATTAGTACTTGAGTAAAAAGAACACAACTTGAAGAATTCATCAATACACAAAGAGAAATGATTAGCAAGGTACCTGACAACCTCCATGTCCATCATAAACTCCAAAGAAATGGGCAGTAACCTGACTTGGGTTGTGGCCCAAGTCATCAGATTCATCCATAACCATTTGACTAGGAATCTGCAAAAGTCTGGGAACAACTGCAACATCATCTTCCATCTCTGGTCTTCCTCCACAGATAGATGTGTATCCCCAAAAGGGTGCACGATCCAAATCGAAAACCTTCCCAACATCGGAGCTTGTTCTACAGATTTTCTTTGCCCGATTCACCTTGGTGGATGCATCAGAAGTATTGGATCCACTGCAAATCTCACCCTCATCTTGAGACAAAGGTTTGAAGCATGAACTACCAAGAACCCGATTGCACGAAGGCATGAACTTGCACTCCTTACCTCCCCAATTAATGGTTTCACCAGAAATCAGATCTCTATTTTCATCTTGTGGAACTTTGCATCTGTAACTCTGCTGATTACCACAAGAAATGGACTCACATGGTAAACGTGGCTTTGGAGAAATATTGGACAACAAGGTTGATGTATTTGATATCAGCTTCAGACCAGTCATTTCCATTTGGGTTTTCACTGCTGATTCCTCATGAATCAGATTGCCTAACCTATATGGAACTGCAACTGCTTGAGCTACGTCTTCCATGGATGTTTTAAACCCTCCAAACCCTCTTGAAACTAGTAGTCTTCAATCAACTACTCCCTCTATAATATATACAGTCTTAAAACGAATCAAAGACAAAGAAAAAGAACAAGTTCTTCCTTCACTAAAGAAACCAATGTCCTATTATCTGAGACACATGTAAGAAACACCAAGATGCCTATAAGTTCTAATTGAATGGAAATGGGGAAGTTGAATCTGATGTTTGAGTGGTAAATCAAAAAAATATGTTGAAACTAAATGCTATAAATAGAAAGCTCTATATCACTGTCGATCAACCTCTACGTCTCTGGACTCTTCTCTATCACCCACAGAAACAGAATAGGATAAGAACCAAAATCTTCTCTTTCTGTGATCGCTCTAGCTTTTCACCAACCCAGTGATTCATAGGAAAGAGAAAAGAAGAGAAATCAATACATGAAATGAACCAAACACAAGCAAATGCAAGGGAAAGTCACTGAAAACCTGAGTTCCCTAGATCAGAGGCAACACATTTCAGCCTCAAGAAAATTGATGGGATTCTTTCTTTCTCTACAACTTTCGTGTATCAACTAAACCAACTGATCAAAAGCAGAGGCTGAGTCACCAACAACTACTACTTTAGCTTTTCTGATCACCCTCAGCCTTTTTCTTTCAGCTTCACCAAATACTATGCTCCAAACTTTGGCAAGAAACAAAAATGGTGGGAGGGACAAAAAACAAGGTGTACGTTTTTGACTTTCTGAGTTCCTAGAACTTCAAGGTACTTAAGCTGCATGCAACTATGTGCAGGGTATTTGAAGAAAGAAGAGGCCAAGAAGGAAGGAGGTTTATAAAAATGAAAGGATTCAACGTGTTGAAGATTTACCAGAGATGGGAATTAACCAAAGCAAAGCATCTACACGTTATCATCTAAAAAGTTTCGAAAAAGTCGGATCAAAATATCCTAACATATAAGAAATTAAGAATCATATCTTCCAATAAGTGATTCGTGACCCTCTTTTCCTAAAAATCTATAAACAAAGAAAAAGAAAAAAACTAAAATAAAATATACCTTTTTAGGAGGCTCTAAAGTAATTAAAGAAAATAGAATCATAATCATATTATAGGAACTCTTTTATATAAGAATTTACATAAGAAAACATGTATAGGTATTATATTACAATTAGGGAACATAAATCTCAATCTAACTAGTATAGATCAAAGCACACACATGTCAAATATCCTTGAATACTTCATATGTCGCGCGTCTTCATGTTAAATGGTGCATTCGGTATTGTCTCATCAAAATATTGTCAAGTAACAAAAATCCTGTGTGAAAAACTAAACATTCGTCGAATGACAAAAGAGTACAACACACCAACTGCTTCATTGAGAATTCCATCATGCGAGGCTCCCCAGACGAATAACTCAGTCGGAGAGACTTGACAATTTCCTCTCCAATACTCTTCACATGCTTCTTGTGAATGTCTTTAAGTTTCAGTATGGTAGTGTCATGAGCAAAGATGGAAGCCGTGCTTAGTTGCGGTGCCGACGATAGTGGTGGTGGTAGCATGGTCCCATGACCAACTAGTGCCGAGATCCTCAGAGACAACACACTCATTTACGACCCTTCTTGAACCTCAAACGGTGCTTGCAATGTTGCTAGTTAAAAATCTTGCCAAGCAAAAACCTAGTAGGACAAAAAACGTAGTCTAAGGGAAAAGAGCACAAATAGTTGACACAATACAACCACACCCTTCACATTTGAGGATGACATTTATATTCTAGACTCTCTCTCAAGTCTTCATCTCCCCTTGATTCTAGCACCAATCATATAAAGCTTCTCGATTCTTAGTAACCATGAGAGTATCAATAACTTGACATATCAATGCTCTTTAACATGTCTTCAAAATGTGGCATTGGGTAATGACTATATAATATTGTATTGTCCTCAACATGATCTCTTACTTAAACCTGAAGGAGAAGACTGCTCAAGAACTCAAAACACAAGTTCACGCAGAGATTCAGATTCTCGCGCAGCATGACATTTAGAGACTAAATTAGCTCTAACTTCATGTACGAAATAGATAGGTACAATCCGTAAATGGATCTGGAAAGTAGACATTCATACCGTTCCAAACATAGGTCACACGTACTCCTTCTGGTTCGTCCGAAACTATCCAGTAAGCTCTATCGAAGTTAGCTGACTATTTTAACAAAATCAGATTCTCAGACAGATCCGTCATACTTTACAAAAATGACCATAAATCACTCAATATGATAGTTATAATCAAATAGTTAGTGTCACTGGAAAGTAGACATATAGAACTTTCCAACAGTACTAATTTCACTGTTTTCTAGAGAGTGAGTGTTCATGTAGGTCATGTTGAATTCGACCTAAGAAACTTGACAGATTATGATTTTGCTCTCGATGCATCCTTGCTCATGCATAGCAGCGATGGCATAGGTGGCATACATTCAACCATACCATTGTCACTGTAAGATTGAATAAGCCCAAATACATTTAAGTATTCAGGAGATGTCCTTATGCCATTTCATTGGCATTGCGTGGGTGCAAAGCTACAATACTTGGTTTATCAACAATGAGATTTCAAATCTTTCTTTATCATTAGATGAAACGGATCAGTCTCTCTTGGAATAAAGACTTTGACTTATCATGGAAGTATATGTAGGCCTCATAGAGTAATGCTACATGCAATATCCTCAATGATATGTCATCAACTCTATGATGAAAAGTTTTTAATAATGGGTAGTGATCCCATAGAAGTATAAGCAGCATATGGTAGACAATAGTATAACACGAGACCAAAATATTAACACATCAACCAACACCATAAAATCATATATGGTGTCCGCACGATGGTTGTATCTGAATACACAATCCCTCTTTGAATTTGTTGTAAGGATAAAAATTTTTCTTTTGTTTCATAGCCTAGGAGGGTTTCACTCCTCACTTAGCAAAAAAATAAGTTTTACAAAACGAAACAGTGAGTCAGAAAAAGTCATCGACGAATCAGGGAAGTTTAGAGGCGTCTCACATGTGTGAAAGCCTAAGGAACCGCACACTGTGTACGACCTGAACATAAAATTTACCTATTTACAGGTTATGAGTGATTACTTGAGTTTATTATCGAGTTTTTCTGGAATCAATAAATAATAGATTTAAAGGTCCGAAGTCTTAGTACGTGGTAATACGAGCTACCCGGTATATCCGGATTATTTTCTAGAGCAACGAGCTATTTACTGTGAATTTATGAAGATTACAGTAGTTTTAGATTAGTATTTATTTTACTGCAGAGGCCCTAAACGATGACTTTTCGTTAAGTCTATAATTTGGGAAAGCTTCATTAGAAAAATTTGTAGAGGACGTTAATACGAACTCGTGGACATGTCGTGCGTTTTAATCGGAGTTCGTAAGTGGAAGTTATGAGTAAAAAGATAAAGTTATTGAGCGGTAAAACGATAGAAAAAAAAACAAAATATATGAAGTTACTGTTCATGATAAAAAGTCTATAAATATGAAAAATTACCGAGAAAAAAGGAGAAAAGTGGAAAAATTAGGGAAGTTAATGTGTCGCTAGGCGACTCCGGTTTCGCTCGCCGAAGTTCGCCAAGGTCTAGCGCCGTCGTCAGGCCACCATTGGTGGAAAACCAAGTATCAACGTGAAGCTTGGACCGCGGCCTTCCTTTCTGGGTAGGTGGCAGTCGCTCTAACACAGCCGGTGGCGAGAAGGCCGGCGATACAGTGTCATGTTATTCACTGGATTTCTCCTTCCTCAGACGACCATCTCGAGAAATCTAGGTATGGATTTGATCGTTTTAATGAGTATATCAAGCCTCGAAGAGCTTGTAGATCAATTTGTGGTGTGTAACGAGAAATTGCAAATCAAAATTTTAGGGTTTTTAGCTCAAATCGGTGTTCAATGTTCATCATAAAATTGGACTATTTAGATGACAAATTGGCCTTAGTGTTGAACATGAAAGCTATTGGGCTTGATGAGATGTAAAAATCTAAAAACTTTGGTAGCGATCGGAGCTGGCCTGAATCCGATGGCCGGCCGCCGTCGCCGGTGATGCCTCATTTCAGGCAGTTTTCATGTTGATAAAATAGTATAAAATTAGAGGAGTCTGATGGTATAAACTTAGTAATTTTTAGAGAAGTTTTGGTTTATCGGATATAAATTGAATAACCGAGTATTGATATAATATCGTGTGAGATAATAAATAGTTTTAAGTAATTTTACCCTAACTGAGAGATTAAACTCAGGGTTCTCACTAATATTACGAGTGGGAGGGGATGACCGATAATTATAAATGCTGGTTTTGCCGTTATACATTTGTTATTGATATTATTGATCGTGGTAATTGAGGTAATAGCCAAAGTATATATTTATATATTAATTTATATGGTTATTGAGAGAATAAAGCTGAGAAGGTTAGTGTAATGGAACTACAAGTGGCTTGATCCTTTTAAGAGGGTACGTAGGCAGCCCGATCGAATGTGCAAGTGCAGTCACAAATATTAGCATTAAGCTAAAGAGTCTATGTGTGACAATTACTCCAGTTATCTTGGTTTAGTTCTAATGTACCAGATAGGTGGGGTGTGGTTGGAATCTGAAGAACAGAATGGCCCTAAGTGTCGATGATGGAATATTTTGATCATCGAAGGTATTGGTTGATGATAGGTAAAGAGTTATCCATTTCAAAGAAGGTTGGTGTAAAAAGTTTCCTTTGAGGTGGATCCAGCAGGATTTATCTCGAATTAAAGCGGTTAATTCAAGGTGGGTCCTAACACATCGGGGACCACAATGTCGTCCAGGGATTACCATTGATGGTCATGGTGTCATCACCCTTGGTGAGTCCATGTCCCAAATCATTTCGGTTTGAGCGGAAGAATGGATGTCCAAGAATTTCACATGATTCTGACTCACGTATCACTTCCGAGATGATCCAAATGGCATAGCTTGTTTAAGTCAATGTTCCAAAATCTATCTATTGTCAACAACATAGGATTCGATCATTGAATTAAAGTGACATATATTCCACTAGATTGACTCATGCTTCTCTCCATTATGCATTCTTGTCAGCACTCATGAGAAGTATACACAAAAGTTCCTACCATTCTCATCATGATGGAAACCGTTAGCGTGTATGTTCTTAAATATATCAAGATTTGATTGTCTCTCAACACATGGAGGGCGTATGTGACTTGAATCATGGTGCCATAAGACATCAATAATTGATTTTAACCTTGTCCATATATTTATCGGTGATGATTCAATCATCTTATTCACAAGAGATCCAAGACACACAATCTGAATTAGGTGGGCCGAATTAGGTGTTAGTTCCTTATCTTATGAATAATTCTACTATATGTGATGCACTCAGTGTCTTTATGAGACACTTTATGAGACATATCCACTTAAAGAGGGTAGATACTCAATCAAAGAGTCACCAATAAATTATTTGGAATGATGCAAAGCTAGATGTAATCCCGAGTGCAATACCAATTTCTGTGCAGCATGACCTTTGAACACTAAAGCAGATATAACTTCTTCGTTAGGATGGATATGAAAAAACCACGACATGTTCTGGAAACTATACTCAATTGTCTTTCTATTGATATATGGAATGTTTTCTAGTTCATCCAGAGTTGATCACAACGCTCAGAAGACGTTTCTGCCCAGAAATAAACAAATTTGTTATTTTCACAGATTTTAACATGATGAAGTTATAAACTTCAAGATGACATTGTAGTACTACTCCCAGGCCAAAAGCAACGTGTAGTGGCAACAGTGAGAGGGCATCACAAGTTTTCATACGTCCATGAATGAAGACCGAGCCACAAACACGCGTACTCCTCCATGAGGATATCATGCTGGTGTCTCATGCCTTTGTGAGAGACATAGAGCGGTGTAATCATGTCAAGTTTTAAGTGTAGTATCGAACCATAGTAGACAATGAAAAAATACTTTTAATCTGACTTAAAAATTCTTCGATATTGTGCTAACGATTTCATTGAAGTCTCAAATTGTAAATGTAAAAGACATCGATACGACGGCTAATTACATATAGCTTGGAAAGAAAATAAAATGCAGTTCTTCAATGACGTCAATATCAGATGTACCCAAAGTTGGATCTGAAAACTGTGAAGTTCACGATCATTAGGATAGCATGTCCTCAATTTGATTTTCCGTACACTCTTTTTACATTCTTTGTATGCTCTCACGACTTAATAATGAGCTCAACAATTCTTGAAATCGGTCATCTAGAGATCCACAACTTTTTTATTGTTCTGAGCTATCGTGATTTGTTTTGACAAATTTTGGAGTCTAGGGCTCTAGGCCGGGAGCACCACCACTACCGCTGGCTGTGTCTCCCTCTCTTTTCTAAACAATGCCACAAAGTATCATTGACAACGTAGTCAAACTAGTGGTAATCAAACCAAGGGACTAATTGTGCAACAAGACTTTATACCCGTTGGCACATGTCAATGGCGCTTCAAACCTCAAATTGGGAGTGCAAGATTTGTGAAATCTCGGCATCAAATATGTCAAAACTCGAATAAGCATAATGTTATCTTTCTCTTATAAACAAAACTAAGCTGTTATGAGACTCGATAGAGGTCACAAAACAATGTTTTATTGGTTTGTCCTTCGGATTGTCCCATGCAACCCGTTTACAATATTGAACGTCGTCAATACAACGCGTGTGTATTTATGAAAGCCGCTTTACAAATTTTATGCTCAAATCCACGCGTGTGAGTTGAAATTACACGCGTAATTCTATTGTAATTCATCGTGCGGTAATATCATGAAACAAACAAAAACATATGATTAGTCATATTCACATGATATAGAAACCATAAAACTTTCAAAAATTAAACCCAATAATTACAACTCGTTTTTTGTTTAGGATTTAGGCACTCGGGCACAGCAGGGGTGCAGCAGGAGGATGCAACAAGGGTGCGACAACAGGGGTGCTACAGCCTGGAGAGGGTGTTGTTTTAGGGTTTTAGAGTTTTTTTTCAATGACTTTTTGCTCTAGGGCTAGAGACACGGTTGATAACGTGTTTCAGGAGAAACTCTAAAGTAATTAGGAATAGAGAATCATCATCTTATTTATTGATATGTGTCCTTTTATATAAGGACTTACATAGTCTTATAAGAAAATATGTGTAGATATCTTATCACAACTAGAGAACATGAATCTCAATCTAACTATGATAGACCAAGACACACTCATATCAAATATCCTTGAACAATATAAAGTATAAAGACTATTCGGAGGAATTGTTTTGAAGTATACTTGTATAGTATTTTATTTTTTAAGATCGTACATTCATGATGCAAGTAAGCAATTAGCTAATCATACAAGTCATTTAGGTCATTTGTCCTAAGAAAACCAGTAGGGTTTAGGCTCTTGGAAATGAAAGGGTCATTACTCATTTGAGTTTTTATTAACACTGGTACCCAAACTTATGTGTCTCAGTTATAGTGGTATTCATACTTTAAAAACTATCAATGTGGTATCTCAACTCCATTTTTGCTATCAACGAAGGGTCCGAGACCAATTTCTGTCACGGCGTCATCTATTTGCTGACGTGTAAAGGGTAAAAATGTATTTTCCCTCTCATAATTTTTTTTGTCAAATCTCTCTCTCTCTCTCTCATGTTCTCTCTTCATCTTCTTCTTCTTTCTCTCGACAATCTCACCACCCTCACTCTCATTTATTTCTCTCTTCTCAGATCCACCGGACTTGAAATCAAATCAATGATAGAAATCCCCGTCTCCCCCGATCACCCCCCTGATGCCAAACCCTATGAAGACTCTCGCCTCCACCTCTAGAAACAACCCAATTCACCACTCATCATGCCTCCGAGGCCGAGAAATCTTCTTCATTGTCATCAGCCGCGGTGTTTATGAAGTGGCAGCACCCATGGGCGGTGAGGCATTTGATGGATGAGGCGATTTAGGTGGCGGTGAGGCATTTGATGGGGGTGTTGGGGAGGCTTTGGGATGAGGGGATCCTCCTGATGGTGGTGGTGCAGCCGGGGGAGGAGTAGTAGTTGGTGTTGGAGGCGACAGTGAGGCTACAGAAGGTGAAACAAGAGGATGAGGGGGAGGGGACACGTTGAAGGTGGGGCAGCTGGTAAAGATGCTACAGGCTGTGGTGATGATGGTACAGGCGGTGGCGATGAGGAAGTTAGAGGGGGAGCGGCTGTGGCGGTTGGAGGAGGGGAAGAAGAGGAAGATTGTGGAAGAGGGGAGGAGATATTGTCGTTGAGATAATCGAGGAGGGGTTTCCGGTTTGAATAAAAAAAATTATGTGCCTCAGTGTGAATGAGTTTGATAAGCTTTGAACTTCGAGGAAGAAGAGGAAGATGGTAAGTGTAGCATCAGCTGATGGAGGAGGAGAAGGTGGAGAGGAGGAGGAGAGGAGAGAAAGGGAGGAGAGAGATGAAAATCAAGAAAGAGAGATAGAGGCTGATGTCATTTTGCATTTTTTTAGTTGGGTCTCATCACGGTCACGTCAGTAAATAGACGATGCCGTGATAAAAATGGGTCTCAGACCCTTCGTTGATAATGAAAATAAAGTTAAGGTACCACATTAATAGTTTTTAAAGTATGAGTACCACTATAACCAGGATACATAAATTCAGATGCCGATGGTGATAAAAACTTTACTCATTTTCATAAAAAGATCCAACACGCCGCAGGTTCTCGTAAGAAACACACTTGTCTCACCTAATTATTATAGTTGACTTCAACTAGTACACCTTATGAAAACCGTATGAAACAAAAACACATTAACACTACAATAGATACGATGTCATGAATTACTAAAATTTCATCATCAAAACGGCCGATAATACTCGATGTTAGCGTATTTAGAGTATTATACGGTCAAATAACAAGACATTTGGTCGTGATTTGGTGTATAATTTGCAAACCCAAAACCTAGAACACAGAATTCAAATGGGGGAGGTTGACTACGGAGGAGGATAAACAAGGATGCAAACCAACCTAGGCGTCCATGACTGTAAACATGTCACGTCATCACGAGTCTGAATATGTTGTTAGAGGAGGGAAGTGGAGAATTGGGGGAGATGCACCACCTTATAGATAAACAAACAAAAAATCAAAGAAAAAACCGAAACAGATGGCTCTGATGGACCTGAACAAAATGGTCTATTTAGATTGTGACACATAAACAAACATTAGTAGAAAAAAAAAACAGTGTGTTGTTGTACCAATCTTGTGGGATTTTTTTTTTCTTTTGTGCCATATGAGTTTCGTGCTTGACACCCACCGCCCTCTCGTTTCCCCGACAGGTGTTCCCAATCATGTGTTTTGGTTAGGTTTCCCCAACTCCGTCACGCAATTACATGTTGTGTTCCCCCGCCCAACGTTTTATCACATAGCCTGGAACTGGAAACTCTTTCCTTTTCTGGCCGGAGACCAAGATCACTGATCTTGATTTCATTACAGAACATTCGGGAGTCGTTGGATTAGCTCATTAGTTCGTTTCAAACACCACAGCTTTCGACATCAAATATAGAAATCCGAAAATCGTTAGATTAGTTCGTTCAGAGCACTAGGGAGAGTCAGCGAGAATGCATGAAAGCTCTATACTCCCTGACGTTAACAGATTTTCCAACGGCAAAGAGTTAGGAGCCAGTATTCTTTTCCATGGTTAGTGAATTTGATTCATTAACATAAGAATTCATCACTATTCGAATTGGTATATCAAATTATGTATATTACAATTACATGTTTCCATATGATTGTCTGCAACAAATGAGATCCAACACTAACTGGTACAGTAAATTTGGAAAATGAATTCAGATGGTTTATTTGTTCAGTTATAGATACAAGGAAATAAGCGGCGAAAAACACCTCTCTTTTTCCTTTTTCTTTTAAGAACATACCCTAATATTCATGTAAATGTTGTGGGAAAACCTATTTTCTGTATCCCACTCCCTTGTGCCTTCAGTAACACTTGATAGGCAGATAATGAGAAACTTCAGCCTAATGTGATGGGCTGTAAACGTAGCTTCTAACACAAACACCAACCAAAAGATGTAAGCATTCTTTGCCAAGGCACCCATGGAAGTCTTTTCTAGTATATTTCTTTCCTAAAAACCAATTATCTGAAAGAAAAAAAGAAAGAAAAGCCAAATTGAAGTCTTTTCTAGCATATTTCTTTCCTAAAACCCAATTATTTGAAAGAAAGAAAAGCCAAATAAACCTGCCTTGAAAGGAATTTAAAGCTGTGTTTTAAAATAACAAATGGTTAATGAGTCAGTAGACAAAAATTGAAAATTCAGACCGAAAAGACAATAAATACTACAATGGGAGATGACAATAAGTACTACACTCCAAAAACAGATTGCTTTTTTAGAAGAAAAGAAGAAAAAACAATGTTTGTGCTTGGATCAAAAGGGTAAGGAAGAAAGCAATTGTGGCTACAGATTGCCTTAACAATGACAGTATTTAGCATAACGACCAAACAATTGTTCAGGCTTTCCTTTACTTGGGAAATCTGGCAATATATATTTAATTATATACAAAACTTCTAATGAGGACTGAGAACCACATGAGGGCTTTTGAATGAACAGTTAGATGATATGCATATTTGAATTTGAAAAGATCAACTAAAACTTAAAACACTCATCTACCATCCATTCAAAAGTCCACACTTGGTCCTCATTATAGGGTCCTCATTAGAAGCTTTCCCATGCTTATCATGTTACGAGTAAAGGAACGTCATTCGGTAATTCAAAAACTGGGGGTCACCAACAAACTATACAGAACTAAATTTCCTTTTATGGAGGTATACAAGAGGATGCACATATACAAGGAAGATACAGATGCACACAAGCACATGAACAGGAAAGATCACTACAAGATATAAATCAACAGTGAAAATTTATGTAACTAGTAGATATATATCCAAGAAACAGCATCAATCAACCCCCAGAAACTATCAAGGCATCAAAATTGACAAAAAATAAAAAATCAAGAAGAAACATCAAAAGCACTCGAGAGCTCCTGGTACTCCTATATGAACACAGTAGTAACTAGTAAAAATAATAGAAAACAAAAACATGATTGTAATAAGGGGCAGTGGCAGACAATTAATCACAAGCCAGTGAGGCCAAACCCCTCATTATTACTATCAAAATGGTTTTAAAACTTCATTTGCAAATTCCGTAATCAATGTCTTATAGAAAATGAACTCAAATATCAGTTTTGAGCGTCACACCCTGTGAAGAAACTGGAGGCAAGTGAAGCAAAATGACAAACTTGGAGGTAGCTAAATATCAGGGGTTATGATGTAAATACACCCCAAACAAGCCGAGAACCAACACCTCCTAATAGCATCAAAACAAGGGTATAATTGCACACTGAGGTAAAGAATCGAAGCAAATTCCCACTGGTCTGTAGTTATGGACTCAGGAATAAACACTTACCACAGCATTTAAAATCTATGACCACACGAATATCCAAGACATTGGAGCTATTAAACCAGGTAGAGTATATACATCTGCAGCAAACTATGTCTTATTAGAAGCACAACAAAGATGGACAAGGTCATATTAAAAAAGCAGCATACGGGCTGCTAGCTGACTTGGAGAAACCATACCTCATGCAGCCGCATATGTATCTGGTACCAACTTCAGATCCACCACTTCAGTTTGATAAGTTGACCAAAGATCTGTAGAAGAATCATAGACCAACAGAGATGGGGAAGGAAAAACACTAATTTTGCATCTTCCAGCTAATGAACAAAACACTGAAGAGCTGGTTTTATTAGGAATATAAAATGTATGTACAAGAGGCCGCTGTTCTCTGATTTGTAAACGCTACAGACAGGATACATTGCTTCTAAGATATAATCACTAAGACATACTAACTAGTTCCTTGAACTAAAAGAACTTTGCAGTCAAAGTCACCAACTTAATACAGGAGTAAAATCCAAAACATCCAAAAGGTTCACTCAAAATTCAACTTGCGTAGGAGCCTACAAAAGAATCTATATAACCTAATTGTGGACCGGTAGCCAAGTGACTAAGCTTGTAACTGCGACTGGATAGTCAAATGACTTCTTATAACTGGCCATTCTTGAAACAGCAATTTTGTTTCATTTGTCAATAGTATAATGAACAAGACTATACAGAGAAGCAACTTCAAACCATCATATTTAAGTCTGAAAGGTCATCCATTGGAATTTCAAGACCCATGAAATCATGATCTTGTAAACCATCATCATCGATGTTCAACCATGAACCTAAATCCTGTGTATGATCATCAGCACCTAACACATCCATTCCTGGTAATTGTAGGTGAGACAAGTCAATAGGGTCTTCCAGAGCATCTACAGGCAACTGATCCTTTTGCCTGGGATTCCGACTGGTAGTCGTTTCACCAGACTTCGGTACATAAGGCAATGCTGGTTTGGGATGTTCTGATATCTTACCAACAGGGCCATTTACTGAAACAGATAGCTGAGTCGTTTTCTGCTTAGGCTTAGTTTTTGATTTTCTTTCACCCTTAACATTGGACACTGCTGGCCGACCAATTTTAGCAGTTCCATTTCTTGATAACACCTCCCGGTTGTGCCCTTTTCCATCTCTATCCCTCTCACTCCTCTTTCCTTTTGCACTACTAGATAGAGAATTTCCAATACCTGATGGGGAATTTGAAGTTCCAATAGTATTACCAACATCATCAAGGGATAATTCCCTCTTCTTCACCCTATTTGCCCATGTTTCTTCTCTACCCATACTTTGTTCGGCTAAGTGATTTAAAGGTGGAAGCACATCTGAAGAAGTAACGGTATTATCCATATTCTGACTATACTGTGGATGGTGTTGCTTGGAGCCCATGGAAGCTGCACATGAGAACAGATACAAGAAGAGAAATCTTTAGAGAAAGGATGTACCCATAAGAAAAATGTCAAAAGGAACAAAATACTCAGAAACTGCAAAGTCCTTCCATGTCTTCATATGAAGGAGAACATAAACGCATCAGAAGATATAGGGTACATAGAGCATATGATCTGTTCAGGGGACCCAAAGTAAATACCTGAAAGACTACCTTCCAAACAACGAGTGGAGGCATATGATTTGGTGGATTCACCGTCTGCAATAGCCTCTGCTTGTCGTGTGTCATTCACATCGGAAGCCATAGAAAGAAGTATATCCCTATATACCGGTTCACTGAAGCAGCTTGTCCCTGTCTCTTCAAATTTATGGCATCGGTCCAGTGTCCGTCTGACAAATGCTAAGGCAGCTTGCTTGGCCATTTTATTACTGGAACTCTTTCCCCCGGTGGCATTTGGACCCCAACAAGCCTATCAAAATGATCAAAATATATGAACTCAGCCACCATGTATGCAAGTCAATTTTCAAGAGAAAGCTCCATAACATATGCTGGTTTGGGATATTCTGATATCTTACCAACAGGGACATTTCAGAGTATATGGCATATTAAAATAATACTATAATATCTCTAACAGACGGTTCAATTCTTCTTTTAATATTTTGCAGATTCAATTTAAATCACAAGAAAAGGTAAGACACTGTTAGCAAGTGTTTTATACTCAAGTACGAAAATAAACTATGCAACCACATGAATAGGTCTGTGCCCAGTACAATCGTACTTTGTGCATGTGCAAGTGTGACACTGAGAGCGAGAGTCATTGTTCGAGTACCAACAAAATTAACCACACATCATAGCACACAATAACAAATCTGGGGCAATAGTATATTCCCATCTTGAAATACCTCTCGGTCATCTAGTCACTAATATTCTGGTCTATATGCAGAATAATAGTCACATTTTCTTGAGGTAAAAGCAGCAAAAATAACATTTGCCTTCCAAGGAAGCGTTAATCTTCTTTTATGAAACTACTACAGGTCACTTAAAACTTGCAGCTCTAGAATCTGGTCCTTAAATTGATATTAGCAAGCTGAACATGTGGAAAAAGACCAATGGAAAACAAGAGACATGTATCAAAGGTGAAAGAAATTACCAAATACTTCTCATAAGCCATTCCAATGAGTTTGTCAAGCGCACGCTCTTCTAGATCCCTACATCAAAGAAAAATTTAATTGTTACAACGGTTAAACAAATCCTACAAAACAAACATATTTCACAGGGTAAAGGTCTACTTACTTTGTTTGGCATTCTTTCTTTTCAGAGGCAGACCTAAACAGTCCATCCAGCAACCCTTTCTTGTTGGAGACCTTTCACAGCAGTAAAAACAAATTAAATGGTAACCTTAAGAACAAGGTTCTTAAGAAATATGGAAAGACTGACTACATTGTAGCACTAATTGTGAAATCCGCACACCCCAAATTGAAATCTACACACCCTCTTTCCTTTTTTGGTAACTTAATTTTTGTCTTGTAGTGGCTTGAACTTTGTCTTTTTATGAAACCTGATAACCAAAAAAGGAAAGAGGGTGTGTAGATTTCAATTTGGGGTGTGCGGATTTCACAATGTATAATGCTCTAATAAAGCAGTGCAATGAAGTAAACATTTCAATAACAGGAAAAGAAAAGGTATATACCTGTTTATGATACTTTTCCTCTAATTTCCTAATTTCCCCACTGATTTCGTCATCCCCGGTCTGTGTCATGTCAGGCTTAACAAGAACATGCAAAGATAGACTTCAATTAATCACAGATTATAACACACATGAATTAAGTCAATGTTTAAAAACAAAAAAACAAAAGACAAATGGAACTCTGCCCAACAAAACCTCAACAGCAAAAGAAAAATAAAGGAAAGAATAAATGCTTCAAATGGGAGAAGCTTCATATGATACATAAACTGAAATCATACTAATAAGAAAAAAAATCTAAGCATAGGAAATCACCCACTGACTTTGTAATGTGTGTGTGTGTGGTATAATAACCCACCCGAATATCCAAGCAAATTGAGAATATAGTTCAAAAAAGAGAAGAAAAAATTAGAAAAAAAAACTTTCTTATAGAGGTACACTTACCAGTAGCTCTGGGTAAATTCCAATACTCTGAATCTCCAGCAGAAGTTTTTCATTTATGTGCATGTTACCATACTGGAATTCTGAACAGGCAAAACCAGAAAATAATTCTTGATCCGGAAGTACACCATTTTGGGAATGACCAAAGTTTGAACTAATTGTTCTGTTTGGAATGCGGATTCCACCTTCAAGCTCATCATGTTCTTGCCTCCCAGTAATCCTATATTCATTTGAGCCAGCATTTCCAGCAAACTGAAAGTTGACTTCAGATTGATAATACAGACCATTTGATTCAACCTCTGCATCCAGAACAGACTCAACTCCATATGCATTAAACACAAGATCTTCATTTCCACTACTAGTATCCTCTTCTGAAATTAATGCCGCTATGAGTCTCTGACAGAGGGGAATTTCAGAGTGATCCCCAGTGCCTGGCACTGATTGTTCGGAACGAAACTCTCCACTCCTTGGTTCAAATTCATTTGAACGTCCATAGTTGACAGTAGGGTTACCATCTAAACTACAAGGGACCTCAGCTGGAGTGATCACACTAGACTCAATGTTTCCCTGATACGTTGATATTATTAGACTACCTTAATATCACAGATTCAAAGCAGAGACAAACAGACAGGTTGCCTTCTGTATAAAAAAACAGAAAAAAAAACAATTTGGTTGTAGGCTATGATTGTCAGGAGAAGCTTGTAACACAATACTTTCACATATTGTGGACATTGTTTTTGCACTTACATCCCAAGTGAAACAATTTGGCATATTTATATTAATGACCATCGGTTTGAATAATATCTGATCCAATTAATCCCCTAATCAATAAGGACCCTTACCTTTAGGTAATCAATATCTGCATCAGACACTAAACAAAAAAATGGCTCCATCTGCCCCCAAAATGAGCTGGACAAGGAACGAGCTGTGGAAATAATGACATGACTAATTAGACAACAACATTTAAATAGGAATAGGATGAGATAAGTTACAGCAAGTATGATACCAGAATCAACAACGGCTTTTGCAGCAGTCATTAGCTCTTCATGTCCATCATCTGACCCAACTACTGAGAGAATTGATACAAGAGTCAATGGAGAATAGCAAAAGAAACACTTACTTAACAGCTGAACAGAAGATGTCAAGTTAAATTATTCCTCGAGAAATTGGAAAGAATAACTACCGAGAAAATCTGCTGCAGGATTAAATGCTGTATGCTTTTGACGTGTATAGGACTTTCGATCAGAAAGTCTCCTAGTTGGTGGACGGCCTGCCTTGCTGCATCAGAAATTACAGTAAACAATTAGATCCAATCTAAGTAGCAATGTTTCAAACCAAGAAACTCCGGTACTTGTGTCCTATATTTGGCATAAAACTATACACAGGTAGACAATGGCATACCTTTCACTCTTATCTACAACAAGTCTGGAACTTCTCAGCTGTTTAGCTGTACCAACATTTCCCATCTTTTCAACAGTCATTGGCACAAGAGACCTTGTCGAAGCAAAACCTCGCCCTGTTCTCCCCTGCCTCCGAACACCATCTCCAAGGTCTTCCCCAGCAGCCAACTTCTGTTTTCTTGATGGCAAGACCACACTAGGCACCTTTTGAATTTGAATGTTCTGTCCAGGTTTCTCATCTATCTCATCAGATTTTTTGCCTTTGTCTCTGGATTTGACCTCAGCAGCTCCCGACTCCTCGCTCCCTGATAATGCTGCTGAAGACAAAGGTTCACCTTTTAACTTAACTTGCTGAGAAGAACTTCCAGGTAAGTGTCTGGCAAATCCTTGACCGGTGTCACTACCAGTGAAGTCCAATGCACTATCAATAGCAGGGGTTTCCTCATTACTTGAAACAATAGGATTGAAATTTGATCGTCTAGCAGTGCGTGACATCTTTTGTGGTCTCTGGCCAGCCCATTGAGCAACAGGCGGGGATGAAGATCGTGCTGATGTCATGCGTTTGCGATTGTTAGGTCCAACAACAGCAGGGGGCTTGTTTGTACATTGAGATATCTCCCAATCATTAGGTACAGTTGATCGATGAAAAACTGGTGACAACTTGGGTGTAACAGCTGAGCCTGATCGAGGAGCCCGAACAGATGCATTCATCTTTGTACTAGAGGTAGGACTAGCAGAATTAAAATCGTCACGAGCATTTGATCTGCAACACACAGTGCAAAGGAAAGTAGCGCTAAAGCATACTGGTGAGACAAATAAGTACATCGATAAAGAGTCAAGTAGGCTAATAATAGCTACAGAAGCAGGCACTGTAAAGTTGCTGAGAGCTCAACAGTTCATGCTTAAAGATAATAACTCAAGAAAACACCAAGGATTTATGCATACTTATTAACAACTCTCTGGTTCCCTCTTTCCTTATCTGAACCCATAGGACGATCTCTCTTATCATTGATAAGGGAAAGGTTGTCTGGTTCAGTCTTAGGGATGGATGAACGGAAGGCTGGGCCAGTTGGTAGTGTGATTACATCTAACTTTGCAACTCCAACAGCTCCAGCTCCATTGGCGACTCCAGGCCTGTAATGATAAGACATGAATATTAGACAACAATATGATATCTGAATTTTCTTTTACAAGAAGCAAATTGTATTCTGAAAACACTCGAGGAAATCCCACAAAGCAAATGACTAAGCAGGCTAAAGGCCACCTATAACAACCACCAAAAATCAAAATTGATTAACCATTCAGTACTACACCAAAAGGAATATAGTTGAAATTTTTAACAAAGATGCCCAAGAGAGCAATCACAAACTTCAATGATGTAACACATCAACAATAACTGTAAATCTTCTATCACCCATCATCACAAAGAATTGATATAATTGAAACCTTTCGCTCTCTTTGCTATCAGATGAAATTATCTCATGCTGCATATGTCGAATCATAGTTTTATTCTAATCAAAATGAACCAATCAGTGCTTCTTGGAGGACTCCAGAACCTCCAGATATCCTTTAATAACATGGAGTGTTTTTCCATTGATCAACCAATGAACAAAGTACAATGAACATAGTCTTGCTTGATGGTTATTTAATAAGGAATTGTTTTAAAGCTATGATTTGTAAATTTCTTCGTACACTTGATATTCTCAATATAAAAGGAAGTTATTATTAACACTCCAATCATGCAAATCTACACCTCATATTCTCATATGTATCATTACAAGAGGAGTGTAGATTGTAATTGTGGGAGTGTTAATAAGAACTAGATGCAAAAATTCAGCAGCATTAATCAAACCACTCAATAATGACCAACTACAAGTTTTTCAAAACCACATTTTTATTTCTTTTTGAAATGGGATGATAAAACAACATATGCAAAAAAAGAGAAAAGAATATACTCGAATATATAAAAATAAATAAACCTTATTAATAGACATCATTATTTTTGCCTGATTTGTACAACTCCTTGTACAATTTTTTAAGGTATGTCAAGTTGGTTTTCTACAATTTCTCTGTCAACATCAAATCCACATAAACGCCAAACCATATTTATGCAATTAAATCTCTACAATGATCAGCCCTATGGATAAAATAAAATTGAACCTTTCAAAACCACAAAAATAGAAAATTAGAACAAAAAAATATTGTTTAATATTATATGGAAACTGAAGATAAATACTTTCTGCTTATAAACATAGCAAAAATGCTACCCAAGCCAAACATTAAATCCTGGTGACCCTCAGAAGGAGAGAAAAGTAAATTGTTCATTTTCAAAACGAATGTGAAAATAAATCCACTGTTTCTATTATATTTAATACAGACATATTACTGAATAAATACAAGTTTAGTAAATGACTAGTCCATGAAACACAGAATATCAAGCCCACTAGCCCTCCTACCAAGATAATCCCCCTTTGCCCCACCCAGAACAAGATACCTAAACCATCTATTTTATAACAAACACAAACTCTACTCAGAAAATACAAGTGAAGTGGACCACTAGTCCATCTAAAGCTAAAGAACACACACACAAGATCGAGAAATATCAAGCTAAACCGAAGAAAAATGCCGATAGACAACAACCTAGAAAAATGTTAAAATGACTACCACATCCCCTATAGATGCTTGGTGAAAATATAAAATGACCATAAGCGGGTCCACATTGCACACTTCAACTTTTTTTCAAAATGATAGTAGTCGACCTAAACCATTAATGGATGCATTTGCAAAGATCTTACATAGTATGGATTAAAACATTCATTTAAGTGATGAGAAGAAAAGGTTGCATGTTTTAGAAGTAACACCTGAACCCATGGGAGTCATTGTTTAGCCTTGAACGGACATCATTGACAGGCCTTTGCTGCATCCCCTGTTTGGTTTCACGGTAGCCATCAATTGGTTTACTAGTCACCATGGGTGAAACATCTGGTTTTATCCCAGAACGCTTTTTCTTCATTTTTGATTTTTCCCAACCGTCAACACCAATGGATAGATTACGTTCCTCTCCCTGAACTGCACCACTACTTGCAAGCCTCCCCGATGGTCGTACAAGAGTATTATTTCGCACATCCATCTGTATTAATAGAGTTTTAGTCAGTCTTCATTCAAATGAGTAATATGAACTAATATACCCGTGATGCAAGCTGAAGGTATTAGAAACATCATCAATTATTTACATGATAGTCCATGGGTAGAGTCAGCTGGAATGCACAGGGTCAAAGACGAAAAAAGAAGACAAATCCTGTGGCTACCAAGTCCGAAAAATCAATACAAAGTATGAAACATATATTCATTTTTACAATTAAATGCATAATAACAAAAGAAGTATATAAGGTACCAGTTAAACCTCAGCAAAATGAAAACTACCAATGACAGCTATATTCATCATCCGAGTGAAAAAAGAAAACACTGATACATATGACATTTGAAAAGATAAATTCAAGTGGAAGAACACTCCACGGTATGTCATGGTTATGTATGTGTATAAGCCCTATAGGAAAAGAAAATATATATTCTTACATATACATGTATCAATAACTTTAAAAGAATATGGTGATTTGCAAAAGAAGCTGCAAACAAGATATGGTGTTACCATGCCATAAAAATAACAGTTCCTATAACCAAATTTTAAACAAGAAGCTCATACAGCACTCAAGAAGGATCATGATATAAAAAAATCAATAAAAAGCAAATATAGCAAATAAATTATCCAGATACTGACCCTCACATCCACCAAAGAAGTACGTGTGCGTTTGTTCGGTACAGAATTTTTAGTCCTTTCTTCTGACTTTTGCTGATCAAGTTCAACACCACCTGACACAGCATGATTCTGAATACCAATCTTACCCATGCTTGGTCCCATCATTGAACGATCACCGGGTAACACCACACCAGACCGTTCATTAGAAAAACTTTCTGTTCTTGATCTCTTCTTTGATGGTACACTAGGAAAAACATTATTGAATACCGATAATGCTTCATTGAAAATCTTTGCACGTTCCCTGTAAAAGATTCAAGTTAAGGACTAGTAACAACGTACAGGCAACAAATTCAAATGAAGCTGTAAAATTTACAGATACCTGGCTTTCACACAGCTTCCACGCAGACCAGCCATGACTCGTTTTACATCCTCCGGTAGTGGGGGTGGTAGCAACTTGCCTTTCACAGAACTGGATGGAGAATCATCAGGTGAAATGCTAAGAGCAACATTCACAAGTCTTTTCAAGTCCCCTTGTCGGTTAGACTTGTGCTCTGCAGCCACTGTTTTTGCGTCGAAGTGCAAGCATTGCAAGAAGTTTGTCACATCTCCTTGACCTATTGCAGATGTGCTTCTTGACAAGCTTGGAAGTGAAGATAAAATTGGATTTTCCATGCTCTCACGAAAGCTGCCAGGTCTTTCCAATGAAGCAGCCATGTGGGACCCACGCTGCCCACTGGTATATAATGGTCTATCCGGGCTACCAGAAGAGAGATCAAACTTGCAGGGAGTTGCCATTGCATCAGTTTCAACTCATTATCCGTGTCACAAAGCCAGTAAATACAGAGGTGCATGACAAAGATGGAGAAGTACAGCACATAAAACCCCACTCTTAAGAACAATGACTGGACAGTGCACCTGAAATAGATAAAAATCATTAGATGACAAAACACCTCACAAACTTTTACTAACCCAAAAATCTCAAACTATCTCATGAACTTTCCTGTTGGACAAGATGGAGGGCGATAAGGAAAGAAATTAACCATTACAATAGTGTTCAATCTAGTTATATAACTAAAGGGATGGGTGAGACAGCCATTCAAAAAGAGCTATCAACATCATCCCTCAGTATATAAAGTTATAAACAATGTAGCAATACAATTTCACAGATCATCTCAGAGCAACGATGCCCGTAGTATATGCATTGCACATAAATGGAAAGGAATAGAAGACAATGTAGTTGCATCTCTGTTACTGTCAATTTTTTCATTCCTCAGATGAAATTCAAATAAGGTCAGGCACAAAAAGACCAGCAATTGCATACATAACAAAGATAGCTGTGAATAGCCAGAATTAAGACACAAACAAACTGAACAGAGTAGATTAGCAAATCACATTAGCTGAAAATAGATCTAGTAATGTTACCATGAAGGTATATGAGCTTCGCATATTGCCCCAACTCCCCAGGCTCAAAATATCTTACGGATAGAATAAAACTAACACATGCTATTACCGAAACTCATACAAGGACCCAATAAACATAACCACCAACACACAACTCAACAACTCACAATTCAATTCTACCTCATAACAAGATCCACTTATAGTTAAATGATCACCGCTATCCCGAACTTTACGACAGTAAAACTGCAGTCGCCACGACTACTTTCCCCTTTCCGCTTAATACTAGTGCTCAGTTTCTTTCCTTGTTTAGCAACAAAACCCATTCCTTAAACTCTCTTTTTCTCCTGGGTCCAGCTATTCTACCTAATTAAAGCTTCCTCAACTTCAATGTGCTCCAAAATCTTACTTAATCCTACTGAATTCCCCATTCCCTCAATTCTAATTCTGCTCACAATTCTCTAATTCTGCTCAAACAAAATCCATGCCTATCAAAACAGATGCTCAGTCAATTAAATTGTAGTTATCTCCAAGCATCCCCTACTCTCTTAATTTCAATTTCCTATATAATTTCAGCGAAACCCTAGAAGTTGAATCCACATAAACCTAGCAACCTGAAGCATTACAAACCCTAAATAAAAAAACGAAACGAAAAAAAACGAAAAGTTCGAGTTGAATCAGGTGAAATTAAATTGAAAAAAAAAATTGAAGCTCGAGAGTTTGAATCTGCAATTCACCTCCGACACAATGATGTCACCACTAAGCGACGGCGATTCCGGCGATTCGGAGAAAGCAATTACACGGCAGTGGAATCGAATATTCCGATTGGGTTCTTCGGTAAAATAATTAATTTTTTTTTATTGTGACGAATTCGGAGCTCGAAAAAATCGAAGGTTCGTACAAAAAAGCCATGGAGGACGAAGAAGAAGAGCCCTGTGTTTTGATCGGCAATGGAATGAGACTTGTGGAAATTATTTATTTACCCACGGGAATGTTTAATGGGGTGTTTGAGTTATGTGGAGAGGGCGAGGGTAGGATGGGGAGACAATTGTTGAGCCGGCTCAAATTACAGGCTTATACAGCTAATAGAGTATTAATGTATGTGTGTATTATGGTGCATGTACAAATGCACATGGGGGATGTGATGAATTTTGGAGGTGTAAAAATATTATTGAAAAACAAAGAGTAATATATAGGGGTGGTATTTATTTTTCTCCCTAATCAAGCAAAATAAATATATGTGATATTTGGAAATAGTGATGTGTGTGAGTGTGGGTAAATACAAAGATTTTTTTATTACTGTCTATTCATAGATATGTACGTGTTATTACACATGAATAACAGTAACTTCGAGTTCAATTTAGTGGGCTTTTTGACGTAACTTGAAGTAGTGTTGTTCATTCAAATGTAAGTTCATTAAGGTAATCAGGAGCGGATCCATTTGAGGGCAAAGACAGTTGCCTAACCTCAAAACCAAAGATTTCATAACCTTTTGTCCAAGAATTTAGTTACAAAAATCCTTCAAAATGACAGAAATAAGAGGAAGAAGACGCATTCGATCTTCTCCCTAAAATCATGCTAAATGTTAAAGGAATTTCAAAATTAACTACCTCTAACAACGTGGTTAATTAGTAAAAAAACAATTAGGTCAGTAAAAATTTTAATAAACACAATTAATTGGTTATTAAATACAGTACATGTAAGGGATTTAATCAAATAATAAATAATAATAGAAAAAACACAATTGATGAGTCTAAAGTCTAAACTAAATAAATTTTCTCTTCATATTGTGAAAAAGATCATGATCTCATTTTCATGAATAATCTCTCTATATATATTGTTATGAGCATTGAAAAGTGTTAAGCTATACGTTAGGGTACTTTCATTACTTAGTGTTTTAGTTATATATTGTAGACTAAATTTTACCCAACCTAAAAATGAATTCTAGATCTGCCACTGAAGGTAGTGAAGCTCTTTTTCGCCTTGTGTCATCATTTGACAGTTTAATCGAATCTAAGAAGCTCTAGTATGTTGATAAAAAGCTCGTTTTATGATTTATGAGGGAAATATTTACTTTTAGATCGAAAATGGACGTGTATAAAATTAAATAAAGCAAGTACAAATATTATCCGCCTTCATGGAATGTGTTGGAATTGAAAGTTGAGATCTAAAATTTTCCTTTAAAATCTCAAATATTATGTCAATTAAGGTGACTTATCAATCAGATTATTCATCATTCCAGATTGCAAATCACTGAAAATATAATTCGCCATAAAGCTTTATAATCAAAGCCCAAGGCATTGATACAGTTCCAGTTATCAGGGCAGGTCATTGTTTAACATAGCCAAAGTTTCCTAGAAAACGAAGGAAAGGAAGAAAGACCAGAAACAACCACAAAGGAAGGCATGTCCTTTATCTGCCAACCTGGGTAGTTTGATACAACCTTAACTAACTGGATACAGTTTAAAGTTTTCGAAATCTACTGCTATTCCTATAAAAACAAACCCATCAACGGGTCATCTTTAAGTTTCTTCATCATTACTGTACACTTGAAAGTTCTGGAAGATGTAACAGTCAACTGTGTTGATTAGGGCAAAACCTGACAGAAAAACAAAACAAGCAGGAATGCCTTACATATTGATAGAAGGGCCTTGTCCGCCTGTTACACTAGGCGCTCACTCTGACATGATGTTCCCTGAATCAGCAAGCACCTGAGCTTCCATGTCATCTACTGAATACTTTTTGTAGTCCAGTACAGAGTCACCTGAGAGGAACAGCATTGATTAGCCATAGTTCACTTAATATCACACCTGAAAACCGAATTTGAGGAAACAGGTTCGGATAAAGATCTATTACTGTTTGCAGAGTCAACGGAGGACCGATTTAGTGATGTACTCCTCTTTAAACCTGTACACGGATCAAAATAAAGATTGAGATGTTACGGGGATAGTATGGACAAATAAAAGGGAAGCTTGATAAATTGCAATAATGGTGCTCATCTTATGAAAATTTAGGATTATGTTCCATCAAGACAATCAAAGGGTGTCGAGAAAATTATACTTTGGACATCATACCTTTGACAGCCTCAAAATTTTTGTATGTATAGCCAACAAAGCTAAGATCCTTAGGAGTCAACAACATCTGCAAATCAAGACATAGGGCAAGATCAATAAATTTCTAAGGCAAAACTAAGATTAAATTGAAGCTGACTGAGGTTACAAACATAGCACTAATGTAATGTAAGAGGGAATTCTCTTTTTCCCACATGTCCTCTCTCTTGAATGTACCTTGTCATGCGTCTTTCATGACAAATTCCAGCATCACGTAGATAGAATTAAAATCATACACTAGTGTCTGAATTATTTTGGCTGTGAAATCTTACCTTTCTCATAATTCCAGATCCAATTCTTCCGGACGCTGGTGCATCTACCTATAACATAATAAGAATTTTTCATTTCAAGTACTGTAATTTTTTTTTTGTCACAATGTTAAACAGGGAACGGTATCTGCTAAAATCCAACAATTTGAAGGGGAGAAAAAACAGCATAGAGGTCACAGAGCACTGTTCAAGGATAGAAATTATTAAAAATGCATTCCTAGTCATATTTGCAAATTTCTACGGTTCTCGAGCCCACAGGTCATAAATATTGAACTTGTGAACAAACCAACATGCAAGAAGACAACATGCAAGACCTCACCTCGTCATATTTCATAAAATTTTGAGTATCGAGTTCTCCATTGACCTCCGGTTTAAATGCTGCCTCCATTTCATATAGTCTGTCCCACTGAACATCTCTGAACCAAGGATGAGCCTGATCAAAATTAAAAATGAAATTATTGATCAAGAAAATCATGCAACAGCTTAAAGGTAATTGAAAGAAGAACGAGAGACAAAATACCTTAATTTGGTCTGCTGTACGAAGCCTATGTTCAACATCACACAGAAACCTACTAATCAGATCCTTTGCTTCAGGTGTCAACCTT
The DNA here is from genome assembly GCA_951800085.1 of Comarum palustre. Classification (NCBI taxonomy): domain Eukaryota; kingdom Viridiplantae; phylum Streptophyta; class Magnoliopsida; order Rosales; family Rosaceae; genus Comarum; species Comarum palustre. The sequence goes on along the minus strand of OX637588.1, from coordinate 3,789,984 downwards.
GCCTCCACAGGAAATTTCAAGTGATTTTTCCAATGCACAATCTACAGATCAAAAACATCAAGTAATACATAAGAATTTATATTTAAGTTTACAATAAATCTTTACTAAGACAAGATATAACAATGGCCTAAGCACATCATAACAAAATTGTTAGACTCTGCAAACTTAACTATTTCAAATACAGTTTACTTACCATGAACACCATCATGAAAGAATATTCTATAGCCCAATTAAAAGTTTGGAAAATTTTTATAAATAGTACACAAACTTTGTGTCACTAAGAATTTTTATACACAAAGTTACAAATCTCAACTTTTAGTACACAAACTTAGAATCCCGACCAACTTCTTATACATGCTGTGACTAACCCCGTTAGTAAGCCTATAATTTGAGGGGCAATTTAGTCTCTTCAGATTTTTACTATGAGCACCCTCTCTCTATCCCTGGAAACCCATTGCTGTCACTCTCTCCTGCTATCACCTTCAAACTGAGTTCTTAGCTGAAGTCGGCCTCTATAATGAGATTGAGCAAATGAATAAGGGAAACTCGATCGAATCGATCTCTTCTATCATCTTCAGTATCCAAAATCTGAACATCAAATGAATCTTTTGAGATCAAACTCTTCTATCAATTTTTTTTCCAATTAATAACAGTACCGCATGTCCACATTAGTTGCCCAGATCCCATCTTTCCATCACCACCCACATCAAATTTCCAAGGGCTTGCTTCGTGGTGACTAGAGCTTTACTATTTCCAAGGTTAATTAAAGCCCACCTCTTCTACTTCTCCACACCAGTACCACAACTATTATCATCAAACCCCTTATTGATGTAGCAATCTTCATCTCCAATACAAAAGTCCTCTCAATTTCACTTCAAACTCAACCAAATAATTTAGAATCATACACCTACCAAATAAGAGACAGAGAAGAGATAGAAGACAAACACAATCCAATCAAAAGCAACCCAGTAATCTATTATGTATGTGAGGGTGCAGACGGTGTCTGAAAGTTTGGGATTGTAATTACGATGTTCGAGCAATTCAAAGTCATCAACTTCTTGCCACTAGATCGATAACGGCGGTGAACATTGATGGGTTCGGCTTGAAGTCAAGAAAGAGTGGAGCAAACTCCCGTGTCAGAGCATACCTGGATGGGCGTAGGAGGGATCGAGCCATGCTGAGATTTCAACGACTTTGTTCATCCTGCTACCTAGAGAGTTTAGAGGTGGGGAATGCAATTAGAATTAGGGGTTTGGTGGGAATATAGAAGGTGGGTTTAGAGGTTAGCGGCTGGTGACCATGAAGAGAGAGATTTGGGTCTGTGTAGACAGGCTGAGATGGATCGAAAATACTAATTTACCTTCAGACAAATGAAAAATTGCATACTAGTTAACGGAGAAACGGCATGCTCACATATTAGGTTGGACTTGTAATTTGATGTACTGAAGCTTATGTTTCGTAACTTCGTGAATGAAAATTCATAGTGAACCTAACTTCATGTACTATTCTCAAAATTTTCTCTAAAAGTTTTAATGAAAACATAAACTCGTTGCAAACTAACCTTTCTGCATGTTGTTACCGGATCGTCAGAGTAAAATGGGGGATAACCAACAAGCATCTCATACATTATTGCACCCAGTGACCACCTACCATCAAGATAGTTAATATTATAGAATGCATGATTGACGTTATCGCACTATTTTAGATACTACAACAAATCTAGTGAGAATCCATAAATTCAATGTGTTTTTTTCACATTTGAGTAAGCAAGCCAAATAAGGAACAGATAATTTAATTATATGAAGTTACCAATCACACTCCATGCCATATCCTTTCTTCAATAACACTTCTGGAGCAATATAATCCGGTGTGCCAACTGTTGAATATGCCTATCAATCAAAATAAAGTGGTATGAGTTTGATGAGAAAACAATATTTCTAACATATCGTACCTCTGAAATTGTCCTATGAAATTGACACAGGGAAATGCTTAGTTACATATGCAATTCCTTTTCAGACTATAAATTCTCTCTAACTATGCCATAATTCATATAGAAATATCAAACATCTGTTGGTTGCACTTCTAACATTAATATAAAGCAGCATGAGAAGAACCTTTTCCCTACCAGTGTTCTCCTGTTTATCTGCCAATGCTGAAGTTGCTCAAGTGGGCTTTTCCAGCGCCTCCCATTTATGGTCTCTGGGGATGATTCATCGATATCCATTGTCTCATGCAAGTTTTCATCATCGAGCACTTCATGTTCGTTTATGGAAGATAAGTTTGAGCAGTCAAGAGGCTTGCACAGACCGAAATCAGAGAGCTTCATGTGACCATTTTGGTCTAACAGAAGATTGTCTGGTTTAATATCTCTGAAAACAAAACAAATTTAAGAATTACATAAAGTTACGTTGATGCATGACCTACAAAGATAAGTGCAGCAGCAGATAACTTTTGTCCATGTATGTTGGCAAGTATGTAAATAACAGGGAAAAACCAACCTGTGAATATAGTTATGCTTATGAATAGATTCTATTGCCAAAACACTTTGAGCAATATAAAATCTGGCAACAGTTTCAGTCAAGGTCTCCTCTCTTATGAGCAAAGTCATCATGTCTCCACCAGGTAGATATTCCATAATTAGATACAAGTATTCAGAGTCTTGAAATGAATAGTAGAGTTTCACAATGCAGTGACTGGCAACTTCTGCAAGCAAATTCCTTTCGGCTCTGACATGTTCAACCTACATTTATAGATAGGAGACGAATGAATGCATCTTTCCACAAAGATAACATTGATGAAATAATATTCTACTAAATGACAAGAACATTTGATACGGAGCAAAGGGATTGTTATTATTGCCAGTTCAGCTAATATGGAAGCTGACATAATTTCAGAATATAACATGTATTCATCTTCTCCATTTAGATAGCAGAAAAAGAAAAATGAAACTGCCAAATAAGAAACTTCATATACACCGGAAGTACCATGAAAAAACACGTATTAAATCTGTTCATTATCAAGTGGATCAGTTGTATTAAGCAAAACAGGCAAATCCTAAGTATTTGTGCTATATAATTCACTAAGACTCAATGTATCATGTATTCATTTTTTTAAAATAAGGAGAGAACGCATTACTAGCTGACATAATTTCACGTACATATAAGTGATATAACTATCTGAGACATTATGAAAAACCAAAAGAGATGGTTAGTGCAACCAGGTTGAATGATCATGCATCATGCATTTAGGATAATCAGACAGGTCAACAATTTATGGAAATGGTTGTGAGAAAATTTTTGCATGTTACCCATTATTAACAGGCATTAAATGATAGCCGCCTAAGTAAAAAAATATCGCAAAGATGGAATACAGAACCTATAATATTCTTCATATGATTTTGCATTTAAAGAAAAAAATAAGTCGAATGTTCTCACCAAAGTTGTGTGAAAAGCCACTTAATAGAGACCTAAAACAGGATGGAAATTTAAATAACTGATAGAAGTTAATAATTATTTATCTTAAAGGTATCAGAAGCTAAAGTTTATATATGTATCTAATCGATGTACATTATTACCTGTCCCCTGCTGAGCATTTCTGACTTCTTCAACTTTTTCATGGCAAAAATGGTGCCGGATATCTTCTCGCGACACAATCTAACCTGTAATATTATTATAATAGGTTTCTTAATGATGTTCCAAACATGAGCTAAATGAATGTCCAGAACAATGACATAGAAAAATGAAAACAAATGACCATCATATCGATTCTTTTCTTAGAATTCTACAAGACTTGTAACAATAAGCAACACACAGCAAGCTGAAATAAGCTTATGCTGACTTTCTCTACATATTAAATTTCTTAAGAGGGATGCAGCACACAAATTGTTATCAACAAAGGATAAGAACATGTGGAGGGAAAAGAGAAAAGATTAAACCAAGCATCTATGCATGTCACAAAAACATAACTCTAACCTCTCCAAAGGCTCCTCTCCCAATTATGGTGAGAAGGTCAAAATCCTCAACACAAATCTTGTGCCGCTTAAGACGCATATATTCAGTCTCTTTGCGTTCCAGATCCTTCAATAGATTGATCTGTTCCTCCTCTGGTACACGTTCAGAAGCCAACTTCTTTTCCAGCACCGAGCGTCTGAATATGGTAAAATCATGAAGGAAATATCAAGATCAAACACTGAACAGGAATTTTATCGCTTATATCACTTCAGCAATCTGTATGAATGTGACGAATACTGCAGGTAAATACATTTTGTTACAAGAAACAGAAATTCTTTTTTTTTCATTTCCAGAATGAAACAAACAGAACCTGCTGGCAGGGATGAGAAAAGCACGAATCAGAAACAATCCAGATGCACAAACTCCCATGTGAAAATGTCCACAAATGTCGAAAAACGATATAAAGTAAGCCTCATTTTTATATTACCAGGCAACCCCTAGCTAACACGTTTTTGTTCGCTTATTGCAAAAGTGAAGCAGCAAAGGGACTCAAACCGCACGGTCAAAGATACACGTAATAACTTTCTCAATTCGTTCAAACCTGCAGTTCATTAATTACTTCAAAAGTATTTTGCAATACATGTTTTTATAGCCTTAAAACCAATAGTGGCGCAGCTCTTCGCTAATTTGCAAATTATCCAATGCTTGATATTCCTTATAAGAATCCTACAATTCATTCATTAGGTCAAAAATATATGTTCATCGGGACATGCAACACACTCCAAACAATACTTTCAGTTCATGCAAGCATACACATTACCTAAAACACCTAAAAAATTCCCTCCCAGCTCCTTAACAAACTGCATTGCCCACTTCCCCCGATGCCTCTACCTCACATAACCAAACACAACATTAAAAAAACAAACCCCCATTTCGATACACACCAAATGAAATCCCTCATTTCTAAACAAAATCATCCGCACCAAAACCGCGAACAATCAGAAGCAAACAAATACCATCCAATAGCAAAAGCAAACCATTCAATTGCGGGATTAACCAGAGCAGCATTAACAAAATAATAATAATAATAATAACAGCGAGGTGATTGAAAGGAAGGACCTGAGCTTACGATCCTGGATGTGCTTCATCTGAGCCTTGTAGTGGCTCTCTATGAACTGTTTGGCCGCAGCCACCCGCTCTAAGGTCAAGCTCGAGCCGACCTCACCACCGCCGTCGTCACCGGTGGGCCCCGCCTTGCCTTTCTGATGGTGGTCCTCCTCCATTCCCTCCACCCCCGACTCGTTCTGCGTCTCCATCTCTCTCTTCTCTTTCTCTCTCTAAATTTTGGGTGATTGTGACGAGTGACAACTCCCCACCCCTCCAAAAAACAGCCTTCTTTTTATTTTTTTCTCTCCTTCCGGGTTTGTCTACCCGACGCGTGGCGGTTTCTGATTGGATGCTGAGCTGTGCTTCCGAAAATTTGAGTTCCCGGGGGAGGTGAATATATGGGATTTTTGTTTTTTTAAGCATGGGATTTTTGTTTAAAAAGGTAAAATTTATTGGGTTAGTTGGGAAATTATCATTGCATTTTTTTCTAAGTATTGTGAGCAACACAGGGGCAATCTGGGGTGGATGTTTTCAAATTTGAAAAGGCGAAATGATTATCAAATATGTGGTGGTTAGGTGATGCAATTTACACCTGATGGATATTTTAATAATAATTATGATAATCGAGAACTAGAGAATGAATCCTATTATGTATAATTATTTGAAACTAAGTACTTATATGCACAAAGTAATGTAAATGTCTAAATCCTTACTAGGCTAGGTCTAGAGTAAAGAATATACTCTACTATCAAATTTTCGTATTTTCAAATATACAATTTGTCCACCTTATCATACTTTGTGTCATATTATTGTGGAGTTTATTGCGACTTTAAAAATGAGGTGTTGTTGGTTTTTTTTCTCCACCACTTTATATTCCTAGCTCTATTTTTGTTGAGGTTATAGCAATGATTAATGGCAGCTAAGTTTGCTTAATTTGAAGCATATTTGGTTTAAAGTGGACTTGTGTTTTGTTCTTAATTTTCTCGGCTCTATAATGTCTTAACTCTTGACAGTAAAATAGAAGAATTGTGTGTAACTGTGTATCGAATTTCAAGCATGCAATTTTGTTGTTTACATACTAAAAGGAGACCAAGTGTTTGATGTATTGGTCAACTTTGATGCTTCAAGTATATGTATTACTTTGTTTGATTCATCTTCAAGTTGTACTTCAATAGTAGGCTTAAGGTTGTTTGAACTATCGTAGGTATAATAATACCCGCTTTGATCCATCATATAATAAAGGTTAGATAGATATATGAACAAACTAATAATAATATTCATGTAACTTTCCCATCTCCCATCTTGTTACTTCCTCCCACTATCCATACTGTCTTCTTTAGAGCATCTTTTGAACGGTCTTATTTTTCATCTTATTTTTGGTGTAAAATCCAATATATTTACATATTTAAACATTTAAAGTAAGAGATATTTAAAAAATAAACGAAGAAGGGAAAAGGATATGTACAACAACATCGAAGTGTACGGACAAAAACTTGCATGACCCGTAATTACAACTTGGCCCGTTGTAGTCGGAGACAATGCCCAAAAGTTGACTGATGGGATCCATCATCCATGGATGTTGTACTAGTATGAGAGGAGATTCACCAATTTTAAAAATATATTATCAGGATGGAATTGTATTTTTAAAAATATATCTCATACGGGAGGATCATGTTCGCGTTCGGGATCGGTATCTCGTAAAGATATAAAAAAAATTAAAAAAAAATATAAAAAATATGAATTGATTTTAAATTTTTAAAGAAATTTATATCTATTTTTTATAAAGTCAATGCGAACTCATCTAATATTGACGAGGGTTTTATTGTGTATAATATTCTTATATATATATGCTGTGATGTTATTTTTTTCATGGTATAGTTGTCATAGTTCTAAACTCCTAACGCTATATAAATAGAAGACGAGCAAAAATTGTAAAAATGAAAAGAGAACAAATAACCAATTAATTAAATACTTGTAATTTGCATCTAACTAATTAATTAAGATATCGAGAAAACTCTCAAGCTTGAAAAATCAAAGTAACTCCAATTATCGCTATATAGTTTCGTTGTGGTGACCGATATCTTTCATACGATCATCACCAAATGAGAATGAATTATCTAACTCTTGTTATATGAAACTAGTATTGTGAATTTATGTTTAGGTTTTGTACGTCACATTGAGCGTGTTTAAGTTCATTGTAAGATTATACACTTTAAAAATCAGACGGTTATGATCGGATATAAGTACATTTATATTTTCGGGACTGTCTCATCCCAATCTCGTCCTGTTTCCAAACTATCAGGACGGTACAGTACCATCATTTTAAATTTTTGTCTCGTCCCACCAATTTTTTGTACAAGACCGGAACGGGATCAGAATTACGATATGAAGTGTCCTGCCCTAGTCACCACTGACACCATCAGACCCAACTGTTTTCGAGAAACTGAGTTAGAGAAATGACACATTGGTGCGAAAGGGTGACATATATAGCCTAACATGCTAGTACTTAGATCGATAGTTGGATCGATGTCGGTGGTTTTGAATTAGGAGACACAGTTGTATACAGTGATGTATCAGAAAAGAAAGATACATAGTTGTATACGGTGGATGATATTAAGAAAAGTTTAATAAAAAAGTGAATTACTTTGTCCTCAATATAATTAGACAGCTAACTCTTGTTTGCATCATGATATGAGTAATGAAAAAGTTAAGAGAGATAAAAATAGGGTGATTTTTTATGCGATTAAAGTGCTAGAAATATAGTTGTATCGAGCTGATGATATTTCGAAGAAACTAGACAAAGTTTTGTTTAATAAAATAGCATTGAAGAAACGAGATACATATTAGATACGACCCGCCTATGTTGTTGAGGAAAAATCCTTGAAATGATCACACATAAATTTCTTTGTTTCAGTGAAACTTATGATACCAAGAAGCATCACTGTCGAACTCAGCAGAGATGCCAAGGAAGGGTTTGCTGAGGTCCAATGGTCAGAGGTGGCCAGTGTGCTAATCTGAAGCAAACAATTCAAGGGTCAATTCATAATGATAGAGGTGCCAAAGAGATAAGGCAAAACGCGTTTCAATCCCCAGAAAGAAAGAAAAGTTTGACAAACTCTGATAACAAACTGACTGCCAAAATGGCTTTCTGTAATGTTGAAAAAATGGAGGCTCTGATGTTACCATCACATATTCTGTCAAACCTGGTACGCCCGGCTGATGCCTACTTCAAGCTTCCATTGAATTGAGAAAGATTCCCTCCAAATTAAAAGTTAAGAGTCGTTAGATTAGTCATTGTTTGCGATTAAAAACCCGAATGGTTATCGTTGACACTTAAACAATGATATCAGAAGTTGAAATTCTCAAATCTCAACAGGTTATAGTCAATCATAGTCAGATACCAGAAAATCAGAAATAAAAAATGAGCGCTATTATATCACAGGGACTAGAAAATAGTCTGTTCTTTTACACAAAATCATCCAAGGCAAACTATACCCATCTTCTATACCAAACCAGCTAATTCTGCACATGACTAAAGCTGGCATAAAAACGTAACAGAGCTAAAAAGTACTAATGAAAGCCAGTGCCTGCAAGGCCATGGTGAAGCAAGTTATGAGCAATGTGATCCCTAGCTTGAACTGCACCAGCAGACCTCACACCATTCTCAGAAACCATCTCATCATCGAAAAGATCGTATTTGAGCTCGGCATCGAGCTCATCATTTCTCATTGTGCAAATGTTGTGCAGAACACAGCATGCCCCAAGCACCACAGGCAGCTCCTGCAGCTTCACCTCAGTCCTCTTCTGTAAGCAAGACCACCTCCCTTTAAGCCTAGCAAATGCGTCTTTAGCAACTCCTTGAATGTCACCAATCTTCTCATTGAAAGCATGTTGCGTCCAAGTCAAATTGCGATGGGTGTAGGGAACCAAAACCCAGTCCGTAAGTGGATGGCCCTTGTTTCCCACCACCCAAACGTCCTTCAATTGGCCGGAGCTGCCTCTTTTGTATAGAGCAGAATTCTCCAACACCTTTTCATCCGGCATAGAACCAGGCCAGCCGACGCAAATGTCAGTGAACAAGCCTTTAGGATCAACCACACCCTGCACTGTGATGGAGTAGGAAGTCTTCTGGTTGCGCTCCGTGTGACGCTTGTTGAAGTAAGCAGCCACACTCGCTTTGGGTGCAATGATCGGCACATGAGTCGTGTACATTGAACCGGAAACATTAGGAATGCCGGAAATAGATTCGAACTCGGTTTTGATTGCCTGCGATGTAAGCTCGTCAGGCCAGTGGAGATACTTCTCCATTAGAACAGTCTTGATAGCCAAGCAGACTTCAAGGACTAGCTTATGGCAGGTGGAAATGCCGAGACCGAAACGCTTCGAGACCAGACGGAGCGGCTCCCCGGTGGCCAGCCTCCATATGCAGACGGCCACGCGCTGCCGCACCGGAATAGCATCCCTCAGCATTGTGTTCTTCTTTGTCACGGCGGAGCCTAGCTCCTCGCAAATCATGTGGAATGTGGCCTTACTCATTCGGAACGCCTTCCGGAAGTCGTCCTCGGAAACATTAGGGCTGTTGTAATGATCCCACCAGTCTTTAGACCTGTCCTTCACCCACAGCCTCCGCTGCGGCAGGACCGCTGCAGCAACATCCGCGGTGGCCGTCCGGCTAGTAGTACTAGTCTCGTCGGCGGCAACCGCGAAAGCAGCCGCGGCAAAAGCAGCGTCGCGGCTCCTTTTGCCGAGGGATTGTTCCAAGTTGGTGAGTTGGGTACTACTCTCTTGGAAATCAGAGTAGTACTGGCTCATGGCTTCTGATTTCTTCTTGTAATTGGTTTCAAGAATCTCCTTGTGCTGCTGGGACTGCACGAAGTAAAGCTCTTGCTCCTGCTTCTCCTCCTCTTCTAGTATCATCAAAGATGTAAGGATGTCAGTGAAAGGAATCTTCTTCTTCATTTCTTCCTCGGCGCTGCCATTGTTATTATTTTCCTCCTCCATCTTCTTCCGCTTCTTCAACACAGGATTATTAGTACCATCATTCATCCCGAAGTCTTGCATCTCGGGATATAAGCTGAAGAAGCTCAAGTCCTCTTCTTGATTAAGAAATGTGAAAGGGGTGACTTCCATGAGCGAATCAGAGGAGGAAGAAGAACTGGGTTTGTTGGGTGTGAAAGTGTTTGAGGAACTGAGATGTGAATGAACTGAGATGGTGAGAGAGTGTGAAGAAGGAAGGTGGACTCGGGTCTGTATATATACGGGTCGCTGGAGAAGCGTGTCAGAAGTGTGAACGCGGTGAGCACGGTGACTTGGATTTTGGAGAGAGAAGGGAGCTTTTACGCGGTTGTCTATTTGGAGATCTGGATTCTCTTTTTGTTTTTGGTTTGCTGGTTTTGTCGAAGGAGGTTTTAGCTTTGATTTGGTGTAGATGAGTTTATAAGATATAAACTGATTTTTAGCTTATAAGCAGAAGGTGAGAGTTTGCAGCTTCTTCTTTTTCTCTCAAAACACTTTATACTTTTTTAAAAAAGTAGCTTACTTTTAGACTTATCAAACACTATGAAACCGTAAGTTATGACGTCAAGAGAATTATTGGTATATATATATATAACATAATTATAATGAAAGTGGATCGTTCGTTTTTTCTATAATAATAATAATCAAAGTCGATTCTCAAACTTGCAAAGAAGAGGGTTATTGCTCTTCATAATTATAATCAGCTTTGGTTACTGATTTTGGATCGAAATTGCAAGACTGGTTGAAAGTGAAGACGATCGTGTGATTATATATTCAACTCAACAGAAAATAATTTTTTTTTCTTTTTTTATATTCTATAACAACTTATTTTTGTTACACTAATAAATTAATTATCCCAAGTTAACCATGATTTAGAATGAATTAATTGAAGAGTGACATGTCATGTCTATAACCTTTAGATTAGATAAATAGTCTAGATTTTATGAACTTTACTAACTTTAGAGAAGCTAAATCCATAAACATCAATTGATAGAAGCTAGTGGCGGAGCTATGCTAAGGCCAAAAGATGTCATGGCACACTTCAGCTTCTAGCTGCCTATGTATTATGAACCCATCCTCCTATATATTTTGAGAGAACTAACAATATTTGATGAATTTGCATGTTTAAAAATGAAGAGATACGTCCCTCTTATGACAAATTTTTGGCTTCACCCCTGATATAAGCATTAAGTTGGTTATCTTCTCTAGTTCCCAGTTTTAACATTCTAAATCCCTTTTTTCTAATCTCAATTTGCATGTAAAATTTCTAAAGTTTTCATAGTGCCAAAGGGGAAAATTAATCGATTAAGAGCATCCGCAGCGGAAGCGGATTTGAGCACGAGCATGCGAGATTTCGGGTGGGCCAGCCGGAAAATAGCAGGAGCAAGCGAGAATCGAGCGTGCAGCGGGGGAGGTGGAGGCCGGCGACCGCTCGTTGACCTACTGCTCGTCCTCGAGGTCGAGCTCCGATAGCATGAGTTGGAGCACGCCTCCTCGGACGAAGCTACTCACGTGGGTGACGGAAATCAGCCTGGGCCCCGGCCGAATAGCACAAGCAGCCATTCCTAGCACGAGCAACGGCGGCCTCCTCCTGCTGTGACCGCTCGTTGACCGAAGCACGAGGTAGAGATCGAGCCGATGAGAGGACGAGCAGCCTCCTCTACCGGTGCAGGTGCTCTAAGTAGTTAGTGTAAAACAATTGAATGTGTGCAAACAATTATTTGATTAAGATAAGTGAAATTTTGTTGCTGCAAATATTAAGCAATAATGTGCTCACCAGAGAGAACCAATTTCTTCTTTCAATTCATATTCCTAATTACAATGGTGCAATAACTTAAAACCATCCAGCCAGAAGTAAAATAGCTTCTAATATTTTACTTTAGTCGTCCTTGAAGAACCATGATTACTTCTCAATTCCACTTATTCATTACCAACTCATCACAAATGAGGGTCGGGGTAAACCAGTTGGTTAATTCTTGGGTTGAGATTGTGATTCATTCTAATTTGGTTCGAAGACTTGAGGGAAACAAAGGACCATTTATCAAATTTAAAAATTGTAAGAGATAATTTGAGGATACTTTAGTAAGATTAATGACGTGTGTTTAGACTTTTAACTATATTAAAAAAATAGAGGTGTATTAAATAAGGTAAATGTAAATTTAAAGATGTAACTAAAACTTTTATTTGTTTTAAGGAGAAATTAAAATTAGGAGGAAAGAGCCAAAACATGGAGATTCCCTTTGCTTCTTGTGCTACAACGACTAGTTTTGTTTGGTTAAGAATAATCTGATATGCCTAGATTTCATTATTTACCTAGCCAAAGGTAAAGCTTCACTACGCTTGATAATTTGAATTAATCTTCGAGTTGTAACCATGGTTCGAATTAATCTTCGAGTTTGTAACGATCATTATTTACTATTGTGACCATATATATGTTGATTCATCGTTCGAGTTTGTAACGTTTGTCGTTATGATTCATTTCATATTCACCGTTTGTAGTTATAAATTAATTTTACCTTTAAAGAGTAACAATTTAGTAACACTTTCTATGATAGAATTTAACTGTGGACATTATCCATGTTCTTCCGCACATTGTATATTCGAGCTGTAATCCAAAACGTTTTAGCTAGCTTTCTTGTAAGAAGACAAAGAGAGAGTTGAACGATAAGTGAGAATCATTTCTGAGTGATTTTGTTGTAGTGTTTGATTCTACATCTAATGTGTCAGAAAATAAGATTTTGAATTTTTGATCGTTCCTAAGTTAACAACTATTATCATAAATTAAAGAAAATTTTGACCATTCTTAAGTTAATGGTATGAAAGTATAATTTCACAATGATCTCGCTGAAATGTAGAGGTTCTGAATTAATAATTTTCAACTTGATTTACCATCAATGGATTCGAGCACAATTATTTATTGACCTTGTCATGGAAAGGAAAACATTCCTATTTATACCATCCGCGTTGAACAATTGATTATGGTCAACAGAAATTAGCATATTACAAGTGTTGCATTAATTAACACCCATATGACCAAGAGTTCAAGACTAGCTTCAGTGCATAGATTCAGACTCGTATTTGAATTGAATAGAGTGTAAGAGTCGATAGATTCACGGTCTTGAATCTTTAAGAGCTCAAAATTTTCTTTTCTCATTATGTGATCACATTAGTTTAGTAAAAACAAGTATTATATTACAATCATTAGTTACTATTTTAAAAAAAATGTGTAGTGTAAATAAGCATAAAAAAATTTCTAATGTATTATGTCGTTAGATTTTGAATTTATAGCTTTTGTTTATGAATTTTTTAAAAAGAGAAAATAAATTTGAATGAATACTATAGTTTAAGGACCCATTTTTAAAAGTTCAACTCAGGTCTGAAAATCTCAGGTCCGGACCTGCATAGACCCGTGAATCATATAAGAATTGTTTGACATTTCATTATATGTGTAGTTACATACTACATCCCAATCACAATCTTGACTACATCTTAGCCTTATTTGAACATCTTAACCCTATTTGGAGTTTTTAGTCGTTTGTTCTTTTAGTATTAACTTAAGACATGTCAACGAACCTTTGCAAGTGCTCGTTTTCCTAATGACTTATTTACTAATGTTGTTTTTATTTGTTGTGTCAAAATCATAGTAATGTTTTGAAGAAAGATGAAACAATCAAAGCAAATCGTTTACGTAGTTGGGTTGTTCACACCTATAATTAACTTATCAATACGTCATTAACTCGTAATTAATATTGTAGTGTAACCCAAAATTGAACCGACTCACACAACTCGGGTTTCTAACATTGTGGTTAAGTGTAAACCTTGATCACGTATTCTAGATCACTAATAGAGGTGGCAAAAAGGCCGGCCTAGCCGGTCGGGCTTGTTTAATCGGGTTTCAGGCCGTACTTTGGCTGACCCACGTCTTAACGGGTTCGAGCTCGGACCGGCCCATTTACTCAAATTTAAGGCCTAACCCGATCCAAGCCTATAACATATTAGGTCGTGCTTGGGCCGGGTCCATTAACGGGTCCGTTTGTAGTTAAAAATAGAAATTGATTCAAAATTGATATCATAGTATACCAAAACAAAAACAAATGAAAAATAACTCACATTTTTTATCGATCATTTTTTTTCTTTGCCAACAAACTAAAGAAATATATGATATATGAATCATATGATCATTATTTATACTTTGTAATGTTTTAGCAAAACTATTTATGCGTCTAAAAGAATCAAAATGAATAATTATCAGTATTTATAAGTTATTGTTCATACTTAAAACAAATTTTATATTATTTATAAATATATAATCTTCATATTATAAAGAAAATATATATTTTTTCAAACGGGCTGGGCTGTGGGCCTTAACTTATCGTGCTTGTGTCAGGCCGGGCCCGTGAGCTCATTTTTTCTAGGCCCGGTCAGCCCATTAAGATAATGTGCTTGGGCCGTACTTGATCACTTTTAAACGTGTCGTGTCCGTGCTTTACGACCCGTTTACCACCTCTAATCAGTAATCTCCTCTCAAAACAAGAGTTAAGAGCATTTTCTAAGAAATATTAAAAATAAATTGTAAACAAAATATTAAAGAGCATATATTCCTCACATCTTCTGGCCTACTACAGAAACACCCGGAAAAATACAGAGGCTCTCACTTTCGTCAACCAAAGGACAAGACACGAATGGCTCAAGCTTTTCTTTTATTTAGTGAATTTCTTTTGGTAACTGCAGTGAGTGGTGCGCAGTGAAGCAAATAGTCAAATAGAGCACCAGAAAAGCAGCAGCTCTTTCATGGCTTCCCTTCTCAGCCCAACCCCAACCATTACACTACAACACCAGGTAACTCTTATAGTTCCCTTTCTACGAATAAAGATTGCATCTTTAGTCTCCTTTTATTAATTTTCGATTCGACTATTGGTTCTATCATGTTCTCCCATTTCTTGGCAGAAAGATCAATTCAGGTTCAGCACAAACCCATCATCCAGAATTCCCCAGAGAAATTTTGGACGACATGAGATTTGTTTTGTGACAAAAGCTAAGATTGGAGGAGATGTACTTGAGAAACAGTCAGTTAGTGCTGAAGACAAGAAGGGTGATTCTTCTTTTACTTTATCACTTAGTTTGGTTACTAAGGATGCTTTTGGGCCTTGTTATATAGCTACTTGCATATGCATTTTCTGTTCTTAGTGGTTTGAACTCTTACATGTTCATTTGTTGATACTTGATACTGTTCTAGATTACGGAATAGTTAGTCTCCACCATGTTGGAATCTTGTGTGAAAACTTGGAGAGGTCACTCGACTTTTATCAAAACATTCTTGGTATGTTATGGTTTTTTCCCTTTGTTTCCTTTTATTCATCCTCGTGTACTTCTTTGTTAACTTAGTTAATGAAAGATGGAACTATCCACAATAGGTCTGAAAATAAATGAGGCTAGGCCAGATGACAAACTCCCCTATAGAGGGGCTTGGTTATGGGTGGGTTCCGGGATGATTCACCTTATGGAGCTTCCCAATCCTGACCCTCTAACCGGAAGACCGGAGCATGGAGGCCGTGACAGGCACACATGTGTTGAGATTCGAGACGTGTCTAAGCTGAAAGCAATCCTTGATGAAGCTGGCAAGCATTTCTTTCTTCATCAGAAGTTCGTTTCATATGTGAATGATTTTGGAAGGAATATTGGTTACTTACTTTGCATTATCTTTACTGCAGGTATTCCATACACGCTTAGTAAGTCTGGGAGGCCAGCGATCTTTTTTCGAGATCCAGATGAAAATGCCCTGGAATTTGCACAGTTCTGAAGAACTGGCTGATATGTTGCGGCACCCAGTGTTGTATTGTAATAAGGAAAAAACTTCTGTCTGATATAGATCAGATGAAGTTCCCCGTTCGATCTTCAAGTTAGGCTATGTGTACAATATCAATCGTAATCTTAACTGTTCAATAGTTGAATTAACCAATGAAGATCATCTATACAAAAAATCAATGTAAAAAAAATTGTTTACTTGCCCGAATGCATCAAAACAAATGGACAGTTCCTGAGCTTTTATGATAATCCATTCATTTTGTTCGATGCATTCGGACGAGCAAACAATATTTTTTTACATTGATTTTTTGTATAGATGATCTTCATTGGTTAATTTAACTATTGAACGGTTAAGATTATGATTGGTGTTGTTAAAAGTATATTTTGAGAAGATCGAAATAACTACTTGGTCCGATCGGATCCAAATATTTTCCTTGTAATAATGATTCTAACGATAATGCCTTCAAGGGTGCCATTATGTTCCGGCAACGATAGAGATTATAGAATTTGTACGGATGATTGTGCATTTTAAGGATGACTATTATACAGGCCATGGTGTACTAGGCCATACTAAGTGAGTAAATAATATGTGCGCTGATGGGGGCTTATAGATTTCCCTAACGTTCAGCTGAGAATGATGGTCGGAATATAGTGCGTACATGGTTAAGTTAACGACCATTGAAATTGTATTATACACATTGTGGAAACATTGTTCTTTGGATCAGGTCCTTCCTCAGTTCCTCTGATTGTGTATACAATAGTAATTACATCCAAGAATTGTTTGTAAGCTGGACCCTGATCTAATATTTACTTTTGATCTGTGAGGAATAGGACTTTGAATGTTCATTTTTATCTGAGAAAACAAGCTAAAAATATAAGACGAATTGAATCCTGATACGTCGTTTCTGCTCTGGAAAGCTTGCCAGAACTGATGAGTAAAATCATCTATTCACTCATGCGTGACCTCCATTCCTGTATAGCTGAACGTAGGGTATGGTTCGGAGTTAACTGAGAATGCTGAAGTCTAAGCCTTGTCACTGGGGATACATTGTGTTTGTCAAGCCATGCTTTGATTGCTCTGTACTCGTAAGTAAAGCCATCGACAGAAATGTGTGGGTCATCCATAATTTCCTACATTAACCACAAGATGCATCAAGATTCAAGAGTCAAGACAGATAAAATATGTATGTACGCATGCTAAAATTCAGAGGTAAAATATAGAATTCTGTAGTAATTTGTTCTACAACTAAACTACAGTTTACCTGAAGTATTGGGCAATAGTAGTGGCTTGGTGCATCAGTATGGTTTCTGTCAATCTTTGAACTAGAATCTGCAATATCGGCGAGTCTTTTGAGAACAGGCAGAACTTCAGTTTCAAGATCAGGTCTATCCCTGCATCTAAGCTTTGAACACATTAATGCTAGCTGAGCCAACTCCTCTGTTTCATTTACTGGCCAATCTGAGACCGTCTCATCCAAAATGTCAGCAAAAGAACCATTTGCAATTGCATTTTCCACAATGTATATAAGCCTTTTTGGATGCCGTGCTGTCAATACTTGGAGGATAATGACCCCGAAAGCATACAAGTCTGATTTGGGTCTAATTGTTCCAGTTCTCTGATACTCTGGATCCATGTAAAAGAATGTACCAGCAATAATTGATTCCCGGTACTCCGTTATGTTGTCAGGCACAATGTCTGTGATGAGTTTAGCCAGCCCAACGTCCCCAATTTTGCTCAAGTAATTTCTGTCCAGTAAGATATTACCGGGTTTTAGATCTCGATGCACAATAGGGTCTGTCTTTGAGTTGTGTAAGAATGCAAGCCCACATGCTACTTCAAAAATTATCCTGAACCTAACAGTCCAAGGGAGAGATGGTTTTCCTTTCCGGCGGTGGGAGACATAATCTTCCAAGTTCCCATTTTCCAGGTATTCATAGACCAGGCAACCGATCTCTGGGCATGCTCCAAGAAGCAAAACTATATTAGGATGGTGTAGCTGACTAAGAATTTCAACCTGCAGAAATTGGCAGAGAAAATAAGAGCATTTATGTGACGAAAACATCAATTTTATTCATCTCAGGAGACACTTGGCATCAACTATTCACTGTTCATAAAAATGACGTAACATCATAATATCCAACAATCATTCATAGTCTAGCATCATTAGCAAAGGAATCAAAGACTATTGAGAACTAAAATGAATTATCACAACAATTTATGTGAATAAATCAAATATCAATAGTCAAGAACAAATTAGCGACCAACACGAAAAGAGCCACAATAGAAAACCACTGCAGTCAAACGGTTTCAGTATTACTAACTTAGTTTAAACTATACATACCTCTTTCAGAAACTCCTCTTTTTTCTCTACTGCATCAGCACGAAGAACCTTCACAGCTACCGGGGTTTGATCCAGACTGCACTTGTAAACTTTCCCATACCCCCCTTCCCCAATCACATTAGTCTCTGAGAAGAAGTTTGTTGCTATCTCTATTTCCTTCCTAGTGTATCTCCTGTACCTACTGTCACTTGAGAAGAGTGCATCAACAAATTCCTTTTTCCCTGTCGACTCTTTCAGGGCATTTAATTCAGCAACTTGCCTCTCATAAGCCTCTTTAGCAAGCTGAACTTTTGCCTCCTCAATCTCTTTCCTGGCCTTCAAATGCTTTGCTGCCTCTTCAGCAGCAATTTTTCTCAAAGTTTCCTCATTTTCAAAAGCAGCATTCACTCTCCTTGCTTCTTCAAGGCATTCAGAAGAAAGTAGTTGGACCTGCAAAGTTGACCATCAACACCGACATAAATCAATAAAAGAACTTTATGCCACTGTGCTCGGCCTCCAAGATCATATTGGTTTCCATATATTGCAGGCACGTTAAACTCATCTTTTTCAAATTTAACAGGATCTTAGTACAAACCCATAACTAATGCATTGCTTTTTTTTGGTGAAACGGGTGCAGATCATGTTGGCAATATCTAATAATAGTTGTCCTCTCACCTTGCTTTGGGCCTGTACCAGCTCTTTGCAAGCTCTTTTGTACATGCCAAGAGTATTTTGCAATTCTGCACGCAACTGGTCCACTTCAATCTGCACATATGACCGCAAAATAGTAGTCCATATAAAAACAATCAAACACAGCTATCAGTACAAACGGTCAGCATTATTCACCTGCTCAATGTTTGAAGAAATTGGAGAATTTCCAAGATGCAAATAATTAAACTGAAGGCTCTCTTCCAAGTTCTGATGACTCCTTTCCTGATCCAAACTAGCACTTCCGGGATATTCCATACGTGTAAATGCTTCAGAACTTAGATAACTAAGGTCTGACATTGACGGTGCTCCAAAAGCTTCATGAACTGTGGACTCTCGGTAGGAAGAACGACTTCCAGTTATCCGTTCATTAACTTCTCCTGAACTTCCCCTATATTCTCCTTGATTACTAGACTCTAAACATGAGAAGAAAAATTAAGTACATTACAAACTGTATCAACTATCAACTACAAAAGAAGCACATTGTCACCTACCACAAACAACAGATGAGGGACTTGCTGATTTTTTGATAACTCTTTGTTTTGAAATGACATGTATATCACAACTCTCAGGAGCGCATTTCAGAACAACCGTCGGTACGTCTGGCCCCTTCAATTTCCTACACAAAGTCATCAACATAAAAATAGCCTCAAATCACTGAAAACCTTCGTGATCACGGCCACACTGGCCTATATGAACTCATTGTTTTCGAGCTAAATAAGTAAATTCTAAAAATTGTACCAATTTGTAATGACAATATTTTAGCACTATACCTGGTTATGTAATTAGAACTGCAAGAACCCAAAACCAAACAATTGATATCAGACTGAGATATAAAGCTTAGAATCCCATTTGCAGGAACCTCATCCTCCAATACCAATGTCTCCACCTGCAAAAAATTACTGCTTTAATATTACTACGCCACCACAGTAAAATTTGAACACAATCTAGAGAAGACAAAACTCACCTTGTTTGACTTGCATAGCTTCCTAAACGGAATAAAAACCTCCTCGTACTTGTCCTTCATGTCCTTCACATACGTCGCCACCACGCCCTCGTGTAGCTCCGCCACCGGGATGCAATCTCCTGCTGCACAAGACCACAGTAACGAAACCAATAAGCAACGAACAAATGGAGAGCTGAGCGTGAGTTCAGTGAGGGAGAGAAGGAAAGGTTATTACATGGAGTTGGAATTGAAGTGATTCTGGGCATGACGTGGACCAAGACGAAGCGATCGGCTGTGGGCATCAGATTCTTCACCGCCCACTTCACGGCGCGTCGGCTTCCGTTTCCGTCGCCGCCGTTCACCGCCACTGCTACAGACGTCATCGGGTCACCAGAGCCTTTCTTTGGTCGCTACGTGGCTGCTTACTGATTTTGAGGTTTGGAGGGTAGACTAGTATTTTGGTCGTCGCTGACTTTTATACACCACCTACTCAATGCAATTCGTCCAATCAAGAAGATTAGCTATTCGTCGTATTGGAAATTTGTCGGTGATGAAACAGAAAATTCTTTTTTGCTATATTGTATAATCTTAATTATTTATAATAATTTATACATTTAATGGTTTATATATCAATATTATATTTTTTAATCTTAATCATTCACATATGTCGTGTACACACAATCGTGTATTGAAGATATTCCAGATAAATTGGGAAAGACAAAACCAACCCAAAGACAATTATCATGTGATAGCAGTTAGACCGTTGATCTAAGATTTTTCACTTTATAAACCTGCAAGCTTCCGCAATCGATCCCCATTAAGACAACCCCTATTCTTTTGATTAGAAGCTAACACTTTTTACCGGCGCACGCCTTGCGTCTTGCAAAAACTTCTTTTCACGTAAGATTGAATGCCCCTCTCTCTTCTCTTTTTTTCATTTTTTTATCGATGTGCCCCTGACTTTTTTATAAGGGGAATGGCTGCTCATGAATTTGTCTCTATTCCTTTCTAAATCTCATTAACAACACTTGGGCTCGACTGAACTTGTGCATACTTTAGATAAGGGTGTTCAATAACCTTGTGTTTTTCTACTCGCGTTTCTCGCATATTATCGAATGACATGATGTTTATCACAATCAACGATTTATATTAAAATTTACACAAAAATTGTTTAACTTTTGTGCCGCTAAAAAATATTTTACCTTTAACTTATCTTCATCATCCATATGCCCCCTGTTTTTCGTCATGTAAAAGAAAAACAACACATATTCGAAGTGTATTATCATCACTTGGCCCTTCCATGTCGCTTGTAAACAAAAACCACAAATATTGCGATCGCTGGAGCACATGTGTCGAAATGAAGTATCTACTACTTACCCCGCAAACGAGCGTAAAGGGCATCAAAATACCTACCACTTACCCCGCAAACAGGTGTAGGGGCGTCGAAAATATCTACCACTTACCCCGCAAATAGGTAAGGGAGTCGAAGTATCTACCGCTTCCCCTGTAAACGGGTGGAAGGACGTCGAAGCATCTACCACTTACCCCGCAAACGGATGTAAGGGCGTCGAAGTATCTACCACCTTCCCCGTAAATAGGTGGAAGGGCGTCGGAGTAGCATGCGTTCATAACGCTTTTTTCTGCCCCTGCTTGTACAATTGTGCTTACTTATGCTCTTTATAGAACGCATTATTACTACACTTAAACGACTAGTCATTGCTCATTAAAAATCACATTTAACTACCATCATATTTATTATCTTAATTTAATTTCAAGGTCATCACTTACATTGAATTTGTGACTCAACTAATTGTCAATTAAAAGTGTGGAGTTTGACTTTGATGTCGACGAGATCAGTTTGCCCCGATTATAGACCTTGTGAATTACAAGTCCACCACTTAACATTGATCCAAGACAACTCCAAATCTTTACATATCAAGTTTCTGCCACTATCGAGTCTGTCTTGCCAATGATCATATGCAAATTCATATACTTGAAATTGCATTCCCTAGCAATGTCATTATGACTGCAACACGACTGGTGAGCTCCCGTACCGCGACCGGCGTGTCTCCACACGCATCGTGTTACCACCTCCGCATCAAAGGAAATATCCGTAGTCCGCTTTGAGAACATCATTTTTCGATTAAGAGTCTTTTCAAAATGATGCTTACGCAATGTCTGACGGCAGGCCCATGAAGGCCATAGAGGTGGCGTTGGCGATGGTGAAGTAGACCGAGTTGATCCCTAGCCGATCAGTCACAACTCGTGGCAGCTAGTGTGAAGCGAAGTCATGAACAATCCATTTGGCGTCGGATTGTTCTAGAAGGTGCGTGAGGGGAAGCTCGAGCTTGTCTTAGGTTTTTTTGAGGTAGGGGACTTTGTTGATGGGAATGTCGGCGGTGGACTCGGCCGAGTGAGGTAGGCCGTCGACGGCGGTGAGTGGAAGCTCGACGAGTTTGATGAGAGGGGGCAAGGAGGAGGTTTGGAGGCGTTGGAGGTTTTTAGGGGTGGAGATGAAGGATATCTGATGACCCTTATTAGCTAGGAAGTTACACTTAGAGAAACGACATGATGTGGCCGTGGGCTAGCAATGGGAACACGGCGATGTGAAGAGGATTATTCACTTTGGTCGTCGTCTAAAAATTTGAGACCCATCAGGCCCGTCCCCTCCCGCCTAATAATATAAGGCTAATCTGAGCCGTTCAATCATCTTCTCCTTCTCGACTCTCGGAGCTGCGTTCGTTCTCTATCAGGTGCCGATTCTATTCCTCCTTTTTCTATTTCGATTTCTCTTTTTCTATTCACGATTCTGTTTGTTGTGAACGAAAAATCGTTCTGCTCTATAATCTCCTCTCAATTTTGTTGTGGATATGTTATTTATTGCTTATTTTTGTTTGATTTGTGACCTTGTTTGTAGATTTGTATTGCTTCATATCCCTGCTGTGAATTTTTATAGCTTGATTATCAGTTTTTGGTGAATTTCTACTGTTTGTTAGCTTTTCAGATTAGATTCGATGCGGATTTTGGTTTGCTCTTGTGTAATTTGGTATCGAAAGAGAAAAGTGAATATTTTGTAGTGTTAGATTTTGGTTATGAAGAGCTAAGCCTCGGATTTCAATCTAAAGCTTGTTATATCCGAGAAAGCTCATGTTCTTGATGTTGATAGCGTGTGTCGATAGACTCCTGATGATGAACTTCATCTAATTAAAGTTTCAGCCTTGTCCGAATGTTTCGTGTTGAGACTAGTTTTTATGTTCTGAAAGAGTATCTGGCTTGCTGTTTGCTTTGTTTTATTTGTGATTGCTCGGAAGTTAGTGTTGATATGTATGTTTGTCTTGCAGGCTATTGTGATTTCAGTTGTTGCTGTAATTCTTCAAGATGTCAGATGGTCAGGAGACTGATAAGAACATTGAGATATGGAAGATTAAGAAGCTGATCAAGGCTCTTGAAGCTGAGGGGTAGGGCACTTGGTATCACAGATAATGGCACCTGCTGGTGAGCTCCTTTTGTGTTTCAAAATCCTCTTTCTTTCTGTAAGTTTGTGTTGCTTCGTTTATAACACTGATAACATCCATATCAATTGCATATAAGCTAGCATTTGATAGTGTTGATTTTTGGCCTTAGAAGACTTGTCCGGCCAGTAGATGACAAGAGAAAATGAATGCTCATAGCTCTAGCATTGTTGCGAGCATTATTGCTTACATTTATAACTTGGTCATGTCTTGATTTCTCCAAAATTTGATAGCATTTGATAGTTTTCTTTTTGAAATTTATGATGTGTGTGCTCAAGTAATTGTGGATTATTGATGTTATTCTAGTTTAATTCTAGTTATGGATTATGGATGTAAGTAGATTATAGATAAGTAATATATATTTGTACTAACAAGTTATGTAATTGAATAATTGATGCCGGGATGACGGGATTGGCCCGTCCCGATCTCGAGTGCAATGTCCGGGACGGACTGTGGGATAACCATAATCCCGTCTCATCCAGTCCCATGTCCAGTCCTAGTTATATGAACAAGCGTAGTAGCTAGCTAGCTCCATCAATGTCCCTACAGCACAATAAGAATTCAATTTGATGACTAGGATCCCAAGATGATTAAACTCAATCATAGATATAGTGTATGGTAAAAAGATGATTGAACTCATTGAAGCTTTTTTTAAATATTTTTTTCCTCATAACGCCCGAAAAGATAATCTGTAGCATAAATCTAACGCATGATCAGTTTTCCAAATTATCAGTTTTCATAGTGGGAGGATTGTCTGGTTTTATGGGTAGGAAAACCTAAACAATGTTATTATGTTTGTTTGGTATGTTATCTTGGTTTGTTTTTGGAATGGTTTTGGTCTAGTCCATTCCTCATCTCTTGCAATTTCTTCTTCTTTTTAATAACAAAAATCTGACAAAGGATGGGCGATAGGTTCTCGCTTGTAATGGTTCCTTTCGGGTTAAATTGGGTGCTCTGTCATCTAACAAACTGTTACAAATGAGCTGATATTGTCTAATACTTGTCAGATAAGAATATAAGAATATATATATATATAGGGATGATGTGAGACAGTCTTCCGTAACCTAGAAAAAGTGCGGACGTCCTTATTTTTGCTCCGACGACGGTGCTCCTCTTGTCAAGAGTACACCAGACCTCAATCGTGGGCTTCCTATTACCGGTTGACTTGCCAAAAACCAGTTTTCAGCCACCATTGATCTTGTTTGAAGTTTTGGGTGGAGGTCGTTGCTCAGACCTTCATCTTCATGCTAAAGTCGTCGAGGATGCCTCTGTTTTCCATCCGGTAAGAGGAGCACCTTCGCCGGCACTTGATCAGAGCAAAAATAGTGACGTCCGCACTTTTTCTGGGTTATGGACATCCTTTTCACATCCTCCCTCTACATATATAACGAACTCATTGAAACTCGGGTCATGGAGCAGTGGTGGGAGATAGATTGTGATAGAGCAACAGTGAGCAAGCCAAGATACAACATTAAGGTAATATACTAATAATAGTAGGAAAAAATGATTCAAATAATGTCTGACCTTTTAGAGAAGTAAAGTTTTAGTATCTCACATTTCAAAAAAATCAAAACGGTAACTCACGTTCCTATCCCGATTGTATAAAGGTATCTGGAACCATTAGTTCCGTTTAAAAAAACTATCAACATAAATTTTTTTTTTGTCATGAAAAGACTAATTTACCATTTGTTGACAATGTCCTTTTAGAGAAACAAAGCTTTGGTGTCTCACGTTTTAAAAACATCAAAAACAGTATCTCACGTTCTTATCCCAACTAAAGAAAGGTATTTGAAACTATTAGTTCGGTTCAAAAATCTTTTTTATTCCTTTTTCATTTCTAAAATTCTGTCTTTAAAATTAAGAACAATAGTTTATTAAAACTTTATGTAAGAGTAAATATAACTTAGGAAATTTAAAAGAAAAGAAAATATATTGTTATCTTCGTCTCTATCGGAGAAAAATAGAATGGAGAAGAGTCATCGCCGGAGAAATAGAGGAGAGATGCGTCGCTGGAGGAGAAGAGAGAAAAGAGCAGCGTTGCAGTTGAAAAACAATCTTGTCACGGTAGTCATCGTCATTGTCGAATTGACTTTGCCAAACAGATAAACTCTTCTTAAACACAACTGTTTATAGGCGGCGCTCAAGGAATTCCAAGTTCTCCACAATCAAAGCCAAAACATAATCAAGCTTGCTCTGACTCCTCCAAAACCCATAACTATCAAGTGAACTATGACTTCTCAACTCCGTCATGACGACCTCTCTCTCTCTTAGAGAATAATACAGTCTCTGATGCTAATACTTGATTTTATGCACTTGATAATCAGCATTAGTCAATTATAACCACCTAAACTATTTTGTATCAGTCATATTTTTCAAATCTTTATGGTTCATGCTAAAATTGAGAACGAATGTGATCAATTGGTGGTTATCAAAAACAAAAGTAGCTGGATATAGTCAATTTGAGATTTAGATGTTGCACCGGATCCTAGAGTAACCATCTATACCATGCGATCTCGACGAAGAAGATGAAGTTGGGACCAAGACTGGATTGGAGGAGGGCGAAGAGCTCAGATGGGAATGATGGTGCAGGGGATGTTGGTAACTCAGAACTAACAGTTTCAGATTTTTTTTTTCAATCGGAGAAGAACGTGAGATGCCATTTTGAAGTTTTTGAAATGTGAGACACCAAATTTTTGCTTCTCTAAAAGGTCAAACATTGTTTGGATCATTTTCCAAAAGTAAAAGGTAAATTAGTCTTTCCACGTCAAAAAGGTCATTACGCTAGTTTTTTTTAACGAAACTAACAGTTCTACATACATTTCTTCAGTTAGGGTAAGAACGTGTGATACCATTTTGAAGTTTTTGAAACATGAGACATCAAAGCTTTGTTTTTCTACAATGTCAGACACTGTTTGGATCATTTTTCTATATTAGTAATATAGAAAGAGCATACTATTTGTTTTATTATTAGTAAGCATTGTTTTGAGCATAGCTAGGTTGGACGAGCAGATATAATTTTTGGTGAGTTGAGGTTAGGTAATAATAACACGTCTGCTCAACGAAGACTTGTGACTTGTGAGGGCGTTCTGAAGATTGGATAAGAGTTGTAACCGTGTAAGTAAACTTACATTCTCATAGATTTGTTGGAGTGAGAGACGAGCATGTAAGATGATACGTGATATTCGCAAGGAGAGTGATAATGTCAGCCATATGTTCAGGATGCATGTCGACCTGATATATAGTTAGACAATCAGTTATATCAAACGAGGAATGCTACATGAACCACATTTATTTATTGTAGTGTTAACCATATCTCCCGCAAATAGGTGAGAGTCAGCGTGAGACCCTCCATTGACCTATAATGCGTATGTATTTAGTATGTACATCGAAGAACAAGCGGCATTTAAGTAGTGGGTGGCTGGCCTCTTAATCCTCATTGATCTAAAACTATGTTGCTAAGTGCTAGGGAAGGAGTTCAAGTTTACTGTGAGATATGTTTTTAACATAGTGGCTCCAGTAGGATCTGACAATAGATGTTTGACAAGGCGACTTCTCAAACTATTTGGTGCTATAACAAACATATACAAGGCAAAGAGCAAGAGATCGACCGAGGACAGAGATGAACCCAGAAAACCCTGCCACATCCTGCAAGAAAAGAAGCAAACACCATCCATTATTCAAGATTTGTTCAAGAGCAGAACAAAACTGCTTTAAAGTGCAGATTTGAGACAGTTTGCTCTCGAGTTTAGCTGTAAGCTATAATGTGTGGTTCATGTGATCAGTATATGAGGACACAGCGATATTATAGAGCGAGAATGTTGGAGGAAAATCATTGGATATGATGCAGAAAAGGGATCATACCAAGTAGGTAAGCGGAAGAAGGTAGCGAAGAATGTCCGCATGCCCTCAATGTCCATTTGCACAAGGAGTGCTAGTCCGAACAAAAAGAATGCTCTTTGGCGTTTCCTTTCTTGTGGCCAGAGGGTATTCCAAGCTGTAGAAACAATTAGAAATCAACCAGACAATGACACTCAGCACACATAAGCTCTTCCATATCAGCAAAGCCAGTCTAAATTGGCATCACCAAATGGTAGTCTGTCAGCCAAGGAAGAGAGAGGAAGCGGAAATCCATATGTTTTATAGTGATCCGTTTTTAACCACCCAATGGAGGAGGCAAATATATGCCAACAAACAAGGGAATAATGAGAAGTTCAGAGAGAAATAAATTTCCTTTCTAACCAAATCAGCATTCGAAATGCACAATGGAGATTCAAATACCTTGCATCGAGATATTCTGATTAATTATTTGACGGCTAAGACTGGCGTTTGAGTGATCCTGCTTCAAAATCTTTGCAATTACAGTAGCATATTTTGGAGCCTCTGACAAGGATCTCACAACTGAATACCCTGATTGTTGACAGCAAACTACATTGGTTATCTATATCTGAAAACTTGGGAAAACTTCAATGGTTGATGAATTTTTATAATACCTGTGGCTGGATGTACCATGCTAGCAGCAGCACCAAATGCCAAGTTCTTTTGCTCTGTATTCGGTAATGACCCCCCAACTGGAATCCAAGACCATTCCTACATTGATCATGTAAAATTATGCTTGATTACGATAGAAGAGAAACTAATGAAAACGAATTGGTCCATCATATGGCATAGAACCTTTTTGAAGAGTAAGTTGCAAGAATTGTAGTCTGCCCATAAAAGTTACCTCTTCATAAGTTTTTACAATTCGGATTCCCAGTGTATTTAATCTTGAGAAAAGCTTTTTCTTCAGTAAATCAAAAGGCATGGCATCTTTCGTAGCCAAGCAAGTTTCCTGCAAATTTTCTACTCGTAAATAACTCCATCGATCAACTAGTTTAACAAACAGCTAATGCACATTGAGCAAACCTCAAAGAATATTTTTGTTGGAGACATGGCCATGGCATAAAGAAATGTTGGATATTCTGCTTCCAAACATGGAACTTTTTGTTTTGTATAGTCTCTATAATCCATGAAAATCATCAGGTTGGGATCATATGGATAATTTTCCACCTGAAATTGAAGTCAGAATGGACATGGTAAGCCATTGATTCTCAATCCCCATAGAGGAACTCGTTATCACATATCACATATGTTTACTGATTTTGGCCTAGCTAAACGAAACATGATTCCTACCTCAACCTCCACTCCATAAGCTGTCTGGACACAGACCTTTGGACCACCCACCTCATATTGCAACAGCTTCCCTGAAGCAGCTCCTGATGCAACAGTAGCAAGCCTATAATCCGCGTTAGATGTTTGAAACAATGTACGGCAGCAGCATAAAACTATGTATACCATCACTAAAAACTTGAACCGAACAATACCTAGAGGAGATGTTGATCCCATGCTCACATGCTATAAGCCTATGGCCATTGCTACCTTCAACAATACTCTCCACCCTTGAACAAAGGTATGAAACTCCTGATTCTACACACCTAAGAGAAGAAATAAGAATTATATATCTACCGAGAACTCCATCACACACAAGCATCATGGAGAAAAGAAATTTAGAGAATCTGATCACCTTCTTAAAAGCTCCTCATGGAGCAAATCTCTACACACACGTCCATAAGCACGACCAAACAAAATCGGCTCACTCTCATCATCAAGATACACAATCGTGTCCTGCCAAACGTGCTCAATGCACCCTTCTAGTCCAAGGTCTGAAAATGAAAAATTTGAATCAAAGACCAATGTCGGCAGAGTTTTTTAACTGCTTAAAATTGCTAGGTACATTTTATGACATGATCATGAATTGACTACCTTTGAATTCATCTTCCCAAACACCGTAGTTGTTAGTGAAAGGCAGGTCAGGGCCAACGAGCCCAACCTTGAGTCCCAGCTTAGCCGACTCTGCAGCAAGAGCAAGACCAGCCGGACCGCAACCAATCACCACCAAATCCAATATATCATCTCCTATCGGCGCTAGCTGCAAAATCAACAAGCAACGAAACTTCACTAAAATTGGGATTCAAATTCAAATTCGACCATGCAACAAATAACGATGGAGGGGCATGAAACTCTAACGAACCTTATCAGCGAGCTTAGACTGCTTCTCCATGGCCTTGTTCCGCTGCATTTGCACAAAAAGAAGCTCGGAGCCACCACCCTTGATGTAATCCTCCTCGTCAGCAAACTCCTCCTTGACAGCCACTCCCACACAGCTCTCGCTTCCGGCAGTGGCTCTCACTTGAAGCTTGTTACACAAACCCCTGTAGCCAAAGAAAGAAGCTTCTTTTCTAGTGCTGGGGACAAAGGTTCTTCTCCCAGACGGGCAAAACGACACCGCCATTGCCGTAAAGTTCCGAGCTCCGATTCCAACGCAGTCCATCACAAACTTTCTTGGGGGTGAGTTCACAACTCAAACCATATAGTGGCGTTGTGAGGGGTATTTCTGGAAGTGTGGAAATGACAAGGGAGGAGGACTACTTCGACGGATCTAACAAGAAGTCGGACTGGTTTGGTTTCTTTGGGGCGTTGCGGATAGGGAATGTTTATATGGTGCGCTTTAATTTGCCGAGGAGTTAGCACTGTCATCCGGAAATCACCACGTGGGGATATTTTATTGGATGGGGTGGGGAGAAGTGGGACCCTGGTTGCTTTTTCGGACGTGTTTCCGTTGGGTTGGGGAAAGCTTTGGCGGGGAGCAGGTAACCATCCCGCCGACTCATCGGCCTTCTTGGGTCTTAGAAACGTGGAATCAGTTTGTTCATGCGTTTGGTATGCTCGAGGATTCGGATGATTCAGGAAAAGAAATTAATTCATTTGCTTCGTAAAGTAAAATGAGAGTAACAAATTTAGTATTCTCTCGTTTGAGATAGAAACGTATTTTTTTTTATTAAAAAAGATAAATTATTTTTTATTAAGAAAGACAAATTAATTCATTTCGCGTGTTTGATAAGTTGTTTTTCTCGTTTAGCCATATGCATATGAAATAAGAAATACTTTCATGTAAACTGATTTGCTTATGTGAATCTAAACTCTTTCTCATTTGTATACATTTAGCGATGTACATTTAAGATACTGTTCAAAAGTTGAATCAACATTCAAAGATCATGCCGACAAGAAAATGAATGCAAACTAAAAGTGTTTTCTCATTCGAGCATCAAACAAATTGATAGTTTTTGGTGAAAGTCATTACTCATGATTAACAGTCTATTTGTTTGATGCAATCGACTGAGCAGACGCTTTTTGTTTAAATTCATGTTTTGTAGAGATGAACATCAATGAGTAATTCAACTTTTCAAGGGTGAAATCATGAGTTCATATTGTCAAAAGTATGCAAACAAAAGAGAATTCACATAAAAAGGAGAGACATAGAGCCTAAACCCTGATTAATGATCTGAAATAATCGAGGCTTGAAAGCAGCCGCATTAACCCTTTATTAAAAAAAAGAGTTTGCATACACATACATACCAGTTCGGATACAAGTATTTTCCGAACCCTTACTTTCTCATTGACATACCCTTCATATTTGCCTCCAATTTTTTAATGGTCTGCTCCCAATATTTTTATGGGCCCCAACCATGGGCCGGGGACGAATAAAAAGAACATGAGGTGGTCCAGTTGAGCCGTACCCGTTTTCCTTTTAACAAAAACCAACCCTCGTTTTTCAATTTCAACAGAACAAAAAAAAACAGTCGCGGCAGTCGTAGTGCTCTTTCAAATACACAGAGACAACGCCAGAAAAAGAGAGATGGGAAATCCGAAGCAAAAATGGACGTCGGAGGAAGAAGATGCCCTCCGTGCCGGCGTCAGAAAGCACGGAACCGGAAAGTGGAAGGACATCCAGAAAGACCCCGAGTTCAATCCCTACCTCTCCTCTCGCTCCAATATTGATCTCAAGGTCTCTTTCTCTCTCTATCTGTAACTTTCTCTCTATATATCTTTATATCGCAAACTGTATGTATATTATGTGCTATTAGGAAAATCAAGAACTCCAGTTTTTACTGTGGATTTAGGCTGTATTTGTGTTTTAGGGTTGATTTGTGTAAGATAAGAGGTGATTAATTGTTAATAGCCTTGAAATTATGGACTGAAATTTCTCTTGTTGTTCAGTGTTTTAGTGTTAGCAATCTGCTTGTGAATTTGTTTGTTGAAAAAACAGTTTGCGGCGGCAGCGTAGTTTTCATTTGTCATGTGGATTAAAATAGTGAAGCATGATAGTTTTGTGAATGGACTACAGGATTCGTGTTTTGGTCCTAGTGTGTGGTGTGCTTGACTTAAACTACGTTTGTTACAATCTGCGACTGGTTTGGTTCTTGTAGGACAAATGGCGGAATATGTCTGTTAGTGGCGGCATGGGAGGGCCTAGAGAAAAAGCAAAGGCGAAACCAAGAGATAGTCCTGTTACACTATTCGCCAACCCCACCCCACAGACATCTTCTGCTACTCCGGTTAAACGTGAGCCGTCAGCAGCTCTTCTCAAACGCGAGCCGTCATCAGCTCCTGTGAAACGTGAGGCGGCATCATCCCTTGTCAAAGGCGAGCCAGGAGCTGATGATTCTCCAACAGAGGCAAAAACTGAAGCAAAACTGTATGATTCTTATATCCGTTTCCTTTGCTTTTGATTTTGATTACATAAAAAGATATGCAGGGTGTAACTGATTTTGACTAAATGTAACTGGAATCTTGTTTGTTTCATATTGTGAGGATTGATGAGTGTATAAGAAAACATGATTGCAATATAAACAATATAGCCTTTTAGATTAGTTCAATGGTGAATGAAGCCAGACCCTTCAGCTAATGAGTACTGTCGTTTGCTATAGTTTGTAAACAGATATATAATCCCTGAGCTAAGTTGATAAAGACTGGGTCATTTGAAGTTCTATGTGCGTATATAGATATTATGAAGTGGCTTCACACGTAAACTCCTTATCTCTCATCAAACATCTGGAGTTTACATTACTTTTATGGCATTATTGCTAGGTTTTGTTCTGAACCCTACATTTCTCCATTGCATTTTCTCAATTTCTAGTAACTTTAATAGCAAGATAATTTTGTGTTCTTATTTGGGTTGATGACATTCCCAATTATTAAATATAGGTGCAATGCATTGATTTTTGAAGCACTTTCTACCTCTAAAAATACAAATGGATTGGAGACTGGTGCTATTGCTAACTTTATTGAGGTATGCTTGAACATTGAGCTCTCACTTATTTTTTCTGTTATCCTTTAGTGTGTGTGTGTGTATTTAATCTTGCCAATCCTTATTTATTGTTTTATAGTGGAGTATAGTTGCGTTCCTCTTCCAAACTATAGCTAATAGATTCAAGTTTCAGGGTGCGATGGTACATCTTGTGTCCATATGTTAAAGCTGCAACTTCATTTTTCTTCTTGAAAATATAGACCAAATTACTTTTCTGATCCTATATTAGCTTATCGATAGATGGTATAAATTTTAACTGAGTACTTTAATACCACATGTCAAAGTATTTCATTACCAGTCAAGCTCGGTATGTCAATTTTCTTCAATTAGATAGGCTGAATTGTTGTATATTCAGTATATGATTGTCTTTTCTTCTACTTCTTCTGCGGACAAGAATGAAGTTTCCAGAAAATTTTAATGAAAAAAAACACCAGCTAGTTTGTTCTGGAAGCCTCTGAAGATATTATCTGCCTGCTATTGTGGTTATCGTGTTATACTGTCATGATTTGTACCGAGTGTTACCTTTATTGCTTATTCTTTCTATTCCTACAGAGATTTCATACATGAAATTTTGTTATGCAGCAAAGGTTTGCTTTGGAGAAAAAGAATGAGCTGCCCCAAAATTTTAGAAGGTTATTGAGCTCAAGGTTAAGAAGGCTGGTTTCACAAGAAAAAATTGAAAAGGTGATTGGTTTTAACTCTTTTCAGCTCGAATTATCAGTGAGAATATTTCACAAGAAAATCTCCGTGGTATTTGAAAAACTAAAATATTTGAATATGTTAATTCTATATTCTTTCTGCATTGGTGCTTGTCAGCAACTATAGTTTCTTGCCCATTACATTGAATTACATACAGACTAGCTACTTACTTAAGTTATGGTATCTTTGAAAATGTAGTTTCAAAATTGCTTCAAGATGAAAGGTGACTCGTCTGGTGAGACAAAAGTACCACCGCCCCCAACACCACCTGTGGCAAATGCCCCAAAACAGATTGAGACACCGCCGGCTCCAAAACAGAACGAGACACCACCGGCTCCAGAACAGAATGATGTCCAATTTACGCAATTGCAGAGTCCTGCTGATGTAATCCCCTATGAAACAGTTGAGGAAGTGGCAGTGGCCGCTGCCTTCAAGATTGCCGAAGCAGAAAACAAATCATTTGTGGCTGCAGAAGCAGTTAAAGAGTTGGAGAGGGTTTCACAGATGTTTGAAGACACAAACTCTGTACTCCAGTTGGCAGAAGAGTTTCTTAAGAAATGTAATTTTTAACATTTTAATTATCGTAGATTTTCAAAATTCTTTCACTATATGTTGTTCGTTCGTCACTTTGTACTAAGTGGTGTTGGTCACAGATTTTCCACTCTGCCTAATGTTATTCCCATTTTGACAGGTTTGCAAGGTGAAGTTCTTCTGCTCGTGTAGTATCTGAATGGCTACGCTACCCAATTGGAAGATGACGCCTGTGATTTGAGAATTTGTAAAGTTTTGTTATAGTTTCATTTGCTTTTGAGGTGCAATCGAGCAAGTACTTTTGCTGCCCATTTTTCTAGCAAGGATAATGATACTACTATATACTTTTCGGACTAGACCTGGTGATAGAGTTGCTCTGTCTATCAGCATAGATTCTATAATTCTTACTCTCTTAGAATCATAGTGCTTTTACTATTTCATTTTATCAAAGAAACTATAACTTTCCAGTGAAGCTAGGGGTACAGTTACTTTGTTTTGAAAAAGAATTCGTAACTTAGTCATGTCCAAGTCCCTTGTTAAAGAACTGAATCACCAAGCTGGGAAGTTGCCGCTTTCAGCGATCAATTCTTTTAATTTTGAGAACATAAACGTAAAGAACTGATTCACCAAATCCTATTATTTGGTTTTGAGAACATAAATGTAAAGAACTGATTCACCAAGCTGTAAATCCTATTATTTGGTGTAGGAAGTTGCCGCTTTCAGCACTCCATTCTTTTAATTTTAAGAACTTCAACAACGTAGGGTGTAGTACAGATTTCAAGTTGTAAGTTTTAGTTTCTTCTAAAACAATCCTTTATTAAAAAGGAGAGGAATCTATACCCTCTTATCGTCGACCATCACTTGCTTTGGCAGTAGAACAATCAAGCAATTTTGTTTATGATAAAAGCAATCGTGAAACTTAAGGAGTATGGCATGATCAATAAATATCACAAAAGAACACTTTTCTTTAAAGGAAAAAACTCTCCAAAGGAAGAACATTTACATTGCTAACAACAGAGCCATGGGCTAAGCAGTAAGCATTACAAGTCATTGGTTCTCTAAAATGCATTACAAAATCTTAAATTTTTTGTTGTGTTGATGCAGAAGAACAAGACAAATGAAAAGCAACAGGTACCTAGCCAGCAAAAGAAAATCACCAAATCAAACTTTTCAGTTGGCAGTGCAAAACAGAGACTGAAAACCTATAGTAGTACAAGCCCAAGCTCTGCGGGTTTCAATGCAGGCCGCATCCGGTAATTGTAAAGATAATAGTGAAGTTGCCCATCGCCAGGTCCAAATTTCAGCTCTTTCAAAAATGGCTCATTCTGCATCACGTCCAATGCGTTGAAAACATCAAAATCCTTCTGTTTTGCCACAATGAGAGCATCATTCATCAACTGAAGCAATGGAGTCTTAGTCGTGACATTGTAGTACGAGTATGCGGCCTTCAAGATTGAGTAGTTCTGATTGCCAAGGATAGATGAAGGAAGAGTGTAGAAGCTGCAGAAGTCAGTGATCTCATGAGTCTCTGGGCTCTCGACCAAGTAACTGTCCACCACATTCTCTTCTGGGAGAAGCCAATGCTCAACATCATTTTCATCAAAATCTGGTGCAACCACAAACTGGCTCAAGTAGGTCCTAAGCAATCGAGTAACAGCAGGGACATCATGAAGTTCCATCTTTCTGAATCCAGGAGTAACTGGTGTATCTGGTAACTTGTATAGCTTTATGGTTCGGCTCATAGTCATCCTTGCACCAAGCCTTGAAAACCCAACATCAATAAGCTTCTTTGGATTCAAAGACCTATGCCAGTACTGGCAAGTCGTTATTGGAGTTGGGAGAACCACTCCAGCTGTATAAGCTGCTTGCCAGATATTCTCTAAGTGAACCCTCCTAGTAACCTCCTTAATCATGACAGGTGCAAGTCTCTTTGACCTGAGCTTCTTATGCACACACAAGAAATTAATCTCAGCCATTTTCACAACCACATCACGGACCCGGATCCTAGCAGGGACACCAGTAATGAAAGCAACCAGCTTCTTGTTCGTCTTTGCACGAACCCCAATATGCCAGCTCCTATAATACCCCGGAGGGTGTAAAGCCCACCTAAGAAACTCCTTGGAGTAATTAAACCTGAACATATTCTCATCATCCTCCACATAGTTGTTCTTCAACAGATTGTAGACCTCAGTGCACGTCTCCTCAGAGTCCAGATCACACGTGGTCCACTCATACTGGCTCGGCAGATTGTAAGGCTCCTGCTTGACCTCAGACAACGGCGTGGGAGGCTCGATCGAGCCCTCGGGCAGACTAACATCACGGAGGTCCTTAAACTGCCCAACTGGCTGAGTCTCCCAAAATGTGTGCCTCTTCCCAATCGACATCGAATCCTCGAACTTCCGGACTATGGTTTCCAATGAGCTATCATCCTTAACAACCGCGTTGACATCCGAATCATGATCAGCTTCTTTGGGTGACCCGGGTGGAGAATTGTTATCACCCATTTCAACAACCTAAATCAAATATCTCAAGCATTAAAATAACTAATTTCAGACTATATAACAAATAATCTAAGCAAAATTAATCCAAGAAGTTAATTCGGTTCTAATCCAAGAAGTTAAACAGTCCATAAAGCTTTCATCTTTAGATTCTTTATGCAAGTTCAAACAAAACCCAGAACTGTAAAGACTGTAAATTTAACAACATGTAATCGATGAATCTCAGAGTAAATATAATCTCCAGAAGTAATCATACAGATCTGTGAAATTTAAGATGAAAAGCTGAGAAAAATAAAGAGATAGAGTCACAGGGGGTGAGAGCTTACTTGGGTGATTCTCCAACTAAGGGTTTGTGTGGATCTTGATTTGGGGATTTGGGAAAGAATGAGAGAGAATGTTTAGGGTTTTTGATGGGAGGAAGCAAAGCGGCTTTGAAGATGCCGCCTGGGGTTGGGAAAATACGAGGGGAGTAGTGTATCGCAGTATTAACTAAACCAACGACGAATTTTCACGATTGGCCCTGTTATTTATCAAGCGAGTCCCCCTTTCAGGCCTGGCAACGGGCTGGGTTCTAAACGAGTCAAACCCGCTAACTAACGGGCTTAACAGGATAGGGCCTGACGGGTTTACGGGTTTTCGTTGGGACCCGTTAAGCCCGTAATTTTATTTTTCAAACCCGTAAGAATTTTTTAATTCTTAAAAAAAAACACTCGAAAATTCGTTTATTTTTGTTTACTTTTTTCTTTCTTACTTCTACAAAATGCGATCAACCTTTATGCATTCTCTCATTTAATTTCTACAATGAGACCTTTCTCACTCAATTGGCATTAATAAATATGACAAAGTCTAGCATTCTAAATAGCACAAAAGTTTTAATAACTATCATCTTGAATAGATAATGATTACACAAGTTCAAACAAAATAAGCAATCTGTACAAATACTAAGAGTAAAGGTTCCTCCTTAACAAAACAACTTTGAGGCAATGCAAAAGTCTTCTTCATGATTCAAGATGTCCAGCTCCCTTGCATATTTTACAAAATACAAAATTCAAATTTCTCCTTAAGAGAAGCTTTCTAGTTCCTCCCTTACATCATGACAGTCATGTAATCTCATACAGATAATATCCTCGGCAAGGTTATCCACTCTAACACTCTCCTTCTCTAAAAGAATAAAAAAGTTCTTATCAATATTATTGTGGCATATAAAATTAAAATGTTAAAACAAAAATAAATTTATATTTAGGAAACAAAACTAAATTAATATTTAAATTACCTTTTTTTGCTGAAAAGCCAATCACGAGTACAAAACAAAGCTTGAACAGTATCAGGCAATAACGAACTCTGATACTGATTTAGAACTCGATCGCCAATGCTGAAAGCTGACTCAGATGCAACAGTAGAGATAGGGATCGTCAGCACATCACGAGCCATATGAAAAAGGATAAGGTATCGATGTTGCTCCATCCTCCACCAAGCAAGCATATCCAACTTCATCGATCTATCTAACCTTGCTTCTTCCAGATATTTGCTCAATTCACTCCTCAAGCTTGAACTAATACCACTCCTATAACAAACATCAAAATCTTGCAAACATAAAATACCTTCAGAGCATGCAAACGAGTACACAATAATATATTACAAGACAAATATATAACTCTTTTATCTACCTCTAGTATACTATGCTTGCCTTGTGCTTGAGACGAGCTCTGGTAAGTCGGGTGACTTGAACTCTGAAGATTAAAAATCTCCACGTAGACACCATATAGAGAAGATAATGTGTCTCTAAAATCTTTCAATTCTGAAGAATTAGAACCATAAAGTATGTTATAAGCTCACTCCACAAACTCCATCTTAAATCGCGGATCCAACACAACTGCAATCCCCAAAATAGTGCTATAATCCAACCAATACTTCATAAATTTCAAATTCATCTCATTCCTCATTCGTTTCATAAAGGGATCATCATCTTTCATGGCTTGCTTTATATTGTGTTGAATAACAAACACCTTTGGAAAGAACAAATTTGATGTAGGATATGTTGTTCCAGAAAACAACTCTGTTACTTCAAAAAACTCCCCTAGGAACCTGTTTATTATCTCCATCCTATCCCACTCTTCAGCTTCAGGACACATCTTGAAGTTAATGTCACTCACCCTCAAGTTCTCCAAAGCATGTCGGTAGAAGAGTGCATTATTAAACATCAAGTAAGTTGAATTCCATCTTGTAGACACATCTTGCCTCAATCCTTTTTGATTACCACCCAATCCAACTTTCGAAACACACGCCAAAAATTTATCTCTTCTTGCTTGTGAACCCTTTATATACTTGATGCATTCACGTAACTTTTCAACAGATAGATCAATCTCTTTCAGTCCATCTTGAACTATCAAGTTCAAGATATGTGCACAACATCTAACATGAAAGAATCTACCATCCATTAATAGCAAGCCTCTAAAATTCAATTTAATCTTCAATTTCTCAACAAAAGAATCCATGGCTGATGCATTATCTAAGGTAATTGAAAACAATTTGTCGTCAATTGCCCACTCTCCTATCAAGGTAAAGATCTTATCAGCTAATGCAACACCATTATGAGGAGGAGGCATATGACCAAAACTAATTATCTTTTTCTGCAATCTCTATCCTGAATCAACAAAATGTGCGGTGACAGTCAAATATCCATCAGTGGCTACAGATTGCCACAAATCAGCTGTCAAACTAATTATACCCTTGACTGAACTCAACAAAGTCTGAACCTTCTCCTTTTCACTCTCAAACATATTTAACACATGATTCTTAACAATGTTTCTACAAGGAAATGTAAGTATAGAAGAGATATAATCAAACACAGCTCTGATCCCTTCATACTCAACAAAG
Organism: Comarum palustre; assembly: GCA_951800085.1. NCBI lineage: Eukaryota > Viridiplantae > Streptophyta > Magnoliopsida > Rosales > Rosaceae > Comarum > Comarum palustre. Next base: position 3,750,830 of record OX637588.1, on the reverse strand, counting down.
GCAAAATGTAGACCGTGTCTAACTATTGTCTCAATTGTTAACTCAACAAATTTTGCATGAATAAACACACCTGAACGTGTGACAGAGTGAGGTGAGACTACAGTAGTGTCACTAAATAAGCATTTTGCTTGGTGTCACAATAAGCTGACGGTTTCTGATGACGAACCACATTTGAGTACCATTCCACATTTTCTGCATTTGACACGTTGTACTGAATCAGAACCTAGTGGAAGCTCCTCAAATGACATCCAACACGCAGATGTCTTCCTCCTCTTACTAACATTTACACCTCTCGACTGACATCTACTAGGTAAAGAACCTCCTCCAACCCTTCTTCTTCATCTAAAGAAACATCTTGACACTCATCAATTAAACTCATCTGAAAAACAAAAAAATTAACTTGTAGCAGTAACAAACATGTAACCTGTATCAGATGAAAAATAAGTCACAACAACAAACATAAGCTAACTGAGCAATTTATTTCTCAGTTATACAGACATCCCTTATAATTGTTATACAAGTGCAGTGGTTCAGATTGGACTGAACTTGATACAGTTTATGTTCACCAAAAGACTGCCTAAAACTGGTATCTCTTCATGATTAATCTAACATATCTCTCAGGCTATTGGCTTTCATGCCATGTAAATTGTATTGACTATTGCTTTCTGTACATTCATTTCAAAATCTTAATTACTATTGTGGAAGGGTAATGACTATTGTTTCTAAAACTATTCAATCTCAAGTGCTATATATCCTCTATAACATATAAACTATTCAAAGTGATGCACAAAAACCTTTGCAGAACATGATCACAAAAACCTTTGTAGAACAAGTGTTGTCATTTGAAGTAGCTCAAGAGTTTACTCGTACAGGTGCATACTCATCCCCATCTTTCTTGTTGACATATATGATGAAAGATGCGCAACATATATAGTTCTAAACCATACAAATGGGTTTCTTGTTTATAATCCCATGTACCTTGAAAACGAATGATTCGAAATTGTGAATGCAACTGTAAACTGTAAATAGAAGCACCAAGTCTGACCAAGACCTGTATTAGGAGTAATTTAATTGCTAATGCCGCTCCCTATACAAAAGATCTAAAGAGTCAACGATCAAGCTCATCAATATAGATCGATATACAACCGAACAAAGTACACCAAAACCCAAACAAATTTAACCAATCAAAGAAGCCTATTTGATGAGGACCCAGTTTCTAATCTCGATTTTAATCAAAAACCCAACTTGATTTCACAAAAAAAAAGCTTAATCAAAGAAGAAGAGATTGAGTTTTTATCTTATCAGACCGGTTACTTCGATTTCAACTTTCTTCTTGTCAACTTTGTTCGAGCTTATCAACTAGAGAGAGATCGAGAAGACATGAAAAGAATCCAGAATGAAATGATTTTGGAGAAGATAAGTTTCTGATGGTAGAGAGTGGTCTGGACATTGAAAATCTTCCCGTCTTCGATGATACCAAATGAACAACCCTAAACGGCTAAACTCATTCTCGTCTTTTGGTTTCGTTTTTATTTACTTAACGGGTTCCAAACGGGTGAGGGGTTCAGCCCGCACGACCCGTTAATTTCGTTTTTATTTACTTAACGGGTTCCAAACGGGTGAGGGGTTCAGCCCGCACAACCTGTTTTTCTGACAGGCGGGTTTTTAACCCGTTTTGCTAAACGAGCGGGTTTCGGGCAGGCTTACGACCTGCGGGTCGAATTGCCAGGCCTACCCTTTGTTATGAACTAGGTGAAATGCCAACGACAACGCAGTTCGAATTGTGTAATTATTTTTAAGTGATGTAAATAATAAAGTTTGTCTTGATTGGTTGAAGCCAGAGTTAGAGCTATCAAGTTTCACTCAAGACAACAGTTTTAAGTAACGATGATAGAAAATACATGCGTGTGTGAGAGAAAACTTAAAAAATAAACAATAATGTAATACACATAAAAGCAGCACACATTATATAACATAATATATACCAAATGTCTATTACATTGTAACACAAAATTAACAATACATAATACTTTGAATCTATTCATGTACAAAACCTTCTAAAAACTGATTTCCCTTGCCACAAATGCACACTCGAGTGTGATCAGGAGTTTCCCATTACAAAACAAATTCCCTACAAACTCCAGGCAACAGTGGTCTAAAAAAATAGAGAATGAAGATGAAATAGTTTAAATAAAATATATTGTCCTTCCAACACATTTGACTATTTAGTTTGACAAACACAACAATTTTGATAAATTTCAGAGCCCAACAAAACAAAATAAAGAACAAAACAAAAAAGAAATGATTAGGCACACCTTAAAAAAGACTCCAGTAAAACAAAATAAAAAATAGAAGAAAAAAAGACATAACAGAAAAAAGAGGATCAGGGACCTTTAAATGAATATGAAATTGAACCATTACCTTAAACCGATTCTAAAATTCAAATCAACCAGTGAACCATTACCTTAAACCACAAACCGATCTTTCTCTAATCAATTAATTTTTTCAAGATGGTCAGCTAGGTTGTTACTACTGGAAAACATCTTCCTCTTCCTACACTTGGTATCATAGATGACAAGAAGCCAAGTATCAAGGCTTCTTTTCCTATTGATAAGATTTAATCTATATTGAATACTTAATATACCAAGGGGGAAGGAGAATATGAAACAGGCCTCCAAATCTTATGTATCACTTCGTCGTTCAACAGTAACCAAATTTGCAGTTACAAAGTAACCATAAGAATATATGCATAATAACATTAGAATATATTAATGAAATCTAATCATTTGATATGCCACTGAAAATTGCCAAAACAACTAAAATGCTTAAAATCCAATAGGTGGCAAGATCAATATTCCCACACCAAACAAAAAAAATATGGTGTCAGACTTCAATGCATCATATCATAACGTTATGCTCATAGTGATCATAATAATTTTTGTCACTGAACATCTAGAAGTGACTTTTATAAAAGCTATCAGTAGAAAATCAAACATACACAATATCTCATTCAATCAAATATGTTGTGGAAGTTTTTTTCTGCCAGAATCAAAAAAAGATTATTGTAATATAAACAAAAACGTTCCAAACTGGATCTATAAAATTGTTTTAGATATTTGATGCAGAAACTTTTGCATTGTTTGTCATTTAAACTCATGTAAAGAACATTTGTCATTTTAAACTCTTTTGAAATAGTTTATATTACATGAACAATTGTACACCGGAATCTTTGTCGGTTGAACTCAAACTCATATAACACATACATAATGTATAGATAAATAACATGAGTCCTTACTTTTATATCATTTAGAAGGATTTGTCCTTGTATGGACAATTCCTTCTAAATAGCAATGGTTTAAAAGACACTAGGCAATAGGAGGGCGGCCACTCATAGCCTAACGCCTGGACAGCCTAAGTGGGGATTAGGAGATTCACTTTTTTCATATTTATTAATTTTAAAATATATATTTTATGTACTCCAATATTTGAAAACAGTCAATTATGGATAAATTATTCAACATAAATCTTGTTAGATATATTTATAAAATAGATTATAGCCAAAATTTAACATAACTTCATGTACAAGTGAGCAACAACAATAATAAACAGACTTCTAATTCTAAAAACATCATTCACTCTTATACTCATGCTCTCCATAATGTAACAACCTCACCACCAAATGTTAATAAAATTAGCTAGAGAGCTATAAACCCTAGGCGGCTAGGCAGCGTCTAGACGGGCTAGGTGGCGATTAAGCGAGCTAGGCAGCCGCCTAATTGCCCACAACCTGACACAAAAGCCTTGAAGAAAAGCGAGGCGACTTGTTGCAGCCTAGAGCCTAGGCGGGGACTAGGCGGTGCTAGGCGGGGCCTTTTAGAACCATGCTAAATAGAAACAACCCTCAAAACAGAATACATAATCACATGACCTCCAAAATGTAAATTGAAAAAAATGATATAGATATTTTTAAAACGCATATCAAATAACATGAAAAAAATACTCTTTAAACAACTGGTTCTCATTGTGGTAAACTGTGAACCTAACCAAGACTAGAAAGGAAAACATTGAAAGCTTTTAAAACAAACCAAACCATTAACATATGAAATTATACAAGTTAAAACTTGTCCTGGCACTGAAGATCGCTGTGGAAAATGAACATAAACTTCTGCAAAATAGAAACAGAAACACCCAATTTAACTAAACCAAAGAGATAAGCAACATGCAAGCCAGATCCAAAAATTAAACAACTAATCTAATCAGAAGATTTGATAAATTCATTAAAAAAAAGAAACCGATAAGTACCCGAGAGAATGGAATTAATTGCGATCACTATCTGCATAGAACCAACACTGAGGACAATCAGAACATAACCAACAATGAGGACACAAAGATTGTCATCCTCAATCAAAGAACAGGTATTGACACTTATTAGACAGAAACAAAAACTAATCATGCATCCAAATAGATCAGATCAGTCTGGTAATAAAGATACTGAACACAATCACTTCAAGCCACCAGAGAAGCATAGAGGAAGAGGAGAGAACAGACTTACCTAATAACAAACGTTGACGAACTTGATGAGAAACTGCACATATGAATCAATTTATGAATTAGTTATCCATCAATTTAGAACAAAACAAATCTGAAAATATCAAATTTAAAACAAAACCTAAATTTGAAAACATCGATTTACACAAAATTAAAACAAATCAAAAGAAGACAATAAGAAAACTAAAAAATAGTGATTTAGTTTGAAGTAGCTCTGTGGAAATATATAGTATTGAGTTCAAGGCGTGATGTCCCTATTGCAGGTTACCAATCTTAAATTGCTTACTCATTTTCTCTTTTTTTGTTTGTTATTGGAACAGTGAAAAATTACTTACAAATTCAAATTGCCATTAAAGGCAAGGCAGCAAGCTTTTGATTTCTTTCAAGTTCGATCCCTAGCTACTTTCTCCTCATATGTTTATATGACACAAACAGTGGTAGTAATACTGATCATGACCAATGACAACGTTATAGTCTTGAATACAAAAATGTAAACCAAAATTGAAATTCACAGTATGATAAGTGCCTGCAGACCTATATTTTACTCCAATAAAGTCGATAAATATTAAACTTTGGAACATTTTCCAGTATTTAGAAAACATAAGAGTCCTATTTACAATGAAACATCAATCATGTACGGCTAGATAGAAAAAGATTGAAAACACTATTAAACACGGAGCCATGAAAATTGGGTGTAATATGCAAATAGTCTTTACAATATGCCTCGTATCTAGTCGCATCTTGAAAAAAAGACTCGTTGTCTCATGTCTTGAAGCGGTAGCTCACAGTCACTAACGGCCGATTGATTAACAATCCATTACGGGCCGACGGGTTACTTTATAGTTTGGGTGAACTTATGACAGGCCCAAACTGATGCACTGCTCAATTCCTCAGTCCAGTCCAATCACATCTGGTTGCGCCAAACCAAGTCATAGCCTTCGCCGCGGTTTTGATTTCAGCTCTAGTCTCGGTGCGAATTTTCACAGAGCTCAAAATGTGCGGGGACGCAACGAACTGGGACGAAGAGTCCTACAGAGAAAGCATCTTAAAGGATCGAGAGATCCAAACCCGAACCGTCTTCAGAATCGCCTGGGCTCCCTCTCTCAACCCTAGCCCTGACTCCATCGTCGTCGCCTCCAGCGACGGATCCGTCTCCTCCTACTCCATCTCCTCCCTCGTCTCCAACCTTGTAACCACTCCACTTTTTCTCTCCTTCTCATTTTCATTTTTTTAATTATTATTGAATTGATTATCATTTTTGATGTTGTTGATTTTGCTTTGGTTTGCAGCCGCTGGGTTTCAGCAATGTGAAAGCTCCGTAGTAAGTTTTGCATCTCTACGGCGTCGTTTTGACTGATTAGATATTGTGATGTTTATGATGATGGAGTTTGGATTTGTTTTTGTGTTAGTTTGTTGATGGCGGAACCGAGCTGCTTCCTTCGAGCGCATGAGGGGCCTGCGTATGATGTTAAGTTTTACGGTGAAGGGGAAGAGTCTATGCTGCTAAGGTACATTGTGTAATGGTAGTGCTGTAATTTACGTTTCCGTTGTTTCTGAATTTTCGGTGTAGTTGTGGTAGATGAATGTGTGGGATTATAATGTGCAGCTGTGGGGATGATGGTCGGATTCGAGGATGGTGGTGGAAGGATTGCATACAGCCCGTCTCCGGTAATATAGGGCTTATTACATTTTGTGAATCTATATTGTTTTGCATTCTTGTTTGAATTTGATTTTTTTGTGTTGCTTCTGTATATGATATTGAAATTGTTAATTTTTAAGTACTTATCTCACTTACTTTTGTGTAGTAGACCAATTGAAGCCAGTACTTGACCTGGTGAATCCTCAACATAAGTAAGTTATTGAATAGCTACCTGATTTCCAGCCACTTTTTCATTCTAAACGTGTACTCGTGTTTGATATGTAGAGTAATCAGCTGAGATAGGTAGATATGAACCCACTACATATACATTTTTTCTTTTCTATTCTATAGAGGTCAACATCATGTTTGTTTCTGGAAGTCCCTTACACTTGCATGAATAAGACACAGCGGAACATTATGCTTTATGAAGTGCTCTTTGTCTGTTCACTAAGCTAGTCTCTTTAACACATCTTGTGTATCATTGTTGTCTTTTCAGGGGTCCATGGGGCGCTTTATCTCCAATTCCTGAGAACAATGCTCTTGCTGTTAATAATCAAGTATGTGAATACTTCTCTTAAAAGTCAAGATATTTCGTTTTGATGAGCAGTGGAATCAATTGTGTTCACAAAGTGTATTAATACCTCATTTACTACAACAGGGAGGATCCATTTTCTCTGCTGCTGGTGATTCTTGTGTCTATTGCTGGGATGTGGTATGTATTTGTTGAAGGTGAATCTACTTATATTATGAAGTTAGTGCAAGAAGATTTACTTAGATTAGCATACATGATGTCACATTGTTTGTTATTTAATCTAGTCGCCGCACCAGCTGATTCCAGCATGATTTATATTGGAACTTTCAGGAAACAGGTCAAGTTAAAATGATGTTTAAGGGGCACTCAGACTACTTGCATTCTATAGTTGCCCGAAACTCAACAAATCAGGTGAAGCTACATTCTTTTTTCTGTTTTTTTGTTGTTACTCTCACTTATAGATCTGTACTGAGATGTGAGAATTGAATTCAGATAATAACTGGTTCGGAGGATGGGACAGCACGTATATGGGGTAAGAACCAATCATTTCTATTTTCACGGACGAAGGCCCTTCAGAGGGATGAATTCTCTGTAATAAAAATATTTTATTCTTTTATAAACAGTACAGTAGAAGAGTCCTGTTTTCAACCAATAGATTGTATCTAGATAGTAAGTTACATGGAATTGTTCTTAGTGGGTGTAGTATGGTTTTTACACAGATTGCAAAAGTGGAAGGTCTGTTAAAGTGATAGAGCCAGCAAAGAGTACTAAATTGAAAGGGTCCTGTGTCAGTTGCATTGCTCTTGATGCAAGTGAAAGCTGGTTGGTAAGCATATAGGTGACAAGTGCAAGTGATTAGTCATTTTTCTTCAAGCTGGTTGTTCTTCAAATGATTCTTCTCTTCAAGTTGGTTTCTGCTATGACCTGATTTATCTCAATATATTGTAGGCTTGTGGTAGTGGTCGGAGTTTATCAGTATGGAACCTTCCTGCTTCTGAATGCATTTCAAGGACTCCAACTCATGCATCTGTACAGGATGTAGTATTTGATGAAAATCAAGTAAGCTTCTCCTTCTCTACCATAGTTTGCTGCTATTGCTACAATCTAGTGTTACACAGAAACTGAGCAACTTTCTTTCATATTTCTCTAAAAGAAACTTCCATATATGTATAGACTCCATTTTTACTCGCTAGCCGTTACTTCTCTTCTTTCCAGATATTAGCTGTTGGAGCAGAGCCTCTACTTAGCCGTTTTGACATAAATGGGGTGATTCTTTCACAAATGCAATGTGCTCCTCAGTCGGTCTTTTCTGTCTCATTTCATTCATCTGGGGTAAGAAATTAGCTTGAACAATCTTTCTAGCTTGCTTACTCTTCATTATGTTGGTCCTCTTTGTACAAGATCATAAGAATACTTGTTAGTCATGAAAATCCGTTCTCTTTCTCATGCCACTTTACCATTCTTCTGTTCAGGTTACAGCCATAGGAGGTTACGGAGGAGTGGTGGATGTTATTTCCCAGTTTGGAAGCCATCTGTGCACATTCGGCTGCAAATGTGTTTAGACAGGGCTACCTTGATTACAGATATAGGTCACCTATCTTTTACAGTTCGTAGGGAGTACTCATCTCTGGTTATGATTTGTTTTTAAGCCTAATTCAACCTTCAAAAGGTTCTGGTTGTAAGAAACCTATTAAGCTTCCTATTGTAATTTGTAAATGTTACTAGGACATCTTTCTCCCTCTAAAACTAGGTGAAAGTGAAACTTGTAGATCAGTACTTTGTGCTTGTATTTTTCACAACAAAATTAACAAAATTTTCAAAGGGAAACTGTGGGTCAACCCAAGCGAATCTATAAATTAAATGGGTCATGTGGAGCCCAAGTTGGTATACTGCCGAGGCCCACTACAAAGATTTGCCGACAGTCAATGAATAACCGACATGGAGCCTTTTATATATACCACTGGGTGGCCCATGCCAGTTGCGATTTATAATACACTCGGCTCCGTTTTCAGACAGGTGTTTTTGATCAATTAGAAGCTAAATTGTGGAATGCTAGCTCGTAAATTAATCTAAGGTTGTTGTTTGTTGGAAGTTAATAGGAATAGGGATGCGGTTCCATGTAGTGATAAGTTTAGGGATAGAATAAGATTATGTTTCATTTTACGTATATACTTATATCCTCTATATAAAAGAAGCTTATAAATCTTTGATCTACTTTCTCTGTCTCTCTTATAACATTGTTTACACGAAACAGATAATTGTATTTTTGCAGTCATGGCGGCACCCGAAGGATCACAGTATGATATTCGTCAGTTCCGCAACAAGATGAATGAGTTGTAAGACCTCATGTTATGATGTACGATACACATCGCTTGTGAGGAAGCGATGCGGGCATGTCTGATTCTACTATTGTCCTTTTGTTACTTTTCTATATGACAAGATTTTTTTTACATCAGACGATGAAGTTTACGACAGTTTGGATTCTATGGGTTCAAGAGAACCTGCTGAGAGGAATTTATGAAATAGCTTTGAAGTTTGAGGTACTTATTGTGCCATTGATGTCATAATGAAGTTATATTTCAGCTTCTCCCACCCAAGATTGAGGTTGGTGTGTTCTCCGCCACACTGTCAACTGAGGCCTTGGAGATCACAAAGAAGTTCATGAACAAACCTGTGAGAATCCTTGTGAAGCGTGATGAACTCCACCCTAGAAGGAATTAAGCAGTTTTATGTCAATGTGGACAAGGAAGCTCGACACTGTGTGATCTTGATGAAACCTTGGCCATCACCCAAAGTGTAATTTTCGTGAATACTCGACGCAAGGTCGATTGGTTGATTGACAAAATGAGAAGCAGAGATCATACAGTCTCTGCCACCCATGGAGACATGGACCACCCATCTGCTAGCTCGTGTTATTGATGTTCAACAAGTTTCCCTTATAAAATATGATCTCCCCACCCAGCCTGAGAACTACCTCCAAGGAACTGGTCGCAGTGGACGATTTGGTAGGAAGGGAGTCGCAATCAACTTTGTTACAACGGACGAAGCTCTTGGTTTTGGTCTAATGTATGTATTTATGGAATGTTCCATATCATGTACGAGATGCCCATATTCCACGATTATCATATCTAGCTACACGAACACAGTTGACAAACAGTATGCATGCTCGACGAATGTTACAGTGATACTTCTATTAGTAAGGATGTCACTGGTTCGATCATCCGTATATGTAAAGAATCTGTATGAAAATAGCCAAAACTTAACCACTCTACAACTCAAAATGATAGCTAAGTTGACCATCATTTTAATTAATCAAAAATCTATTAGTGATTACGCAATAAACCAACTAGGGACTACATCAAGACAGACTATAATACCATACAAAATTGACCCTTCATTTGACGCTAACCTAATTAAAACCCACGACCCTCTAAACCCACCAAATATATGTCGTCATAATTAATTAATCAAATTCGTTTCCTTTTTTAATTTATTCGGTACCGGGAAGAAAGGACCGGTCTGCACCGTCAAATAAAAGCTCTCTCGTATATAATTTCCTTCCATGGGACCAGGTCTGCAGGAACCCAAGGAGGCAAGCCAAGCTGCTCTGCTTTTCTTCCGAGCAGCAGGCAAATATCTTTTTCGCTTTCTATTTTAGTCTCACTCTCTCTCACTTACCTCATCTTCTTCATCACAACCACTCTCAAATTCACCACCTCTCTCCTTCCTTCTCTGTTTCGTTATTACATAAATTACCGCTCACCTCTCCTACACATTCTTCGCCACTTCGCATCTTCTCTTTCCTCACTTTGCTTTTAAAGCCTCGCCGAGCTTTCTACACTCTTCTCAATTTCGCTCTCCGTTTCCGATGGTGATTTCAGATGCGCCTGACGGCGGAGGCGGCGTCGGTCCGGAGGCGGAGTCGGATCTGCGGCGGAGGCCGATCGCGAGAGGCGAAGCGGACTCGGTGCTGGCGAAGATCACTGGAGACGAGAACAAGGTGAGGAATGAAGCTTCTGTGGAGTCGGTTCACAGCGGCGGTGAGGAGAGGAAGAGAAGCGGTGAGGAGCGTGCGAAATTTTCTTACCGGCCGTCGGAAATGCCGGCGCACCGGAAGATTAGGGAGAGTCCTCTCAGCTCCGACGCCATTTTCAGACAGGTAGAAATGAATTGGAAGCTAAATTGTGGAATGCTGTTTCGAGTTTTGATTGTTTATCAAGTAATTTAGTTATGAAAATGTGAAGCAGTTTCTGCGTTGAATTTTGGTTTAGTGTGAGTGAAGCTGATTGTTAGTTATACTTGGCTGTTTTGATGAGCAGAGCCACGCAGGTCTTGTGAACCTGTGTATAGTAGTACTTGTTGCCGTAAACAGCAGGCTTATCATCGAGAATTTAATGAAGGTTAGTCAAATGCCTGTGTCTTTGATTATTTTATGCCGTTTGGCGACACCATTTCTTTGTAACTCTCTATGATATTTGTCGAAAATTTTGTTGCAGTATGGTTGGTTGATTAAAACCGGTTTTTGGTTTAGTTCAAGATCATTGCGAGATTGGCCCCTTCTTATGTGTTGGTAATACTTTATTGTCATCCTGCTCAGTTTTTCTTTCTTTTTGTTTTAATAAATTTTAGGATTTTTACTCTGCCTTTGCCTTTCTCTTGCAGCCTTACTCTTCCTGTTTTCCCACTTACCGCCTTTTTAGTTGAGAAGTTAGCAGTTGAAAAGCGTTTTAAAGAATCTGTGAGTAATCCATATTGTGTCATTTCACAAGTATAGTTCCTCTAGTCCCAGGAATAAGTGACATGCTTTATGTCCAATTTCTGAAATATGATCTTCTGGTTTGACATTACAGGTTGTTGTTTTTCTTCATATCGCCATTACAACAACTGCACTTTTGTATCCGGTTTACGTAATTCTCAGGTAAGTGTGGTTTTTCACTAAGTTGCGTTTCAGTTTTTGGTGTCTATGATAGGAATTCTGGCCATAGTGACTCTGTAGGAGGCATGAGCTCTGTCACCATTAGACATGCATCTCTTTTTTCTTGTTATATATGTTCAACTGATACTATCGGAATGATTGTCTCGATTTGTAATGGGCTTCAATAGGAGAGGCTGTTGCTCCATTTTGCTAATGACTTTTGGATGGCTTTTCATTTAAGATGGTTACTGTAACAAACTTCCATTTCTTCAGGTGTGACTCTGCTGTTTTATCTGGCGTTACATTGATGCTCTTTGCTTGCATTGTGTGGTTAAAACTCGTCTCCTTTGTGCATACAAATTATGATATGAGAACGGGTGCCGTATCAGTTGATAAGGTAGGAACAAAGTTCTCGTTTGGATATTCTCAGAACTTATTGAATTAAGAATTAGAATAGTTTTTTTTCTTCCCTGATTTGAAGACCGAAGAAAGCAAAAATCCAATATTCACAGATGATCCCTTTGTTCATAGATTTTTTTTACCAAATGGAAGTTCAGTATTTTGCAATAATTTTTTTTATTGATAAGTGATTGCTTTTAATCCTTATAATCTTTGTCTTATGTTAGGTGGATGTTGTGCCTGGTTCTCCGAGCGTTGATTGCTCTCGTGAACTTAGCTTGAAAAGTTTGGGGTACTTCATGGTTGCCCCAACATTATGTTACCAGGTACTTATTGTTAACAGTGGCTTTAGTTCTGCTTGTTTTTCCTCTTTTCTTTTTATTGGTTTTACTAATGCATCTGCACATGATTGTAGACTAGTTACCCTCGTACGCCATCTGTTCGAAAGAGTTGGGTGTTCCGTCAATTTGTCAAGTTAATCATTTTCACAGGACTCATGGGATTCATGACAGAACAAGTAGAAATTTCAGCTTTTTACTAGCTTTGCTCTTTTGTATTCTTTTGATCATCGAGGAATTGTGACATTTGTATTTGTCTGCACTCTGCAGTACATCAATCCTATTATCAAGAATTCTCAACATCCTTTGAAGGGGAACCTTTTATATGCAATAGAGAGGGTTTTGAAGCTTTCTCTTCCATGCTTATATGTGTGGCTATGCATGTTCTATTGCTTCTTTCACCTCTGGTATGTACAGTGCACTCCTTCCCATTGTCATTTGTTTTGTATTTAGAAAAAAAATCTTTTTCTTACATACATTATTGCTAATATAGGTTAAACATTCTTGCTGAATTGCTGTGTTTTGGGGACCGAGAATTCTATAAAGATTGGTGGAATGCAAAAACAGTTGAGGCGGTAGGTTTTATCTCCTGTGAAATGTAGCAGTAGGTCGTCCTCTTACAGTTCTTTGCTGACTGAAATTTCTGACCATTGACTTTTGTTGTATGGCTATTCTGGGTTGTTGGCTGCATCAGTATTGGAGAATGTGGAATATGGTATGTATGTGAACTTTAAGTCATTTCTTTGGGTATTTCCCATGTATGTAAACAGTACCTGGATAAATTTTGGTATTAAATATCCAAGTTCTGGTTTCTGTTTTATATTTATGAGTTCAATTTACAAGTCGCACTGTCATCAACATCACTTGCTCTGAGATAGTTGAATGTGTTATAGGTTTTTGTACATATTTGTACACTGTATTTCATCTGCATAATACTTTAGCATTTATTACTCTTTATATTGTATTAATTTTGTGCATTCACTTCAGCCTGTGCATAAGTGGATGGTTCGCCATATTTACTTCCCTTGCTTGCGTTATGGAATACCAAAGGTAACCAGATTTTCCTTATTTCCATATTGAGTGGTGCTTGATGAATCAAATCTTAACTTGTTTGGAACCTTCCTAGTTAATTGCTCTCTCTCTCTGATGTCTTACAATTTAGGGAGTTGCTGTCCTAATCGCATTCCTAGTATCTGCTATATTTCATGAGGTATGTTATTTGTCAGTTTCATTGGTATATTGTCGACTCACTTGCTGATTGCAAGAACCGTACTGCATAATTCTGTAATTATAGTATAGCAGTTTATTGGTGTTCAGAAACTGTTTTAGTGAATATTTAGATCAGAAGTTTTCAACCGACTTTAGTTATAGGCTGAGCCGCTTGCATACGGTGTAATGTTATTTTAATTTATTTGCAGCTCTGTATTGCTGTTCCTTGTCACATATTCAAGTGGTGGGCATTCTTGGGGATCATGTTACAGGTAAAAATTTTCAAGTTTTTAAGGGTTTATACTTGATATAATTGTCATTTTGGACGAGCACTCGTATACTGATTTAGACAATGATGATCGTTTAATACAATGGTTCTATCTTTCTATTCACAGGTACCACTGGTCTTGATCACAAATTACCTGTGGGATAAATTCCAGAACTCGATGGTATGTCTTGTTTAATATACTATATGCTCTGTTTGTTTGCATCACTCGTTCAGTTAGCTTTAGTCTAAACTTAATGTAAGTCTCTTTATATCAGCACCTCACCACTGAACTTTATTTCCCATTCTACTCTGTTTTAGGTTGGAAATATGATCTTCTGGTTCAGTTTTTGCATTCTTGGTCAACCCATGACCGTGCTTCTATATTACCATGACTTGATGAATCGGAAAGGGGTAAACTTGTGAAAATGGCGCCTTCTTTATACCAAAATGTGGATCCAATAGTTATAGAAGCAATTCCCCCTTCATGTACAAGGCAACTTCCCTCATGGCTTCATGCTTGCTGCTGTTTCTGGTGACCATCATTGATCCATAAAATTTTCATCTTGAGCATAAGTTTTTGGGTTAATTCGATCAATTTTACATACAAACGTCGGAATGTAATGACCACTAGCAGTAATCACCTAGTCGCCTTTCTGTAACCTACATTACTACATATATAGTGAAAAAATTTGTAAATGTTTTCAAGCTCTTACCATTTCGTTACTCCCATCTTTCTCTATGAATATCGTATGAGCAGCAAGTTCTTGTTTGTCATCTATTAACAATCCGGCCTCGTTGTTTGTCAATTCCAGTTCAATTTCCGAACACCGCTAGGAAACTCCGGCCAGGTACTCGGGATCACGTGATGCTCACGTGACCGTCTCGCTGATACTAAACCAGTGCCAATAAAAAACGTAATAAAAAGATCATTACTTTATTAACAGTTTGCCGGTAAAAGTGTCACATTCATCGCATCAACCTTATTATTCACACTTTTGACTCATTCACACGCTGAGACCTCAAAGCTCGAACAGATCTTTTTCTGAAACCCAGTGAGAACCCCATGGACGATTTTCGATCCAAATCGTACGGACATGGAAGAATGGAGCTGGAGAGCTGCTACGGAAATGGGTCCAATGGAGCTGGAGGACCCAACTCCTCCGCCGTTAACGGGATGCAAGATCTCAGATGCTACAGTGCCTCCTATGCATGCCCACCAAAAACGCAGAACATTGAGAACACCAACAACATCAGCAAGTTCAAGAAGGGCAAGTCGGCAAATGGGTCGGTTTCGAAGAGCTGGAGCTTCAGTGATCCGGAGCTGCAGAGGAAAAAGAGGGTGGCTAGCTACAAGGTGTACACTGTGGAAGGGAAGCTGAAGGGGAGTTTGAGGAAGAGCTTCAGGTGGCTCAAGGAGACCTGTGATAGAGTTGTCTATGGCCGGTAATACGGTTGGTTACTTCTTTGGTTTTGCTGAATATATATATTGGGTTTGGTTTGTTGATTTGTGCTGTGTCTGAATCTGTTAGAGAAAATTATCATGATTAATGAATCAGTAATGTGTTGTTTTTTGGTGATGAGTATTGATATGTTTGAGATTTAAGAGTTGCATTTTAGCAACTCCATTGAAGACTTTGTTTCTGCTGGGTCATAGTAGACATTGGTAATAATTTGGGTTAAGGCATCATGCCAAGTCTTGCTAGTTACCATATGTATCAACCAACAGGTGTCGTAATATTTCAAAATGATTGGATGGGTTTCAGGCATTATCCTATGAATCTGTTTAATTCAGAAGGAGGGAGTATTTTTTCCTGGTTGGGACATAATAATATGAAAACTCAAAGAGAAGTTTTAGGATCTCAGGATTGTTGAAATAGGCTCTAACAACAGATTGTAAAAGGTCTCCTTGTCTGGAAATCGCCCGACCTGGTTGCTATGTCATCAATCTTCTCAGAAAACATCTTTACTGATGATCTCGCAGTTTGTTATCATCTGTCGAAAAGAGAGGGAAGTGGACGTAGATTGTCTTAAAGATGCATCGGCTTAATTTGTTATGTCTTAATGTTAGCACTTAGTAGTTACTACTGTCAAGTTTTTGCCGGCATTTCATAGTTTATTACATGTGCAACATCAGGCACATCAATACCTCGTCCTGCAGCACCTGTTGCAACAAGAACATTGTATCTCTTGGTCTTCAAACCTTCAAGGTTAGAGTCTCTCTGTGGTTGTGACAAATCCGAATGCAAAGTGGTCACATGATGAAAACCCTTTTTGCTCAAATTCTTGGCAAGACTATTTACATTTTTCTTGGTGTTGGCAAATACAATAACATTCTTATCATCACCAAGTACTTCATCAAGCAATTTTTTTTCAACTTTTCAAACTTCTCGGATTCCTTGCTGATCATGACCACATTCTGAGTGATCAAATCTGTGGTGGTTCCTGCAGTGCCAATAGTAACCACAACAGGATTCCTCAGGTAATTGCGAGCAAGTCGCTCCATCGCAGGAGGCATAGTTGCGCTAAACATGTAAGTTCTGTAAATCTTCTTCCCATCTAGCTCCTCATCTTCATTCTCAGGTTTCAAGTTGGTCGAAGGCATTGCATCCAAAACACCAACCTGGTCCGCTTGTCCTTTATCTATCATTGTATCAGCCTCGTCAAGAACCACATAGTTGCACTGATTCAAAACAGCAAGACGCCTCTGCAAACAATCAATCATATGCCCCGGTGTGGCAATGACAACCTCACATCCTTGCACGATTCTAAAGCCTTGTTCCTCAATCGACTTCCCACCAACAGTAGAAACAACCTTGATTCCCAAGTAATGGGCAAGCTTGACAGTCTCTTTCTCAATCTGTTGTGCAAGCTTGCGAGTAGGCGCCAAAACCAAAGGCCCTTCAGCCTCATTCTCTTCACTAATAGGAGCCAACCTAGATATACAAGTTAACATAGGAAAAACAAAGGCAGCAGTCTTGCCGGAACCAGTCCTCAATGCCAATAAAATCACGCTGTTGCAAACCGAGAGGAATTGCCGCCATCTGAATGGGAGACGGCTTCTTATAACCAGCCCTATCCACAGCCTTGAGCAACTTCGTACTCAATTTACTCTCATCCCATTTCCTAATAGGTATAGGAATCCTCGACCCTTTGTATGAAATATTGAAATCCTCTCGGAAAATCCTCCAATCCCTCTCATTCATCTCTTCAACCTTCTTATCACTCCAATGTCGATCCACCTTCATATCAAAAGAATCATACACTACTTCTTCCACACTGTCCTCCTTGTTCCGAAGCTCCCTCTCTTGCTTGGCAGAGAGCTTCTTCTGCTCACGCCGGTCCATACCGGCGCGCCCAAGCAAGAGATGTGCCTCGTGAGGGTTTTGGTACAAGGGGTTCATGTCACCAGAAGTGTCCTCTGCGTTGTGCCAATCAAGAGAACCGGAACTTCTCGCTAGGTCTAATGACACGTTTTTAGGCTTGTTGGAACCTAGAAACTGCTTTAATGGCTTCAAGCTCCTCCTCTAAGCGGCTTGCCCTAGCCTCCTCTTCACGTTTCCTCTTATGGTGGTCGCGGTCACGGTGGCTCCGCCTCTCCGAAGATTCATGGTCTTTTGTTTTTGGTAATCATGGGAGGAAGAACGAGAATGGAAGATTTTCATATTGGTGGCTTTGTAGGGCTAGCTGCTCACGTTTTGCTTTTGTTAAGAAAACGGGTTTGTTTGAGAGTTCCATTCGGCTTTGTAAAACATTTCTAGCAGATTTTTTTTCTTGTCGAAGACTCGAATAACAAAGGGTGGTTGTCCTCGACTTAATCTAATGTAAAACAAGATGGAGGTGAGGTATTTATAGTACAGGCTAGCTTCCTAAAAATAAATCATAATTAATCATAGTATATTTCCTTCTCCAGGTTGGCGTATGGCTCTTTTCACTTTATTTCTCCATCCAACAACATATTTAGAAGTAAAAAAGATAACAATGTAGATTTAAATCAGGGGCAAATAAAATGGATTCAGCTCTCAACATTTTTTTGTTATTTTCTTTTGGAAAGAGAAAATTTACATTGTTTATCACGCAAATGGATTCACGTGTTAACTCACAAGTTGAAGGCAACAAACACTTTCAGCTCTCCATGGGTTTCTAAGTTCACGTAAAAATCACCTCCCAGACTCGTCTTCCATATTTTTTTTCTTCGAAAACCTAATCTGAAGAAAGCATACAATCAAATCAAGAGATTTACAGTAACCAGCAGAAGTCAGCACCATCTAGTAATGGATCCTCTCCTCATGGTCTAGCTGCAGGCCCTCGAGGCCTCTAATGGCAGTTTCATAGTTTCTAAGTTGTGAGCTATGTCTTCCGGTACGAGTGGGGTCTGATGACTCAACCGGTGAACTTCTTTGGCCACTTGAAATTCTGTGGCCTGTTCCAGGACTAGCATCGTTAGTGCGAACACGGTGTTCAGACTCGCTTCTTCCAAATCCTTCACGACTGCTGGAAACAGCAGGTCTCCTTGATGCTCCACTAGACCGGCCCATCATACTGGGATTTGATAACTGCAAGGTACAAAGCATATTCCTTTAAGCATATACAGATGAGGGAAAAAGCACAGTTATTGTCTACCAAGTGCGGAGTGTGTTTAGATGAGATTTGGGAGTCAGAATTGTGTCTAACACTGAATCAAATGATGTTTTATTCCAACATGATAATGGGCCAACAAAAGCCACTAGACGCCATGAACTTACCATTACTGCCTATAGTAATATATCAGGGGTGCCATACCCATTTGAGACCCCCAAAATGGAATAAAGGAAAAGGCTTGTACATTAAGAATAGTGCAGATTATGTCAACCCACCAGATTATTTTCTCTAGTTATTGCAGAATCAGTAGCAATTGAATTTCTCTGCCTTGACACACTTGCAGAATTTAGAGCTGGTCCTGGTATTCTTCGCCGAGTGGGATCCAGTGAAGATAAACCAGCTATCCGCCCATCTTCCTCAGCTGCAAGCCAGGAAGAAAATGTAGTTATAGGGAACAAGTTTACATTTGCAACTTCACATATAAGAGTATAAGAAAGCTAATGCTGAAATTCATCTGAAACAACACTAAACTACCTGTTGGCCTCTCCACAATGGCAGGAGCATGCGGCATTCCAGAACTAGTTCCAGCACCCTGAATGAAACAAGATGTAAATACAAATTCTTATCCACACAATAAGAAACAAAATCAGTTTACATAGAAATTACCAGGGCACGGGTTGGAGGTGTAGCCAGCTGTGATTGCTGATACTTCAAAATTGTCCAGTCAAACACATAATCAAACTGGAAACCTGTAGTAAACACAGGGATAAATGATGTGTCAAAATATGACTAGCACGAAAGCAAAAGATTCTAGAAAACCATTTTGTAAGAAAATAGATGTCAAACCTTCACGAATGAAGACATCACGGAATATCTTTTTCAGATAAACATAGTCTGGCTTATCATCGAATCGTAGTGAGCGACAGTAATGGAAATATGACGCAAATTCGGTTGGATAACCACGACACAAGGCCTGATAAAACATTAGATTGACCAGTCAAAAGATAACAAACAAAAATATCTGAATTGCAGACAAGAACATACACAAACAATTTACCTCTATTGAAGTAGAAACCTTTTTCTCACTAATTTTTTCATACTTCTGTTTCTTATTTCCCGCTTTTAGCCCCTGCCAAGGAAGGCTACAAGAAAATAGCATTATCAAGCTACACATCAAAAGATAGCAGTGCCAAAAAACAAGTAACGTCTTCAGAGATTATCACCTTCCCTTAAGGAAGTACATCAGGACATAACCAAGAGATTCCAAATCATCCCTCCGGCTTTGCTCTATAAAGTTCAAAGTAGCAGAAAGAGTGAGTAAAACAGACGTAACACTTGTCTGAAACATTAATCAACAAAATGCAAAAGGAAAGAATGAAACATACCAATCCCAAGGTGGGTGTTCATGCTTGCATATCGTGCTGTTCCAGTCAAATTCTTGTTTTCTCTGCAGCATTCATATAACAAAACAGAAGAAATTTTATGTTACTAAATGATCCATAATCATTTTTTCATACCCAAAATATCTCTAACACCATATCCTGCTTCAAATACAATAAACTAATTTGAAGCTGCACCCAAAGGTATGCATCATTCATTCTCACCTATAAGGAATATGTTGACGGGTTGTACTATCCCGATATTTCTTAGCCAGACCAAAATCAATCATGTATACCTACAAAAGTGGAAATCAAATGCGATTAGCATCACCACCTCAATATACACAAAGAAAACCACAGTATATCAGCATTGCAAAGGAAAACTAGAGCACAACCTGATTTGCTCGCCTTCCTAATCCCATGAGGAAATTGTCTGGCTTGATATCACGATGTAGAAAGGATTTGGAATGAATAAATTCAACACGATTGATCTAAACATTTGTGAAAAATGTCAGAAATTAGCAAGTAAACCAATAAAATTAGTATGCATAAACTCAACCCCCACACCTACCATTTGATCTGCCAGCATAAGAACTGTCTTCAAAGAAAGTTTCCTACTGCAGAAGTTAAATAAGTCTTCAAGACTAGGGCCCAGAAAATCCATTACTAACACGTTATAATCTCCTTCAACTCCAAACCACCGCACATTTGGTATCCCAGCTGTAATTCAAAATTCACAAACCAGAAAAACTTGTCAGGCTTTAAACTGAAAGTGTAAAACTCTATATAACAATACTCATAAACTCAAAGTTACATACTTCCTCCTTGTAGGATCCTGTACAACTTGGATTCATACAGCAACTGAGGATGTTTTGTCTTGACATTTTCCTATCCATTGAAAGAAACATGAGCATTAGCTTTATATGCACCAGACGAACTATTGTTTACATTAAAACACGATTTCAAACAGCTTTTAGATATTAATCAACGAAATTCATACGACAGAACCACAAGAAACAAGGAATTTAGATACTACTCTATCTTAACCTAAAAGTCAGAGACTTGACTTGATTAGCTTATTGATACCGCTAACGCAATCAACGATAAAACCAATTGATCTAACAGTTATTAGTCCCCGAAACCTCTTGGTTCAATTGCATTACTAACAAACTCAAAGCTGAAGCATTTCTACACGCACATCATAAACTCATAAACCAGCACAAATCAAAATCAATTTCCACATCCAAACTGGCATCAAAAACACAAAAGTCAACACCAGAAGCTCAATCAACAAACACTTACCAGCTTAATCGCAACCTCTTCATTCGTCTGAATATTCGTACCTACATCAAAACCGATCAAAAATTACAAAAAAAAAGGATCAATAATTTAACCACCACAACAAAAATCCCCAAATCCAAAATTTCAACCACAAAAATCAAAATCCAACAAAAACACGAACCGAGATAGATCTCCCCAAACGAGCCGCTTCCGATCTTTCGTCCCAATCTGAACTTGTTGCCAACACGCGGCTCCATTCGCTCGCAGCCACGAAACCCTAACAAATCCTAATTAAAAATCAAATCTTTAAAGCGACGAGCAGCACAAAAAGAAGCTCCGCCTACTCGCAACCGCAAAACGACGCCCCCTGGATTGTCGTCCAATCGAACCAAAGCAGAAGCAGCAGAAGAAGATAGAGAGCAAAACGAAACAAATTTGTAAGGACAACAATGCTCACTGTGTGAGAAAGAAGAGAAGAGAGAGATCTAGGGTTTGTGGAAAGTTGGGAATTTTTTGGGGGTTAAAAAGCAAATTGGGTTAAAATTTACAGAGGATAAGCTTGCTTTTGGTTCAACTTGAGAGACAACCTAAAGTTTGGTGTGTGTGGATTAAGAAAATGAGTGTCACGTGACATTTTGTCATCTGACACGTGGACCAGTATTTTGGTTTCTCCGTGAGACTGTGACCCCTACGGTAAATATTGTTGTTTTTACCTTTTGATTGTGTCGGTAATCAGAATATGGTAAAAAGAGATTATGTATTAGAATCATTGAGCATGGTTCTGGAAGGTGGGATCAGCCTAATCCCTGTAATGACCCGTCCTTTTAGCCTATTTTTTTAATTCAGTTTTGTTTTCTTTTCTACTTGTATTTCAACTTTATTTTTTTATGAAAGTTTTTGTTTAGGGGTTTTAAATTTTATTAAGTTGTGAATCTGATTTGATTGTATTATGTTAGAGGTACTAGTGGGGGCTATGATCCTTTTCATCTAGAAAAATATGGGATTGACTTACGAGTATTAAAGAAGCATTTAAGTGATAAGGTGGTCATTAGTTTGGTCTCAATATCTCTTTTTTTAAAAAGAATATCCAGAATTACATTAAACATGAATATATATTACAATTATGAGGGATTCATGATCGGTGGTTGAAATAAATTTCTCACTCTCCACACTACCTATCCGAAACGCTAGCACGATTACAGTGGATAAAAACTGATAGGGATTCAACTGTAACCTAACATAATCCAGAAGCTTCGATAAACCCTTACAGTCAACCACTAAAAAAACAACTCTTTCAAACACTACATGTCATTACTAGCATATATGCATAGGAAACATCCTCATTACATTGACAATAAGAACTAACTGACATTAACATAGTCTCTGGAAACAACATCATAACCATAGCTCACCCCACAACACGACTCCAACCTAAAAAATCTAAAACCCTCGCTCAAAGAGGAAGGACTAGAAAACCAACCAAAAATAAAACCTAAAAGACCAAGTCCCATAAAGAGCCCAGGCCCAACCCATCACAAATGGACCTTAAAGGGCAAGCCCCCAAAAGATATCATCAGCAATCCAGGTAACAAGGAACCCAAAGATCATTTTGGAGGCACAGCTCAGTTCTACCTCGACCACCACCATCGACGATGCACTATTCTTGTTGCACCACCATCAGCGTACGAGGGCTGCCACCGCTAACGTCACAAATGCATCACCCCTAATTAGCGCACAACCAGCAACGTTGCCCAAACCAGAAATGCAGCGATTCCCAAAGCCAACTGAGAGTAGAGTCGTCGCCAGCACCAATCCAACTATGAAGACCACCACAGCCACAGATCTCGTCGTAGGCCTCTCCTCCCCACCGTAACTGTAACATTCCGTCTTGAAATTTACCTTTTTACCGAGGGTTAGGCGGGTTACAGAGGGGTGTAACCATATTGTTAGTTTTCCCCGAACTACTGTTCGAGTTTAATATCGAGATATTCTCGATTCTGGGGGGAGATAGAATTAATGTCCCGAGGTGGTAGACTATGTTAATACGAGTCAACCGGTATCTCCGGATTATTTTCTGGAGCTATGAGCTGTTTAACATGAATTTATTTAGTTTACGAAAGTTATAAAAGTTACCTACTTTATTCAGGAAAGTTGTAGGGACGTTAATACGAACCTGTGGGTATGTCCAACGTTTTAATCGGAGTTCGTATGTGAAAGTTATGTGGGTTAATGTGTTGTTACCGTACGGTAAAAGTAAATAGCAAAATATCTATTTACTGTTCACGGTAACTTTTTATTGGCTGATCTGGACCGTTGATTTCATTTAGGTCAAATCTGAACAGTTGGATTTTGTTTATATATAGGGGGTTGACCGAGATTTTTCTCTCTCCTCCCTCGACTTCTCACTCGTCGCTCTCTCTCTCCTCGACGGAGATCGAGTGAGAAACGCCCTCCCCGACGCGCGTCTCGCCTCACCGTCACCACCTTCAGGTTAGCTCTGCCCCGGCGACCACGACCTGACCACCAGCTGTGCCAGCGTCGCCGTGGTTACAGTCCTGCAGAGGAGAGAGAAAGGTGGGCGACTGCCCTCTCTACCTCGAGGCGAAATCGGACGAGAGGAAGAGTTTGGGACTTCCAGGCAGCACCAGGAACTGCCCAGAAGCAAGAAGGAGCGCTGCAGAGCTCCATCGGTGGCGATCTACCGGAAGTTTGCAGCGGTTTGAACTCGAGCTATAAAATCTCAATTTTTCTCTGGAATTTAGCCTGTATATGTTGCTGGGTTGTTGTAGAAGTTGTTCTTGCAGACATAGAAGCCTGGTTTGACCGGAAAACCAAGTTTTTCCGGTGAAACAGCTGATCAGAGAAGACAAGGGTAAAAATCCTGGTTTTTTATAGCGGTAATTTTTTTTACTGTGTTACCGTGGGGTAGAATGTCAAAACTACCCCAGGCAGTTTGGGAAAATAACCAGGGTGCCACTATAGCTGAAATCCCAAAAATACCCTTGATAGTTTTGTATAATTACAAGGCTGCCACTGAGCTGGAAATTTCATAAATACCCCTGACATAATTGTATATTTACGGGGCTGCCATTATGGTTAAAAGACCATACTGCCCCTGGTTGTATTGTCTATTTACAAGGAGATGCCACTAAGGCTGAAATTTCTAAAATGCCCCTGGTAGTTCAGATTATTTATCAAACTGTCTTTGAGGTTGAAATGCCTACATTGCCCTTGATAGTTTAAGATAATTACCAGGGTAACCTCTAGTTGATATTACTATTTTGCCCTTGAGGAGTTCTTATTTACATAGATGCATTATGTTATAATATTATGTGTGAATGTTGTATTTTATTTGTGGTGGTATGTTCAGGATAATTCTGATAGATGGTTGGTCGGTGAATACCTCAGTAGAGATGTTGAACTCCGGTTGCGATAGGCGTAAGATATCCATAATATCAAATCCACTGATAATTAGAAAAGCGGGATTTTGCCCGGTTAGGGCGTTAATTAAATAAGAGCTACGTGTGGTTTGATCCCTGAGTACAGGGTACGTAGGCAGCCTGACCAGGATTGGGTGCAGTCACAAATACTATTAAAATCGTGGTCACTCTAGTTTCCCGTCCCGGGGTGCTACAGAACCCTAGGTCCTCTAAAGAAATTGGTTTGAGATCCAAATGCGGAAATTGGGATAACCTCCGGTGGTGAGGTCTATTCCAGTATCGTTTGGACTGTTGAAAAAGGTTTGGGAATAAGGGTTATCCCTTCTCGAGGGGGATTACAAGTAAATCTCTCTTGGGATGGGTCCCGCACGTCCTAACCCAGGTTAAGGAAGGTAAACTTGGGCCGGGGCGTGACAATTGGTATCAGAGCGTAGGTTCAAACCCTCAGACTAGAGGATTTTGAGAATTAAATAAGTTTTCCGAATTGTGGTTATTGGATTATATTTATTTTTATGTTTTGTGGCAAGAATCTATATATTATTCGGGTCGTCAGATTGTGTCGGTGTAGAGCTATATTATTCTCACCGGGACCGAGCGTACAGACCTTAGCTATATATTATTCGGGTCGCCAGATTCCGTCGGTGTAGAGCTATAATATTCTCAACGGAACCGAGCGTACAAACCTTAGCTATATATTATTCGGGTCGCCATAGTTGTAAGGTTAGGAATTAGATAATGCCTACATTAGTGTGAGGTGTGTTGTGTGGTCAAATGTTACGTTTACATATTTCGAGGAGGTAATGTGAGTGGACTTTTATTTTAAATATAATGCATACAACATATGTTTATTTAGTTTCTCCTTTATATATGAGGATTTCCTCCATGTTGAGATTTATGGTGATTTTGGAAAAATTGGGGATTTATTATTTTTCCTATATAAGTGAGTCGGGAAAGAGGTTCATAATTTTCTCGTGAATTTTGAATGATTTTCCCGAAAAATGATTTTAAGTTGTTATCACCATTTTGGGTTATGGAGGGGGATTATTTTTAAAAGAGGAAACTTGGCTCTTGGATTTAATGATTTAAAGTAAAGTCAGGAAACCGGTTTCGGATGTCTGGATATGTTTTAAACCCAATGTATTTCGGGAAAAATCATTGGTGTTTTGACTTGGATTTTGATTTATTTACCACGAGGTTTTTTTAAGGATTTTCAAGTATAAATGTTTATGTGTATTGCTAGCTAGCGTGGATCCTCTCCGAATGGAGATGGTACCTTCTCCGGATTGTAGCTGGTCAAATCAGAATCGTTGGATTTTGTTTATATATAGGGGGTTGACCGAGATTTTTCTCTCTCCTCCCTCGACTTCTCACTCGTCGCTCTCTCTCTCTCTCCTCGACGGAGATCGAGTGAGAAGCGCCTTCCCCGGTGCGCGTCTCGCCTCACCGCCGCCACCTTCGGGTTCGCCCTGCCCCGGCGACCACGACCTGACCACCAACTGAGCCAGTGTCGTCGTGGTTGTTGTCCAGCAAAGGAGAGAGAAAGGTGGGCGACTGCCCTCTCTGCCTCGAGGCGAAACCGGATGAGAGGAAGAGCTTGAACTTCCAGTCAGCACTAGGAACTGCCTAGAAGCAAGGAGGAGCGAGGAGGAGCACTGCGGAGCTCCGTCGAAGGTGATCTGTCGGAAGTTTGCAGCGGTTTGAACTCGAGGTATAAAAGCTCAACTTTTCTCTTGAATTTAGCCTGTATATGTTGCTGAGATGTTGTAGAAGTTGTTCTCGCAGACATAGAAGCCTGGTTTGGCCGGAAAACCAAGTTTTTCCGGCGAAACAACTGATCGGAGAAGACAAGGGTAAAAACCCTGGTTTTTATCGCAGTAAAATTTCTTTTTTACTGTTTTATCACAGGTAGAATGTCAGAACTGCCCCTGGCAGTTTGGGGAAATTACCGAGGTGACACTAGGGCTGAAATCCGAAAAATACCTCTGATAGTTTTGTATAATTACAAGGCTGCCACTGAGTTGAAAATTTCATAAATACCTCTGACATAATTGTATATTTACAGGGCTGCCATTAAGGTTAAAAAGACCATACTGCCCCTAGTTGTTTTGTCTATTTATAAGGGATGCCACTAAGGCTGAAATTCCTAAAGTACCCCTGATAGTTCAGATTATTTACCAAACTGCCTTTGAGGTTGAAATGCCTACATTGCCCTTACAGTTTAAGATAATTACCAGGGTACCCTCTAGTTGATATTACTGTTTTGCCCTGGAGGAGTTCTTATTTACGTAGATGTCATTATGTTCTAATATTAATTGTAAATGTTGTATTTTATTTGTCGTGGTATGTTCGGGATAATTTCGATAGATAGTTAGTCGGTGAATACCTCAGCGGAGATGTTGAACTCCAGGTGCGATAGACGTAAGCTATCCATGATATTAAATCCACCAATAATTAGAAAAGTGGGATTTTGCCCGGTTAAGACGTTAATTAAATAAGAGCTACGTGTGGCTTGATCCTTGAGTATAGGGTACGTAGGTAGCCTAACCGAGATTCAGGTGCAGTCACATATATTATTAGAATCCTAGGTCCTCTAAAGAAATTGGTTTGAGATCCAAATGCGGAAATCGGGATAACCTCCGGTGGTGATGTCTATTCCGGTATCGTTTAGACTGTTGAAAAAGGTTTGGGAATAAGGGTTATCCCTTCTTGAGGGGGATTACGAGTAAATCTCTTTTGGGATAAGTCTCGCACGTCCCAACCCAGATTTAAGAAGGTAAACTTGGGTCGGGGCGTGACAGTAACAAACCTCCGCAGCCCTCTCCTCCCCGTAGCCACAAGCCACCGCAGTCCTCTCTCTTATCCCAGCGACAATTGCCATGAGCATCGATACCGTCGACCTCCAAGAACTGAACCACAACAACTAAACGACCCTGATTACTTTTGCTACCAACCACACCTCCCAACGATCTAGATTATAGTCTACTAGATCGAGGGAACCCTGCAGCGCCCGTCCGACGACAACATTTATGGGCACGCCATCGGACGGAAAACCAAAACTTTTTTCTGAAACCCTAAGCGCATGTAGGCGCGTTCCGGAAGTTTTTAGGTGACGGGAAAGAGGAAAACAATCTGTTTCTCTTTCTCAAAAACTCTCATTTGAGACTAATTGAGATATTTTCCGTCAAAATTTTCTGAAGGGTTTTCTTGATAGCTACCATATTCGAATCATAAGGTAGGCCTCATTTCTTCAAGATTTTTTGAGTAGTATAATATTCATATATTTCCCTATATAACATTCGTGGGCCACTATTCATAAGCCGAAGAAGCCTTGGCTCTGTTTTCCGGAGCCGCTACTGTTCACAGAGCCGCAGCTCCCTCGCCACTCATCCTTCTGCTTCCCTCGATCCAAGCTGACACCGATTCTACATCCACCTGCTCCCATTCATTTGCTTTCTCAATTTTTCCACTCCTCATCCAACTGCTCCCATCACCATACCGATATCTTCGAAAGTTTTCCATCACCACACCGCTGTACCCAATCCTCACCCACCATACCCGTCCCGTGAACAGTGCTCTGCTTTCCTCTCCCGGCGTCGTTTTCTTCCTCAAGAACCCTGCCTTCCTCTGCCTCGAACACGCCGCTCGCAACCGTCTCTGGTGCGTCTTCTTCTTCTTCTTCTCCTTTGTCTGTAACAAAAACAGATCCCAAATTCTTATTCTTTTTTCCTTTTCTCTCTATTCTTTTCAGTGATCGTGTTGGTCAAACGGATCAGGTATTTAGATCTTGCTTCGTCTTCTATATTCAGATCTAATTCCATTTCTTTGATTTTAGTTCAGCTGGCGTTGTTTTGGTTATTGATCCTCAATCGATTCGTTATTATTTGGAATTCTCAATTCCATGGGTTTGGGATTCAATTCGTTTCATTGTATGCTGTGTTTCAAAATAAAAGTTGTTGAAATTTTTGTTATAGGTTGCAAATTTGAAATTGATTTTAAATTGTGGTGAGACAGGTTGGTGTTGAATCCGAAAATGAGCTGCCATGAAGAAAGTCTTTGATCAAACTGTCAGGGACCTGTAAGTGTTCGGTTCTATATTTCCAGATTACGATCATGATTTGTCATGTTCCATTGCTCTCTGGATAAGCTGGATATCTGAGTTCACCACAAGGACCCATACCGACTTGAATTTCCTGCAGAAATAGTTGCAAACTTGGATTGAGTCTCTAACCTTTTATAAAGTGTAAACTAAACTATATTTATATTAAGAAGAACAAATTAATATTTGATTGATACTACCAAGTTTTCCTAATTAGTTTCTCTGTTTCATTGTTTCTACCTAGGAACAGTTGCAAACTTATCAGTCTGTTTAATTGTTTAGCACATCAATTTAAGTTAACTTTGTTTGTTGCAGAAACTTACCACAATAACGTCTCCCAAGTAATCTCTGAATCTGTCATGGAAGCTCTTCATGTAGTCGGTGTAAACCTGGATGGGCGTTCTTCCTCTGAGAACAGGCAGTGAATCACATCCCAAGGATATGTATTCCGGATTCCTCCGGCCAGATTTGTCTGTGTACACAAGGTCAGGGTTCTTGCTTATCTCTTCAAGCACCCATGGAGGTAGTGGAATACTGAAAATTCACAAAAAATATTGCTTAGCAAGTGAATCAGCTCATAAAAACACATGAACTATGAAATATTTGATCATTTGAAATTTGAATTTGCTGCACCGTGAAGTCAATAGGCTTAAAGAAATTTGTTATGCCTTCATGGCTAATCAGTTTTCTGTGAATGAGTTTGCTCCCATTCAGTTTCTTATTTTGTTGCCTTTCGATTGAATTTGATCCTTATTTTACCAGGCATAATTTTTCTGCTGAATACATATGATTTTTGAATTTTACCGTCCCTTATGGATAAGTTTGTTCTGCGTCTGTTTCCTTTTGTTTCTAAATGTGCATAAAGAATTGGTGATCCAGTATATGCTCCTTTTTCTGTCTACAATGGAATTCTGCATTCTCTTTCAGTCATGTTCTCCCAAGATTCATTAAATGGGAAGCATGTACTTTTCCTTTTAAAGTATTATATCATTAATCCTTATTAATCAGCTGTAATGCATGATAAAAACACAACAGCAGTATAGTTTTCATATAAGTTGAAGGAAAATGCACATATTAAGGGAAGAAGACGAATTGGTCATCTTGGGAGTTTGTCTAATTAGTTTGTTTTCTGTAGTTCTATGCAATATTAGCGTTAGCTGTGTAAATGATTCTGCGCCTAACCCATAATTCACAATTCCGTATAAATTTTGTGCTCAATTATATAGTGAAAGGTAGATATGTGATTTTAGAACAGAGTTTTAGGAGGATTGATGTTTGATGTATGCTACTTCAATAAAAAATTCTTTATTTAGTGTTCTTTTGTTGTTTTTGATTATAATTTCTCTATCGTATAGTTCTGAGGCCAAGTTAGGAAACAACGATCCCTCCATCGAGCTCTACTATCGGAGAGTAACCTGGAATGGAGCCCGATCCTTCCGACACCGGCCTGGAAGGTATGGGTTTGTTGATTATAGGTTTGATTTGGGGGATTTTTGGTTTCTAGGGTTTTACTTTTGTTTTTGTATGGGGTGAAATTTGGGTTTCTCATTGATTTCTGGGTTTAACATGTCAGGGGTAATAAGATCGAACTGAGGCAGGAGAAGTGAAGGTGAATCAGATCGGGGTGAGGTAGAACTGTAGAAGTAGTGAAGGTGAATCGTGATTCAATTTTTTTTCTTCCGTTCTACTTCCTTTCAATCCTTAATTTATTATATTCATTCTAATAGATAAAAAAATTCAACATTGTTGGTTAGTTGAAATAGACTACGTTGAGTGCAACTTTATCATGTAATTAAATGAAGATAAAGCCAATTTCGAACCCTTGAATTTGAGTTCTTTGTCAGTTGGAATTTGGATTCAATCGAATTCTGTTGTTGCAGGTTTCAGTTCAAACTGCTGGAGTCTGATTTCTGCCGGTATATTAGTTCTTCCGTCCTAATTTGGTGAGTTTTCTTCTCTTTCTATCACTCTTTGGTTTTTCTTTTCTCCATCTAGAAATCAAACATTGAAATCTAAATTTTCATTGTTCAATTGAATTGGGCACTTTGCTTTTGTTTTAAATTTGTATTCATTTCTGTGTTTGGTGTTATGAATCATGATCATTGTTAAAGACTTGATGTTTTCATTTTGCTTTGTTTGGAATGACAATGATGTATTTAGCTGGTACTGGCATCAGAGTAGAAGCCTGAGTTTTTGGTTTTCGTTGGCAGAGTGTTGTTGCTTGAATTAAACAACCATGAAATGGAATATAGGATTTGATTGAAGATAGTCCATTCATTTTTATTTAGCTCCCGTGTGTTCTGAACAAGAAATATAAGTTGGAAGACTATCAATAACATGTCAATGATATGAATCTGCATCGTTTCTCCTTGACTCAATTTAATTAGAGTTGTCATCTAATATTGCCCATTATCCATTTTGGAACATTGCACTTGATTTTATATTTTTATAGTCACAAAATCTCTCAAAATCGCAGCCCACCTTTCATGTTTTCTCCAGATCTCTAATTCAACCAGGTTAGTGATCAGGTATTTTTCACTTTCGGTTTCAACGGTTCTGTCTGATTCAGTTCGTTTTGTTTGTTGAATCAATTTTCAATCATTCATGGTTCTGGAATTTGCTTCATTGCCTGGGGATACTCACTAATTTTATATGTATTTATACGGATGATGGATACGGATAGTAGAGATAATGTGCCAGAGGATCCTTATCCTCTCTCTGCTTTTGGTCTCTGTTTTTGCTCCAATCCTCTTCACCTCCCACAGGCTCAGCATGCTCAATTATACTGGTATTTTATACGTACCTCTGATCATATATTTGATTTGGTGGATGTGTTTTATTTGTGTATAGTGAGTGATTTCTCTTTCTTTCTGTTTTGTGTTGTGAATTCATTGAAGATTTATCCAATATTGTATGAATCTTTGCTCCCAAATTTTAGTTTTGGAATTTTATTTTAATCATATAATTTAATTTTTGGTTGGAGAGAAAATGAGAGAAGGCGATAGATTGGATTTATTTTTATTTTTCCTGAATGAGATGTATTCAAGATCAAAGCTTTTAGTTATACGGTTGTTTGGCTACTATTAGATTGAGGGTGTTGTGTATTGTACTGGAGAATTGAGTTTCTTTTCTTGATATGATTAAATATGGGTTTGTTTTAGTTGTGTAAAATTTTCTCTTCCATTTTTATGATGTAAAGCTTACTTCTTTTACCCAAAATAATTTTTTTCCCCTAAATGGGATGTGTTCAAGATTAAAACTTTTAGTTATACTGTTGTTTGGCTACTATTGGATTGATGGTGTTGTGTATTGTAGTGGAGAGTTGGGTTTCTGTCATGATATGATTAAATATGTTTTCCTGATGTAAAGCTTAATTCTTTTACTCAAAATGGTTGTTTTTCTCCTTTTTATGCCTCCCTACTTAATAAGAAGATTATGTTAAGTTTTTCACCGTAAACCGTAAATGGTGTTCATTTTACTGGTACAAACAAAGGCTCTAAGCATAAGTCCAGTACAATCTATAAACAGTCTATAAAGAGGATCATAATTGAGTACATGATCTATACTTATATCTCTGCATAACATTCTTGCTTATATCTTTGTTTAACATTCTGTTTCCTTACGGTTTACGGTTTAGTGGCTTCGGTTTGAAGTTGTAAAGGTAAGAACTGATTTAAAGAAAAGATAAGCATTCCTCGAGGTCATTCAATTTTGGTCCTTTAGCTCTGATTTTTAATTCATTGTTATTAAGTAATTACTGTGTATATAAAGTTCTTATTGAATATTTAAATTTGAATTCAGTGTCATTTAGACTATAAAAATTAAGAGTGTGGACCAATTTGTGGTTGATCTCATTCACCATGTCCAAATTCAAATTTATATTTTGAAGGTAATACATTTTTTGGGAAGTTGATCAAAAAGATGTTCAAACCTAGGCACTAATGTTTCAATTGGACACTGATCTGGATTTAATAGAAAATCTTAGGTGCAAAATCCAAAATGCATAAAAGAGTAGTTTTACACCTTTGGTATTTAATAAAGTCTTTGTCCGGTGTCTTGGGTGTTTAACAACTGTTTAATCTACTATATGTTTGCATAGGGTTGTTTTGGTTGGGAACAAAGAAGCTGCATTTATATCAGTCACTTTATCTTAAGGTATATGTTACTCTTTAACTATTTTGATATGCATTTTTGTTCTTTAATGTTGTGCTCTGTTTGAAGTTTCATCTCACTTAGTTATCATTCCTTTTTTCCATATATCCGATAATTTTTCCATACTTTTACTATTTTGATATGCATTTTTGTTCTTTAATGTTGTACTCTGTTTGAAGTTTCATCTCACTCAGTTTTCAGATTTATCTATAACTTTTACTTGGAATGTTAAGTGGCCAGAAATATTGAGATACTTCCAAAACAATCCTCGGTATAAACAAGAAGACAGGCTTGATATAGTTTCAAGAATCTTCAAATTAAAATTAGAAGATATGATCGCGTATGTTAAATCTGGAGAGCCCCTGGAGAGCCTTTTGGACAAGTTGAAGCAAATGTGTGCACAATTGAATTTTAGAAGAGAGGATTGCCTCATGCTCACATGCTATTTTGGTTGAACAAAAACTATAAATGTTATACAACGACTGATATAGATTCTATTATTTCAAAAAAATCAAGCATTTAGCTAAACCATTGCAGTAGATACCAAGGCAGGATGCTATACATAGAAGCATGTATTGTCTAGCTGTGGTATTTGTGAGTTTGTTTTGCCATGTCCTGGTCTATTTGTGACTTTGGATTTCATCCCCTAATACCAAATAAATTAGAGTATCCCTTAAACTAATTGTTATTGCAGCTATATAGATGAGTTGCTGATATTTTCTGTGTTTCAATCATAAATGAATGACATCATTATAGAGATGTTCATATCATGATTGAGATGAGTTGATGATATTTTTTAGGTTTCAGTGATAAATGAATGCCATACAGTTTTTACCCGCAGCAACGTACGGGCAGAGTGAGCTTGAGCACGGATTTTGGGAAAGCCCTAAACCCCAGATTGTCAAGAAACTGTATTTTTACATGTCAAGATAACTTTAGTGCATTCTATGCTCTTATGTGTTCTCTATGTTCTTCGGCACCTTATGAATATGTTTGAAAAAGTATGCAATGTTCGCTTAAGGATTATGAGACAGCATTGATATTTGGTTTCCTTATTTGTCTTCCATGTTAGAACCTTGGGTGTTTAGCTTATGTTTAATTCTGTTCCGATTAGAAGATAATATTTTTGGTCATTCACATCCTTATCACTATGCCGAATTTATTTTATCAGCTGTTATTAGGTCTCGATAGGCCCAACCCGCGCTGGCGCGGGCATGTTACCTAGTTATACATATTTTTCGGATAAAGATTGAGTAAGAATATCTAGGAAGTACGTTCAAATCATGTTCTTTTGTTTTGTTTGTTCTTCTTTTGGGTTCATCCGACCAACAGTTTGATTTCATTCTTTGTGAATTCGAATCGGTTAGAAGGTGCAAACGGAGGAGGGTCTACGGACGTCGAGGAAGGACAAAGCTATATTTATATAATCCCCGCTGTGTCTTTTACTAGCATATATATAAATCTAGTATAGTATATATATTCTTAGTCCGAATCAATTGTTTGATATGCTGCTCCGCTTTTTCCATGTCTATATTTATTTACATTTTCTACGATCATATTTTCCATTAGTCTTTCTTTCCTTTTGGTTGGGATAGTATTGTTTGTTACTATGGATCAATATAAGAATGCAATGGTTCTTGAATTGTGCCATAAGGTAATGTATAGTGATTTGTGTTGCGTTGTGACATGTTTGAGTTTGTATTTATTTCATTTTTTTCTTTTCATGTGTTACGATGTCGTGGGATCATAGTGAGCATATTGGAGAGAGAGTGGTTAGTGATCGTAGTTGTTGGCAGGATGAGGGATATACATCTGTGTAGTTGAGCTCAAACCTCGTAGGGACCAGTGTTCAGGCGAGTCTGTGTGTATAGAAGATTGGGATATCGACATGACAAATTGTCGATATTTTCAGAAAATTGCATGATTTGGACATGAAGATCGAGGGGAGAGCAAGAGGACTAACAAACGGGTGAGTGTTATGGGAAGAGTAATGAGAGAGGTGTAGGTGTCTTGTAGTGAGGTAAAGATTACAGATAGTGACTTTGTGACGTATGCCTAAATTTGTATTTCATAATGATTGTAGGAACGTGAATATGTGAGGGATTTTTCCCCTACTGAGCGGTGGTTTTTATTTTCTTCATTTTAAAGATGACGATGTTTTTTTCTTTAATTATGAGGAGTGTTGATGCATTGTGTTATTTGTGTATTTCACGGAGTATTTCCCTTTCTAATAAAGCTCTTAGTTATAGTATCGTAAAATTTTGAGTTACAATGAGCAATTGGATTTTCCTGGTATTTGTAACATTGCAATAATGAGTTCTTTATATTTTCGAAACTCGTTACGAATTTATGGTGAACATTTTATATTTTTAAAAATTCGTGACTACAGTAAAATTTCAAATGGTAAAATTTAGTTACTTATTGAGAAATTCATTCCTATAACTTTAGTTTCTCTTTTACAATTATTATTTTATATCATTAACTCACAAACTCATATGAAAATAAGAAAATTGGGGAGCAAGTGTGCGGCAGGGTGCAGCAAAAGTGCGGTAGAGGGTGCGACCAGGGGTGCTGCAGATGCTCGGCAGGGAGTGATATCGATGGCCTCTAGGTTCTAGGGTTAGAGAGCGTGCTGATAACGTGATTTGGAATAATTAATTCAAAGGAGAATTGTGTCTGCACTTTCATTGATAGGAGCCCCTTATATATAGGGTCTTTCATAATCATACATGGAAAACAAGTAGATATCCTATCACTACTAGGGAATATGAATCTCATTCTAACTAGTATAGACCAAGATACACATATGTCAAATGTCTTTCAACACTCCCCCTTGTGCCGCCCGTCTTGATGCTAGATGGTGCTTCCAGTGTTGCCTCATTAAAACCTTACCAAGTAAACAAAAACCCTGTGGGAAAAACTGAACCTTGGTCGAAGGAAAAAGAGTACAACGCACCATGCTACTTCCACGAGAAACGTCATCATGAGAGGCTCCCCCTGATGTATAACTCAGTCGGATAGGCTTGACAGCTTGCGCAATCCAATGCTTTTCACATGCTTCTCGAAAGTAGACTTAGGCAGAGACTTCGTGAACAGGTCTGCAACGTTAGCCTCTGAACTCACTTGATTTACTTGAATGTTGAGGAGCGCTTGTTGTTGCTGGTTGTAAAAAAACTTCGGAGAGATGTGTTTTGTGTTGTCACCTTTGATGTAACCTAGCTTCATCTGCTCAATGCAGGCTGCATTGTCCTCATAAATGCATGTAGGTTTCTCGGTGGTATGGCTCAATCCACAGTTTCCTCTGACATGTCCGATGACAGACCTTAACCATACACATTCACGCACGGCCTCATGAAGGGCTATGATCTCTGCATGATTTGAAGACGTCGCCACTAGAGTTTGTTTGGTAGACCTCCATGATATCGCCGTATTCCCAATGGTGAACACATAACCAGTTTGTGACCTTCCTTTGTGCGGATCTGACAAGTATCCTGCATCCGCGAAACCAACAACACATTGTTTGGTGTCTCGGCGTAGGAAGTCTTGGCGGAGCCGTGAGCATAGGAGAAGGGATGCTTGGCTGCAGCGCCTACGGCGGTGGCGGATACACCTCGGTCCCGGGGCCGAGAGGTGCCAAGACTCTCAGGGATGGCAGGCACGGCTGCGGCCCGTCTTGAGTCACAATAGGGAAAGAACAAACCCATGTCAATTGTCCCTCTAAGGTACCGGAAGATGGTCTTCATACCTGTCCAATGACGTTGCGTTGGTGCAGAACTATATCTTGCTAACAAGTTCACAGAGAAAGCAATGTCTGGTCGAGTGCACTGAGCCAAGTACAATAACGCACATATTGCACTGAGGTAAGGGACCTCTGCTTCAAGTACTTCCTCCTCATCCTCCTTAAACGGAATGGATC
Organism: Comarum palustre; assembly: GCA_951800085.1. Lineage (NCBI taxonomy): Eukaryota > Viridiplantae > Streptophyta > Magnoliopsida > Rosales > Rosaceae > Comarum > Comarum palustre. The sequence continues at coordinate 3,714,140 of OX637588.1, read as the reverse complement.
CTTGTGAACATCTAAACTTCGACCGACCATGGGGGTACTCACCGGATGCAACTTATCCATATCAAAACGCCTCAGCATCTTTTGGACATATGCAGATTGGTGAATCAATATCCCGCTGGCTCGATGCTCTAGCTCAAGGCCTAGGCAGAACCGCATCTTTCCCAAGTCTTTCATCTCAAACTCAGATCTCAAGTGAGCCGCGGTTTCTCTTATCTCATCAAGAGTACCGATCAAGTTCATGTCATCAACATAAACGGCTACAACTGCAAATCCGGAACTCGTTCTATTTATGAACACGCAAGGGCATAAGTCATCGTTCTTGTAACCCTTCCTAATCAAGTAGTCACTTAGACGGGTATACCACATCCGTCCGGATTGCTTCAATCCATAAAGTGAGCGTTGCAGCCTTATAGCATACGCACTCCGTGGTCTAGAGTCACTTGACTTAGGCACTGAAAAACCATCAGGTAATTTCATGTATATCTCTGAATCTATGTCCCCATATAGATACGCAGTAACCACATCCATGAGCTGCATGTCAAGTTTTTCGGACACTACCAAACTGACTAAGTAGCGGAAAGTTAAGATGTCCATTACGGGAGAATATGTCTCCTCGTAGTCTATTCCAGGGCGTTGTGAGAAACCTTGTGCCACAAGGCGAGCCTTATACCGAAGGACCTCGTTCTTCTCATTACGCTTTCTAACAAATACCCATTTATGTCTCACAGGCTTTACACTTGGCGGGGTAAGCACAACCCGCCTAAATACCTGTCTCTTTGTTAGGGAATCCAATTCCGCCTGGATAGCTTCTATCCATTTAGGCCAATCTGCTCTACGTTCACATTCACTGACGGAGCGTGGTTCGATGTCATAGTGGTCTTAAGCCACGGCATATGCAAACACATCATCGACATGCATGGATGATCGATCCAGCATCTCAAAAGTGTTCCCATAACACATTGAGATTTCCATGTTCTCCGACACCGACGCGTATCCCGGAGCGTCTCCCAGCAATACCGACATCGATTCAAGGACATAAGTATAGTCAGAGACATTCTCATGAGAAGGATTCTCAGTGTCGATGTGTAAAGGATCGGACTGTGCCATTGGTGTCCTCTTTTTCCTAGGACGCATATTAATCGAACCAAGTGGCCTCCCCCTCTTCCTTTGAGGAGCCACGGCATCCACCCCTCCACTAGGGTCGGCGGCGCCGATACCGACGGCAGCCAAGCTCGGACCTGAGGTGGTCTTGCCTTTTTTCGGGACTTCAAGCCTTGCAGGCACATTGGCAGCCAGTATATCTGATCTCGTCACTTTTGCAATATCCGCGAATGAGTCGGGCATCGAATCCGCCACATTCTGGAGCTCAACAAGTCTCTTCACTTCCGTTTCCACGTGTGAGGTCCGGGGATCATAATGAGACAAGGTCGGAACGTACCAGGACAATTCATGTCGTTTTTCCTGAGCATGAGTGCTCCCATCTCCCCCTAACGACGGGAACACGGTCTCATCAAACTTGCAATCTGCAAAACGTGCTTGAAAGAGATCACCTGTCAAAGCCTCAAGGTATCGGACTATGGATGGTGACTCATAGCCAACATAGATACCCAAACGTCGTTGCGGACCCATTTTCTTACGTAGTGGTGGGGTAATAGGCACATACACTCCACAACCAAAGATGCGTAGATGTGAGATATCAGGCTCATATCCAGTGACCAACTGGTACGCACTAAACACTTGGCTGGAGGCGGGTCTGAAACGAACAAGTACTGCTGCATGCAATATTGCATAACCCCATGACGCAATAGGGAGATTGGTACGCATGACCAACGCTCTAGCAATCAACTGAAACCTCTTAATCATAGCTTCAGCGAGACCATTTTGCATGTGCACATGGGGAACGGGATGCTCAACTTCAATCCCGATCGACATGCAATACTCATCAAAAGTCTTAGATGAGAACTCTCCAGTTTTGGGAATGCAGCATTACGTGTGGACAACAACGCTACATGTGACCAGCGCGTCGAGGCATCTACCAGAACCATGAAGTATCTAAACGGTCCATATTCTGGATGGATGGGTCCACAAATATCTCCTTGGATACGATGTAGGAATGGAATGTTCTCTGTGTTTGCTTTAGCGTAAGAAGGTCTCGTAACAAACTTAGCCAAAGTGCATGCTTTGCATAATGATCGGTGAGCGTCAGAAAAAGCCAACGACGTCTCAGGAGAGGACATAGTCACCTCACCCAGGTTGAGCCGAGGAGTGCCTATGGGACCACACACCGGGGGCCCTAGTGCCAGCCGGGTGGTGCCTAAGGTGTCGCACACCGGAGGCCTTGGTGTCGTCCGGGAGGTGCCCAGGGTACCGCGCACCGAGGGCCTAGGGGCCGGCCCGGGGTTACCTCTGGTGGACATGGTACCTTTACCCTCAATGGTGAGTCCGTGCTCCAGTACCTTCCTCTTGGTCCGGAAGAAAGGATGTCCATGAGAATTTCTCAGAATCTTAATCATCATCTCTCTTCCCGGGTGTCCCAAGCGATCATGCCAAAGCATATATGAGTCGGAGTCCTAAAAATCGTGTTTGGCAACTGCATTGGATTCAACAATCCAGATCTGAGTTACATACAGACCACTAGAACAACTCATGAGCTTCTCCAAGATGCGTTTCCGTCCACAATCATGAGAAGTAATACACAAGAATCTTGTCCATCCTCACAATTAGTCTCCAAATGGAAACCATTAGCCCGGATGTCCTTAAAACTCAACAACGTCAGACTCTTCTTCGGTGCATAAAGAGCATCTGGAACGTTAATCAAGGTTCCATTGGGCAACATAAACTTAGCCCTTCCACGCCCGTGAATCACAGGGGATGAACCGATCATCGTAGTCACAGATGTCCGACACGGCACAATATTCACAAACAATTGTCTGTCCCTTAGGATGGTGTGGATAGTCCCACTATCTGCAAGACACTCTAGCTCCATACCTACACAAAAAGGTAGAGACATTAGCAAATAGCCACGGAAGAACTATTGCATAAAAGGATGAAAACCAAAGTGCAATCCCGAGCACAATTCACATTCCCGGGCAGTATGACCTTGCTGCACTAGAACAGCCATAACTTTCACTTCCGGACGGATATGAACGAACCGCGAAAACCGTTGGAAACTAGACTCAGAGAGCTTTCCAGGGATGTAAAGTTCGCTTTCTAGTTCATCAGGAGCCGTTAACAAAGCTCTGACGAAGTTGCTGTACAGAACAGGACTGAATTGTGATTTCTGCAGAAACCGACATGAGAAGCTACAAACTTCAATATGGCACCATAGTACCACTCCGAGGCCTATGGCAACGTACAGAGGCAGCTATGAGTGGGCGTCACAAGTCTTAATGTCTACAAAAGACGGTACAGAAGAACAGCACAAGTTGCATCCAAAACCGAGAGCTTTTGGCAACATCAACCAATATGACCAGGCATGTTTGCAGAGTCGGTAGTGCATGGCACGTTTAAGACCACTTTCTCTGTATACCAAACAATTCTAAGTCATCATATTGTCGAGAGGTTATCTTAGGCAAAACGGTGATGGAATATCCGCTGTCTAGTGAAGACTGAGCCAAAAACATGCGCACTTCTTACGTGAGTATGTTATGTCCGACATCTTATCCTCTTTGGAAGGACTTAGAGCGGCATTTATCATGTCAACTAAGGGTAAATATCGAAAAATCGATCAATTGATAGTTAAGAACATCGAAAATGAAAGCAACTTTCATTAATGCATAATGGTTACAACGAGATCTCGGAATAAAAAGGTGTCAAAAACAACCAAACTAACTGCGGCACTGACATCATGTCATGTCAAAATACTTGAAAAGAGACAGCTAAACACAACCAGAAGCCGAGCGACATCAAAAGTCGGTGGCGTCCATATCGGGGTTTGAATCCCTAAAGTCAGCAATCACAAGCTGAGTGTTGGTGTTTGTGTCATGAGTCTCCGTACAATTAATCTCCAAAGACTCTTTGTACTTTTTATATCTAGCAACCACATGTTGAGGAGCTCGGCATTGCTTCATCCAGTGGTCCAAAGATCCACAGCGATGGCATTGTGATGCTCGAGTGCTATTAGATCTCGCTTGTTTCTGAATCGGTCTGGGAGCACCGCCACGGGGGCCGGGCGCATCTACCTCTCTCTCGGTACGGGAGCGGCCTCAGTTGCCGTGTCTCCTGTTTCGGGTGCCACGCCGTGAGCTTGCCTCACGAGGGTATGGTTCAGGACGATCTCTGTCTCTCCCTCTAGGAGCTTTCCCACTCTTGGCCCTGGAGTAGTTACTCTCTGGCACTTTCTTAGTACCAACAGGTCTTAAGTTGTTCTGCTCCAAGAGCATCTTATCATTTTCTTCAGTCAACAGCTGAGTCATAAGTCCGCTAAACGTTGTGACACGTTGGGCCTTATACTCCAAGCGGTATTGTTTCATTAGGACACTTGCTGATTTAGGAAAAGTTAACGTGTCTTCTCAATAAGATCGTCATCAGACTTCTTCACACCACAAAAACTAAGCCGTGCACGCAGGCACAACATGTCTTTGTTGTACTCCTCCATCGAAGTGTAGTCCAAGAGCCGAATGGTGTCCAAGAGCCGAATGGTGTCCCACTGAGCTTGCAGTTCCGGCAACAGGACGGCATGGACATTGGCAAAGCGTTCCGCAAGTGCATCCCAAAGGGCTTGCGGTTCGTCTATGTCTTGATACTTCCACCTCAATGTGGGATCAATATGTCGACGCAGGAACATCAAGGCCTTAGACTTAACCTTATTAGTAGGTTGGGCCTGATCCGCGGATGCGGGAGGAACAATGGCAGAGGTATATTCTTGGCCAATGAAGGTCTGCTTCAAGTCTGACACCCACCGATGGTACTCCTTACCCTGGGCGTCAAGAGCCGTGAATTCCAAGCGAGCTTCCATAGCTCTGCATACAAAATTTCAAGCTTTAGTTAGTTTATCCGAGACCACGTGGGTTCGATGCTTAAATTTTGTTACGGATTGTCACAAGCAACCCGGTGAACGTTGTCTACACAACGCTGATTGTCTACACAACCCTTTAATCAAACATAGCCAGCGTTGGATACCAAGACAACGCGGACCCAAGAACACCATAAGTTCCGGGATTTACCAACCTGCATGCACCAAATACCAAGCATGGGAAGGGATAGGGAAAGGGAGGGATGAGCTCCCCGACTTTAGTAACTTTGAAACAAGCTAGGTTTCAAGAACATAACTACGTTGATTATGTGCGGCAGCAAGCGCAGAGTGGTGCGGCAGCAAGTGTGCGGCAAGGTGCAGCAAAAGTGCGGCAGAGGGTGCGACCAGGGGTGCGCCAGGGGGTGCTGCAGGTGCTCGGCAGGGGGTGCTATCGATGGCCTCTAGGTTCTAGGGTTAGAGAGCATGCTGATAACGTGATTTGGGAGAATTAATTCAAAGGAGAATTGTGTCTGCACTTTCATTGATAGGAGCCCCTTATATATATGGTCTTTCATAATCATACATGGAAAACAAATAGATATCCTATCACTACTAGGAAATATGAATCTCATTCTAACTAGCATAGACCAAGACACACATATGTCAAATGTCTTTCAACAGTGTATGAATTAAGAAAACGAGTGTCACGTGACATTTTGTCATCTGACACGTGGACCACCTGTGTTTTGGTTTCTTCGTGACACTGTGACCCTACGGTAAATATTGTTGTTTTTACCTTTTGATTGTGTCGGTAATCAGAATATGGTAAAAGAGATTATGTATTAGAATACAAGTAAAGATTGGTGACTAGAATCATTGCGTATGATTCTGGAAGGATCAGCCTAACCCCTCCCTAAAGTTGGCCAGATAAGAAAGCCAAACCATGATTATTATTTTCGGTTACAGTAAAAAGTAACTTTACGCCATCATTAAAAGTTTACTCACAACGTTTTTAACGTTAAGAACTTGAAGGGGGGGCCGGCTAGACCGCCGTCCAAATCATGTGTTCGATCGTTAATTTAAGCATTCCATATGTGTCGAGAGGACGAGAGATTAAATTTTCGAGTCTAACAAGTTTATAAGTTACCTAACACGATCAAAAATACATAAATGAAAAAATAAAAGAGGTTGATATTCATACATAAGTTGGTTAACTGTATACAAAAACTAAGTTCTAGCCAGCAACTCTCTTTCTGCAATAACTATTAGCAAAATGGCAAGTATTCCAAGCCCTCCACTTTCATCAAACAGGTTGTGTTGGAACTTCTTAGTGAGATTCAACTACTGCTTCCCAGACAATTCAAACATAGACATTTATGGATTGAAGAAAGTAGAGCCGCACTTGCATCTCCATCCTTCAGGCTCATAATTGGCATATTGAACTTGAATGTGGTCAGTGGTTGTGGGCGTCTGAACTGGAACACAAGGCACACACCCTTTACATCTGTGAGAACAGTTTGGAGGGATTGACCCAAGCCTGGTCATAAGCCATCTATAGTACTCCTCCCCTTCATAGTTCTTCGCTCCTTCCAAGCTTTTCTGTTCATCAACTCCCTAAAAAGACAAACACAACAAATCATATATGGGAAACGATAGAAATGCCAAATGAACACAACCCAGAAATAGAAAAGGGAGAGTCCTGAGGCTAATGGGTGTGCAACAGTGTATGTGTGTACCTGTTTTGAGCCAAAGGTGGCTCCTTTGGGATGATGAGATTGGTCTGTTTGGTTCATCAGAAAAATGAAAGTTAGCTTACTTGTTATTGGGTATGAGAAAATGGCATTGCATATCATAATAAAGAAAATGAAGAAGAGCTAGCCTGGATGATGAGGAAAAGGCTTGCTAATTGTTACAGAAACCCAACTGAGAAGACAAACAGCTAGAATGAAGCTGGATATCCTTGAGCTCTTCATTTCTATAGTGAGGGAGGTACAAATTGCAGGGAAGGAGAAACTTGGCTAGATGAGACTTGGAAGTAGCTAGAGAAACTCCTAGTGAATGAGCTACAAGGCAAAAGGTGCTTTTGTAGCCCAAGAAAGCCAATCTGAAAAAACAAAACCTATTGAAGACAAAATGTGGTGCTTTCCTTCTCTCTCCCACTGGTTTCTGGAGAAAGCGAGGGGTGGAGCTTTCTTATCAAACAGATGGAATGCTAGAGAAGAATAGCTAGCTCAGTCTAACGTACTCTCTCCCTCTTAAGAAATAAGAAACAGGGGCGCGTTTGTCAAAGACAGAAGAACTAGAACTTTTCAAACTTAATATGTGAAAATTCATAGTCTACAAGAGTACCACTACCTACCAATCCAGCAGAAATGCCTAGACTGCAGAGCCTTAAACTTTTATATTAAGACGCTCTAGAAATTTTATAGACTTTGGGATTAGTCATTGTTTGCTCACTTGCTGTATGCTCGATCAATTACAATTAGCAAAACTGCTTGAGCAGTACTCTTGTATTCTTGCAATTGTAAATTGTAATACACATTAGAAAACGAAGAGTTCCACTTCAATGATTTTCACCCCATGTTACCTCATTGAAGAAGTGCAGCATTCAATTCAACAAAAGATGCATCACAAGAATCTCACTGTCTTAATTTACCCTACTCAAATGTCAAAATCAATTGTAGGTTCATTTCAAGTTTCGAAGGACAGATGGGTTGATGGGGAAGGCACACACAGTCAATTATATTAGTTTGATGATGGTGATAGAACAGTGGTAGCTGTAAAAGGAACACAGATGACTCACTACCATTTTTGGTTACAGTAGCAGTAATCATAGTTTCTGTGAGCTAGGTTAATCACCAATAATGGAACTTGGTACACAAGGTAGCTTGATTCAATAACTAAGAACACTACTGGCAATCTGCCGTTGACCATTAACTGCATTTTCAAAATTGGCTTCAGCCCTTTTCCCCTGTCCAAGACTCCAACTGCAAAAGTAAAAACTCACCCAATTAACTTATAGTGGGCAGGTAAATTAAATAAGGTTGGAATCCGAAATGGGAGACTCTTGTAACATTCTTTACAAGAAATAGGAGATTCTTCATATAAATGACCAATGGAGTGTTAAGAAGAAATAGGAATATTAGGAGATGAGCTGGAGTGGAGAGGTGGAGTAGAGTGAGGAGATGCATAATTAGTGGTGTTAGGATTGGTTGAGTCATCAACGGAAGATGTAGGTGGGTTGGTAGAGTTTGAATTGTTTGGAGCAATTTCAAGAAATGATTCCGGAGGAGAAATGATAGGAGATGAATCAAAATCAAATTTGGTTGAACCGGAAGTAATGAGATAAAGAGAGGAATCAGAATTGTGTGTAGATTGGTCCAAAATGTGTTTATATGGAAACACATCTTCAAAAAACTCAACATCCCTTGAATATAGAATCTATTTGGTGGCTAGATCATACAACTTATACCCTTTCTTTCCATTTGGATATCTGAGGAAGATACACTCGACATATCTTTGATCAAATTTGGACGGGCGAGATGGATGCGTTGACACAAAGCATTGACATCCAAAAACTCGAAAATGAGAATAGCTAGGTTGTTGACCAAAAAGTTTTTCGAATGGACTGTCCTTGGAGGTTGGGAGTTGGGGTGTGATTGATCAAGTAGGTGGCAGTTAAGATGACATCCCCCCAAAAAGGTTTCATCAAATGTGCTTCAAAAAGAAGTGCTCTAGCAACATTAAGTAAGTGACGATGTTTGCGTTCAGCCACACCATTTTGTTGTGGTGTGTTGATACAACTGGTCTGATAAACGATGCCTCGAGAGGAATAAAAATTAAGAATATTAAACTCAACACCATTGTCACTCCTAACTATCTTAACGTGCTTTGAAAATTGTGTTTCAACAAAAATAATGAAGTTGATGAGTAAAGATCGAGCTTCAGACTTATGTTGTATCAAATGAACCCAAGTGCTACGTGAGTAATTATCAACAATTGTCAAAAAATACTTTGCACCAGAATAAGTTGAAACTTTATAACCACCTCAAATGTCAACATGAAGCAAATCAAAACTTGAAGAACTACGATTAACACTTAATGGAAAGGGTTTGCGAGTTAACTTGGCGAGAGAACAAACAGAACATGAGTTTGTGTCGCAAGATTTATACGAAAGGAAAGGAAATAATGAAGATGCTTTAGTCGAGGGATGACCAAGACGTTGATGCCACAAGATATCAGAATTAATGTGAACTGCATTGCATGTTGCTTTCCCTGGAAAATTGAGGCAGTATAGTCCCTCTTACTCAGTTTCCGTCCCAATCATCCTCTCTGATCGTAGATCCTGTATGAAAAATAATTGTCTTAGAAGGATGGTGACAAAAAAGGAATCAAAACCTAGTTTTGTCAAAACCTAGTTTGAGAAAGGAAAGCAATCACTTTGCCCTTCTCTAGCATCTTCATGCGCACCAACATGATTTGCTTTAGGCTGCTGCAACCTTCCATTTGCAAGGTCATTCTTTCTTTTTCGACATTATGGTTGAGAGTGCCCCTTCATCTCACAATAGAAACATGTAATATGAGCTCTACAATATTTTGTATTGTGGTTAGTCACATCACACTTCTCACAGTACCTACCTCCTTCTGGACGACGAGGATCTCGATTTCCTCTCTTAACAGAATTGACTGAGGAGTCAACGACTTCCTTCTTTGTGGGGCTTGTCTCTCGGCCTAAACCCTTGATGAAGAAAGCAGCAGATTCCGGCATAGCTGTGGCCTTGTCCGCTGCAGCTTCTGATTTTTTTCCTGTAGTAGTACAATGGCATATGCCTTACTCAAGCTTGGCAGATAATCCATCCCAATAATATTTCTAGGGGTTTGCTCAAAACTCTCATTCAAGCCCATAAGAAACTTCATTGTCTTTTATGTCTTCATGAATGTCTTAATTTTAGCAGCTGTCTCACAAGTGCAAAAAGGAAAAGAACATAAGGCGTCTTTTTCATCCCACATACCTTTCAAGTTTGTGTAGTAGGAGGTGATCAAACTACTTCCTTGTTTCACACTTGCGTATGTTGCCTTCTATTCGAAATAAAGCAACAAAATCTGCTTGTTCAAAACGCTCTTTTAGTTGTAGCCACATACCTCTGACCTCCTTGCAATGGATTATAGATTTGGACATTTTCTATGACATAGCCGAGATCATCCAGGTTTTGACAAGAGTGTTACATTTGTCCCATTGAAGACGTTATGTAACACCCCGTCCTGAAATTTACCTTTTTACCAGGATCAGGTGGGTTACAGAGGTTTGTAACCATGTTGTTAGTTTCCCCGAACTACTATTCGAGTTTAATATCGAGATATTCTCGATTCTGGGGGAAGATAGAATTAATGTCCCGAGGTGGAAGATTATGTTAATACGAGTTCACCGGTATGTCCAGAATATTTTTCGAAGCTACGGGCTGTTTAACATGGATTTATTTAGTTTAAGGAAGTAATAAAAGTTATTTACCTTATCGTAAAAAATGTGACTTTACGATAAGTCGAGAATTTGAGGAAACTTCATTCGAAAAAGTTGTAGAGGATGTTAATACGAACTCGTTTGTATGTCCTACGCTTTAATCGGAGTTTGTATGCGAAAGTTATTCAGGACAATGTGTAGTTACTGCACGGTAAATGGTAAATATCTATTTACTGTTTATGGTAACTTTCTGAGATTCAATCTGGGCCGTCGATTTTTGTGGAGATCTGATCTGGGCCATTGATCTGTTTAGATCAATTTGGGCCGTTGATTTTTTTGTATATATTGAGGGAGACTGATCGGGGATCTCCCTTTCCCCCCTTCTCGGTCTAGTTTCTGGTCTCCTCACTCTCCCTCGATCTCTCTCTGTTCCCTCTACTGCTCGACTGGGCAGCACAACAGCTTGGAGGTACCACACTAGTCGAGCTGCCACCACCAGTTCGAGTCTCCTTAGCTCCGCCCAGCCATTTAACCCAACGAACCTGTCAGACCTTCACTGAGCTTGTCTGGCGCTCACCCATTGCAGCAGCTCCAGGAAGGGGGTAATTCGTTTTCCCTTTCTCCTTCTGTTTTCAGACTCTCAAGGGTGTTGGTTGGGGTAGATCATAGAGTTTATAGGTGGAGGAGCCGGGGTTGGCCGAGAAATCTCGGATTTCCTGCCAAACCAGTCGATCGAAGTTGTCTAGGGTAAAAAGAGTAAATCCATGAGTTTTTACCGCGGTAGATCTGGTATATTTACCATTTACAGTGGTGGTGAAAGGATGAAACTGCCCCTGACAGTTTTGGGTAATTACAGGGATGACATTGAGGCTGAAATCCCTTAAATGTCCTTAACTGTTTTATGTAATTACAGGGATGCCATTAAGGCTAAAATACCATAAATGCCCTTGGTAGATTTGTATGTTTACAAGACTGCCACTAAAGCTGAAATTCCTAAAATGTCCCTGGTAGTTCAGATTAATTACAAACTACCATTAAGGCTAGAATGACCATGCCGCCCCTGACAGTTTTGGCTAGTTACAATAGTGTTATTTGGGAATAGATTAACTATTTTATCCTCGATGGATTTTATTTACGTGGGTGCCACTATATTATATATTTATGTGACAACTTGGATGTTGATTATAATTATTGTGGTTGCTTGTAAATTCTGTTTGTATATGTATGGTTGTTTTATATAAGTTTGGTTGAATGTTAGAGTTAATCCTGATAGATAGCTAGTTTTTGAGTACCTCAGCGGAGAGGTTAAACTTCAGAATGGCCTTAGTCGTACGCCATCCATAATAGGTTATCTACCGATAAATAGAAAAACGGGATTCGCCCGGTTATGGCGTTATTTAAAATAAGAGCTACGTGTGGCTTGATCCCTGAGTACAGGGTACGTAGGCAGCCTGACCGGGATTCGGGTGCAGTCACAAATAATATTAGAAACCTACGTCCACTAAAGTAATTAGTATGAAATCCAAATGCGGGAATCGGGATAACCTCCGGTTGTGAGGTCTATTCTGGTATCGTTTGGTTTGTCAGAAATGGTTGTGAATAAGGGTTATCTCTTCTCAAGGGGGATTTCAAGTAAATCTCTCTTAGGATGGGTCTTGTCCTATCCCGGGTTTAGAGAGGTAAACTTGGATCGGGACGTGACACGTTCTTCTGTGTTGATATTTGGCCTTTTGAGAGTCCCATCAACGAATCCTATTTTGTTCTTGATGTGGAGCGTCATCATCATCGATGGTGCCCAGGTTGAGTAATTGTCCTCCGCCAGAGGTTCATAAACCAACATAGCCCCAGGTTGGTCTGAATGGTGGAGGAAGAGCGGGTGATTAGAGTCCTTCGATGGAGCTGCAGCCTTGAAAGTTTCTGATCCCTTATAAGGGACTTTGTTTCTTTCTCGTCAGCCATGAAGATTGTTTGATTGAAATATCAATGTCTCAAGAGTGCTGCTCTGGTACATAAAGAGACAGAGAAGAGTCTGAATGTTTTTTTTGCATATTTATTCAACAATGATTGTTCCAATATATACTGCAATTATGACAATGAACCGAACTTGGAGGAACTATTTTAGAAAACAAAACCTCTATTCTTAAGATCATCTTTTCTTAACAGTATGTGGGTCCTTTAAAGGTAAATTACCATTTATAAACATTGTTTAACATAAGTCACAATGTTTACATTATACTATAGTACACACGTATACCTGTACATAGTAGTAGAAATAAAATTATTCACTTTATAATATGGAAATCACAATAAACCCATCCCGAGCTACTGAGCTAGTCATATCACCATGAAAACTACTGTATAAAAAGTTCTACAAAGGGATGGATACTATAATGAGATAGTGTAGCCGTAATGTATGCTAGTGGATGAGGTCAAAGAGCAAATTACGTTTTTGCCGAAGAGCTCAAAGAAGTGTAAAAAGCAGAAGCCAGAAGCAGAAACAACCCAGAAACACAGTGCTGGGAGTACTTGAAGACAGACGTGCAAGCAGTGACTGCACACCCAACTTTAGCTTCCCTAAGCTTAGCCTAACCAATGTAGAGCCTAGAGGACGAAGAGGCCTTGCATGACTTAACGATAAAAGCACTTCTCTGCAACTCGATCGACTTACGTCAATCTTTTGTCTTTGCTTTAGCTGCTTCAGCAATAAGCAGCTTTTTTGCTAATCAGTCCTTACTTATCATCCCTACCATTGCTATGAATGACATTGCCGTACGTAAACAGTAAAACAGAGCTTGGGGTTGGGCTAGGGTTACAGAGATGGCTAGCTTGGCGGTTCTGTACTGGTCTATTTCTATAGCTATGGGAGAAAGAGCCTGGAAGATATGCTGCTGCTTCTCAACGTACAAATGGCTGCTACTCGCAGCAGAGTTCATGTTTCTTTGACCAAAATAGTAGTATTACAGCAGCCTCTATTGTGATTATGTGATGTTTTGTAAAACTAAATTAGGGATAATATCTTAATTCACTCTTCAATTATAATTAACCATTATTCTGGTGCAAATGAGGGGAAGAAGAATTATGGGTATTATGATTAAAGAATGTTTCTGCAATCCCATCAATGACAGAATTGAAAAGATTTGGGTTGGTACAGCACCGTGCAGGGTGGTGGTGCTACAACTCGATCTTGAGGTCTGTGGGAAATGGCTCTTTTTGCCTAGTTATTGGGTATGTCAGTGGCGCAGTAAGATGTGATTGAGTGATTTGATCAATCACTTCTGACTTGTTTCCTGCCGAGACAGAACAGAAGCTTATATATATGATGTCAAAATTTCATATCTTTTTAGTTTTTTTTGTAACCATCGTTAAATTCAGAAATTATTAGTAGTAAACTGAGTATCGTGTATTTTTGTTCATCAACATTTTGAAAAGCGTGCATTTTTTTTTTTAAAAAAAACTATGTAATAAGAGTATGAATAACATGGTATAAGTAGAATTATTCTTAAATTTAGTAATTATTGTGTGATTTAATAATTGACATAATTATTTGACTTGAGTAATTATAGTTAAATATAAATTGATAAATATTTTTAATCTATAATAAACTAACATGTAGATAAAAAAATTTAGATTTCTCATTAGCAATTCTTGACACAATTGATAGATTTATTAATTATGTTTATTAATTTTATAATTTACTAATATTTTAACCATTCTGCTAAAGCTCTTATTTATCTAAAAAGTTAACAAATTAAAAAAAATACAATAGTTGACCGTACTAATTTGGTTCTCTATTTGCCTATTTAAATAATTCTAAAAAGAAGATGTCTATTTGAATATAATGATTACTTATGCCTAAATGAACAAATATTTCTTTAAAGTCTTGACACACATTATTATTTAAAGATTATTTGGCCCCACTCTTTTAATATGCATAGAAAGTGAAAAAGTGGAAGAGAAATGGCTTAGTGAGAAACTCATAGACTCCGGTCGCGGGTCGTTGAACTCTGGTCATCGATGACCGAAAAATTATCGGTGACCGGAAAATTGTATTTCGTCGAAATCTAAAGTATACTAAAGTTAATAAACTTTGATTTGAAGTATACTAGAGTTAATAAACTTAGAACTGAAGTATACTTGGGTTAATAAACTTATATATGAAGTATATTGGGGTTAATAAACTTAGATATGAAGTATACTATGGTTAATAAACATAGATCTGTAGTATACAAGGGTTAATAAACTTAGACATGTAGTATAATGGGGTTAATAAACTTAGATCTGTAGTATACTGGGGTTAATAAACTTAAATCTGTAGCATATTAGGTTTAACCAAAAACTATGCCCAAACAAAAACAAAATTGGAAAATCAGCATAGGGACCATCTCCAAGATGCTGAACAAATTCAAAGTTTGCTACATCAGAGCCTCTTATTATTGTGCTTTCTTCATCATCCATACACCTCCACAACATGTGCCCCGTTCTCCCTTGTAGCCTTCGAAATCTTTGTTGCTATTGAAAATGAAACAGGCCGTTTAGAGTTGGGGTTATTGGAGCAAATGATAATCCCAATAAAATTAGCACTAGCTTTCGCTGCCATTGCCACATCTCTTGCAAAAGTAATGCCACACATCTTAATGAAAGGCCAAATCTTTCTAAGCTCCTCACGCTCATACAAGAAATCACCTTCCTCTTTTGACAACTTTGCATGTTATTATATACTTTCTATACAACTCGAAACGTGACAAGCACAATGTGCCTGGCTTCAAACATAGAATTGTTTTTGGCCACCGACTCTGACGACTCCTGGATGAATGTAGCTTCCAATAACTTAACTTCCAATAACAATCTTTTTTTTAAAAAAAATTATTTAATCAGATGAAAAATCTTGTCCGGATTCTTCGTCGACCAGATTGGCTAAGAGGGATTGAATCGAATAGCCCACCCATCAATCTAGTCTGGATTCTTTGTCGACCGGTGGTTGATCTGTCCTGCTTCGATAAAGACTGGTCTGGCTCTGCTCTCCGATGTGACGCATGTCGACGTAGTCAATTTAGCCTTTGGCCCCAACCGTCGGTGCCCTCTGACCACGATGAGGCTCGATCGTGATGACGAGCTTGGTGCCGAAGCGAAGCTCGACGAGGCAGACATATCTGAGATCGAGAAGGCATGACAGATCCGATAACTGGAGGGTTTCAAGTGAGGGTTTAAGGGAGCAGAATGGTAGTGGAAGAAGGATGCGAGCTTCTGGGTTAGTTGTTCTGATAAGGAGGAGAGAGAATGATGACTCATATCTGGTGAGAAAGAGATAAGAGGGAGATAAGGATCAGGTAAAAGAGGATAAAGATTGGGGTAAAATAGTCTTTTACATAAGTTTAATTGGATAGAGCTTTTAACTTTTTTTTTTCATTAAATTGGGGTATGTCTTTTTTTTAATTTTTGTGCAAATTGACATTTTTCCAAAAAAATAATTAATTTAACAATATTGTTGGAGATGTTTTAATAGTAGTGAAGTGAGTATACTTTTATCCACAAATTACGACATCAATCGTGTCAAGACAACTGTTTTTGTAAATAATAATTCTACATTTTAAATATCCTTAAACACCGTTCATTCCATTCGTTAATTAAAAATGAAAGTAAGAGACAACGGTGACAAAACCTGATTGATAAACAAAATTTAGTATTCTCACATTTCATTCAGAGAGCAAAAGGCCTCAAATTTTTCTTTTACAATGAAAGAATCAATTAAACCCAACTCGACCCGAAAAATTACGGGATCAAAATTGTATTAAAGAAAAAAAAACTATTAGGCTCATGTACAGAAAAAATCAAAGTATAGCCTAAATGAATAAAACAAAAATTTTAGGAAGATAAAAGGAAGTAAAAAAATTGGATTAGTCCCCTTGACCCCTCCTTATTTGCGCACAAGGAGTGCCCCCAATTAGTTCCCTAATAATTTCCCTTTCACCAGCGTCAAATTTAATTAGCTGCAATTTGGGTCCTTGGACTTGGCAGGCCCATATAGGCAAGCCTGGGTGAGAGGCGGATCTTTGGGCTGGGCCTCGGAGATGGAATTGGGCCAGAGTTTAATGTCGAACGACCAACACGCGGAGATAAGTTGACTTGTTCCAGTGCTCTGATTTGTAGGTCGCTAGGGTAGTCTCGCACACACCCGATTCTGGCTCCATTTCCAGTAGACCACTTGCAAGACAAGCGATTGCACATGGGGGACACTGGTGGTTTTGCAATGCCACCATCAACCTTCTTGATCTCTTCCAACCTAACGGTGGCGATCGGTGCCTTCTCAGTCAGGTCATCGACATGGGTTGCGTTTGCGCCGTCCGATTGCGTTGACTTCAATGACTTTTGCTTTGATAGGTCACCTCCAGTTTTCCTCATTGAAGGATACTCATCATCAATTGCACATCTCTGTAGAGAAAATGGACCATGTTAAATGACATTGACTTATGCACACAAACAACACATAGATCAACATTATCCGGCTAACGGTTACACATATTTGTTCACTAAGCGATGTAACAAACTAGCAACGCCACATCTTAGTGAACAAATATGATGATGCTAAACTTATTGTCATATAAAAATATTCGGACATTTACCTTGACATTAGTGAGATCGACATTGTGATCTTGGAGGAAGCTGATAAATTCCATGAAGTTCTCTTCTGTTGGGTGGTAATGACCACTGTAAGGCCAGATAGCCTGAAATCAATAACAAACCAAGTTAGAACAGATCGTAATTAAACAGATGATCAGCGTGGTGTGTATCTCAGAGGCATTGGATGAGTTAGTACCTCAAGAACTCCATCGTGGGCAATCAATCTTCCAGCTGCTGTGGTAGCACCACCGGATAGAAAACTTGAATGTTGAAACTGACCCTTCTTCTTGTGACCAACATACAAAGCCCTTGTTGTGCTTAGCACGAATATGGATTTTGAGCCTTCTTCGCTATTAACAAGGATCCCACTTTGCTTATATATTAGCTTCCCATCGTGCACTACTACTTCATAAGCCTTCCTTTCTTTCTGAAACATCAAACAAAGATAACACAATCAGATATTTGTAAATTTGAATATGCAGCAAATATGTAATTGTAAATAGAGTTAAGAGAAGGTTTGGAACTAACCGGTCCAAGGTAATCAATACATTGGCGCTGTAGGACTGTTCTCGAGCATTTCTCAAGGTTGATTTCTTTGCCATCTCCAACATCCAGCCTGCATTGTACAAATTGATCAGTAAGTTTGACAGTTCACACCAGAAAACGTAACACCAAACCATATGGTGGAGACAAATCAACATTAAGGCTAATCACTTACCAGTAGAAGAATGGCTGACTGCTCTCACTTTCAAACCACAAATCATAGTAGTAATGTAAATTGTGTCCATACCGATGGCGTGGGTCAATCTGTACAAGACATCAAGAAGTAACACTTCATGTCAGACCAAGCACATTTGCATTACAAAAGACACAAGTTTTCATAAGGAATGTCTAGTCTTATTATAGATCATAGATGAAGTCTGCACTTACAGCTTCAAGCCAATGTTGTAGAGCTAACTTTTTTGCTTTCTCATCCTTAGACAAACCTTTACCAACCTGAAATAACAAATTAAGCAAGTGTTAGTGCTGGAATGTATACTAAGCTAAAGCAAATGAGTTGATCAAAAAAAGCTAAAGCAAATGAGAACAAAGTCTGCATAGGAAAAAGAACATACCCTGGCAGCTCTAGTCTTGGCTCTTGCCCACCGCGAACCGGCAGTTTCTGGCTTCTCAACATTGAAGAATGACACAGAACTCTGCTTGAGAGCTGCAGAATCTAAAATTTTATACCTGAAGCATTTGAAAATAACCAAATCAATCAAACCATTTCATCAAAGAAAATCAATCAAGCACAATTTCAATGGTGGGAGATAATAACCAAGTGCTTAGATAATTACCATAGCTCTTTAGCCCCTGCTGGAGAATCTAATGCGTCTCTCCACCTAAACAATTTGAACACAACCAAATCAATCAAACCATTTTAAAGCAAAGCAAACTTAAATCCAAGCATACTAAGCAAGCGACATATAAATACCATAGCTCCTCAGCCACCACTGCACAATCTGCAAGGTTTCTTCTTGTTCGATAACTCTTGTAAACCTTCTGAAGTGTGACTGCTGCAGCATCAAGCTCCTTAACCGGTCTAGGCGAAAACATGAACTCCGGTTGAGACACAGCAAGTGCAGGCATCGGTTTATGCTTCAACTCATTTTTGCCTCTACTAACTTCCACCCCCAACATTTCCTTAAACGAGGGACTCCTATCCAATACTACATTCTCAGGCTTGCAATCTTTCAACCGGCTCGACTTGATAGACTCATCGGAAACGGCTCGACATGTTTCAGTTTCCGTTTTGGTTTCAGAACTCTTCTTGAAGCTGTGTGTTCTTAGTATCACACCGCCGACTTTGGGACTGATCAAGCTGAAGTTGGGAACAAAATCAAAGAAGCTGTATCTCTTAATCTCTTCCCATGCTAAGGAAAGCAAGGAATGAGATTGACCCATAAAGATTGAACGCCAAAAATTGATGGGTAGCAAACACAAAAAGGGTTGAAGGGTTTTGGGAAACTTTAACTTGAAGATCAAATCTTTCACAAGTGAATGTTGTGACTGACTTGCTAAATCCCCTTACTTATATAGTGCTATATAACTAGTCCCTTCAAATACGTGTCAAAGAATTGGAAAGTGGAAATCGAGTAAGGGGTTACCTTGGGCTTCAACGTTTTGAGTTTTCTTTGGTCCAAAGGGCACGAGAGGTTTGAGTAGATCAAAGCTGGAGAAATAGGAAAACAAAACCTGTTTTGGCTTGGAGTTTGAGGGGTGTGAACACAGGTCGGGTATAAAGGGTTTTCCAATTTCCACAAAAGATTGGAAATTTGATACAGAGGAATAAGGGTTGGGCGGTCAAAATAAGGAAGCTAGGTACGTAGCTTTTGCCTGGTTTCCTTGAAGAAACACAGAAGAGGTTTGGTTTTACTATTTGGAAGTACTGGGATTTTGATTGTTCGGACTATATATATATATATATCAGCAAGTTAAATATAAGCAGTCAATTCAATTGGGTCGTGGTCTTCAACTCTTCATTGACGCGCCTGATAAGAAGAGGGGGTCTTTTACTGTAGCCATTGTTGCTTCTTTGCAGCTGTTACTGTCACAGCGTTTGTTTTCTCATATCTTTATGTCCCTTCTCTACGGACTGGTGAGTTTACTGGACTGCCCTTTCCATTTTTCCAACGTGAGTCAAGTCTCAAGTCTCAACTACCCTTCAACGTTTCAACCTACAATGTTTTATGATCAAGGATGGAACATCAAAAGATGATTGAATGCAAGTTTGTGATGCTAAGCATTCTATTATAATCATAAATGCTTGCAAGAACCTTCATGTGTTGGGCGTCAACCACTAAAATTTGGTCATGAACAAAACTAGACGTGACTTCACAATTATAGATAAACATTATTCGATCTTAAATAACTAGAGAGTTCACTCTTCGCAAAAAAATTATCACTAACGGAGACTACTGTCATGAATAATACAAAGAAAGCACCGAAATTATTTTCAGTATAATTTAAGTACTAAAATATTATAATCATTAAAGAATAAATAAAGAATCTATATTGAAGTAATTACCTAGAAAGTGTAATTCCACTTTCATGACTAGCATGAGTCCATGAAAACAAAGCAAGTCAATAGCAAAGAAAAAATATTGGAGAACATGTTAGTTTGGTATTGTCCTAGTGCTAGCATTGCTTGTGAAGTAGAAGACGTGTTCCGTTACTACATGAATACACACATAGTTATAGTCAATAGTCAATTCAAGAAAATGAAATAATGAATATCCAAAATTCAACATATACAATCCAAATTTTTCCCTTGATCAACTATGTACACCTTTGCATGTACATCTTAAATTGATGGTTCATCCTCATAGTTTTAGATGAGTTGAATTAATCTCATACACATGTTTTGATAAATAATTCGATTACAATTTACAATCTTATAAGCTAGAAAGACGACTAAGCTTATTATGTAGAATATAAAACGAATATATGAACCTCTAAACTGACCGAGCAGTAGAAGTTACATTGTCATTCTATATAAAACTCGAACTATATATACTATAAAATGTAGATTTGCCACGAGGGTGCAAGGTACGTATAAGGATAACATTGCCATATACGAATTATGTTAATTAGATAAATGTAACACAATCCATGACCAACAATTTCCTGGAAAAAGGGGGAAAGGGTATTTTGGTAAATTGAGAACCTGTTGAAACAGTCCCCCACTTGTCCCCCGGTTCCCTCCACAGGCCGTCAACATAGTTGACTAATCAATTTGCTGATGTGGATTTTGCTTTATTTGGTGTGAATGGTTTTGAGTTTTACTTTTACTATTTTAGTTTTGAATTTCTGTCAACTCTTCTAGCCGCGAATCTGCTACGAGCTTTCTTCATGGATTTTTTATTTTATTTTATTCATTTTTCCGGCCCCCAAAATGGTTGAGAGGGATGGTTGATATCCTAGGAGTACGACTATGACTGTATATGAGGTGCTTTTGGTTAACGAATATATCATATATGTGTTTTAGGATTAAAATGTTTGGTAAAGCCGTAAAGACAAATACGAGCCTAAATTACATAATGTTATGAATGAATCAACTATCGAATTCATTCTAAACCCATTAACTACTGTATATATTGTACTTGATAATCATCAACTGTGGACCTTGTGTATATTTTACTCGATAACATTGCCAAATCGTTTTAGTTTGAAAATACAAGAATAACTGTTGTGTTTTTTATAAGATTATTAGGTTGATTATTTTGTTTCTTTTCTATTTAAGAAGACGTCAAGTTGTGATGAAAGTGTATATATCTAATGTATAATGTACATAATCCAACAAATGTACAGGTATTGAATGCATATACCTACCAGTAATGAATAGCTTGGAATATAATCAACCATTATTCTTCTAGTTTTTCTTTCTTTGACCCTTATGATATACAAGTTCGTACCCATCAAGAATTCAAGATCTCATAAATATTTGAAACAAATATCTAAAATTCCAGATGGGGTATAATACTGTATATTGTTCAACTTCTCATTATTATTCTTCATAATTTATTTGATCGAATTCAATGACTAAACATGTTAATTATTTACTCACAATCATATGTATGACTCTAAATGTATATATACGTGTAATGTATATACTCGTATACTTGTAATGTAACTATACGAGTATGTAAACGATCAATGTTCTCATCGTTTGCTAGCTAGTTATGGCAGGTACCAAGAAATGATGGGAAAGAAAAATGGGGGAAATGTGGAGATTCCAGAAAATAGGGTTGACTAATGGATTTGATCACTTAAATTAGATTAATATCAGCAGCCTCGGTTTTGCTATAGCCTCGGTTTTGCTATAGCTTTCATACATTGCAGACTTCCCCACTTGCAACTATATACAAAGCTAAGACCTCAAAGATACATGTATGATTTTTAATGCGTGTTTAGGCCAACATGCTGCTGCAGCAGCCTATAAATGTCTTCAAGGCTTCAAATTTGATGTCTATTTGCTCCCTTACTCTTGTGTCTCACAGTCCAACTGTTTTTGGGTTGTAATGGACAATATAATTCTTCTGAGCATAAAACCGACTCCTGAACCCTAATACATTTTCCCCAGTGGATCAACTTTATTAGCATTTGGGCTTCTCGGAGCAAGCAGGGGAAAAACTTATGGGACGGGCTCATAGAAAGGAAATTGGGCCAGTTTTCAACGTCGCTAGACCAACTCCGGTTTGTAGAGGTCGCCAGAGTAGCCACCTTAAATTATTATTATTAAAAAATCAGGTGATCTTAGGCTGAGTTTGGTGCAGCTGGGTTTATAAGATATAAGCTGACTTTTACTTTTTTTTGCAGCTTATAAGCAGAAGGTGAGTGTTTGAAGCTTCTCATTTTTCCCTCAAAACACTTTTTACTTTTTAAAAAAATAGCTTATTTTTGGACTTACCAAACACCAAAACCGTTGGTGCTTAAAAACAAAGGAGCTTATAAGCTCTCCCAAACCCAACCTTAGATTCGAGCTTTTGCACTAGACCTGTTGCAATGCAAGGCAAGAGCTTGGCCGTGGTGAACGTTGTTGCGCATTGCCACCGTCAACCTTCTCTCGCTTTCTTCTGAACGAATGACAAATATACCTACACACCAGACTTGAGATAGTTATACAAGTTTAGAACTTGTATCGTGTATCTATATTCCGTGTACTAAAGACTATATTGATGTAATTATTCAAAAATAAAACATAAAAAAATATTTACCAACTAGATCCGTTACTTGAAACAATCGCATGAAACCGTAAAAACAAAATATATGAGAGATGTTTTTTTTTCTTTTTGAAAAGACAGCAAGAAATGGTTGGAGAATCCAATCCCTTGAGAGTGACACCTAGCGTACAACCGAGCCGCCGCCGCCACTGGTCATAGTTTTAGGTTGTTAGGTAGGCCCAACGGTTGCGTTGTCTGGAACTCCAAAACTCATCTTAAATTTGCCAAAAAAACTCATCTTCTTAAAACCTCTTCTATCTTTCTGTGTCTGCCAGCCATTTCCAATGTCCGAATCCAAACCCAGTCCTACGCAACCTTCATCAGGTACGATTTTTCTATCTATCTAATCTGCAATTCTCGTTTTGATCCCAATAGGCTGATACCCTTATGCTTATTGGCTCAGTTTGATTCTTTATTGCTTGATTGGTTTTTTCCCTGTGATGGGTTTGAGATCATAAGAATGAAGAATGCATATGCTTTGTACTTGGAATCTATTGGGGGTTGATTTGGGATGTGCTGAATCTAACTGCAATGGGATATGCTTCTTCCGGGGCTCTTTGTCTATAAAAGTGAATGTATTGTTGATTAATGGGGTTAAAGTTCTGATGAATGTTTAATATTTCTTATAGATAAAGAAGTAAAGGCACCAAATTTGATTGAGAGAACAAAGGAAGAGATTGAAGCAATGTTGCATCACACCGACGAATCAATTCACCATCACAACGAAACTCATGGTCTGCGTAAAGACATTGATCAAAAGACCCCTTTAGAGGAGGTTAAAGCTCCAAATGTGTTTGAGCGAGTGAAGGAGGAGTTTGAGGCTGTGGTTGAAGCAATTCATTCCAAGAAAGAATCTGATCCGGCTCATGTAATCAATACGCAGGAGAAATCTGATTCGAAATCAGGTACATAATTTATGACAAATGTTGCTTATGTTGGATGTTTTTTTGGTACTTTTTATTGCACAGCCCCTATTATTTGTATTTGGAAGTTAAGTACATTATGTATTTGATTTGTTATGTCATCAGTATAATTTTACATTTTAAGCAGTGCCATCTAAAAGATTTAAAATGAAATGCGTCTTCATTAGCCCTCAACTATGTTTCATGTTTGCAGAAACCAATGGCAAGTCACCTAGATTTTTAGACTATGCCAAGGGAAAGATTAAAACACTCATGCACCATGACAAGTCTCCAAAGCTTCATGACAAAGAGACTCACGGAACCGGTGATTACATCGACAGTACTACCCCAGTGGATCGTGTCAAAGCTCCCAATGTCTTTGAAAGAGCAAAGGAAGAAATCAAGGCCATTGTCCAGACGATTCATCCCAAGAAAGAAGAGAAGAATCCAGTCTCCTCTCCCAAGTATAAGGATGATGGATTTTCTGTGTCAATCGGAAAAGGGCTGGAGAGAGTGTGCTCTCCTTGCAGTAACAACAAAGGCGGATTTGGGGAGTCAATCGGAAAAGGGCTGGAGAAAGTTTGCTCTCCTCGCAGTAATAACAAAGACTAGTCTAGTTTAGTAAACTTGTAAAATCTCTTACTCATTGTTATTGACATTTTATCTACACAGTTATTGAAATGTATTGAAGTTTGAAACTCAAATGAAAATGGTTTGAATGTTATGTATCATCTATTCACAGTCCTTAGTTTAAATAGGAAAACCACAAGAAAAATGACCACAGGTCCAGAACCAGAATCCTATGCCTAATCGGATAAAACTAGACACTATCACAAATTGAGCAGTAGGGAGGACTTTGGTGAAAATGTCTGTCAATTGATGCCAGGAAAGCGGCGCTGGAGAGGGATGGGTTGGCGGGCTGTCAGAGCTAGGTTGGGGAATTGATTTTGTCGATGATGGAATCCGGTGATATTAGAGAGAGAGGGAGTAGAACAGGTAGGAAAGTTGAAAGATTTTTTTTAAGAATAGAACGACAAAGCTTTAAAAATGTGAATGACGAAAATATCCTTCTATTGTTAATGTGTTTAAGAGAACTAACGGTATTAAATACTAAACTTAAATTTCGGTTAATAGGGAAACGTGTGATACTAAAATTTGAGATATTAAAATTTTGTTTCTTATAAATGTAGGCAGTGTTTGGACTATTTTTTCATATGACAATAATTACTTACGGACACCACCTTAATGAATGATTAGATTGTGCGAAATTCAAACCATTTTTCTTTAGAATTAAATTCAGTTTAATCTCATGAAGTTTAGGAACAACTTCATGTTAGTCCTTAAACTTTCAATTTCATCAGAATACTCCTTAATCTTTTCAAATGCAATCAGTCATGTCTAATTTAACAGATACCATCTAACTTGTCTGTGTGAGTTTCTTATCAAATAACTTTGGTAGTGTGGGAGACCGGCGAGAGAGATAATGTTTAAGAGGGGAATGCATATTATAACATTTGGAATTAAAGAAAGGATGATGAAGATTGCCCAGATGTCATTGAGAGTAATTTGTGGAGAATTTATGGGGGATGATCGAAGAAGAAAAAGCATTGTCGTGTGTGTGTTTTTTTCCTTAGAAATAAAATAATCATTCTAGCCCTTTCATTGAGCCATATTAATAGACTTAACGTCTAATTTAGACAGAATTTGTTAAATTAGGTACGACTGATTAAATTTGGAAAGCTTAAGGGACATTCTGATAAAATTGAAAGTTTAAGGACTAACATGAAGTTACCCCTAAACTTTAATAGGGTAAACTGAATTTAATTTTTTACTTTAGATATAAATGTGAGTCTTTTGCCACCACCGGTTTTGTGGTGGATGCAATCATACGTAGAAATCTGTTTACTTCATAACACAAGATGATCAAATAACAGGCAATGCAAACATACTCTCCAGCAATACAAGTGAAAACGTTAAAAGCATCAACTAATACACATTGGTTCTTACTAGATACTATAATGCCAGCTGATTGTTCGAAAGTACTCCACCAGCAATCCAATTTGACACTGACGTTTGGATTTCAGATTGAACAGTTGGAGATAAACAGATAGGAGTAATCGTAACCTGTCATTCCATAATGGCAATCTAAATCAGCCTAGTAGGACTATGATACATTTACTTGAAAAATGAAATTGAATTTCAACTCACAAATCCATCTTCAAGTGCTCTGAAATCTAGATTTTTATCTGCATTTTCCTGTTGCTCCTCTAAGAACTGCACGAAAAGCACTGGACGGTTTAGCTTCAGATACAAAGATACCTGATTTGGACTTCTCCAGTGTTCAATTGAAAGAATGAACATAGAAACGCTAACATGAATATTTCTAACATGGTTAGTTTTGCTGTCATTTTGAGTCATACATCACTTGTTTATACCTCTAAACGAAATAATTTTATGGTTTTTTGGGAGCTCATTTTCCTGGCTACACCAACCGATTCAATCTCTACATCCTTGCGCTGAGAGTTCAAGCGGCGAGCTGCACCCTGAAAACAATCCAGGAAGGTTAAGCCTCATTGAACAGTAACCATATGAACACTAAAGCATTAGCTACACTAAACTCTGAACATCGTAGAAACTATAAACAATGACTGGTAAGTGGTAACTTCATTACTTGGAAGCAAAGAAAGAAACTAGTTCTACTTACAGCTATTGAAGCTTCGCGGCTGAGCTGTGCTAGTTGAATACCAAGGCTTTGCTGGCTGGACATGAAATTTGCAGGAGGAGGATGTTTTTTTTTGGCACAGCTTTCCAGCTCAAAGAGGACCTCCGCTGACTCTGCTTGGTCACTTTGAATCCCTATTTAAACCCAAAAGGACTTTTTCATTCATACAGTATTATGTTTATGAAATCGATCATGAGTAAATATTTAAATTTGAAGAAAAAACCTTATTTGTCAAAGGACAACTCGGAATCTCAATATTGAGTATACAAATTTTGGGGAAAACTGCCTCCTGGATGCCTTTCACAGCTGCATATATCAATGGGGAGCACACAGCAGCTGCATCCTTCATGTCACCTTCACAGATCCTTCTTCCTAAGAAATCAAACAGTGTTACACTACTGTGATTTGATCGACAAATAATATAAAAATAATAATTAAATTTAGTTTACCCCATTGAAGTTTAGGGGTAACTTCATGTTAGTGCTTAAACTTTCAATTTCATCAGAATGCCCCTTAAGCTTTCCAAATTTAATCAGTCATATCCAATTTAACAATCTCTGTCCAAATTGGACGTTAAGTCTATTAATATGGCCCACTGAAAGGGCTAGAATGATCATTTTATTTCTAAGGATAAAAACACACACGACAATGCTCTTTCTTCTTCGATCATTCCCCATAAAATCTCCACAAATTGCTCTCAATGACATCTGGGTAATCTTCATCATCTTTCCCTAAATTCCAAATGTTATAATATGCATTCACCTCTTAAACATTATCTCTCTCGCCGGCCCCCACACTACCAAAGCTATTAGATAAGAAAATCACACAAACAAGTTGGACGGTATCTGTTAAATTGCTCTCAATGACATCTGACTGATTGAATTTGGAAAGCTTAAGGGGTATTCTTATGAAATTGAAAGTTTAAGGACTAACATGAAGTTGCCCCTAAACTTTATGGGGTTGAACTGAATTTAATTCTAAAAAAACAAATCATTCACGGATTAAAAACGGAAGATGTAATCACCAATTCATTGATATGCACAATGAGGGTACTCCGCATAACAATGCCTCTCTAGCTCCAGCAACAGCACCTGAGTAGAACCTGTTATCAAGCCATGGATAGGCCATTTTATCCGTAAATCAATTCGCACAAAGCAAGCATAGTCCACTAAACTGCAAAATTTTAGCAAACAAGCACAGCAAACTGTAGTCTTTTATGACTACTACAAAAGCTTTCTAATTAATTTCCTAGAGAACATATCAGAACAACAAATCTTAGCAAACAAATGTTTACACTCACATGTTAATTCCAGAACTTGATCCTCTATTTATTCCACTGATTACCTGGAAATTAAAAATATAAATCAGCAGTTTCATTGAGTTGACTAAGTCCGAAAAAATGTATACTTTTATTGTACATCTAATAACTGCATACCAAGGCAGGCTTTGAAAAGTTGGAGAACAATGCGCCTGATAATGCTAAAGAGACACAATCCGCAGGAGTCCCTAATATTCAATGATCAAGTACATAAATCATACATGCATTCCTGATTTATACGTAAGTATAGACAAAGAGAAAGACAGGCATTACCAGAGACTTCAAAGGCCGTGGCGCCATTGATTTGTGCAGAAGACACTGAAATCGTCTCAACAACAGTTACAGAGTGGTCAGCCACTGATCTTTCTCTGCATGAACCAAACAATGCCGTACTCCATATTCATATTTCAAGCTTTTATTTACAACTGTCTCAGCCGACACGGTTAGTGAGAAAATGAAAGAAGGCATGAATCTAAGGTGAAGTTCTGGAGAGAACTACGATTTAGGAGCACAGACGTAAACATCAAGATGAGAATCGAGGAGGGCTTGGACGAGAAATCTGAGACCTGGAGAGTGGATCCCCTGTCCATTTGTGACTAAAACCACTGGCTTTGGACACTGCTTGTCTTCAGAAGGCAGCAAAGAGCAACATGAAGAAGAGTTGCAAGAAACTTTGTTTGGTTCAGAAGCATGCTTCTCTGCACCATCGCTTTTGAGAGCCAAAACTTGTTGAAGATTCGAGATCAAGCTCGGAGGCATGAAATTGCTTTTCAGAGAGGTCGTCATTGGAGACTTGCTTGTTGGAAATGGAAGAAAGAATGCAGAGACACTGCTTTGAAGATTCTTTTAAATCTTTGAATTAAATTCAGTTTAACCCCATGAAGTTTAGGGGCAACTTCATGTTAGTCCTTAATCTTTTCAAATGCAATCAGTCATGTCTAATTTAACAGATACCGTTCAACTTGCCTGTGTGATTTTCTTATCAAATAGCTTTGTTAGTGTGAGGGACCGGCGAGAGAGGTAATGTTTAAGAGGAGAATGAATATTATAACATTTGAAATTAAGGGAATGATAATGAAGATTGCCCAGATGTCATTAAGAGTAATTTGAGGAGATTTTATGAGGGGATCGAAAAAGAAAGAGTATTGTGTGTGTTTTTTTTCTTAGAAATAAAATGACCCTTTTGGCCTTTTTAATGTGTCATATTAATAGACTTAACATCCAATTTGGGCAGAGTTTGTTAAATTGGGTACGACTGATTAATTTTGGAAAGCTTAAGATGCATTCTGATGAAATTAAAAGTTTAAGGACTAACATGAAGTTGCTCTTAAACTTCGACGAGGTAAAATGAATTTAATTCTAAATCTTTTTAGCAGCGAAAAAGACATGACAGTCTCCGTTAGTTGGTTAACCACCTTAATCATCTCCAAAATCTTTACATGTGAATCTTAAATTCCACCTTAATCATCTGCTCAATTTAATTATGATCATTCCCTAAAGTTTTATTCATTATTTTCTTCTTTTATTTCAAAGGATGAATCATTATGGTAAGAAGCTTGGTTAAGAATTGGTCTGGCTCAAGTGGAGGGTCTATGATTAGCTTGCACGAATCCTCAGCTGCTCTTTAGGTCCCAAAAGAAAAGAGAAGCAACTATATGAGAGCGCCAGTAAGGTGATCAAATCAATCTCCCTCGCAATGCTTTCAAAATTTGTCATAAAAGTGAAGCATATGATAAGTTGGAAAGTGGAGGAGCCTTAACATCATTAGATTTGACTAAAGAAGAGTAAACCTTTTCAATGAATTTGATTAACAAAAAAATGAGGCAGCTTCTTGTGAGTCCTCATAAATGGTCCTATGGTCTACAAAGTGGGTACATAGTCCCACAGTAACCAGACTTCCTACACAATTCAATGCTTTTGATCCTTTTTATTCCCCAAAATTGAAGCAAAAATGGTCCACTCCTTCCTGTAAAAACAATAACTCAACTCATTCACATGGTCTTGGCTATGTTGAAGCAGACTAGTAAAGCCTTTGTGAGATATAAATTAGTTGAGTACTACCACTATGGTACAAATGATATGATTTTGGCTCCTAGATTGGAGACAACGTCAATGCAGATCTTCATGAGATCCAGGACTACTTGGATTATTAGTGAAAAACAGATGATTCTATGATCCAGGTTATATCCTCAATATTCAGACAAGTGCAATACAAAAGCATTTTGCGATTAACCTGAAAATATGGCTCCAAACTGCTAACTATACATATTGGCTCTAACACAAACACTCCAATGCATACAAAATTGGTAAGTAAAGCCAATACCTAAGACTGAATCCAAATGTGACAGGAGGATGGTTCCAGTTTTCCACAGTGAAAGAATGTAACGCTATGACGACCACCTGTTTCCAATATAACAATGCAAGAGAAAAGTTACTAAACCATACATTCAAAAAAGATCCAAGGAACAACAAAGAAAATGACAGCAAGAAATCACCAAAGACTCAACTTTAAGATGGAAGTATATTGGTACGGGATAGTTGTCTACTGAACACCCTTACTTTACTGGTTACAAAACTTATCCCAGCGGAAATCACACAATGAAGATTATCAGTCACCAAAACCTAATATATTGCAGCCATCAAATTCCTATTAAAGACAAACAAAATGTAGCATTTACCTGAAAACATACAAACTTCTATTGCTTACAGTAGTGAAAAATGTAACCTTGTAGCCAGCTGCTAAATTAGAAAAGTAGCTTACTGCATCTGCTGATTTTGGGGAAACCAAAGATGCCTGAGATTACCCTGTGCCATGTTCTGATCATACTGACCAAAACAACCTTCACTCTGGGTGCAGAAGCACATCTTCCCATTCAATCCTGTCCAAGGCTAAAATCTCCGTTAAGCACCATGATATCACATTTACTGCTTGGTTGTACTGCTAATACTGGACAAGAAATCCAAAACATTAAAAGCTTTTCCCGAGTCATTCTGCTTGGTCTCCCTATCAACCTGTGTAAAAGTAGAACCGATCGACTGATTCGTCTTTTTTGATTCATACTTTGCTGCAAATGCAAGTGTCGAACAGAGTGCCCTCTGATTCACTGTGTCTTTAAACCTGGATGTTGTGTAATCTGAAGATTGACCAGATGTAAGTGGAGAAGGTAGCAACCTTGATGAGATTGCACTTGAGATTTGGGGTTTATCAAACACACTGTTACCCTCACCAAAGCGTGTACTGTTACCATTATCTGAAGTTGACGTCAAATTGAAGGGGTTTCCACCACTAGAATTAGCCAAGAGAGCTTTCCCAACAGATAGGAAGTCTGATGTCTTTGGTTGTGCAGGTTGGATAACCTTTGGGGACGCATTAGAGTTTTGAACAGTCTCTGACACACTTTGGCTTGTCTGGTGATGGTTTTGGTCTTTCCCAATAGAACCATCCGGTGATGCTTTTCCAAACGATAAAAAGTTTATCCCTTTGGGAGTGACTGCCGGTGGAGTTGTAAATATATGCTCTCTGGTATTCGGAATGGAACTTGATGGACTTTGTTGAATCAGGTTCCCAGCTTTGGCCCCAGTATTCCTATCTGGGGCTGAGACTCCTTGCTTAGACATACTGGAATGAACCAACGATGGTTTCCTTGTAGAAAGGAAGCTAAATTGTTTGGTAGGCATTGTAGGTTGTTCCAGCAGAGTCCTTGCCATGATCATCTCAGTATTATTGTGAGAATGAGTCCCTGATGAGTGGGGCAAGGCGTGAGAATTTTTCTGGGAGGGACTACCAATCTTTACTTGTGCAGACCTGGAACTACACCGCACGGAAGGAGGCACCAATTCAGGTTTACTAGTAGCAGTTGTACCTTCTTCCTTGGATAGAATCTAAAAAAAATTATAAACTTGGTCAGCATATTAACTTATTTTGTAGCCGATGAGAGAGGGCAGATGATAACGAAATTTTAGCATGCAATTGTGTAATAATAGAACCTTGTAAGCACGTTTTAAGTTACAATTAGCTCAAATAGCATCTTATTCAGGCAAGAATGTACCTTGTGTGAAAACAGACACCGATCACCTCTGATGCAGAAGCCATTCTTAACAAAATTGTCACAGGGATACTTAGAAAGCTGATGATCAAATGGGCAGTCATCCCCTTTCAGGCAAGAATTGCGTGCAAAATGACAACAGGGCTGCAACATCAGAATACAAGATAAGGAAAAGACATAATGCTCTGAGGAAGACGAAATGGTGTTCGAAATATAGCACTCTTATCAAAACACCTAGAATCACATATTGACATTAAAAATCGAGTCCAATGACCATACCTTGGATTTTGTTAAAGGCACTGTATCATGTGAAAATTTGCACTTGTCACCCTGTACATATAAATAAACAAGTACAATTAGATAGCTACATAAGGAAATCAAAGGGTGCTCGATTGCTGGCCCCTGAAGACTACATAAAATGAAAACAAATTGCATAGGAGAATAATTGGGATTAAAAGAGTTCACAGTATGCAATCAGGGGTGAGAAATCATGTAGCTCTGTAATAGCAAATATCAATGCACAACTGCTCTAGGGGTAGTATAAAATCACTTTTAGGTCAATTTGATTATTGGTAGTGAGTGGATTGGCAGAATTAAGAAGTGTACTACCTCATGGCACCTTCCAGCAATATAATGGCGGCAAAATACTACGGTTTTTGGTTTCTCTATGCAATGCAATTTTAGCCTGTTAACACCTTGTTTTCTGTTCATCTCTGCTCGCTTCTTTCGTTCTTTTTCCTGCATGCACCAATTGAGAGAAATATTATATACTTTTAACAGCATATCTCATAATTTGTAAATTCCTTAGTAATATGAAACTGGTCGAGCTCCAAAGAGATTCACAAAAAATCGCTTGCAATTGAGTAATCAGCAGTACCTTCTTTCTTTGTTTCTTTTCCTTTGAAGGACGCTTTCTTTTCTTTGGGGCACCAGCATCCCCCTGCACAAGAATAGAGCATACTGGTTACATAGGGGACCAGACTTTCTTGTTGGTACATAGAAGTTTGAGACAACCTTTGAGTCTACAAAATTCGAGTTTCTATTGCAATTCTTTTCCATAACGAGTTAATAAGCACTTATAATACTAGATTACCATAAAGGAGATTGACTGCGATAGAGGAGTCAAATCTGTATGGTGAATGTATGTGAGCTACACCTAAAGAAGTAAAGATAATGCATTTGAAGTGAAGCTGGCTCCCAACCCATAAGAAAGAGCAACATGGAGGATGTATGAATTTCTGCTCAAATGAAAGCTTATGAGAATCAAGATGGTGTATTAACATGTTTCAAAATGGACCGTGACATGAAAGGAAACAAACAATGAAAGTCAAAGACTTACCTCATCTTCATATGTTGTTCTGCAGCTTCCAGCTTCATTGTTCTCTGAGATTTTTTCATGTGATGCTTGATTATTAGTACAAGATTCTGGAAAGCCAGTACCCCTAACAATTCCGATATCTTTCTCTTCAATTCTTCGAGTTTCTAGCAAAGGATCATAGCCCCCCTCCTTTATAGCTTCCATAGTTTTCCCATGGACAACTCCTCTAGGATTTTGGACATTGTCAGCAATGCTCCAAGGAAAGGAACTGGAGTCAAATTCTTTGACAAGTGCTTCCTCGCCAGAGTGCTCTCTTAGATCATCGACATCTTTGAGTATTTGAACTTCATTATTTTCCTCAGACCTAGCTGTATCATGCAAAATCATATCTGTTGATCTGTCATCCATCCCCTCATCATCAGAAATTTCTCCCTCTTCCACATCGTCCATTTGGTTGGGAGAATTCACAGCATTTCTAGTGCAAACCATTTCCATTATGTTTTCCTTCGGCTGCATTTCATGCTCTTCTTCCATATCATTAGCTATCTGAGACAAACTTTTACCCCTGCTCTCACTAGGCTTTGAAGCATCGCCAACCATATCTTTGTCCAAAGAGAAACCAAAGACTCCAGGTACCTCTTGACTGAAGTGTTCTGGAGCCGTAAACTGTGCAACTTCAGTAATGGGAAGAGATTCCTCTCCACCACCAGAAGACACAGAAGTCTCCACTGCTTTCTGTTGGATTATAGGCTCTACATCCAATGCGCTAGTCTGCAACAAGGAATGTGTCCGTTCATTACACTCTCCTTCATTCTGAAGTTCACCAATCACCACTTGATCTGCATTTTCCAGTCCGACTGTAGCATTACGTCGAGAATCCTCACATTTTTCCCGGTCACTCAACAACTCAACCTTATCATTCACATCCAATGATCCAGTTGACAGTTTAAGAGCATTGTCATCACTTCCTTTCACAATTTTCTCCAGCTCATCCATCAGCGTTTCCCCAGGACCAAGCTCCAAATCTCCGAAATCAATCCCTAAGTCCATAAAATCCTCATTTCCTTCCACATTGAAGAAATCCTCTATCTGCTCAATTCGCTCTCGTGGAACATCAGCATCACACCTCTCATCAGCCACCAATTCTTGCTGAGCTGCCGAATCATCGCAATTCATACTATCCCGCTCATCCAATTGTACACTCCCACCTCCTTCTTCTCCAGTTGCTTCCTCCAATTCATTACTCCCATTATCTTAAATCAAATTCAACAACACAAGATCAGCAACAAAGAAAACCTAAAATCAGCTAAATCACACTGTAACTAATCAAAAGCGATAAAGACTAAAAACTTTTCACAATCTAAATTCGATTTTCGCAGCAACTTAACAGAATGAAATGGAGTTCAAATTACCTCGATTGATCTCCGGAGGTACATTTTGGTCTGGGAGCTGCGACACTTCGTAGCAGTGAGATAGAATCCGAGACAGAATACGGTGCGTTTCGCTCTTCAGGCTTCGCCGACGGTGAGGAGGGAAAGACGTTAGGGTTTCGGCGGGTCTTTCCATTATTACCAGAAATTCGGAGCTTTTCTGAATCTGAAAACCTATGTAAGGGTTTTAGCGTTAATCGCCTTCCGGTGACGACGGTGATACCGGGTCGTGGGCCGGTTTTTGAGCCCAAATATTTATAGTAAACTTCAGGCCCAACTCTTGACCCGAAACAACTATTCCGATCCGAGCTTTATATTTGTGCAAAGCTTAAACCCTACAGAGTGAGATTTTTATCTTTGAGAGTGAAAATAGTGGTGAGGATCCGATTAGCGAGGTTCGGATGCAAGAACCGGCCGTTTTACCGGGTCATGGCGGCGGATCTCAAAGAGGTTTTGGGCTATTACTATCCCTTGCCAGGTTTGTTCAATTAGGTTTGGGATAGGTTTTTGGTACTTTTTTTTTGGTAAAAGGGTTTTGGTACTTTGGATAAAGAAATGTAGAAATTTTAGTATTGCTGAATTTGATGAGCTGTCAATGAAAATTGGAATGGCTGTGTTTGGTTTAGCAAGAAATGATTAAGGTTAAATTTTAGGATTAGGAGAAAGATTGATGCTTTTGTTTATGATTACTGCTGTGAGGTGCTGATTGTTTGAAGTTTGTGTGATTTTGTGCAGATAGATAAACGAAGTGATTAGGAATCATTGATGATAGTAACTTTAGCTGGTAACAATAGACTTTGCATTTCAATCATTTTCAGAAGCATATTATCTTTTCATTCTTGAGATAGCTTTCGTATATCCTTGTTTCCCTTACTGCTGATTCTTCAATATACGGGGAGCGAAAACGTACTGGGAATCACACATCTTTTAGGCTGGGAATCAACAACCTGCTTTCCATTGTTATGATTTTTGTAATGTATATAAGTTTGCAATCAATAATATAACAAAGAATCACATCCCTTTGTATCAAACTGGAAAAAGTATCTATCCTACATAGAATTACCCTGAAACTGCCCAGCGAAAGATGACCTTTGAAATCTTCATCAAATTCCTCAAAACTCAAACACATTGTTTTATCTTTTCAACTTTTCCTCCTTTTCTTTCTCTTCTCTTGTTACCATGTTCTCTTAAAACCTCGCAATTCCTCCTCTTCTTCTTCTTCTTCTTCTTCCCTCTTCTTTTTCTTCTTCAAGATGGGTTTAACTCAAAGCAATTTTGGAGGATTTTTGGTCGGTTCTGTTTGTAGTAATTGAGGCATCATTCTACTTCATGACTGCATTAAGATATAAATTTGAATATTTACTCTGAGTTGATTATATGGTTGCTTAATGTTCTCTGTATATAGTTATATACTCACAATCACATGATTACATTTAAGCTGTGAAGTGATATATGCATTGTAAGGTGTTGCACATAGTAAATGCATTTGTGCCCTTTCAAAGTAATCAAGTCTTTACTTTAGGCCCGTGTATGCTCACTAAAAATAAAGCCACTAAACAAGCTGTTTGATTGAGGGGCTTAGTTCATGGAAGAAGTCGAGTTCTGAGACTAAAGCTGCATCAACTTGAACTTGGTTGATGGAAATTTATTTAAAAAATATGGAGAAGAAGCTAGTTTTCTTGAAGATGGTTATTCTGATCAGTTAGAAGTTGAGATCTGAGATTAAAGCTGTATCATCTTGAACTTGGTTGATGGAATTTTATTAAAAAATAAAATAAATATGAATGAGAAGAAGCTAGTTTTCTTGAAGATTGTTATTCTGGTCAGTATTACTGTGTGTAGCAGTTCACGCCTTCTTTAATACT
Source organism: Comarum palustre (assembly GCA_951800085.1). Classification (NCBI taxonomy): domain Eukaryota; kingdom Viridiplantae; phylum Streptophyta; class Magnoliopsida; order Rosales; family Rosaceae; genus Comarum; species Comarum palustre. Next base: position 3,677,747 of record OX637588.1, on the reverse strand, counting down.
AGAAATTTCCCCCGCGGATCTACGTTTATGAAGCTTCAGATGAGTTGCTTAGATTCTAAACCCTGAAACTCCCAAAGATTTAAAAAAAGGTCCCAATCTTCTTACCACCGAGTCATGTGAAACATAAAACATATATGTCACATTGCACATTATACATTGTCTGTTACACATTCATATAACATTGAAAGTGGAGCTATTACAAATTACTAAATCTGTCGATGAACTTCCTGAAGACAAACATAAAACAACCCAAAATGATGAAAAGCTTGACTAAACCCAAAAGCGATGGACGAAGCCTCATCAGACTCAGGCAGGCAAAAGCAAAGACATAAAATCAATAGAAGGGAGAAGGGCGAGTAAGGAAATGGCTGGGTTGGATCTGCTACTTACCGAAAGACAGACGACGAAGAGATTCAGATGAAGAATAGAGAACATGAAGATGAGCGATGAGACGCAGAGAAGACGAATGCTCATATACCCAGCCCTTCAAAATACACCGACAAAGAATTCTGAAGCCTAACCTCCTAATTCCCTACATAGCAGTTACTTGCAATCCCTCTACGATTGAGATGGTCGTAAAGTGGTGATGTAAGGATTGGTGTAGTTGGTATGGACTAAAGTTTCAGTAAACAGAACTTTAATTTCTCTGATCTTCATCTCACCTAACCAATAAACACAACATTGGGTGCCCGAACAAATCGATCGAAATCAACCTAAATTAAAAATAGCACGCACAGGGAGAAGGATAGAAGATTACATGAGATCAAATTGTTTCAAAAGCATCAGAGAGTCTTACCGATCAACTTTTGTGATTCATGTCTTCCCGAGGATAAGGCTAGCTCCTAGATAGGGGAGCGCCGCATGGACCAGTATGTTACCACTTGTCACGGACCTAGCCATTCGGTCACCACATTTGGTCCATGCAGCGCTCCCTCACCTAGGAGTCAGCTTTATCCATCAGGGTAACTTACTAGTTTCGCACTGTCTTGGGCTCATCAGGGGATCAGCTCCAGACTCCGACTAGTTTGTGTAGGGATGGTCTAATCCCCTCTTCAGCGTCAAGTCCTCGATTAGCGACAAGCTCTCCAAACTCAACCGAGTCGGCCTGCCTGAATTCCGAAGGGACAACACATATGCTCCTACACTCCGTGATCTGAGAGCGCAATCCCACCAGCATCGCCCACAGTAGACATTCCTGAAAACGGGACGTGACATCCTCCCCCACCCAACATGGTGTATGTCCTCCTACACGGCACCCGCAACACGCACTTCTACTCGCACCACGATGCCCGAGCGACGAAATGAGTTTCCCAAAGATCGCCCAACATAACTCCGCGTCAGAAACTCGTCCAATCCTCACCTTCGAGGCACCCTGCCCACTCAACCCTCTACCACGAGATCTCTCATCTCCTCTCAGGGACACGACGACAAGTGTGAGTGCTCGGCAGCAACAGACATCCATTTGATCCTCACCCTCCGAGGAATCCTGCCTACTTGACCCCTCCTTCGGGATCCCCCATCCACTCGGGGACACGACAGCACGTGTGAGAGTTTGGAGACAATGGACATTGATGTCGGGGCGGCTCTAATATCACGTGTCACGAGCTTACTTCTTTCACTTGAGATACTCGTGCGGTCTTAGCACTTTGCTATGCTAAGTCAGCCTTACTTTGCGCAACTCGTCAGCTAGAACAATCGAAAGAACACAAGAAGAACTCTTGAAAGCAAGAGAACTTGTATTAAGCTTGTGAATGAAGCTTTACAAGTCACTTGTCACGGACATAGCCATTTGACCACCACATTTGGTCCATGCGGCGCTCCCCCACCTAAGAGCCAGCCTTATCCATCGAGGCAACATACTGGTTTCGCCCTACCTTGGACTCATCAGGGGATCGGCTCCAGACCCCAATCAGTTTGTGTAGAGATGGCCTAATCCCCTCTTCAGCGTCAAGTCCTCAACTAGTGACAAACTTTCCAAACTCAACCGGATCGGCCTGCCTAAACTCTGAAGGGACAACACATATGCTCCTACACTCCATGATCTAGGAGCGCAATCTCACCAGCATCGCCAACAGTAGACACTCCAGAAAACGGGACGTGACATCCTCCCCCACCTAACATGGTGTACGTCCTCATACACGGCACCCGCAGCACACACTTCTACTTGCACCACGATGCCCGAGTGACGAAAGGAGTTTCTCAATGATCGCCCAACATAGCTCTACGTCAGACTTCGTCCAATCCTCACCTTCGAGTCACCCTGCCCACTCAAACCCTCTACCACGGGATCTCTCATCTCCTCTCAGGGACACGACGACACGTGTGAGCGCTCGGCAGCAATGGACAACCATCTGATCCTCACCCTCCGAGAAACCCTGCCTACTTGACCCCTCATTCGGGATTCCCCATCCACTCGGGGACACGATGACATGTGTGAGTGCTTGGCGACAACAGACATTGATGTCGGGCGGCTCTGATACCACTTGTCAAGTTGTCATAGACCTAGCCATTCGGCCATCACATTTAGTCCATATGACACTCCCTCACCTAGGAGCCAACCTTATCCATCGGGGCAACATACTGGTTTCGCCCTGCCTTGGGCTCATCAGGGGATCGGCTCCAGACCCCGACCAGGTTGTGTAGGGATGGCCTAATCCCTTCTTCAGCGTCAAGTCCTCGACTAGCGACAAGCTCCCCAAACTCAACCGGTCAGCCTGCCTAAACTTCGAAAGGACAACACATATGCTCCTATACTCCGTGATCTGGAAGCGCAATCCCATCAGCATCGCCCACAGTAGACACTTCTGAAAACGGGACGTGACACTAGACTGGCTAAGGCTCCTACCTTCTTTTCTTATGAGGTTTGGTGAGACAAATGCCACATACGTTTGAGCTTACACAACTTTAGCTTCGGTGGCATTTTTAAATCAATGACATGTGGTATCAGGAGTAATGGTGGATCGACAGAGCTGGAACCCAATCTTGAAACCCTATAAAGAGTGATTTGCATTGTGGGTTTGGTCTAATGGAAGAGGTTGGATTCATCGTGTTGGGCGGTGATACATCTAGTAGTAAGGAAGTCACTGGTTCAAGCATCTGCATGTGTAAAGAATCTGCATGGGGAGAGCCAATATTTAACCTCTTTACTGCTCAGAGTGGTGGCTCACTCGGCCACCATTTTCCAAAATAAAAAAAAGTGATTTGCATTGTTGTATCAGATGATATGTTGTTGCATCACTTTAATTTTGGTTGCTATATCCGTGAATGACCAGAAAATTGTCAGTGACATATGGTAATAGAGCAATGGTGGATTTACAGATTTGGAACCAAATATTTGATACTTAATTAAAATAGCCCTTTTGTAAAGATTGATTTGCATTTTGCCTTTTGTTGCAACACTTAATTTTGGTTGTTATTTGTGTGAATGCCCAGAAAATTGTCAAAATTTAGTCAATAATTCGCATTTAATTTCACTTCTCGCCAAATTGAACAAAAAATGAGGCATTTACGAAAATCACATTATTAGTTCGTGATGTGCACGTATATCATCTTCAAGACGACAACATGATTAAAGCACGAAATCTAAATTTTTTCTTTTTCAATAAGTAACACTTCTATAACGACCTCTTAGAGCATTTCTAACAGCCTTTTAAAATTTCTTTAAAATGTGGAAGCAAAATCCAAAATTTATAAAAAAAATTATGCTCCAACTTCAACATCTTCTTCATTTTAAAGATTTCGGCATTTATTACAAAATAAAATATGTTAATCATTATTAATTATAACAATATATATATATATATATTTCATTGTAATAATTGAAATACTCAATAAAATATTCTCTGTTTGTAAACTTCTTGTTGAAAAACGTCAAAAATTAAATTTTGAGGAATGAAGATTTTGCAACAAATTTAGGGAATGCGTGCTTCTCATTTTTCTCCATTCCCATTTTGGGAAATAAGATAAGGAAGCCGCTGGACCTAAAAATAGCCTAAAATTCCTCAAAAATTGAGAATACCAATAAAATAGGGAAGTTGTTGAGCTTGCCTTATAGAAGTGGTTTTATTTGTTAAGTTTTCCTTTTGCTCCACAAACATGGACGAAACTAGGGTGTTTTAATTTTTTATGCACTACGTCTGACCGCGCGTCCGGTGACGCCTTCGTTGGATTGGATTCTCTAGTGTTGGATGATATCGATGGCAGTTCTTCTGTGTGATTCGAAGTTAGAGAGGTAGAAGGGACCATGAATGCAGGGGTATAGTCGTGAGATTTAATACCTACCGGCCGGTTTCAATTGCATATCAGAAAAAATATGCGGATGCCCCGTCTTTGTTGAGGCATCAAAGACGTGGAGTGGCAACATGGGGATGAGAATGAATCGGAGATGGAAAGTCTTAACATCTTTGGTCACCGTGTTACTTATGTGGCTTCACTTTCGGAGATCATGAGTTTTTATTTCGGTGTTGTTTGGTTGTGATCATTAGGGTCGATTGCCTTTACACACGGTTTGTTGGTTTTTGGATACGATACTGAAGAAGGTAGTTGACTCGGTTTATTATTAGTGGCAAACGTTGTATTGTTACTCAAATTCAGGTAGCTCGTTTCGAGCGTATAATTTGGTCAGAGGTTTGGCTCTATCGACTCATGCATGTTGCTTATGGTGACAAACCTGCAACCATAGAACGTTCTAGGATTATGTGTCGTGTTTGTAGTGACCACTACCGGTAAATGTGATGTAATTTTTCTAGTTATCAATGAACTTTATTCATGAAGTTGTATGGTGGCGTACATAAAGTTTTCTCCACAAGATTAAAGAAAGTGACATGCATATATTGACGTAATACATTTCCAAAATCTTTTTTTTGTAACGAATCCCTCTTGATTTAGTAACCTGTATGTAAAGTTTTCTTTACAAAAGTAAAACAAATTAAGGCGCGAAAACACATTATTATTTTTCCAAAACAACATTCGTAACAAACTTAAATTTTTCGAATAGACCCCTCATATTTCCTCCTTCGGCCCTTGGGCCTTATCTCAAACCCACCAACCCCATGAACCTATTTGGGCCGGATGCAAATCCACTAAACATAGAAATTAATTAACAGTGATTCCATTTAAAAAATATTTAGCCAGCACAGCGGCAGAATAATCATAGAGGAGAAAAGGATTTGAACGGAGGCCACACCACCGCTTCCCTCCTCTCTCTCTCTCTCTCTCTCTCTCTCTCTCACTCCTCACACGGCTTCTAGGGTTTTAGCTTTTTGTCTCCATCCTTCTTCTTCCTCAACCTCTCGCTCTTCCTCTCTGCAATTCCCACCCCTATGAAGATGAGTCGCGACAGTAAGAACATCATGACCGATCTCGCCGCCGGTGAGTACTGCTCTTCTTTTCACTCTCTTCGCTTTTGTAATCGGTTCGTCTGATTTTGATTTTAATTGCTACAGCTTTGAAGGAAGATAACCAGGAAGGAATCCTCAACGCTCTCAAGGTCAGTAGCCTCGGGTGTTTCGTTTTTTTGCCGAATTGATGTGTCAGCTTTCGCGTTTCGGAGTTTTTTTCGTGTGTAATTATGGTTTTTTGTGGTGTCTGCAGGGTTTAGCTGGTATTCTGCATGTGAGGGACTTAGCTGGTGGTCAGCTTGTGGAGGAAGTCATGAGGGGCTTAACTCCTAATGTCAGGAAGCGTGTTGATTTCCTAAGGGAAATCCAGGTATAATTTTCGTCTCGCTGTTATGTGGTTTTGATTGAGATGATGTGTATAGTGCTTTATGTTTTGCGTTTGTTCCACATTGAGCTTGAAATATTTTGCCATTTATTTATGTTTTGTGCCTCAACTTTGCTGAGGAAGTGCCTGTGACTGTATATGTGTGAAAAAGTTGCATTCAGTTTTTTAACGATTTTGTTAAAAGTTTGATCAGAATACTGAACACGTTTTTGTTGTTGTTGAAAGATTCATTTTGTCTGCAAAGGGCTTGTAACCAGATTTATTTGGTCAGGTTGTGCTATTTGTTGGAGGAGACTGCTTTGCTACCTTCATTAATATATTATGTCGAATACTGAAATATTGCATGTTTTTTTAAATTGTTTAATATCTTTGTATTTTTTAATTGCAGAGCCAACATGATGAGTTGGAGACCAAGTTTTTTGAGGAGCGAGCTGCTCTGGAAGCTAAGTATCAGAAGCTATACCAACCGCTGTACAACAAGGTATTTGACTGCACTTTATCCATGTGCATATTATTGGTCTGTATTTTGTTTTGGATGTTATGTTTTAATGCATGAATACTTTGAACATTCCTTGTATGATGTACACCACTTGATAAATTGGTTTCATTGAATTGCCCATGGTGGTTTCTGAATTCCCCATTGCATACTGGCTAGCCTTGTCTGGTTGTGATGCATTAGTGGCTCATCTATGACTATTATGAGATTTATTTCCTTATTATCTCTTTTGTTCTAAAATTATGTTATAATGATCTACTTGACAGCGTTACGAGATTGTAACTGGTGCTACTGAAGCAGGAGTTAGTACTGAAGCATCCACAAATGAAGAGGATGCTGAAGGTACAGTCTTATACAGTAATTGATTTGGGCCTTCTATTTCAATATTGTCGGTTCTATGACAATTATTTATTTATTTGTTACTTATGTCATTTGCAGAGAAAGGAGTGACTGATTTCTGGCTGAATGCCTTGAAAAACAATTATGTGCTCTCCGAGGTCTGTGATTTGGGTATAATGCTTATATCTAGTGTTTAAATAGGTGCAGTTTAAATTAACTTTCTCATCTTTGTTGTTGGACTCAGATAACAGAGCGTGATGAAGGTGCTTTAAAATATCTGAAGGACATCAAGTGTGTAAAGAATACAGTTTGGCTGAAATAGAATTTCATTGATAATAAGAGGGATATATATACAGCAATGTCCATGTTCAATTAGGAAACAATCCTACAATTATGTACTCTACTAGGAAACAAATATACTCAGATCTTTCATATTCCTAATCACAGAAGATATAGCTTAATACTTTCTTTACACTCCCCCTCAAGTTGGAGAGTGGATATCCTGAACTCCCAACTTGTGTTTCATAGGAATAAAAGTTTCCTTCCCCAAAGCTTTGGTTAGAATGTCTGCCAATTGACGTGATGAGCTCAGGAATCTCGTAACAATAGAACCATCTAGGATCTTGTCCCTGATATAATGACAATCCATTTCAATATGTCTGGTTCGTTCATGAAAGACAGGATTTGCTGCAATGTGCAAAGCCGCTTTATTGTCACAATACAAGGAGGCAGGTTCTTGATGCATTATGCCGAGGTCTTTGAGCAAATATCGTAGCCAAGTCAATTCACAGCATGTTCCTGTCATGGCATGATATTCTGCCTCAGCAGATGAAAGTGACACAGTCTGTTGTCGTTTTGATCTCCAAGAAATTAATGAAGGACCAAGAAATACACAGTACCCTGTAGTAGAACGTCTAGTAAGTGGGCAACCTGCCCAATCTGAATCACAAAATGCCCTTAACCGAAGGTCATTATTGGAGGAAAAAAAGAGGCCTTGACCCGGAGCATTTTTGAGGTAACGCACCACTCTTAGTGCCGCCTCCATATGAGCTTTTCTCGGCTGATGCATAAAACGACTCAACACATGAACCGCATAAGTAATATCAGGCCTTGACACAGTCAAATATATTAATCTTCCAACCAATCTCCTATTTCTGGATCACATGAATTGACGATCCAGGAATGAACAATATCGTTGCATCTTGACCAGACTGCATAGCCTTCAAAATCAGTTTCTTCTGAGGGTGATTTGATGGAACCATTGATGAATCCAAGCTTGTTCTTGGAATTTAGAGCTCGAACCATAGCTCTTTTCCAACCAGAGAAATTATCTCCAGTCAAGGGTTTTGAGACAAGAGTCAATCCGGAATGATCTGATTGATGAATGAAGTAAGGGCCAGGAACGACCTCTGATGAGTTCTCTGAAGTTTCAGGTTTCTGAAAAGGGTTTTGGAAAGGGATTTCGGCCTTTGATGTTGGAGATAGGTCTTGAACGTCAGCCATGATTGCTGAGAAGATTGAGATAGGGAGACTACCCGAGAGAATAGATTACAGTGATGAATTAGGATCTTTAGGCTGCTCTTGATACCATGTAAAGAATACAGTTTGGCTGAAATAGAATTTCATTGATAATAAGAGGGATATATATACAGCAATGTCCATGTTCAATTAGGAAACAATCCTACAATTATGTACTCTACTAGGAAACAAATATACTCAGATCTTTCATATTCCTAATCACACAAGATATAGCTTAATACTTTCTTTACAAAGTGGTCTAGGAAAGATAACCCCAAGGGATTCAAACTGGACTTCTACTTCGACACTAATCTTTATTTCAAGAACACCATCTTGACAAAGACGTATCACATGATCGATGAAGGTGAACTTATTCTTGAGAAATTAATTGGGTAAGCTTGTTTCCAATTTTCTGATTATGATGAAATCTTAGTTTCATGTTTTTGTATCTTTTATCGGGACGGCAAGTGCATGGTTTAATTTTACTTGACATGTGGTTTCCACCTTGTGCCTTGTAGGACCGAAATTGAGTGGTATCCAGGCAAGTGCTTGACACAGAAGCTCCTTAAGAAGAAGCCTAAGAAGGGAGCAAAGAACAATAAGCCAATCACAAAAACTGAAGACTGTGAGAGTTTCTTCAACTTCTTTAGTCCTCCCCAAGTCCCTGAAGAGGATGAAAATATTGAGGAAGATGCTGTAAGCCAATCATCATCACGTTGTCTAAGATCTTAGATTGTTTTGCGATATCTTATTGTTTTGTGGTTATTTATATCTTTTTTTTTCAACAGGCTGATGAACTCCAGAATCGGATGGCACAAGATTATGAAGTTGGGTGAGTTCATAACAGTGTTCTTGTATAATTGAAATCTTCGTATTTTCTGTGAAATGAGCTGTTGTTTGATGTTTGAGGTTATGGAGTAATTTGTTGACCTAGTGAATCTGTTATTGGAATTGTTAATGCTTAGGTCCACTATCCGGGATAAGATCATCCCACATGCAGTCTCCTGGTTTACTGGAGAGGCTATCCAGGATGATGATTTAGACATGGATGATGACGACGACGAATATGACGATGATGACCTGGAAGAAGAGGATGAAAGCCAAGCCAAAAAGAAGGTATCATTTGCAGTTTAGCCATCTCCATTTTCATTTTCCGCAGCCAGTTTAACTTTTGGTTAATCAGTTTGAAATGGTGGTATTTATTCTTTGTGAAATGTTTGTGAATGTTTCCACCGGTATCAGGTCAGAAGGGTGCGGGAGCACAACTTGGTGATGGTCAACAGGGTGAGAGACCTCCAGAGTGCAAACAGCAGTAGATGAATCTGATTGAAGTGAGTAGACACGAGTGGGAGTTCATTGGACCTTCAAGACTGTTGTGGAGAAAGTGTCGTTGGGCAGTTTTGCATTGTGCTTGGTCATTCAATATATAATTTTACCATATGTTCTTATGGGTGATAGTGAGAGTTTATTTTGGTTTTCCTTTTCTTTTCTCGTTTCTTTAGGGATACAGTATCAGGTTTGTTGAATCATTTTGGTGTTTCATGGTCAAGGTTTTTAAGTTGGTTATTAATGATATGTGTAATTTTTGGTTCGCTAGTTTAATTATATGGTTTGGTTTCTACTCATATGTTGATTAACACCAAGAGAAATCACATAAACTTAAAAGCTCCAGAACTGAACTCATAATTCTGTGAACTAAGAGCATGCCAATTTGAATAGAAAAGTGTACCATATGGCATGAATGGAAGTGTAAGGTGAGCCATTGGTGTACCATATGGCATGAAGGAATGTAAGATAATGTGTTGAAACATGTTAATTCTTGTTAACATTATCGAAATCTTCTTGCTCCAGATCAAGATTATCTTTGCAGCACGAATGTTAGAGTGTGTTTCAATTGACCTAAATTTTTATGGAATCAACTATTCTCCGACTACGAAATAACACAAATCAGACCATCATAATATCATTAGTGCCTAAAATGATGTGTTTTAAGTCTGCACATAGAACATCAAGTACACTTCATAGACATGTGAACATTAGGGGTGGACATATTCGGATCGGATCGGTTTTTGGTCCAAACCGTATCCAATCTGAATTATTCGGATTTGTAAAACTTCTATCCGGAACCAAATTTTAAAATTGGATCAACCGTTATTCGGATCATTCGGAAACCGGATCGGGTTGGATCGGTTTCAGATTTAACCCGAATTTAAAACAATAAGATGAGACATTTTAAAAAAAAAATATTATTTTGTCTTTTTCCATATAAAAATTAAAACGTATATAGTTCTAGGTTTTTTTCTCAATTATTATTTTTCACGAATTTACAGTTATGCTTAAATTATATGTCAAAGTATATATATATTTTTAATTGTATACTTGTTCAAGAATGTGAGTTATATAGTGTGTATATAAATACGTATAATTTGATAAATAAATTTTGTCTTCTTAAGGTGACACATAATAAGAAATATATTGACTAATAATAAAGTAACACGTATTAAAAAAATATAACACCAAATATAAAATATTCGGTTAATTCAGACCGGTTTTTAGGCTAAACCGGAACCAATCCGATTCAAACCGGTTCGGACCGGTTTACGTTATTTTTTGACCCGTTTTAATCGGTTCGGTTATCCGGTCTGATTTTTCGGATGGTTTTTTCGGTTTTCAGTTGAAAACCGGATATTTGCCCACCCCTAGTGAGCACGTCAAAAACCAACATTTACTGGATGAAGTAAATTCACTTTTACAGATTTACTTAAACTAGTATAAGTACACCATGGAGGCCCGGCCCAAACTCAGCTGTCTCTCCTGACACCGCCACTTTCTGCGACACTCAAAAAAGAGGGAAATCAAAAACCCAAAACCCTAAAACCCCTTCTCCCTCTCCTTATACCCATGGCCTGGTCCCACTTCTTCTTCTTCTTCTATTTAACGTCCTCAATTAATCTTCACTGTGCTCTGTTTTGATTCTGGAGAAAGCTGCGGAGGTCGTTAACCATGGCGCGGCTTCTCCAGAACGCTCTCTCCATGAAACGCTTTCTTTTGCCGCCGCAGGTTCTTATTTCTTCATTTGGCTACTCAAAGCTTCACTTTTTTTTGGAGTTTTTAGACATGAAGGTGCTCCGGAGTGTTGTGAATCTGAGTTTGTTTTGTTCTTCACAGGGATATAGAAGAGGATTACTGGGCAGTTCTTCTCAGCTTTACAATTTTTCTACTAAAGGTGCTTGCTTTAAGTTCCCTAGCTCTTTTTTTGTTCTTATGTTTTTTGCGTTCAACATATTTACTGTGGGAAATGTTAGGGATTTTTCTTACCTTTGTTTATAATTGTGAAAGATTACTTTTTTCGGCAAATTTTCTTTTCGAAGTTGTTTCGATTGAGTAATTTTGTTGGAGTTTATGCTGCATAAGAGTGGTTTAATGTGGGAATTATATGCTGCACTTGAAGGTAAGAAGAAGTCCAAGTCTGATGGAAGTGACTCGGGCGGAGAGAATTTGTCCAAGAAGGATCAGGCTCTCCAGCAAGCAATTGATCAGATTACGGAATCTTTTGGAAAGGGCTCTATAATGTGGCTTGGTCGCTCTAGCGGTCCGAGAAATGATGAGGTTGTATCCACGGGGTCGTTTTCTCTGGATCTAGCACTGGGAACTGGTGGCTTTCCAAAGGTAATCAGTTGAGTTTTGAAGTTTTATAGTTCAGCATTGAATGAGTTTTCTGTTTGTGATATCCCTTTGTTTGTAGGGACGTGTTGTGGAGATATACGGTCCTGAGGCTTCTGGGAAAACTACTCTCGCTCTACATGTGATAGCTGAAGCACAGAAACTAGGAGGTAAAACTGAATTCAAAACATGTATATCTTTTTCTGTGTAATACAACTGATTGTTGTAATGGAGTTCTTCCATATTTATGATACTTTCTACCTTCAATCTAGAGAGAAAGTGGCATGTTTCATCATCTATGGTTAGTTTAGCTATTGTATGTGAATCACACCTTTTTCCTTTAGAACATGTGTTGATTTACCAAAGAAAAGGTTGCGACTATATTTGTTGTGTAGTTCATAACTTGCAACATCTATTTATGTCAAGGAACTTATAACTTTGTGTAGCGAACTACTATTGTTGGTTAATGAAGTTCCTTGGTTATAATACCACTTCATGTAGATTACTGTGTTTTTGTTGATGCTGAGCATGCTCTTGATCCTACACTGGCTCAGCGGATTGGGGTAAAGACCGAGAATCTACTTCTATCGCAACCTGATTGTGGAGAGCAAGCCCTCAGTCTTGTAGACACTCTAATCAGGAGTGGTTCAGTTGATGTTGTTGTTGTTGACAGTGTAAGTAAGGTGCTCTTTGCTGACATATCTGTAGTGTGGTTAATATATAATATGCAGTTTTGTTTGCTCCCTGGACATGGTTGGTATATCTTCTGGAGTCCTTGTGTTTTATACATTTTGAATGTTCCCCTTCATATAAGCTTTTTTGCATTGTATTTGCCTAGACACTATTGTTCTCTTAAGTTGCTCAATGACTTTAACTAATAGATGAAAAGGTTGCTGTATGATGACAGGTGGCCGCCCTTGTGCCTAAAGGTGAACTTGATGGGGAGATGGGTGATGCTCATATGGCAATGCAGGCCAGGTTAATGAGTCAGGCGCTTCGCAAATTAAGTCACTCTTTATCTCTATCCAAGACAATATTAATCTTTACAAATCAGGTACCAATCATTCCATTTCTCTGTTATATTCCTACTATCTGAAATTGAAAAAGAAAGGAAGTGGTAAAAACAATACAGAAAATAACCTGTAATATTTGTAATATTATTAGAGGTTTAAACTTTATGGGGTTTACTTCTGTATCTAATCTGTCTGGAACTAGTGGTTGAAATTGTGGTATGATATTTACAAAATTCATTGAAGATCGATGCTGGCATTTTCAACAGTTTCGTTTATCTACAGGTCAGGTCTAAGCTTTCAACTTTTGGAGGATTTGGTGGACCTCAAGAAGTTACATGTGGTGGCAATGCTTTGAAGTTCTATGCCTCAGTCCGCCTTAATATTAGAAGAATAGGTTCTATCAAGAAGGGTGAGGAGGTAGGTACAACTGTCATTTGTCTATTTTGTTTATGAAGAGTGATACTGTTTCTAGTAGCAGTTCCTTGTATCAATGGTATTTATTAAATTTGAACTGGTTTTGAATGGTATTCACTGTGAATGAGTCTGTAGTTCTTCTTGCCTTTAATTAGGCTACTATTCACTGTGAATGAGTCTGTATCACTCTACATATAATATGGCGTGCATGTTATTTTTCTTTTCATTTTTTCATTGTAGGATTATATATAATGGTGTTGATACATCTTTTTGAAAGAGATTGATTTGTTATGCAGATAGTAGGGAGTCAAGTTCAAGTGAAGATAGTAAAGAACAAGCTCGCTCCACCATTTAGAAATGTTCTGTTAGAGCTTGAGTTTGGGAAGGGTTTTTGTCGTGAATCAGAGCTCATCGAGTTGGGATTAAAAAACAAATTTATCCTGAAAGGTGGTTCACATTATAATTTAAATGGTCAAAACTTCCATGGCAAAGATGCTTTGAAAAGGTTTTTGTCAGAGGATGACGCTGCAGGGGAAGAACTCACATTGAAGTTGAGGGAGAAGCTAGTTGATGCTCTGGAAAAGGATCCAGAAACAGAACCTTTGGATGGAAGTCCAACTGAGGAAATTGTTTCACCAGATTCTACTGATGAAGATGCAGTAACGGCAGTTGGAGAGTAAAGTGTTCAGATGCCGTTAAAAAGTGTAACTTAACCTCTTCAAGTAATGCTCGAGGAGCTACTGCATCATTCTCCTGCTGGCTCGAGTAGAACTATCAAGAAGCCTGTGTTTCAGAGTTCAGACTCACTTGCTCCCCTTGTATATTAGTATCGTTACTAATCACTATATAGGGCATTAGGTCATGGTTGTAGTGAAATTTTGTGGATATTTTGGGGAAATTTAGAGGATGTGTCTTTCAAAAATCTGAGTTCACCTTGTGGTTATCTAGTGTTCTGCTGTATAGCTGTAGTTATGATCAATTCTCTGTATTTTAGTAATTACTAGCACTATTGCACTACATTTCAGAACATGAACCTGAGAAGCACCTGCGTCCTCAAACAGCCAAACATACAGTGATCAAGAAATTAGGCTAACAAAAGAGAGTTCATCTTTAGGATTTTGTAAATCTTCCTAGATTTCAAGCAAAATAATGAATAATCAATCCTCATCAAGGCAAAATAGAAACATCTATGGTTAGTTGGTTACCAAGTTCTCTATTTATTCTTTCAACAAAGGGAGAGGGTTTCTGCTCGGCAAGAGACTCCATGGTTAAACATAGAAGGGAATCCAAGGCTCTTCAGGTTTTATCATGAGGCCATGGGCCCATGCCTATATATTACATACCAATTCATGTTTCTTAGCTTAAATTCAAGATTAACGAAAAAACAGAGCTTTTTGGGTTCGAAGATGACGAATATTGGCACTCTAGGAAATGCTTCTGCTCCTCAAACAGAAGAGATAGTAGTCAGCAAAATCAATTTATCAGCTTCCCGGCCTCCGGCTGGTATGATCATACTTGTAGTTGTCGGTTTACTGTTTAGTATGTTGATCACTCTAAAGCAAACACAAGATATTGCTACTTTGCTTGCGGATCAGGAATTTCAACCCAGTGTTATGAAATCTAAGACAACATTCAAAGATGTCAAGGGTGTTAATGAGGCTAAAGCTGAGCTCGAGGAGATTGTTCACTATCTTCGAGATCCCCAGGTTAGTACATTTAAATTCATATATGCAAAACTAACATCAATTTCAGCCCTAGCTTTCCGTACGTTAATTATCAAACCTGATTGTTTTTTTCTTCTTTATTGTTATACAGAAATTTACTGGCTTAGGAGGTAGACTTCCCAAAGGTGTTTTACTTGTCGGTCCACCCGGCACAAGTAAGACTATGTTAGCAAGAGCAGTTGCAACAGAAGCCAACGTTCCCTTCTTCGCAGCTAGCGGCAGCGAGTTTGATGAGATGCTTGTAGCGTAGGAGTTGGAGCTCGGAGAGTAAGGAAGCTTTTTCAGGCTGCAAAAGAGAAATCGCCCTGCATCATATTTATCGACGAAATAGATGCCATTGGTAGAGAACGAATGTCCCATCACTATAGGGATACTTCGAACCAGTTGCTAGTTGAGCTATGGCTTCAAACAAAATGATGGTATAATTGTGATCGGTGCTACTAACTTTCCGGAATTGTTGGATAAAGCTCTAGTGAGAGCTGGAAGATTTGATCGTCAAGTCGTTGTCGCTATGCCAGATGTTAAAGGGGAGATATTGGAGTCATACATGTCGAAAATAGCTGTGGCAGATGGTATAAACTTGGGGGTTATTGCTAGAGGAACTGCGGGGTTTTCACCTGCTGTTTATGCCGATGAGGGTGGCCATGCCCTTGTAGCTGTTTATGCCGATGGGGCACTTCCGATTCACAAGGTGACGATTGTGTCACGAGGAATGTCTCTCGGCATGGTTGCACAATTGACCGAAAAGGATGACGAGATGAGAAGAATGAAGAAGCAGATGTTTGCTGAGCTTGATGTTTGTATGGGAGGTCGTGCTGCAGAGGAGCTTATATTCGGAGAAAATGAAGTTACTTCCGGGGCATCATCTGATATTCAGAAGGCAACTTCTTTGGCAACAAAAATGGTCACGAAGTATGGAATGAGCTGGAAGATCGGGCTTGTTTACCACGACTACGAAGAAGGCAGAAGCAAGTTGAGTGCTGAAACTAGAAGTCTTATTGAGAATGAGGTGAAAGCACTGTTGGAAAAGGCTTACAAGAATGCAAAAAACATATTGATGACGCATAGTGAAGAGCTTGATGCACTAGCTAATGCATTACTGGAGCACGAGACGCTTTCTGGGAGTCAGATCAAGGAATTACTTGATCATGTATCGAAGGTATGGTGAACTCTCTTCCATCATCGATCGGAAACACCCTTAAATCTAACCAGTATCACTTACTCGGCATCCAGCGGCAGTAAACTTTTGTAGCACGTAAACTGTACGTAGTAATTATTTGATTCAGCTTCTTATATATACATGATGTGCTAGAGTTATTAGTCTGATTGGTACTTCAAATCTTAAGCATACTGTCATCATCGATCAACGGATATCTTTCCGGTCGATCGGCGGATTTCTTTCCTGTCCGGAATTAGATTAAAGAGATCACAAATTCACAATACCTGGTCTTGTTGGGTACATATTGAACAAGTGCATGAACATAATAAAGAGCTAGTCAAAACAACCGTCTCAGAAGCCTTTTATGATTTCACCTAATTATTAAGAAAGTGATTGACTATAACTTAGAGGATTCATGCATATATATCTCTCAGAACCTGAAGGTCTCAACCACCCAGGATGACACTGACATGGTGCTGTGTGGAAGAATATGGTATTGAAAAAGAGAAAATTTGACGCTAGACCAATATTTTGAACTCAACAAAGATTCAAAATATCAATCAATTTTGATCGCTGTTGGATTTGTTCATTCGTGGCGGTTACTTTAGAGTCTTTGCTTATCTCCTTCTCAAGTCAATTTGGGCGACACTGATGCATGCAAGAAACAAAAACTAGTCTCTAGAACACACAAAGGAAAGCTAGGGGAAAAGAAATGCCAAGTTTTGGTGTGCTTGACGCCCAATAAATCGATTCTCCTACATACAAATCAAAAAACTATAAACAATAAGACCTTCAAATTAATTCCAAACTTAACTATAGTTCCAACATAAATTGTTTGTTGAATAACTATGAGTCTCTATGTATACGTACATATTAATGATTTTTCATGATTGTTTATTTATTGCGATATCTTTACTGTTTTAAAGTGATGCGTAAAAAGTTTCATTAAATTGTGAACTGTTAAATTTACTTTTATAGTAGTCAACTCTTATAAATATCATGAATATTATAGTAAAAGACAAATATAATAAAAAAGAAAAATAAATAAAAAAGAGAGTTTGTGAGTTGTATAATTGTGGAAAAAACAGTAAAAAACACGGTCCCATGATCAGAAAAAACAAGGGAGCAAGATAATCATCCTTATAATTTTGAGGGGGTATTTACACGTCCAATGCGCTGGTTTTAAAAGCTAGTAATACATTATATTGAGAATATTGAGCGGACTACGTTTTGGTGTATCACTTTAGATAATGAATATCAACATGTTTGCCGCATCAATTACAACCGTATTGTTAAGCAGTTTGTCATCTCCGATTTAAAACATTTATCGATAAAAAAGGAGTCCCAAAAAATGAATGAAATAGATTATCGAGTGTTTTTCGAATACAGAAGTAGATTATGATCGAGTTGGAAAACTAATCGGATGGCAAAGATGGCCGGATGTGAGAAGGTCTTTTTTAATTTTAATGCCGGATGTGAGGAAATTCTTGTATGCACGGTCGTGTATGTACATGATACGATTTTAGTCATTCATAACAATTCATATGTTTGACCGATGACCATCCATGTATCAATATTATATCCTCTAATTTCAACCGTTCACATATATCGTGTATGAAAAATACTCTAGAACGTAAGAAGGTCAAAAACTCAAAATAGCAAAAAAAAAGTATGCATCCAAATATCAAAATCTAGACTAGTCAAAAATTCAAACAAGAAAATATTCCAATTATTTATGTGCCACGTCAGCAACCACCCTTCTTACGGCTTCCTGGAAGGCAGACGCGTCCCATTCGTTCGCCTACATAAAAACAAAATTAAAAATTAATTATTAACTAATTAGTCCCTAATCACTTGCTAATTAAAGCTTAAAGTATAAAGACCCCCTTCCTTCTCATTTCCTATGTTATTATCAATATTTTGTTCAAGTTTTATAATTATAGATCATGCATGCATGCTCAAAAAGGCCACTATCATAATTATCTTTAGCCAGAATGATAATTAGTATTTAAAAATACAACAACCAAAATAAAACTAAATAAATGATTAAATTTCTTAAGCAATTAGTGTTTTATACTTTTGTAGTGTTCTTAACGTTTTCTGCTGTTTTATGACTTTTATCTGATGAACTTTCCTAGAAATGCTAGGAATCAAGGGAGGTTTGGTTTGCATGCAGATGCATAATTCAATCTAATTAGTACTGATTGGGATTGCATACCTGATCATGATCAACTCTTAATCTCAAGACCACACGGTTGATGTTGGGATGTAATTCTGTTTTCCAAGTACTTGCTTTCATGGACATCAAGCTCATGTTGTTTACTTGCTTCAAGAATTCAATGATTCTGATCACTACATCTTCGGTCGAACCTTCTCCTGATCTCACAATCACTTGCAAGGCAACAATTTGCTGATCTTGATCTGTTGTTGAGCCAGATACATGCGTAAGCGTAACACTAACTCTTTCCGTCGATGAGGAGCCAGCTGCTTCTTCTTCGTCTTCTTCTTTCGTTATAAGCCTTGCAGCGGCTTCTAACAGCTGGTTTCGTTTGCTGAGCTCATCAACTTGAGCTTTTAAACTAGTTAAGTAGTCCCTTGCAGTTATTAGCACTGATGCTTTGTCTTTCTGCATAAAACAAATCAAACATAAGGTTACAACAACCTACAACCAAACCGGCAGTACCTCATCATCATCATTCAGTCATAGAATGAAATCATAAGATTCATAAAGTAAAATAAAGTTTAGATATACCTTGGTTCCGGGAGGAAGTAGGGATTTCAAAGAATGAAAGCTTTCGTTGAGTTTCTCTCGCCTTTTGCGCTCTGATATCATATGATGCAACTGGCTAGTTGTGGGGCGGGTGGCAGCGTGCATACCTTGATCTCGAATTCTCAGCAAATTTAAGCTTCTCAAGAAGGAAATCGATCGCTTCACTATAGTTTGCTTCCGCACTCCTAAATTAGCAGCGCCTTTCGTTTGTTGTGTTCTTGGGGCCAAAGGCGATGAGATGTAATTCTTGAAAGCACTGCTGGGTTTGGGATTGAGCAGACCATGACGATGACTAGGACTGGGAGCGGAATCACTACTCAATGCTGGAGTTAATAATTGGTGTGGAGATATAGAAGGAGAAGGTGAAGCCGAGTGAGGAGAAGTCAGGATAGCAAGGTAGGCTTTTGTAATCTCAGCATCTTCGATCGCAGAAGCTGGTAATTGGATATCCCCTGGAATTCGAGAAATCGCTTGTATGGCTTGTTGATAAGGACTAGTACTACTAAATACGTGTGTAGTTGGTGATACAACTGGTTGCAATAATGAAGTAAAGTTTGTATTAAGAAAGACGTGATCAGGTGGGATATTGAGAGAAGTAGGAGCAGTAGATGTGTGAATAGTGTTGAAGATGAGGGATGAAGATTCGGGGCTATCCATGGTTGAGAGCGATCTCAAAGATGAGGAAGATGATGAAAGTTGGTTTTGCTGCTCAGTGTTTGCCCTAGTACTAACTCCTTCAACTGTACGTGGAGATAATAATTGTGATTTAGAGAAAGCTTCTGGCAACATCCAGCTCCTCATGATCAGTTCCTTCTTTACGTTCATCTACAAATTAATAACAAAGATAATTAGAACTCAGTAATTCAGACGATTCTTTGTTAATTGGTTATGAAAAGGTAAGCTAATCTTACTTGAGACACGTTGGCGAAGCCGAGCTCAATCTCGCCACTCTTGCACCCGATGAAAACTGCAGTCTGTACTAATATAGATCGAAAGGAGTACACATGAATGAGTATAATATTGGGTGCACATATAATGATATAAATGTATGTGTATAACATGCATTATAATGCTAAAGCTACCTTAATTCTTGCTTCCTGATAAAACTGCTTCTGAATTTGAACTGATGCCAGTCTTTGGAGGTCCATTTCTTGCAATTCTACATAGGTAAGATTGTTTCGGAAAGCGAATCCTGGAACGCATCTGATCATAAAATTGGAAGAAATCAATCAGACTAGCCAATGGTAATTGACCGATCCTGATATCAGCAAACATGTATAAAAAGACTAGTGCATGCTGATCATGTCAATGCATGCACTTACTCATTTTGTACAATTGGAAACATTGACTGCCGATACTGGTCGAAAAGCCGCCGTGCTAGACTGACTCCAGAAGAAGAAGAGATACCAGTTTGGTTTTCTTCATCATAAACACCATCAAAGAAAAATAAACAGCTGCATATACACAATCACCATTCACATAGACATGAGCGGCTGCATATAGTACTAATTATACTATACAGATCGAGATATAAGGGTAGTGAAATACTTACTTGGTGAAATAAGACCGCCATAAGCAAATGTAAGAGCAGCTAAAAGACTGCATGACGAATTTAAGAAAATTGG
The DNA here is from genome assembly GCA_951800085.1 of Comarum palustre. Lineage (NCBI taxonomy): Eukaryota > Viridiplantae > Streptophyta > Magnoliopsida > Rosales > Rosaceae > Comarum > Comarum palustre. Next base: position 3,657,302 of record OX637588.1, on the reverse strand, counting down.
CGCGAGAGCCTTCATCGAGCTCGAACGCAGTATCCATATACAGATACGATGGATGAATGGAAGCCGAAGGCAAAGAGGTATTATCTCTATTATTGCTACCGATTTGATTGAGTTTGTCTGAATTGATTGCGTTCCTTCTGGTCTTTCATTTTGACAAATATGCAGGACGACGTCTAGAGAGAGAATAGAAAGAGTCTTGATATATGTTATATATATGAGTGAGTGCTCATATACAGAAGAATTCCAAAACTTAAATGTATAACGTAATAATCTAATATGCTGACACAGATACAGAAGAATAACGAGAGAGATGGAGTTGAAAAAGTATTGGTGTGGCAAGAAATTGGAACAAGAAGCTAGAAGCTCACTACGCAGCTACGTACATAGTTACATCATGAGAGAGAGAGAGAAAGATATATATATATATATATATATATATATGGTTTGTTTAGTGAGGATATATGACTGGGAGAAAAGTCGTTCGGACTTGAAAAGTAGTAGGTAATGTAGTAATTAAGCAAAGCGAGAGAGGGAGGGAGACATATATGAGAAGCAGCCAGGCAAGAAGGGATAGACAGCAATAAGATTTTGTGTATGCTTCAGTTGTATGAGATTTGAAAACAGAAAAGTAGTGGTCAAAGTCCACCCAAATGACCCAGATTGAATAGTCTGCGATCCATGGCAACTAGGGTTGTATACTTGTATTCTCTGATGGATTTGAAAAGGGTCAAGGGAGGAAGGCAGACGAAACCGTCCCCTTCTGGCTTTTTATAATTTTCTCCTCCAATCTCTATCACAATTTATTTTATAAAATAGTCATAGAGGGAATTACATTAAAACTCTTTGTTTTAATAAAAAAATGATATATTACATGAATAAAATGATAAAAAACTAAAATAAACATAAAAAATTTAATTAATTAAGTCTTTTAATTAAAAGAGTATTCTCACGTATTCTCTTTTGTTTTTCTTTCTTTCTTCTTCTTTTTTTTTTAAAAAAAAAATTAAAAAAAGAAACTGCACCAGTATATGCTAGTAGGTTTCTTATTCCATTCCCCACATGGTAATGTGTAGTTATTAGTTAATAGATTCTTCGGTTTAGTATTGTTATGACTAAATAATTACTATGAATAAGATAAACCAATTACGTGCTTCTAACCAAATTCTTTCAATTGATAACTTGATATATAATTACCATAGAGTTTTTTTCAGTTTGGCATTGTTATGACTATAATTACCGTTACTAAGTTAAAGCAAATACGTGCTTCAAACAAAAACATATGCGCATGTATCAATTGTTAACTATAGATTTTAATCTATAAGCTAGTGCATGTAATCATCCATATATTCTTCAATGTAAACAGGGTCTACGTGCATAGCTCTGAGTTGAACTGATCTGGCTTATCGAAGCTTCTCTTCTCTTGGCTGTAGAAATATTCAAGTAGCAGTTGGGAGAGTGCACTACTAGATGAGAGTATCTTGCATTCTTGCTACAAGGGCGTCTAGCTGCTTGACTACTCTTTCATTCACACTAACAATATATGCATCATCCCTTTCATATGTACCACCAGTCTACCACTCTAGAAAAAGTTGACAAGTCCGAGCTGCCGCAAGGACTGCTGGTTATCAAGAGACACCTATTTTAGCTACAATTAAGGTTTGGACTTCAGACTCTAACTCGCAAACATAGATTTTGTTTTAGCTATTAGACTTGTTTAAGGTTTAGGTGAGAAAGAAGTTAATAACTATGTTATCAAACGTAAATTAAGCGTACAAAGTTGATAGCTAGAGCTTGATGAACGACAAGAAAGGGCAAGAAGAGTGTTATTGATCGAGTATATATGTATAGCGCAGTAATAAGTGTATCAACTACCTGTTAACGAAGTCATGAATTCGAGTCACTATAAAAGTAAGAATGAAATTCTTTGATTCATTTTTATAAAAGACGAAAAAATGTATAAATTATTTGTTGTTACATTAGAGATAATTATGAGAGTTGAGATTATTAAAACTCTGATTTTTTTTTTGGCTCTCACATTTTGTTATAAATTTAAACAGTATTGGTGAGTAGACAATCCTAGATCACTTAATACAGTGTGAACATGATATAAATCTCATAATTTATATCTATTAAATAGTTGTGAAGTTTTCCAGAGAAGTATTCCGAAGAAAATAACTCGATTAGAGGACAAACCCATGAAAAATAAAACCCAGTGGCTCCATGCCAAGTCTCCCACAACCCACGTTTCCGATTGGCCGAGTCAAATGCTTGACCAAGCTTCTGGTGAATTCTCGAAAAACAATAAAGCTAGAGAAGCATATATAGCCACCAATTGGTATATTAGTCCTTTCTCTTATGGTCCTCCATCATTAGAAAATAGTATATATTTTCTGTGCGTCAAATCTCGATCTCTTTCACCATCTGAATCCAATCAGAACTGAAATTAATTGTTTCATTTTTGTTGGGTTTACACATTCATCACCACTAGCATCGCTGCCTGTTCTTTCCTTCTTATGATTGTTTATTTCCAAAGCAATATATAATTTTAGTACATTAATTAATTTGTTAGAGCATCTTTTATGGTAAATAGGTAGAGGAATAGTTATAATAAGGACCATTAAGTTGATGATTTTTCATCTTATTTCATTTTTTGATCTAATATTCACATCTCTATTGTATAACTTGTATACATAGTAGATCATCCTTATAAATTTTCATCTAAAGTGAAAATCGTTAAGAAATTCATAAATATGGCTCAGCAATTATAAACTTGAGCGAACCATGTTTGACATATTTGGATTGTCCATTGATTTGATCTATTTCGATTCCTTAGCGATCACCAATTTGGTTAAAAATTTGTAGAAGTGATCTACTTATATAGATCTATAAACTGAACGGTTGAGATTAAAAAATATGATTGAAAAGTATGTGTAATAAACTATTAAAGAAAAAAGTCTTTAACTAATCATCAACAAGAAAGTCCTTAATAACTCAATTAGACGACCAAATTTAGACACATAATCATTCATCTTAATTAGCTAGAGTTTGGGGTTTAGGGTTAGAGAGAAATTAAGTATCCACACCATGCACCAGGACAAGGTAGTTCTAATAGGATACACCTCTTCAAAAGTTTTTGAAACATAAATAAACTCATTTGAGTTATTGTTAAACAAATAAGGACATTTTTAAACAAATAAGAACAATTTTTTTTATCTTCCATGTGTCATGATTTAATTTACCAAACTAACCCTACACTAAGTAAATATATTTTTAGAAAGTCTATACAATTGCACGTTTCAATAACTTGGTGTAGTAGTAGTTAATTCCAGTAGAAGTAGTAGCAGAGGTTAACATCCCAATAGAAGTAGTATAGGGGTTAACATCCCAATTAAAGTAGTAGCAGAGGCTATTTTTTAGTGTTTCGACAATCCTTTAGTTCTCTATTACTTGCATTTTTATTCGTTAATTCTGCTATTGCATTCTTACTGCCCAATTCTGCTAGTGCCTATTGAAGGTCATTTTATGCTATTGCATTCTCTAACTGCATTCTTCCGGTTATGCAGTTCTGCTACTGCTTGTATACTACTACATTAAATATGTATCGCTGCTACTGCCAACAACAAAACGACCAATACTACTACTACTACTACTACTACTACTACTGTCGTCGAATCTTATGCTACTGCACTCGTCGTCAAACCATCCATTAGTTACAACTACTGCATTCACTGAACAGTTAGCTCATGCTAAACTTCCAGTAAATGTAGTAACAGTTTTTTTTGTGGTTCAGCTAGTATAGTAGCAGTTTTATTAATAAGTGCAGTAGCAGGTTTTCAATGGCTCAGCTAATGTAGTAGCACCTATTTTTAGTACGTGCACTGCACTTCCAGTAGATGTAGTAGCAGACTTTTAGTTGTCCAGCTGGTGTAGTAGCAGCGTCATTAAGTGCAGTAATAGATTTTTAGTGACTCATCTAATATAGTAACACTTATTTTCAATATATATAGTAGCAGATTTTTATTTTTTGTAATGAATAGTAGAATCCCATATTTGGCTCTCCATTCCCGTATGCCATATCAATTGAATTTTTTATTATTTGTTCATTTTGTTTCATTTTTATCCTTATTAATCTTTATTATTCCAACTATATCCTTTCTTAATTCTGGTTACAATTTCATTTTCCCATTAATCTTCAATTTCATAAGTTTTCTAATAATATAAATTACACCATTACGAAATACACAACCATATCTTTCATTTGAGTCTAATATTGAATATATTTGGGCTAAATTAGTTTAACGCAAAATTAGCTATTACTTCATAGTAGATAATATTCACATTAATAAATTAAGAAATTAAATAATGGCATCTTCAAAACCTTCTCACAGACTAGCTCCGAGCTCAGAAAAAGTACCATACACACTTATGCAAACAAAATTAAAAAAAAGATAGATAAAATAACTATTAATCACCAAGTTTAGTAATTCGGCAGATCATCATCACATATTCCATGTTCTCGCATGAGTCCATATCCGCTGTGTCTCGCATCCACCACTATCTCTGAACTGTCGTGTTCTTTGTCCATCACTTCCTCCATAATAAGGGACTTCGCCATATCCCGCTACTCCACCATGGTGATTCTCATATCCACCAAATCCAGTTGGAAATTGAAATGAGTTAGCAAAGTTACCAGAGTTGAAAGGTCCTTGTGAACCACCTTGAAATTAGTTCAAGTTAGAGCTCTTAAGACTTCTATAACAGCTTGACAAAACTTTCTTAAACATCGAATTGTAGTAGACTCACCAATTTTTAAATATCATCAAGGGAATCAGCTGGTATCACATATGCAAACATTTGAAAAACAGTTGTAAGTTTTTGCAAAGAGGATAATATGTGCTTACCAACACCATCGTGTTGTTGCATAAAGAAATTGTTGTGAATTTTGACGACATCTGCAATTTGATGGAATAAACTTTTACTCATTCGAAAGCGCTTGCAGAACTTTTCTTCAGGAAATCGTGAAACGTCATCAAAGTAATCTATGTATAGATTATATGCAGCTTCTTCTCAATTATGATTATTGACAATATGACCATGAACTGCTCCACGTCTTGATTCAGCTTCGTCACCGTCCTCATTGTCATTCAATTCTGTTAAGAGATTATTATTATTATTATTATTATTATTATTCGCATATGTACGAAACAATAAATCATGTTCTTGATCAAATAAAGCCATGACCCGATAATAATAATAATCAGTTTCGTTTTAAGAAAGGGATCATGATGACAATTGAGAATTATTCATGGTGGAATAGATACTAGCTAGACTAAGATTGAAGAAGAATGAAAATTGATGTGACGAACATGACTGCAATATGTAGTTTTTATAGGTGTATGATAAATTAACGTTCGGAAAAATAACCGTGAAAAATGAGCCGTTGTTAAATACCTAGAAAGCACTGAAAATAGCCATTTTTTTGTAAGTAGTGAAATATTGCAGTTGACAAAGTTGATTTTTTTTTGAAATATGGCATATATATATATATGTATATTCCAGTTGCACCTTCAAATTTGATATGTGTACCTCAATTATTTTTTTTTTCAGAAAGTCAAATAAAAGTTAACCCATATGAAAAGACAAATAATTAAAAATCAAAATAAAGGAAATCCTTTTAATCTCTTTTGGTACTTATAATTATAATTATGTCCATGAATCAATACGGGAGGACGCTCCGATGTTTAAAATGATTCTAGAGACAAAATCTCACCAGATTACGAGAGTATATACACATTGATGATGCATACTGTTGCTCAAGGAATCATAAAGCACGAAGAGATCGAACAACGCTCTGTTGAAAAATGTCAACAAAGAGCATATTGACCTACATAAATGCAATCCAGAAAAAGCTAGATTCTCTGACAAAGAGACAGGTATTTGGTTTGGCAGTGCTAACCTTACCAAGTGTAAAGCCTGTAGGACACAAACAACTCTTTGTTAAAAAGCGTAATGAGAAGAATGAAGCCCTTAAGGACAAGACTCACCTTGTGGCGCCAAGGCTTCTCGCAATGCTCTGGATTGACTATAAAATGACATGTTCTCAGTAATAGAAATGTAGCTCTAAGATGTGATTACATATCTCCATGGGGATCTTAATTGGGAGATACATCTAAAAGCGTTTGATGACCTTAAACAATCAAACTCAAGTAATTCTAAACCACGGAGTGCGTTTGCAATTAAAATTGAAACGCTCACTTTATAGAAGTGATTACTCGGTTAGGAAGGGATACAAGATGATGAACTATGCTCTTGCATACTCATAAAGAAAATGAGTTTCGGAATTACAATTATAGCTATCTATGTTGATGATACAAACATAGTAGGTACTTTTGATAAAATAAGAGAAACCACGAGCTAGATTAAATCTAAATTGAGATGAATGACCTTGGGAAACTCGGTTAACAACGAGTTTGTAGAATAATAATCCACCAGTGTGCATGTGTCCTAAAGATTCTCAGGTGATTAACATGGACGAAGTGCATACTGTTAGCACTCCTAATGATCGGTCGATGATTGGATGTAAAAGAAGATCTATTTCGTCCTAAGGAAGATGACGAGGAAGTATTGGGACCTGAAATTCCCTCTCTAAATGCAACAAGTGCATTGTTATACTTAGCTCAATGTACTCGACCAGATATTGCATTCTCAGTGAACTTGTTAGCTAGATTTAGCTCAGCGTCAACGCAATGTCATTGGAATGACATCAAGAACATATTTTGATACCTAAAAGAAACCATTGACATGAGACTATTCTATCCCTGTAAAAACAGAGATGGGACAACAGATGAAATTGTACATCCCGAAGGACAAACTGAAACCCCAAACAATGTTTTGGTTGGTTTTGCTGATGTTGGGTACCTCTTTGACCCACATAGAGGACGTTCCCAAACTAGTTATGTATTTACCATTGTGAACACGACGATATCTTGGAGATCAACCAAGCAAACCCTAGTGGTTACCTCATCAAACCACTCTGAGATCATTATCATCCATGAGGTGCTCCGTGAGTGTATATGGTTAAGATCCATCATTACACATATTCGAGGAATCAGTGGTTTATTTTCTACCATTGAAGAGCCCACATACATTTATGAAGATAATGCGGCCTACATCAAACAGATGAAGCTAGGCTATAACAAGGGTGATAACACAAAACACATATCGCCATAGTTCTTCTATAGTCAGTAACAACAGACCCTCCTCAAGAATCAAATAAAATTTCCAGGAGAATGTGGCAGATTTGTTTACCAAATCATTACCTAAAGCTACATTTGAAAAACACGTGAAAAGTATCAGAATGAGAAAACTTTTCAAGCTCCCTTGATATGATGTAAGGATCAGGAGGAGGGTGTAGACCTCACGAGGAGACTAGTATCATCACATCACCCTCAAAATGCAATAGGGGCGTTGTGCTCTTTTTCCTGTTGGCCAAGATTTATTTTGTCCCACTGAGTTTTGTTACTTGGTAAGGTTTTTAATAAGGCAACACCTCATACACCAATTTAACTTTGACTTGGCACAAGGGGGTGTTAAAGGAAATATACATTAAGTGTGTCTTCGTCAAAGTAACTGACGAAGAGTGAATCACGTGATTATACGTAATTGAGCAATCAGTCATTATTAGGTTTTATTCCATTGTAATTACCATTTGTAACTGTTGTATTCATCCCTTTATATAAGAGAGTTATCTAATGAGAATGTTTAGACCAATTCCATTGTACATTTTACTATAACAATTTTAAAAATGTAGATTAAAAATCATTTTAAAAGCTAAAAAGTTTGTCATTTATCAAAATTTCTCAACAAAAAATGGAAGAGGCAACCCAGGTCCCAGGTAAGAGCTTCCGTCGTACATGTCTGCATAGACGATTAGAAATAGAATCTGATTCAGAATCATCGGTAAAAATTAACCTGTTCTTTTGTGAATTGGACTGTTTTAGTGAGTCGGCCATAAAAAATAGTTATAGCGAACAAACATGGTGAAAAGCTTGTGGGATTACTGCTTGAAACCGGTTCTAAAGAGCTAGTGATCTTGTGCCATGTAGCTCGATCTCATAAGGTTGGTTCTTGTGATCATCAGTGAAATTAGGACTCGGTATGTAATTTGTTGGGATTGAAAACATTCATGTAACATCTGATAAAATTTATCTATTCATTCAGGGGGACACTATTATGACTAAACTTGCTCTTGCTCTTGCTCTTGCTCTGGAAAAGGAATGAGTGCTTTTCGTTTCGATTTTGCTGGAAATGGCTATGTTGTGGTACTACAAGATTTAAAGTTTGTCGAGTATTACATGTTTTTGTGAAAAAAATCACCTCTAAAGTCGTGCAATCATAAGCTTGGCTCGGTGTTTAGTATGTTCTTATCTTGGTTTGCTGAGAAAGTGCAGGTACCTTTCAGTTTGGTCACTACTGGAGAGAGGTTGATGACTTACATGCTGTAGTCAGTGTAGTGAGTGTAGTCCAACACTTCGATAAACCATGCGGTAGGTGCAATTCTTGGCCACAGTAAAGGTGCGTTGGTTCTTGCACGACCAGTATGTGAAATGTCACTAAAATAAAATTGAAAATAGTTAACCGTTGATATTATAATAGACCAAAACAATAACAAATAAAAATTAATTTACATTTTTTATTAATTTTTTTTGTCAATATGTATATGATATATGAATCACATGATCATTGTTTAATTATAGTTAATAATTTTTAGCAACAACTTTTTAATAGGTCTAAGAAAACCAAAATAAAAATTAGTAGTATTTATAAATTATTGTTCACACACACGAATTTTATATTATTTATAAATATATAATCTTCGTATTATAAAATATATATATATATATATATTTTAGAATGGGTCAGGCCAGGTCCGGCCTATAACAGGCTTGGACCAGACATATGAGCTCAATTTTCTAAACACGGCTCGAACCATTAGAATAACGTTAACATGTTTTATCGTGTTTAGTTACTTTTAAACGTGATGTGCTCGTATCGTGCGCATATTTTATGACGTCTTTACCACTCTACTTTACTAATACATAAAAAAATAAAAGTATTCATGACTTTACTCATACATGAATTTCATGGGTTTACTAATATATAAAGAAAATTGATGTATGACCCATCTCCTTATTATCAAAAAAATGGATTCCTGAATACATATCTATTTTACTTATTTTGAGTAATCAAATATCAGCATTTACTAATTCATAAAGAAATCTAAATGATTGCAGGTATAATTTATCATAAATTCCTTAATCAATGCTCGGAATCGATGCACGTTACACCTCCGTATTAGGAACGTTTTCTCTGAATGCATAGGGATTTAGTTCTCAATCCAAGTGAACTTACGAGTTTTACAAATATAAATTGGGATCTTGATTTGTGTTCCATAAACTTTGGTCTTTTGTCTCATTAGTTGGGATCTGACAGTTCTTCAAACTTAAGTCACTATTTAGTTGCCAAAAAACTTGAGTCACTCTTTGTAGGGAATGCCGACACATTTCTGCCAGGTAGCTTTTCTTTGTTTTGTTCAAAAACCTTCACCAAATAGCAATACAATCCAAAATGGCAGAGGCAGCCCAGAACCCAGGTAAGCTTCCATCATGCATGTCTGCATATTTAGAATCTGATTCAGGATCATTAACTTGTTACCAACTTTGTTAAACTTAATCGCTGCTTTTGTGAATTCGACTGTTTTAGTGATCAGTCAGCCAGTAAAAATTGTCATAGCCAACAAACATGGTGAAAAGCTTGTGGGACTATTGCATGAGACCGGTTCTGAAGAGCTTGTGATCTTGTGCCATGGAGCTCGATCCCACAAGGTTGGTGATATTTGGAGTTGGTATGTAGTTTTCTTGGAAAATTCATGTAACATCTGATAAATTGGTATATCAATTCATTCAGGGAGACAAAATTATGACTAAACTTGCTCTTGCCTTGGAAAAGGAAGGAATTAGTGCTTTTCGTTTCGATTTTGCTGGAAATGGGTAAGTTCGTGGTACTAACAGGATTTAAAGTTTTTAAATCTTACATTTTTATGTGCAGAGTTCAGTTTTTTGGCACCTCTTTAATTTCTTAGTTGTAGGCTTGGCCCCGTCTTTACTGTGTTCTTATTTTGCTTGTGGTATTTTGGTTTTCAGAGAAAGTGAAGGTGACTTTCAGTTTGGTCACTACTGGAGAGAGGTTGATGATTTACATGTTGTAATCCAACACTTCTATAGGACAAACCATACCGTAAGTGCAATTCTTGGCCACAGTAAAGGTGCGTTGGTTCTTGCTGACGATCAATATGTGAAATTTCACTTTAATATCATAGAGGGGAAACAGGTTTAGTCTAAATGACATTCATGAAATTTGTTGACGTGTGAGCATAGTGTGCACTCATAGGTTAACTTTGCATCAACCAGATGTTAGCAGCTTAGCTAAATGGGATCTCTATTGAAATCATTTAGTGTTACTGCAGGAGGGGATGAAGTGCTTCTGTATGCTTCTAGGTATGGTGATGTTTGCACGGTTGTCAATGTTTCTGGGCGTTATGATCTGAATGGAGGCCTTGAGCTACGGTTGGGGAAAAACTTTATGGAAAGGATCAGGAAGCAAGGATACTTGGATATCAAGGATAAGACAGGTACTAATACCAGGGGCAGATAGGCAGCTCGTATGGCAATTTTCTATAATTAGTTTCATGACATTGGCATGGTTGCTATGCTTTGTAGGAAGTTTTGATTGTCGCGTGACGGAGGAAAGTTTGCTCGATCGCATGAATACGAATATGCATGAATCCTGCCCTAAGATTGCCAAAGATTGCCGGTAAGCAAACTGTTAATAAGCCTCTTCTGTTTCCATTGCCTTCTTTTTTCAGATTTTTTTGATGCCTTGGTGATTCTGTTTATGCAGGGTATTGACAGTCCATGGATCTGAAGACGACGTGATCCCTGTTGGAGATGCACTGGAGTTTGCCAAGATAATACCTAACCACAAGTTAAATGTTATACAAGGAGCTGATCATTATTACTGCGATCACCAAGCGGAGTTAGCATCAAGTATCTTGAACTTTCTTAAAGGCAGCTTTCCAAGAGGACAAGACTACTTCCAACTAGATATTGTAGGACAAACAGTTTAGAAGTTTCACAAGGTTATGGCCTTGCATTGTTTGTGGAAAATGTGTTGAGATCAAGACAGCATGGAGTCGTGTTTTTCCCTAATATTGTGCTTAGTAACAGAATCCTCATGTTATCACGGGGTTACCGTACAATTTTGTGTTAAAATATACCTCATGTGAAGCAATTGAAAGAAATTCTGCAGCATCAACCTCCAAATATAATTAAAACATGATTGAAGTTGATTTCCTTTTCTCCATTGCCTATGAATTATAGCATTGTCTTGTTACAGTGTAATATAAAAGAAATAGCACGAAGAGCTGTCTATGTTAGGACAACTAATTTGCCTAATGACTGATGCTAAGCCAATTGAATCGACTCTTTATAGATATGTTTTGCTACAAACGAAAGAAAAAGAAACATAATTGGCAGCATAAACTGGCTGACTACCGCTATTACTGATGACGTGAACTGGAACAAATTATATATTTACAATCAGCTTGCAACTACAATGAAAATTGCATTGCTAACATCTTGTTTTCATCGACAATATGAAGCTCTTTATCATGACATCTAGCTGAATTGCTAAAGCGGTTTTTAAAAACGCAGATTGCATTCACGGCTCTACATAGTAGCTGATATACTCATACCTCATTGCTGGGCAGATAACTGCTCAAACATCTGCCATCATGTTGAGTTTACAAAATATCAACCATACTTTTGTGCCAACTCGTGCGTTTCCTTCAGAAATATTTGTTCTTTGTAAACACCAGCAATGTCATCTCTGAATTAACAATCAGATGGCGGATTACTAAATTGGTTCAACAACCTAATGTTCTTCAGAGTTATTATCCTCATTGCCACTATCATATACTTCAAGATAGGCTTCCCCTTCATCCTGGTTCAAGAAAAATCAGAAGCAATTTAGTATATTAATCCCATCTAGAACCTGTTCCAAATGAAATTATCATGTTTGCAATGCAAATTACAAAACTAGAGAAGTAGAAATACATAGAGGTGACAGGAAACATTATATTTTCCGACTTAATCCAAGACTTTAATCTAATCCTTCATATGATAATAAATTGCGAATGATAATCAGTGCAGACCAGAAATAGTGATTATTGGTCCACCGAAAAACTAGTACTTAATGGCAACCTAACATGTCATTTTACATACGAGGCACAAGCCAGTTTACTAACTCATAGTGGGATAGATGGTTCATGTACTTCTTCATTGTCACTAGAGAATAGAGAATCATCTAATGTTGAATGCAAGGTTCTACCATCATCAACCATTCTCCCATTCTCCATTTCCTCCTGAAAACAGCAGGAAAAGACAATAGTAACAACCTAATTAAACCACCTATTCCAATTTCCAAGAAGCAATCCATTTCTTACAAGTTCAGTTTTCAACAACTCAATTATCTCCTGTAAATCTGAGAGATGATGCTTCAATGCCTGCCAAAGATAGCAAATGTATTAGAATATGACATAATAGCCATTGCTTATAAAACACAATTATTTAGTTATAAGGTCACCTCACGTCTCTGTAGTTCAATTGACCGAGCTAATGCTTGTCGTCTTGACAATAAATTCCTAGGCCTTAATGGAAGAGGGCACTGATAGTTCTTCCCACGATATAATATGATTGCATACCCTTTGGTAGTTTTATCGAGAGTGACAAGCAGCCCACCACTCTCTGCTTCCAAAGAGATCGCGATATGCTTAAAAAATTTTCCTCTCACTATTATCTTCACCAGCTCTCTATGTTTCCAATGCAAATGCATATTCTCTATCGTACCAGAGTAAACCTCTCGTCTCCCTGGAACAGAAATCACCCAGCATTTGAGTCTCCCCTAAAAATTCATTATAATCTAAGGCACATCTGTAAAAGTAGTTCTTACCTAAAAGTAAGAAGGGTTTCATACTGAGACCAATCTTACGAAACAAGAATCTGTCCTCATCCGTTATGATTTCCAAATCATCTGGCAGATCTGCTGGATCCAAATTTTCTTGCACTTTTGCTAAAGCCTTCTCAGCCTTTTGCCTAGAACCATCCAGGGTTAGAAATATGTCACAATTTGAAAACTTCTCAAAGAAGATGTCCCAGATGTTAAAAGTACAGACATACTTAAAATTTTGACTTACAAGAGCCAGTTTCTTCTCAAGGTGTCTAACTAGAGATGCACGTTTTTCCAGATTGGAATCTCTTGTCATTTTATCGACATCTTCAATCGTCAGCTGTTTTCTCCAGCGAGTGGTTGCTGTGATGGTCTCAGCAAGGGTTCCAGCAACCAATTGGCCATTAGAAGGTTCGGATCTTGACTCAATGTAGTCAGAGGTCATTTGTCGTGCTTTTTCCTCCTCATCTTGTTGGAGCTCTCTTAATTCTCTCCTCTCTTTCAGTACTCCAGTAACAACAGGTGGCAAGAAGTCATTACCCCTGTAAAAGACGATGAAATCTTTGTTTCGAGAGAGAAGTGCCCCCCCTGTCAATCTCTGCACATGTTAAAGGCACCAGCCGTTAGCAATGCAAGGGTCAATAAATGAGTCCATATGTCAGGGTTGATGGGATTAGTACAGCTGCTATAAAAGAACATAGGTCAACAGTCTCCAAATGTTGGAGAGAAAGAATCAGGCATACAGTACTACCTCAGGTATGTGTTTGTGTATAAATAGTATATTCAAGAAGTTGAGAACGTTTCACCTTGAGTTCTTTTGCCATTCTTTCATTGCGTGTATTCTGTACTCCACGTTTGATGGCTATCTTTGCAATAGCACATTTCTCCCACAGTTTCACCATGGCCTTAGCCAGACCTTGCAGCTCTTTACTCCTTCCTGTGACAATTTATTATTACATGCAAAATACCTAAAAGAAGAACAATTTGACTAATGAATTTAAAACCGTTTTATAAGGTACAACATACCTAAAGCAAAGTGTGGAGGTGCAGCTCTAGCAAGCCTACGGAATTTTGTCATATCCTTGTCTTTCAGACCAGGTCTTACCCCATAAGGGAGAAGTCTAAAGGGCGTTTGATATCCTGGAACCACTGCAGGAAGTCAGCATCCACAGGCAATGGCTCACGGCCTATCCAATCCTTAAATCGTGGACCTAACTCATCTAACAAATGGTTTAGATCACTCAACTCCATTAGTTCTTTCTTAGATAAGTCCATATACTTTGGAGAATTTGGACTCAAAAGTTCTGTAGTGCTAGCCACATCTCTCGCTCCTACGTTGTGTCTTCCATCCCTTGTAACAGTATCCTCCGACTCTTGCAACATATGTGAACAAGTCTGGCTCTGTTTTGCATATGACTTGACACACTGAAGACTGTATGATATTCCCCTGTATAGCACTACTGAACTGCCCGATCTTCATATAACCAAGCCTCCAGTTTTACTCTGGCACAGAACAAAAGATACCATAAATAAGTTACCAGGACACTCCAGTTTTACTCTGGCACAGAACAAAAGATACCATAAATAAGTTACCAGGACACTCCAGTTTTACTCTGGCACAGAACAAAAGATACCATAAATAAGTTACCAGGACACTCGATTCTTGCAAACAACTTATCGACAATATACAACATAGCTGTTATCAACATCGACATTATTGCATCTCCACTTCAAAAGAATACAGACATTGCAAGTCAGCTGAGACTATTAGAATCAGAAGAATTCAACTAATTTAGATGCAACAGTGTAAGATATATAACAATGTACCAACACCAACCTCTAAAATGCCATGAGTTCTTCTCATGTTAAGTGAGGGTGGCTCCTCAAACTTCAATTTGACCACTTCATCCACCTTCCACTTTTCATGTATAGCATCCACCAACTTTGTGTGATACCAGCAGCTCCGACTTTAGTCCTCTCCAGCATCCTCAAAGAAACATTTCTTAGCCTCTTCAACTCATGCTCCGGAAGGAATGCCTCAGCCTAAAGACTGTTGCTCTGCTTCTTTCATGTCTTACCACCTTCCTCATTAACTAATTCACCTACTCTCTCCCAAGGCAACCAAGCAGAAGCCTGAGAATCAGTACCAGAAAACACAAAAGTTTCCACATTTTCATCATTTTCACTATGCCCAGATACAGTTTCATCCGCAGCAGCCCCAATTAACCCTTCCGAAACCACTGTCTCCTCCTTTCCTGAAACACCAACTGAAATTCTATCAATGTCTCCCTCTAATATTCCCTTTCTATGTTCAAAGCTTTTCAAAATTATCATCTTCTCCACTTTATTTTCCTCTTTAGAAACCCCAACAGAAACTTCATCACTCTCTCCAATTTGCCATTTCTATCAAATTCTTGCTCAAACTTCTTCGAAACCATAGTCTTTCTCTCTTTCAAAAACCCAACTGAAACCTCATCAACATCCCTATCCAATTTACGAGTACCATCAAATTCTTGCCTAAAGTTTTCAACTTTAATGAACCCTTTAGCAGCATCAATGCCACTATATGCAACACTGGGTTTATAGATTCATGCTCATAATCAACCTCAAGTTTAATGGAATCAACCTGAGTCTTAATGGGTTTGCTTCTATTAGCCCAACAGCCCAAGGAGCATGCTGTACACGGTTTGGCAAAGAAAAACTCCCTTCTTGATCAACTGGTTCAAACACTCACTTTCCCTTTCTTCTTCTTCCTCTTCCTATTCCCCCTGATTTTGCCATGAAAATTTGTCTCTTGGGGAATCAGTCAAACTGGGACAAGTGTAGCCCGTGGATCACCATTGTACCGATATTGTCTTAACTTAACCACCTTTAAAGTGTTGGGTTTTAATCACAAAAGGCCTCGGTACAATTAGGAATGATCCACCCACATATAAGTTATACTTTATTTATCTTGTTTCTGATGTGGGATCTCTCCTCTCCAACACGTCCCCTCACGTTCAACCTGACAAGCTCTGCACGTGAATCTATGTCACCCTCTCCACTCAAACACTAACCCTCACGTGCAACCAGACTCAAGGGTTTAGCACGTGTACAAATGTCTAAACCAATCAGACCACTAACCCAGCCCATCTGGAACTTGGTGACAATCCACACAAACATTAACCCTCACGTGCAACCAGACTCAAGGGTTTAGCACGTGTACATATGTCACACCAATCGAACCCACCAACCCATGAGACGCAATTAGAGAGGGACCCGCTCTGATACCAAGTCAAACTGGGACAAGTGTGGCCCATGGATCACCATTGTACCGATATTGTCCCAACTTAACCACCTTTAAGGTATTGGGTTTTAATCACAAAAGGCCTCGGTATAATTAGGAATGATCCACCCACATATAAGTTATATTTTATTTATCCTGTTTCTGATGTGAGATCTCTCATCTCCAACAGAATACACCTTCATAGACCATTTGTCCTGAATTTGCAGATAGAAGCTTGTCTTTGGCTTCCTCTTCTTCTTTGTGGGCTCAATATCAACTTTGATTTGAACAGTATTACATGAAACTCTGAACCTGTGAGCTCTGCATGTTCTGTAAGAGGGAAGAAAGCACTGGGAAGCATTGAAGCTAAAAGAAGAGGAAGAAGTAGCAGTTGGGTTCATTGAAAGTGTTCAAAGATTGAAACTTTGATAGTTGATAAGGTCCCAAACACAGAAAGCTTCCACCTTTTCTAGTAAAGAAGAACCCAGAACATGAAATACGATGACGTACCGAACTTAGGAGCTGATTCAATCCGGAATTGGAAATGCAGGTGCGGCGGACTCAGAAACCTTCAAAAACAAACAGACATGGGTTGGAGAGATTGAACTTGGTTTCATTAGGATTTGGTTTTCAGTTTCAAACAAAATGTTGTACTTTTTTTTATCTTGAAGAGAACTATAGAAACTAGTCGAAAAACTAGTCGGTGAAGCAAAGAGGTAGTGATCAAGAGTTTTTGGGCCAGCTGAGGCCCAGTTTCACCTCGAATCTTATCTTTCACAGGCCCATTTTAGCCAATTTTCACAGGTTACTGAGGTTTTTGATCCGAAAATTCATTTGTGCACCAAGATGGTGATTCAGTTTTTGTAGTGTCGGGTTCGGCCTCAGTTACTATAGGCAAAAAGCTACCTTACATTTTAGAGAAGTTGAAAGCTTTGCTCTTATATAGTATGATGCATCTGAAATCCGACCGGCTAATACTGATATATGTATTTGACTGGAAGACTTGATTAAATAATCGATAATGTTGAAAACATGATTGGCATATACGTACACTATCGAGATGAACAAGCTAGGTAATGTTAGTTTCACTTTTCAAATTATGGTGTTAGATCAGTAACATATTAATCCAATACACCATGAACCTCTATCGATCTCATCTTTTTCTTCTTCTTTTTTGGGTTAAACCTTGAAGAAGAACGAGGAAAATTATTAAAAAGGAAAACAAAAGAACTACATCCACAGAACTTGAACCTTACCCGAAGAAATGAAAATGAAAGATGAGGTGCATACCTCATGTTGACATGATAATCAGACCTAAACCTCTATCTTATCTCGTATTTGTTAAGTGTATGTATATACTATTCTAAAAGAGTTGAATTTTGCATCAGTTTTCAGGAAAAGGCAGCGGAGTAGCTTTCATATATGGAGAAGAATAGATTATGGAGCCTTTTGTTTTGTTATTTTATGTTTGATGAAGAGATAGGATTTTTTATATTATTTGTGGTGGCAGCTGCACAAATCTAAGGGGGGAGCATGTCATCATATGACTTGAGGATTCTCTCATATAAATCAACAAGTGAATGAGATGCTCTCTTTACGCTTTCCAAATCTTTAATGATTCAGTGTGTGTGAATGTCTGGATCTTGTCTAGCAAGTATCAATGAAGACAGGAAAGAACACACATAAGCCGATGGAGGCCCTTTTCTATGTCTCCTGCTTGCCTGCAAGCTATATTTGAGTAGGACAAAAATGCTACAGTGTAAGGTAAGGTTCATAACATAACGGGGTTTAAGATGTGCTAATTAATACTGGCTTTAATAAATTTATGAGTACCATTATGTTGTCTATTATGCTTGCTTATTTGTTGCTTCTTTGCTACAATATATGCTGCCAGCCACTAGATTAATGGAAATGGTATGATGTAGTTAACTGGCAAGCTGTTGCTTGTAGTTGGCAAATGAAGCTACCTATATCATTAATTACTTGATTGCGGCAAGTTCTCTGATATAGAAGTCGGAGTTTTCTAGTCGGTGCTCCCTGTATGTCGATTTAGGGCTACATTTCGTCATGTAAACTAATCAAACTTATCGTTTGTTTTTGAATTTTCAAATGTCTTTCGTTTTTTATCGTCTATTTTTTAAAGTCTCGTTACGTATGATCCCTTAAAGTCATTATTCATCAAGCAGATAATAATTAAGTGACCAAGTTTTACATTCATGGTGTCGAGATAGAGATGTTAACCAAACACATAATTTTCACGACTTTTGAAGACAGATATATCATTGCTTCCCTAGCCTCCTCGACTAAAACGGAAACTAGCTTAGTGCCATTGTTTTCTCCTTTGTCTTTTGCGAGAACGTGCAAATCTTAAAAGGTAAAGGACGGTGTGTGTCCCTATTTCCGAAAACGGTACTTTCTGTCTTGACAGCGTATCTTACTCTGCTCTAGTGCTAAGCCAACTACATCTAAAAGCGCTTTTCTCTTCTGTTTAAACAAAACAAAAGTGCTTTTCTCCTAATTCTCCTGTCTGGAAATTGCAACAGTAAGAGAAACACATTCATTAGTTTAAGCAGGAAGCAAGGAATTGGTTGCTGCTGGTCGTATCAAACTTCGGTGGTGGCTTAGCTGCTTCTGCTAGCTTCTGCTGATGAGTGCTGCATGTAACTTTCAATGTCTCCTTCATTTCCAGCAGGCTGCAATAAGCTTGTTGGAAACATTCTTTCCGCTTATTCCCAGAATCCACTTATATGTATTTAATTTGGAAACCCTAATTGTCTGCCCTCATCTAATCTGATCAGCTGTAGCTTCAATTATTTCATATATTGAAGGGGAAAAAGGGATGCTATTCATCCCCTAGTATATATAGCCTAATAACACAAAGTAGCAAACCCAGAAAATTACTTAATCACTGTTTAATTTGTTCATCTAATCACGGGCGGAGCTACTATAAGAGGATGATTATATTGAAGTGTATGAATACTAGAGTGGTCCTGTGGTGGTTGATTATGTAGGTCGGAATATATATATATGTAGGGTTGAAATATATAAGCATGCAAGTCTTATCCATGGCCATGTAGTGAAGACGAAGACCAAAACATTTCATTTCTTATGAAATAATCAACTTTCTGCATCCATCATTCAGAACTTGAAGTTAAAATGGGATCCGGACCAAGCTCTATTATATGCGTATGTTATATACTTGACAGAATCTAACATAATACTCAGGAACATATATGGGTGCTGGCCAGCCAACTTCATATTCACAATTGACGACAGCCTTCAATTATTATTATATAGAGAGAGAGAGATCCATCAGTATGGTGAACTAATTAACATAGAGATCGATTACAACAAATTCATGCCCCGCTCATTTTATTTAATTAGTCTATCTAATTGGTTTCATATTTTACGATGTCATTTACGGTACATTGATGCATAGCTGCCCCAGCTGGTAATATCATAGAGATGGTGAAACCATTAAAATAGAGATCGACTACAAATTTTTTCGCGTCATTTTATTTAATTGGTTTCATATTTTACGATGTCATGTATACCTGCCCTAGCTGGTAATAAGTTCACGAAGTGTTCGGTTTTCTTAACACGGCCAGAAGCCAAAAAAGAGTGTGCAAATGAAATTCCTGGTAACTCATTATATTATGATGATCTGCAGCTAAATTAAACTAATTTAATTCAAAATGAACATATTAATAAATTACTCTAGCTAGCTCTACAATACATGCTTGGCCTGATTTTCAATTTCATTCATAATGTGAAAAATTCTTTGGCCTGGGGAAAGTATTCTCTTGGGATCAAACAGTGTTTTCCTCTTCTCGAAGATTTTCCACTTCGAGCCAAAATGTTTCATCCAACCTTGCTGTGTTTTGTGGTTTGGAAGATACTGCTTAACCTCAATACCAGCTTTAACACAAAACTCTAATATCTCTATATTCTGCTCATCAAATGCCTTCCATTCATCAAACCCAGTTGAATGCAAAAATCCTACGGTGTAAAACACATCTTCTTCTGGTACAACAGCCGACATTCTCTCATTCCACCTTCATTTCAATTAGTTTTAGAAGATGATATATTTATTGTTCATTAAAATGATATATTTATCGTTAAATGGTGAAAACTAAGAAGGTAGTCTTACTTGCTCTTGTTCATGGGATAAACGAGGACAGGTCCGGTGGTAATATTTCTCTTCAGAACAATGTCCCTGAACACTCCTTGATCGAAGTCCGCGATGCGACTCTTTGGAATAAAGAGATTAAGCCATGGATGAGGAACATCCCATAGTCCTTGTGACTGAAGCTTCAGCTCTCCGCTTCGAACTCGATTCAGAAATTCGTCATACGACACATCATGTTCAAACTTAAATCCTGGAAGATAGTTTAACCCGTTCAATAGATTTTGGACCTCCTGCAAAAGAAAAATTGTTCTAAATATTAGATCCATTTTTTCACGTGTAATTTATCAACAATTACTGTAATGGTGGAATATATGTTTACCTTATCCACAGTGGATTCAGTTTGATGATCATAATATTTGACGACTTCTAGGCAATAAATGATCCCATGTTTTTTTACTTCAGAGATAATTTTTTTGTGAGAGGATAGAGGGAAAAATGAGGAAGCTCTCCAGTTATCCGGGGGACCCTGGTTAACTAGTAGTGAGCCTTCTAAATAATCAAGGGCGTTGCTTTGTTGTCTCCCATTTATTGAGATTAAACGT
Organism: Comarum palustre; assembly: GCA_951800085.1. Lineage (NCBI taxonomy): Eukaryota > Viridiplantae > Streptophyta > Magnoliopsida > Rosales > Rosaceae > Comarum > Comarum palustre. The sequence goes on along the minus strand of OX637588.1, from coordinate 3,636,241 downwards.
TCTTGGTCTCTGGAAAACGCAGAGAAGTCACTGTAAAGCATTCGCACCCACTTGACCTGCAAGATCGACCAAAATATATTCAGCAAATTTAGTGGAAAGTGACACATAACAATACTTTAATCAATCGTATAGCTAGGTTAATGATCATGTAGTTTATGTTAGGACAAACTCCCTTAATGATCATGTAGTTTAAGTTTAAAGGACCAAGTTAACAAAGGGTCGCCGTTCATGGGGTCCGAGCTACCCCAAGGAAAGAAGAAGTCAGGCAAGAAAGGAATAAAAGAATAGAAGAAGTCCTTGTGTGATGGCTGAGATGTTCACGTTTTAGTGACATAGATTAAGTCATTTTTAAACTAAACTAACAAAGCTAAAATTTTATTTTGAGTTGTGGTTTTGAACATAACAAACTTGTCACAGCATTAGTGGGTACTTAATTAAGAATGTTCAACTATGAACGATTAATCTAATCACAAAGACAAAGGTCCAAGTCAATTTATCTATGCCTAATGCCTGCGCAGAATAGAATCAATAGATAGATAAATAAACATACCCTTTTTGGTGCTGGCTCTAGTGCAATTCTGGCTCTGGATATAACCCCAAACTGACCTAGCCCTCCAAGAACCCCATAGAAAAGCTCTGCGTTCTTATTTGGGGAGCAAGTCACAAAATCCCCTTCTCCTGAAAGAAACACAAAACCCTAGCTTAGTTATAATAACAATCTCGATCTAAAAGCGGAGCTATAATACGAGACCATAGTAGTGCTGGGAATATATATATATATATATATAAACTCCAGCTAGGCTAGCTAGCCAACATAATCAATTAGGATGATAATAACAACCCACTTGTTAATTAATCATAGTTAACTAGTGATTAATTAACAATTTTAGAGGGACTAGTTCGTACTGCTGTTATGATCATGATCAGCTGGTCATGAACCAACAAAATCCTAAGATTTTCTTCGATCCCAAACGTGTGGGACCTCACCTCAGTCGAACCAGCTTCAAACAACTGGGTTTGATTATTTAGTCAACAACTATTTTGTATCTTTACAAACAAGGTTGTCATCACTCTAATCCCCCAGATGAACCAGGATAATGTTTCAGTGAGTCTTAATTCTAATATGCACAATGATTAGTATACTAATCGAATTATAGCCCAGAGTGAGCTGAATCATACCAGTGACTACATCCATTTCGTAGACATTGCTGATCTGAGGGCCGAACCGAAACGTCTGTCCGCCGATTCCGGCGTTCGAAAGCGTCCCACCGACGGTCAAGTAAAGGTAGTCAGTCCACGACACCGGCGACAGTCCATGTTCTAATGTGGCATGCAGGACATCGACCCAGAGCTGCTCGCCTCCGACGTCCGCGTAGTAAACCGTCACGTCGTCTTTGATCGTTTCCGAAACTTCGATTCCGGAGGAGCCGTGGTGGTTTCGTAACGACGACATTTCGACCACGACTCCATTGTTAGCCATGGCCTGTCCCCGTGTGGAGTGGCCCTCGCCTTTTGCGGCCACGCCAAACGGCACGGAGACATTGTTGGCGAACTTGATGAGTGACAAAATGTCGTGTATGGAAGAAGGGTAGAGAACGGCGGCAGGGTTTTCGGTATGGATATGGCCGTAATCAGTGGAAGCCAATCTGATGGCTTCGGGGTCGTCGCGGAGGCGGTATCCGATGGTGGAGATGAGGCGGCTCATGATGAACAAGGCTATGAGGTATGTTGGGAACAATGAAGAATTCTCTGCCATGGAAGATGAGAAAGAGAGATGGGAAGGGAAGGGAAGGTAGGTAGGAAGGAGATAAATGGATGAAGATAGAGAGAGAGGTATATATAGGGGGAGGGGAAATAAAGTTGCATGAGAACGAGGGTGAAAATCTTGGATTGGCAGAGAATGCAATCTTTGGCGTTTAAAAAATGTGTGTTGCATTGTGTGGGGAACGACGTCGTAAAAGCTCCAACATGTAGTGGTTTTTCAAAGATACGCAAGTACAGAGCCCATGGATTCATCATTTTCTTAATTTCTCTCACATTTTTGTTCAATTCTGATGCTGCAACGTCATGAATTACTAGTGCAATCTTTGGAAATTTGTATGCGTTTTTGAATCAAAAAACATGTGATATCATCACGAAGATTCTCACCAATCCACAGATTTGTTACTCTAGCTAGTTTAGCTCAATCCAATCTGGCCAGTTTGGAGGTTTTGGATTCATTTTAGCCGTCTGATTGTGATGATCTAGGTCAATGATACGTCAAGTTGGGTCAATGTTCATATTTGTGTGTCTGGATTGGTATTCAAAGGTCTTTGTTTTCTAATTTTCTAAAAGAATAGATGGAGGATATGCATGGTCAAACAAGTTGGTCATCATGAAAAGGATCTTAAAGATTCGGTTGGATTTTGAGGTTCATTCTGTAGAACAAAAAATTGTGGGAGACAGGTAGAAGAGATTTTTCTACAAATCCAAGATTTGTTCTGTGAATCTACACCAACAAGTTATGGGTTAAAGTCAGTGGAAATATAATTACTAGCGCTCGTTGTTTTCCCATACGACACTTAGAATTTTTTCCATTTGTTTCACTTGCCTAAGTACGTACGTGTTCACAGCAAATCATAGAGAATAAAATGGAAAGCAAATTTCCGAACGATTATTGCACTTTTCAGTAATATATTCGATCAGTTTACCAACCATGCATCATGACCTTCAATGACTCAGTGTACAATACTTGTAATCACTGAAGCTAGCATCAAGATTTGTTTCACATTCTAAGTGACAGGGTCAAGTCAAGCATATTCTGAGTAACTTAGAAACTTACAAGCAAATACCTCTTTTTATAAACAATTTTAGAGTGCATTGCATTCATTCTTAAAAATATAGCAAGAAAACAACATCATGCCATGCACACGCGAGAATCTGTTAGTATTAATTCTGGTGGCATATATGTTTAGTTCTTTCATGGCGTTCAAGTTTATCATGTTGATGCTTCATTGCAACAGAAACACACCCACATATTTTATACACACAACAAGAAGGAACCGTCGTCTGGTGGTGATTTTATTAATTATGTTCTATTTTGTTCTTATGGAATTGTTTTTTTGGTCAGGTTCTACTTATCTTTTTTTGGCAAACCAGGTTGTACTTATCTATATAGCCAGAGATTTTTCCAGGTCCTAAGCAAAGGTCGATTATGATTAACAAATACATATAGATCAATAGATGCCCCCATTAATCAACGAATAAATCTTTGACCTAAAGATCTCATAAGAACAAAATTATACTCTATATATATTAGCGTGTATATAATACACTCAGAACAAACTGCATGTATACGTACTATAATATAATATGAAACAAAGCCGTTTAACCCGCCTAATTGGTTTCTAGACACTCCAAGGCTGCCTTCCGCCCTAAGAACACCCAATGAGTTTTCAAACCTTGATATAGGTTGTTAAGTTAATTAGCTTACGGCAGTGAAAGCAAGATATTAGAATCCTGAAACCAACTAAGCTGTCATATGTGTACCCATTAGCATATGCCCATACAGTGATAGTTAGGTCTTATACCTAACAAAAAAAGGGGGGATAGCAGAAAATTAAAGGTTGATTGAATTGTATTATTTGAGTTTATATTCCTTTCGATTTGGAGCCTAGATCGATCAGTCTAATTAAATACCTTATTCGATCAGAAGTATATATCTAATAAACCCTAGCTAGAAGGCAAACACACACTATTTAAATCTCTACTGGTGACTTTGGGAACAATCTTAATCATGGCACGAGTATAAAACAATTGGAAAGCAGGTAATATATAGATCGAGTACTCTCTTATTCTTCTTCTTTTTTCGATAAAACCACATAATATAGATGGAGTACTTGTACAAACACACAGACACATTGCGCTAGGGTGTGAAACTTAGTAAATTAGGTAGGATTTTGACTCGACCGCAATGATTTTGAGCTTGATCTTAAACACAAATTCTCATCACCCCTAAATCCACGGGATCCTCTCAAGGTATTACAGTATATTCATCGTTTATATTAGTACTTGGGGTACGTACGTATATAGCATTGTACATGCGTCATGCATGACTTCTGGGTTGAACATTGAGCTAAATATCTAAGAATGCAGCTTGATATTCATGGTAGTTGATCCATCGACGAAGCTAGGTCAAAAATCTAAACCTTGAACAACTGTAATGACCCTGACTCAGTAGCTTGGTGACAACTATATCTCAACAAATATATAATGTATTTGATGCGTACGTACTTGTCCAGCTAGCTAAATAAGAATCTGAACTCTATACATACAAATTTTGTCAAATTGTGGACTTTGAAGGGATCTATTGTCAAAATTTACAGTATCTGTTCTAACAGTGAGATGGCAATCAAGTATACACTGTGTTTCTGTATGTCATCGGGCCGTACACTTCTTCATATGAGATATCTGTGCGTGTGTGTGTGAAGAGGAGGAGGGGTCTGTTCTTATCTGAGATTCTGGAAATCTCCATAGGGATCCACACAGTACGTATTACATACTATGCATTTCGATCACATACTATCCGTATAGCTAAGGTAGCTAGCAAGCTCTCTCGCTCCTACTGCTGCGATTTTCATCATATCTATCTCCGTATGCATATATGAAACTACAGATCGAGCTGGATTCTCTGTAACTGTGATGTATAGTAGAAACTACAGAGCTGGATGCGCTGTATCTGTTATTCTGTTTTGTTGCGATATCTTAATCAAAGTCTTTGTACGTATGGTCAAGACTGTGAAGCTAATCGATCTCATGCATGGAGTTGAGATTGAAGTGACCTGTTATATGTGTATCGTACAAACTACAAAGATCTCGTTGTTTTATTGTGCTACTCGATCGATACAGGTCAATATTTGTACGTGTGGTAAAGATTGTGAAGTTAATCGATCTCACGTACAGAGTTGAGAATAAATCGATTGGTTATTAGAGTTCAAGATTAGCAAATGCAACTCTTTCCAGAGCCAATTGAAGTGCCTTATTTACAGAGATATATCTGCCGCAAAAGCTATGAAGAAAGAATCATGAAGATCATCAGCTATCATGATCCTTTAAATAAAGAAGGTGATCGATTAGGTTTGTGCACACATGCGAGTATATGGCATCGTGCACTTAGGTAATGATCGAGGAGGAAAATAAGCTTAGCTTGTGTGTAAAGTTTGACACAACGAACCCACATCGATGATGAACAAAATGCAGGATAGCCCCAGTGCTTTGATACTGTCTCTTATTATGGACGATTGGACGTCCTTTAGGAAACAGTAGTGATAATAGAGAAGGGGGCCGAGAAGGAAAGGGGTATATTCTTCAAGAGAAAAAATGGACCCATATCCTCTTCGGGATTCTATAGTTGGATAGAAGCTATAAATGGTAATAGGGTTTACTTCTCACATTTACCCGTGATGTGTTTTAGGTATGAGAATCGTAGCCGACTACAGTACCGAATCACATCATATCTTCGTACAAAATCTATGCATGAGATTTTTTTTCTCCTTTTCGATTGAATAATTGCGTAGATATCTTTTCCTTGCGATGAGAATGACAAACATAAAAGTGTATGTGTACATGTACTACAAGTTTGATGAGTAAAATTCCAAGCACTATGCATTGGATTCTATACGTACCTCTATCCAATTCTAGTGTAGCTAGATTTTTTCCTTTTCGAGTTTCATTTTTTTAAAATTAAAGTCACTTTTAGTAATCAAACTAGTTTAATAACCACTTTATATAGTAAATCCGTAAATATCATCGTTAAGTTACATCCTTTTTCTAATTCCAAAAGTTTGTAAACATGCATATCAATGTATCATGGTAAACAAAATACTTTACCTATAGGATACGTGGATGAATCATGGATTTCATGATGATATTTGCTTGCAGTTCAAAGCATGCATGCTTGTCAGATTGTCAATCAATCTAAAATTCCAGATCTACTATGTCGCAGTGTAGTCAATTTATAACTATATATACTGGCTCGACGGCCGACTGGAGAATCGTATATGAACCTAGGTACGACATTTATATATCCAGTAATGGTCCAGAGAGTCAGAGCGAGAGAGATTTGTTTCTGTCCGACTAGTCGGTGGTACTTAGATACCGGCACCGTCATATCTCTACCCACCTCTGGCCTTCTTGGCCTCTCTCTCTCTCGATTCATGTCGCTATCTGCATGTTCTATCAATCTCATGTCTTGTCGATGTAGTGAGATTTGTTCACTGCTGGATCGATTTAGTACGTATGATCGAGCTGTCTACTATCTCATTATTTCTCTGTTCTTTTGTTTGTGTGGACTTTTTAGGTCCGGCAGTGTTTATGTATCCTGTTACTATATTGTGTGAGACCAAAGCAATCGATCCATAGGAAGGTAGAAACTGATTGATCAACAATGTACGTAGTTTGATGCATAGTCTTCTACAAAAGGGAGCCTTTACCAAACATACTAGTATCACACTATCATATGTTATATCGATCGGTCCAAATCCATTTTCTCCTAGAGTTTTACTATTTTTCTTTTCTTCCTGCAAACATGTCTCGTGATTGGGAAGAGGCAGCCCACCAATCCATGAACATACGCTAAGAACCTGTCCGATCCGAGAAATAACATACTTTCTTATTTTCTGATCGGTTTGTGACTTAATGATATAAAATAGTAAAAGTAAAAAGAAAGTTGTAAAAATAAATTCCTCAATAAATAAATAATTAAACTTCAACCTTCAAAATTTCACTGTAGTTACAAAATTTAAAAAATATGAAACGATTACACAATGAATCCGTAACGAGCTCCCAAATATAAATAGCTCATTATTGCAATGTTACAAATACCAAAAAAATATAATTGCTCATTGTAACTTAAAAGTTTACGGTACTACAAATAAGAGCTTTATTAGAAAGGGGGAAACTTTTTAAAATAAAAATCCCTCACATATTCATGTTCCTACAATCATTATGAAATACAAATTTAGGCATACATCCCAAAGTCACTATTTGTAATCCCTACCTCACTACATGACACATATACCTCTCATTACTCTTCCCATAACACACTCGTTTGTTAGCTCTCTTGCTTTCTCCTTGATCTCTAGCTGGCCCAAATCATCCAATTTTCTAGAAATACTGGCAATTTATCTCATCGGTATCCCAATCTCCTATACACCCGGACTCACCTGAACACTGATAGGTCTGACCTCAACTACACAAACATATATCCCTCATCATGCCAACAACTACGGTCACTAACCATTATCTCTCCAATACACTCACTATGATCCTACATCATCAGAATATATGAAAACAAAATGAAATAAATACAAACTCAAACATGTCACAGAATGCGCACAACACAAATCACAGTACATTACTTTATGGCACAATTCAAGAACCATGGCGCACATTCTTATATTGATCCATAGTAACAAATAGTACTATCTCAACCGAAAGGAAAGAAACACTAAAGTGGAAAATATGATCGTAGAATATGTAAATAATTATAGACATGGCAAAAAGGAGCAACATATCAAACACTTTGGACTATGCTAGCTAGTAAAGGACACAATAGGGTCTATATATATACTAGACTAGATTTGATACATGTACATGAGCTAAGCTAGTAAATCCTTTAAGATTTATCAACAGACTAATAATATATATAGTCAACAAAAACCAAAGGAGAGCACGTTTAGATTACAAGGGTCTTAAACTATAGAAATTCAAGATCAGAGTTACGAAAACACCAAGGAACAATTAACATCCTCTGCTAATCCGAACATGGTACAACACACTTACATATGTCTAACTACATAAGCTGTATATGTATGTATGTGAGTGTGTGTATATATATACATACATACTAGTGGGCCTTCGCGCATGAGCTGCGCGCGTGTCAAAGTGCGTTTTTGCCAGACAAATTTATTGTTATGCAAATTTCGGTAATTCGATCAATATTGTGTAACAACTCTCTGAAAACTCAAATAAAAATAAACGTATCTAATTGAGATGGAGTTAGCCCTGATATTGGTTGTCTAGCCGAAGTGTCTTTCTGCTAATTCGGTTAATATTGTACAACAACTCTCTGAAACTCAAATAAAATAGTGCAACCCCTAAACCTTAAATCCGAACGTCTAACCCTAAACCCTAAATTCATAATTAACCCTTAAACTTTAAATTCAATGTATTTGAGATTTGGTCATATATTTTTTAATATGCATAAACCTTAAATCCGAACTCCTAAACCCCAAATCCCTAACTCTTAAACTTTAAATCCAATGTGTTCGAAACTTGGTCATATATTTGTTAATATATGTCTTTGAAACCTATTAGATTTAATCACAAATTAAATTGAGGGGCAAAACTGAATATATATATATATATATATATATATATATATATATAAAGGGAAAAACTGAAGGTCATACAGAAAGAAAGAAAAATGAAGCTAAATTCACAAAAAAAAAGTTTGTAGTTGCATATACCTCCATCCGACCGAAAGAAAGAAAGAAAAAACTAAAGCTAGATTCAAAAAAAAAGTTGGCAGACAATCTTCACGTGAACAGTGCATACCCCCATCTGCTTTATATATATAAAGATATAAATCATGAGCAATCGATACAATTATTAATCGATGTTATAAACCCTAATTAAACTCACATACCAAAATTCATATACATCGTCAAAATTAATATTTTGAAAAAGTGATATAAATGAATATAAACTCTGTACAATCAATACAATTATTAATCGGTTAAAATACAATCAGCACAATTATTTAGTTTTAGAGTTAATTCAATTTTATTTCTATTATTATTATTATGAATATTAATATTAGAGAGATTGTTATTAACAACACTTGATATTTGTTATTAACACATCCATCAACCTACTATTATTATAATTAATATAATTATTTTTAAATAAGTGACAAAATTGTAAAAATATAAAAACTGAGGGCAGATCTATCAATTCATGTATAGATAACTTGATTGTAAAAATTTTAAAAAAATAGAGTAGTTTCTTCCGATCACTATTTACCATTCACATGAATAGTTAAACCTTTGTCCCCTTTATATATAAAGATAGTTACATTCATCATGCAATAATTTATATCTCAAAATAATTATAGAAAAACAATGAATACTTCAATCATAAGAACGTAAAATCCCCCACCGTACCTCAACCATTAGAATAAGTCTAGCTTTGTCTTTGTTCCACACCAGCAAATCCTCTTTCGTAATTTGTGTCTTCTAACCAATGCGAATTAATGAAGAACAAAATCAAACAATTGGTATGAATAACCCAAAAGAAAAAACTAACAATACAGAAAGAAGATAGGGATCTAGAATTTATTTGTAGGTTTTTTTACTCAATTATTGTCTAAAAAATACATATAATAGATGAATATTATACTACTCGAAAAGATCTTCAAGAAATTGAGGCTTACATTATGATTCGAAGATTGTAGCTAACCAAAGAAACCCCGACAACAATTTTGACTAGAAAAGAACAAATATTTTGTTTCTCTCTCTCAACTCACGTTTAAATCAAAACAGACTATCCAAAACTACTTTATCAAGCAGAGTTAATTTCACTTTTAAACTCTTAACAAAACCCCAAAAAAAATAAAATAACGTTTAAATCCCCCATAAAAATTCTCAAAGTCAAAGGAAAAAAGAATCTAATAAGAATAAAATTTTAACTAATCAAACTCTAACAAAATAATAAATCATAACGGCCTCACCCAAACCAAATAATAACAAAAGGAATTAACAAAAACAAAAATAATAAAAAAAATTAATAAAAGGGCGGGCCATTACAGAACCGTACTTGGTCTTGCCGATTATCCTGTGAGAGCACCTAATATTTTGCAGATGTATGCCTGTAAACATGTGACAGTAGGGTCTCGTAATCAGTTGCGAAGCTGGAGAGAAATTAGGGTGTGCCACTGTATGCAATTTAACTCAAGTATGAACTCAATTGAACCAAGTAATAAGAAGGATGATGATAAAATACAAACACAACTTAGGGGGAGGCCGGTGTACATCATGACCAATAATGACCCTCTTGTAGAGAAGCTCTGTCCCTGCTCGTAATCCCAGATGAACGCAAACACTTTTCCCGCAGGAATCTAGTATTCAGCAACATACCAATAAGAAACTTGGGCTCAAACTTGTATGAGATTGCAAAGCTATAGAAGTTTATAGAAGACAAGATGCAAGTCAATAATAATAAACGATCATTATTATTTAATGACGATGATGATATAAGGTAACTAAGCTCTCACTTAAACTTTTTATTAATAAATTATTATTGAATGCTTTCGAAGGCTATATGATATTGTAGACTCTAACTCTGACTAACTACTCGGTCATAACCAGATCAATAGAAGCTTCTTCTCCCCCAGCTGGTCTTTGCCGATAATGACAATTTTGAAGAAAATCCCATCAGCCATTAAGACCAAGAAGTTTCAAACTTCCAAATCTCATATGTTCCAGTACTTGGTCCTTATTGTGTATGATATCGAATCTCATCCATTTATTGATAATTAGTAGTTTGAATTGGCACGGTTATCGAACAATTCTCAGATTCTGCAATATTTCAAACGCAAGATCTGCTCAGATCGATCGATTGGAAGTTACGTGCATGATTTCAAAATCTATGCAATATATATATATATATATATATATATATATATATCTCTCTCTCTGAGGAAATCTAGCGGCCTTGTTGGTCAAATGAGCATTGAATTTGATCAAAGATTTTCTCAGATGCTAGCTGCAAAATTTTAGATGCAAGATCTGCGATCAAATCGATCTGAAGTTACGTACATGCATGACTTCAAAAACATCAAACAATAGACGGTATCGTTATCACAGGCATCTGCCCTTGTTGGTCAAAATAACTAAGATTGATTCATTAAAATTCGATCTCAAAGCAAGCAGCTGTAATTAAATCAAAGAAAGTCCAGGTTATGTTCGACTACTTCCACTATCAAGACGTTGAAGGGGATGGTTTGATTGTGACCTGAACTTGGGTGTTAACGTTTGCACCATTTTCTAAACAAAGTTTAAACTTCAGTAATTTACTTTTCCAAGGCAAAGAGAAAATGAAAACTTCACTTATTTAATAAACGTAAAGGGAATGAAAATGAATAATAAGTAATTAGAACACTAAGGGGGTTTGTAAGCTGAAGTCTGAACCTGCAGGCGTTATATATACGTACATGCCAGATTATATGACAAGAGAGTTAATCACAATCATATCATATATATATAAATATATATATGAAAAATACACGACGTGCATATATGCGTTACAATCTTAGTCATTTATAACAATTCATATGTTTGACCACCCATATATCAATATTATATCTATTAATCTCAATACATGATCATGTAAGTGATAGCATAACCCAAAAATCAAACCTTTAATAAATATATGTAGTAATCATCCACGAAAGTACAAACTAGCTAATCTCCTTCGATTCTCAGTTTGGTGTTCAAATCACGGCAAGTAATCTTCCACTATTAATTTCAGATTTGCTTTGTTGTTATTGTGATTCTTTTGAATCTTGTGATTCATGGACTATATTCGTGTGCTATGTTGGAATTCAGAAATTCAAAATTTACTTGTAAGAAATTATATGTTTTTTCAATACAAAGCTCAAGGGCAATAAAGTACAAGCATACATATATATTGAAACCTAGTTAGGGAATATCTAATCATCCTATATAACTTGATCGATACACTAGTGTAATGTGAATTTAAAGATGTTTTTTCTTATTAACCAGCTTCTGTCATATGCAATAGAGAGCAAGCTAGCTGATGAAACTAAGGCTTCCAATTATTGAAATAACTAAAACATGTATATTAAACCACAAGGTTGAACACCTAAATGATAGTTTTAAGGGACCAGGACTGAGCTATAGATTCAATATTACAGTCGGAGAGCATGCACAAGTACTCCATGCCAATGTCTACTCAGGCCAACTTCACACTAGCTAATTAAATTACAAGTCATCGAAAACCTTTTGTCCCGGGGCTAATATCTTGTTTGGATCATACTTAACCTTCATTTCCTGGAAAGTTTGCCATTTTGATCCAAAATGGTCTATCCAATCTTGCTGTTCTTCATAATGGGGAAGGTACTGCTTAATCTCAATATCAGTATCTTTACAGAACTGTAAAATTTGTGCATTGACATCATCAAATAGCTGCCATTCTTGGAGTCCACTTGAATGCAAAAGCGCCACAACATAGAACACATCTTCCTCTGGTATAACTGCAGTCATCTTATCGTCCCACCTGAAAAAATTTACAAGCAAAACAAATGTGTTACAGCTTTGCCACTAGAGCTAGAGCCACCACAGAGAATGTACACTACTCACTTGTTTCGGTTCATGGGGTAAACGATGACAAGTCCTGCTGGAACCTTTTGCTTCAGAAGAATGCCTTTGAAAACACCAGAATCAAAGTCTGCGATTCGTGATTTTGGCACGAAGAGATTTAGCCATGGATGAGCAATATCCCATAAACCAAGTGTTCGGAGAAATTCCTCTTCAGTATGCACTCGATTCAGAAAACCTATGTAGGATACATCTTGCTGAAATATGAATCCAGGAATGTAGCTGAACTGCTTGAGCAATATTTCAACCACCTATTTTGGCAAAAAAAATATTTCAACCGCCTATACAAGGAGCGAGACTAAATTGGTTTAGATTAATCAAGAAAACGATTATGTTATGTTCTCTAAGTTGAATATTAGTAATATACAGAATTCGGCTATATAATATAATATAATGGAAAAGTTTTATACATGTTGCCCTAAAAAGCAGTATCCCCGAATTGTTAACTCCAGAGACACTAATGAAGTTTTTAGTGCATTCTTGTATACTTCAAGTCTCATACTTCATCTATCTATATCATGAAGATTGCACCTAATTCATAATTTTTCAATTTTGGTTTGTCCTATAAGGATTATGTCACTTATGTGCCACAACTGTAAACACTGTAATTTGTGAAACATTAGGTTATTGTTATTTTGTAAAAATGCACTGAATCTGAGAAGTATATGCATAAACCCTAACAAAAATGAAAGCACAATAACGTACATAGGTACGTGATAACATGTAGAGAGAAACAAAAGCTCAAACATGATGATAGTGAAGATCGATATACCTTAGCTATGGGTTTTGAAGTTGTATCATCATAGTATTTGGCTATTTCTATGGTGTACAGGATTCCGTATTGTTCTAGTAAAGAAGTGATTCTCGGTTGGTCAGCAACTGGATAGAAGGAAAGGTCTACAGGACCCTGCGGCATTAGAACAAAACCTTCCACATAATCGAATCCAAAACTTCCCTGCTTTCCTTTGCTTGCGATAAGAAGTTCCTGGTCTTTTGAAAATGCAGAAAAGTCGCTGTAAAATAGCCGTATCCATATAGCCTGCCAAAACCAAATTTCCCATGCACACTTCAGTAATCAAGATCAGCTAAAAACTCAAATCCTATTTTGAAATAACAATAACCTAATAAGCAAAGACATAATACCCTATTGGGAGCTGCTTGTAGGGAAATTCTTGCTCGGGTTATAATGCCGACTTGGCCTAAACCTCCGAGAGCCGAATAGAATAGCTCAGATGTCTGCTTTGAGGAGCAAGTTATTACATCCCCTTTTCCTGCATAAGAAAATGAAAATTGTCACATACATACGCATACACATATATACGTATAATTGAAGTGCCATCTCCATGAATATGTATATATTTAGATAAGTTTGGAGGTTGATACTTGATAGGAGGTGAACTATTCAACACGCTATTGTTCAGGTATGTTTAATTGCAATTAATTATTTTCTTGAATAATAAATACTATGAATATGCAAATCTCACAAGGCAATGAGGTGGATTAGGAATTTGAATTAAAAGAAATTAATGAGAAAAACTGTAAAGTTGACTGACATGAAATACAATGCAGAATGATTTAGCAGTGAGAGAACTTTACCAGTTACAACATCCAGTTCATACACATTGGTAATCTGAGGACCATGACGGAATGTTTGACCGCTAATGCCGGCGTTGCTGAGCGTCCCACCAACACTGAGGTAGAGGTAGTCCGTCCACGAAACCGGCGAAAGCCCATGATCAACTGTTGCACGCAACACGTCGATCCATAGCTGCTCGCCCCCAACATCAGCATACAAGCCACTCTTCGACACCACAATTCTAGACCCCATGTTGTTCATGGTCGTCATGTTTATGACAATGCCGTCCTTGGCCATGGCCTGGCCGCGAGCCGAATGGCCCTGACCTCTGGCGGCTATGCCAAAAGTCGTAGAGCCATTGTTGGCGAATTGCAACAACGTTGCTATGTCGTTTGTTGAGTTTGGATACAGAACAGCTGCTGCGTATTCATGGACAATATGTCCCCAATCTTCAGCAGTGGACTTAATGGATTGACTGTCATTATGAAGCTTGGATGCAACGTCGTACGGTAGTCCGAGTTGGCCAGTCACGGCGGTGGAGAACAAGAAAAACCCTAGGAGGAGAGGAGCCATGAGTATAGTGATGAAGTTGGTCATTTTTGTAAGTGAAATAGGTAATGAAATAAGAGGGGGCGAGGGAGTGGTATTTATATACGCAGTCACATAGGTAATCAGATTTAGGGTTCAAGGCGTTAACTAACATCGTTTAGTGGCCGGCCAACTTGGTATAGCTTTTCCAAATGTACGCAAGGAGAAGGAGTACTAATTCAGCAGGAAATTGGATAGTAGCTAGCTTTTTCCGAGTTACGTTAAGGGGGTAAGACCCTAATAATAGTACTAGATATTGTTTCTCTTCCAAATGGTCGGTTTGTATAGCTAAGCAGCGTAAGTTAATTACTTTGAATAGGTACTCTCACACTGCTAATTGTGTATTATAGTATGATAAAACATTGGTTTACAACCCAATTTACCGACGACTTGCATATCAAACATTCACGGGATCATTCACTTCATTACACTTGCTAAATCTATTTTGATTTAGCGACATCACGAAACTATGTTCTAGAGCTGGTATTTTACCCTAAAACCTCTATGATCCTTCACCATTCTTGAAGCGACCTCAGGAAGTCAAATCCTTTTATACGGTTGTACTTTGTACCTGTTATCAACCCAAAACCAGAGAAATCAAATAGTTTTATACATGTTGATGTTGTCAACCTAAAATACGGGGTTTTTTAAAAAGAAAAAAAAAGACAAAATAACTAAAAAAAGAGAATAGGGTCAAGCATAAATAAGGGGTTTTTATACATGTGTACAACCTATCTCTTATACAACAAGAATGTAATGCCCTTGTAGATATGCAAGCATTTGTAACACCTCATCCATAATGAGAATTAAGACCGACGAACATATGAGAAACCCAAATCATCCATACGTAGGTAAGGAGAAATATTAGGTGGAGGAAAAACATGTCATACCAAAGAAGAAGAGAGTAAACTCATGTTAGTCATTGTATTAGCCACCGAAGAATATGAGAACGATAAAATGTCATTGTCTGAAAACGATCCAAGCAGGTAAGCCAGGCAATTCTAAAAGGCCAAGGAGGGACAAAAGAAGAGGATTTAATACAAGTAATCACACTAGTCCAGTTACATTCAAGCCAAAGGCATTTCCAAGCAAACTGAAATGCATACTCAATCCCAATTATCACACCCATAAGCTCAGAGTAAAAGGCAGAATTGTGTCCTAACCCTTTATAGTAACCGTCTATGTAACGACCATTAGAGTCACGAAAAACTCCACGTACCACAAGCTGCTGAGCCCGAATTTTCTTTTGCAAGACCAACAATATTCAATTTTATCCACGGAATAAATGGAGGATGCCATAGGACTAACTGATACGGCATACGAGGTTTCAAATTCTGCTTAATTCCCAATCCGAGCAGAAGCTGAGAGTATACCAAACCACTTGAATAACCTGACATGTGGTTAGTAGCAAAACGTAGCCAAGCCTTAAAAGAACGAAATATTCGCATAAGGGATGGACTTTTGTCATCAAATCTGAATTTATTACGTGTTTTCCAAATAGGCATAAGAGAATAAAAACAACCAGCAAGTCATATATTTCTGAGTTAGGAGGAAAAACGCTTACTGAATATAGATATAAATAACTCAGTCTTACTTACTCTAGTTGGTAAAAGAGTCCCAAAGCAACATGTCAAACATGTTGCGCAAACGAACAAGTGACAAACAAGTGATTGGAATTCTCAACGTGGCTAAATTTATAGAGTTGACAAACAGACATTGATGGGATGCCTTGTCATTGAAGTTGCCCATCTATAGGTAATTTATCATGGAAAATACGCCATGCAAGGAGAGATAATCGTGGCGGGATGAAAGAATGCCAAACTTTAGAAACCCATCTATTTTTTAGATACGAATGACGGACTAAATTATATCCATCAGAAAAAGAAGCTGAAATAGAGGCTCCCAAATTAATATATCAGTTTCAGGTTCTACTGGTAATTGGACATGGAAGATTTCAGTCGCCAAATCTAGAAAAAATATATAAAAAGATACTCGGCAAGCTCCATCGTTGGCCAATGATAAAAGAGTCCACTCTGCTTAACAAATGTTTAGAAAAATTAGCAGCCTGTAATTTAACAATTAAAGAAGCATCCAACCACTTGTCCAACCACAAATTCACAGACTTTCCATCGCCGATGAGCCTCTTGGAATGGCTAAAGATTAAAGGAAAAGTTGCCTTTATACCATGCCAAATTAAAGACATATAATAACCATATTTCATAGTGCAACATAAAGAGAACCTTCGAAATGCATATCTACTCCATAATGAATCCAAGGTGAGAGTATACCAACCAAGTGATATCAGGGTTGCCATATTAAGAGTCTTGAGATCACGTAACCCAAGTCCACCTTCATTCTTCTGGACACAGTTTCTGCTAAGAAACGATCACAAGTTTTCTCTTTGATATATCACCAGACCATATAAAATTCTGAGCACATGAAGTCAAGTATTTCAATAGAAAGGAAGACCATAAGTACACAAAAAAACTATGAATAAACAAGTTTTGAAAAACATCATGAACCAATTGAACACGGCCTGCATCGACAACAACTTTCCTTGCCAACCAATCAGACGAGCTTTGGCTTTATCAGCCAGAACTTGAAGGTGTATATGTTGTGGTTTTCCTCTGAAAATAGAAACACCAAGATAGGTAAAAGGGGTAGTACCTGACTTGTAGACCAAGATGCGCTTAATAACCCTGCGTCGATGAGAATAATTGTCACCTAAATTAAAAGTGCTCTTCTCTTTGTTTACAAACTAACCGGAAGCAGCACCATACTCATCTAGAAAAATTTGAAGGCGATTAAGAGAAAACACATCACCTCGGCAAAAAAAGATCATCAGCATAGAGCATATGAGTGATTAAACATTTCCTCGACATGGATAACGGTCTAATTTTCCTAGCATAAAAAAAGAAGAGAGACCGCGACTAAGAGCTTCTTCAACAGTGCAAAACAACAGGGGAGGGAGCGGGTCTCCTTGTCTAACACCTCGAGCGCAAGAAAAAAACCCATAAGGTGTCCCATTAATCAAAATTGATAGCTTAGCAGAATACAATATAGTCTGAAGTAAATCTCTGAACCTTGAGGAGAATCCAAACCTCTCTAAGACATGAAAAAGAAATTGCCAATTTAGAGTATCAAAAGCCTTTGCAATATCAACCTTAATGCCCACATTACCTCTAAATGTTTTTCTATCCAACAAATTGAAACCCTCAGAAACAAGACCGATGCAAGCGGTAATTCGTCGGCCTTTAAGGAAAGCGGTTTGGTGATCTGCCATAATTTTCGGAATAATTTTGAATAGAAAATTGGCAGAGCAATTGGCCTATACTGAGAGATCATAGTCGCCCCTTCCAACTTCGGAATTAAAACAATGAAATTAGAATTCACATTTGGAAATAGCCAATTATGTTGGAAGAAGAATTGCACAAAACTGACAACATCATTACCCATAATATCCCAAAAACTTTGGTAAAAGGAGCCAGGAAAACCATCTGGCCCAGGAGCACTAGACGGGTCCATAGAAAATACAGCAAGTCAGATCTCTTCAAAAGCGGGTATAGAAACCAGAATTGAGTTATCTTCCTCAGAAGTCAAGAAGGGGATTACCTTGCATAAATCCTCAATACTAGTGGGAGCAGCATCTGAAGTATATAAGGATGTATAGAAATCTACAATATGACTAGCAATATCTTGAGGATCAGTGAGAAGACTTGTCCCTGCTTGCAGGTAATTAATCGAAAATCACATTGCTTTATTACGGGCATAAGCATGGAAAAAACTAGAACATTTATCTCTCTCTGTAAACCATTTTACTCGAGCCTTGTCCCTCCAAAATGTCTCTTGATGCTTAACTGCCTCCAAAACATGAGCTTTTGCAACAACTTCAGCCTCAAAGTTAGCATCAGTAAAGCCATTGGAAGCAATATCTTGTTGAATAGCAGCTAGATTAACCCGGGCCAAGTCTAGGTTTCTATGAACATTTTCAAAAATCGTGTTGTTCTATTGTTTAAGGCAAAGCTTCAGGGTCTTCAACTTCTGTAAAGTGACATACATGGGACAACCAACAGGCATGGTGGACAACCAACAGTTTGCCACTACCTCCTTAAAAGAAGAATAAAGGAACCACATGGATTGGAATCGAAACGGCTTAGGACTCCCGTGTAGAACATTACTAGCCGAAAAAAGTAAACCATTATGATATGAAACCAAACGAGTAGAGCAACACAATTTGTGATAGGCCAAGCATCAAACCAACCATCATCACATAGAGACCGATCTAGCTGTCGTTCCAAGTGATTCCTACCACGCCCTTTAGACCATGTAAGGAAAGCACCAAAAGTATCAAGATGAGTGAAATTGCATTGTTCAGTGGCACTATGAAAATCCTCACAAGATGAACGTGTAGGGATATTTCCGTTCATGGCCTCATGAGCCCCCAAAACTACATTAAATCACCAATGGTCATCCATGGAATAGTAGTCTATTGATGACGACTTAGCAATTCTGAGCATAACTCACGACATTTCAAATAGTCGTAGCAGCATAGACACATGTAACTTAATGAGAGTGCCTTCAAAAGTAATTTAAATAGTAATGTGTTGAGCTGCACATATGCAGAAATATGCAAAGCACCAAGAAGCGAGATATTAGGAAGAGAAATACCTCTATCATTTAAAGATATTAGCCGGAGATTCAAGGAAGCCCACGGGTGTCGGAGTTACCAACACCAGGAATGTTCAGTAGAGGATCCTCATTTAACACGAAGAGGTTTGTTTCGAACCCTTGATGGGTATGGAGTTTTACGATCTGGAAAAGTGTGAACGTGCTCTTTTTCTTTTTTCCCCAACTTTTTATGTGATTATGTTCTCTGACTGCTCTCCATTAGCAAAACGTACAACATCAATTTCAGAGACCATAAAAGATGTTTTGGGAGCTGGACCAAAGCTTGGTACCATCCCTCTCATCCACAAAAATTTCTCCCCAGGTGCGTCTAGGAGAATCATCGACCTGATTATCTATGCTAGAATCATGTGCATCAACCTCATCAACAACATCCTCTGCAACATTAGAAATAGAAGTGCTTTCTTCCATTATCTTTTAGGCCTGTTCCTCTATAATCTCAATCGCTGATTCCTCAAAAACAGAGTTGACAAAATCACCAACAGTGCGAGATTGGATGAGAGTATCATTTGGTGAAGCTACTGCATTCTGATGCTAACCTTGATATATAAGGGCTTGGATATATAGATTTGGTCGGTTTAGTTTCGGGTTTGAGGACCAATTCAGAGTCGAAGCATGATCGAGCTGGATCCTCTTGGTCACTAAGACTGCGATGTTGCGTCGCTCATAAGGTGTATGTGAAAGTGAGAAAACTTTCTAATACAATTTGCTTTTAGCTTACAGAAACTAGTTTTTACAGGTTACTAACTTGTAGAAACAACAGCTTAATCGTGTATTCTGCCTTTTCAGTTTCACCAAACGCCCTTTGCTACATAACTTGTATAAACGACACCTTGATTTCAGCTAAGTATCTAAGCCCAACTGTAGTTTGGAATAACGGTAACTGACAAATGAAATGAAATGATTTTGTATGCCAAAAATTTGCATATGTTTCTGGTTCTCCATTTGCTAAACTCATGAAAAGTAAGGGATTACATGAAGCCACGGGATAAACTGTGATATTCAAGTCATTGCTAGGTAAAGTGGCATGCTAAATTGCCCCTCTACAACACAAATTGTAGATCCTGAAAAAACTCGAAAATATATAGTTCTTGCAACCACGATACAACACTCTTGAGAGGGGCAAAAATCCACTGGCTAGAGGATTCTAGGAATGTCAGGTTGCTCTTTGCTTAAACAGCTGGAACCTTTCTGCCATCTTCAATAAAGAAAATTGCAGATGCAGGGACCTGGTAGAAAGAAGAAAAAATCATAATTTTATTTTGGCCAAAGAAACTAATCACATTTTCCAAATTAATAAAAGATCTTTTACTACACAAGATGAACATAAACATAGCAAGAGAAAACAGAGGGAAGAGGGAGGAATAATCAGATAAAGAGCATCCAATCTTTGAGTGTGTGTTCTTATTTCTTGCTCTGATAGTAGTTCATGTTCAACTCATAACAATCACAGTCAAAGATATATCTCTACAGCCAAGAACTCTACAGCTTAATCTCAATGAGAACATGAGCATTATCAATATTTAATCCAACCATTTGTGTACTGTTTTATTAGTTTATCTTTTAAGGTCAAATGCAATGGAAATGCAAAAACGAAAAAAGAAAGGATTTCAGAAAGTAAGGCCAAACCCAGAGCATGGTATGAGCGTGAAACAATCATCTTGATATGCTGACACTTATTAGATAAGTCGTTACAAACAGCTCATGGACCATGAATGGAAAATAGAAAACCATGACACAAGTTGATGATGACAGTACCAGTATATGTTCAATATATTGCAAACCTAAAACTTGGCCAAGGTTGATAATGTCATGTTGTAGTTTCTTAACTTGATATCAAGATCCTATAATTAAAGAGCATCTAACGCTTTGAAGATCCTATTGAGATCCTCATTCACTCACTTGGACTACATAATAGCCATACTTGTGCTTAAAATCCTGTACACGAAGTAAAAGGGAATAACTTGGTGGAAAATAAAGTACTACTGCTGTTTAACAAAACAAAAGTAAGAGTAGTAGCTTACATCAGACCATGTGGCGGTAATGAAGTCCACAATATCATAAAATATATCCCCTTGAACATCAATTTGATCCTTCTCGGTTGGCCCCTGAGAAAAAAAACCATAACAAACCATAAGGAACATAGCTGAACTCATTTGAAAACCAGTTCTTGAACTATAATCACCTTAACAACAGAAGCTCCTGTAGCAAATTTCTTCCCTAACTTCTTTGAAGCATCACTAAGCTTGACGCCTGAAACGTAATCCAACACGTTAAACACTGTTTCAGTAAAAAAAGAATCTGACAACTGAAAAACAAATGATGCAAAACATCGCCCACCAAAAAGCTCCAGCCCCTTGACAGTCGTGATAGATTTCCGCTTATTACGTGTAACCTTTTCGATAATAACTTCCAGCTTCTCCTGCAGAAAAAAAAAACACAACCAAAGTTAATCATCGCAGTCTAAAGATTAATGCTGTTCATACATAGATCACCCTAACGGCATGGAATTAAAGGTTCTCACAAAACTCACCTTTTTCTTAACCTTCCCACCCGGCAGACGCTTCACCTCTTCTTTAGGTGCTGAAATTCCACCATCATAAATCAAAACAAGAAAGTGTTATTACATTTTCGATTCGCAAAGCGCAAAACAAAAGCTTCCAAATAAAATTCACACATGTAATAAATACACAAACAGATACGTATACCTGTAGAAGTAGTAGCTCCGTCGCCACTACCGTACGAGATACCGGTGGCGTTCAACTGATCGGCGACTCTATCCGCTTCTTTGGCAGGAGCATCTACACAATCAACAAACAAAATTTCACTATTACACATAAAAAAATAACAGCGATTAAAATCAAAATTACTGAGATTAGGGTTTGGGAGATGGAGTATTGACCTTTGACGAGATCGGGGTAAAGCTCCGGGGCGTTTTGGATCAACCAGGGCTTGCATTTCTCGAAATCGGGTCCGTATTCGCAGTACTCAGCCGGTAAGCTGCAAACGGCGCAGTAGAGAACGCGGACCGGTTGGGGTTTTCCCGCCATGAAAGCTCGACCTCAAGCCTCCTCTTTTCTTCTCTTCTCTAATTGCTCCTCTCGTTTCTCAGTCTGCGTTTGGGAAAGTTAAAACGCTGCGTTTTGAGAACGCAAAGGTTGAAAGTTGTCGCGGACGATGGGTTATATGTTACTGTGAAGTTGCAGGCCCAAAATATGATGCGGTATTCGGCCCATATGGCCCGTTACGTACGAATTATGATTTTACGATTGGGAAATTTTGTTAAACCACTCGATGTGGTAAAGTTAGTCGAGCTGGTTAATTAGTATGGAAACTCTATATGTAGTGTTCGAGTCATAACCTGATAAGTTTGTAGCCAACAGGTTTGAGGGATATTTCGATTTGTGCTCTTGCGACAGAAGACCAGTCGAGTTTGCTAAAATACTATCGTGGATCTCGGTCTGAATACTAACTGGGTGAGTGTGTTACTAACTCACATAACGTAACCGAGATGATTTGTTACCCACTCTCAATCAGGAAAAAAAATTGTTGATGTTACAAATCACCATGTCCGAGAGTATTGTTCCTCAATTACGAATTTCCATTCTAGGGTTTGCGCGTGGGGACATATCCTAGTAAGTTTACTCAATTTGGAGTAATCAAGTTTTTATCTGTAAAGTCTCCAAAGGAAACGTGTTTTGCTAATCAGATCGAGTTAAATAAGCAATGGATACCCTACCGTACAAATTTGGGATTTGAAAGGCAACAAATACACGTTATGAAAATCCATTTAAATTCTACATATATATGCCAGAAAATCTCCAGCAAAATCTGAAGCTGTACGTTGGAAGGGCTTTAATTACCTTCATATTTAGCCCCCTATTTAATCCCAAGTATTGCAGATTTCATTGTTCTATGTCTCTGTCAGTCATGGATAGGGAGAATTCACCATCACCGTCGCCTGTAAATCATGCTTGCTCTTCTTGCAAGCACCAGAGAAAAAAGTGTGACTCCAACTGTGAATTGGCTCCATACTATCCGGCTAGCAAGTACAATGAGTTTCAGAACGCTCACAAGCTTTTCGGTGTGAGCAACATAGTGAAGATCTTGTCCTGGGTTCAACCACATCAAAGACAAGCTGCTGCTGATTCCATACTCATCCAAGGGAACGCTTGGAAGAATGATCCAGTGCATGGTTGCTATGGTGTGATCAAAGATCTAGCAGCCCAGGTTGCGTTTCATGAGAGACAGCTTAGTGTTGTGAATCAGCTTTTCATAAACAGCAGCAAACGATAAAGCTAGAACAAGATCAATCTCATTATCTCAATGACCTTCCTGATCTAGTAAGATCCTGAATTCACATCTTGTACTTCATCACAATTCCAAGTACCTTTCTTATCGATTAATATTTTTACGAGTAATATGTAGCCGGATGAACATATGAAAGTTTTTGAGCATGGACACAATTACTGGTCAAATTTGGTCGGAGCAGATGATGAGAAGTCGTTTGACATGGAGCTCAGAGATGCATTTATGAGCATTGACAAGCGGGAGAATCCAGGTTTGCATTTTGAAACTCTAAATATATATATAGTCCACACTTTGTTAAAGTGCGTACGGTTCGAGTGTCGTCATCTGCGTCGTTCGCTTCCTCTCGCTTTGTCTTCCCGCTACACGGAGATGGCAACACGTGGCTGTCCCCACTTTAACAAAGTGTGCACGGTGCGGTCTAGATCCTGACTATATATATAGGCTTTTCTGTCAATTTGCTACCCTAGTTTTCATTATATTGTCAATTTGCTACCTTACCTTTTTCTGCTATTTTGCTACTATAACTTTTATAAATTTACCAAATTGCTACCCAACCGTCATATATGTCGTTTTCTGTTAGGTGTTCCGCAATTTTTTTTTTCACGTTAGGTGTGTCTTTCATGTGAGAGAATTTTTATAATTTTAAATTCAAATTGGGTTTTTTTAACAATTGAATTTGTCTCTTTAAATTCTGAACTTCATTCAGGAAAAATAAAATAAAATAATACATGAATTTCGATTAAAACAGAAAACACATCCATGAATTCAATTTTTTTTGTTAGGTGTGTCTTTCACGTGAGGGGATTTTCATAAATTTAAATTCAAATTGAGTGTTTTTTAACAATTGAATTTGTCTCTTTAAATTTTGAACTTTATTTAGAAAAAATAAAATAATACATGAATTTCGATAAAAAAACACATCCATGGGACAAGAAAAACACATCCATGAGATTGAATTGATACACAGTTCTTTGTTTTTTTTTCTCGTCTCGTGGATGCATTTTTTTTATCAGAATTCATATATTATTTTATTTTTCATGAATGAAGTTCAGAATTTAAAGAGACAAATTCAATTGTTAAAAAACCAAATTTGAATTCAAAATTATGAAAATTATCTCATGTGACAGACACACCTAACTGAAAAAAAAAATTGACGGAACACCTAACATAAAAAGGCATATATGACTGTTGGATAGCAATTTAACAAATTTATAAAAGTTAGAATAACAAAATGACAGAAAAAGGTAGGGTAGCAAAATGACAGAAAAAAGGTAGGGTAGCAAAATGACAATATAATGAAAACTATGGTAGCAAATTGGCTAAAAAGTCATATATATATATATATATATATATATATATAAAGGAGTGCTAGCTTCACACTCACTATGAGTGTGGATGATGCTGACCTTTAAAACCATAAAAAATTTATTTTTGAATCCTCCAACTATTAATTATATTTTTTGTAGTTTAAAGGTGAGTGTGGCTCATCCACATTCATGATGGGTGTGACTTATCCACATTCATGATGAGTGTGATGCTAGCACTCTCCATATATATATATATATATATATATATATTTATTTCTGATCGATCACATAAGTGTCATATAAATGTTTTTTCACGGATATATAATAACGTGTAGTGCTCCCCCAAAGGCGCCTGAACAATGCTTGGAGTCTATGAAGAAAGAAAAAAAATTACAGAAGATGAGAGAAACATCAAGAATGAATTTCAGTGTATTTAGTCCTCTACAGTGAATCCGACAAATATGTCCTTACGGTATTGTCTCTTAATGGTTGAACATGTTTGTAATGTTGGAATGTATCTCAAACATGCTAAAATATGCTTTACCATTTAGAATTTCACCAAGTAATGGATGCACAACACTAATTAATTTATGGAAAATTAGGGTAAGGCTAGGATGTGTTGATGCATACAATGCATCAACTTTGTCATAAAGTTGTAAAATGAGTCGTCAAAGTAGTAATGTTAGCTGTTAAAGTTGTAATATGAGTTCTTAAAGATGTAATTACAACATTTATGGTTATATGTTCTTAAAGTGGTAAATGAGTTGTTAAAGTTATAAAATGAGTCCTCAATGGGATAAACACTCAATTTTACAACTTTAACAACTCAATTACTACTTTAAGGACATATAAGCACTAATGTTGTAACTATAAATTTACAACTTTAAGGACTCATTTTACCACTTTAAGAACAAATATTACTACTTTAACAACTCATTTTACAATTTAACAACAAAGTTGATGCATACTATGTATCAACTCACCCTAGAATTTTCCGGAAAATTATCCAATATATGAACAATTTCATGCTAGCCATGTTGTTTTCTCATGTATTAATTTCTCCCAATATATATCTTATACTATCAGTTTTTTCTCCTTCTTTTCTTTTTCATGATCTCATATCAGTTATGTATATACGAGTTATCAAAATTTGTGTTCATCAATACTGAGATGTACCTACTAATCTTCAATAACCATGAACGTCTCGTTCTTGCTTATATGGCCCTCATGGCCTCATATAATAGTAATAATACATGACTAAACCCTAAGCTTACAAAAGGAAGTCTTACATGAAATAAAAATATAAAAAAATAGTAACGTTTGTATGAGGTTTCTTAGTTCAGAGTTAGATGATTCGTCTGTAACACAAGAATATGAGGATCTGATCTTAATTCTGGAATATTCACTGAAGAATGTTATACAAGTATAAAAAGAGGAGCTATTACAGGTAGTGCTATCGCCCCATATCTCGGAGGAGTCGGAGGCAATTGCGCAAGTCAGTGATATTTATTTTCTTGTTTCCAGGCTCGGCACATTGGCCTGCTGTCTCAATTAAGGTAAAGAGCTTCTGGATAGGCATGTCATTCAGGGAATCAGCAGCTGCATCAATGTCCTCATCAGCAACAACTTTCAACTGCTCTAACACCTTCTTTGCATCCTTGCTAGTTAATGTAGGGACATTGTAAGTGTAAGAAAATGTTTTGGAGAAGCGAATCGATTCCAAGAATTTGAATTCACTAGTTGTTCCGATCACCAGAAGCTTGGTCCCGTTTGGAGGAAGGCGATTCAGAAGATCCAGTAGTGTGTGATATATCATGGTTGAGAACCCTGGACCGATAGGAACAAACTCCAACAACCTCTCAATGTTGTCCAAGATAATGATGCTCAATTGTGACTTGTAAGCTTCTTGGAACATGTTTTTGAGGTGACGACATTTTGCTTTTTCATCATCAAGATCAATCATGGACTCGGCCGAAATAATCCTGACAAAAGGAAATCGGCTGCGGATGCCGATGGTTGCTGCCAAGGCCGATTTTCCAGTGCCGCTAGGGCCTTGTAGAAGGCATTTGAGAAGAACAGGATGACTTGGTTCACTGGAAGATCTAACTTGCTCCACGAGTAGCATAGCTCTGTCATAAGCATGCCTATGTCGATCACCAAAGTTCAACATGCCATTTAACCTGCATCGTTCAAGCTCCTCTGCTGAGGCTCCATAAGTAGGTCTAATTTCTTCAAGAGCTCGTCTACAATCATCCATGGTAACTATAATATTCTTCTCATCCACTGGCTTGGTAAGATCGTCCAGACTCAGTTCTCTATTAAAAGCAAATGACACAGCACTTCTAACAACACCTTCAAGTTCTGCACCGCTATAGTTTTCTGCACGAGCAGCAATGTCTTGAAGATTCACATCTGGAGCAAGATAAGAGCTCTCCTTTATCTTTTTTGTATGAATTTGAAGAATCTGTAAGCGGCCTTTTTTATCAGGAAGGCCTATCTGAATTTGAACTTCCAGGCGTCCTGGCCTCAAAAGGGCTTCATCCAGCAACTCCTTTCTGTTAGTCAATCCAATTATTAGAATGTTATTCAGAGGCTCCACTCCATCCATCTTCGTAAGTAATGTGTTGACAATATTATCATGGATGCGTGAACTATCACGGCTGGAACCTGATCTCTTCTTACAAATAGCATCGATTTCGTCAAATATTATGACATGCAAATCACTTTCATCCCCATAAACTAGTTGATCCTGTTCAGCATCAGCAAATAGCTCCCTAACATTCTTCTCACTTTCGCCAACGTAACAGTCCAACAATTCAGGGCCATTAACAATCTTTGGAGCTTTGCCATTCAGAATTTTCCCTATTTGACGAGCCACCAGAGTTTTTCCAGTACCAGGTGGTCCATAAAGCAGCATTCCCTTCACATGTTTCATCCCCATATTATTAACCACATGATGAGGGATTGCGCGGGACGCAAAAGCTCTTCGAAATATACTTTCAAACTCGGCATCTAATCCACCGATGCCGAGTTTTTCAAGATTAAGTTCCTTGCGCATGAAGAGTTTACTACGCTGCTGGTTTGTTATCTTGAGTGCATTTGAACCTCTTGGTGTGTCGAAGATGAAGTATGTTCCAGATGATATCATCCCTCTTTCTAGATCAGCATCATCAGCAGCCTTTTCTGCAACAGCTTGATGGACTGTGAAATTGTATTCACGACCTTTCTCAGACCTGAATGCTACTTTTTGTCCAACCGTCATAATCTGGTACGTGAACATCTCCTTAAGCAACCCGTCGAGATAATCAGCAGTAACCTTTCGAGTTTTAGTTCTCTGCCCCAACAGCTCTATCTCAATATGGAGCAGTGCCAAGTTAAAGTGCTCCTTGGAAGGAACAAATTTGACGATAGAAACCTTGTCACCGACAGAAACCCCAGCTTGGTTTTGTTGGGTCGCATTCAGAGCAATGTGGCCGCTCGCTATGCCCTCTTGGGGGCTGACAGATAGGACGTAGTTGTAGCCGACGGTGGCATAGCAGTGGTCGGATTGAGGGACGGCGAAGGTGGGCAGATCGCACGGCGAGCAGTAGGCGTGGTTGGGGAAGGCGGAGTCGCCGGCGGGGTTGGTGACGATCATATGCATGGTGGCTGGACACGGGAGAAGGAGATTCTGGTTAAATTGGTAAGTCTCTTGAGATTCTCAGAAAAGAGAAGTGGGTCTGGAATTTATATACAAGTTTTCATCCCTATTGGGCTAGGAATCCCTGGGAAATTAGGAATTCAGGCTACGCCGGGTGTTCCTCTTTGGGGTCAGTATGATCTTTGGTTATTCTTGGTAAAAAAGGGAAGTCTAGGAATTTATATACAAGTTTTCATCCCTATTGGGATAGGATTCCCTAGGAAATTAGGAATGGAGGCTGCGCTGGGTGTTCCTCTTTGGGTCATCAGTTCGAGCTTTGCATATTCTTGGTCAAATGAGGGAAGACTAATCAATCTAATAAAATGAATATTTATATAGTAAACTATAATTTAGTTATCAACCAAATTTTAATGGGCATTGTTATAGGACCTTAATAAGGCCTAAGATTTATGACCTTAATCCTATATGACATGCTATGTAGTATAGACACGTCATTAATTTTAAAAATCATGTCATATCATCTCTATGTAAAAATACAATCATATCATTTTTAAATCTGAATTAGTCAATAATTATATAAAATTATTATTTCATCTACATGATTTAGTTACCTTTTTCATCTTGTTTGATTTAGTTACCTTACATAAATTATATTAAATTTATTTCTTAAACGAGTCTACCACTATAATAATTCAAAATTCAAGTTCAAAATTTTTAATTCTTTTTTCTTTTACTGTTAGAAGTACGATATATATATATATATATATATTCTTCATCAATTCAATATAAAAATATAGAATAGAAAAAACCACTATCGAATCCTTTTTTGGATGAATTATTTATATATAAAAAAGTTGTTGAATATAAATATACATATACATAATTTTTTTCTTTTTAAAAACTATATATCTATATATATATAGACACACACATTCAAATGAATTCATATTTTCCAACAAGTATATTTTTAAATATATACATATATACAGTGCGGATCAGGAGTGGAGGTCCGTTCCTAAGCTTAGGAACGGATTTCATCATTTGACCCACTTCCCGATCGAATTTCCTCAAACTTCCTTCTAGACATATCTATATCATCTTATGTAGATCATCTCTACAAAATTTCAGCTAATTTGGTGATCATAAAGGCCTTCAAACTTGCGTTACAAAACTGACGGACAGAATTTTGTCCAGTTTGTCCATCTTTTTTGTAACATAAGTTTGAAGGTCTTCCTGATCACCAAATTGGCTGAAATTTTGCAGAGATGATCTACACAAGATTATATAGATATGTCTAGAAGGAAGTTTGAGGAAATTCGATCAGGAAGTGGGTCAAAATGATGAAATTCGTTCCTAAGCTTAGGAACAAACCTCCGCTCCTGATCCGGACTGTATGTATATATATCACATTATATTTGGTGTATAAATATAAGCATGAACATATGAAAGAAATGACTTTGAAAATAATTTTATAGAACATAAAAAAAACAAAATAATTTAGAGCATTGGATTTAAGAATGATAAGATTGTACATTTACTTAAGAATAATATAACATGAGTTTTTGAATTAATGATGTGTCTATGTGATATGTGATGGCACCTAGAATTAAGGCCACAAATCTTAGGCCTTAATAAGGCCTAGAATCATTTTCCAATTTCAATTTACAAATACACTAATTAGACAATATCTTACATTTTTAAAGACACAAATTAACAAATTATGACAAGTTGATATCCACATGTCATTTGTCAATATATATTTTACCAAATTATCCTTAATGAAATTTTAAAACAAATTGATATCAACGTGTTTTATGTATTTTAGAGATTTTGGTTGTTAATTATTGTTTATCTTTCTCTTAACATGAAATTCAAATTTTAGAAAGTTATCTGTGATAACTGCACATTCATAATTGATCAAAAATAAAAAAAATATAATAATTATTATACTGACAAAAAAACACTTTTGGCCGCGTGCATGACAGCTAGCATATGGAACTTGAATGACCTTACCAACCGAGTCAAACCTCGTTCGCATGTGTGTTTAACTTTTTCATATCTTAGAATTATTTTTTACTTATTTATCTTTTAGAAATTATCACTCATATTTAGGGATGACCAAACGGGGAATTTTCCTCGCCCCTGTGCCCCCACACCCGTCCCTATGCCCTCTTTCCCCCGTGCCCCATCTAGGGATATTCCTAAATGGGGAAATCTCTGCCCCGTCCCCGCAGGAAATAGGGCCACCGCCCTCATCTTCGTCCCTCGTACCGACATTTACTTTATTTAAATTTGTTTGATTATGTGTTTTTTCTACCTTTTTATGCTCTTTTACTGATTTTCAACCAAATGAGAACCCCGGGAAATGAGAAAACCCCGCCCCGCCTCTGTACCCCCATGGGGAGAATCCCCCACCTCCGCACCCCATGGGGGGATCCCGTCTCCGAGTCAAAATACGAGGGGAATCCGGGGGACTACGCTTCCGTCTCCCGTTTGGTCACCCCTACTGATATTCAATCCAATCTAGCCCAAAAAAGTAAAATCCAAGCCCAAAACTAAGCCCACGGTTCTAAATAACAGGGCTTTAGCCAGCTAGATCAGGCGTATTAGATTTTATTTCTGACTAGGCCCAATTAGATTTTACCAGAATCAAAACCAGACGGATTCTCAGTCTTCTTCAACCCCCAAATCCCCCGCTTCTCCTCTCTGTCACCGCCATGGCTCCTCCCAAAATCCTACTCTGCGGCGACGTCTCGGCAACCTCAAGCAGCTCTTCAAACGAGTCGTCTCGGTCTCTCCACCTCTATTTTTTTCACATTCGATTTGATCTTACACTGTGATTAACTCGTTCTCTAGGTCAGCAAATCCGCCGGTCCGTTCGACGCGTTGTTCTGCTTGGGCCAGTTCTTCCCTAACTCGGCGGACCAGCTCGACGAGTTCTCCGGTTACCTCGAAGGCCGCGCCGAGATTCCTCTCCCAACTTACTTCATCGGCGACTACGGCGTCGGCAGTGCTAAGTTTCTATTGGCGGCGAGCAAGGACGTAGCGAACCAAGGCTTCAAATTGGACGGCTTGAAGGTTTGCAACAATCTCTACTGGCTCGAAGGCAGTGGCAAATTCACCTTCCACGGTAAAAAAATAAAGTTAATTTCAGTTACATTTTTGTCCTTAAGTTACCGATTCAGTAGTGAAAATTGAAACTTTGAGCTTAAATGGATTCCATTAGTTACTTGAATTTTGGTTATCAGTAATATTGAGCTAAGCTGAGCGTGTGTTAGAGGTTCTTAGCTTAGGTTTACTATGGATTAGTCGTTGATCAATTCGAGTTTAATCAGATGCCAGTGGTTATGTACATATTCTATGTCATTTCTGTTTATAACAGAAGGATGAACTTATATGTAGGGTTATCTGTGGTGTATTTGTCCGGTCTGCAGTCTTCTGTTAGTCAACAGTTTGGGACTTACAGCGAGGACGATGTCGCTGTGTTGTGAGCAATTTCGGAAGTTCCCGGGATCGTTGATTTGTTCCTAACATATCCTTGGTTTGTTATAAGTTAACTTTTACATATTGGAGAGAAAAAGAAGTTAATTTTTTGTTGTTTCTGGACTGTTTTGGTGATTTCCTTAACTGATCGTTACTAACAAATGGCCAAGTGGGGTTACCAATAAGGCAGCTACATCTGAAGTTCCTCCCGGAGCCTCTGAGCCTTCTGGCACTAACTCTATGGTGGCAGAATCAGTTGCTGAGATCAAACTACGGTATGGTAATTTGGAGATTATTGCATTATGTACTCTTTATAATGGCATTCATAGCTAACAGAATAAGTTTTGTATTTACATTGATTTTCTGATTCCGATCAATGTTTGTCTTCTGTGTTAGCTATCATATTGCAGGCACAAAAGGAATGAGCCTTACTACAATGTCGATGCTGTGCATGTCACCCGCTTCATAGGTCTTGCACCGGTTGGAAACAAAGATAAGCAGGTTTATATTCTGAGTACAGTTTCAAATAACATGATCAAGTATTTTTATTTGACA
Source organism: Comarum palustre (assembly GCA_951800085.1). Lineage (NCBI taxonomy): Eukaryota > Viridiplantae > Streptophyta > Magnoliopsida > Rosales > Rosaceae > Comarum > Comarum palustre. Next base: position 3,603,658 of record OX637588.1, on the reverse strand, counting down.
TTGTATAACTCACTGGATTTCCACTGCTTCTCAGAAATTTCTTCATGCGCTTTCTCCCACTCCAGCATCTACTATGTCTGCTATTGAGATTCAGACAAAAACGTCATACACTACCATGTCTCCATACACGTATATCGAGGGAACAACTAATGCAAAAGGTGCAAAGAGGTCTAGTGATAGTGTTTCTGATTCTGATTCACAGTACTGGAGATATGATGTCTCCAAAAGGCAGAAACATGGAGATGGTAATAGGTTGTGCTTTAAGTTTGAATCCTCCGGTTCCTGTCCACGAGGGGAAACTTGCAACTTTCAACATGACATGGATGCAAGAGAACAATCTTTGAGAGGTGTTTGCTTCGATTTTATGAACAACGGAAACTGTGAAGGGGGTGCTGATTGCAAATTTAAGCACAGCTTACAGGATAAAGGTGAAAGCATTTCTCACAAGAGACGCACTGGAAATTCTACCAGGTTAGTGTTTTGAGTGTCACACCTGTCTATTGTTTGGGTTTTTGCTTACTGTGTGTGTGTGTGTGTTTTCTTTTCGTTTTCTTCTTGTACCACTAAGTACATGATTCTGCACTATGTTTCTGATTATCTATTCTGCTAGTGAGTTACAGGTCGACAGAGTGCTGGTTTTGTTTGTCAAGCTCCAACATAGAATCACATCTATTTATCAGCTTAGGAGAGCATTACTACTGTGCACTTGCTAAAGGCCCACTTGTTGAAGACCACGTATTGCTAATCCCTATTGGGCATTCACCCAATACCCTTTATCTACCCTCCGAATGCGAGATTGAGCTTGGTAAATTCCAGGATATTCTGAAAAAGTTTTATAGGAAACAAGAAAAGGAAGTTGTTTTCTTTGAGTGGGCTTCAAAACGCTCAACTCATGCCAATCTTCAGGTAAGGATCTATGTTGCAAATGTTTATAAAGTAGTTTCTGTGGGGATCACTTACAGTGTTGTTCTTTTGTGTAGGTCGTTCCTATTCCATCAGCCAAAGCAGCTAGTGTTCAAAATATATTTCACTTAGCTGCTGACAGGCTCGGCTTCAAGTTTGCGACCACAAAATGTAAGATTCTAGCGCATTGTCAAGATTTCTAAAACTTCGGCCAGAATTACTGTGCCCTATATAAAGTAGTTTTCTCAAGTATAATCTTGAGGAGTAGGATATTAGTAAGCTTCTACTGTATCTTTAATCGGTGTGTTTCTCTTTATTGCAGTCAGTAACAGTTCTGATGGGAGAAAATCATTGAGGACACAATTCGATAGAAATTTTAGTTTCTTCTATTGCTGAACCCCCAGATGGTACAGTCCTATTACATTTAATTGAGAAGAGCGAGAAATTCCTAGCCCAATTTGGACGTGAGGTAAGCACGTAAGTTGTATTTATCTTTCTTTCTCTCCAAGGCTCAATGATTGAAATCAAAATGATATACAACCCACTATCCTCTGCCAGATGCATGTCCTAAGATATGATTTCTACATATGCTTGTGTGATTCCATCATTTGGAATTTAGCTCATAAGTTTCAGTTCACTGTAGATTTGGACATTCTTGAAGAAGATTGAAAATCATGGCAAATGAAATCTATTTGAAGGTTATGGCAGGTTTATTGAGCAAGGCTGATTGGAGGAATTGTACAGATAGCAAAGAAGAGGCAACAAAGATGTTAGAAAATTTCAAGAGTAGATTTGCAGAATTTGATCCAAATAGCTAACTAACTTATCTCTGTTTAGAAAGTAAACCGAGAGCCTTGAACTAGCGACCCTAATATTATTTCAACTGTCCCTTGCGATTTCACTGTCTACTGGTGAGGTTCACCGTTCACCAACCTCAGTATTCATATTCGAGTCAATTTTGAGAACCAAATCAAAGGTTGCTTAAACTATGTCATTGTTGTGTGACTTTTAACAGCGCCGAGGGTAGATTCATGTCTGTAGTATGGATAGCAACTCACCCCAGATGGTCTTTGGTCAAATACGATGAGTCCCAGTAAGTTAGACCCAAATTATCGTTTTCTCCAAATGCCCGTTTTTTTCTTTGAATATGTTTGCCTTCAGCCTTTGTAGTTTTCTGTCATCTTCACCCTATGCATATGCTTCCATATCAAAGCACATTATTAAATTAGTTCCAGTTTTGGTAGCCAAGAAACTTCTTTATAAAGATTTCGTTGTTTTTTGTGGATGATTTGTATATTGAATCATGCTAGCGAAGAAAGGCTGTGGCCGACATTTGTTGGTATGTGTTAAAGAATCAAATTATAGAACCATATAAATTGATTATTTGCTTGCCATAGTCAATTTCTACATCCAACTTTGATTTCCAGAATTCCAACTCTGAATTTGGGCAAACATGTTGAACCTTGGTCAGCACTATTGTGGTGCACTAAGGTTCTGAATGCTCTCGGTCGAAAATATCATGACGCTTCATTCTCCCATTAAGTGCTTGTTGAGAAAGAGTTGGGGTTAGGTTGGAGTAGGACTTAGGAGCCAACCAGTGGGCGAGGAATATTCAATATTCATATTTATATCTATCTATCTATATTATTAAGCAAAGCGGGGTATTACTGTTTATGTGAACAGTGTTGCCATTTTTCCGTTCAGTTTTTTCCCGAGGCTACCACTTTTTTCTATTCAGTTTTTTTTTCCGGTCTAGCCTTCAGTTTTTTTCTTTTATATATAGATTCAGTTTTGCTCTTCAATTTAATTTGGCAACTTTTTTTTCCTGTTTAGTTTTTTTTTTCGGGGTTGCCACTTTTTTTCCCTAATCAATTTTTTTTTTCAGGTCTAGCCTTCAGTTGTTTCTTTTATAAATAGATTCAGTTTTGCTCCTCAATTTAATTTGTAGTTAAATCTAATAGGTTTCAAATGCATATTAACAAATATATGGCCAAATCTCAAACACATTGAATTTAAGGTTTAAGGGTTAGTGATTTAGAGTTTAGAAATTCGGATTTAAGGTTTATGCATATTAACAAATATATGATCAAATCTTAAACTCATTGAATTTAAAGTTTAGAAGTTATGGATTTAGGGTTTATGGGTTTAGGGTTAGGAGTTCGGATTTAAGGTTTAGGGGTTGTGTTATTTTATTTGGGTTTCAAAGAGTTGTACAATATTAACCGAACTAGCAAAAACCGACTTCGGCTAGACAACCAATATCAGGGTTAACTTCATCTCAATTAAATGTGTTTATTTTTATTTGAGCTTTCAGAGAGTTGTTACATAATATTGATAGAACTACTGAAAATTGTATAATAAGAAATTTGTCTGAAAAAAATACACTTCGGCATCCTCTTTTTTGTTTTTACAATCAAGCCATTAATAGATTAATTGACAGATATGCCCTTAGTTTTTTTTTTTAATATTTTTATAGTTTTGCCACTCATTTAAAAATAATTTATATTAATTATAATAATAATAGGTTGATTGGTTTGTTAAATACCTGGTTTTGTTAATAACATCTTCATAATAATATTCATAATAATAATAATAGAAAGAAAATTGAATCAGCTTTAAAACTAAATAATTGTGTTGAGTGTATTTTAATTGATTAATAATTGTAATGATTGTTCAGTTTATATTTATTTATATCACTTTTTCAAAATATTAATTTTGACGATACATATGTATGTTGACATGCGGGTTTAGGGTTTATGATATCGATTAATAATTGTATCGATTTTTCAGGGTTTATATTCATTTATATCAATTTTTTTAAAATATTCATTTTGACGATGCATATGAATGTTGATATGTGGGTTTAGGGTTTAGGCCAACAATTAATTTCTCTGTTGATTAAGTTTATCAGTTCAGCTTATGACATGAACTGATGGATGTTTCTTACTTGCAATTCTAGATATTTTGGTTATTAATATAAATTCGGTGTTAATGTCATCTCAATCAATTGTGTAATTTTTATTAGAAGTTCAGATAATTGTTACATAATATTGATCGAACTACAAAATTTACATGTATCGTGTATCGATTTGTTATTTAAATTATCGGCATTTTAATATAAATATATAAATATGATTAATAAGTCTTAAAGTTGAGATACATTATCTACTGAGGGTTATAGACAATGATATAGAAACTAAATATTTTATAGGTCCGAACAAAGTCCTTCTACGCGTGTTTGAAGGCTAGTATATCTTATGGAGAGCCATGGTTTCTCTTTTCTTTTCAGCCTTTGAAAAGCTGCAGCCTGCAAAAGAAGCAACCTGTGCCCTGTGGAGTACGTTGTGTATTAAACTAAGGATCAAGAATTTCGCCCACTTTTTTGGTTACAAAATGAATAGCTCTCTTTGACCAACTATATAGATTAAAAACATAAATGGGGTCAATCACACTAAGGATCAAGAATTTCGCCCTCTTTTTTGGTTACAAAATGAATAGTTCTCTTTGACCAACTATATAGATTAAAAACATAAATGGGGTCAATCACACTAAAAGCTTGTTGGGAACTAGTCTTTACATATTAGAATCGGAAATGAGATCATCTCCTAATACTGTACCTCTATTCTAATATAGTCTAGTGAGATATCGTTTCAAAATCAAATTTTGCGAAATAGAGAAAATGAATCCCAACTCTTATGTGTGCCTTTTCTTTCTACTTGGTTTGCCTTTTCTTTTACAACCACACCATTCTCCAAACCAAATAAGATTAGTGAGTAGACTGTAAAGTATTGAGTACTCCATCTGGTTAAGAACGCACTTGGAATAGTTAGGAACTGAGCATCCCAATTCTATGTTGATGAATTCCTAGTGAATCGTCTTGGGTGAAAAAAAGATGAGGGGTTCCTTCACCAACAAGATGGTTATAAAGAAGCTTTGTGGAAAACAGTAGCATGGCTCTTTCTTTCTTACTCATAAAAAGACGGAGTGAGTCACAAGAAACTATTGGATCACATACTATGATTGTGATACGAGAAATCTTTGTGAAAATGAAATCCACAATTTGACTGAAACTATGATTCATACCCTCAGATGTGTAAGTCCGTGAAGTCACTCAAGTGAAAAAGAAAAAAAACAAGAAACAGAAAAAGCAGAATGTGTTTGGGGACAATGGTGAAGCACTCTGGATTGTTGATGGTCCACTGTAGTGGCTTGTCAAAATCCCATAATGTTGTATTGTCTCGTTGAATTTGATAGCTGCTGAGGCAAAGTTAGAAAAGGAAATGATTCTTCTCCGGAAAGAATTATTCACCTAACCTCTGTTTATTCTCAATGTTCAAGCTGCATAGTTTAAGTTCCTAATCTCGTGATTCATGTTACATTTGTGATGTAATTTGTCGAACACTTCATGTCACCAATATGTGTTTGTAACTGTGTCGTTTAAGATCGTTCAATATTCGACAACCTAGTCCAAACTCGTATCATGAACATGATCAGTGTCTGTCATCTTCAAATACGTCATTTTGGCACTACACCACCCTAAGCAACCACCACAGTCCACACTCCTCACTCCTCCACAGAGTTTGATCGGTAGGGAAACACTTTAGTCATGATCTGTACAAATCAGCATAGGAAACAAGCACAGTGGGCTCCAGCATAGCAACCCTTCAGAGGCTTTTTAAATTTGTGGCGCATTCTCTATTCCCTAATTGATTACAACTTTTTCCCTAAATTGATTAAGCAGTATTGATTATTCCATGTCAAGGTGTATCTGAGTTCTGCTCCACAAGGCAATGAAGGCAGTCTACAAGGTAGTTCTGGAGAGCCTAAATTTAAAGAACATTGGACCCCAGAAAATTATTACTTTCATCAACCCATTCATGAAGGAACCCATAGTTCTAGTTTTATGTTCAGACCAAACTGGTCAATTCTTTGATTTCTGCCACATATATTTCAGTTTTTTTTTTAAATTCTTTTGTACTGTATTCTGGGTCTGGATGAATCATTGACATATGAGTCTATAATGATACTTTAACTAACAAAAACTGTTTCTGCTGGAAAGCCTTCTTCAATCCCCATCTTTGAGTAGGAAGGAAATTAACATCACTGCTCATCATACTTCTTAGTTTTTAAATTTCCCAACCAAAAAGAAAATTACTTTGTATCTGATGAGGATGCTGATTGCTAAACTACACAGTAAACTTGTCTTTAATAAAGGTTGAGTTATCCTGATCAAAGAAGAAAAAAGAGGGTGATGTGTCAAACTGGGATTTTGACACAAGCCTAAAATCCTCAGTAGAAATCCACCAGCTCCATGGCCAACCAAGGAAAGCAAGTAACCACCAAGAACAAGAATATAAGTTAAAAAATATAAAACCCATTAAGAAAATTCCAAGAATTTCAACCCCAGTTGAAAAGTTATATTAACAAAGCGTCTTTCTCCCTCCTCATTTTTCTCTCTCTCTACCCAACCCAACTCTCTCTGTCTCTCTCTTAGTTACAAAGTCTGTTCCTTTAGCAGATTGTAGTGTGAGTATTAATTGTTTTTTGTACATCTGGTTTTGCTTCAAGTTTCCAGTTGTGTTTTTACAACTCATGTCTGTAGAAAAGGTTGTGTCTTTCATGGAAATCTCAAAGCTCTGCAAATTTCAGAGCTTTGGTGAAGCTAGAGGTTTACTAATTGTCCTAGCACTTTTCACCAAACCCAGTTCTGGGTTTCTCAATAAACTTGCTTCTCATTGCTTCCATCTCACTACTTGTGGGTCTTTTCTAATCTAACTCACTCACTACTTTTGTTCTTGCTTCGTGTCATCTTCACATCATAGAATATAATTATTAACCTATTCATTTTGTTACTACTATTATTATGTTGTCCTCTGATTGCTTCTTCATCATTGAGAGAAGTGGGGGTGGAGAGTTTTGAGACTTGTGTTGTATGGGAATGGTGATGCCAGCCTTTCTCCAGCTGGTTCATCTCTGTGTCATTGGCTTTGCTTTAGCTCTCCAAGGATCTACAGGTAAGTTTTAATCTTTCAGTAAATCTTTATCAATGTTTCATGTCAGCATTAGAACTAGTGAATGGAATAGTGAAAGTTTGAAGGTGGATTTGAAAGATTTTGTTCTTCACCAACATTGTTGTGATCTCCCTCTCTGAATTTCATGAAAGATATAGCTTACTGGGACAAGCTTGATCAAATAATGTAATGGCATTAAGTGAATCAATTTCGACACTTAGATCTGAACATATGCTCATTTTATCGAGTTGTTATTGAAATTGTTTTCTATAATTTGCTGGAAAACAGTATTTTATGTTTTTGAAATAATATTTCCAGTATTACATTAATTTAGCTACTGCTGTTCGATCATATTTGATCTGGTAATGCCTTATCATTGAATAGTATATGGCTTAATGTGACTACAAAGTTGTTTCAGAATATGAATGACTAGTATACAGGATTAAGTGTCAGAGTTTCACAGCTTGTTTGATTCTTTACTTTCAATCAGGATTCAATCCATCACCGTCACCAGAATCTCTGCCTGTGAACCCTCCTATTGAGACAGCTCCTGGTCCTCGTCCTCAAAGTAAGTCATTCAGCAGCAATGTACCAAGCCCAGCATTACAGCCAAATGGTAACTGATCATAAATGCCCATTACTCTGCCTTTTTAGATTTGAACATCTGATCGAGATCTTACTTTCACAATCCAGGGTCAGATTTGCACCCTGTGCCTGCAATGCCACCTCTTATGCCTCCCCCGGTGCCCCCTAAAATGGAAGGACATGTACCATCCCTTTCACCAAGTACACCAGCAGTGTTGCCACCACAAATATCAGCTCCTCCACCATTAGATGTACAAACTCATGCACCGTCTGTGCCGCCAACTGTTCCCCCCAAAAAGTCACCAGTTAATAATGGTCCTATCTCAGTGGCAGCTCCAGGTATATGACACACCATCTCTATTTCTGTGATGTTTCTATGTTGAATTGGTGTTAAAGTAGCTGTGTTTTATCTCACTTCTAATATGCCGCGTACCAGTTGCAACACCTTCGAACAATGTGCCACCAGTATCACCAGTCATCAAGCCGAGTACACCAGAAATTTCACCATCAATTTCGCGTGAAGGAAATGTGCCAGTAAATAATGTTCCCATACCAGAACCAAATGCTCCAGGTACATATAGCATATGGTTATGACTTTACTAAGTCTCAGATATTTGTTCTAACATCTAAGAGGTATGCATGTTTCAAGCCACAGCACCTATTTCATCACTGCCAAGGGCATCAGGACCGAATCCATCTGTAGTCCACTCTATCACGCCAAGTATAGCACCAGCTACATTACCTAGTAGGCCCTTGTTCCTTCTGCTTTTCCTTGATTACTAGAACCGAACCTTCCAAGTTAAATTGACACTTTCTTGTGTTCTCTAATATCAGTACCAGTTGCATCACCAAGTAAACTGCCTCAAACCTCACCGTCCAGTCTTCCAGTTACACCGGGAGAATCTCCTTCCACACTTCCTGGTACTACTTTAGAAAGATTTCTATTCAGATATGAAGAACCTAAGATGTTGCTAGTAGACTACATATAAGAGGGAGTTTTGTTTATACCAACTCTTGAGATAAGTAATAGATAAATTTTCTAGTGTAGTTACTCTTGATAGTTTCCAAATTAATTTAAATATCGAGGGATTTCAGATCCTGAAGTCTCTCCTGTATCATCTCCTCCCCCAAACATCAGCGGGAAAAAGGATGGGAATCCAGTTGTTGCACCACCATATGAATCTCCAAAGCCATCACTACCCATGGGCTACACTCCAGATCTAGGTATAGGAAACCCTTATATTTGATATGGATTGTTACTTAAAAGTTTGTGTTGGGAAGTTCATAATTCTATGTTCTATTCTCTGCTGTAGCTCCATCTGTCCGCAAACCTGAGGTATCATCTCCAACCCCGAGCTCCAATTGGAAAAGGGATAAAATACCAGCTGTTGCACCCCCAGTTGAAGCTCCCAAGCCATCACTAACCATGGGCCATACTCCAGCTATAGGTATAGGAAACCCATATATTTCATATGGTTTGCTACTTAAAAGTTTTTGTGTTGGGAAGTTTATAATTCTATGCTTAATTCTTTGCTGTAGCTCCATCTGTCAACAAACCTGTGGTTGCATCTCCTACCCCGAGCTTCAATGGGAAAAGGGATAAACCACCAGTCGTTGCACCCCCAGTTGAAGCTCCCAAGCCATCACTCCACACAAGTCATACCCCAGCTGAAGGTATAGAAACCTAAGCATTTTTAGTGGTCACCACTTTTGAAAGTTTGTGTTGGCAAGATTATAATTTTAGTTTCTGTAGCTCCATCTGTCCCCAAACCAGTGGCATCATCACCTTCCCACAGCATTAACAGGAAAGGGGGTCAAATACCAGTTGTTGCACCACCATATGAAGCTCCCAGGCAATCACCCATTGGACATTACCCAGCTAAAGGTATAGAAACCCTGCATATTTCCATATAGATTGCCACTTGGAAAGTTTATGTTGTCAAGTTTAAAATTCTAGGTTGTGTTTTTTGTTGTAGCTCCATCTGTCCACAAGCCTGTGGTATCATCTCCTTCTCCCAGCATTCACTGGAATAGGGGTGGAGCACCAGTTGTTGCACCACCATATGAAGCTCCTAAGCCATCACTACCCATTAGTCATTCCCCAGCTCAAGGTTTGGAAAACTAATTTCTTCATATTGGTTGCTATTTGAAGTCTCTGTGGCTAGATTTTTACAATAAGCTCTGTTGTTTTCTGCAGCTCCTTCTGTCCACAAACCTGTGAGACATCATAAACTTGCTCCTGGACCATCTGATTCAGTCCCTGAACCTCCTTCTGATAAAGGATATAGTTCCCCCGCGTCATCGCCTCCAAGTTCATTGTATAAACATCATCATACAAGGAACAACATTACCAATCCTTCTACTGCACCATCGTATTCAGTTTCTCCTACTTCAAAACAGCAAGGTTTCATGTTTTACCTGAATTCCATGAAATGAATACAATTCTACAGCTTATTCTGTTCTTTACATGATAGCCTAAATTTTAATTCCAATGCTTTAATGCAGGTCCAGTGATTGCACCGACATCAATTCAAACAAGGAGACAAACACACTATGCTCCTCCACCCCTATATCCAGGTATCATTGTGTTGGATTTTGCCTGTTTCAATTCAACCTATCATCTGAGCAATATAGCTTAGTTTCAATTCTAAGACAATACCTATTTGTCAGTGTCAGCCCCCCCATCTCATTTACCAGTCACTCCACCAGCAAGCCATATTTCACCTGCTCCTTCTCCAGCTATAAAAGATGGATCTGACTATACCAAAAGTAAGAAATGATCATTTTCTCATTGCTTTTTAGTTTCTGTTACTGTCTACTACAGACTTACCTACTAACTTATGTATACTATTTTCAGTGCCCCCAATTCGTTCAGCACCAGGGTCTTTATCAACAAGTCCAAAAGCGCCACCTCTGCCACAAGTTCATGCATTACCGCCTCCACCTCCCAATGAAGGTATACATCTAGAAATTTTTCATTACCTACTGGTTACTGGTGTCTCTTCCGCTTCGTTGATGGTACAGTATATATATTCTTCAAACTAAAGTGTAATGCAAAGGTTCTCCATCTTTGTAGACTGTGCTTCAACGATTTGTTCAGATCCCTATACAAGTACCCCTCCTGGGTCACCTTGTATCTGTGTATTGCCTATGCAAGTTGGACTGCGCCTTAGTGTTCCTCTCTATACTTTTTTCCCCTTGGTTTCGGAACTAGCCCAGGAAATTGCAGTGGGAGTTTTCATGCAACAAAGTCAGGTTCGCATCATTGGAGCCAATGCTGCTACTCAGGACCCAGAGAAAACAGTAGTCCTTATTGACTTGGTTCCCCTGGGAGAAAAGTTTGACAGCACCACAGCTTTCTTGACTGACCAGAGATTTTGGCATAGAGAAGTTGTCATAAAAGCATCCGACTTTGGGGACTATGAAGTACTATATGTGCGCTATCCAGGTATGTATCACTTTCAGGTTCTTTTATATATGTTTTATTATGCAATAGTTATAAGTTTTATCTGTATGTATAGGTTTGCCTCCATCTCCTCCTTCTTCAGACGCTGACGTATTAAATGCTGGACCATATCCTGGTAATACCAATAATGCAAAGGCTAAGCCCTTTGGGGTTGCTGTGCCCAAGAGGAGGCATAAAAGTGGGCTTAGTGGTGGCATAATTGCTATTATTGCTCTGTCATCCTTCGTAGTTGTTGCTTCATGCTCTGCTGCTGTTTTGGTTTTCCTACTCAAACCTAGAGACCGTGCTTCTCAACTATCATCAACTCCAAGGACTTTGCTACCTTCTATTGGAAAACGATCAGGTAATAGAATTGCATAAAGTCAAAGTTCTATGAGGCATTGCTACCTCAAATATTTTAAATATTGAGATTCTGGTCATCAAGTACTGCTGTGGGGGATCCTGACTATAAGTTTGCATTTCTAATATGAGAATGAATCTACATTTTTGCAGGTACTGTTGGGTCTATAAGGGATAGTAGGCACAGTTCCGCATCATTGTCATTTGGATCTAGCATTGCAACATATACAGGATCTGCTAATACTTTCAGTGCAAGTGACGTAGCTAAAGCCACTGACAATTTTGATCCTTCAAGAATACTCGGAGAAGGTGGCTTTGGGCTTGTTTACAGTGGTGATCTTGAAGATGGAACCAAGGTTGCTGTCAAAGTTCTAAAAAGAGATGATCAGCAGGGTGGTCGGGAGTTTTTGGCTGAAGTCGAGATGCTCAGTCGCCTTCATCATCGAAACTTGGTTAAGTTGATTGGCATATGTGTAGAAGAGCACCGCTGCTTGGTTTATGAGCTCATTCCTAATGGCAGTGTGGAATCTCATTTGCATGGTATGCTATTTTGTTCTGTATTTGGTCTCAGCTGAGTTTATGATCATACCATTCTTAAGAATGTGCTGAAGCATTGTTATTTGGTTTCAGGAATTGACAAGGATGTGGCTCCACTGAGTTGGGGTCCCCGAATGAAGATAGCACTCGGTGCTGCTCGGGGTTTGGCATATTTACACGAGGATTCCAGCCCCCACGTCATACACAGAGATTTCAAATCCAGCAATATTTTGCTAGAAAATGATTTTACACCAAAAGTGTCCGATTTTGGTTTGGCACGGACTGCATTGGATGAGGAAAACAGACACATATCAACACGTGTAATGGGAACTTTCGGGTAATTTCCTTTGTACTGCATTATTTGTTAAACCTACTAACCACCATTGCCATGCTTCTCAAAAGACATTTTCTGATATCTCTCTGATTTTATTACTACAATTATATTATTCAGGTATGTGGCTCCAGAATATGCAATGACGGGGCATCTTCTTGTCAAAAGTGATGTTTATAGCTATGGAGTTGTCCTTCTTGAACTCTTAAGTGGAAGAAAACCAGTAGACATGTCACAGCCACCTGGTGAAGAAAACCTGGTTGCATGGGCCCGTCCACTGCTCACAAGTCGAGAAGGGTTGGAAGCACTAGTAGATAAAAATCTAGGATCTGATGTTCCATTTGACAGTATAGCGAAAGTGGCTGCTATTGCTTCAATGTGTGTACAACCAGAGGTATCACACCGACCGTTTATGGGGGAGGTTGTTCAGGCATTAAAGCTTGTATGTAATGAGTTTGATGAGGCAAAAGAATTAGGTTCACGATGTTCTAGCGGAGATGATTTGTCCATTGACATGGCTGCTGCTACAAGTACTACCTCAGAACAGATGCCATATCCTTTCCAGCGCCAGTATTCTGCTCCCACGTATGATTCAGACATTGACACAGAGAGGGAAGCTTCATTGTTGAAGTTGTACAGTATGTCAGTGAGAACTGGGAGAGAAGATTCTGAGTCATTTCGGCGGCACTCAAGCTCAGGTCCATTGGGCACAGGAAGGAGTAAGCAGTTCTGGCAGAAACTTAGATCATCTAGAGGCAGTGTGAGTGAACATGGGTTTATGTTGAAGTTATGGCAAGGTTAGCATTGAATGCTTGATCACATTGAGTTAATGAGTTGATGCTGAGATGGGTTTCTTGTTGAAGCAAAAGGCAGGCATTCAAACGAGTTGGAGAAAGGGTGGCGAAGCCTGGGAACTGAGACATCAGCAAATCTGTAATTGAGATGGATGCCAACCTTGATAACTGAAAATCATATGGTTACTGGAGCTACTATAAGGGCCAGGTTTGAAAGAACCTGTTGAATTATCAGAGTTCGTACACAAGTTTTGAGGAGGCATCTAGAAGCTTTTCTATTTGTAAATTTGCTGGTAACATGTATTCAGAGACATCAGACGCGCGCTTAGTTACGAAATGTACAGAAGATTTTGTACGATAATATCATTAATATGCAAAATGTCCGCATTACTTGTAAACACTTCTCAGCTTAGATAAAACGATTATGATACCCAGACATGTTAGTCTCCTTCAAAACTATAGGTACTTTCAACACCACTTCATAATTGCGCCTAAGTTGTATAAAAACAACTGCACTCTTAAAAGAACACAACCATCAAATCCCCTGCATGAGTCTGAGGGTACAAACTTGTGGGAGTTGGAACTCGAATCGAATTATTAACATGGGGTTCCATACCAAAAACCTTGACCAACTTGACCATACGGTAAAGTAGAAACCATCATAGGCAGTGCCACACTGCAGGCCAACCTTGCGCCTTTGACATCATCATCATAGCAAGCCCTGCAAATAGGGGAATTGCATTCCAAAACCTCCCCATTGGCATCGACTAATGGTTGGGGGAGTTGCGTCTTTAACCAACAGAAACTCAAGTCTAGTTATTGTTCGCAAGTACGACCCTACAACTACTACGCATCCTCTTGTAAAACGAGTTCCACAATAGCTCTTTCCATTGCTACGATTAAGATTTTTGGAGCAAAAGTCCTAAACTCCTAATCTTGGTGATCTTGCAGCACGACTGTTATCCAACAGAAAATTGGCGAGTCAAGGCAATCGAGAAGTGGAGTAATATGCTACATTCAGAACATTCCAGCCTGATTCAGGCGCTGATGGTAGCGACATTCAGAGCATTTTGCTCCGTTTCGGATATGTAAATGCTGAAAACCACAAGATAGACGCATATAACACTGTTACACCAAGAGTTTTAACAACTGTATTCATTTACTCGATTAATTTTAGACAAACATTTTCTCCACAACAAGGATCAATGCCATCATGGATGCACAAGCATGTATCCCAAAGGAAAACATTAACTGACCGAAAATAATCTCTCTAAAGGAAATTAATATACTTACAGACTAATAAATAGCATCTGATATCCCAGCTTATATATAATCCCTATACTGGGTTAGCCCTGAAATGGAAGGTTGCTCGGTTAAGTCCAGCTGAGAACATAGATGAAGAAGAGCATTTGTTTAGCACGAAATGCCGAATTAAGGTTTCCAGTCAGACCATTGGTTAATAACTTCACCATTTTGAAGCTTGTGGTGAAACTGAAAATGACTGGCCGGCGATCATCTATGCAACAGTAGACCTTTACCACCTTAGTTGATCACAAACAACTAGGTTTTCTGTATCAGCTGGAGTGGTACACCGCCAGTTGACCTGACAAGATATCAATCAATGATTAGACACTGCCCGTGTAATAACGAGGAAAATAGAAAAATGTGATGATGCAACAATCACTCACTTTTTGTTGTGGTTGATATTCAAATGTAGAAGATAACAACTGCCGCTAGTTTGTTCTGCATCAAGATACCTGGTCCAATCCCAGACTTTTACCAGCTTGTCGTTTCCGCCTGAAATTATAAATCTTCCTCTTTCCCCAAATAACGAAAATGCTAGTCAAGAAAGTGTACTCAAGTCTTCTTGCACTGCATTTAAGTCTATTACTTACACGCAAGACCCAGTATGACCGCCTGATGAGTAATCCAAATGCAACCTCTTCATTCCATTTTGATCTTGGATTTCCGAATTGGTGTCTTTGGATCTTGATTGAGATCCTTTCCGAGGTTTTGTAGCACCTTTTGACCTTACAGGATCAAGTTCAGCTTTGATGTTAATCATGTCAATTGCACCATCACCCCGAGCCACGACACAAACCTTGTCTGATTTGTTTAACATATCAATTTCTGGAACTGCTATTGCATGGACAAAGGCAGGATTAAAACACTGCTCACCACCATTATTTACGTCAGACAAACCTGCAGTTGAGAATAGGTACGAAAATTCAACAACAAACAAGGAACAATTCCAACTATGTTGAATGTCATTCTAGTTATATCAACAAGATACTTACCAAAATTTATAATTTTGTTTGGGCGCCCCTGGGAAAAGTCCCACATCACTAGCTTCGAATCGAGACCTCCACTAGTAACTGCTCATGATAACCCAGCAGAGGTTGGTAATTGTTTGTGATCAGAAAGAGAAAACTTTGGTGGACGACGGCGATCCAATGGAGGGGTTCGATCAGTATTGGGCTGGCCCTACTTGTTTGGGTTTGGGCTCTCTCACTCATGCATGCATGTTGGACTTGGGTCTGGGTGTGGGGCCTTAGATGGGCCGTCCTGATTTGTAGTTAAATTTTTTTGTAGTTTTTTTCTTCTTTCAATACGTCGTGACCTTTATTTGGTTTCGAGGTGTGGGCGTTGTCTCGGCCTATGCACTCTATGTGTCATGTTTGTCCTAGGTAGGCGGCGAGTTCCTTACTTTGTCAAATGGTCGCAGCCTCCTACTGACAGGATGAGACTTAGTGTCACTGATACTATTTTCTAGTGGCAACATGCTAGGAAAGCTGTTAGACATAGTAATTTATGGTTCTGCATGAGCATTGTCTTTTCAGTATGTCTTCAAAATTGTAAATAAAACAAATGGAGTAGCTAACGATACACTCTTTGCTAAATGACGTTTGTTAGGATGCATAGAATTGTTAACTCCTGATATTATTTTAGGATGTTTATGCAATATGTGGTTTAGGCTTTATGTCCCCTCTTGTATTCTACGGTTTCGTTAATGGTTAAGGCACGAGGACAGCCGTTATGCCCCTATTCAAAAAAAAGTTTCACGAAAGCAAGATTCAAATAGGGGCAAAAATGGCAAAAAATGATGCCGAGTACATTTAGAAGTCTGCTGGGTATATTTAGCAACACCCAAACAAAAATGGAAATAGACAAGCCTTAAGATCTGAAAAATCCTATAGGAGAAATCTGGGTTTACATAAGCAGAAAGAAAATTTTAGTTTAGAAACCTGTTCAATGAGTGATGACTAACAATATAGAAGCCCTGTGCTCCCTAGAAATCCCATCATCACGTTAATATCCTGTATACTTTTTTTGGCTAAAGATAAAAATAAAAGAATATAAAAAATGTCGGTAAAAGTATCAGAACGACGACATGTCGTTAAGTGGGAACTTAAAACCAACACTGAGCTCGAGTCTTCTTCACTCTGTTGCGATCCAAAGACCAGAGACGTCTTCTTCTTCTTCTTCAATGGTGAGCAGCCCACACCTCTCCAGATTCCGATTTCCGCTTCTTCTTCGTTTTCGTTTTTACTGATTGTAATGTTTTGGATTTGCAGGCTCCGAAGCCGATCACCAGTCCCGTGCCGGACGCGTGGTACCCAACCCTAGCCGTCGTCATGCTCTCCCTCGGCCTCCTCTTCACCGCTTCCTTCTTCATGTGAGTCCGATCCGCCGTTGATTCAGATCTAGATCTTATTTCCCAGTCTAATTTTGCGATGAAATTCTCATTTGAATTTTGGATCTGGAAATTGAGAAATTTAATCAATTGCATAAGTTGCTGAACCAATTCAACCAAGTAGCTTAATGCAGAACGTTTGTTGCTTCTATTCACGTGGTTAGTTTAAGGCTTTAGAAATATATGTTATCCGGCTGTTTACTGTAAGAGTTAAGAGGTTTGATTTGGTCTATGTCGTATGGTTTTCTCAATGCTTGTGCCGGTTTGATGAAAAATCACATCAAAAGAATTAAGAAGTGATTCATTATTGATTAGTGTAGAATTAGAGTCGGAGAAAACCGTAATAGGATTGGAGACATCACCTTGTAACCAATTGTAGGTTAGTTTTGTTGCTCCAGTTTGTTGGTTCACATGCTTTAAGTTATAATTGGTTTGTGGAATGTTTTGAAATTACTTCCAGGATGAATAACCGCCTGTAACAGGCAGTTCCTTGCAGTTGTTAGAGTTCTCATGTATTATCTTGACTGACTGAGGTTTTGCACAGTGTAGTGTTATTGCTAGCCGCCCGCTCATGTAACATCAGCTTTCCTTCTTCAAGTTAACACATTTGTCAGAGTTTGTATTAGTATTAGTCCCCTCTTTAGAGTATAGTTAATTGTATAAATATCTATTGCAGCTATGAAGCGACCTCGTCCAGGAAAACCCGCAGTCTTGCTAAGGAGCTTACTACAGGAACTGTGGCCTCTCTCTTCCTGGTGCGTTTTATTTGGAGTCCTCTATTTCCTATCAAAACTATATACTTTATTTGCATCTATTTCACGTTTCTAACAGTCCACTTCTTATCTTTTTGTGCAGGGTTTTGGATCCTTGTTCTTGCTGCTTGCTTCGGGTGTTTATGTTTAAGACTCCGAGTGGATGAAATTTTGTTATGCAAAACTAGATTTACATGATGGATGTTACTGTTGACATCTTTACTTAACTCATGGTATCTTAAACGAGACAAATTTCAATATACCGGTCTGTTGCCTTTTGTTATCACACAGTTGATATATCGTTGTCTGGGTGTGTTTTCTTTATGTATTTGGTCATAAGCAAGGGGTAACAAGTTCAGTGTCAAGCACTGGCTACAGTTGCGTCCTACGTACCCCAGCGCTTGAGACTCGAAAGTAAGGCAGTTTGTATTGCCGTATAGCCTCTCTTTCATTTCGCTATTCTAAATCTGCGAGGTGATGCCTGTCAAGTTTTCGAAATTCGATCATGCTCAATAACCGGGCACAACTCTATTCTCCGATCACTGTTCCGGCAAATCTCGTACGGATCTAGATAAAGAAAAAATAATAATATAAAAACATAAAAAGAACGATTGAAATGAAAATGATTTATCAGAAAAAGGTGACGCGTGTGCATCAGCGACATTAAAAGGGCGTGGGGACCGCATCAGTCTCCTCGATACAGACACACACTCACAGTGAGAGAGTAAGTAGCGGTAACAGACTCACACTGGTTCGAACCACCCAGCTCTTTCAGCTCCTCCGCCATGGAAACTCCGTCTCAGCAGCCTCCGTCGAAGAAGAAGGAGACGCGTGGCCGCAAGCCCAAGCCCAAGGAAGACAAGACCGAGGCCCACTCGGCTTCCAAAACCAAAAAGGCCCAGCAGCAACAGCAGCACAGCGTCGACGAGAAGTACACTCAGTGGAAGTCTCTCGTCCCCGTTCTCTACGACTGGCTCGCCAACCACAACCTCGTCTGGCCGTCCCTCTCTTGCCGGTACTCCCCTCTGTAAACCCTAGCCGGGACTCAATTTAGGGTTTCTTGTTTCGATTTTTAGTGTTTGTGTGTGTAGGTCTTGATTTGTAGGGTTTGTGTGGCAGGTGGGGCCCGCAGCTGGAGCAAGCTACTTACAAGAATCGCCAGCGGCTCTATCTCTCTGAGCAGGTAAAGCTTTTAATTTTCAGGATTTTGGCGGAGTTAAAAATGATGCTAGTTTGTTTTGGTTGACTTTTTAGCGTGGTTTGGGTGGATTAGGTAGTCCATTCGTACCGAAGATCTGTAGTTTAGAGAAGATTTATGTGTTTTTTTTTGTTTGGCAGACTGATGGCACCGTTCCGAATACTCTGGTTATTGCAAATTGCGAGGTGGTCAAACGCAGAGTTGCGGCCGCAGAGCACATTTCTCAGGTTTGTGTGGTTGTTTTGAGTTTTGTATGTAGAGTGGAGTATCCAGCCGGTGGTGTGGTTAAAAGATGGGTTTTAACTTTTACAGTTCAATGAGGAAGCGCGCTCGCCATTTGTGAAGAAGTACAAGACCATCATACATCCTGGGGAGGTATAATTTTACATGAAAATGAGATCTGTTGTGTATTTTTTTTGGGAGAATCAATTGGTGTAACAAATGATGGCCATTTGACAGTTCTAGTGTTTGTTGTACTGTGTTAGACGGTGGTTGTGGATTCTTTCTTGCTGCTTCTATGTTGAATCTAAACTTGTTGTGGTAATCTTTTCGTATGATTTGGCAGGTAAACAGAATTAGAGAGCTTCAGCAGAACACTAAGATAGTGGCAACACATACCGATAGCCCTGATGTAAGTGTTAATAATTCTTGAGTCTTCTTTTTCAAAAGTTTTGAGTTTGTTGTGTAGGTTTTATTGATACGTTAATTTGAGGTTTAACTTATTTTGGAATTGTGCCAAAATTCAGGTCCTTATTTGGGATGTTGAAGCTCAACCTAATCGTCATGCTGTCAATGGGGCTACAAACTCACGTCCGGATTTGGTAAATTTTGGCTCCCATGACTCTTTTCTGAATTTCAGCGAGTAATTTCTTAGGGAAAGATTTGAATAATTTTTTTTTTGAAGTTTATATGTACTAATGAGATGAACAGTGGCGTAGCCAGAAATTGCAATTAGCAGGGGCAAAACCAAAATAGCGAAAACGTATTGCTAAGTTGGTTTGGTTTACAAATAATTCATTGCAATTTTAGTTGGTGATACTTTTACCTTGATTCAAAGTTTTGTCGACATATGTGGTTTATCTAAATATAATTTTCACGAAACCATTTAATTTATATATCTTCTCCAGTTTAGAGTTTTCATACCTTTCATATTGGTTTGTGGATTATTGTCATTTTCAACTCTTTCATTTATGCTTTATAATTGTATGACATACATAATTAGAAATATAAAAAGGAATATGATACAAAATGAAAAGAAAAGAGATTTCATGTATTTAATTGAACTAATCAATTAAACAACATTATTATGATTTGTTAACTTTAATTAGAAAGATTATTATGGTATAATTATATAATAAACATTGAAGATTTGATTAAATAATAAATATGAGAAGGGGCAATTGCTCCCTCTCGCCCCCTCCCTACGCCCTTGGAGGTGAAGAAATTGAATTTGCATTACATCATGCATTGATAAGTCATCACAACTCTATATGTTTACATGGTTTGCTCTGGAATTATGCGCCTCATTGAGTAACTTTTGATTTGGAGTTTGCGGATTAGTTAAATAAGTTTTACGCATCTGGTGAGGAGGTGTAACTGTAGAGGTGCTAATGTCTATAAGATTTCAGTACTCTAGACGAAAGTGATATATATACTCTCAGAATTCATAAGACACGGCTTAGTATGCTAAATAGCTTGTTTGGAATGGCCCCCCTGGTTTCTTTTCCCATGACTTCCTCTTTGGTCAATTCTCTGATTAATAAGTAGCTAAGTTCAATAATTTCTTTCACCTTTACTCACTACTAGTAATCTTAATCAAATCTTGACTGTACTGTTTCAGATTTTGACTGGACATCAAGATAATGCAGAATTTGCTCTTGCAATGTGTCCAACTGAACCCTATGTGCTCTCTGGAGGTGGGCTACCTTATATGTTATTGTTATTATTTTGCTTAGCTTTATAGGTCATGATGGTCCTTTGTTTTAAATGTAAAACATTTTGCTCACAGGTAAGGACAAAACAGTGGTTCTGTGGAGTATTCAGGACCATATAGCAGCATCTACCACAGATCCAGCAGCAACCAAGTCTCCAGGATCTGGTGGATCAATTATCAAACCTGAGGATGGTGAAAAGACCGTTGATGGTCCTTCTGTTGCACCAAGGGGTGTCTACCAGGGGCATGAGGATACAGTGGAAGATGTGGCATTTTGCCCAACTAGGTAATTTGTTGGCTGTAGTTGGATTTTGGTTGTGTTTGAGCATAATGTGTTGCACAAGTCTTTGCTATGCTTCCGCATTTACCTAGTTAAATCCTTCATATTGCAGTAGATTTAATCAAACTAGTAAAATAAAGAAACACCCATGTTATTGTTGGCCATATCAACTGCGATTTCTGTAATTATGGGCCTTTCCCCTAACTATGCTACTTCTCTACTAAAGCTCTCAGGAGTTCTGTAGTGTTGGTGACGATTCTTGCCTTATACTATGGGATGCACGTGTGGGTTCTAGCCCTGCTGTTAAGGTATTGTATTGTATGGCTTGGGTTCTATCTCATGTTTACTTTTCTCCACCTTCTGATTGTCCTATGGCTTGGTAATGTATTGTACTTGTACCTGAATAGACTGGCGTATGTGCTGTACAAAGTTCCTGCTGATGCATGTTATATCTTGATGTGCCCATTTTGTTCTTTGGAGAATACTACTTGATCATCATTATAATAATTAGTCTGTCTGATATTTTTTTTAAGGGTTAAATCTGTTACTCCAGAAATAGTCTTTACTGTAACTATACCTGATATATGATATATCACTTATGAGTAGAAGTGAAGTTTATTTTGACTCTTAATGCCGATTGACGAGGGGTATCATTTTATTTCACTTGTGTTAACCAGTGAAAAATATGCAGCTGGCTGGAGTTTATATGGGGATGTTTTCTGGTTTTGTATGTATTTAGAGATATGCACCATTTCGTCCGTACTTTATGCACCTTTTTCTTTGATCTTGCTACATTTAACTCTGATCATTGAACTTGAATGCTGCCCTTTTCTTCCAAGAAGCCTTTCACCCTTGTTTACTTACACATTTGTGTCCTTGTTTCTGACTTACAGGT
The DNA here is from genome assembly GCA_951800085.1 of Comarum palustre. Classification (NCBI taxonomy): domain Eukaryota; kingdom Viridiplantae; phylum Streptophyta; class Magnoliopsida; order Rosales; family Rosaceae; genus Comarum; species Comarum palustre. The sequence continues at coordinate 3,581,940 of OX637588.1, read as the reverse complement.
TGAAAAAGCACATGATGGTGATCTTCACTGTGTTGATTGGAATCCCCATGATGATAACCTTATCCTAACAGGGTATGATCTCATGTCATAATTACTTGGTTTCCATGCATTGCCAATATCTTGAACTTTTATTGTGTATTACTGTTTGCACGGATAGGAATATACGATAGTTACTTACTGCATCTGTGTTGGCATGATTTCTGAACAGGTCTGCAGATCATTCTGTTCGCATGTTTGATCGGCGGAATCTCACTTCTGGTGGAGTTGGGGCACCTATTTATAAGTTTGTGGGTCATACAGCTGCTGTTCTTTGTGTCCAGGTAGTAATGTGCTTCGTGGTTTCTATTGTTAAGCTTTGAAATTTTCTACTTTTTTGTAAGTACATCTAGTATGAGAACTGCAGATGTGTCTGTTATTGACTCATATTTCTATTTCAGTGGTCTCCAGACAAATCATCCGTCTTTGGAAGTTCTGCAGAGGATGGTCTGTTAAACATTTGGGATTATGAGAAGGTATGGAGGTTTTGTTTTGACATAATCAAATTGGCTTCAGAAAATCGTTTGAATTTAAGTTCATATTGGTGATTTCATGTCATTTTCTTCAATGTAATTGTTGACATAATGAAGTGTTAAAATGATATATCAGTCTTATGGAGAGCGATTGTCACCTTCTACACTCTCCCATTACTTCACCAGATGTCTGATATAAATATAACGCATTGCAGGTCAGTGAAAAGGAGCCAACTTCCAAGAACTCAACTTCTCCTCCTGGATTGTTTTTCCAGCATGCTGGACACAGGTTTGATGACTTGTGTTTTCTAGCATTGATAAATAGTAAGGTATTTCTTCATTCATCTAGTTTTCCTCAAATGCTTTGTTTTTATTTCATATTTTATGCAGGGACAAAGTTGTTGATTTTCATTGGAATGCATCTGACCCATGGACTGTTGTTAGTGTGTCTGATGACTGTGATACTACTGGTGGAGGGGGTACACTGCAGGTATCAGATTCTTATTCTCATTGAAATTCTTTTTCCAAGTGATGAGATCATTTTAAGAAAGACATTCAAGAAATGAAATCAACACTAGGCATTTAAGGATGGAAAAGACAAGGTGGGAAAATAAATACTATTAAAGCTGGATTGTAAACCATTTAGGCATGATGTGTTCATTTAAAAATGGGAATTGATTTCTGAAACTGTCAAATTTCTATGCAGATATGGCGCATGAGTGATTTGATCTACAGGCCTGAAGAGGAGGTTTTGGAAGAGCTTGAGAAGTTCAAGTCACATGTGATTTCTTGTGCAAAGCCTTGAGTATCAGCACTAGTTAAATTGCCGATGGAATTTTCCTTTTTTAGTTTACGGAGTATCCAACTATCTTGTTAGGGACAGGTAGGAGGAAGATTTCCTAGGTGTGCTGTTAGATAATTGCATATTGGATATGAGAGATTCAAAATGAGATGTCATGCTACTAACAAGTACTTGCTATGTTTGGGGCTCTTGCCCCTTCGGGATGAGATTCCTTTAACCTAGATTGCGCAACGCCCAATTTATTTCAACTATTTATCTTTATATTTTGACATGAATTTCTAGGATCTGCATGGCATTGTGAATATGCCACATCGTTGTAGTATGTGTATAACCAGCGGCTATAAACAAAGTCTGAAATCTCAACTGGCAATCGAATCCAGCTTATTGAAGTCCAAATAGATAATGCAGTGTCTAAAATGTCAAAAAAGTCGTCCGCAGGGACTCAAAAGACACGAGACTTGATGGCTTCTTCAAATGATGGGTAGCTTCTTCTTCATCTCCGTCTTCATTCTTCTCCTCACTCCTGTGTTGGTCTCACTCATTCTATGGCGCCCAACACCCGGATCTAAAGAAGGTAACTTTGAAAAGCTTAGTCTTTCTTTGTAGTTAAACTACTGAGTCTTGGGTATGCAATGGTTAATAAGCTTTCATCAATCAGAACACAGCTTCCATATGAAAACTATTTCCTCAGCTACTGCAAGTCTCCAGTAATCGTCAATAGTTCATTAAGCCTTGGACAAGCTCTTCGCGGTGACCGCATCAAGAATTCGGTATATTCTGGGAGTGTGCCTTTTCCTATTTGTAACAGGAATTGGAAGCTTGATGCCCCTTTTTGGTTATTTAACTGAATCTGTTAACTACCGTGTCACATACTCTTTTAGTTCACGATGAGAGAGGAAGAGCAAAGTTGCATGCCGTGTAAAACGGGATGCTAATTCTGGGAAGAATTTCAAGGAAAAAATCGATGGTGAATTGAAAATGTGAGATTTTTATGACGGGTGACTAATGGTGCTATACGTCTTTCTTCTTTGAGCTTCTAGTTGAATGTATTCTATTTAAGTTCATTTCATTGCAAAGCCGTTTCTTCAAGGTCTTTAACATAATACATTTTGACATCTCATTTTGTAATTGATTTGTAGGATCCTTGATGATCTCCCTGTTGCAGTTGTGCATTCTTGGCATGCATCAAAGTCAAAGGTTTTTTGTTGGGATGAAGGGACGTTATGCTGCGGTGAGTTTTTTCATTCCACCCGTTATTTTGTCCTGCAGAACATTCTGAGTGCTTCTTAATAACATTTTATTTTACTGGCACAGGATGAAGAAGAAAGACATTTCATTCACAACCACCTGAGTTTTAAAGTCATGTATCATGAGGACGCATACACTGATTATGCTCACATTGTCGGTTTTGAGGTCAAGCCGCACAGGTTTAGTATCTAACGTACTATATATGATCTCGATTTATCTTCAATCTATAATTCTTCCTCGTCTGTTACTTAGCATTCTGTCACCAGTATATCCTCCCTTGGTATCAATACTGTTATGTATTGGAACTTGTCCCATATTAAAAAAGAATTAAATGCAATAGACATTTATAAGGAAATACTTATGTGAGGTATTAAATGAATCAAATGTCTTGTGTAGGCTTGGTGAGCTTCTATTGGGTTTTCAATAGAAAATAAATAAATTATATTATTTAAAAGTCAAAGATGGGCTCTTGGGCTTTATTGAAATAAAATCTGTTTTAAAATTTTAAAATAATAATATTATTATTATTTGAATTATTTTAAATTCGGATCAATTCAAAAAGATATAACTGTTCAGGACAGTTACAACTGTTCGAACAGTTACGTCTGTTCAAATTGACTTTTATTTAAGGACGACTTTTTGGTCGTTGTTTCCCATAAAAAACGATCTGCTATTCTTCTTCCACCCCAAAACATATTTCTGAGAAGCACAAAGTAAATTCGTCAGGATCAAGTTCTTGTGCAAGAACACAAAAACTTGAACCAGATAGTTGTATCCTCTAGATAGACGTCCGAAACTGCAGCACAAGTGGGAACGAATTTCTGTCTTAGGTCACTACAAAGCAGACCTCTATCTGATCAAGTTAGTGAATTTAGTTTCAATTTCACTGTTGTTCTTTGATTTCAATTTAATTATTATTATATATTTATTGTTTGCTTCTAAGATTATAGATTGGTTCTAACATTATATCCCTTACCGTTTGTATGTGTCTTTACTGCCTTATGAGGACATGTATAGGCTAATATACTGTAACTGAATATGCATGTTACATACTACAAGGTGTAGTGCCCGCGTCCCGCCGCGGGTCAGCCTACCGTAATTCCAATGCTAAATACATCAGTTCTGGAGTGGTTTATTGAGAATGAGGTGGTGTTGATTTTAAGTAGAGCTACGAAGATCGTTATGGAACAGCAACCTCTAATCTATGTAGAGAATATTGTCAAATCGCTTAATATCAAAATTTGTAGACAGGATAGGCGTGTGTAGCCGTGACCTGTCAAACAGTATAATCAGAAGGAAAGGTTTTGTATAGTGTAATTATGGAAGATTGAAGTCACATCATATAGTAGAAAACATGAGTTGCAAACTATATCACAATACATTATTCACTAAGGGTGGGTTTGGTGCAGCTGAGCTTATAAGATATAAGCTGACTTTTAGCTTATAAGCAGAAGATGTGTGTTTGCAGCTTCTCATTTTTCCCTCAAAACACTTTATACTTTTTTAAAAAGTAGCTTATTTTTAGACTTACCAAACACCAAAACCTTTGGTGCTTAAAAGTAAAGGAGCTTATAAGCTCTCCCAGATTCATCTGAAGTCACATCATAGTAGAAAACAGAAGTTGCAAACTATATCATAATACATTGTTCACTAAGTCACTATCTGATTCATCATCACCCAGTTTGACATCATTGATATCGAATCTTATTCTGATTCTAAAGAAAGTACAATACATAAGAAAAATACATATATTTTTAGAAAGAATGACATACAACTACTTTAAAAAGATACAAAACACACATAACCCACCTTAAAAAAGATTTAAACAAAGAAAGACAAAAACCCAGACCCAAAGTCAATGATACCATTTGCTGACTCCAATTATCGTTGTTAAATTACCAAAATATCACATTTTAAAACAAAATACACAGTTTTACCATCCTTCTATCCCAACTCGATCTAATCCTCTCTCTAGCTTGTAGCTTATCTATTTCCTCTGACCTAAACATCTCTCTCTCCTCACAGTATAACGCCAGCACGCCGCTTGATCAACTACGCTAGCGTGGGAATTCGTTTTCGTTGCCTGATCAACGCTGGAGCCGGAGGAGTGAGGTTTCGACGTCGCCGCCTGATCAACCCCGTCGCTCGATCGATGGTCGCTCTTCATCAACTACACCAAAACTTGACGTACTTTGACCCGGTTGATAGATCGGTTCCAGCATGTTAATTGAAGCCAGATCATGAGAAATTAGATATTGACGTTATCTATATCTTAATGATGGCGACTATGACAAGGATGCTTATGGATCCCAATGTGGAGAGAGGGGCTGATGAGGTCAAGGAGCTCCGAAGGAAGACTTGTTTCTGGTTTGTATTAATTTGTGGAAAGGAAGTTAAGGTTTTAGATTTGTATTAATTTTGAGAAATGTAGATGAGGTGAAAAGTGTTGTGTGACTGTGATTTTGATTGTCATTTTCTTATTGATCCTAAATTTGGCTACGAGTTTCTGCAAAATTCAGTGTTAACTGGTAGTAGAAGCGAGATTAATTGGATCATCAAACAGTAGCAAGTAGAAACAAGATTGGATGATCAACAATACCAATAAGATTGAATGTTCAGACAGTAGCAACAAGAATGGATGATTAGATAGTAGCAGCAAGATTGGATGATCACGCAGTAGCATCAAGATTGGACGATCACGCAATAGCAGTAAGATTGGACGACGAGACAGTAGCAGTAAGATTGGATGACCAATGTAGTAGTAGCAAAATTAGACGAGGAGATAGATAATCAGACAAAAGCAGCAAATTAGTGACCATATAGTAGCATTAAGATTGAACAACCAATATAGTAGCAGTAAGATTGGACGACCAATGAAGTAGTAGCAAAATTATTAACAGTAACAGAATTGGAAGATGACAAGTATATTAGCATAATTATTGTGTGTTATTGTCACGCCCCGAACCTTATAATTTCACTGCGAGTTACCTTCTTTCCGTTATCCATGAATTTACGGTGTCAACATTAAAGTTTGAACAATAAAAATTAACTGTCGGAAGTGTTGACGGTAATTTAAAATTATCGGGGATTTTTATTGGGGTAAATTCCGGTTTTGAACGAAGGAAAAATTTTAGGGGTTCCGTGTTTCTAGAAAGTTTCCTTGTTTGGAAACTTTCCCCTTTTATTTTTCTTTCCCTTACCTTTTTCGGGTCACTTTCCCTTTCTCTTTCTTTTTCTTCTTTCTTCTTTCTCTTCCTCTCCTCGCGTCGTCCCCTTCTCTGGTCAGTGTGCACTCACTGTGCTCCGCCACCACCGGCCGCCGTGGGGCGCGTGACCGGCCTCTCTCGACTCGGTGGAGGTCCGGCAATCCAGCACGCCTGCGGATCGAAGCAGCGCCGCTGCGTGGAGGGAGAGAAAACCTGCTGCAAGGTTACTGTACAATCGGGTTTCAACCGGTTCCAGCCACCGGTGCCGTCGCCGGTCGTTCGGGGCAGGTCCACCGTCGTCCTCTGCGTCTTCCACTTCAAGAATTGGACGATTTTGAGCTAGGTGAGAGGTTTGATCCGGATTTTCTCCAGAATTGGGATTTTATACTGTTCTTGTGATTTTGTTGTTGTTAGAGTTGTTTTTGGTTGTTGAGTTGTAAAGGGAAGTTGTAGGGGAGTTTGAGAGGAGCAAGAAGATGGCCGGAGATCGCCGGTCGGAGGTCATCTGGCCGGCGGCCGAACTTTACTGTTCACAGGGGCATTTCAGTCATTTCACGGGAAAAATTTACTTTTGACAGTTTTGGTAATTGAGTTAGGATAAAGGTAAAAATATTTCTAAGTTAATTTGGAGGTAAAAGGTGATATTTGTGGAAAATTGGAAGTATTTGGATTATAGAACTTAATGTATATGAAACTTTGTGGAGGTGGGATTAATGGCCGAGTCGATTAAGTTTCGATTGTTATTCGAAATATCGTTCCGGTTCGGAAAAAGAATTACATGTTATCGTTGGTCGGGATTGACCGAAGATTTGCTAAGAGTATACAAGAATTAAGCAAGTTTATTACGGAGTTTATACTAATGTCACCGGATACCCGACTTTACGGTTTGGGATAATTAACGTATTTATCTTTATTAAACAGGACGTGAGGATTTACGTTCCGGGGAGGCACAGGATCGTTCTCAGGGCTAGTCCCTTTACTGTGAGTGGACAGTTTATTTTTAAATGAATGCATGCCCTAATTATTGATTTAATTGCAAGATTTATACGATTGTTTCGAGCATTATAATTTCCTCGGGTTCTTGAATGTGTGTTTGGATGGATGCAAATATGTTGAGGATTAGTTTCATTTATTTGTTTTGGGAAGAGAATTGAGTAAAGTACTTATATGAATTTATATTATAAGGGTTGACCAAAGAATATGCTAGCTAGAGTAGCGTGAGGGCGCTACTAGAGCTCTTAGCTCCGACCCTAGCCTGAGAGGTCAGGCGAATTACGTAGTGCACTATGAGGGTTGACCATTTCCACTTTATTTAGAGCTCTTAGCTCCGACCCTGGTCTGAGAGGTCAGACAAACCTGAGAGGTCAGGTTGATACTATAAGGGTTGACCGTTATCACATTATCTAGAGCTCTTAGCTCCGACCCTGGTCTGAGAGGACAGACAAGCCTGAGAGGTCAGGTTGATATTTCAAGGGTTGACCGTATTATTTTATATAGCTAGCATAGAGTAGCGTGAGGGCGCTACTAGAGCTCTTAGCTCCGACCCTAGTCTGAGAGGTCAGACTTATTATGTTTGTGCATATTTCTCTTCCCATAATCCTCACTTGGTTATTTTATCTTGCATTTGTGGAATTGTTATTATTTGTGGGCATGCATAAATGTTATTTTAATAAATAAATCTTTGGGAGAGCATGAAACATTGGTTCTAATTATTGTGGTGAATTTTTGGCGTTTCATGTATTATTTTCGTCCACTCACTCTAACGTTTTACATGTTTCTCCCCTGGGCCTTTGTTTTTCTTAAAATGCCCAGACTGCAGAGTTCGGCCAGCAAATTAGGAGGCGCATAGTGGTTACCTCTCCACACCGTTTTCACTAGTAGGTTTCTGAAAACCTACAAGTGCCCTTTTCCTCCTTTGTATTAGAGCTCTGATAACCTGGGTATATTATTATTATGTTTCGGGGTAGGGTACGGAACTTATTCATTTTTATTCCAGGAATTTCGGATATTTATTAAGTTGAAAGATGTTTGTGATTGTGTTATGTTATTGTGGTTGTAGTTGGGGAGGTAGTTCTGTGTTGTTGTGAGCAGGTTGGATTTTTATAAGGAGGGGGATGAGATTAGAAGTGTACTGCATGTGTTTACTTGGATTTTAGGTGAAGGGTTACTCACTATTAGGGGACATTATGTCGAATTTTCGGTAACTACCCTTTTAGGTGGGTCCCGCGGGAGTCATTCTGGGATTTACTGGGAAATCTCGGGATGGGTCCTGTCAGTTATTGTGTTCTTATATGTTCTTGTTGTAGTTGAATCACTTGGACTACTGTGTTTTAGTATGTGTTACTGTGTTTCAAATGTGCTATTGTATTTCAATAGGCAGTACCAACAAGATTATAAGAAACAGTAGCAGCAACATTCCAATCAACAGCAGTTGCAGCAAGTGTAGTAGCAGCAACATTCCAATCGAGAGCAATAATAACATTCCAGTAAGTGTAGTAGCAGCAACATTCCAATCGACAGCAGCAACAACATTCCAACAAGTGTAGTAGCAGCAACATTCTAATCGAGAGCAACAACAACATTCCAGCAAGTGTAGTAGCAACAAAATTCTAATCAAAAGCAATAACAACATTCCAACAAGTGTAGTAGCAGCAACATTCCTTGTACTAAAAATTTGCTACTACATTTATTGGAAGTATAGTAGCAGCAATATTTCAGCTAGTATAGTAGCAGCTAAGGATCTGATTTAATTTGATTTATTTTGTATAAGGTCAATTTAGTAAATGAAACCATGACACATGACAAGCTAGAAAAGAATTTGTCCTTATTTGTTAAAAACTTCTTTATTTGTTTAACAACAACCCAAGTAGATTTATTTGTATTTCAAATCCTTTTAGAGGATGTATATATGATTACAACATTAATATTGAATCCTATTCTGGTTTTACTTTGACTAGAAAATCTATTTTCAAAAAAACGTAATAGACTTCTTACCGTATTTTTGATTCTAAATCCTAATTCCACTAGAATTTCCGGACACCACGCACAGGTAGGAATCCTTTTCCTACTTTTTTCGATGATAATCATTTTCCTAGATATATGCATGTTTCACTCAGCTTATATATTAGGGTTTAGGACTCAACTGTAATCATACAAAATTCTGCAAAGAGGAAAAGATGAACCTTCCACCGGAGATGATGCAGGAGATTTTTTCAAGGCTACCAGTGAAACCGTTGTGCCGGTTCAAGCGTGTATCAAAGCCATGGCAGTCCATGATCTCCGATCCTGATTTCGTGGCAAACTATCCCCGAAGACGACGGCTCGTCGTTTTTACTTTCTTCGGCTCCTCAAAAAATGGGTTATATTGTTTGGACCTGACCAGTTTCTCAATGAGAACGGGAACTGTGATGTTGAAAAGCTCGACTTCGTCAGTGGTGTAACTGATTGGATTCCCTTGTCTTTCATTCCTCCTATGCCTTGTTCTTGTCCTATGCCTTTAATGATGAAGGCTTCAATTTCAGTTTGATTAATCCTGTGACCAAGGAATCAAAGAAGTTACCACCACCACCAATATGGAGTTCTTCAATAAGCAGTTATATGGAGTTGGATTTGATCACTCCACCAATGAATACAAGGTAATTAACGCGCAGGACTACAGGCGTCACGAAATGGTGTTTAGTGTCTATACATTGCAGACTGATTCTTGGCGACAGATTGACGGTTTGTTCCCCTACGCCCCTATACCTCGTGATGCGATCCTGGTGAACGGCGGTTTCCATTGGTTTGTCAAGAAGATCGAAGATGGTTCATTGGCGATTCTCTTTCCTTTTTGCAGAGGAGGAGGTTAGAGAAATTCCACTACCACCCGCCACCACCACCCCCACCTTTCATTTTTCTAAAAGTCGACTAGGGGTGTTCAGAAATTGGCTATGCATAACATCAATGTTACCGGGATCAAGACAAGAAAGACATAATGAGTTTTTGGTCATGAAAGAATATGGAGTGAGAGAGTCTTGGACTGTAACGCGCGTCTCCATTTCATATTTTGAATTATCACACTCCGGTTTCTGGACAGAGTCTCATGATCTGCTGGTGTTTGATAAAAAATCATTAGTTATGTACAATTTTAATGATGGAGCATTTCGTTATCTGACAATACCTGTTATTGCGGAGGAAAATGGTTACTGGTTCTGTTGGTACCTATTTGGAGACACTACTGTCACAACATGAAAGATTCTGAGAAAGATGATGTGACGACCTGTAAATTTATTAATTTTAAGAAAATAAGATGTGATGTATTTTTATTTAGCAGTAAATTGTATTCATAAATTTTAAGAAAATAACAATATATATATATATATATTGTTTTAAGATATTTTGTGATGTGTGTTTTGACCTAATGTCGTTAAAATATGTACTTAAAATATAACTATGTATATATTCTTATTACCAGAATACCATACAAAAAGGGTCTCCTATTAATGAATATGATGATGATTCATCTCCATATCCTTCCGCACATATTTTCCTTAATCACATTATCATGCACGTAGCTCTAACCCGAGCTGCTGACTAAACAGAAAAACAACCCTAGCATCTGAAAAGAAAAAAAACATAAACCCTCGAAATTGATTTGGGCACCCATGAGCTTCACCGTCTGCGACTCAAACTACCCATCACCAGCCAATTTCAATCCAGCCTTGTGGCCACCGACACAACCTGCTTTGACTTCTCACACCGACGACGAGAACTCCAGCATCCGCTGCCTTCCCGAGACGAGCCTGCGTTCTTCTCTGTCGCCATCGACGACCCAGAACTCGCCTGCACCTCCTAGTCCAGCCCCATACTCTGCCACTGCTTAGCACGCTTCCTGCCCAACAACGCTCTGATCCGGCTGTAAACACGAAAATTCCTGTGACAAATAACAGAAAGACACATATACAAAATAAAATATTTGTATTGATAAGTTTGTGGGTTACAATCTCTGTGGGTATTCTTTTACAAGAATTTCTTCTGATTCGATCTCCGATGTTGGTTTGATCCAAGGGTGACAAACACTTGATCTTTGATTGAATGGATTTGATTTGATCTTCTTATCGTGTTGACAATTTGGAGAAGATGATTGACCAAAGATCGTAGAGGCTTGTTCTTGATTGGATTTAGGCCACGAGCGATGTCACGTGGTGATCGTTCTTCGGCTTTGATGGCTGATGAATCAGCACATGTGTTCAGTGTTTGCTGATTCTCCACGAGCTTGTTGAAAAACTTTGAAGTTTTGATTTGTTGAAGACTTGAAGACGAGAGTTGATTAAGGGTCGTGGAGGCTTGATGTTGATCGGATTTGGGCCACGAGCAGGCGGTTTGTTTCTCGTCTTAAAATCGGTGAAGATATCGACTATTTGACAGCTTAGTGACTCTTCAGGAATCCAATAAGTACAACAACAATAGGATCACGTAGTGATTTGTTTCTCGTTTTAAAACTTGTTGCAACGAAAACGATTGTTAAAGACAATATTCACACACCAAAGGACCTGCAATAGGCAATAGATACAACAACAATAGGATCACATGCAATAGGTATTGTAGGACTTTCTGACGTAAGAATGCATCGAAACTGTTTCTGCCTACATGGATGCCACATTGGCACCATGTAGATGCCACGTTGGCACCACAGACAAATACTAAAAAATTACTAAATATAAATAAAAACCAAGCTGACAGATCAACAGTCAAGACCAGCACTGCAAAGTGCTGCAGACTGTAAAGACTGAAATACTCGGACATTGATTTTCTCAGACTAAACATACAAGGAAGAAATAGAATCAATGTCGGACCATAATTTCCTGGGTCCAAATTCACTAAGAGAGTACCTTTTTCCGGCCTGCCGCTTCAGATCAGAGAGCGGCAATTGGGTGGCGGACGGTGTTTGTCGACACGGCGGCGTTGAGATCATTCTGGATTGTGAGGCAGAGAAGGGCTTCTTTGTGTTTGGAGGTAGTAGATGATGATGATTCCAATAACGGGCTCTAATTCCTCATATCAAAGCATTTTTATGTTAGAAAATGTGACATGGTAGTAGAAATATGCATCACGGGTCAGTTACTTTGATCAAAGATGCCTTCTGTGTCAAATCATTGAGGCCCTTGCAATTACAAGTTTACAACCCAGCAAATGTGTGTTATATCTTACACACCAAGTAACTTGGACTCAAAATAGAGGATTAGATGAAATCAATACTCAAGGGAGTGCAATGTGCATTGATCTGAAGCAAAATCACATGTGGTTCTTGGTTTGCATATAGTGAAATGTATTAGAATATCATGCTAGGTGCCTTGCTTGGTTGTTCGGTTGCCTCTGATATTGTTTGAATGCTTCACTGTTTCAGGCTAGCATGGGAATGCAGGCAGCAAGTACTTGAGCCTGGTCCAAACTTAAAATCGACGACGGAAGCTGCTGCATCAGTGAGGCTTCGAGGACAATAAGTGTTGGAGGTCTACAAAGATGTAGAAGATGTCCTTCATGTCTTGAGTCACACAACTATGATCTGTTTCACACAACTTTATCTTCACACCAAGTAACTTGGACTCAAAATAGAGGATTAGATGGAATCAATACTCAAGGGGGTGCAATGTGCATTGATCTGAAGCAAAATCACATGTGGTTCTTGGTTTGCATATAGTGAAATGTATTAGAATATCATGCTAGGTGCCTTGCTTGGTTGTTCGGTTGCCTCTGATATTGTTTGAATGCTTCACTGTTTCAGGCTAGCATGGGAATGCAGGCAGCAAGTACTTGAGCCTGGTCCAAACTTAAAATCGACGACGGAAGCTGCTGCATCAGTGAGGCTTCGAGGACAATAAGTGTTGGAGGTCTACAAAGATGTAGAAGATGTCCTTCATGTCTTGAGTCACACAACTATGATCTGTTTCAAAAAGAAACCATGCTAATCTGCTTCTCAGCTGCACTTGAAGTACTTGTAAGGAAGACAAGTTTGTGAACTCAATAGAGAACCATGATAAGATCATGAATGCCCTTTCTCTGTAACGGTCTGGTGTGAAATTCTTTCTTGGTTGGGAGTCAGTACTTATTTCCTAAATATTTTTGCTTTTTTCTCTTACCCTCTTCAGCATGGTTTTGGACCTTTTGGTACTCAATTGAAATTGCTTTGGTGGGGAATGATGGGAGCTGACTTTTATTCTCTTTGGCACTCTAGAAACTCTATTCGGTTTGATGAGCATTGTTTAACGCCAGACTACTTGATTCACTCTATCAAGCTGCAAATTCATGAGATTGATTCTTGTGGTTTAGGAACTATGCGCAACTCTGTGGACGAGCTTTGCATTATCCGAGCTCTTAGAATCAGCGGTAGAGCCTCAAAACCTCATCAAATTCGTGCAGTAAGCTGGCATGCCCCTAACGCTTTTCAATTCAAGGTCAACACTGATGGTGCTGCTCGTGGAACTCCAGGATCGGCTGGCTATGGTGGTATTTTTCGAGACCATTTGGGCAATTGCATGGGTTGTTTTGCTGGTTCCATAGGTGATGCTACTGCCATAGAAGCTGAGCTTCAAGCCATTGTTCATGTGGTATCTATGACATCGAGAAGGGGATGACACTCTTTTTGGATTGAGAATTTAAGAGTGACTCAGAAGTTGCAATTCATTTCTTGTTAATGACAAATGCTAAGTCCCTTGGCGTCTATGAGCTGATTAGATCAATTGTCGTGTCATTCTCTCTTCAATGCAGGTTCGTTTTTCTCATATTCTTCGAGAATGGAATCAAGTAGCTGATTGTTTAGCTAATTTTTGGGTGGAGCATGAGGGGCAGTATTGGTGGGACTCCTGCCCTCCTTGTGCTTCAGCTGCTTTTGTTCATAATTTGCAAGACTTGCCTAATTTTCGCATTACCTAAATTTGTTTTGCTTGATGCCTTTTTGGGTTGGGATTGACTTTAGCTTGGTTTCTATTAGTATAAGCTCATTGGTTGCTAGTGTCTTGATTATGTGCACTATTTTTTGGGTGTCGTTCTCTCTTCTGATATCTTTGTTTGGTTGCTTCTTTTAGATATGCAATCTTTTATAGAGATCAGACTTAGACAACCCTTGTGCTTTTATTGAGTACTTTTTTTTATTTTGTTCTTAGACAGGTTTTGGTTCATGTCCCACTCTCTTTTTGTATTTTCTTTTTCTTTTTAAATGAATTTCAGAGGGTTCGATTGAAAAAAAAAATCATGAAGCAAAAACAGAAGCTCAAATGCCATTCAAAAGTAGACTATATTAATTTCTCAACTTATTCTTACAAGCAAAAAAGAAATTGCCTTGCTCTTCCACACTTTTTTACAGAGACACGGAAAATGCTTGCGCGTATCTAAGGAATACATGCTTTGCATGTAGACCTAGTATACAATACCTATGTGGCTATGTATATAACCAAACATTTTCACTATTTACAGTTGGCTATATGGTTGCGAAGGCCTATTTTCACTATTTTCATTATTGTTGTAATCTTCAAATTTGCTGGATCTCCTCAAGAAACTTCACAAACTCAACTTCTTGCTACCAAAGCAATCTTAGTTGGATCACCACCCCATTCTTCAAACACAACCAATAAGTTCCCACTTGGCTTCAACCACGAGCGGGGAACATGGTACCTGAAAAAAAAACAGCTCTATCTTGATCATTCTGATTCACAAAAACAAAGACATGCATAGACATAATGAAGATGAACTTTACTTACCATCTCTGAGATGGCTGGCCACAATTTGTTCGGCATTTGTTTTCAGTATAAGTTCCAGCATAATAACAAGCACCACAACTACCATATGCTTTATATGCTGGCCAATGGCGTCCAATGCTCTGACCATTAATCCACATTTGACCCTTTCCCATGCTACCCATATCTAAAGCTAATGGTGCATTTCCTGGTGGAGCATTTAAAATAGCCTTGTACCAGGTAAGGGGTCGATATTGAGCCAATAGTGATCCTTGTACCCATTCAACAGAAGAACTTCCACTAACGGTATGGAGGCTCATATCTTCACCTCTCATGCCAATCTGCTCAACGAAAGTTACGAAGTTTTGGCTTCAATTTTTGCTAATGAGGTTAACAAAAGGAAGTTTTGATGGTGAAGAAAGTGAACCGGAAAAATGAAGGCACAACATACCTTGTAGGTCCATTGCCATCGTGACATATCCCATGTTCCCGAATTCACACCAGACAACGTGACTGGCCCAAGAACTCCAGCATTCCATGTCTCAAAGTGCAGACCAACATTCTGTTTTGCATATATGTCAGTTTCTATGTCTAGAGTTAATAAAAGCCATGATCACAATGGAGAGTTGAGTGAACTAACCGCCAGACCAACAGAAACGCTAAGTAAAGCAAGCTTGTTAATGCCAACTCTCAGTTTCACACCCTGGTTAAATTCTAATTTAGGGAATGCCAAGGTTCCATAAGCAGATCCTGCAGTAAAGGTAGATAAACTCATACATTGTCAAACACACACTGATTCACAGGAGTACTCCGATGTGATATAAGCAGTTTGTCTTTCAAACTTTCTTGTACCTGATAGTTGACCATTGATGAAAACATGCAAGGCATGCCCAGCTGAATCGACTTTGAGAGTGGGGTACTTTCCCGTTCTTAAAAATTGTTCATTAGGACCTATTGTGATACTGAGCAACAGAAATTTCAATGAGTAACTAAGAAAAAAATAACATGTACAGTCTTGAAAAGATTGTGAAGTACTTACTCCGTCATGTACCACAAGTAGTCTGTGTTATCCCAAGTGAGACTTATTTGCTCACGAAGTCCGACCGATGTAAATGCATTGTCATCAGTAGAAGTGGCAACATCTTCAATATAAGCTTGCCAAGAAAGGTGAGCTACTGGTGTCATCTTCGTTGGCGGGCTCTGGCCAACCTGTGGAAAAGAACTCTCTGTCAATACTACATAATAGAAATGTCCAACAAGATATGCCATGTAAAGACTACGAAACTTTTAATTAAGAAAAAAGAAAGTGGGTTTACTAGACTGAAAAAAGGAATAAATCTATATATATCCTCACCCTTGCAGTGTTGAATACTTCAGTTTTGCAATCAGGAAGAATGCTTATGGACCACGGTGGCAGGTTATATTGCTTATTCCAAAATGTCACTCTCACGGAGTATTTTGTGTCATAATTTGCGAGGAATGCAGCACAACCAGATCTTGACTGGTATACGTGAGCCTACAAGTATTTAACCACCATTATGAGAATCACAGGAAAAATTCACAGAACTGTAATAGTAGGATGTATAACACAGTTATTCGCTTATGGGCTTGTGCATATTTATAAATATCTTGACTTTGAAAACCATTACCTCTTGATTATTTCCAAGTTTTGACACTGCAGCATCAGTGGCCAATAAAGCTGGCTCAGCCATTTTGATGGCTTTGTGCATATATTTCAAATGGCTATATTTTGGTTCCCTTGGTAGTCCTAGAATAAATAGGCAAGAGCATATGTTACGTAGGTAACAGACTTTCTGTAAGGTGATCTGGTGCTGTTAGGCTGATGACCAATTCCTTATTAAGAAATGTTGATCGTGTTAGTGTAAAGGATGATGAGCCTATTTGCATACCATATTCATCCAGAGGTGCATCATAGTCATAGCTAGTTGCAATGAAGGGACCGCCAGCAGTTCGTCCAAAATTTGTTCCTCCATGATACTGTAACAATATCGGAGTAAATGATGGTTAAAATCAGATAATTTTTACCAACATCAGTAAAGATAAATTTAGAGGAGAATAAGTACCATGTAGTAGTTGGCAAAAGAACCACCATTTTGAATAAACCTTGCAACTGAAAATGCCAAGTCCTGTGCAGGTCTAGTAGGAACTGCCCCACCAAATTCTGTATACCTGTAAAGTTCACACAAAAAGTCAGCATTAGAAAGATCTGAAGAACAATACAACAAATAGAAGCCACAGGCCACAGCAATCAATTCCAGATTTCTGTCAATATGCAACATGTGAGACTTACCATCCAGTCCAGATTTCTGTCCACATTTTGGGCTTATAGTTCTTGTTTGGAGTAAAGTTTTCACAGTAGAAGCCATTGCAAGTATCGATCTGCCACATAATGGATGACAAGGTGTCAGCCATAAGGATAGGGGATACCTCGAGTCTTCCTTATTGTAAGGGGCACAAATCTTCACCCTTTTGTTTATTGTTTTAATGGCATAAACAATTGGACAGTACAGACTCAGTTATTGACTAAACCAACCCAATTTATGGATTTTCAAAGTCTCCAGCTATAGCAAAGACAAGTCTCTAAAGATAATGCGGGAAAAATGTTCGACAAATGCCTCAAGAAAACTAAAATAATCGGCAAACCAAGGTAGTTATGGAGCTCGACATCTAAACCAAATTCATATAACTATAGCCTGGGGACAAACACAGTCAAGTTCATTATATGTTGTTTAAGACACCCCAACAAGAACATAGGGCCACAATAAATGAAAGACAGATATGCAACTCTTGTGGGAAATGACGTGATAACTTCAAAAGGAATGTGCAGAAATAGCTTACGATTGGATCAGGGGCATCTTCTTGCTTGCACATAACCCAGGGAACCCCAGTGTTTAGACCCACAGCCATTTTTGCTGCCCATTGAGTATAAGATTTACCAGGTGCACCAATTTCCCACTCTACCGGTCCGTATTCATTTTCAATCTGTCAAAATCAAGTTGATGAAAAAATACAATACAAGTAACTTTCCCCATTGACTGCCTTACACTACAATTTCCTCAGCAGGAAAAAAAACAAAAAGGGAAAAAATGCACTTAAAAAATAGAAAAAATTGACGTTGAGCAAGTTTTCTCACCTGTGACAGTATTATAGGACCTCCTTGAGTTTGGAACAATCTTTCTGCCTTCATCATAAACACAATTTTCTGTGTAAATTTTTCCATTGCTGCCTGGAAACAGTTACAGACATTAAAGTTAGCTAATTCTCTTTTTTAAATACAATAAAATAAGAGCATTATATGTGATGAAAGATTCTTAGTGCCAAACCATAAAAGGACGATTGTCGGTTCTGAAAGCAATTCCGGGTACATATTTCAGCCAAACAGGGAATCCTCTGTTTCAGAAACAGAGCAAAAACAGAGTCATGAATATAGCCATATTTACATACATAATCTTTGATAAAATCCTGGGTGCTTAATATGTTTACCCAAAGTTCCATTCAGCACAAATATATGGACCAATCCGGAGATGAACGTATAGACCATGTTGCTGTGCCAGCTTGATGAATTTGACAAGATCATATCTATCCTCAAAATAATACTGAAATTTTGAAAAACAAGTAAAGCTGCCAATGAGTATAAAAGCATTGATATTTTGCAGGAGAAAGCAGAAAATTTAAACGCTTTTGAATATTACTTTTCCTGGGCTTGGTTCATGGCCATTCCAGAACACATATGTCTGAATCACATCCAAGCCTCCCTCTTTGGCCTTCTGAAGCAAATCAGGCCACATCTGCAAAACCCAGAACATCAATGAACTTGAGCTATAAAAAACACTGATAGAAATTCTGAAATTGTTATTAAAACCCAAAATATAAATGAAGTGCATTTGCAGTATAGTACCTCAGGTGTGCTTCTGGGGTAGTGAATAGACCCAGAAATGAGAATCCTTCTTTTTCCATTCACTATAATAGCTCTGTGATCATAACCAACAGAGGCCAAAGCAGAGGAAAGCCATGAAAACACAAACAGTACGAAGAACATGTTCCTCAACATGTTGAAGTTCCACATTGTTTGAAGGAGAACCCAGGAAAAAAGCCTGTCTCAAAGCAATGAGCTTTGAATTTGGCTTCTTCTCTCACTTTGGGACTTGAATATTTGTATGTATGGGGATTCGGTTTTGGTTGTTGCACACACACGATTTCCTTTTGATGCTTTTGATATATAAAATAAGAGGAGGAATGGCAGAGTTGAAGGTGGTGTGGATTTTATGGGGTGGAGAATTTGAGTGAGTTTGGTTTGGTTTCGTCGATGAGAGAAAGGAGTAGCTCCGCAACTGCTTTATAGACACTCTAGGATTGTAACTATGCAACGGAAAGGTCCCACTTCTCGTTTTGGGATGGCAATCTTGATGAACTAAAAGAAAAGAAATAAGCTAAATGCAGGTT
Organism: Comarum palustre; assembly: GCA_951800085.1. Lineage (NCBI taxonomy): Eukaryota > Viridiplantae > Streptophyta > Magnoliopsida > Rosales > Rosaceae > Comarum > Comarum palustre. The sequence goes on along the minus strand of OX637588.1, from coordinate 3,563,000 downwards.
ACAGTCAATTTCCAAGTGGAGGTCTCTCAACCGGTCGTAACAGATGTATATACTTTTCTTCAGAAATTACTACAAGGATAATCATAACTCAAAAATTACCAAAATGATAATCATACCTCAAAAAAATGATTTGAGTTAAAATACAAGGAACCAGAATCAGAAACAAAAGGAATCGATTGTTCTGGTTCACCGTACTAACAAACCCGTATCTGAATAGGGTTTTAAGAGTCGACGGACTCAGGACCTCGAACCTTAAGGGTCTAAAATTTTCTTTTCTCATCGTGTGAACATATTAGTTTAGTAAAAAAATAAGCATTATATTACAATCATTAGTTATTATTTAAAAAATAATAATAAGTAGTGTAAGTAAGTATAAAAAAGATTTCTAATGTTTTATGTCGTTAGATTTTGAGTTTATAGCTTTAATTCATAAATTTTTTGAAAAGATAATAAATTTAAATGAATACTATAGTTTAAGGGCTCATTTTTAAAAGTTTGACCCCCAATTCTGAAAAACTCAGGTCCAGACCTGCGTACTAATGGAGGATAAAGAAATGGTGCGTCTATTTTCATTATACATTCTTCTTAATTTATTCTAGACATTTTTTCAACTCAATTTTTTATCCTTATAACTAAATTATTAATAATAAAAAGAATACACTCAAAATTGAATATAAACTAGTAATCACAAGCCCCTCTCTTTTGAATTAAATCTTTCTCTCTCTAGAACCAGTATCTCTCTTTCGAACTCCCTTCAATTTCATTTTGTTTTCTTCCAAAGAATATATTGTTTATTTGTATTTTGAATACTTTTTTAGATGAATCTATATTTTGAATTCTTGGTCACAACTATTTCATTGATTTTCTCAATCTTGTGAGTCTCTCTTCCAATTTATGAGAGAGATTATGCAGACTATTATCATTTTTTAGTTTGGGTTTTTTTGGTTTCAATTGTGAATTCATTGTCTTCTGATTTGTGATGGAGTGATTATGCATTTTTTTAGGTTTTTTTAGTTTTAGTATTGAATTATATTAAAGATAAAACTGAAATATTAATATTTGTAAAGTGAACTAAAAAAAGTGTAGGGTGAAAATAGCCGCACCCTAAAAAAATTCTACCTATGTGGAAAATAGTATTTTTCTCTATTTCGGATTAATTACTTGACGGTATAGTGATGGTTCATGGGGGGCTTAATCTTTACGGTTTAGTGATGGTTGCTTGTTTATAAGGGGAGTGTGTGTTGGTGCTTCATCCACTTAGCTAATCTAAATGTGGGTATGGAGAGTTATCTTTCCATCAGTGCACGTCAAAACTCGGTATGAATATGTTGCATGATGTTGATATCAAAACTTGAAAGTGATTGAAAGGTGCCTTAGCAAATCGACTAAGTATATAAATGGAGTTATCTTTACATTAGATTAAAGTGCAAATTCTGTGACGTTAAAAACTAAAATTGTATTCAGGTACGAATTAATTATATTAATACATTATCTTTATATTGAATAATGAAAGTGATTGAAATCTGTTAATAAGTTTAAATGTCCAATCTGTTCTAAAAGATTAATATTCCCTCCGATTTTTTATATATGTCGTTTTAGGAGTGTAAACATAGATTAAGAAACAATTCTAATAACAATTTAACCTCTATTTAGTTTGCTCTATTTAAAGAGTTTGCACAGAGATTAAGATACAAATTCTAACGATGAAATTCTTTTATCCATGTCATTATTGTGACTTATCCATGTCATTATTATGACTTAGGGATAAATTAGAAAATATAAACTAAAACGACTTATATATTGAAACAAAATTCAAAATCTAAAATGACCTATATAAAAAATCAAAATGAATAGCTTTTTTCGTAAAAGATTAGTAAATAGTAAGCATACAAGAGAGGACTTCCTAGACCAAATAGGAACGCAAAAGCAAGTACTGAGCACTTGTATATTGTCTTACATAACCTAATTTCCTGCTTGCTAGCTAGCAAAACACATTAGACTTAATCACTTTTTTCTTCTCATTTATATTAGTAGCTATAGGGAAATTATTCTTTCCTATTCAATTACCTCTGTCACACGTAACTGAGCTCTACAAAGATTCCCTACTGATCAGGGCCTCGATACATATGTGGTAGTCTATTATCATTTATATGCGTTTCACTCCACTCTTGTATGAAGATTTCTAAAGAAACAATCATGCTATTGACAAGCTCGTATATTTTAGTTATGCCCAAAACCAGTCGCTATATATACTGCTCATAATGCTTGATAAATTAATTGAATTATTGGTCTGTTTATAATCCAAAGGTTTAGGCATATAATCATGCAAATGAGATCTTCTTAGGAAAAAAAGTACTTCTGGATCTAATTGTCGGAGCTTATATATCCTTCTAGCTACGTATATATAGTTGACCGAAAGTTCTTTATAAGAAAATAGAATAGAATAAGAGATTTTGCAATATGGCATTTCAGGAGGAGATATTGCTTGCCACTCAAATTGTTAATGATGCGTGAATGCGTCTATTTTATTTGACATAAAAGAAAAAATAAATAAAAGGATCCATCAATTGTTGGCTACTGAGCTATGCTTTAGTTAAAACAAGTAAGAAACTAAGAAAGCTATGCAATGTGATTTTCATGCCGGCAAGGGAATCTGTTAAATATTGTTTGTGGACAAGGGGTGGAAGAAAAGAAACTAAAGCACCGTATACTTTTGATTGAGAAGAAGCTTCCTTAATTACTTGTATAATTCGATCATAAAAGTTTTGATTTCATTTAAGATGAGGATATTTTTTTGCGTTTATATGAGAAATTTGACAATGAAATATTCTAATGAACTATATTTTTAGGAGTAATTGATCAATAATCAAGTTTATTTCATTTTCCATATGAAAAATCCTTCACGTACGTTTGATCCGTTTTGCTTATTGTTCTATAAAACTCTCGATTGCTCATCACAATTACGTCGTCAACAATCTTGAATAATACATAAATTTACTCGTGTACTTACAAAGTTATTGATATTAATAATCCATCCACGCACGGCGTGTATGTGAATTAATGTACATGATTTCAAAATGGTGGATGGTGAGAAGCATATTTGTTGGTGCCTGCAACAATCAATAGCAGTCAAAAACAGCATTGCTCTTCCTAAACGTTAGAACATAAAATGCATCAAGTTGGTTGGCTTTTGATCTTGATGTCTGTTCTAATGAAGCAATCAGACGAACATTTTCCCAAAGAGAAAAGAAAGAAATTAGTATGGAAGTTTGATGATAAGGTGACTATTGACCTACCACTGAGTATACAAGTCGACCGTACGTAGGACTATTAGTCTATAATTCAAATTATATATGAACAAAAACAATTTCAATTATAAATTTCAAACTTGTTAATTCTTTTCAATATCTTCCTTGAGCTACCTCGAGATCGGTCCAATTTCTGAATCATATATTTATTTCATGAAGGTCATTAACTATATATAAGAGTATGTGTAATGCATCTAAATAATTAAATCGGCACAAAGGACTTTATTCATCAACAATCAAGATTAGTTATATGCAAAGCTTAACTTTCATTAGTAGAATACAATTGATCATTTGATTCTCACGGTGACACATGCACAACACTCAAGCTCAAGAGTCAAGACACATCCATTTTATCACTGGCAACTCAACTTATAGTGAGGAAAGGTCACCGGGTTATTTTCGAAATCTACGGTTAAGCTATTTGCAATGACAGATGTTGTTGGACCTGCATTATCAGGGCAAACACTTTAGCCGAAGTTTTGTTGGCCTGTTAAAGCAATTCGTCAGCTTGTTAATCGTTGATTTCATGTTTCATTATATCTTAAAATGAAACGAGTGAGACAATATTTGCATCGATCCTTGATTTGGCATGAAAAAAAGCTAATGGAAATGATCTAATTATTTATTTTCATTAGCTTGTTAATGCAATTCGTCAGCTTGTTAATTTTCGATTCCATATTTCATTATATCTTAAAATGAAACGAGGGAGACAATATTTGCATCGATCCTTGATTTGGCATGAAAACAAGCTAATGAGAATGATCTAATTATTTATTTGATGGCATACAATATGCAATTTACTTGAAAGACATGATCAGGTAAGGAATCGAATCCACTACCTTAAGCGAGGACTTATGGTAGATTAAATTAAAGAGATGATAAGACACAATTTGCATGAATACTTTGCTTGTTAATTAAGTGCATCTTTAGACTTTTACATTTTCAAAAAGTGATGTGTGAAAATAATTTGTGTCCTCCTCTAACCCCAACAAGCTAGAGACCATGATAGATAGATTGCATCTTTGTTTCTCCTCAGGTACGTGTTTCATGTTTTCCTTAAGATTAAGATTAGCTTAAAAACGTACGACTATTTACGTTAATCTTTAACTTCAAGAAAATGTGATGCTAAAGTTGTGTGTTTACTAAACGAACAAAGAAAAGCGTATCAAAGTTTTCTGCCTAATTTTAATTTGTTTAACATCAAGAATTTACAGCTGCTTTCTTTGTTGATTATTTGGTTGGATCAGTGAGGAAAACACTGCCACTCTTTTATCGATCGGTTGCACTCGTACCTAATAATCGTAAACACGAAACGAGTAGTAACCAATAAAACCAAAAGTACCAAACCTAACGAATTAAATCCCTTAAGAAAAGAAAAGATCGGGGTTCCAAAAGTGGTGAGATGGCTTGGTTGTTCGTTTCCATGCAACTTAATTCATTTTCTAGCAGCAAAAAGCTAAACTAAAGAAGGGACCCCAAATTTTCTTTTCTTGGAGACATAGTTTCATACTATTGTATTACCCGGTCAAGCCTTCATTTAGTCTTTTATTTCTTTCTGATTGTACTCAACATTTTATGAAAACATGAATTCAAAAGTTGATTAATATATATTATATACACAATATGTATATATAAATTAATAGCTTGGTGTATGCGTGATGTGATACGGTTTGTATGATTGATAATTTGATATACGGCCTAAGATTAAGAGTTGTATTCTCGTACAATTATACAATCACGACGTGTGTCAACTAAATTTTTGTTTAATTTCTACGGCTAATCAATTTATTTGAACATATAATGGGGTGGAATATATTTCACTACATCATAAATAACTTTAGACGATAAATTTCAAACCACAAAACTTTACCACGTAGTTTTTGGAGCATTTTGTAACACAAAGGGAGTCGCCTCTTGGATTATGGACAATATATGCATGTATATCTCTGTCTTGACATTTGGCTAAGATCGATGAATGAATTAAGTACGTGGTAATACAACATCCCCATTGATATCGATCGATCATATTAAGCTAAGAGTATGGATAATAACGATTAGAGGACGATGATAATGACGAAGATGGTTTGCCATCCAAATCCATCGCTCTCTTCTGCGGGCCTGAGCCATCTATAATGTCCCATGAAATTGAATAATTGAGAACGTCACGTTTGATATTTTTATCAATAATTGTAATTTCAAACCCTAAAGCAACACCCTAACTGTTTCTTTTGAGTCTAATCCCAGTAACAGTAGGTGATGTCCTTTGTAAAATGTAAATCGTTTCCTAATCCGAAAGTGAATCTGCTTCATGGGTGCAGTTGATTCTTGCGGATGGTTCAAGTGAACCTTGGTACTTCGAATCCGCTCCGGACAGTAGAAGCGATCAAATCTGGCTTTCCCCCGATCGAGCACAAGCAGAAACGATGAAGATACCACATCAGCTTCTTCTGCATATATATATATATATATATATATATATATAGTCCGGATCAGGAGCGGAGGTCCGTTCCTAAGCTTAGGAACGGATTTCATCATTTGACACACTTCCCGATCGAATTTCCTCAAACTTACTTTTAGACATATCTATATCATCTTGTGTAGATCATCTCTACAAAATTTCAGCCAATTTGGTGATCATAAAGGTCTTCAAACTTGCGTTACAAAACTGACGGACAGAATTATGTCCAGTTTGTCCATCTTTTTTGTAACATAAGTTTGAAGGTCTTCCTGATCACCAAATTGGCTGAAATTTTGCAGAGATGATCTATACAAGATGATATAGATATGTCTAGAAGGAAGTTTGAGGAAATTCGATCGGGAAGTGGGTCAAAATTATGAAATCCGTTCCTAAGCTTAGGAAAGGACCTCCACTCCTGATTCGCACTGATATATATATATATATATATAATAATATTAATAATTCATGTAGAAGTGTATAATCCTTCATTGAAATGATTTATGATGGATGTGTATATATACAAATCATATTGCTAATATTTTAGGAATGGTTTCAGCTTATGTTACACGGATATGGCGACACGACAAATTTTAAAAACTGAAGTTTTGACACGACTTGAACACGTCAAATAATTAATATATTTATATATTTTTAGTATATATAAAAATTACTAAATATTTATAAAAACCCCTTAAAACATATGAAAAGCTTCTAATATATATATATATATGAGTTTCTTTTGTTTTCTTATCATACTCACTCAACAGCTCAATGCAATCCCTCCTCTCTCTTTATTTCAGACTAAACCAACACAATCTATCATGTTGTCTATTCTTCTTTACTCTTAAATCAAATTTCAATTTGAGTTTCATAATCCTACCTCCTCTTTTTTCCATCCCCAATCTTGTTCTTCAAACCCTAATTCTTTGATGATCGCGGCTATCGGTGGAGAGACCGTCGACAAAGAGGACCTTGACGCGGCTCATAATAGGAAGAGACTCGTAGCTCTTGGAGGCTGATGAGAGGGTATTATCGCGAATATCAGTGAAAAGAATAGGCTGAGAATGTGAGATTTTTTAGGCTTAACAAGGTTTTAGTTTTGGTTTTTTTTTCTTAATAATTATTATTAAATTTATTGATGTGGCATGTCTAAAGCTTATGTGGGATGTCGGTCAACGTGTCAGGGTCATGTCGGAAAATTGAACATTTTCCAACACGCCACGTGGCGTGTCGGACACGTGTGTCGGCGTGTGTCGGACACTCCGACACTCTACCTGATGGAGTGTTTGTACAACATAGGTTTCAGCTATGGAAAGCTATCAATACAAATAACACTGATGATTCTAGAATATAATTAGAAAAATACCAATTGTTTGAAATCAGTCTTGATTTGGGGAGATTTCATATCAGCTCTAATACCCCCTCCCATAAATTGGATGGCCTTGGATGAACAAGTTTGAGGCACAGTGTTGACTGTCGTTATTTGTGGAGAGGTTTAGTAAGTAGGTCGGTTGGCTGGTCAATTGATGGGCCGGGATGTAACATGCCCGATGGCTATCAGGGCAACTTTTTCACGAACAAAGTGGTAGTCTAATTCGATGTGCTTAGTGTGTGCATGAAAAAACGGGTTAGAGGCCATGTAGGTGGCACTGAGGTTATCACAATGAAGCATAATAGGGAGAACTAAGTGCACACCAAGTTCATGTAATAAATGATCTAACCAGGTTGTTTCAACAGAGGCATAAGCAAGAGAGCGGTACTCCACTTCAGCACTAGACCGTGCTACGGTGGGATGCTTCCTTGAACACCACAAATGAGATTTGAACCAAGATACACCAAATAACCAATGGTAGAAAGGCGGGAATCCAGGCAGCCGGCCTAATCGGTTTAGCCTTAGAGATCCATACCTGTGTTCTTTCCCTTCTTCGATACCATGTAGAAGTGTATATTCCTTGATTGAAATGATTTACAATGGCTGTGTATATATACAGATCATATTGCTAATATTTTAGGAATGGTGTCAACTATGGAAAGCTATGAATACAAATAACACTAATGATTCTAGAATATAATTAAGAAGATAACAATTGTTTGAAGGGAAAATTTTAGAAACAGTACACGAACTAAAGTCCACTCATAATTTCAGTATCTCAAGTTTTGAATCATAAATTTTAGTACATGAACTTAGAACTCTGACCTACTACTTATACACGCCGTTATTGACACAGTCAATAAGTGTGCTACCTTGCATAATCTGAAGGGTAATTTTGTGTCATCCATTTGTTACTCTGCCACCACCCATCTACTTCTTATTATGGGCACCAACAACACCACCACCCTTTCATCATCAGTAATTTGTCATCAAATTTCAGCATCTCATTGTCGAAAGCCCCAAATCATTTAAACCAGATGCTTTTGGGTGCTCTGAAAAAAAAACCAAAACAGTTTCACAAGATTTCTTTCTTATTCCATAGCTTCACATAGTTTTCTTCTATATTCCATGAGTATGGGTTGCTCCAAGTCAAGATTTAGAAAATTCCCTGCAGCTTGTACAACCTTATAAATTTAATTGATGAGTTCAACCCCACATTAGTAATCTCTCAATTTCTCAAAACACAGTAGTTCGAACCCGTCTTCTTCAACTATCAATCTCCACCCAACAAAAACAATCATTATAGCAACACTCAAACTCCCAACTTTGAAACAAATAAACCATAAAAGGTTTCAAAATTAGAGGTCGGAAGAGTGAAGAAGCTGGGGTGGATGTGGTGCCAGGGAAGTGTGGGGCTGAATTTGTTGGTTTTATCTACATAATAATGGTAATTGGTTTTATTTGGTTTCTGAAAAAAAAGACGGGCGTGGATTTGGAAGATGGAGGAGGTGCGCCGGTGCGGTGGTCACCGATGATCTTTCAGGGTTTGGAACGTGAAAGGAGAGAAGGGACTTAGAGAGAGATTTTTTTTACAAAAATAAAGTGTTAGAGTGAGAGAGTACTAAAATACCCTTCTACAAATGAATAATGATATAAGAGTTGACAACGTTATTAACGACGTGTATAAATTGTAGGTCAGAGTCCTAAGTTCGTATACTAAAGCTTATGATTTAAAACTTGAGATACTGAAATTATAAATGTTCTTTAGTTCTGCTTCTAAAATTTTCTGTTGTTTGAAGTCAGCATTGATTTGAGCAGATTCCATATCAGCTCTAATAATTCCCACTTGGCCAAGCTTCACTTTTCATTCTTTGGCCAAATCCAGTGGCCCTAGTTGTTATTCGTAGCTAGATATTATCTGGGGACTGGACCGTTAATAATACATGAGACAAAAGCTTCGTATTTTGGTATCATGCAGATGATAAAACAATAACTACGACTCTAATTGGAAGATAAGAGCAGCAAATACCAAACGTTTAAGGTTCACCAAAGAAAAGGAGGTGAAGAGATTGGCTAAATTTAATCTGGAAAATTACTAGGGCTCTATTGTGGATGAGTTTGCCAACGTTGCATGGGGGGCCATATTTGTTTGGTTATTATCCAATCTTCTTGCACTTTCTGGGTGTTGTAGGTCATGTATTGAGGGCTCCACATTACCTTAGTTTTCAATTGCTTTTTTTGGGTGTTGTAGGTCATGTATTGAGGGCTCCATATTATCTTAGTTTTCAATTGCTTGGATGAAGGGGAAGGGGAAGGGGAAGGGAAAATAACCAGCTGCTAGCTGGTGCAAAGGTTGATGATGAGGTATGCTGCTGCTGTCTCAAGCAAGCACACCCGTCCTCGTTCTCGTTCTCGAGTTCAATTTCGACCCAAAACCCTCTAACGCTAAGCAACATACCCATTGCGAGAGCTAATTTTGATTTGATAAAAACTTATTGATTGAAGTATCTGTTGTTATTGGGCATTTTTTTAAAAAAAAACTTTTTTATTAATAAACTCACATCTTACGTATGTTTATAAAGTTTGAATCTGTGACCTCAAAGTTATCGGTTAAACACTTTAATCAACCAAGTCACGACTCACCAAACTAAAGTTGTCGTTATTGCATAAGAACTTGAAAGCAAACAGAAACAGATGTTAATTAAAAAACGTTAATTTCATAGTTTCATCTAGAAGTAATTTGAATTTTGGTTATCCGGCAGCCTCAAGCATATATGCATGCATTTCTTAGTTTTCAATTTTGGTCAGCTAATTTGTTTAATGAATATTAGATTTTTTTATTCTGATCAGTTTGCCCAACAATGAATATAAATGACGAGGCATAGTTATCACATCAAATTGTAATGTGTTTGAACGAGGACCAGGATAGTCACAGTTTCAATTATCCATGACTCGTGAGTCGTATACAATTTGATACGGTAAGTCTTGTACATTACACCAACATGATGATGGATCAGTTCAATTAGCTAGCTAGCTAGCCATCAAATTCTTATTGTTTATCTCTTCCAAACTAGGAATCAACATCGTTTCCGTGCTTTTAATGAAGACGATACGTAAGGACAGTTTAAAATGTCGAGAAACATATATACTAAACAGTCCACAACTTACGACTATTCAATTATATCATTAACTACAATTGATATTAAACGAACAATCGAACGACTTAACATATCATATATCCAATATCTTAACATTATATCTCTTATGTACACATATTTTGGTAGGCCTTATCCATGCATGATGCAAAACATCGATCATCTTGCACGTCCACATCCTAGGCAGCATCATTTGAACTTTGGTGCCGCCCATTATTCATATGAAGCTATTCCAAATTCAAAAGAGGTTTCCAGCAGATTTTGATCGAATCAAGATGTTAAAAAGCCACTCGGGACCATAAAACAGAAAGCCGAAAACGGTTGAATATGGAAAACGATATATCCTAATGATTCTGACGTATGTGTATCACTTTCGATTTGTTGAAATATAGAAATTCATCTATCTCGATTTGTTGTTTGACTTTACAACTATTTTGGTAATTAGCTAGGTAGACTAATTGAAACTTAAACCAACTCCCAATCTAATCAATGATGATCTATGTTCATAAATTTCTCCAATTCTTGATTAGTTATATGATCGATCATAGCCAACTACTCAACTTAATTTCCTAATTGACAATGAAAGTTTGAAGATGTAACATTTCTATTTTAACCACAACCAACTCTATGACCTTAGTGAGTCTCCAACTTGTTGAGATATCTATCCCACACATTGTTTGTAGGTTTATAAGAGTTTGAGCTACTATTTTCATTATCAATTGGTTTTAGATTTGAACCTCAGACTATTTTATCATGGTATCAGAGCATGTTACCCACGTCCACGTGTGTTAGCGTTACCGGCCACACATACTTCACGTTATCCTTAATGTTGTCCACATGTTAGGCTTGAAGATTCGTCACAAGTGCGGGTGTGTGTTGAGATATTTATCCCACATCCAAGAATATGAAACATTGTTTGTGGTTTGAGCTACTATTTTCATTACCAATTGATTTTAGAGTTGAACCACATACTACTTTATTACAAATCGATCTATAACTAGTTTCTGCTATCAATTCAGTTGAAATAGTAACTGAAAATTTGTTGCACAAGTCGAGCAGCACCTACCATTTTCCAACCAATTTCGAATGTAAAAGCTTTCCTTATAGGAGAAGTTGGATACTTGGCTCAATCTCACTATGTCATGCTTTTGTTGGTTTAAGTTAACAGGGACCCGACCACCGTCTTGGCCCGTTGCAATTGGATCAAAACCAACCAACCAACCACCATAGGAATGGAGTGATGGAAAATATGGGAGGTTCAGCCGCTTTCCTTGATACTTGACCAAACTTACCAGTTCACGTCTCCTTTTGATGACATGTTGCGTAGACAACTTTGGTTTGTTTGATATATCAACCGGAAGAGATCGATCATCGAGAGGGTTTGAATTCCGGTCTCCGGCAGCAGCTATCTCTCTCGATTAACTATTGTTCACCGAAAAATAACAAATCATTACCACAACTTAAACTACAAGATAACTAGTATTTCATGAGTCGGTCGCAAAATGACCGGGGAAATATGAAAGATGTAACCAAGGCAAGAAGATAGTACGTCTTTGTTCATCAACAAAATTATGTTTGCTAGTTTAGATTGCTAGCTCTCCATCACAACCTAATAAGCTGTGGAAGACATGTAGACAGAATAAGCTGTCATTATTTGGCATAGAAGTCACAAAAATCATATCAATATGGATACGGTTCTTTCCTTAATTAACGGAACTAGAAATCATTTTCTTGAAGGGATAAGAAGGAAATAATTAAAGCCATATAGTTTTGATCCACTCTGAGTCATGCACTTATGCTTCGATCGGATGGAGTAAGAAGAATAATACGAGGAGCTAGGGGGTTCCTTATCCTGTGTGTTCGATAAGGTGATGAACTTTGATTTGACACATATGATGGACCTATATACGATGACCCCTTAAACCCTATCTAGTCTTATTTGTTTAAGTATGCTAGCATCACAATCCACAACCTTAAATTCTAATCCAATCCTCCACAACAGTGAACAACCTCTACTGCAAATATAAATATGGAGATCGTGGAGTGTGAATTCGACTGTATATTTCCGGCACTTTAAGTAATTAGATGCAAATTGGAATATTAGAAAGCTTCAATGATTGTGTGTATAATTTCATCAGTGAAATCGATATCTTGCAGTCGTATCTTCAGTATAACTATGTATCTACAAATATCGATGATGATCACCGCACATAAATTGTTATGAATGATCATGCACTGCGTACTGCAAGTAAAGTGCAGGAAAGATCAATAAGAGAATCAGCAACCTCTGGGTCCAAATAGAACTGGCCGCGGGCTATATGGCCAATAAGATCAGAAAGCCCAAAATATCTAATAAGCTCGTCAGGCCCAGCTTATAGATAGAAGCGCATGCTTGACTGACGATAAGCCAATCTCGATCTAATGTTTTTCTTTTTCAAAGAAAATAAAATTTACAAGGACAGAGCCTCTTAAGGCAACCAAAGATAAAATAGCGAAAAAAAAGAGAGAAAATAGCAAACCAATCATTTCTCCTACAATGTGTTTGGAACTTTGGATACGGTGAATGCCTGCAAAATTTAATTAAAAATATAGATTTCTCAATGTTTAAGAGTCAATTCTCTTATTTGACATTATTAGATAAGGAATTTGAAATTCTGATAGAATTGAAAACGAATGAATTCGTTGTTTAAATTCTTCAGTTAAAATTACACCAAAATATGTGTCATTTGTGATAAAGGAAATATGCATTCAGTGTGTCTTCGTCAAATTAATTGACGAAAAGAGAATTATGTGATTATATGTAATTGAGCAATCAGACATAATTAGCTTTCATTACGTTGTAAATTGCCATTTGTAACAGTTGTATTCATCCACTATATAAAGGAATTATCTAATGAGAATGAGGAGATCTATAGTGCCCCAGGAGGGAAAACTACAGTGGCCACGAATTTGCCAATAAGAAGCCAACACGTCCGAAGGACATGCCAACAACTTATTAACCTAAAGTCGTAGGTTTTTTAGTAAGTAAAATTAAATTAAATTTTAAACTTTGAGTGACACCACAAGAAATTCTTAAAAACATTAATCAGAGATTTTCCAATTTCGCGGAAGGTGAAAAAATTAAAGGGTCAATTAAAAACTTTAGCGACAACAATAAAAATATAAAACAGGGTTAATAATTTAGGGAGACACCTTTATTGTTTATGCCAAATACCCTAGTAAATGACTCGAAGGGTAAAACAGAAAAAAGTGAGTACAACTTGAACCAACATCGAGGAAGGAATGAGGCACCACACACGCAGCTCTCTCTATCTATCCCGTCACATTACACAGTACCTGCAAACAATTTGTTGTAGGGGTGAACGTCGTCCTCGCGTGCTCACATATGGGCCCACCAATGATAGGTTTGAAAACCATAAAACCATATATGTATACGTATAGATTTGTGCTCTTAATAAAACCATTTAGAAAATCCTTGGCACACAAAATCATCATTTTATATCTTTCGGAAAAAAGTGTGCAGTATGCTAAAACAGGGGCCAGAGCGCTCAATGAACAATACAGCATGCAGGGCTTCACGGATCTAAGCGGCCGAATCCTGGGTTTGCCTATACAGCAAACCGGGCCAACTACATATGCGTCCTAAGACGAATAGTAGCGAGAGTGTCAATTTACAGCTAATGCCCAACACATCACTCGCAGTACATACCGCACTTATGACTCGTTTAACTCTGTACGAGACAAGAGTAAGTGGAAAATAAAATAAACAGGGCATTGCCCCTCCAGAGGTTCACGGTCATCGACACCGTAGGAGTACTATATACTAGGTCTCGCAACTCTCAGGCCAAGCACCGGAAATCAAGACAACGATACTACTTTTCGATCTGAGTCATCACATAAAAATCATTTACGTCTAGCCTCGGGTTTTCTTGACCCAATCATAAATCATTTATCACATATTTAAGGAAAACTTTCCCGGGGCATTAACCATGAGCATACAAAAATCATGCACTTTCATATATCAGGCAAAACTACTAACAAAGGGGGTTTAGCTTCCTTACATGAAATAACCGTTTCTTACGCAAGCTCCAAGCTTCCAGGAACCGCTTCGGATAAATTGAGATCACCGCGTAAGCTATCTCGTCCAATGAATCACTACATAATAGAGTAGCTTAGCAACCAAAAAACAATAACGGTCATTTTGACCTCAGCATTCCTAGTTTGACCAGGAATGAGCACATTGACCAAGTTGACCAACCAATTTCTTTTTTAACTCTTTAACCTTTTTAACTTGTTTTTCCGGTTATCGACTCTTTGCTCATTTACCGGAAGTCCGACTTAACTTCTGAACTTTCCTTAACCATTTTAATATGACGTTAGGGTGTCACATAATTATTCGTTGAATTACTATGGACACCCAACGTGTCTCATTAACCAATTCTTTAACCTTGAGTCGATTTATCTATTTGCGTGAAACACCAATTTTACTTTAAACAGTCAACTTGACACTTTCAGAATTTCCAGTTATTATTTACCGATAACAAATCAACACTTTACCAATTTTACCAAACTGTGTCAAACTTCGTTGAACTTCAATTGTTTACTAAACCGTTTTCCAAAAATGGAACTTTCCCAAAATAAAAACTTTCCTTTAATGGAAACTTTCCCAAAATAGATAGTTTCCCAAATTAGTAGGTTTCCAAAATAGAATGTTTCCTAAAATGGAAAAGATTTCAATTGTGGTTTGTTTCCGTTTTAGTACGTTTCCTTAACGTAACTTTTCGATTGCTTTAAATTTAATTCCTTAATAACAAAACCACAACTCTTAGTCCACTTCGGTTAAATGAAAACTTTATGAATTTAAGGTTGTCAGGGAACTAGAATTCTACCTCTTCGACTCACGGCCGGAAAACTGTTACTCTGTCAAATTCCGGTCAACTTATCAGAATTTCGCCAGAGTTTCTCTCGTTTCTTCGCCTCCAAGTTATCGACAACAACAATGAAAACATCAATATCAACACACAGATCAACACCAATTCAATAAAAACAGAAATCACAGTTGTGGAGGGAGAAAACTTACTCTCTGCCTCTGCCCCAAATGGAGATTCCAGCAGCTCCAATCCATTGCTTCTAGCCTCACCATCGAGCTCCACCATGCTGCCCTGCCTCCTTTTTGAATAATCGAAGTCTCTCGCTCTCTCTCTTTCTCCCTCACCGAAACCTGGCCTCGGCCTGCCCTGCTACCTCGAGTCTGAGTAGCTGCCCCTATGAGTCACACTAAACTTCCAAGACTAGCCAATAAGCTGAGAAGCTCCCTAGAATCTCCAAAACGCACTCGACGGAGTGAGATCCCAAACTCCAAAAATAATAAAAGAGGGGAAACTGTTCAGAGCTCAATTTTAGAAATCCAAGACAAAGAAGATGAAGAAGAAGGTGAGAGGAGAAGAACCTTACCCTCTAGAAGCCGTGTCGTCGCCTGGTTTGCCGGAAATCAAAGATCCTCCGATCTCCACCGAGAGTAGATGCTTGGAGGATTGGAGGACTAGGTTAAGTAGAAGAGAAGGAGGGGAAGCTTTTGGAGGTGGTCTGCCGGCCTGTGTTGGCCAGAGTCGCCGGGCAGAAAACAACGACGGTAGAGAGAGCTCGGGAGAAGAGTTGACTGATTTGGGATCTTTGACTTCGGTCAAAGGTCTCATCCCTTTTTATAGAAAAATAGACGGTCCAGATTTAATCTGGAATCGATCCAACGGTCTAGATTTAAAGAAGGTAAAAACTAAATGGTTAAATGGTAAAACTGTTTTTACCGGAGTGGTAATTAAAAATTACCGAAAACTTCAGAAATTCACAGAAAATTTACGGAAGCTCTGAAAAATATTCTGAAAATATCAGGAGACTCGTGTCGATACGTACTACAACACCGAGTCCTTAAATGAGGGATTTGAAGAACTTTGAAAAACTCGAAAATAAACGTGGTCGTTCACTCGCGAAGTTACCGAGTACAACTTAAACATTAGTAACTCGTCATTAACCACTGTAAGAACGTGCGGAGTCTCACAAGACCAATTTTCATTGTCAATTTACTTTTAGACGTTATCAGCACTTTTTCTCTAACGTTGAGTTGAATAGCCAACGAGAAAACATAGAAAACCCTAGTTTTTCAGTCGTCGCTAACCCCCTGCATCTGTACATGCCGGCCACTCTCAACGGAGCCCACCCCCGACCCGGACCTCTTTCCATCCCATAATGACAGGCAGCGAGCCTAGATTGTGCCCAAGCCTATGCGCATCACCCCTAAAGCCTGCGACCAAGCTTGATCGCCACCCTCACGCATGCATCAACGCACAACCCAGCCCCGCGCACGATCGGCACTGCCAAGCCCAACGCTTCTACCCCTCTTCTCCCACTTTTTATTTTATGATATTTTCTTTGTGCCTTGCTTTGTATCTAAAATCTATCTACATATATGTTATTATGTTTTGCTTGATTTCGAATAGGGCCAAACATAAGAAGAAGAGGACGGATCCATTCGACCTTGATGTTCGTTCCCGATCTAGCAGCTCCTCAAGCCCAGATTTTCCTGCACGGTAATCCATCGTAATCCACTGCACCACTCGATGCTAATCTTTGAATCCAGCGCCTCCAATTGCACACCCAGCGGGCCTGGATCCTCTGCCCAACTCTGCATGCACAGCGTCGCCCGGAGCACCATAACCGGCGCCCACCTCCTCGGATCCAGATCTCAGGCCGCTCACTCACACCTTGACGCAGCAAACCTGACACCGAAAAGCACAGCACCGCCCTTGAACGCCGACGCGCGCCGTCTTGTCTCAGATCGATTCAGATCCTAAGATCCGACTCGCAGATCCGAACCTAGTCGAATAAAAAGGGAATTTTACTTTCTGGTAAATCAATACTTTTACGAAAGTAATTTCATAAAATTACCATGTGGTGAATTTCTAGTTACTATTTATTATCTACAGATTTAATATTTACCATTTTATGAAAATTAAATAGTAAAACAGAAAAATAATTACTGTTTGGAGATTTACTATTTTACAAAGTAAAACTATCTATATACTTATTATTTATGATGATATAAATGGTTAAAATTAACTAATCATATGAATCATAATCATTTTCGCATGTGAAAAGCGCATTGTCGTGTAAGTATCAACATGTTACTTATGGTGAAAATCTGATCAAAATGTTAATTGAGAGAACAATCGCAACCAATGCGAGCGAGAACACACAAATAAGCGGTTTATTTGGCAAATCAACAAGTATGTTTTATATAGTTGTCGCTTTCGTTAAAATTTTTCTCATGGTATTATGCATATTACATGAGGAAATTAAATTGTGATGATTGTGATATGTTATAATATTATATGCTATGCGTATATGATTAATTAAATAGTTATCTTTATTAGCATGTCATAAATTGTGTTGTTATGGAAAAGAAAATTTGTTGCATTGAAATGACAAACTTGTGATAAAACATCGAAAAATAATGTTACCATTATGAATCTTAGGTCTCATATCTAATTCATAATTCTTGAAATATTTACATGCTTGTATGATATATTGCATAGAAATAAATGATAATGAAATTTCATGAGCTTATATTTTAAAGAAATGTTCAAACAAAAAATTTATTGTGATAACGAAAATTCACAATAAAAAAGATCTCTAGAGTAAAAGACGACCCTACATCTTGTTATATTACAAATATCGTAGATGTCTATTTAGACTGCGAATTTAATATATCTCCAGCTTGCTCTATTTTTACAAATGACTAATGCATCATCCTGATTCTGACATAATGAACTCTAAAGAATTTGAGGACCAATTTCCCCATTTATTGAGCCAACTAAGGTTCAAAGCAGTAATGTTAATGAGATGCTAATGCTAGTTTTCACTGGATAAATTTATAATTGAAGAATGAGGAAATGAAAATGAGAAAGGTTATAAAATGAGAAACATATCATTACCTAAATCAAAATACTATAAAGGATATGAGTTATAGCTCTCAAATTATAAACACTCTCATATACTTTATAAAATGTATGGAGGAGAACCAACGTGCTAAGTGAGACTATTCATACTGTTTTAAGGCATATGATAGACATTAAATTATGCTTTATAATTTCTCTGTCACTATGATGCAGTGATTATTACAAGTAATAAAAATGGAACGCACTGCCTGAATTCTATTGCCTAATAGCACAATGTTTAAAGTCTCAGAAGCTCTGTATATACCACGAGCCAATCGAACCGTGTTAGCTATAAAGAAATTCATGACAACGATTATTATATATGGAATGTGGAAGGAAATCCACTGTGAGAATAAAATTAAAATAGCTTAAATAAATATGAGAGGAAACACATTTTAAAGAACTTAACGAGTCACCTACATTGTAATGTGAGATAATGACTCACACAGACTTTGACATGATCATCAAAGACACCATGGTCATGGCATGATGATCCGTATTTGAAAGAACTCAAATGGACATCATGTCTTTTGAGTGAATGATAAAATAGGACAAAAGTCTGTCACACTACAAGTTGGCGACAATGACTTTGACCATTGACCGGTCGTAGCTAGTGCTGTTCTAACGTAGCAATTGCATTTTAAAGCACATAATGTCTAACTTCCCTCCCATCATGCCTCATTGATTAGTCAAAATCACATCACTCATTTTGTAAAGTCTAGTCTTTAGCAAAACAAAATCGAGACCTTCATATGCTAAAGATAACCGAAATATCTCATTCCACAGAGAATACAACGTATTTATCGTGGACTAACTCATCAAGAAATACAGACTATTAAAGTACTTTATGGTTCTGAAGAATGTTTCGACACATCGGTCACATGTTGAATAAATGTCCACAAGAAATGCTGCAAAACTCTTAGCAACATTATAAGTTTCAGGGCTCACCACCATGATGATAAAGTCTATAGGAATTGACAACGTTAAGAGTTAACATCACAAGGACTTGATGATTATTGCATAAGAATGAATAGATATCATCTTGATCCCTATAAACATATATAAATGGTTTTGTATATGTAATCGTGTATAGGTATTGGTTATGCGCTCCAACCTTTATACATTTATTTGGGGTTATGAAATATTGTACGCAACCTTATTCGTTCTAAGACCCATTGATAGCTAACCATTCACTGCGTACTAGTTGGTAACTAGACATACGCCTGAGATTTACACATGATTGGTTGTGCAGCATATGTGCCTATTGCGCTTCCACAACGCATCAAAAATAAGATCTTAGAAACGAATATGTATTTTTGTTGGATATGCAGCTCCAACCACCACCATTTGGAACCCTTACAGGAGATCTTACTGCTCGATTTGCGAATTATCTCTTTGATGAGGCAATCTTCTCGTCGTTAGGGAGAGATAAGAAAAGAATTTTCTAAAGGAACGACAGAAATTGTCGTGGTTTGTCACCACTATGTCTCATCCTGATCCCCACATAATCTATATTTAGATTGCAACAGTTCGACGCCTGATGCGTCTAAAGATAACGCTAAAGTGACGAGATCATACATACTAGCTGCAAAAGTCTACAAGGTAAAAAGTCTCTAAAAAGGGTACGTTGCCGCAGATTGAGGCGACGCAACCACACTTAGTGGAGGTGTGGTTGAGGCTGTGGCTCCTTAAGGGAATAGGGGGAGATCACATGGTTCGATCAATACTTTCCAAAAGGAATTGGGCGAGTAAGGCACAACATCATCACTATAAAGATTCTCTTTCATGAGATTGTCTCTGATTACAATTATGTCCATGAATCAATACGGGAGGACGCTCTGATGTTTGAAATGATTCCAGAGACAAAATCTCAACGGATTAAGATAGTACATGCATATTGATGATGCACACAATTGCTTAATGAGTTATAAAGCATGAAGGTATCGAACCACGCTCTGTTGAAGAATGTCAACAAAGAGCATATTAGTCTACATAAAAGTGCAGTCCATGAAGAGTTAGATTCTCTGACAAAGAGACATATATTTGGTTTGGTAGTGCAAACCATACCAAGTGTAAAACTTGTAGGACATAAATAAGTCTTTGTCGAAAAGCGTAATGAGAAGAATTAAGCATTAAATGACAAGGCTCGTCTTGTGGCGCCAATGTTTCTCGTAACGCTCTAGATTGACTAAAAGGTGACAAGTTCCCTAGTAATAGAAATGCAGCTAAAAATGTGGTTACATATCTCCATGGGGATCTTAATTAGGAGATGTATCCAAAAGTGCCTGATGGCCTTAAAACGACCAAACTCAAGTAACTCTAAACCACATAATGCGTTTGTAATTAGAATTAAAATGTTCACTTTATAGAAGTAACTACTTGGTTAGAAAGGGATACAAGACGATGAATTATGCTCCTGCGTACTCATAAAGGAAACAAGTTCTGAATTTGCAATCATAGCTCCTATTTTGATACTAGGAACGTAGTAGATACTCTTGATGAAATAAGAGAAACCGCAAACTAGATGAAATCTGAATTGAGATGAATAATCTTGGGAACCTCAGTCAAATAACGAGTTTGTAGAATACTAATCCACCAGTCTGCATGTGTCCAAAAGATTCTCAAGTGATTTACATGGACAAAGTGCATACTGTTAGCACTCTTAATGATCAGTCGATGTTTGGATGTAAAGGAAGATCCATTTCGTCAAAAGAAAGATGCCGAAGAAGGGTTGAGAATTGAAAATTCATCTCTACAGTGCAATAGGCGCAATATTGTACTTAACCCGAAGAAACTCGACTAGATACAACATTCTCAAAGAACTTGTTGCTAGACTTAGCTCAGCGCCAACGTAATATCATTAGAATGTATAAAGAATATATCATGATATCTAAAGAAACTACTGACTCAAGTTTATCCTATCCGTATAGAAAGACAAAAGTAAATGCGTATACAACTGTAGCCTCCTACACCAATACACCAAACGATGTTTTGGTTGGTCTATGTCTAATAGGTCGCTCCCAAACTGGTCATGTATTCATCATTGAGAACACAACGATATATTGTGAAAACCATATGAATGTGAGAACATTCTTAGCACCCTTGATTGATGTAAAGATCAGGAGGAGTTTAGACTTTAGGGGAAGTCTAACACTCATCCACTATCATAGGTGTGTTGTACTCTTTTTCCCTTTAACCAAAATTTATTTTGTCCCACTGAGTTTTGTTACTTGACAAAGTTTTTAATGAGGCAACACGTCATACACCAATTTAATTGTGACTTGGCGCAAGAGGAGTGTTAAAGGAAATATACATTGAGTGTGCATTCGTCAAATTAACTGACGAAGAGATAATTATGTGATTATATGTAATTAAGCAATCAGACATAATTAGATTTCATTACGTTGTAAATTACCATTTGTAACAGTTGTATTCATCCGCTATATAAAGGAGTTATCTAATGAGAATGAGGAGACCAATTTTCATTGTCAATTTACTTTTACAATTTGCAATTTTTTTGGTAGGATCACTTTTTATTTCCAAAACAAGGCTTTTTAAAATTTTATTTTCAAATTCATTTCAAACTTTCTTAATCTATCAAACATTCCAAATCTCAAATAGACATATCCAAACAATGAATATTGCAATTAATGAATTTTCAATTGATGGAAATCTAAATCCCATTATTTCAAATTTTTTCAAGAATTTAAAAAACTCTTATCCAAACGTAGTGTTGTACTCTTTATCATTGGAATTATGTTCACGTAATTATTATCGAATTTGAATCCCTTGCTAAAAGGGAATTATTAGAGTAAATTACCTTGATTTTTTTGACGTTAAAGGAGATAAATTTCATTTATTCAAGATCAACAACGAGTATTACAGTCAAACACGAATGGTCCGAAGACCATACAACGCAGCTAACAACTACAAAAGAAAATTACAAATACTAACAACTATCAAGCAGTCATATTATTGACTAGCTTAAAACGTGCAGCAAAAAAGCACTGCTAAAACATAAATAACAATAAAAAATATCTTCAGCCCAACATAGTCCCCAAATCGTCGCAGCTGCTTGAAACTCTACTCTTAAGATCCAATGGTGTACGTTTCGAAATATCAAGCACGATTGGTCAGAAAACCATACAATGTAGCTAATAACTACGAAAGAAAATTACAAATACCAATAACTGTCAAGCGGTTGTATTGTTGAATAGCTTAAAATGTGCAGCAAAAAAGCGCTGCTAAAGCATAAATAACAATAAAACATATCTTCAGCCTAACATAGTCTCCAAATCATCACAATCGCTTGAAACTCTAGCTAGACTCTTAAGACTCAATGGTATACGTTTCGAAATATCAAGCAATTTATAGCATCACTCCAGAAAATAATCAAACCTAAGATGAATTGAGACCTTCCAATTATGGTCAAGACCAGACCAAGGTGATCAGCTCACTTGGGTCCAGTGCATCCGCAAGACCACCAGCCAACCCACCAAAAGGTACACAACCTGATCCATCATCACATCAGCCCAAATCAAACTCTTCTAACCCGAGCTCAATCCTAGGCCCAAACCATGAACCCAAACTGGAACCCCGAGTCTAGAAACACTATCCAGCTCCAAAGCCCAATACCTACTGGTCCAAAACAAGCCTAGCCAGAGCAGGCCAGGTAGAACCCGGCCGACCCACCCACCTCAAACTCTTAAGGCCCTAGCCTAAAAGACCTAACCTCCAACCTTAGACACTAGATCTCTGTTGCCATCACATCCTTTCACCGATGCCAACGCTATATCTGCTGCTGCTGCATCTGAACACAATCGATTACGAACAAAACCTTCTGCTAGGTCGACAATAGTGTCCATGTCGACCTCTCCAAAATTCACCTCTAACCCTCCTGATGGAGAAAAGGTTGCCAATCATACTCATTGTAACAGATCGCCCAGACCCGACATCCTTCAGCCTGTCGGGGTCACATCGAGCTGCCCAGCCACATATACCTCTAATTCTAAACTCTTGTACCATCACTGCCCAAGGATTCAAGTCAAACTTAACCCAAACCTTCAACATCGATATCCACAAGCGTCTAAAATCCAACACAATCTGAAAAGGTAAAACCGCTCGTTGCCAAAACGTGATCAACGCTAATAGACCTCTGCGCCGCCACCGTGCTTGCATCATGATCACTGCCCTGACCTAAGGAAGGATGCCACTGCCAGATTGAAACCTTGGGTTTCAAAACCAAGAGGCTCCCTTGATTATTGTTGCTTGTAATACATCAAAATTAAATTCAATAAAACTGATAGATCGAGTGATCATTTCAATAAAACAAACAAAGTGATCATTTCAACAACAAAAAAACTGGTAGAGTGAGTCAATAGGAATGATCTCCCACAAAGCTGCATTTGGCACACTTTTGTTTAGCAATCAAGGATTAGACGATAAAATCTTTTAACTGTGTCAGTTTAGGGATAAAATCCATTTATTTCGATATTAACTAATTTCCTTATATTTTTTGAAGGGATTAACTAATTTCTGTACTTAAAATGGAATTCATTCATCCACACATGCATAAGAAATTTAGAAATTCATATTTGGTCAATTCTTGTTATTTGTATCCTATTTCTTTCTATAGAGTTGACCAAATATGAAATTCCAAATTTCGTGTGCATGTCTGGATGAAGAAATACACAAGAAAGTTGAAATTTCATATTTGGTCAATTCTTGTTATTTGTATCCTATTTCTTTCTTTCCTTAAATAGTATTACAGTACGTGCTATGTAATACTCCCTGGAATTGGAGAAGAATACACAAATCGGATTCACTGATTAATTTTACATTTACCAAAATGAATTCCCCTATCTTCTTCTTCGTGGCTTCTCTCATTGTTTCATTCTCCTATGCTTCACACGTCCAAGACTTCTGTGTTGTAGACTACGCAGCTCCCAAGAGCCCTGTAGGCTACGCATGCAAAGACCCTGCTAAGGTCACCGTAGACGATTTCATCCACTCGGGACTTGGTGTACCTTCTAACACATCAAACGTGTTCAAGTTCGGTTTCTCAGCTGCATTTGCTTTTAACTACTCCGGTATCAATGGCCTCAGCGTTTCCTTGGGCCACGCGGACGTGGAAGTTGGCGGCGTTGTCCCCATCCACGCTCACCCTGGCGCAACCGAACTTGTGGTTGTTGCCGAAGGAAGTAACATAATCGCCGGGTTCATTGCCTCGAACAACAAGGTTTTTCAGAAGGCATTGAGCAAGGGTGACACTATGGTTCTTCCTCAGGGATTGTATCACTTCTTTGTGAATCAAGGTACGACTCCGTCGGTCATATATGCTGCTTTCAGTAGTGAGAGCCCAACCATGCAGCTGATGGACACATAACTTTTTAAGAATGATTTGTCCGCTGATATCGTAGCAAAGACTACTTTGGTTGATCTTGCTCAGGTTCAGAAACTCAAGAAGGCCTTTGGTGGTACTAATTAATACGTTTGATGTACCGATCAAGTAGCCAAGAATGTAGTCTCGTAATAATGATTTAATCGTCACTTTAAAATCTCTTTTCAATCAGTCTTGATCCATTTCAAAGTTCTATAACTCTCGACAATTTCATTGTCCTCAAATCGCTATAGCAGTATAAAGCAATCCTATGTTGCATGGACACTCCCGACACTCACCCAAAACTTCAAAATACGTATCGAAATGTTGACTCTTTTTGACATATTTTGGACTTGTTGACCAACACGCCACGTTGGTCTCAGACACGCCACGTCACTAACTTTCACCGAAACAGAAGAAAAAACAGAGAATCATCACGTCGTGATTCTCTTCTCAGCCTCCAAGAGCGACAAACATATTCCTTGTGTAAGGTTACGTCAAGGTCCTCTTTGTGGCCTCTTCACCGGCAACGCTCATCAAATAATAGGGGTTTCAAAGACGAGATTGGAGGTGAAAGACAGAGGAGTTATGATTAGGGTTTTGCAATTAAAACTGAAATTTGTTTAAGAGTAAATAAGAAGAGGCGGTAGGATATGATTGTGTGAGTTAGTGGGTTTAGTAAGAAATAGAGAGGGATGAGGGATTGAGTTGAGTGGGTGTAATTCTCATTGCAAAGAAAACAAAAGGAACCTCCCAAAAAATATATATTAGAAGTTTTTAGTATTTTTATGGATTTTTTAAACGTTTAATATTTTTTTATATGTACTTAAAATATATAAAATATTAATTATATTTGTCATGTCCAAGCCGTGTCGGAACTTCAGTTTTTGAGATTTTTCGTATCATCGTGTCATGTTACCATGTCCGTGTCTGTGCAACAGAAAAACAATCAATCAGTTAGCTAGGGTTTCAACAGTCTCGCTCAGGCGCGGGAGCCGTTTGCGGGACAGAACGAGACGATCGAACGACAGTCTTCCGTTCTTTAATGAATTGATCCAATGGACATGATTAAACAGACTTAAACGGACATGATCAATTCATTAACGATCGGACGGTTGTCGTTCGATAGTCCCGATCCGTCCCGCAAACTACTCTCACGTCTGAGCAGTCCTGAGGGTTTCAACTATCAAAATAAAATAAAATAAAATATATATAAGGCTATCGATTAGTTGGGTTTGAGCCCAATCAAAACCTTCAAAAAAGATTGAGCTCTAGCTATGCCTTCTCCTCAATTCATTCAATCCATCATAATGATCATATCGATCCCATGAAGAGCAATATTGGATGAATTAACATGGCTTCTGCTGCGCATCGAAAAAAAGAGCATGGCTGCTGTCGCCTCCAGAAACTGTTCTAGTTACAGTATAAATTGTTTAGTCATTTCATCATTCGTCATTTTCTTTTGGTCTGGAGTCATTCATCATTTAACCTTTATATGAAAGACTACATGCTACGAATAAGCACCCAATATTTTGTTCATCATACCCAGAAGTATACAGACATACACCCTGCTTGCTGTGTATACAGATGAAATAAACCAACCTATATAACCTTGCCCTAGCTAAAGGCACAACACAGATGATTCACTACAAATTTGCAAGTATATGTGATACGGGTATCTTCGATTATTCAAAATTTGAGGACAAGGACGTGCAAGCTCTGCCTTCACATTTGCAATTGGTGAATTAGTTTAAATTTCAAATTTGATTCAACAGCGAAAAGAAAGAGATGTGATCATAGATCGATATACCCTGGACCACAGCAACACCTCAGGGTAGAACTGACGGGGATAACAGATAAATGAACTGCTTGAGAGACTGCTAACTTAGCTACGTATACCTATCGTTTCTACGATTTTCTAATTTTTCTGTTCCCTCGTTGCGTCTCTCAAGCAGACAATCCGATGCAACAACAACCGGAGTAAAACGGTTCTCAAGAGGCAGCTGCACAGTCAATTTTAAGGCCAACACTTCATCATGTTTAGCTGAGGTGTTTGTACACGAATGATATTGAAAACAAACCCTAAAAGACGATCGATGAAGTTCAAATGATTGATAGCTAGGCAAGTTGATCAGGGGAGGGAGGTATTATTATTATTACTATTACATACTGTATATATGAGTATGTAACTATGTATGTGTATGTATCACCCATAACGTATCTAGGGCAAGAGGTCGAGATCGTGAAGAAAACTGTGATGCATAACGTATATAGAGAGAGAGAGAGCGAGAGAGCGAGGTTGGGGCTTTTGCCATTGAAGAAAACTGTCATGCATATGTGATATGATTTGATCCAAACGCCAATACATGGTATTCATGGAGTTCATGTATGCTAATATATTATATATAATGGTCCCTCAATATATATATATATATATATATATATATATATATATATATATAATGGTCCCTCAAATATTGAGGCACACTAGTATGAAAACTACGCATATTTGGACGCACACTCTATTGGTGACAAACAAAGGATTTAAAAGATAATTTTCTTAGACAAAAGTCCCAATCAATGTGTTGCAGCCTCAACAGTGCCAACATGTACAGGAGTGAACCATGAACTGTTTACGTAGCTTGCCTCGTGATCATAAAATATTATGTGCTTCTCAACTCTGATCCATTCGATATGATGATATATATATATATATATATATATATATATGTATATATATATATGGTCTTATCATATACACTCGATCTGATTGAATACAAATTCCTTGTATATGTATTTCCCTATCGTATTCTTGGATTTGTTCTAATTGCCTTCACAAGAATAATGAAAATATGTTTCGGCCAGCTCAACCATTATTTCAGATATATAGTAGATGCAGTTCATACGTACCTACACAACACAAAGATTCTCTACATGTTTACTGAAAGGGATCGGAGAGACTTTATCGATCTGATGGTACTATTTGAGATACAAATTACTATTTATGTGATTAATCTGTAAGATGATTTTATTCAACTGATACTGAGTTTCATGATTTGATGTTGGTGAGGCAAATAAGGTAATACGTTTGACGCAATATCACTTACAGATTGATTAAGATAAAATTAAGGTTTGAAAACTCGTTACACGTTTTCAGAAAGGAGAGTAGATTTGGAAAATCTAGAAGACACTATGCGGCCTTGTTTTAGAACACACATGTAGAGAGGGTTTAAAAACTTGTTAGAGATGGTCTTGTTATGTTAGAACACTGCATAAAAGTACGTATTAACAATGTTCATACGTTTGATCATACATAGCTATCAGTAAGCAAAGCAAATTTGTTCATAAGAATTGAGTCTAGGATTCAAATTCGACCACGCATGCGGGTTCCTATTGCAGAGAGAAATATATCGATAATTATCATAAACATATTTATGTTTCTATGGGAGTCTTTCTAGTGAGAACCTCTAAGTTGAGGACTTT
The DNA here is from genome assembly GCA_951800085.1 of Comarum palustre. NCBI lineage: Eukaryota > Viridiplantae > Streptophyta > Magnoliopsida > Rosales > Rosaceae > Comarum > Comarum palustre. The sequence continues at coordinate 3,534,854 of OX637588.1, read as the reverse complement.
TCGGTTTATCTCGTTTTTCGATCTTATATCCACATCTTAACCATTCATTTTATAAATATTTATGAGTAGATCATTTCTGCAAATTTTAAACTAAATTGAAAATCATTAAAGTATTCATAATTAAGTGTGATTTACCAATTATGAACTTGAACGGTTCATGTTTAACAGATTTGGTTCGTCCATTGATTTGATGTAAAATTAGTACTTAACGATCACCAATTTGGCTGAAAGTTTGTATAATTGATCTACTTATATAAATATACAACTTCAACGGTTAAGATGTCAAATTTTGATCAAAAAGTTGGTCTAATAAGTAATTAATTCAAAAGTTCTCAACTTAGAAGTCCTCATTAGAAGAGCTTCTATGTTTCTATATAGAAAATATATATGATGCTAGGTTTTCCAATTGTTCAAGTATGACAGATACTATTTTGGTTTTTCTTGATTTTTGCATGTACAGCAAATAAACTTAATAGTCCAACTACTACATAGATATACAGTACCATGTTTTGTTGATAAATTGATATCATGCATAATGTATTTCTAAATATCAAATATATCCATGTATTACGTGCACATAGCAAAAACAAAGCTACATCTATATAACAAAAGTACTATTTGTCGATCTTTAGACTAATATAACAATTTAAGGAATTAAGGAACAAGATGAGGGGTGTGACTGAAGATGCATCATATATAAGATACAGTATACATTTTAGTGATTTTACTCCTTTAGAGTATAAAACAATCTAATATAAGTTTAATTATTATTATTACATTTTATTGTATCTCTAGATCCCTCTCTCTCTCAAAAATATTCCTCAGTTCCACTGCAAACTCTCTGCTTTTAGGATTTTCACAAAAACTTTCTTTTCACCTGACGGTGTGTTCGTTTATGTTGTGGCCAGACGGGCAATCAAGAGTGGCCAAATGGTGGTTGTGCTCCTGATAGCTGGTGATGGTGGATCGAAGGAGGTGTCTGTCAAGGGAGGCGAACCAAGTTGTATCAATGTTGTTGCGAATGTGTGTTGCGCTTTGGCCTCGAAGGACAAGCACAGACGTTTGAGTGTGTAGGCGGTGAGGCGGAACGGATGGCGGTGTAGATTCAAGGGTGGATCTTTGGTGGCTGTGGGATAGGTAGAACGGATGACGGTGTAGATTCAAGGGTGGATCTTGGTGGCTGTGGGATAGACGGAACGGATGGTGGTGCAGATTCAAGGGTGGTTCATGGTGGTTGTGGGATGGCGGTCCCAGTTTGAGTTCGATCTAGGTCATCTTCCTTACCATGTCATTTGTAGATATGAAGGGTGGTTGCTCTATGCAGCACGATGACATCGATTTGGTTGTTGCGGCGGTTATACGGTGGATAGCAGCAAACAAAGACAATTTGGGTCGGGTCCTCGAGCGGACTGCTTTGAGGTTCAAGGAGGTTGGGCATGGGCTCATTATAGGCTCAGGTTTGGGTCATTTTAGGTTTTTCTTTTTTTCTTGGTTTTTTTAGTTTGTGTTGTTTTTGTTGTCGTCCCTCCCTCTTGGCGCGAGGGTGTTAGGTTGTGGGTTGTATGGTGTCGTTGGTGGTATTGATAGGGCCATGTTTGGTGTTATGTCTAGGGTCTATCAGTTTTAATATCAGTGTTTTTTGTTGTCAATGTAATGAGAAGGTTGCCCTTGCATATATACTGGAGGTTTTGGCTTATAGTGTTTGATGAAGTTGTTTCTTCTTGAGGTTGACTGTAAGAAAGTATCGAGACTTCTGGATGAGGTTAGGAGTAGGTTACATTTGGATCCCTTTCGGTTCATGGTCATGTAATCGTATGTATGTGGGTAGGGAGAAGGTGAAAACTTGTTGTTCACCACTGAAATCTCGTATGGTTGTAATGGTTGGTTATTATATGAAGTTACTCTTCTAAAAAAAAGATCCCTCTCTCTCTCAGCTTGTTTCTTTCTCTTCGTAGTTTTCCTTTTCCCTACCTATCGACAAATGCCTTTCCAGCTCGGTGAAATGCAGAAGGTTGTTATTCGTACGTAAATATGAGTTATATGACAGAGATTTGGAGCAGCTGGCCGGAGGAAAAACATAAGTATACAATTATTGATGCTCGGAGGACCTACATTTTCAACTTCAGAATTTAACGAATGCAGAAGAACTCGCCGTGATGAGAGATCGAGATAGACGTACTGGCTGTTCACACCCGTACTGTCTATGTTTTTTCTCCAAAATTAACTGATCGATACAGCCTTATACACTAATTAATCTAGCTTTCATAATTCATATACATTAAAACTAAAACTTACAGTAATCGATCATCATTTTAAGGCTTGGCTAAATACCTCATCACGTACTATATACCTGCTGAATGAATAATTAAATGCAGAAACATGTGTATGTGCGCAGAAGAGAGAAGAGGTTGAATGATTGTTCTACATGAGCAGAGCAACAGGGGTTACTAGCAAGCTGTTTGATCCTTCACGTGAGCTGCATAGGGTTTGACTAAGGAAACTCAAGGTAAAAGATAACTACAAGTCTACTGTCTACAACTATATGTATAGCAAAGTTCCAAACTGGCCAGCAGGCTCGTTGGCCCCGATTGTTTTTACCAGGCAACTCAATCACTGAGTATTTCTCCATGTCGGGAGAGAAGCAATTTTCCGGTTCATGCTTTGCCAAACTTGAGACATATTTAATCTACAGTGTGCTACCTGGTGTTATGCTTTTCTTGATTATGTTTCTCATGCTGTACGTTTTGGTTTAATTGACCAAGATATTGGTGTCTTCGCAGTAATTTTATTTCTACTCATCGATAAAAGACCCAATCAAAACCCTAATATAGTTTGTTTTATAATATGGCTGCATATGCAATTGCAAAGGTTGTAGCCCGAGAGGATGTGTGAATGGTTTGGGTAGAGGATGTGCGTTCTTGGCTCATGTCCATCACTGAGAGTGAGAGGTCTCTAACCCGAAGAGGTGGTAGTGATGAGGATGGTTCTGGTCTACCAGGTATGGTGGAAAATAGGGAGACCACTTTAGCTCTTTCTCAAGTTATGTAACTTTGTTTCTTCGATTCATCGATAAAAGTCTTTTCCTAAAAAAAGGTTTAATTATTGTGCCTTTTCAAAAGTGAGAGATATTGAAGTAGGATGAGTACTGAATAGTAAGGATGCATGTTTGGTTCGGATCTAAGTCAATCTGATCCGATCCAATCTGAATAAGCTGGATTTGATTGTATCTTGATTATGAGCGAGAAAAATACTTGTTGATGGATCCAATCGGTTTACAAAGTTTCAAATCGGATCAGATCATATCCTAAAAAAATAATACAAAAATCTTAATAACCGAAACTATATATATTTTAGACCGTTAGATTATTAGGGTAAGAAAATGTCTCAAATATAAAAGACGAAACTTTGGTTTGAAATGTAGTCATTAAACATATAGTTTAATGCTGCTACAAAAATAGTTATTAAATCATTAGCGCCGCTTAAAAACATTCATCCTCATCCATTTGCTTGCTTTGAAATTTTGAATTGTTTAATGATTAGCGTTATTTTGTGTATAAGTTGGTTTGAACTTTTGAAAACTTGGAATCTTAAAAATATGTTTTTGTTTTCATGGTATAATGTCTTAAATCCAATACTTTATGGATCCAAATAAAAAAACCAAGATCCGATCTAATTTTTTTCAGATCCGAAACTAAACGGATTAGGTAATTAAAAATACAAATCTGATCTGAAAATATTAAACGACTCCGATCACGGATCCTATTTTTTAAAAATAAATCTAATTAGAACCCAGCCCTACTGAATAGGATATATGGGGAAAGGTGTGGGGAGGGCCGGAGGGGGTTTGGTCCCTTGCCTGCCAAAGCATTCATTGCCTTTTGGCAATACTAAGGTGATGAGGCTTGAGAAGGACATATTTCCATCACCATATATATGCAATTATTAGAGAGAAACCTTAGAGACTTTTAGATCTGCCCGATGAGCTAACGTTCATCGAATAAGTTAGTTTTTAAGTAGCATGATACAAAGAACATATAGAGTAAGATATTCATATCCTGATCAGGAGTCCCATCCATCCCTAGTTGGCGGTAGTCGATCCCGATCCTCAATAGCTGCATGGCATCTCTTATCACTGTTGAATATAATCCCCGCACAACAGTACTAAATAGTTATTCTCTTTTAGCAATATTGTAGTATTACCACTATAAAATACCACAACAATACGGTACTTACAAGGTGAGCGAAACGTATCTAATAGTGTGACGGACGCAGGATTTTTCATTAACGGCGCGGGATGATTTTCGTTGCAATAGTTCACTAGAGAATGAAGATCGATATGTTGTAAAGTTAGAATATAAATTTTGCTCAAACTAGCTTCATCCCAGGAGAAGATGAAAGCTTTAATTGGAGGGGCACGTAAACTAGCTAGGGTTCATAGATTAATTTGGATAATATTACAAAGGGAATTAGATTAATTAGTGATCTTATATAATGAGATGATTGGTTTAACAAAGATGTGCGTGTGGGGATATGTAATCCTATAAATTTGTGTGGCTCCAATCGAATGTCGAGTGTGAACCATTATTAATTTTGTAACCAGGAGAGCTTGATTGTGGGGTGAAATTTTTGACAGCAGATAGGGTTTTGATCAATATGGGGTCTGTGTAGTAGCATTCCACACATCTCCTTTTGGCTCGTCTTCTTTAAACTCGTTTTGTTTGGCTGTCTAGAACTCACGTGAATGTCTTATTATTAAAGCTCTTGCTATGTCTTTCTCCCTCTGTTGCCCCAATTGCCAGTTGCCCAGTTGTCGATCCCATTTCTCTCCTCTCTTTAAAACCCTTTAACCTCTCTACTGCTTAGCTCCTTTTGCCTCCTCTCTCTGATCTCTCTCCTTCTATGTCTGCTTTGATCTTCCACCTTTACTGGAGTTTGTAAGATCATCGACCACTGTGATCTTTGCTGATCTAGCTCTGCAATATGGCACCACCCTTTCTGCAGCTCAGCACTATTGGAAGCCATGATCATGATCTTGATCAGTATGATCATCCTCACCATGACCTCTTCAATTATCTTGAACCTCAATCTTCGTTTTCCTCCACCACTACCTCTCTTTCGAGTCCCATCTTCTTTAGTCCGGCTCACGTTCAAGGACCAGTATCTGATCACTGCTATAGAGAACCGCAAAACTTTCAATTCCAGCTTCTGGAGGTATATATATATATATATTATTTTCATGTGATCCGATCCATAATCCATTGCAGCTTTTTAAGTTTTCCTTACTAATCACTTGATCATTTTCTTGTAATTTTTAGGCTGATCACATTGTTTCGTACGGCGGATCATGTGATCACGATCAAACCCTTGGAAATGATGAAGGAGAGAGAGGTACTGTGATCAATTTAAGTATTGATCCCAAACATGGAGCTGATGATGATCACAGAGATCATGAAGATCGAAGTGCTCGTGCTGAGAATATTTCGGTTAAGTGGATGTCTTCGAAGATGAGGATCATGAGGAAGATGACCAACCCGGATCAAACAATTAGCAGTCATACTAGTGCCGCAGCTATTGATCATGGTACTGCACGAGTTAACTTCTCATCACCACACAACTTTGAAGAGCAGAAGCTGCATCCATCATCACCTCTGGGAACTGACAGCACAAACAACACGAACCCGATTAGGGTTTGCTCCGATTGCAACACAACCAAGACACCTCTGTGGAGAAGTGGACCTAGAGGTCCTAAGGTAACTAAATTTTATGTTGTCTCTGACTAGGTGTACGTTTCCATATTAAAAGTTTTCTCGTACTCCGGTTTTTTTTTCTTTTTAAGAAAAAAGAGTTATTCTTGTTAGTCTAATTTCTAGGTTCACGGGAAAGTGGAGAAGTTATACGATCCAAAATTTAATTCATATATATTGAACTTCCATTGTCCATTGGGACTGATAAAAGTTATGTTGGATTACTAGTCACTATGTAACGCCTGTGGAATTCGGCAAAGGAAAGCAAGGCGAGCCATGGAGGCTGCAGAGGCAGTTGCAAACGGCACAATCCTGGAGGTGGAGGCGGCGCCATCTATGATCAAGACTAGTAAGGTGAAACTTAAAGACAACAAAACTATTCCATTCAAGAAAAGGTGCCACAAACTTGCTATCTCCCCTTCACCTCGAGGCAAATCGAAGCCCAAGCTTCGTTTTGAAGATTTCTCAGTTAGCAGTATGAATCAGAATTCAGGCACTGATCCTCCTCCACCTACTACTACCTCCACCACCACCACCACAACCACTTTTCAACGAGTTTTCCCTCAAGACGAGAAGGAAGCTGCGATCCTGTTAATGGCCCTATCTTGTGGACTAGTTCGAGGTTGATCGAGCGTCGAGTTTCCCAATCAACTCCACTATCTTTTGTAGTACTATTAATTTTAGATAATTTAGAACTAGATCGAGCAAGTTCAAGTTAGACCGAGAGTGAGAGAAAGCAACAAAATCAGTGAGGAACCAAGTTCAAATAAAAGACAAAACTAAAAGTTTAACCATGTGATCCTAGGAGTTATGTGAGCTAAATTTCTGTAATATTTTGGACAAGTCGATAATTAACCATATTATGGTTGGTTTCTTGTTCATCTATATATGTTTCATTTTGCTTTTCCATCATATATACCAAATAAATTGTCCAAGACTACATCTTCTGGTTGGCTTCTTGATCTCTTCTTCTTTTTCTTCTTCTTCTTCTTCTTCTTCTTCTTCTTCTTCTATAGCTGGCTGGCTAGGGTTCTTCCTTATATTAAGCTTAATTACTGATATTAGACTCAATGCAGTAACTAATTCTTATGACAAGCTGCCAACTTTTGTAAACTACTGCATGATCGAGTGGCAACAAAGTTTGAGTCACGTGATCAGTAATAGAACTGCATGTTCAGAGTAGGGCACGATTATTTAAGGGTGCAGATTGCACACACACATATATCATTACAAAGTTCCATTAAAACTTGAAGGCCCCCATGGATCAAATTGATATATAAGAATAAGAAGGCTACGGTTACGATCTTTTTTATGAATATCCAGCTTTAGGATTTTAATATATATGGATCCCAGAAGATCGAAAGCAACAACTGGACTTTTACAGCCTTTTCTTGTCGATCTGAAAAAGCTTCATAAGGCCTTACTGGGGCTAAGCAATGATGATGGTGATGATTCAGAGTGAAACGATAACAGTTTTTTGAGGTGGGTAAGGTCACCTAGACGGCTGTGTGCTAGCTATACGATCTTATTGTCTCTGTGCAGACATTATTGTCTGGATTTGACCTGAAGATAGATGGAGGAGCTATACCAAAGCTTAGGTTCTGGTCTAGGAATGGCAGTAGTACAAGGAGAGAGCGACTGAACTTGGTTTTGGCTTTTACTGTAGCTGTGGCTGCAGAGAGACGTGCCTGCAGCTGCAGCCTATCAAGTTACAGTCAAGTACTTCAAAGGGATAAGATTAGTTAAAAATCAGAAGTGCGACTTCGAGTTTCTCTGTGGTGCTGCATGCATTATAGATCTGGCCAAGCCAAATCATTTGGCAATTTATGTGTCTTATGGACGAAGGACATGTTTTGTTTTGATTTGATTGTTTACTTAATCATGACCAACCTTTTGCGATGCATGCAAAATGATGATTAACGAAGGAAAGTGAAATTTACACTTATCTTTTTTCAAATTACAGTACTCCTATTTGAAGTTTCATTTAGTGAAATTCTCAAACTACCTCTATTATGTTAACTTATTTTCATTGATGTACACTGTATTTCACGAAGAACTGATACTCATCTCTAGCTTTTTCTCTATCATCTTCTCTCTTCTACAAGGGATCCAAATACTGAAATGTAACCCAATGATGAAAACCAGTCAATAACTAAACACCATTCCTCATGAAAATCTTCATGGGTTTACCTTATACCTCTTCTCTTCACCATCTCCTCTGATTTCGATGAATTGAGTTTTCACTCTCTCACAAAACGTGGCCTATATGAATTGAGTTTTCTTATTACTCTCTCTAATCAAAGAGACCCACCTCGCCTCTCTCTAATCAAACAAACACACCTTCAAAAGCATCATTTTGATAAGATCTTTTGTTTCTGTTTGTTCTTCAAGAAATCAACAAACTTCAATTCCACTTTCATTCGGTCATTAGGAAGTGAGACCATAATTTGGACTTTCACATCTTACATCCCCCTTCGAGATCGATATTTCTTTTTCCGGTGAGAGGATACAACTTATTCACTGCCGATCTCATTCATGTTTTAGGAAAAAATGATTAGGAATGTATGAGTTGTAGTTGCTTGTGTCAGTTGTATGATTGTATTAGGTATTGTATTGCTTGATTGAAAAAAGATCGTTTGCTCAACCAAATGCATCAATCAAATAGACGGTAGTTCAAGAGGCTGCTAACTTTCACCATAACTGTCCATTTGATTGAATCATTTAGTTGAGTAAACGATCATTTTTCAAATTGATTTTTTACATATGTGATCTTGATTGGTTAATTAAATTTTTGAACGGCTAAAATTATGATTTACATTGGTAAAAATATATAAATAAAAGAGAATATACACGCACGCGTCAATACCAGTATTGATGTAAGCATTTTTCTAGAAACCTATTATAACTTGTATGTATGCAACACAATAAGTGGTATTAGTACTAGGAATAAACACATAAAATATTTGTAAGAGTAGACTATACGTCTTTATGAATTATGATCACACAATGTATGTCAATGCTTCAACTAATCTAACATGAGTTGAACTCATAATCTCTCAATATGTCACTAAATAAATTATACTACGTAATGAGAGGCAATTGAAAAGAAGAAGAGAAATTGAAAATAAGAGTTATAGTACATTAAGGGTGTAGTGTTCTTCGGCCATCTCCCACCGCAAGTCATAGGCCAAATTTATTTAGTCTGCCAAAACCAGCATATTCGATCCCTCTTTGATACCAATTTGGCCTATGAGCAAAAATGTCTGCTGCCACGGTAGGTTAAACTTGGAAAGCTAAAAATCAATCATGTTATTTCTAACAACTCAAATATATAAATCTCTACTTAAAATACACCAAAACAAATATACAATGAAGCTGACCCACCATTTAAGCTAGCAAAATGAAGGCCAATTTCAGCCTGCCATACTAAAAAAGACAAACAGATTTTTAGGGCAAGAGAAATGTCCTATGGTGGGAGTGTATGATAAGCCATATTTAGGAATACAACTTACCGCGGGAAATGACCTAAAAAATAAGGAAAAATCGATCAAGTTTCTTGAGATGCTGACTTTGACCCTTGAATCAAACGACGTCGTCCCTTGAGTAATTTCATTCAATCCACAGATTTCTATTCCAAAACTAGCCCTCTGTCTACTCTCCACACGAATTTGGCTTCCACACTGTACCAGAGCAGCTCCAAATTTCAGGGCTTTCTGGAAGCCCGTCGTTTGTTTCTTCTCTCTCCTCAGCACCGCTGCTCCGATCTCCTCCGACGAGTCCATCTCGACATCCATTTGGGCTCTGCGTTGTGGAATGCGGCTTTCGAACCTTTGGGTTCCATCGAAAAGGGGATTGTGGGAAGAAGCTGGATACAAATAAAGACAAGGGTAATTTCGTAAAAGGGTGTGTAGAATGCGAAGAAAGGTTTCATTCAAGTTTGATTCATGCATTCCTAGCTAAACCTCTCGTCCCCAAATAGTCAACTCAGAAATTACAGACCTCTACTTCCACACATGGCGGAACCACTAAACGAAAACCACGTCAGGCGCTTCAAGTTCCTTTGGCGAGTCCTCATGATTTCCAATCTCGCTCTCGGAGGTCTGTACCTATCTCTCGAATTCAATTCTGGTTCTGTTTTTTTGGTTATTTTACTTGGGTTTGGTTGAAGTTTGAGTTTTTTAGCAATGTTGGGTGTTAGGTTTTGGTTATTTTAGTACAAGGTTTAATTTTTCGATGTGGGCTTGTGTTTTTGTTGCAGTACTATGCATATTGTGTTTGATTAATTAACCTCGAGCTGATATTTAACTGTTACTGTAAGCTATTTTGATGGGTAGTTTTGTTTTCATTCTTGTTTGATGTTTATGTTAGAAAGATCTGAACTTTACATTGTATCTAATGGAAGAGTTGTGGGAGGTGTAAGATAGAATAGGGCTCTAGCTCATATACAAAGCATGTTTGTGTAAAATCAAACCAAAAGTTGGAAATTTGATTCTTTAAATCCCTGATGGAGTAACTAGGGATTGCATGTGAAAACCTTAATGAGAGAATATGTGTTGAACAATGACTTGAAAAGTTTCATTGTAGGCTAAGAACTATCATACCAGTAATGCCGAGTTTCATTTCCATGTTATTTGGCATCTAAGCAATAGTTGTTGCGTGTTTCCGGTGCCCTGCTGTAAGGCATGCTCCTTGTCTTGTGATTTGACAGCAAAGTTAATCATCTTGGCCTTTTCCTTAGCTGTTCAAATCAGGATGGGAAAGAGGGGTTGTGAAAGCATTTTTATGGATTTACATTGCTACAATTGCACGAAACAAGAGGCTGTAGGTAATGTTATGAAGATAGTCATGCTGGTGCCTGGTGGTATGGAAAATCTTTTGCATCCTTTTTTCCATGCGTTGTGAGTTTGCCTGTTGGATGAGCTATCTGACTGGGTGGACTGGCTCCCCTGGTTCGTTCTCCCTTAGGAATGACCAAGCCCCTCCCCTCCGTGGTAATCAGGGGGCTATTACGTAACATCCTCATTCTGGAGTCTGGATCATAGCCACTTGTTGTGTTGACAAGGATGTTATCATTATGATTGATGTCTGTAGCACATGATATTATCACAATATGACTTAAGAAAGTTGTAGTCAAATTCGTAACTTGAATTCAGTTTTTTTTCCCTATGGACTTAATATGAAAATGGGACTCAAACTTCATTGACAGGAAAGACAAGGGATTTTACTGACTTGTACCTGTCTTCTTGCAGGTTATATGTTTATTGGGGCTAAGAAGAGAGACACAGGATTTGTGAATAAGAAGAAAGCTAAGGAAATAAGCATTAAAAAGCACAAAGCTGTAGTTGAAGAAGTGCCATCTTCTTCTCCTCCAGCTCCTCCTCCCACAACTACTACAACTTCGGAAACATGGGATTTGTGATGGTGTAGCTGCCTATCCCTGAAGACCAGCATCACGAACTTTTCCGGTGGATGCTGGAGTGTAAAAGAAAGTTAGATATCAAGGATCATGAAGAAGAAACGAAATGATGGAAGAAAAATCAAGATTTAATCATTTTTTCCTGTGCAAAACCTGTACCAAGCTTTTAATTGGTGCTGCTGTTTACTGACAGAATTCTACACAGTGAGATGTTGTTTCAAAGTATAGACCACAGAACTTAGATTTTTGGGAAACGGATATTGAAGTAGGTTAATTTTCATTGACTGTAATCTTGTTAGTTTTGACTTCACGAAATATTTGCAGCAGATTAACATGTGGATCAAAGCCTTGTTAAGGGGTTCTGTTACATAATGTTATGTGTATTTTTATTTAATCATTGCATTGCATGGAATGAAGAATTGGATGAAATGAACAAAAGTGAGTTGCAAACCCAGCTTTTGTCATCAGCTCCCTTCTGACCATATTCAAGCTATACTATTGTCACAGATATCTATTTTGTGTGATCAGCAAAGTAAAATTGGTTCAGTTAATGCTCAATTGAAGAATAGCTCATCTCATAAACCAAATACCAGTTAGTTGTGACAAATTATGCACGGTTTGAGCCAGACAGAAATAATCTTTTTGTCATTTTGCCTTTTCAGCACTTAGAAATTAATAGAAGACCCTACCACTGTAGCCGTCGAACTCCCTGTTCTAACTACATCCACACTTTCCATCCAATCCCCATCTTCCTCTTGAAGACTTGAACCATTCATCCAAAAACTAGAAGTTTGCAGACTGATCTTGCTGGTGTTAAACGGTCAACTTCCATTGCAAATTTTGCATACAATGCCAGGAACCATTTTAGTTTCAGGTACCAACTGCAGTAGTCTTCAATTACATTTCAAACATGGGCTTGGCATTATAATTTGTGTGTTAATTCTTTTCAGTTCTTGAATTCATGGACCTTCCATCTTCATCAACTTCATCTTCAATATCAATAAAGGGTGAGCAACTGTTTCCTCTGAAGTCATTTTTTCTTAATATGTCTGTCTATAACAACCAACAATTTAACAAAGGGTTCACTGTATGCAGTTTCTTTGGGGGCAAGATCAGAGTACCAGTTTTGGGAGAGTAGAGACTTGTCCTTGTAATGATCAACCTCCCACATCTTGATCTTAAATGCTAATTTTATTGACATGGTATCTAATCCAGTTTGGTTTCATGATCAGCCCATTGACGACTCTTCGGGACAGCATGCTTGTTACACTTCAAGATTCTGATGGGAATCAGATATCAGAAACAGGTTTGTCGAAACAATCGTATACATATGATTTATCACCAACTCTAAAAGTGCAGCAGATGTGTACATAATCATATCTAGGACATGCAGCTATTGAGACCAGGTCCATAGTTGAAAGGGGTCTTTGGGATGACTTCTTTCCCCTCAAAGGAGGTGGGTTTCTGCATTTGAAGTTGCAGTTTGTACTCAGTGAAGAAGAACGCAATCAAATCCGTATGATGGTACGTTTCTGTGATTCTGATCTAATTTTTCAATGACTAAATTTTAGTTTGTACTCAAGTTAGTGACAATTTTCTTGCAGCGAGAATCTGCAGTGAAAAAGAAGCACGGGGAGTTCATTCATAGCAGTCCTATTAGCGTGCAAAGTACTCCTAATGCCAGGACCAATGTTGCATCATCTTTGAGTGTACGCAATGCGATCTCAGGTTTGAGTTTGTTCTCCTAGAAAGAATATATAGAAACTTAAAGGTAGAAAATGTAACATGGGAGGAACAATAAGCAGATAGAATAATTATTTTACTGTCAATGTGGATTGTCATTCCTGAAAATGAAGCCATAAGAATTGCAAAGATAGTTTGTCAAGTTTGTCTGGATAATAACTTGGTCTGAGATGGTAAGGACTTGAAACTTATCAATTATCATGATGAGTCGGAAATTTACTGAAGTTGAAGAGCGATCTTTTTGTTCGTTAGGTAGAGATGAAAAATTGAAATGGTTTGTGAGTTCATTAACGATCATTGAACCTTCTTTAGAGTGATGCAGATACGAATGAAGATACTTCATCAGGCATCATTGTGAATCGAAGTGTTAATTTGTCTCCAACTGAACTGAGTCGTGGGGGATTAGTCGATAACATCAATATCCAACAACTTCCTACTATGATTCCTGCTGAAGCAAATTGTGCTGATGAACCTGCAAGGTTATTAAGAGCCTCGCAACCAGTTATTGGTATAACAAATCTTCCTAAGCTTCAGGAAGATGGGAATTCCCCAATGAAGAGAATTCCTAGCGTAAAGAACATGATAAGTGCTTTTGAAACTGGTTTAGCTGAGGTATGTCTATCTATGCACTAAGCACGTGATTAACTTGTTTGTTTTCTTTTTTCTGTTTTCAAATAGGAATAATGTGTAATGTTTTCTTCAACAACAGGATAAGAAGCCTCACAACAAACCATCACTGATGAAAGTTCAATCAAACAAAACTATAACAGGCCATTTTCCGAAAAGCCAGCACTTAAAAGACAAGAAAGTCAGTACAGAAACTTCAGAGTCAGTATCAAAACAGGTAGTGAATTCTTTACCTCCAGGACAGTTGCAACATGACAGGACATATGGTGACAGCGGTGAGGAAAGTATATCACCTGAAGCTTTAGGGGGGACTAAATCATCACATGACACAGGTATTAAGAGTAGATCCAAACTATTACATTAAGTAGTTCACATAAATGAGGATAAGGTCCTCACTGATTTCTGTACAACATCATCAGAAACAGTAGTTAAAGTTTCAGAGAGGGCACATGATGATTATAGACACCAACCTAGTAAGATGCTCCATGAAAAGAGAGACTCAGGTGGCTGTCCAGTTAGAGAGGAAAGTCACCAGTCAGAAATCTCTTCCAGAAATTCTCAAAAGTCCAACATTCAAGGAGTTGCAGCCCAAATATTTACTTCAATAGCAAACTATGAAGATAAGTTTGATACTTCTCAGAGCTCTGGTGGATGGATATTCCCAGATGAAGCAATACGATTTTGTATATCAACTAGTGGTAAAAAGGTGATGGATTTTCTCGGAAGTTGCAATATGATGAAGCCAGGTATGTATCATGATAGGAAGAGTTTGTCTCCTCCAGAAAATGCAGAAGGCCAGCAGGTATGTGACTTTCCTTAAGTAACTTGTGATTACTATTACACATTGTTGAACCCTTTTGATATATACTTTGTTTTATATAGATCCATATTAAAACATGAGAATGATATTCTAAATCTATGGAAATTAATAACGCGACTTCTTTCAAATGAAAGTGATGTAGTGGAATTGTTGTTAAGTCGGTCTATTCTAATCATTCTGTAGGATAAAGGGGATATCAGTAATAACAATGAAGTGAACAGACATGAGAAGGATCACAGACCAAAGGAACTACATAAGGTTCAGAAATCAGAAGAAACAGAAACTTATGGAGGGGCAGTTGGACAGGTTATATATCTCTAACACCACAGAGATAACTTCCGATATATATAGTTCTATAATGAAGTGATGTCTATTACTTCTTAATTATAGGGCTTCCTATTGCATAAATGTACTAAGTAACTAGCTAGGTTGGTAATATATTGTTAGTTTTTTTAAGAGTTCAGATTAAGATGATGAACAAACAAACTGTTCATTATGAAAGTAGTGCTGATACCTCAATCACTTTCTCTATCAGGCAATAAAACTTGCGATAATGATTGGATTTGGAACACTAGTTCTCCTCACTAGAAATAGGTAAGCATTTGAAGATCAGCATGAGGAGTATCTGTTCTCCCTTTCTGTCAATTGTATGATCTTTGAATGACCGCTTTATACATTGCAGATGAAATTTGCCTGTGGATACTCGTTGGTTATAATCCAAACATGGGTCAGAAGAGTTGGAACCCCCATTTGTTAATGAATCAGATGAATTCTTATAAATTTTTTCTCCTATTCTATTTGTAAATTCCATTTTGAGATGGAGTTACCCACTTTATACCTAATAGTTAGCTATCTTACTTATCCGTTATCACTTGCTCTCCATTTCATTCGTCATAACTAATCTTATAATCCAAATCAAGGAAAGGACCCGAAGTCTCTATCAATTAGTCGTGTCTAGCAAAAATAAATGGACAGATTAGTAAATTTTCTAGTCGAGCATTACAGAGTAGAAATTTCTTCAAGCAAATTTGGAATTTCTCCATATCCTTGGAGTGGGATATCCTAGCTCACCTAGGTTTGACGTACGAACTAGGGTGCAATGCCAACACAAATCAGTGTCCAAAGGTCTACAATTGGATTACCCATATCCCTGTAGGAAAAGGATATCCTACAACGCACCAAGTTGGGCAGACTTAGGAAACCCTTAGGACTTGGGAATAACATAGCTTTCCATGTATCTATAGCTTTCCAACATCATGACAACAGCCGCTAAATTCAAGCCATCCCTTTGCCAGATTTTAAACAAAAACAAACCCAACAGTTGACTGTAGAACCTTCTTTTACTGACCAAGTTACATGAATACTAAAATTGGGGTAAGCCAAAACAATGTGCCATAAAGAGTTGAAACTAATCCTTTGCCTAAAAAAGCACAAAAGAGGTCGAACCAATTCTTGAACATATAACAATCTTCTTCCTATTCTCAAAAGGTGCGGTATATTTTTTAGACCAAGGGTACCTAGATTTTCGCCAGAATCTCATTTACTCACTACAAAAATTAATTCAATTTGTCACGGCAAAATGCCGTCGTCAAATGCTACTTTGCCGTGGTCAAAGATTAACGGCGACGGCTTGACGACAGCAAATCACTGTAGCCGTTAAAGGGGTGGCCGTTGCTCTAGGTGACGGTAACGAGTAGTGGAAACCATTTTTGCAATGGCAGTTAGCGACCGCAAGACCGTCGCTTAATTAACGACGGCAACTGGCCAGTGAACATGCCGTTGCAAATCCATTTGTTAACGACTTGCAATGCATGCTTCACTCCAACAACATTACTTGCAAGCTTGGATTAAAATATAATACCTTAGCAGCTTACCTAGTTAACTGCAACCATGCTGGTAACATGGCCATACAAATTGCACAAAGTGATCACATTTTTTCACCAAAATTTAAACAATATCTATAACCAAACATCTTTGGTGGCACAATGTTGAAGCTTTTTGAATCTTGGATATGCAATCCAGCGTCGGGCCTGCAAGGATATATGCATACTTAAAAAAATAACATACTTCCTTTAAAGTTGAATGATTAATAGCATTATACTTCCACAACGTTAGGGACAAGAATAATCATATTTCATCAAGGCAGGGACAGTGAAAATTTGCATATGCCTTTAGAGAACCATATTGTGCGCCCATGACCAATCATCTGAAGACGATTTTAAAATGAGCTGGAACTACCAGTACAGAAACACAATAACAGAATACAATCCTTCTTGGACTTGAAAAACCGCACGAGTAAATCAGGACAAGGAAAATGACTATAAATTATTGAAACAAATAATAACAAGGGAACATACATGATTATTTAATTTTTGGATGAAGCTCTTTTTATACATAGAAAAAGGAGAATATATTAAAACAAGGTTGAGGAACAAAATTGAAAACCACAGCAACGTAAATGGCAAACAATCAAACAAGGTGAGAATCCATTAGACAATTGAAAACAGCTTCCTAAAGATATTTCAATGATCCCCACTAAATTTAGTCATATATACATGATACAAAGCTCGAAAACAGCTTCCTGAAGATATTTCAATGTTCCTCACTAAATTCAAATTCATAGATACATGATACAAGTAAAGACCAATCGTCTACTATATCAATTGATAATATCTTAAACAATGTAATAAAATTATCACAGCAGAAGGCAACCAACCGATTCAGGTCCGGGAAGAGTGGACGGGTTGGTATGGTATTCGAAGCTGCGAAGAGGCATGAATTGGAGTGCTAAGCAGTTCTTCTTGTCCTTGTCCACCTTGGCCATATCAAGTTCATATTGAAATGGTATGACAGGACCGTGAGTCTTATCTGCATCAGGGAGGCTGATTTCGGTGACAACAAGACAGGCTTTCTGACCTCCAATGTGCAAAAATCGACAGTATTGTGGCAGACCCAATTCCTCAGGCAACCCTGGCGTCCTAACATCACCGATTTTTGTCATCGTTCCCCTGCAGGTCCAGAACTAAAGCTCTGTTGTCAAATGGAAATAGTAGAGACCATCCTCCATTCTCTGTCGGGATGAGCCACGTCAAAACAGAACACCGGACATTCTTCATGAGAGGCGAATATCTTTGTGCCGGCGATGGCGTAAGAGAAGTTGCCATGATCATAATATGGAGAGTCAAGTTGGAAAAATGGAGGCTGGGGCAAACCTTCCCACGGGCCTAGTTTAGGGTCAAGCACCTCAAATGAGGGAGGATCGCCGACCCTCCAATATGAAAGTGCGTTCCTTGCCAAAAAAAATATGAAAGTGCGTACAGTTTGCCGCCCAGCTCCACCGTCAAAGCTCCATATTTGGCTCCTTGTAAATTTGCATCAAGCTTTCTGATCCCATTTGCAGCATTTGGGTGTGTTTCAAAGGCGTAAACATTTGTATACCAAACTGAGTCATTGCTTATTGCACCAAGGCCGTGAGTGCAGCTGGGTTTGACGCCGCCGGTGAAAACAATTTGAGATCCCCAAACTCCGCAACCCATAGATCCCGGGAGATTCGAACCGGCCTCGTAAGCCTCTTGCCGTAACGGCACCGGTGAAGAAGACAACACAGAGATCGGAAAGCTTGATGGTGCGGACAACATAAGCCACGGAGTCTGCTGTGCTCAGGAAAACACGTAGTGGCTTGTTAGTTGTGGGTACCCATTTTTCTTCTGTTTGGTATGGGCTGCTTCATTCTATTTTTTCTTTTTTTTTGTAGGATAAAGTATTGGCACAATGTATTTCAGAAAAAATAAATAAATAAATATATATTTTTTAATATATATTTTAAAATATATATTTTATATATAATTTTTAAATACATATTTTATATATATTTTTTAAATACATATTTTATATATTTTTTTTAAATACATATTTTTCAAGTCTCTAATACAGTGTACTTTGGACTATTTACAACTACATGAAATATTATAAAGAGACTATGCTACAGACTAATAAAAAGTGCTCTATTAAATGGTTTTTATTTTGATAATAGATGTGACATACTATTGTCTAGTGTAATTTTTAAGCATTGTTTTCCACTATGTAAAAATATATATTTGAAAACACTTAGCTTTAGTTTATCACCAGACGGTAAAGACCATGTGCCGTCAATTATTAAGTGTGTTGCGAGCGGGGAGAAAGTTATTAAACTGGGCTAGTACACAATTTTCCTCATTTTCTATCTCAATTAGGACTTAACTATGATAGTTCTTGTATTATGCGTCACTATCTTTACCATTGAAATTAAAGTCCAAGTGAAAATAACATGCCTGTCATGTGGACTCTCGGTAAATGTTTGTGAAGATTGGTAAGCTAACGGGCCACCCAAATGACCCAATGTCTGTGGACGCATAAACCCAAATAGCTAATTTCTTAAATATATATATATATATATATATAAAAAGAAATATAGGGAATTGAAAATGCTAAAACCCTAGAGGCCCCAAACCCCTCTCCTCATTCTGCGTCACTCTCTGTTTTTGCAAAACCCAAAAGAGATTAGAAATGGTCCGAGGCATCAAGCATAAGAAAGCCAAAAAGAAGAACAAGGTAGGCTTCTATTCCCCTCATCGTGAATCAAAGGTTCAATCTTTCGCCGATTGGATTGGATTGGATTGAATTGAATTGGATTTTTGGTGTAGGCTTCGAATAAGGGAGATGGGTCTTCGTCGTCTTCAGGGCCGCCGCCAAAGGTGTGGCAGCCAGGTGTTGACAAATTGGAGGAAGGAGAAGAGCTCCAGTGTGACCGTACTGCTTACAATTATCTCCATGCCTTCCATATTGGTTGGCCTTGTCTAAGGTTACCTCTCACTTTTGTTTTCTCTTATTTATGATTGCAATAATTACATTAAAGGCTTAAAGTTTAAATTTTTAGCATTGGGTTCTGGTTTTTTGATCATGATTAGTTTGATTTTGTATAACTAGTTTCATCCGAGGTTAAGTTGTGGTTTTTTAGGTGCTGTTAGTTTACTGTTAATATTTTAACTAGTAAAGTTGAATTTGTGTACTTGATTTTCAGCTAATGATTTGTATGTTATTGAAGGCGTTAATTTGATCACTAAGTGTGTATCTACTTTTTTGCAGCTTTGATATTGTAAAAGATACATTGGGGATGGTGAGGACAGAGTTCCCGCATACGGTGTACTTTGTTGCTGGAACTCAGGTGAGCTTTATTTGTTAGTAATATTGAGTGGCTTGTATATTGGTCTTTCCTTAATGTATCAATCCTATTGATTTTGATGGTGGGAATATGCTGTTGTGCAGGCAGAGAAATCTTCTTGGAACTCTCTTAACATATTTAAAGTATCCAACATTTCTGGGAAGAAACGCGAACCAGTGCCAACCAAATCTGGAGATGACGAGTCCAATATGGGTAGTGATGATAGTGATAGTGACGAAGACAGTGAGGATGAGGTGCTCGGAGGATCTGGTGCACCAGTTTTGCAGGCAATTGTTTTTCCTTCTTTTCATAAAATTGGATACCTGCCGATTCAATTCTCACTTTTACCTTGCTTTGTCTTAATCTCATCTTTGAGTATTTCCAATGTTCATGTTGTTATTTGCAGTTGCGCAAGGTAACTCATGAAGGATGTGTGAATCGTATACGTGCCATGACACAAAATCCTCATATATGTGCTTCTTGGGGAGATACTGGTCATGTGCAGGTCAGACTGTGTACTATTATCATGGATCAGTTTCTTAATTATGTTTCAATTGTAGGCACGTGTGTGAATATAAATTGAGTTCTTAATATATCATAATTTCAAGTGTATAGAAGGACTCACTCTTCTTTCAATGTTAACTGGGTTGTCAAAAGTTTTTACTGATGAAGTTCATACATGAAGTAGCAGAACTAAAAGATGACATCATGCTAGTTTTATTACCAACTATAGATGTATATTATGAAAGGGTGAGAGAGGTATGCGTGAAAAGGCTACCATAGTTTATAGAAGTTCTAAATGGATTGAGAATGGAATTTGAAGTTTTGTTTGGGTCTATATGAATCTTACAGGCAAATAGCCTTTAGATGTTACTTCAAATGTGACTTGATCTGGTTACTCTTGCAGGTTTGGGACTTCAGTTCTCATCTGAATGCTTTAGCAGAATCAGAATCAGAAGTTAGTCAAGGACCTTCTACCCAGGCTCCGTTGTTTAAGTTTGGGCATAAAGATGAAGGATTCGCTCTTGACTGGAGTCCTCTTGCAACAGGAAGGCTTCTGTCTGGTACCATACAATTTTTATCTGGTTCTTTATAAAAGAAGTCCTTTAAAAATGTTTAAAAATGATTTGTTAATGCTTGCTAATGTACTTCATAGGGGACTGCAAGAGTAATATACATTTATGGGAACCTACTGATGGAACATGGAAAGTTGAAACCACTCCCTATATAGGGCATACTGCAAGCGTGGAAGATTTGCAGGTATGCAGCTAAGATGGGAAGCTTTGGTTGGATCTGTTGTTTTCAGCATATGGTTCAATCTTAAAATATATATCTTTTTGGATGAGTTCAATCTTACAGTATAGACCCCATATTTTCCCTTATACTTTTTCCAATCCTCTGATAACATTGGTAACTCGTATATGTGCAGTGGAGCCCTACAGAAGCTGATGTATTTGCTTCTTGTTCTGTGGATGGGAATATAGCAATATGGGACACCCGTTTAGGGAAGTCACCTGCTGCTTCTTTTAAGGCTCATAATGCTGATGTGAATGTTATTTCTTGGAACAGGTGCTTAAATCTTATTTCTCCATTTATTTATTTTATGGGTTATCTGCTTTGGTACTATGGTATGATGATACTGGTACTTCTTTATTTTTGGATTTATAGGCTGGCCAGTTGTATGTTAGCATCCGGAAGTGACGATGGTACCTTTTCTATCCGTGACCTCAGATTACTCCAGGTATGTCTAGTTGGATTAGTTCTCTGCAGCAGTCTATAATACTCATTTGTATGCTATATATACAACTTTCATTTTTCTGACCATGCCAGTGTTCAACTATGCCATCAGTGTATCTTCTAGATTCGTCTCAGGTGTTCACTGACCTTATGTTGATAATGCTAAAACTGATATATCCTGTTATTCCTCTATACACAGGGAGGAGATTCTGTAGTGGCACATTTTGAATACCATAAACACCCTATTACATCCATCGAATGGAGTCCACATGAAGCTTCTACTTTGGCAGTGTCATCTGCTGACAATCAGCTAACGTAAGTAATATTAAAGACGCAAATGACCTAATGAAAGCCTGTAGTTCTCTACTCTTTATGTTTGAACTAAAGAATGTCATAATTGGTTTTTTATTTCCAGAATATGGGACCTTTCTTTAGAAAATGATGAGGAAGAGGAGGCAGAATTCAAAGCTAAAACAAAAGAGGAAGTGAATGCTCCAAAAGATTTACCTCCACAACTCCTATTTGTTCACCAGGTAAATAGTACTGTCATATGTTTTACTCTAAGAAAACTCTAGTGTTCATTCAAATCAACTCCGCTGTTATTTTATTGTAACAGGGACAAAAAGACTTGAAGGAACTTCATTGGCATTCACAAATTCCTGGCATGATCGTATCAACTGCAGCAGATGGTTATAATA
The DNA here is from genome assembly GCA_951800085.1 of Comarum palustre. Classification (NCBI taxonomy): domain Eukaryota; kingdom Viridiplantae; phylum Streptophyta; class Magnoliopsida; order Rosales; family Rosaceae; genus Comarum; species Comarum palustre. The sequence continues at coordinate 3,512,869 of OX637588.1, read as the reverse complement.
TTTTGATGCCTTCAAACATACAAACCACTCTTCCCTCTGATGGTCCTTGAAAGTTTTGGTATCAGCATGCTTCGTCCAATGCGAAAAGTAGATGCATCGGATCATGTCCAAGTAGTGGGATGACATGAATTCGATGTTCTTTAGCAATTACATATGAGATGCATTTTGTTCCTCCTGTTTACCCTTTTCTTTTGTTTTCCCCATTTTGGGTGTGTATGGAGTAACATCTTCACTGTTTGCCTGAATATTTTGTATTACCGGAAGTTTTAATGTAGTCTTAAGTTTAATTATCTCATTTCCTACCACATTAGGAAGAAAATGTATATCCATTTTACTGATACATTTGTCATAAACAATGGAGCGAAAATGAACAATCAAGGAAACTATGATGCAAGATGGAAAAGTTTGAGAGAACTGGGGAGATGTATCCAATAAAAAGTGGACGTCATTCATTTTTTGTGAGCTAGAAACTTCATGAGTTGACATTCCTATTGCTGTAGTGAATAACGAACCATAACATTGCCGTGAGCTTTCAAAAAACCAACTCCCTAGAGTTACAGTGAAGTACGAGACTCCTAGCATATAGCTTTAAAGCTACCTCATATGTGACTGGACACGTGCGGTACGAATAATCCTCAAAGATGGGACACTTAGCATTGTCATCACTAATAAGCTGCGTCATATGACTCCATACAAAGCAGTAGAAACAAAACCGTGGAAGAGGTTGATCCGTATAATGAAGCACGCCCATAATCTGAAATTTCTCAATTTGCATACCATACCACAATCAGAACTTTAGTATTTTCTCTATGAATTGACAGGTTTTCCATTTAACTTAGGGAAAGGATCTTGCTTGCTTAAAACCACAACTTTACTCTTGTGTGCAAAGTATCCCTTAACCAGACTTTTGTATATTAGTATTGCCACTATGCACTCCACCTACAAATGAACACCAGATATTTGATTAGATAGCCTACAACAGAAACTGGAAATAAAACATGAATGGAAGGCGCAGCGAAGCAAGTACCTCATCCACATCAATGTCAATTTCAAGCCATTTCAATGCTTTGACAATTACTTCTAACTTCAGCTGGTGAGCTTTGCTTGGATCCTTTTGCTTTTGGATAATGTAACTGCCCAATAAAGATATCCCCATCATGAAGTGACAGAAATTACTGTGACGGAAAATTTAGTCACATGTGAACTTACATTTTTTTCAATAATCTCTGATAGACCTGAAGTTCCAACTTTTCTAGGACAAGATATACACCAGATCTCAAGAACCTGATATATTTGGAAACAATTTAGCATCTGATAGACGATGTATAGAATCTGCAGCTCTTCAGAATGAAAGCAAATCATACCTGTCTTCATGCACTTGAAGAGCATGCCGAAGAAGTCGGAGGTCACCTCTTCTTAAAGCTTGCACAACATTCCTATACTGCAAAAGCAAGAAAGTTGTCAACTAGAAGTTATTCAAGACAATTGAGTGAATGGAAACTTTAGCATTATAAGATTCGGTTCTGACTGTAGCTTCACATTCACACCCCCTGAGACCAGATTTTTCTAGGCATGCAGATCTGAGTGTCACTAGGAGATCTCATTTCCCCAAATCAAGCATTGAAAAGTTTCATTTGTAGGTAAACAAAATAACAAACAAACTAAGGGAATGCTATACCTCCACCAAGTCATACTGTTGCAGGAGCCAATCATTTGGTATGATGCCAATTGAAAGCTTGACAGGAATCAAATATTTCAATATCATCCTAAGGAAGTGAAAACAATACAAACATGAGTGAAACAATAACAATGTCTGCAGACACTAGTAAATCTCATATTTGACTCATGCCAGAATGTTTTACAATGTGAAGACACACGGAGGAACAGCTTGTCCAATTATCAAAATCAAATGCTAGTGTCAACATCATTCAAACTTTAAACAATGAAAGTAGTAATTTCCCCCCTGCCACTCTACATATACACCTTATAGTCTGTAATGCCGATGCAAAATTTATGCAGCAAGCACACCTGAACCGAACCTTATATTTGCTTCCCTATGAGGGTTGCAATGCTTCAAGGCATATGACAATTTATCATCAGCCTGCCAGGAAATACAAGTTGATATAGTTAATACAGGCCTAACAAAAACCCAAATTTTCTATCCTAGAGATTTTACATTGATGCAAGTATAAAACAGGTAAGTGACACATCTCCTGAGTCAATGTTGTAACTAGTATGCGTTTTGGTTTAACTGCTCATCCAGTGACTTTTAATTCAAGCATACAACACTCCTGTGGTTGGCCGTCAAACCACACCAAAATCTCAACTTAAATAACTATATTGAAGTTTTAATATCAAATACATCAAAAAAACAGGTCACTTACAGCAGCAAAATTTTCATTGAAAACCTCTAGACGGCCAGTATAATACATGTAGGTAACCTGCATACCACAGCACAGCAGTGAGAACAAACACAAAGAACTGTAATTTAAGAAAAAAGTTGAAGGGGGAGGGGAAGAAGAAATGAAAAGGAGTGAAAATTGCATCTGATCAATCACAGCCAATTCTGACCTTGTCTCTCTTGGGGAATTCCTCAAACTCAAATACACGTGCAGTTTCAATACTCCTTATCACACTACGACACAGGTGAACTGTACCAAGCTGCAGCATAGTAAAAGATAATCTACCATCATCATCCCATTAATCCAGGTAAAACTTGAGAAAAAAGAAAAAAAGTACGGTAACCTAAGTATGACTGAAATATTACCTTAAAGTATATTTTAAACAATTGGCAAGTCACGTATAATGCTCCTAAACGTTTTGGTCCTTTTCCCTATAACCGGAAACACCGTTGAAGAGTTAGCAATAGTCGTATGATCAAACTAATGGACCTTTAATCATAATAAGCAAAAGAAACAGAATCTTGAAAGTAATAAATCTTACAACAAGAGTCCCAAACACTTTCATAAGGAAAGAGCCAGCTCCTTTCAACTTCTCAGGCGACTTCCCATTCATCGCCAACTCCTTATCAGCCTACAAACATACACACAACACTCTCACATTATTCCTCCTCCCCAACAATTTCATAACCAATAACAAAGCAACGCACATAGCAACCTTTTTCTACATTTGTTTTAGAAACTTAATTCGAAGGGTCTTACCTTCTCAGCTACAACTCTGATCTCATAAAGCATCACATACAATGCCTGCAAGGCCCAAGCCGAGTCCCAGTTCCTAAACTCCTGGATAAAAGCACTGCAAAATCCACCATCACCAATAGTCAAAACACCAAAACCAAAACCAAAACCACACCCACTACAAATCAATCAAAACTACCAAAGATCATTACTTTGCAGCTTTCTCATACGCTTGGTACGAATCGACGAAGCCACCGACTCGGAAGCTCTGGAAAGCACGGAACAGATTGACCAGAATCTCGCCAAATTGAGCATAGTCATCGCTCTGCTTGATCAATCTATTAGCGTCCTGTAACAAAATCATGAGGAAAAAAATCAGAAACCCTAACCCTAATTTGGTGAAAAATTGGGGATGGAATGAATGGGGGACCTGGAAGACGTTGAGGGCGTCGGCGAGGGAGAGAATGGAGGGGTTGTTGGAGGAGAGAGAAAGGAGGCGTTTGAGTAAATCGCCGTCTTGGTTCGAAACGGCGTCGCAGAAGCGGTTCAGGTAGTCGGTGATTCTTCTGTGCGCCTCTCCCATGCTCAAGTACGCCATCGTCTCTCTCTCACTCTTTCTCAGCTCAGACCAACTCACAGTAGCTCCAAAGCTCATTACTTCGATTTTGGGGACTATAACGACGCCGTTTTATCTAATTAAATAAACGACTTGTCGTGTGACTCTTGTTCAAGATTGTCAATAACAACCGCGCAGTACCGTTTTGGACCAGTCATTAATATTTTTTTTATGAGATAAGTGGTGAGTTTGGCTCATAATTTTAACATAATTATGTATTTAAAAAAATTTAATGAAATGTTTAAGTGTAGTTGCATGAAACGGTTACAAATTCCTATAGAGAATCAAAATGATTATGAAGTAATCAAATTCCTTCGTTCACACAGGTACATACGAAGGAATAAACTTTCTTTTATTTAGATTATTGTGTTTATTGAACAGTAACAATTGAAAAACTTATAATTGAGGAATGACATGCTTTCTTATCATGAATCAATTCATGAGTATTCAAAAATTTGATTAGAAGTGAGAGATGGGTTTAGGAATTACCATTCGGGATCAATGCCGCTTCATTTCTTCTTCCACTCTGCTTGTCTCCTATTCATGGATATGATCCCCACATCATTCTTATCTTTATCGACTATCTCAATTTTGTTGCAACCTGTTGAGCCATTAAAAGCCCTATTTAAGTTAATTTTCAGAGTTTTCCCCTTCTATCTAAGTCTAAGAGCAAGTTCAATAACTTCCTCATTTTATTAATATTCTTAAATTTAAAGAATTTTTAGCTGTTTTTAGGTCCAACAGACTCTCTATCTCATTCCCTAAAATGAAGATGGAGTAGAAAAAGAAATATTCATTCTCAAAATTTGCAGCAATGTCTTCCTTCTTCTAAATTTAATTATGTACATTCTTCAATAAGATAAAGTCATCTATATAATGTTTAATTGGATGTTTAATTGTTACAATAAAAAACAAAACAAAAATTAGTCATAATTAATTATGATATAGTATATTTTATTGTTACATTAAATGTTAAAATCTTTAAAATAAAAAAGTTGTTAGAGTTTAAATTTAATTTTTTTAAAAATTTTAACTTTTTCTTCTTTATTTTAATTTTTTTTAAAGAAACTACTAAACATACTCCAACAACATAACAACATTCTGATAAACTTTTTTGCCCATTCCACTCCACTCCACTCCACTCCACTCCACTCCACGTTACCTTATTTCGTTCCGGCCACATAATGCAATACTTTTTGGCTATACAATATTGAATGACTCAAATATCGGAGAATGTCTGCGAGTTGTGACACGAGGTTTTAACTTTTCTATGTGCCAATATATAAAACGACGTGTCGTAGGAGGGGAGTCTTCTTCCACCAAGCTTCGAGTCCACCACCCACTACCCACCAAAACTGAAAGCTAACTCTCACCACATTAGACCCAACCTTTCACCCTTGAATCTCACTCAAAACCGCAATCTGACCCCAACCCACCTCCCAACTTCTTCAAATCTCCAAACCCATCTCAACTAATCACTCTTTCTCGAAATGGGTTCCGATACCTTACCAATGAAACCATCACCGATTCCGACCCAAGACGACGACTCCCCAAACCCATCTGCCTCCCTCCTCTCTTTCAACACAGACTCCACCTCCTCACCTTCATCCCCATCTTCCCACAAACCCACCATCATCTTCATCTCTCTGCTTCTCATCACCTGCATAGCTCTCTCCGCCGCCGCAGCTTTCGCCTTCCTCTTCTTCTCAAACGCATCCACCTTCACCACCTCCTCACTCGACTCCAAGGCTCGCCCTTTATCCAAACTAACCCACCCATCGGTTATCCTGGTCTCCTCAGACGGTTTCCGATTCGGTTACCAATTCAAGACTCCAACTCCAAATATTCATCGCCTCATTGCCAACGGAACCGAAGCCGAAACGGGTCTGATTCCGGTGTTCCCGACCCTGACGTTTCCTAATCACTACTCTATTGTCACAGGTCTTTACCCAGCTCACCATGGAATCGTCAACAACCACTTTGTGGATCCTTATACCGGAGAGTTTTTCAACATGGGGAGCCATGAGCCAAAATGGTGGCTCGGTGAACCGCTGTGGGAGACTGTGGTGAACCATGGTTTGAGAGCTGCTACGTATTTCTGGCCTGGTGCTGAAGTAAAGAAAGGCTCTTGGACTTGTCCTGAAAAGTTTTGTCAGCAATATAATGGCTCTGTTCCTTTCGAGGAGAGGGTTGATACTACTTTAGGCTACTTTGATTTGCCTAGTAGTGAGATTCCGTATTTTATGACATTGTATTTTGAGGACCCGGATCACCAGGGACACCAGGTTGGGCCTGATGATCCGGAGATTACTGAGGCTGTTGCGAATATTGATAGGATGATTGGGAGGTTGATTGAGGGTTTGGAGAAGAGAGGGGTGTTTGAGGATGTTACGATTATTATGGTTGGGGATCATGGGATGGTTGGGACTTGTGATAAGAAGTTGATTTTCCTGGAGGATTTGGCGTCTTGGATTGAAATTCCTGCGAGTTGGGTGCAGTCTTATACTCCATTGTTGGCAATTCGTCCGCCTGCAGGAGTTGATACTGCAGATGTGGTTGCTAAGATGAATGAAGGGTTGAGTTCGGGGAAGGTTAATAATGGGAAGAGATTGAAAATGTATCTAAAGGAGAAGCTTCCTAGTCGGCTACATTATGCAGCGAGTGATCGAATTCCTCCTATTATAGGGTTGGTTGAGGAGGGGTTTAAGGTGGAACAGAAGACATCAAAGAGGCAAGAATGTGGAGGGGCTCATGGTTATGACAATGCTGTGTTTTCCATGAGGACCATATTTATCGGCCATGGTCCCCAGTTTGCAAGAGGGCGCAAGGTTCCTAGTTTTGAAAATGTCCAGATATACAACTTGGTCACTAAGATTCTCAACATCCATGGTGCACCTAACAATGGATCTGAATCATTTCCAAAGTCTATTCTTTTGCCTAGTGTTTAGTATCTTTCTCCAAATTATTTCCCAGGTGGAGTCAGCTTCTTCAAGTTCAAGCATTGGTTCTGAAAAAATGTAACTGTTGATGCTGTGAAGCATGTTTAGCTTCGTTAGCCATGGCACTGTACCATTTATTTGCTTCCTTCAATAGGAGCAGCACATGTAAGAACTGAATCCAACGTCTAAAATTATGACTTGCACTTTTGTATAGGTACATCATTTGGTAGAATAATATGCTGTCCAAAGGCTTCTTTTGTGTATATCATATTTGAAGGGATATATTCTGTATTGCCTAAATCTCAAATTATGATCGTTCTTTCAATCTTTAATTTTACTGATTGTCTATGATACAGTTATGTAATGGAGAATGGTATATATATTCTTTTTTTTTGGTTAAGGTTAAAGCTCTCCCAGGGAGAATGACATATTTACATGGAGAATGACATATTTACATTTGCAATTGTCTGAGTTCCCTTTCTCTTGCAGAAATGTTGACAGTAACTCAGTAAGTATTATTAGAGAATTAATTTTGCTGGAAAACTTGGCATTTCAATTGTTAGTGCTTGCTTACAATGAAAGATCGCTAACCTGGTGGCTGATATTATTGCTGTTGGTTTCTGGTAACCACAAGTTTTATGATGTAGATGCTGCCACCCTTCTCTGTTTCGTAGACTTCTGGGATTCTCTCATAAATGTTTGAAATGCTATTATCATCTATTCTGTGGTTACCTTGCAGATTTGAAAAGTATTTGAGTGATGGTGAACTGTGTTCTGTGTTTTAGAATCGTGAAAGTTTTTGTGATTACATATAAGCAAGCGAGTAACACGTTGATTAATGTAACTTTCATGTACATTTGCACTGATCAAGTATGTGCCAAACTGCCAATTGGTGATTGATTGGCTAAAGGCCGCTAAGGAGGTTGACATTCATGAAAATAAAAAAATGAGAAATTTCATTGCATTGGCAGGGACGCAGGGTCCTCCAAGCTGTATCAGCAATCTCGTATGTATGTTATTGGTTATAATAATTTTTGGTGTAATTGATTTTTATGGATGTAAAAAAATTAGCTATAATTGACTAGTTTTACTAATTTGATGAAGATAACACATTATATTATCGATCATTTCATAAGTATGACAGAAATCTTATTTGTGTTTCCATCCCTAACATAAAACTTGATTTCTTTATCTTTCTTGATCCTCAAAATGGACTTAAATTCCAATTTAGGGGGCGGAATCCCCTATCCAAAACGGAATATTCAATAGGCCCCAACATGGGTCTCGGTAACAAAAATCTTATGTAAATTGTTTGGCAAGGGTAAAAATTAGAACACAAAAGAAACCTGGTCTCCTTGGTACGATCTGGTTCACACACACAGAAACAGGGCCACCCGTAGATACTATTACTAAAAGCCATCGCCTTTCTTCCTCCTCCTGCTCTGACCCTCCTCGTGTAACTTCACCTTTTCTCATATTCTAGAATATCCATCTATCTTCTTCTTTAAATGGCTGATGTTGTTCGATTACAATTCCATTCGCTTCGGTTCTCTTCGTCTCTGCTCACCTCTTTGAATTCTCTGCAACCGGGTCTCTTTGTTAATCAAAACCCATTTAGGAGGGCCTATGCTCTCTCTGATATGCCACTTGCTCGCTTTGCTTACAGACCCAGAAAGCAGTTGGTGCATTTCAAGGTGAATTACTATGACTTGTGATTGATAGATAAGGATCAATACTTTATTGTCCGGTTGATGTTTGCTTCAGTTTTATGAGGTCCCTTTTGGTTATAAGTTATGTTTAGGCCTTGTGTTGTAGCCTTTTGGGAAAATTATGGTGTAATGAGCATGTTTTATGCACATTGTGAAGATGATAGGGAAACCCTTTTGTTAAAGTTGTTTAATTCTATTGAAATTTCAGAGTTTGGTTCAAGTTGTGATTGGGATTGACACTCATTTGTGCCAGAGAGATAGAGGAAAAGATTGGAAATTTGAGGTTTTACACAGTTTGGATTATCTTTGATTTTGATGATTTGATGTGAAATGCTGTCTCTTTTGCTTCTGTATTGTAATGATAGAATTGGTTTATCTTAGGTAGTGGATTTATATCTATCTTATGGACCAATTACTGTATTTGAGAGATTGTTTTCATTTATATGGTTTGGATGTTAAAGGTCAAAGAAAAAGCACCCTACTTCGTTGCAGAGTTCTTTAGGTTTTGGTTTTTCTTGACTCGGTGATATGATTTACATTAGTAAAGCTTGGGATGATAGTTTCATGTGATGAAGAAACCCTTTGGAAATGATATTTTGTTAATTTTGCTGACTGTTAAAGTATGCTTATAGTTACCGGATGATCATATGTTCTTTATATGCTTTACTTCAGGTACAGGTCGCTGTTGCTGAAACAGACCAGCCAAAATGGTGGGAAAGAAGTGTTCCTAATATGATTGACATACATTCTACTCAAGAATTCTTGAGTGCTTTAGGTCAAGCTGGAGATAGATTAATTATTGTAGAATTCTATGGCACCTGGTGTGGTTCTTGCCGTGCATTATTTCCTAAGGTAACAATTGATCAAGTGATCCAGATAGAAACTCATTATGTCAACATGATTCTTGCCGTGCGTCAAATCTGGTTTTGATTTTGTTGTGAAAGTTTTTCTGAATAGTTAGAGATTATCACTGTTTCAAATTCACTTTTGTGTAATGCATGTGTCAGCTCTGCAGAACAGCTGAGGATCACCCTGAGATTCTATTCCTGAAAGTGAATTTTGATGAGAACAAGCCAATGTGCAAGAGTTTGAACGTGAAGGTCCTTCCCTATTTCCACTTTTACCGTGGATCTGAAGGACAACTGGAATCCTTTTCATGTTCACTGGCTAAGGTAATTATGAATTTTCATTCTTTTATTATTCATGTTGCAAAGAGTGTCCTGTCTCAACAAGATGTTGGAAACAAAATGTTGAATCTTTCTTTTCTTATCCATGATGTAGAACATTTTCCCTTGAAGTACCTATCTTCGGAAATCACTGATTGAAACATACCTGGATTGGTTTAGCTGACTAGGATTGTGCATATTATGCTAAACGTGCTTGCTAGAGCATGTACTGTTGAAACAATGCATTCAATATTTTACTCGTCTAGACTCCTATATATGTCATTAGATAATGTGGATAACGAAGTTATGTTTGGCTGTTAGGACATCTTCACATCTACTGTATCTCAATGCATCTCATCGTGTTTATAACCTTTCTGCAGTTCCAGAAAATAAAGGATGCTATCCAATTACACAACACCGCTCGTTGCAGCATCGGCCCTCCAAAGGGTGTTGGAGATATGAAACTGGAACCTTCCTTGGTTCAGAAGGACACACCCTCAGAATCTGCTTCAGCATAGACCTTCTTGACTTCAACTCCAGGATTGTATCAAGAGGCGTCAGTCCATATCATCAACCCCAGCATAGTCAAGACATCACTTTACTTGTATCCTGTACATCTCATTCTATGTAAACAAATCTCATATGTTGCCATTCAGCCGCATTCTTTCTCGTTCTTCTGTCTGAAAATTCAGTGTACAAGCAATTCCAGGTTTTTAATATAATGAAAATTATTATTCTGTCAAGTTTTGCACCAGCTGGTTTTCTAGGCCCATTCCTATCATATGCATGTCTCACATTCTACTGTATTAAGAAATCAAGTCAGATTATCCAACACCATCTCAGAAAATTGAAATAAGAAACCCTAGACATATTCCTTAACACATTCTACTTTAACAAGTGTCGATATTTGAGTGGATTAACTTATAAATTTGAAAGATTTATCCCTCCTAATCCGCGTAAAATCCTATCTAATAATTTTCATTTAAGTTTTCCATATATGGCAGTGAATAACGTAGGAATTCACTCCCAGATTTGTACTGGATACCATTTCAAATATCCAATAGGATAAGACAGTTTGCACAGTACTAATATGCCCTTCACTGTTAATCTATTTTGGGTACTCTGCATTACTTATGGAAACATATATGAACAGGATCAATGGATAAAAAAGATTTTCGGTCTCCCTCATTGAATACTTGGATTTTACCTCCTCAAGTATTTGAACTTACCATTTAGCTTCTTGCTCCAACCATATAAATTACCTCCAGTTCTTCAGAGAAAACCATCGTCTTCTCTGTTTCCCTTTGCCTATTGCTCGTCAGTCGTCACTTTGTTATTTTCTTAGTTTTTCAAAGTTTGTTTAGGTTTTCTAGCAATGGCAGATCCTTGTGCATGTGCTCATTGCAGCATCTATGAGATGTTGGACTGGACGTTGTCTGATCATCGTGATGAGATCTTGGCCGTGCTTTCTAGGCTTGAAAGCAATGTCAAAGGGTTTGTGCAACCTCAGCAACTTGTTGCTGAGTTTGAGTCGATCCCTGAAGCCTTCGGTGAGGTTTCAAACAAAATTCAGGAAGCTCTTGTACTGTCTCCATATCTAGCCCTGGCTATTCGTCCTAGGCCTGGTGTTTGGGAACACATCAGAATCAACATGAAGACACTTGATGTTGAGAAGTTGCCTGTGGCTGAGTACTTGACCATGAAGGAGGAACTCGTCGATGGAAGGTTGATTTACCATTGGTTTTACTGCAACTTTTGTTTCTTGTTCATGGTATATATAATATATGACTATATGTAACAGTATGAGTGTAACACTATGATGCTTACAATGTTCTTATGTGTATGAAATTGCAGTGCTAAAGGAGACTTTGTGCTAGAGTTGGACTTTGAGCCATTCAATGCTTCAGTTCCAAAACCAATTCTTTCCAAGTCCATTGGAAACGGTGTTGAGTTCCTCAACCGCCATATTTCTGCAAAGCTCTTCACTGAGCCGGAGAGCACGCAACCGGAGTTGCTTGAGTTTCTCCGGATTCACACCCATGCCGGCAAGAACCTGATGCTGGATGACAACATTGAGGATGTGGAGACTCTCCAACATGTTTTGATGGAGGTGGAAGAATATCTGTCGTCACTCTCCCCTGAAACCCTTTATGAAGCTTTCGAGCAGAAGTTGCAGGATCTTGGCTTGGAAAGAGGTTGGGGAAACAATGCTGGCCGTGTGCTTGAAACTATCCAGCTCCTCTTGGAGCTTCTTGAGGCACCTGATGCTCGCAATCTCGAGAAGTTCCTCAGCAAGATACCCTTGGTCTTTAATGTTGTGATCATGTCTCCCCATGGCTATTTTGCACAAGACAATGTGTTGGGATATCCTGACACTGGCGGCCAGGTGAGTAAAGCAAAGCAGAATGCCTCTTTCATTATAGGGTTTAGGGTTTTAGATTTAGCATCATTTCTTAACTCTGATAATTGAGTATGCTATTGCTTAGGTTGTTTATATCTTGGATCAAGTTCGTGCTTTGGAGAATGAGATGCTCAAGCGCATCAAGGAACAAGGTCTTGACATGACCCCTCGCATTCTTGTTGTAAGTTTTGTGATCAGAATTAGCTTCTAATATATGTTTTCATGTATTTCTAATGATTTATGCTGCAATCTGATGTACACATTGTTTCTTATACACAGGTTACAAGGCTCCTCCCTGATGCTGTTGGGACTACTTGTGGTCAGCGTCTTGAGAAGGTTTATGGAACTCAATATTCGGATATCATTCGTGTCCCCTTCAGAACAGAGAAGGGAATTGTCCGCAGATGGATCTCAAGATTCGAAGTCTGGCCCTATCTAGAGACTTACACTGAGGTGATAATCACAATCACACGATGTTCTCCACCTTGTATTTCATTCTAAGACTAACCAAGGGTTTTTTTTCTTTCTTATTAGGATGTTGCAACAGAACTTCTCAAGGAGTTCCAGGGCAAGCCTGATCTCATCGTAGGAAATTACAGTGATGGTAACATTGTGGCCTCGTTGTTGGCACACAAGTTTGATGTTACACAGTGCACCATTGCTCATGCCTTGGAGAAGACGAAGTACCCTGATTCTGACCTATACTGGAAGAAACTTGAAGATAAGTACCACTTCTCTTGCCAGTTCACAGCTGATCTCATCGCCATGAACCAGACCGATTTCATTATCACAAGTACCTTCCAAGAGATTGCTGGAAACAAAGAGACTGTTGGTCAATATGAGAGTCACCTAGCCTTTACAATGCCTGGCCTCTACCGCGTTGTCAGTGGCATCGATTGCTTTGATCCCAAGTTCAACATTGTTTCCCCAGGAGCTGACATGGACATTTACTTCCCATACACTGAGAAGGAAAGAAGGTTGACATCATTCCACTCTGAAATCGAAGAGCTCCTCTACAGCCAAGTGGAGAACAAGGAACACTTGTGTGTCTTGAATGACAGGAACAAGCCAATCATCTTCACAATGGCAAGACTTGACCGTGTGAAGAACATCACCGGGCTTGTGGAGTGGTATGGCAAGAATACCAAGCTTAGGGAGTTGGTTAACCTTGTGGTTGTTGCTGGGGACAGGCGAAAGGAGTCAAAGGACAATGAGGAGAAGGCTGAGATGAAGAAGATGTATGAGCTCATTGACACCTACAAGTTGAATGGCCAGTTCAGATGGATTTCTTCTCAGATGAACCGTGTGAGGAACGGTGAGCTCTACCGCTACATTGCTGACACTAAAGGAGCTTTTGTGCAGCCTGCTGTCTATGAAGCCTTTGGCTTGACTGTTGTGGAGGCCATGACTTGTGGATTGCCTACTTTTGCTACTTGCAAAGGCGGCCCTGCTGAGATTATTGTGAATGGCAAGTCCGGCTACCACATTGATCCATATAACGGTGACAAAGCTGCTGATATACTTGTTGATTTCTTCGAGAAGTGCAAGGCTGATCCTTCTCACTGGGACAAAATTTCCCAAGGAGGCTTGAAGCGTATTGAAGAGAAGTAAGCAATGCCTTCCCTAAACCCTAATGTGCTTTCACTAACTTGTGCTAGAAGTTATTACGTTCTTACATGTTTGTGTTGTCTATGTAGGTATACTTGGCAGATTTACTCTGAGAGGCTGCTAACTCTCACCGGAGTTTATGGCTTCTGGAAGCAAGTGTCTGACCTTGACGAGAAGCGTCGCTACTTGGAAATGTTGTATGCCCTCCGGTACAAGAAATCGGTTGAGTCTGTTCCTCTTGCTGAAGAAGAGTGAAGCAATTCGTGGAAGCTAGATTGAATAAAAGAGCCAGAAGCAGAGGAATTTGGTGGCCTGGCTCAGCATGATTGTCTAGGAATTTTTGACTAGCTAGGCACAATGTAGTCTTTTGTTTTCCCTTTTTCCATTTTTGAAATGTTTGAACTTTGGGTTTTTTTTCTTCGACCCCATTAATATCAATTGAGTCAAATATTTATGGTTCATATATGTTCTTATACTTTTTAACTAGTCATTTATTCAAGAAAAATGTTCTGATGAATATCAATGGAACTACGAGAGTGTATAAGTGGACACGGTAAAATTCCTGACCATTTTTTATTATATGTCGAATTTTAATTTTGGAAAATCATAAAAACAACTGAAGATGCAGGTAGAAGAAGCAATCAGACGAAGTTGAGTTGGGCTTTTAGTGGGCTACGGGAAGGTGTCACGTCATGGAGGTTGGGCCGTGGTGGGCCTAGACGGGTTAGTGTCCACCATTATAGAACATTAAAAAACGACGAGTCGTGTGTCGCCGTCTTCAACCCCTCTTCTTTCGCTGCGGAGCTCAGAAGTAGGAAAAAAATGGCGAGCTATATGTGGAGGAAATACGCAGACTATGTATACACAAAATGGGAAAGAATGATTCTTTGGAACATGGTTGAGCCATACGCAAGGCCCAAGTCGTTTACTCCTCTTGTCACTATTTACGTGGCCGCTTTCTACACAAGTGTCGTCGCCTCCGCCGTCACTGAACAGCTCTACAAGGTAATCGCTTTTGTTGGGTATTTGATACTATTGAAGTTGAGTTGTTTGATTTCGAAAGGTTGGTTTATTTGAACCAGTAAACCAAAATCTTTGGACTGAGAATTGGGTTTTGTTATGACGTGTATAGTGTGCTGTGAGCTTGTTGAATCAGATTGAAGGTCTATAATTGGTTTGGGACAAGTGTTAGATATGTCAGTTCAGTTTGTTGTGTATGAGTTTTTGTTGTTTTACATCTACGTTTTGGTCATAGCTGCTATCTAAAGACAAAGGAAAATGCTTTGATCTCTGAATTTAATCGAGGAGAATAAGGGAACGAAGATTCTGGCCTTAAACGAAGATTCTTATGGTTTTGATCAACTCTTGATTGGTTTTTCTTTCATGTAGAATCTGATAAGTGATTGGTGAAGAATTGAAGTCTCAGTTTGGCTAATTATCAGCTCATTGTATGCTACCAAACATTGTAGCTCGGTTATGATTGTCTGCTGTAAGATGTTGATAACCTTGCAAATGTTTTGCCTATTATTCCAGTTCTCATAGTTCTTAGGGATCCCTAGTTCTTGACGTGCCTGCTGAGCTGATATCTAACTTAAACTTTTTAGTCTTGATTACTTATATATGCTCTAGCTGCAGAGCTAACTTGATTTCCCTTTCGTGTAAAATTGAACTGTGTAGCTTTGCATATCTTTCTGTTATTGAAATCCAATGCAAGTAAATGATAAATATGTTCATACTGATTTTGAAGGCCTGTATGAAACTTATAAGTTTTGTTATTGTGCAGGAAAAATACTGGGAAGATCATCCTGGCCATCAAGTCCCTCTTATGAAGCCAAAGTTTTATGGAGGGCCTTGGAAGGTAGAGAGAGGAGAGGTTCCAGCCTCTCTCCCACCCTCATAGACAAGTTTAAGAAATTGTGAGGAGTATCTACCATCATTTGCAAACTGCTGTATTGAATGTCAAGGACATATTGTGCCTAGAAGAAAAGAGGAAATGATAAAAACAATATGATTAGTCACCTGTTTGGTACTTCTGGTAATTATCCTAACTTCATCTATTTTAAGTCTTTTATCTTTTGAAACGCGAATAGAAAATAACTTGATAAAACACTAACCCAACACGTACTGAGATATCTCTTCTGTTACAAACCATCTACCAGAAACTGGTGTGCCAAACTTACATTTCACAATCATTCCCCCTAAATTAGAAAACTCCATGTTCTGCATGATCATTCTTCTCTCCGTCTCTGTTATCGTGCCTGACGATGATGAGTTATGGAACTATCGCTACAGAACCATTGCCATCCACAGGTAGATATCGTTTCGCCTATATTATTTACATGACAAACCCTTATAGGTTTTCGACCATGAAATCGATCAACGATTCGTGATGGGAGCTTTGTACTTGGTCACAGCCCTCGTGCTATTCCTTACCAATGTGAAATATAACATTACAAGGGCACTCTCTATTGGCCTTGTTTTTGTTTTGGTTCATATGAAACTGAAAGGAATGGAAACAAGTACCAAGTAAAGAGATATGGATGGAGCCCTTGGGGTATGGGTTCCCATCTCTTGCTTTGTTTAGGTAAGGTATATGGGTTTGAGTTGTCACTATAAAGTCAAGCATTTGATCATGGATCCACTGTCATCTAGGATATATGTCCATTTTTCTTAGGGACTGCAGCACCTATAAGGCTATATATACTGCATTTGTCTGATCATTTCTGCATTCCTCTTATTACTTCCCTTCTCTTCTTCTCTTTCCTCTGCCATTTGATCTAGGAGTTCACCTACATCACCTTCACATATTCATGCCCTCTTTCATTTTGTTAAAGGAAGTCTATGTCAAGATCAGCTCAAGGCTGGAGCTGGTTTCGCTCTAAGGCCAAACGTTTCAAGCCCGTTTCGCACAAAGGAAGCGTTTGGTCTGGAGTGAAGTCTCCTCCAGTTTTGTACATTATTCCCTTCTTATTTCAAACCAGCGAGATGTTGTTCTAGAGCCTCATGCCTGTTCAATATATTAGCTGTAAAATCAACTCAACGGGTCTAATATACTCTGATATGCAGGGCCAGGGACAAATGTGCATCACCTTTCTGACACACACAGCGTCGATTCATATTCATAGGGATAGTTAATTATAATAGCTAGCCTTGTACCCGTGCATCTATGATTGTGCATCTCTTTAAAATGTTTTAGCTCGATGCTTGGCTTTATAGTAGTAGAGATATAAGACAGGCACTCTTATTGTAAGTTCATCATCCATATGTGGGATATGAACAGAAGCTGCAGAGTGCAAGTATGAATTGGAGATGGCATCACTGGTGTTTGGCTATTTGTTAGACTGTGTAAATGATTCAGGAGTATTTGTAGACTATAGATTGAGCTGTAAACTTTTCGTTTATATATGATTTATCTGGTTGCGCTAAATTTCGTTTTTATCAGCTTGATTTTTGCATGATCTTAGGACTAGTAAGACTATAATTTGAGATTTTGAGGTGTAAATTTGTCTGTAAAAGTAATAAACCAGTTAAACCTTCAGGGTATTGGTCATCGTCTTCGATATTACCATTTTGTTCGATTCAGTCTCAAACCCTCAGGGAAGGTGGAAAGTCCTATTTACCCCCACTATAAAATTTATTGCCGTATACGTATCCCTCCGTATCGGATCGTTTTCCGCCGTGTATGGATGCATATGAGAACATATTCTTAACCTACGAGGCGCGGGGCACGTTCTGGTATGGCTGGTATCTGCCTTAATCTGCCATAAAATGTCCGATACGGAGGGATACGTATACGGCAATAAATTTTATTATAGGGGTAATTAGGACTTTGCATCCAAGTCTTTGGCATATCAGAAGCTCGCGACTACCTGAGCTCTCTCAGCAGTTGGGGAAGCCGCAACGGCAGCAGAGAAGGCTGAAGACGTGGAGATTCCGGCGACATATCAGCGTGGCCGTTACGTCAACAAGAGGGATCTTAAGAACAAAGCCGTCTACGTTACCTTTTAACAAGAAAGGTCTCAGACTCTCAGGCAACCCCACCTTCAAAGTTCAAACTGCTAGACCCTGAAATTTGCTTACTCTTGGATACTCCAGATTCGGAAGAACCCAATAAAATTGAAATATGTAGTGCATTTTATCCATTTTCAATCAAACAAAACAATGGTGGACTATATTCATGAAGAATCAAAACTATATGTCATATGTTAGTAACGAATAAAAATTGGAGATGAAGGTGTCTAAGTTTATCTGAGCATTCAACTTTCACCCAAATCTGAGTTGACAGTTACGGCATTTCTTTGCTTTGAGTGTTGCAAAGATTCACAGTAGTTCTGCAGACTCGACCATCCAATACAGTTCTGAAAGCAAAGACTTAATTTCGATCCTTCCAAATAACAATGGTTATTCTGGACAACCTTTTGGTTTCCCATCCCTTGTAGGAAACTGAAAGGAATGGAAACACTCGAACAACTGAAACAAGTACCAAGTAAAGAGGTATGGAGACCCTTAAGGGTTTGGGGTATGGGTTCGTATCTCTTGCTGTGTTTAGGTAAGGAAACATTTGATCATGTGTGCATTGCATTCATATATTGTCATCTAAAACATGTATCCATCTCTCTTATATACTGACTTGGCCATTTCTCGGGTCATCTTCACCACCTTCACATTTTCATGCCCTCTTTCATTTTGTTGAAGGAAGTCGGTAATGTCGAGTTCAGCTCAAGGCTGGAGCTGGTTTCGCTCTAAGGCCAAACGTTTCACGCCAGTTTCGCACCAAGGAAGCCTTTGGTCTGGAGTGAAGTCTCCTCCAGTACGTTTTGTACATCATTCCCTGTTTTCAAACCAGTGAGACGTTTGGTCTTAGAGCGAAATCAGCGAAGTCTCCAATAGGGTAAATTTCTCTTGTTCAATGTATCGGCTATAAATTCGACTTTTGATGGGTCTAATACTCTAATATTTGCAGAAATAGGGGACCAAAGCTTGTAAGTAACTCCACAAGAACCACCACAGAGCTGTAGAAGGTGTTCCGGGTCTCAATACTCAAGAGGTCATTGCACCAAAATCAGACACTCTTGTCCTAAGCTCATCATACAAGAGACTGTTTGAGCAGAGGCGAATTCAGAATGAAAATGTCATCTGGGCAAAATGTAACAGACAAAATTTTGCTTGAGGATTGATGTCACCTGGGCCAAACAGTTTGAGGATTGATGGGAACAGAAGCTGCAGTGCAAGTATGATATGAACTGACATTACTGGTGCTTTACCAAATCAATTGCTCAAAACGATTCTACGACTTTTTGTTATAATATAGATTGAGCTGTAAATCCTTGAGTCAATATTTTCGATTTATAAGAAGCATAAGCATATGTCACATATGATTATCTGATTCAGCTTTGATTTGTGCATGATCTTAGGACCAGTTAGATTATAGCTTGTGGTGTAAAATCTCGGTTTAGGTTTTCACAAGCTTGAGAATAACAACCTGTTCTAACATTTCAACCACATTGCTAGCCTCAGAAAGATCAGATGCCAGAATTGGATGCTAAGCTTGCAACACAATATGCAACGTGTAATTTTGGCATCTCAACGTAGATGGTTCTGAAAATGGTTCCAAACTGTCACAAGGGTTTGTCATCAATTTGTAGTTTTATCCAAAAAGCCATTGAATCAATATATGCTGCCAATTCTGCAGTGACCAAAACTCAGTCAAAATCCATACACGACTCTTGAAGCCAAGCTTACTGTTTGTTAACCAAATGACTAAATCCACAGTAGGTTTAAAAAGTGACGCTTTTTGGATACAAAAAAGAAAGTGTTTTAAGGGGTGTGCTCACTATGTTGGAAGTCCACCTCAGTAGATACTCCATAAGCCTATCAATTTGCTATCATGAATGGACCAATACAATTTTCATACTGCTATTTATATCTACACCATCCATATATGAGATAGAGGAATCATGCTTTGGTTTTGGCTGACTGTACTAACAGAAAAAACAAGACCTTTGGAAAAAAAAAAGTTGGAAGCCACTACATGCCAGCCTCAAGGCCATGACAGTAACATAAACCAGCCTAAAGGGTCAGATTAGCAAAGCATAGCAAACCAAACATGAATTGCTTTTTATGAACACAATTTGAAAATGGTTCAATTTGCTTTTGATGCGAGCAGGAAAAAAAACACAAAATTACTTCCAATACAGCAAAAGCATCCAAAAGAATCAAATTTAGCTGAAAATTTGGAACTCATAAAACAGTTAGTAACTTGAATGATTAAATAATCATGAATAAAAGGCTATAACTCATACAGATAAGCATGAATCTATAAATCATTGAATCACACAGTATTTTCTATTTCAGAAATATATATATATATATATATATATATATATCACAGGGAGAGTTCTTCCTCGTTTTGTATTATTTGCTCACACCTCTTTCTTTCATAAGCTGTTCTTGTATGGTAAGTATCTTAGCATACATCAATACATTATGCACATATTTTCACCTCCTCTTCTTTCACTGACTTGGAGTTGGATTTCTGGATCCTTCTCCCTTTGTACTCATCACACCTTTTTCTTCCTTGAATTGGTTCTGTCCAACAACGAGAGCCATCAGGCAAGATGAATCCAAATATCAATGTAGAAGTCTCACGAACATGAAACTCTACTGTTTCATACTTCACATTTGATGCATCATGACTATCAAGCTCTTTGTTGCTGAGAACCTGCACTTTGAATCCACATTTTTATCTGATATCCTGATTGTAATTGAGGCTTTAATCCTCATATCCCTTTGTGTTCAGCAGACCTCTTTCTTCCTTGAACTGGTGCCTTTCTACATATGGAAATCCATCACCGACAGCCACCCCCACAAACTATAGTATTTTCCTGAGCAATCCCACTTATATCCAAAACTAACCTAGGCTGTGATATGCCGAACTTGAAAACTTGGGCTATGAGATTCAGGTTCTCTGTATCAGCTTAGTCACTGAACCTTTCCTCTTTCAACACCAGGTTTCGGGAGTTGATTCTTACGCGAATTTGCTTCTGTCTGAAAGTTAGAAGCCTCTTGACAGTAACAGTAAATCACATAGGTTTTGAGGAAATTTTCTCGAGTCTCTCAAGGACATCATCATGGTGCCCTGCACCATTGATGCTTGTGTTCCATGCATAATCAAATGTCTTAAGCATCTTTTGTTTTCAGAGCCTCGCTTTTGGTTTCCATCTGTTTAACAATGAACAGAGAATAAGGCATGGCATATCATTCATAAATCATATGGTCCAATTACAAGTACAAATTTGCATGCAAACTGTGTAACACACATTTCTCTATATTGACAAACAGCATCAATGAGGCATATCATTCACAAGTCATATCGTCCAATTACAAGTACAAATGCACGCAAACTGTTATCACACATTTCTCTATACTGACAAACTGAAATATCTCATAATGGCAAGCACATAACACAAGCACAGCACTCACCAAGATTTATCTCTAGCATTTTATCACACATGAATTTGAACCAGAATCAGAATGAAAATGCAAATGCTCTTCATTATGCATCATAAACTAACTAGAAATAGTATCGGTAGAACAATGCAAACTGAAATGGTGATTAAAAACACAACCAAACCACAGATTCAATAGCAGTCAAACTCACCCCAATCAGCACAATCACAGCATTCACTACTCAAAATCAAACAAATCATAGATCAAACTAACAGAATTCGGAATGCCTTCAAGATCAACCTTCATGTGGGAGCTGCAACTAGTCCAATCAAGTTCTTTACACAAACTCAATTTGATTAACTAGTGCAGAGCACAAATATAGACAACAGAAACAGAGAAAATAAAGATGATCAAATTGTTGTGGCATAATGCAGCCAAAGCACGCTTCTTTTCATTATCATACACATTGATTAATCTTCCATTCTATGCTGTTTTCTCAATAAACAACAATCCCAATTGAATCTCCTCATCATTTGCAATGCCAAACCCGAAATTCGGCTTTCGGAGAAATGGTCTGCAAAAGCAGCCTAGCAGTCTGCTCCTGCTTAACCAAAGCATCCTCCTTCTCCACCAGTACCGCGGCCACGATTTGCTCATACGCGCTGCCGCCGCTGACAATGAAATCAACCAGAGCCGCCCTGACCGGGCCCATGCTCGGATTATACGCCGCCGACTCCATATACCACCCTCTATAAATCTTCCCCTCACTGTCCATAATCGCCACCCCAGACGGGCACTGGCTGTAAGGCGCGTGCGACCTGTTCGCCGCCTCCAGCGCGTGGCTTACCAAATCGTCGCCGAAATTCTCGGGTTTATTGATAAACGATAGGGCATTGTTGTGTTTCTCGAGGACTAACGGCACGTCCTCGCCGAGGAGGTCTTGGGGGCCGAACCGGCGGGGGAGGAGGTAGCGGAGCGGGCTGAATTGGCTGCACGACGTGTCGTTGCCGTCGTCTCCGGATTCATCGGAGGTGATGAGGATGTTGATGTCCTGTGCGCAGCGGATTTCCTGGAAGAATTGGCGGCAATGACCGCAGGGGGCGGCGGAGACGGCGACGTAGTCGAGTCGGGGCTCCGACTGGATCGAGAGGTTGGTGACGAGGAACTGCTCGGCGTGGACGGAGTAGTGGAGAGGGAGGCCCGGGAACTCGAGGTTGACTCCGAAGAAGATCCGACCCGAGGACCCGTACCCAACGGCTCCGACGTGGAATTTGGAGATGGGGACCCGGGCAAGGGACTGCGCGGACTTGACGAGGGAAGGGAGGAGCTGGAGGACGGTGAGGTTGGACTGCTTGGCCATCGACTCGGCCTCCGAGGCTTCGATTACGAATCTGGGTCGGGCCATTTTCGGGGAGAGAGGTGGGGTTTCGGGTCGACCCGGGTTTTGGGATCAGAGGGAGTGAGGGATCCGAGAAATGAGGAGGGAGAGTGCAAAGAGGGAATGGGAAGCTTATTTATAGAGGTTTGTTTTTAAGGGAATTACTCTTTAACCTTCTTTTTTTAATTAAATACATAATTATGATATAATACTATAATTCGAGTTATATGCTACTAGACCGATTGGTATTGGGATTTTGATCTCATGCTTTATGAGATTTTTAGTTTTTATTTTATTTTAAATTGCATCACGTTTTAAAAAATTTGAGTATGCTTAAACTTTATTTATACTGATGCATCGATTCAAACGATGTACGTGATGCGTTTCGGTGAGCTTGCAAATATTATTAGATATTTGTGAGTCTCGTCTTAAAGTATGATATTCGAATTACAAGTTGGACTTTAATTATTAATTAAAAGTTTGTTTTATACCAATTTAACACTCTTGAAATAAGGAAAACACACCGTTCCTCACAGAGAACAGTAGATCCTTTGTGTTTTAAATTTTATATTCTTATATTTTAGGGAACATGCTCAGAAGCAGACGTCTGCACTCTTGCTTAAAGTGCGGGCGTCAGCCATTCTCCGTCGTTTCACGCTGACGACGACTTCTCTTTTTCTCGAATGACAACACAGCCTCTCAGGATTATTTTCCTCCTTTTAGAACTCACCGGCGACGAGTTTTCCTACCAACATTGTGTTTTATGTTCAGAGCTACATTCTGACTAGAAACCTCATCGTCGGTGAGTCCTGAAAGGAGAGAAACGGTTATGTGAAGCTGTGCTATCGTCCGGAAATGAGAGAAGCCGTCGTCGGTGTAAAATGACAAAGAACGAGTGACGTCCGCACTTTAAGCCAGAATGCGGATGTCTGCTCTCAAACGGCTCCGTCTAGGGGAATATGTGTACTTATGGCCGAATTAATGCTATATTTCTATCATGAACATTGATGTATTTAGGAGTACTGAGTACAGTAGAGTATGGATTTACTCATTCTTGACTTTAATTGTTATGCTTGTGTTCTGTTAACAAGTGTATTATAATTGAAATTATTTCTCTAAGAATAAAAAAATATCCCTTCATTAAACTCTAGAAGGTACTCATGCAAGTTCCTCATTTTGGCTTTTGCAATTTTGTATTATAATGAATCTACTAAGTCTTCTACCACCACTTGACATATGATCACATGAAGATATATAAATGCAATCAGCATCATCTAATCTTGGATCTCATGCATTTTCCATCTAATTAAACATGGGTTTCACACTCATGACCTTCTTGGAGTTTTCTCTAAACTTTCAGCTCAATTGCAATTCTTTATAACTACACAACACATTGCTCGAGTACTATACTGCAGTCTAGTCAGAAAGTGTTAATGATTTTGGAGCTCCTTGTCCTAAACTATCCGTGTTTGGTTCACGGAAAAAAGGTGTTGGAGTTCATTCCTTTCTTTTGTTTGGAAGCTAAATGAAAACAAGTATGAAAGGAAAATGGTTCCAAGGTGAAAGGAAAGTTGGAGGAAAAATGTTTCCCACGGCCTATTCTAAGAAATTTCGTTCCCAGTCACGTTCATGCAATTATATATTATTTTTGACTAAATTGTTGTTGTTAAAAATGGATCTTTTATCCTTCTCACTAATTCCAGCCATATTCCTTCATTAATCACTGTGTACTGAGCTCGCGATCGAGCGACGATCCACGGCAGAGTTTCATGGAACGCTCCTATGACTTGCTACCCGTGTTCCTGGATCACCCGAACCCAATCGTGGGGCGTTCACGATCCCAACTTTCGCGCTGAGGTAATAGATTCCGGATCTATCCAAAGCTTGAGCCATGGTTTATTAGGTGGCTATTTTGGTATGGTTTTGTGATTGTAGATTTGGGAGAGATGTAATCTTTGATTTGCAGGTGTTGAATTTGATCGAAATGTCAATGGCTCAATGCAGATGACTTAGTGAGAAAAAGAAAACTTGTTGGATGATATTCCATTCATAAATTAAAAGTTAGAGTATATATAAAAGTCTAATTGAATTAAGGAGTTCTGGGTTTGAGAGCGAGAAAGAAAGAGAGAGAGACTACTTCCAGAATAAGGATGAGATTGAGAAAATGAGATAGGTGAAAATATCAAATTGATATAGTATTTGTTGAGTTCAACAATCAACATTAGGAAGTTGTTATTGATGTTGAAGTTCTGTCTTGAATTTTGCCAAACGCTAAACAGGAAAATGGAAACTTTCTCATAGAAAAGGAAAATTGAAAGGAACATAATTCCTTTCCTTTGCTTTACATGAACCAAACATGGCGTAATGATCCATCTCTCATGGTGTCCTCTTCCTTACCTACCTATCTATACCAACACCACATTTTGTCTTCTTCCAAGTTGCAGAGTAGCTAGATCTGAGTCGATCTTGAGCTAAACTATAATGATCCATCTCTTATGTTCTTGTTAATACGCCTTGGCTTCTTTGTGTAATGTCTTACATCAACAAAGTTAGCAACACATGCATGATGCATCTACATTTTGCAGTTTGGTAACTCTCATATAGATTTGGTTCATGCAACTGGCCTTCTAGGAATGTAAAAACTACTTAACTCTGCACTATGCAATTGAAAATTGAGAACCATAGAGACAGACTATGTTTGCTTTTGATTATAGGAGATTATCTTTAACTATGTATGTGTGAGTATACGCATACATGGTTGTGTTTTTGGACAATAGGTATCTACTTCTGATGCTTCTGTTACATGTGTGATAGCCACGTAAATTGCCAGTCCACCACAAATGTGGCAAAATGTGATCCAATTCCAGATAATCAAGCAAAGCTACAAAATTGAGGAAACCTTTCTCGGTTTCATCTTCAATTTTGTAACCGTAGCTGTTTGACCCTTTTAACTTGTCACTGAAAACGCAAACAATGCCCAAATGTGTTGGAATTGGTCTCAGCTGCCTTCTTATTCGATCACTAGTGCAGTTGGGTGTGTTCCTAACGTTGCAAAAGTTGTAAGCAAGTGGGGCAGTAGAGGTAGAGCACCTCGGCGTCTAGTGTTGGGTCTTGGAGCTTCCCTTTGGGTCCAGTTGATGAACATGTGGTGCTGTTGGCAGCAAAGCTTTCACTGCCTCTGCCAGGCTGAAGAGTGGTCCTTCCTTTGAAGAGGTAGCTTTTCAATCCATGATTGGGGATACAGTTTTGTTCTTTATCTATTTTCCAATGATTTGGTTTCTGGGTTTTCTTCAATTTTGGATTTTGATGATGAATTTGTGCTGTATTGATTCTGGGGTTTGGGGTTGTAAGGTTATGTCAGAAAGGTTTAGTCTTTTATAAATGCTTTGCTTCCCTTTTGATGCAAAAATAGCTACAAGTGTTATGAATTCTTAGTTTAAACCTATTAATTTGTGTTCTGAGGTTCTCTAGCACTATTTGGCATGCCTTATTTGCTTATTGTTTTGTGTCTAATTCAAGATATTGAAGAATGTGGACTGGCCGGAGCAGTTTCCTTACAAGTCGGAGGATTTCCAGCGCTATGACGAGTAAAGTTTCTAACATTTTGTTGAGATATCTATCCCACATCAGAAAAATTGGGTCTTGTCTGTAGGCTTATAAGAGTTTGGATTATTCTCTCCATTGTCAATTAGTTTTGGAGTTGAACCACAGACTACTTTATCATGGTATCAGAGTTGGTTGCCCACGTCTACGTGTGTTAGCGTTACCGGTCACACGCGCTCCACATCATCCCTAATGTTGTCCAAAGGGTCGCCACACGTGCGGTGACGTGTTGAGATATCTATCCCACATCGGAAAAATGAGGCATTGTCTGTTGGCTTATAAGGGTTTGGGCTACTCTCTCCGTTGTCAATTGGTTTTGGAGTTGAACTTCAGACTACTTTATCACTTTTGCTAGTACAATGTAGTTTTGATGAGGTGACAGTTCAGCTTAATACTGAGAGGGTTTAATTTTGATAAGTTCTAAACCTAAAAGTTGATTTTAACAAGTCGCCAGACACATTGTTTATGAGAGTCCGCGGTTTGTGACTCATATTGATGATCTGGCCATTGCGGCACTGACCAAGTACTATTCTAAGGTGTTTCTGCCTAGCAACACTCCAGGAGTAGGCATGCTGGACATGTGCAGCAGTTGGGACTTGGGTGAGTTTTTAAGTTATTATGAGACCTTGTTTTGTATTTCACATTTTGTAGTTTTAAGAGTAATAATCTAGTGAGTGATATTATTGTTGAGAAATATATCTCACATCGGGAATATGGAACCTTGCATGTGGGTTTATAAGGGTTTGAGCTTCTCTCTCTATTGCCAATTGGTTTTAGAGCTGAACCACAGACTACTTTATCATGGTATCAGAGCGGGTTGCCCACGTACACGTGTGAAGCCTAAAGGGCACACGAACTCCACGACCACCCAAGTTGTTGTCCACGTGTTAGGCTTAAAAATTCGCCACACGTGCGGGGGTGTGTTGAGATATATATCCCACATCGGGAATATGAGACATTGTCTGTGGGTTTATAAGGGTTTAGGCTACTCTCTCTATTGCCAATTGGTTTTGGAGTTGAACCTCAGACTACTTTATCATGGTATCAGAGCGGGTTGCCCACGTACACGTGTGAAGCCCAAATGCCACACGAACTCCACGACCACTCAAGTTGTTGTCCACGTGTTAGGCTTAAAGATTCGCCACACGTGCGGGGGCGTATTGAGAAATATATCTCACATCGGGAATATGGAACCTTGCATGTGGGTTTATAAGGGTTTGGGCTACTCTCTCTATTGCCAATTGATTTTAGAGTTGAACTCCATATTACTTTATCAATTATACCTAGGTCAGTCACTTTCCTCTAGGATACAAGCAAGAGCTAGTAGTTGGAATGGGAATGAATGAAGCAGAGCTAAAGGCGAATCGGGTACTTCTGTTTTCATTATTTTGCTTATTTGAGAATTCAAACATGCTGCAGTCGAGTAGTTTTCCTTGGTCCCAATTTATATTGATCGGGAGTTCTCATACAGTATTGCTATTGATGACTAAATGGATGGGTTAATACTGAAGCTAACTATAGTAGAGTACCATTTTCTGCTGATAAGCAGCGTGCCAATTCGTGAATACAAGATATAATGTGCAATAAACTTCTTGTTCCTAGAGATATATTTGAAGTTTCAAACGTATAGTGAAACTGGTGTCTTTGTTTTCATTAGCCATGGTGGTTATCGAGTATTTATAGCTGTATAATGACAATGACATGAGATTATCTATCCTCATTGATTAAACTTTTGCAGATTTTAACAGAGTATGTTCTTCAAGACTTGAATGTCAAACCTAAACTTCCCTTTGAAGATAATTCTTTTGATGTGATAACTAATGTGTTATGTCTACTGACATCATAGTTGTACTTATCACCTTGTGATAGAATTTGTGGTGCATACTTTTGAAATATGTATTGTTCTTTACTGCTCTCAAATGTAAATAAACTTCACATTGCAGGTTAGTGTTGATTATATAAACATGCCTATTGAAGTTTTCAAGAAAATGTGCCGGATTCTTAAGCCAGGCGAACTTGCTGTAATGAGGTACAAATTTTTTTCAAGGAAACTATCTTCATCTTTTAATTAAATCAGCTATCACCTTAAGTGTAGATACAAATTTTAAGCATCCCTTACCTTTAGGATTTCATATGGGCTTTTATGGAGAGATAGTGCCAATGCCTTACCTTCTGAACCAATTCTAACTTGCTGCCAATGCCTATAAACAGCTTTTCCAACTGATGTTTCTGGACTAAAGCAATTGCAATCTGGACATCAACTGGTGATGCTGATCATGGTTTGATTGTTGGGTCATATTTCCACTATGCTGGTGGATTTGAACCTCCTCAGGTAATTCATTGCTTCTTTCTCCTTTTTTTGCATTCCTCTTTGTACCATATATAATTACTCTTCACTATCTGAATCCTTAACGTTTCAAGACAGTTCCAAGTATTTCAGCAGTAATGGCTTATTTAAAACTAAGTAGACTAGGTGACAAACCAGTATCCACAAATGTGATTTGGAAAACTGTGATATTTTTTGCAGGGTGTGGATATATCTCCCAACCCTGGACGCTCAGACCCCATGTCCATTGTATACTCTAAAAAATTACCTGCTGCATGAATACTGAATGTGAGAAACTTCCTTTTTCATCAAATAGATCGGTTGTCTAACTTTCGACAGAAATTGTTACAGTATTAAGGATTGTAAACTCATAGTCATTTCTACCTGAGTCGCAGAACAAAAAATTTCAATGTTAGTAATCGCTATTGTTTCCAGTCTCCAGCTATAACTTTTGCAGCTGGGCAATAGAGGCAATGTAACAGTGTTTTTGTAGAAAGATTGTAGTTAGCTGTACTTTTGGTGAAAGCGAACTTTGGTACTGCGAGAACCATTTGTGTAGGGTATAGTATGTATTCAGTTTATTAGATTTTGTCAAATAATTCACTACACAGTGGCAACATTATAGAGTAAATTTAGGAGCCAGATTTTCTATACTCACATTCAAGAAGCCTGTGAATAACTCGAGGAAGGAAAAAGATTAGATAAGCAATATGCACTCCCTCATCCAGGAAGAACTTCAGTACCTAACAAGTGCTGTTCTGGGAAACACTATAACTAGTGCTTCTATAACAACGCTTTTATATTTCCAGAAGCACTGTGTATTAGGCCCTACAAGTTCTAAACTAATAATATTCAGCACCATTGTTTTATTCATTGTTTATATGATCACACCATAAACATAATTATTGGAGACTTGATTCGCCCTTGATGTTGTGAAAGTTGGTCTCTCTAGTCGAGTATGTCAGTGCATCAGAAAGTGAGGGCATCAGCAGGTGTAACGATATAATACTCAAAACAGTATATTAATCCAAGAAGCCACAAGCACCATTGAAGCAGAAGCATCTAATACCAGTACTAGTAGAAAAAGCTGAGGAATGAGATTCTCACACGTTCACTTTCTTTCCATTTCATAGAAAATTAAGAACAAATTAAAGCAAATATGTACACTACAAAATGCTATTGATGACATGAGAAAATTTATCACAAAGAAGATAAGGCTCCTTGGTTAGACCTAGGTGCCCCATACTTGATCTGTGCTTGGCAACATGGCTGAAGTCACACCCATCCCTGCTTGTAACGGCGGAAGAGCTCTTCCGTTTGCGCATTCTTGAAGGCACTGCAGGCAACTACATAGACCCATATGAGAATCACCACTGCCACTATGAGGACCACATTGGCTCTTCTCCATTCTTTTCTCAAGTTCCCCAATAAACCAGCCCTGCAGGAGTTGCAATTGTAGCACAGTATGTTTTGGTCATTGTTCCACAGCAAACAATCTTGATCTGCTGAAGGGTTTACTGGGTTTATCCACAGATTTGGGTTCACATAGTTGTAGCCACAAGCTGTTGGAGGTTTACAACATCCTGACTGTAAAACAAGAACAAGGTTTATGTTAAAACAACAAAAGGAACAAAATTAAAGGGTAAAGGAAAATTTTGAAAAGACAAAAAACCCCAACTAATTTTGTCAACATATGAATCTAATGCTGGCAAACATAGTTTGTTCTTTTTCATCTTCTTCCATTGTGACCCCAATAATGTTATCTGGGGTATTTTAATTTGTTCTACCTTCCATGATTTCTATAATAATTCAGAAGCAATTGCCATCCAGTAGAGCAAAGTTTGTGTCTTTATTTTTTCCACTTAATTCTTGGACCACATTGGAAGGTAGATAAGGGGCATTGAGTATTGGCTCTATACTAAAACACAATTGGTGGGTCCTGATCACTCCTGTAATCCTAGATTTCTATTTTTACTCTGCTGCCTTTGAGTTTCTGAAAATTTCTGGTTCTAACATCTAGTTCACAATGTGGCATAGTCACAAAGGAACTACGGATCTGTTTGGATGTACCAAACGAAGAATCCTTTCTCTTCTGTCAGCTGCTTTTATACAAACAGTGAAAAAAGTTGCAGTCTTTTTCATCAAACACCAATTAGAACAATACTCTAGTCAATTTTACCTTCAAAGAAATTAACTTTTTACCACTTCCAGCAAAGAAACAGAGGAAACAGAGAGACCAAGAACTTGTTAGGAACTAAAAACCCTCATAGAGTAGTTACTCACAATGCCACAACAATTGGGAACTAAAGACCTGTTGGATCCTCAAAAGAGAATACTCCTTTTGAACTTCTAAAGAAACACCACTACTTTCAAGTTATCAGCTTATTTTAGCAAAGGTAAACAAAAGTTGGGTTCTTTCTCATCAAATTGACAATCAAAGTCAAAATCATCTTAGAAAACATTAACTTTTACACAAAAATGAAGAAATTAAAGAACTTACCTGAAGAGGAGAGATGTGAGCAGCAAAGAACTGATCAGCAGTGATGTAATTCTGAGTGAGCTTAGGACAAGTATCCGAATCAGCCAAACAGACCCTTATCTTTTGCCAATTGCTAGAATCAGTAACGTAATCTCTAAGCCACTTAGAAAACCCTTCCAGACGATACTCCGGGTAAGCCCTCCCCGGAACGGCGTAGCTTCCGTCAGGCCTCGTAACAGTGAAAGCAAATATGAGGACAATAAGCAGGAGGATTATAAGGGCGGCCATACAGAAGAGGTA
This sequence comes from Comarum palustre, assembly GCA_951800085.1. Lineage (NCBI taxonomy): Eukaryota > Viridiplantae > Streptophyta > Magnoliopsida > Rosales > Rosaceae > Comarum > Comarum palustre. The sequence continues at coordinate 3,481,758 of OX637588.1, read as the reverse complement.
GAGAGCAAGAAGGCCTTGTTTGTTGAAGTAGGAGCCTATGAAGCCGGCGAGGGAGACAAGGAGGATGAGGACGCCGAGGACGAAGACCGGCCACCGGAAAGAGTGGATGCACTCGTTGTCGGGCTTGGAGGCCAGCCAGATGCCTGCCGCCATTATGGGGATGGAGCAGAGGAGGGCCATCAAGTTGAGGACTGCCGTGATCTTGTTGCTCACTCCCATGGTGGTGAAATTGAAGTTGAAGTTGAAGTTGAAGTTGAAGTTGGTAGGGGTTTTGGTTTGCTTAGTTCTTAGTTTGGTTTGGTGTGAAGGAACTGTGTGGATTGGGTCTATATGCTTTGGGAGCTTCGGTGTGAAACTAAATTTGTGTGCATATTGGGAGGGGCTACTTCTTGTAGCTTCGTGAGAAGTGTTAAGTGGTGAGAGCTTATTGGCCAAGGCATATATGATTATATTCTTTGTCTTTTTCATAAAATAAGGAAAGATTTCTTATAAGATTAAGCAATATCTACGGGGATTCGTAAAAATTCTATCAAGATTTGTAACTCGAGTGGTGAGAATGGTTGAAAGAGTGGTGGAATATCTTTTAAGTTCATAATCATTTATATGCTAACAAATACATTAATAGTAAATTTAGACTGTCACGAGATTACTTTGCATGTAATTTTTGTATTTAACTTGGTTATTTATCTAATGGTTAATTATAGTACGGTCTGCATGTAAAAAGATCACACAGTGTAATTGAATATATATTAGATGTTCAAAGAACTCTTCTCAACGACAGTTTAAACAACATCAATTATGATCGTCTCATATTTATCTTTTTTACTAAAAGATCGTCTTATGACTCACCATATGTACATTACAGCTGTTTTTAGTTTGAATGCTCATATATATGTCAACCACCATTTCATAACACTTCATGGTCTTTTACATAACACTTCATGTGTCTTTTAAAAGAGTGATCGTTTTATTCAAAAAAAGTGATCATATGAATTGTAATATTGTATTAGCAAGTGCTCCTTTTTCGGATCAAAGGGGTTGATTATGACTAAATGATCATCGCAGTGATGATTAGATACACAGTGGAGTACAACCCCAGCTAGAAAAAGCTTTGCTGATATGAGAAGGAACTCACCCAAATCATCCCTAAATCTGTATCCATCTCTCCTTGTTGAAATGCACATGTCAAACGTTGTTAATGAGGGTTGATTCAGTTGGTAAAGAACGGATTTGATGTGTAAACCCACATAAGTTCGATTTTTATTACCAACAATCCCTCATTGGTAGGTAATCTGTAAAATTGCTCTGCATCTTTAGACTGTAAAAAGTCCTTAGGCCGCTAGATGAGGGTGTGGTCTCCTTAGAGCATGTCTCCGGACCTTTGAAGAGGATGCCACCTCTCGTAAATGTGGATGAAACTTCTCCCCAGTCACAAATTTGAAAACCTCCGGACCTATGTCGCAGAGTTTGTCATGACTCTGATAAGTAAGGAAGCTTTCCTCTTACCTAAACTTTTTTATACAAAAAAATGTACATGTGAAATGTTAAACCGCGTTTGTCGAAAGTGATTCTACCGAAGCACGAAAGCGCTTCCAACGCGTCCTGCCACGTGACTCAGGCACAACCCACCATGTGGTTCGGATTTCCATCAATCCCACTTCCCACAGTCATCTTTACACTCCGTCATCAAAAAACGCACCGTTTCGCCCTCCCGCGCTGTATCCAACCCTTCAAACCCTCTAAGAATGGAGCAATGACTCCTGGCCCAGTCCGAAATCTTCTTGGACTTTCCGACGCCGGAATCGGAAGCGTCGACATGGCTGAAGCAATCTTTCAGCGCAAAAGAGTATAGATGCACGACAACGCAAAAACAATCATTACAATCATGCAAGATCTTTGTGATGGATAACACATCTCCAAACTCCTCTCTGACCACATACCAGCGATTACATGATCATGAATCGAAAATGATCCAGATGCAACTTACTAAAAACCTCATCTAGAAGTCTCGATATCTCATTTAAACCAACCTAAAAATTAACAACCCCTAATATATATACAGAGGCAACATTTATATTACATTGACAAAAAGAAAACATTAACCTTAACACCACTTGTCCCTAGGTATGACATTGACCATGGTCCAACCAAAGCCACCAACAACACCAACCAAACCAAAATCGTACCACCCTTGTCTATAGGGAGGGATCCCCTCACCTAAGATAGACACTTGCAAAAAAATAAAACTGAAAAAAATATTTCATCCCTAGACCTACCTATGACCCATTGGACCTGAAGAATGGAGCCTATAAGATCCGGTCCAAAGAAATCAAGACACAGCCATGAAGATCCGCCGCCATAACGTCCACGACAGCCGCCCCCCAAACGCAATACCATCTGGGAGCACCATGGAGAAGCAACATACCATCTATCCATTTGGATCATCACAGGAACACGACTCCAATTCCCTAACCCAGATCGATTAAATTTTATGATGAAATTTTAGAATTCCAACGATCAAAATTCCATGGTTTGGTTGTATCTATCAAGAATTAAAAAATAATAATTGAGGAAATTAGACTGTGCTTCAATTATTAGTCGACTTTTTCTCTCAAGGGTTCCCTAGTGAGAAAATGATCGAGCAAGGATACAGCAGCGGCTCTCCGGTCCAACAAAGCTTCATCTTCTTGCTGTTAAGAGGATTCTTCGTTATCTTAATGGTACCATTGATTTTGGAGTTTTATATGTATAAAAATCCGAGTGGTTTTACTGCTGGAAATATGGATGATCGAAAAAGCACTTCTGGTTATATTTTCATGGTTGGATCTGGAGCAGTTTCATGGGCATCTAAGAAACAGCCAATCTGTCAACTACTGTGGCTGAGTTCGTTGCAGCAACAACTTGTGCTAGTCAAGCCATTTGGCTGAGAAAGGTGCTTCAAGTGTTCAGCTATAAGCAGCAAGGTCCAACCACGCTACTGTGATAACATCCGTTTCGCTTTCCCGCGTCTTATCAAAACCCTTTAAAAGTTTAAACCCTCCCACCCCAATCCAATTATTTACCGAGATCCACCGGGAAATGGATCAATGGGTCCCACTCTTCGACATCTTCCTCAACTCTCCATCGCCGGAATCGGAAGCCTCGACATGGCTGAAGCAATCTTTCAGCGCCTCATCGTCAACCGCATCGCCGATCACCACCGCCGCTTTCCTCTCGTTGCTGATGAAACCGTTGGAGACATTCGACGCTTCTTCCGGAGCTCCGAACCCGAATAGGTAATGGGTCGAGCCCAAGTTCTGTTTTTGACGAGTTTTCGACCGGAGACTGATAGTGTGGGTTTCTGGGTTTTGCAGGGTGATGTTTATACAGACTCTGCCGAGTATGGTTCAGGCGAGGGTTTTGTCGTTTCTGGCTTTGGATCGTGAGAGGTTTAGCGGCAGAGAGTTGGGTAAATTGGCTAGGAGTGTTTTGAGTGGTGGAGAGGGGGTTGATTTTTGGATCCAGAAATCTGCACACCACCTGCTCGACGTAACGTCTGAGTCGAATTACGAGTGGATTTCTTGTTTGGGTTTGGATTCCGGGGAGGCGGAGGATGAGTTTGATTCGTTGCCGGGTTGGCTTAAGGAGTCTGTGGCCGAGAGTGATTCTGTTCTGCCGTGGCTGCCTGTGTTGGCTGAGGAGTTGAATTCGAGGACAGTGGGTGGTGATTGCGGAGGTGATGGTAGTTTGTTGAGTCAAGATGGAGGGGATGAAGACGAGGATGTGGATATGGATGATGTTGTGGAGGAAATGAATGTTGATTCTCCAGAATGTGTTGTTATTGGACTTGATGTTCGAGAGAAGGCTATTAGTTTAAAAGAGCAAGTTGTGAGTTTTGAATCAACTTCTAAGACTGTGGGGTTAGCAAATGAAATTCGTGAACTTTGTGTGGGGAAGGGAGGAGAATATTTTGTGGTTTTGGGTCTGATTGAACCTTGGTTAGTTGATGATGAGACTGCTTCGGTTCTACTTTCCCATCTGACAAGTGGAAGTGAGGAAGAGCTTACTTGGCCAAGCCAGGTTCTGTGCTCGATTATCCTGCCCAAGTTGTTGGTTCTTGAGGAACCGGCTTCGCGTGTGCTAGTGACCGCAATAGTAGAGTACTGCAAGATACACCAAAGGGCAGCTGAGCATGCAATGTTGTTTCCACTAATTCTCCGACAAGAAGGCATCAACAATCCTATATATGATGTGATCACAAGGGTCATCAAGGAGAGCTTGCATCCGGCTCATGTCTCATCTTTCTGTCAGAAGCTGCTGTGTGGAGAAGAAGATGAGAGGAGAGTCATTTGTCTTCCTTGCCACAAATATATGATAACTGATAAAATGGTATGGACAGAATCATTGTTTAGCCTGCTGCAAAGCATTTTGAATCATAATATTCAGTTTACACAGAGTTCAGTTGACCAAGTTGTTTACCAGGTTCAGCAGTTGGCTGAATCATTTTCTAACTCTCTGAAATTTGGGAACTTTTTGTTATGTTTAGTCACCAAATGCTCTCCCTTGTTGAAGCCTCACAAGCTTGTGTTGACTAAAGTAGTTCAGCAAAACAGAACATTCTTAGCTAAATCTATATCATGTAAAATAGCTTGCTTGTAGCTTTTGTTCATTGCAACTCTTATGAAGGTTTTTGGCCCATCCTTTATCTCCGAGATTGTGCATTTGGAACATGTTAGAACTCTTTCAAAGGTCAGTCTTTATATATATAGAACCATTTGGTTTTTCTTTAGTTTTTGACCTTGTACAGAAACTGATAAATATTGTTTGTTTCTTTGGGACTTTGTGTCAAACAAATCGGAATCACTTAATGAAGGAGAGGTGATAAAACATATTTTGCTTGCTCCCGGAAGCAAGAGAAACTCTAGTGCTTTTCTGACTGAAAAGCTTTTCTTCTCCTTTCAATAGTATTTTATGTAGATGACAATAACAACTATAAAAACAAAACCAAGGGTACAAGCTTATATGAAGTGAGAAACAGAAATGTTCATGTGATTGGCCCTTTCAGGTATGGAAACCATTGTTCCCATTGGCCATTTGTTTCATGGATTCAAATCTGGGGCCCTTCTCATTGAACTTTGTGGCGGCATAAAGATCCAGGTAATCTTGGAAACGGAAGCTATTGGGGTACAAGAGTTTGGGAGCTGGAGAGATAAGGGCATCTCCAGCAGGATTATAGAAGGTAGCAATGGAGAGTCGACTTCCATTCTTGTTTGTCAAGACACGGTGCAGAGTACTTTTGTACCTTCCATTACTCAGCACCTCCAGTTGGTCGCCTGTGTTCACAAAAATGGTGTTGTTCTTGGATGGTGGAATTGCAACCCATTTTCCATCTTTGAAGAATTCAAGACCTGGAACTTGGTCATCTTGGAGCAACAGTATGATCCCACCAGCATCAGTGTGCTCTCGCAGTCCTCTCACACGTTCTGGCTGAGAACACTGAGGATACTTTGCAACTTTTGTCCCGACAGAAGGACCCCTGCTACCTGAAAATGCATTCTTGATATCATCCTTCTCCAAACCAAGATTCTCACACATGAGCTCAGAGAGTTTCTCTGCCAGGTTTATCAGCTGAGCTATGTACTCATTCATTGTTTTGCTGCATTTCATGCGTAAGATCAGTATACATGTTTGGAATTACAGTGTCAGTTATGGTTCTGCTATTCTATTGATAATCGACTTACCAAAGATCCTCTGAGATGTTTGGAATTGCTTCAATGTTAGATGTGGGGCGATGCCAGACGAAAAAGGTCGTTTCCCAGTCTTTGTCAGAGGTATCGTCTTTCTCTAAGCTTGTAGCTATCTCTGACTGATAAAAGCTCTCTTTCAAATTTTCTTCATAGTATGCATTTACCAATTGCTTCACTTTGTCCATCAGCTTTTTGTCGATTCCATGGTTCTCAATCTGCAAAAATTAAGCAAAATATTAGAAATGTAAAAGACATCAATTTAGATTTGAAAAACAAAAAAGAATAATGATCCCCTTTACTTGAAAGAAGCCCCATTGCTCACACGCTTGGTGCAGAAGAGCCATTGTCATCCTCCTCCCTGCACCATTGATCTCACCAAAGTCTATGACAGGGATCTCCATTTCCTTCATTCTCTCTTATATTGATGTAGAAAACAGGTAAACACAATGCAGTATTTATAGGACAGAAATTACTGTATTCACCAATATTATATTACATAGAATTTCTTGGGCAATACATGTTGATCAACAAGCAACTTAGATCTCTATAGTAAACCCAGGTTCTGTTTCTTCACTCTTTTGCAAGAAACACTTTGCTTGAGTAACTTACTATTTGCCATCATCATGTGCACCACTCGCTTAAGTCTCCTTGTGTTCTGCTGTGTCTGCCCACTGGCCTTTTATTATTACAAGGGATATTTTTCTAACAAAGTTAATTAGTCTGATCAGCTGTTTCTTGTTTGGTATTTGTCAGTTTATACTAAACCAGGGGCTGTTTGAGTGTGATAGTAATCATTTGCCATTCAAAGTTTCAAACAGGCAAAGAAAAACTGGCGTAGAACCTTTCCCAGTGGGACGCTTAACATCTTGCCTTAGTTGGAGTCGAACCCTACAAGTGTTTAGGACTTAGGAGACATAAAACTCTAACAATATAGCTTGGATTAGACTGATTTAGTGAGTTAATGTATGTGATTAATGTGCAGCAGGTCATGTGGATCAGGTCTGGACAGTAGTGTGTGATGTCCACAAGCATTCTGTATTTGAATTAACTATGCGTGTAGATGGATTAGGGAAATAGATCAAGTATATTTTGTTAGACACATAATCCAATGAAGTTTTAACAAGGATCTAAGTTAAGTTCTTGAGAAGTTAGAAATCCAGAGACAGATCTAGCAGTTTAAAGAGAATCTACTGGATTGCGCCTTGAAAAAAAGAGAGGAAGATCATTCCCGAGAATGCATCAAAAGGACAGCCCTTGCTTAATATACTGGAAACTAAGCAGATACAAGTAACTTGGTCTGCCTTGATTCAAGGGTCAGTCTTCACAAACAGGTTACAGTAAAATATTTCATACTTGCTTACCCCAATTTGGTTCTGCTTAAATTGTACTCAAAAAAGTGAATATCTTGTGTGAATTGCATTTCACCATTCAATATGATCTTGCTTCGGTATAATCATACAAGATTTACGCTTATGATTCATTATGTGTAATATGTATAGACGTGTAAATGAACCGGATCTTATCCAGATATGCTCCGGATCCGTAGCTTTTGAACGGGTTTGGATTGAAAATTTGACCCGTTGATCCGTTAACCCATTTACTAAACGGATCAGATCTGGATCTTGGTGGATCCGATCCGTTAAGGTCTCAGATCCGTTTTTAAAAATAATTAAATAATATTTTTATAAATATAATCTTATTAATAAATATTAAATAATATGATAATTATTTAGATAATCTAAATATTCATATCTAATTTGCCTCTAAAATATAATTTGATGAAGATTTAGGTTGTTAATGCTTATGTATCTATGTAAAAAAATATTGGAGGTCAAATATTTTAATTATATTAGTGTACCATTAAAGAGTATTTTAGGCATGTAATTCAAATTTTGATGTAAACCTTTATTTTCTTATAAAATTTCATCAATGTTTTATGATAAAACTATGAAATTATTATTAAAATTTGAAATATTTATTATTATAAACGGATCGGATTAACGGGTCGGGTATCCGTTAACCCACCGGATCCGGATTTGGATCGAGCTATTAGATCCGGAGGGTAACAGGTCGGATCTGAATCTAAAGTTTCTATTATAGATCCGGATCTAGACCGATTCGGTCCAGATCTGATCCATTTACAGGTCCAAATATCTATGCTCTCATTACAATTTCTTTTCTGACAAAAGTATATCTTTTAGAGTTCATTTTAAGGATGTGAACACTCAACTCTATCTTCTTTGCTATTACCTAGAACTCGTATGTTAAATCTACAACCAGGTCCAAATTCTAATTTTGAGAAACAAGTTTATATGACAAAAGTTAAAATTTTGTGAAGTTATCACTTAAATATTTTTGAATGAAAGACTACGCACGAAAATAAGTAACGTAACTTATAATCAAATATAAGATTTCATAAACAAAATCAAGAACACACCGATAGAAATGTTATGACATGTGAAATTCTGCTGTGATTTCATGTTAAAAAAATGTATTTAGAGTAATAATCTCATTTTAAAAGAAAAGTGAGATTATAATATCTGTAATTTTTTTTCTTCCTATTTAATCGTGAGAAACAAGTCATGATTTCATAAAGAATTTTCATAGGCTCAAAACGGTTCCGTATCGTCAGATGAGCACATGAAACCCACCAACTTCCCATTCCCGCTGCCGCGGTTGCGCCACAGCGCGCGTAAAAAAAAATTCAGAGAATCTGCGACTACACGCACGCATACCTAACCGCACCTTCATGCGCCGTCACCACACCTCCCTTATTCTCCTCACGGCAAGAAGAGCGCCGCGTAACTACGTGCCTTTGCAGTCCCCGACACGCGCACGACTCCGCGCGTGCTATTAATTCCAAAGCACCTGAATCCCACAGACCCACACCTTGCTTGCTTCGGAGGTCAAGTTTGTCCTTTCACATACCCGCCTCGCTCTCCTCCTCCAACTGAAAGTTTTCCCTCTCGTTCCGAAACCGGCCTCAATCTCGAGACGCGAGAAATCCAAAACGACGACGTTTTGCTCCGTGCCGCACAGTCCAGGCCTCTACAATGAGGCTCCGGCTCACTACGATTCTCGCGCTGCTGTGTCTCGCAGCCGCGGCCTCCGCCGAGTCGAACTCGGTGGCGGCGGAGGAGGAGGAGATCAATGCCGCGTCGGAGAACTCGTCGCTGGTGAGATCTAGTAACAACAGCTTGGCTAACATGATCGATCGGGCTCTCGAGCGTGAGTTCCCTGAGAACGAGCAGAATCAAGGTCCGAATATTCTTCATTTCTTACGATTCTTCATCTCCTGTAATGTTTCGGTTGCATTTCTGCTTGAACTGGAAGATTGGATTTTGAATTTTCCGGCTTGAATTTCTTCTCTTCGGTACTGCATTGGTTTCAACTTCATGCATGTGATAGACTAATTTGATTCTTATGGTGCTGCTAAGTTATTCTCTGCACTCTTTTAGTTTTACTGCTTCATATATCACACCATTTAGTTTTCATGAAAATGTTGTAGAATTTTTGTGGATGATTCTCTGAATTGTGTCTTCTTGTGCAGCGGATGACGTCGGTAGCTTCAATAATAGCGTTAATGAACAGCAGGTAGGTACTTGGTTGATCCTCGGATAATGTGGATGTAATCAGTCTGTTTCTGTGAGTGCATTATTAAAGATGTTTGTTTTGTTTGGTAGGCGACTCTGGAGACTGTTGCTAGAGTTAGGTCCAAGAAAAATGAAAGCAAGGAGAAGTATGTGCTTCTATCTTGTGAACAGAAAACCAGATATCTTTGTTGAGCTCTATTTATTGGAAGTATTGAGATATCACATATATACGTGAAGTCAGTTCTCTGACATTTTTGTGAACCTATTGTCAGGTCGTTTCAGTTTCATGATGTTTTCCATCTGGAGAATGAGAACGGAGCAGAAGATATGCCTACACTAATAGATCGGAAGGTATTTCTGCTGCCTGTCATTGGTTCGTATTTTTTATCGTAATGTAGAAAAGTAACATAGAAAGTATGTGAATGTAGATGATATAAAGTGATGATGACATAATTGCACAGAATATCATAACGTCTCGTGCTTGAAATTGATTTTTGATATGCTTCTTTTTGTGTTTTACCTTTTATCAGGATAATGTTTTTATTATATCCAATCTCAAGTCAAAGTATCCTGTGCTGCAAGTGGACTTGAGGTCAGCTTACAATTCTGTTGCTGTTGTTTCAATTGCCATTTTATACATAAGAGGCAGAAAAGGTTTGCTGATACATCCACTTTGTGTTACAGACTAATATCGGATCTGGTAGTCGTCATTGTCTCTGCAACGTGTGGTGGCGTTGCCTTTGCCTGTGCTGGACAACCTGTATGTCCTCTGTCACAGAGTTTTGCTTAGATTCTACTGAATTCTCTTAAAGATTGGACTTCTATTTATTTACTTATTTGATTTGAATGGGAGGATAAGTCCTTGATATCTATACACAGTTTCTTTGCTTCTAGATCCGCTTCTTGTCCAAAAATATATTTCCTTTTACTTTCGGATGTTTTCAGGTCATTACCGGATACTTACTAGCAGGATCTGCCATTGGACCTGGAGGGTTGAGTTTTGTCAGTGAAATGGTCCAAGTATGTTGTCTTTAATCCTATTTTGCTTGACTGATTCGTTGTTTGTGCTTCCCTTATTGACCGTTTCGTCAGGATTATGTTTACAGTTGTTCCATTAGCAGATTCAAAATCATGAATACTCATGTTATACTAGTTCAATCTTTTGCACTTCAGTTTAGGTGGATCTATACTTGTCATTCTTTGTCATTAATTTTTCAATCTGCTTGACTGTTCATGCACAACTTACTACATTCCAATTAAGGGCACAAATATGCATAAAAACTGCTATAAACTTCTTGGTATTTGGTTGCTGTTCTTGGTTGTTTTTGGAATAGGTAAAAATGCAAGAAGGAAAAAGATGGTTGTATTTCTGCTACATGCACTTCTCTATTAATAGATGTCATAAAATCTATTCTTTATTTTCCATTTTAGAGCTTCATATGTATTTCATTTTCTTATTAAAACAAGCATGCAGGTTGAGACAGTGGCTCAATTCGGAGTGATATTTCTTCTTTTTGCATTGGGCCTAGAATTTTCAGCTGCTAAGGTTAGCACATAACCTTACTATTGTGATACATTTGCATTCTTGTTTGTCAATTAATTTAGGTCATGGTACTACCTCTCCTCTTCAAGTTTGCAGCTTCGGGTAGTTCGAGCAGTGGCTGTTTTGGGAGGTTTACTGCAGACTTTCCTATTTATGTGCTTGTGTGGAATAACAGCCTCAGTAAGTCTAGAATTTAAATCAACGCTGTGCACTTAATGCGGAAATAATGCTTGAAAAGGAATATCAAGTATGAATTCACTTGTTATCCAATTTGGCTGTGAATGATCATACTTCGACTGGGAATGTAAAAACTAAGAAAATATGCATTATGTTTATTTATACTATCTATCATTTTTCCCACTTTTCCCAATGTTCTAATGCTGCACAGCTGCATATAATTTCCAGTTATGTGGTGGAAGTCCTTCTGAAGGGGTATTTGTTGGTGCATTTCTTTCTATGTCTTCAACAGCAGTGGTAACTATCTTTTGCACTGATTCTTCTGTTATTACCTTGAGGAACATGAAATTTAATTACCTGTTCAGTTTGTAATCCTTGCAAACAGGTTATAGTTGTCTCCCACTTGTGCTTATGGGACATTAAACTGCTTTAAAATAGTTTTATAGGAATATACACAATTTTATGTGTCTCCTTATTCTATAAGAAAGGTGATGCTGATATGAAATTGCATGGTTGTTGGTAGTAGGATATATATAGATATTGAAAGATTGACATTTTCTTGTTAATCTCATCTTTTTGGTTCTGCAGGTTTTGAAATTCTTGATGGAAAGAAATAGTATTCATGCTCTTCATGGTCAAGTCACAGTTGGCACTCTTATAATGCAGGTTTTGTTACCATATAAATTTTTCAGTTTGTAGCATATCACTAGCTCACTATTAAGAGTATGCAACTTAGTATTAAAAACAAAATTTGTAACATTCAGACTTATGATTGCTCACGTACTGTTTCGAAACTGTAACGTACTAGGACTGTGCTGTGGGTTTGCTCTTTGCTCTGCTTCCAGTGCTTGGTGGTACTTCTGGTATTCTTCAAGGAGTAATATCCATGACCAAATCGTAAGTAAAGATCATTATAAGGTGTCCCATTAAACATGTTTTATGCAATAGATGATAGATACTCGTCTAATGCATACACAACTCGACATTTTTTATCTTGTTATCATGCATATGAGTCATATGAATAAGTGCCACCTGTCTCATATTACAGGTTGGTGGTCTTGCTTACATTTTTGGCCACATTATCAATATTATCACGTTCTTGTGTACCATGGTTCCTTAAGCTTATGATAAGCCTATCTTCTCAGGTACTTGCAAGCTACTAGTTCTTATTTTGCTGAACCAGGATGATGTACATTAACAGATTATGTTATGGACAGTTTTCTTTTGTGTGCAGACAAATGAACTGTATCAGTTAGCATCTGTGGCATTCTGCTTACTTGTCGCTTGGGTTTGTATTCTTTCCTACTCTTTAGTCTTTACACCTGCAACCTCATACATATTGCTCACAACTTATAGGATCACACTGTTTTTCTGTCCTTGTAACGAGTACATTTTCTTTTCTTTTTTGGGTGGGGGTGTCTAATTGTTCATGGCTTAATGCCTTCCTCAAGTACCTTAGGTCTACAGCATCTATTTAATGCCTCCCTGCGGATACAAAATAATACATGCCTTCATATCTCATTTCAGTGCAGTGATAAGCTGGGTTTAAGTCTTGAACTCGGTTCCTTTGCGGCAGGAGTGATGATATCAACAACTGATCTTGGTCAACATACACTTGAACAGGTAAGGTACTTTTGTTCACATGTACTTGAGAAGTTGTGGGGTGCCTAATTTAAGTTTCTTTGTTATGTACTTTTTCATGTTTTCATCCCCTTTTCCCGTCCGTGTGTGCTTCGAGGTATAGTGTATGTTTCACATTGCACCCATAAGTGAGATAATCATGTATTAGGACTTCCATATTAGGAACAAGTGAATATTTGAGGGAGCAAGAAAAGAATCCAAAGCTTCCAAATCGTTTCTATTTTTGATCATTTTTTTATACAAATGAAACAGGATTGATGAATTCAGCAACTGTAATCATGCTTGAGTTTCTAAAATATAGAATGTGATTCTTCCAGTTGAATGTACAGAAAATCGACTTTTTCTCATCGGCTGTAATGTTTTAATTGAAGAGACCAATCATGTTGCTCTTCTTTGTGTCTTTGTTCTGTCATGCAGGTTGAGCCCATTCGCAATATGTTTGCTGCTCTTTTTCTTGCAAGCATTGGGATGTTGATAGATGTTCAATTCCTTTGGAATCATGTTGATATTTTATTAGCAGCTGTTATATTGGTAATCGTTGTAAAAACTGTAGTGGTTGCTACTGTTGTGAAGGGATTTGGATACAACAACAAGACTTCCCTTCTAGTAAGATTTTAAAAACTGCTACAAGAGCTTTAAAGTCATTTATTTCATGCATTTTATTGACGGTGGGGCCTTATGTTATTGCATCTGTAGGTTGGAATGTCTTTGGCACAAATCGGAGAATTTGCTTTTGTTTTACTAAGTCGCGCTTCTAATCTTCATCTGGTAGAGGTGGGTTTCACCTGCAAAATGGCCCTTCTAAGTTTTTTTTCTTTTTCAATTCAGTTAATTACTTTACATTTTCCACGTTGTAAGCTGTAACTGAAGGTTCTATGACTGCTGCAGGGTAAACTGTATGTGTTGCTTCTAGGCACAACAGCTCTTAGTCTGGTATGTTAGCTATTTATGATATATATTATTTATGATTTGTGGCACAGTTTGCAAATTAACTTCCTTCCGCTGATACTCTTAGTGTCTCCCTGTTACTAATATTAAACTGTTTCTGATTTCAGAAAAAAAATCTTTTCTATCTACTTTTGGAAACAGCCAGTTCCTGTCAGTTTCTTTTCCATTGATATTTATTGGAAATGTTGATTTTTATATTGTAATAACGCAGGTCACTACACCATTGCTATTCAAGATGATTCCTGTTGCAGTTCATCTTGGGGTGTCGTTGCGGTGGCTCTCCCCTGACAGCCTAAGTGAGGTAATCATCTGCACTTAAATGCGTGATAAATTTTCACCATTCAGAAATGAGTCCCTGTTTACAGTTGTCCATAGTTCTTGTCGGAGGAAAAGTATTGAGGTATCTTATATATGGTTTCTTCTCCCAGATTGGCTACAAAGGAGAGAGCTTTCGCTCAGATAGTGCTAAGCGCATTGCTTTCTTGGTCCAAGAATCTCACGATTTATGATGTCAAATTAAAAATTGACTAGAAAGTTGCACTTCTCATCCTTGTGGTCATAGTATATTCTGAAGGACGGGTCTTTCAGAGTGCAAAGGAGGTCGACTAACTGAAAGTGTGTATACCGCAAAGCACCCCCAACCGGGTACCTACTCTCCATGCATCTTACTGACGGAGCAAGGATGAATCACTTAATGCTAATCAAGACCAAGAAAGAAACAGCACGGTAACTTTTCTGTTATAAAATAGTGTCCATTTGGCAATGTAAATTATCCCCTTTGCCCCCTTTTGTCCCTTCCTGAGGTCGGAAAATTTTGTTCTGTTTTTGCTCACCTTGCTTGCTTATGATTCCCGTAGTAGATCAGTGTTCCAAATAGAATCACAGTTTTCTTCTGTGTAATAGAATCACAGTTTTCTTCTGTGTAAGGATTTTGGTTTGTGTTTGATTTTTTCATACACAATGGCATCACAATAACAACGGGCTCTTTCATCACTTGTGCATAAAGAAGTGAGGTCGTGAAGACTCTTAGAAATTTCACATTTGGATAGCAACTGAGAAATTATAATTATGTACCAAACGTGATTGACCAAGTGAAAACTATCCCCGATTACAGGATTCAATCTTTGATTGCTTTGTGCTAGGTACGTTTTGATATAACAGATTGAGAAGTTAATTTCTATATTCATCTGTCAACAAATGTGAATGAGTGAAGACAGACCGAAGTTCAAAGATAACGAAAGTTTAACCTCACTGATAATTACGGGTAACATAATGTAGTAATAATTGTAGGTTTCTGTATCTTAAAGAAATCGGATACAAAGTTGACCTACATAAGAAAGCAAAACTTAGTTAATTAGCCATGCATAACCCACCATATTAAACATGATCAGGGACATGGATAAATTGGAAAGTAAAATCATTTATAATCTATGTCAATTGGCGGAAAATGGTATTTTTAAACATGTAAAAGAAGACTTCCATGAGTACGTAAATCTAAGTCGTTTTAGGAATTGTCATTGAAAAGAACTCGTTTTAAGAATTGAGGTGTGCTCTAATGTTTGAACTATTAGAATTTCAGAATTCGGAACTGATGAATAACTTATTGGGGATGTGAAGCTAGCATATCTACTACAAACAAGTTACAATATAATAGCTTTTTATTCAGGAGTTTCAATACTTTGAAACACCGTATATAATACCTTATTTTTAGAACCCAACGGTAGCAGTAAGATTTCTAATATGTACATAGAGTCTTGTTCAGATTAGTTAATCAATTAAGGGAACCAAGAGTCCAAGACAGATAATGGAAGGACTGATTAGCAAGGGGGATTTCTTAATCAGCAAAACTATAATAGGGGGCAATCCACGTTTAACTGATCCGTAATCACTTGGTACGCCAATCTTAGTTTATAAATTAAGAAGCTTCTCTACCTGAGCTAGCTCATTCTTGTAGCTTGATGATATATCATCAGAGCTTGCAAGTTTATAATATGATCACAATGTAAGGTTTAGGTTTAGGTTTAGGTTTAGGTTTAGGTTTAGTCACCACTGGTTTTTTCTTTTCACTAATAACTTGATCGGGTTTGAGTTGGATATATATATATATATATATATATATGTTTGAGTTGGATATATCTCAAACCCTATATAGTGGGTCAAATGATGAAATCCGTTCCTAAGCTTAGGAACGGATTTCATCATTTGACCCACTTTCCGATCGAATTTCCTCAAACTTCCTTCTAGACATATCTATATCATCTTGTGTAGATCATCTCTACAAAATTTCAGCCAATTTGGTGATCATAAAGGCCTTCAAACTTGCGTTACAAAACTGACGGACAGAATTCTGTCCAGTTTATCTATCTTTTTAGGGTTTAGGGTTTAGGATTTAGGGTTTAGGGTTTAGGGTTTAGAATTATATATGTTTGATATATTCTTACAACTCGTTTACATCATACAAATATACTCTAAAAGAGTTTGAGTTTATTCTTTCTTTAGATTCTGTCTAATTATAGTTGGAGAAAGATCGAGGTATTTGTGAGCTTGTAACCCTATTTCGATCTACGATGTAACCCGAGTTGAACTTGTAGCTAGCCCTTTTAATGGAATTGACACAAAGATACAAGATCTATAAGCTGTTGTAACTTTACTAGCTAGCCAGACAAGATCATATTATGATCGAAACTCCTAGAACGCGATACTGTGTTTTCTTTTGAGCTTGTGGCCGGACTAGCTTCATTTCTTGCTTATCCTAAAAGTACGTAATATCCATAGCTAGGTCGACGATGCATGTGTAAGCTGTGTTGTCACAGAAGTGAACTGATAACACCTTGTCTTTTTGATCGATCGATCTTGCTTATATATATGTATGGATATGGATTTTCTGGAGGTCCATCCAAAAACCCTAGACAGATCGAAGAAAATTCTCCCAACATTATATAGTCCCTCAAAGCTAGGATATACGAACTAAAAAAAACTAAATTTCTGTCATGGATTTCACACAGACTAGCTACTTTCAAGACTTTGAAATATTCAACATCTTCCAGAGTCTTCGGTTTTGGGAATATTTTCCAGGACTTATTACCTTGCCGGCCATAGTTTTCTGCAATCTGAACTACTAGTGCAGCATTTTATAATTACAATTGATATGTTGAACTTGGACTTCAGTTTTTTCCTCATTGCATGATATCAATTGACTTCCAGAAAGTCAAGAGATCGATACATTTCCAAACCTGTAGACAGTAACTCGTATATCTTGGTGAAACTACACAGAAATCACTGAGTTCTGCAGAATTTCTCTGCTAGCTCTTAGAATGGGGCTAAAAATACAGGTCTCGATCATTGTCCCAGATCATGATGAATTGAGGTCGCTGGTTCAGTTATAGAAAGGAATAAACAATTTACAACTAGCTAGGGTTCCTACTTGGATTACTTAATCTTTCCAATCAAGTAGCTATAGCTTGAAATCCTCAACAACTATTCAAGTTGGCTCCCATGTAGATAATAATAACAATTACATTACTAAGTAAAACAGAAGTAGGTAGGTATGTATACGTTCAATATATATGTTAAATCTCAGTTCCTACCTTTTTTTTAGAGAAATGAATCTTCATTAATCATTACATTCCGAGAGAATGCAAGCCTCCACATGCGGAGGGAGGGCATTAGTACAGGCAAACTAAGCCATGAGATGCGCTGTTGAATTAGCAGTTCTCCGGACAAAAACAACTTTTATGGAATCTCAGTCCCTATCTTGGTTTTGAATAAAATGCATTAGTTCGATCACCAATATGAGAAAGGGAATATACTATTCTCCTTCCTTTCAACCAATCCGATCGAGGATTTTATTTTGTGTAGTGCCTACCTTATAGATAAAGTCTTTAGCCGTATACATTATAAGCTAGATATAATATATATATATATATATATGAACCAAATTATTAATATAAATAGGTGATATATATGCTCAAGTAAGATATATACGTCAAACAGTGTTTCTTTTTTTCAAAGATAGAGATTGATAATCAGCTGCTGAATAGATACACACCTTTACTGGCTAAAACTCGATCAACAAATCAATTCCCTAGCTAGCTATCTAATTGATGATACAGGATAGATTTTGATGAGCAATTTCGATTACCAGCAAATGATGCTGACAGTGATAATGATCGATAAGTTGTTTCAAGTATCTAGTCCAACTCTTTGAATGGTTGATTGAATGCAAGAGTGCAGTTTGGTTTGTAATTCCCGGATGAAATTGTTTTATGGTGTCTTATTCGTGCATGTGAAGCATTAAGCTGGCATATGTTTTATTGACTTATCAGAAAGAATAATAACCTAACTTTCTTAAATTTTGATGGAATGTACTAGCTAGCTATATATACAAGAAATTTGATCGAGTACGTACATGATTTTATGTATCTTGATAGAGATGATAAAATATCTCAGTACGTCATCGCACGTGTGACAAATCTACAGACCTAACACATAGACAACAACTTGGGTGGTCGTGGAGTTCGTGTGTCTTTTGGGCTTCACACGTGTACGTGGGTAACCCGCTCTGATACCATGATAAAATAGTCTGAGGTTCAACTCTAAAACCAATCGACAATAGAGAGAGTAACCCAAACTCTTATAAACTCATATGCAAGGTCTCATATTCCCGATGTGAGATATATATCTCAACAAGAGATACCATTACTCAAAATACCATTACTCAAAATACCATTACATCTATTAGGTACTTTGTAATTAATCAATATTAATTGAGTTTCAAAGGCCTTCATACTTTTCATCCACGTATCTACTTCTAAGATATCGGCCCTCTCTCTCTAGATATAACAATAGTAGAATTAAATACGTATACATATTTACATATAACTTATATACGAAACAAGTACCTATCTACAATTTATATACGAGATACAAACTAATTGACGGCCTTACATGAAAGGAAAATTAAACAAATAAAAAAGGGTCCCAAACTGACGAATGTACGTAGGATGCTGCAAACTCTAGAGGACAAAAGCTTTCCTGTATGAGATAATGTTTTTTTTCAAGAGTGATAGAGAGGTAGTTGTAGTACTAGTTCTCAATTGATTAAGAACCCAAGTTGGAAAATATCCAACAATAAACAAAATCCATCCAATCTTCTCTTGGTGTGCATCCATTTTCATAAACCCCACCCCCATCATCATATCAATATATACCACCAAACATATCATCTACCTCTCTACTTATAATTCCCATTCCTCTCTATTCTCTCTTTCTATCTCTATCTCTCTCTAGTTAATTTCGTTGGATTTGGAATTGTGGTGTCGGCCGTTAATTAGCCAGTGCTAATTGTCTCTTCAGAAATGGGCAGAAAGTGCTCACATTGTGGAAACATAGGCCATAATTCAAGGACCTGTACAAATTTCAGAGGCAGTTCCGCTGCTGGTTTTGTTGGTACCACTCCTCCTCATGGATTCAGGCTCTTCGGGGTTCAAGTTCATGATCATGTATCTTCCTTTAACGCCATGAACATGATGATGAAGAAAAGCTTTAGCATGGATTCCTTGCCCACGTCTTCAGCCTCATCCTCATCCCCATCTTCTTCAAGGATTTTTGTTGATAACGAACATTCCGATCATCACAAAGCTCCAGTCGGTTATCTCTCCGATGGTCTCATACGTCGTGTCCAAGACAGGAAAAAGGGTACTTACGTTTTCCTTAATTTCTTTGCTTGTAGTTACGAAACCATTTCTATGTGTATCGGTAACATTCTCGACAATTGACCAAAAAAATAATTTCCGTTATCTTAGGAGTTCCATGGACAGAAGAGGAGCATAGAACATTTCTGATGGGGCTTGAGAAGTTAGGGAAGGGGGACTGGAGAGGAATCTCTAGGGACTATGTGACCACTAGAACACCAACTCAGGTTGCCAGTCATGCTCAGAAATATTTTATCCGGCAAGCAACCATCACCATGAAGAAGCGTCGTTCAAGCCTCTTCGATATGGCACGTTTACTAGCTTGACGAACTTGTTTACTTGCTAATTAAATCTTACAAATGAAAACCAAATTGATTTTCTGTGTTTCTATGACAGTTTGGGAGCAATAGCAGTGATCCACAATCCAAGCCAAGTAGTTCTATCGATCCAGCGCAGTGTGTTAACAGTAATATTCCATCAAGCTCTCAACGTCAAAGTAATATTTTGAATTAATTACAAAAGACCTCCCGAATTATGGGGTCACTTTCATTTTGGTACCCAACTATCAAAATCTTACATTTTCATACCTAAACTTTTCTCCATTTAACAATTTAGTACCTCCGTCAGTCAACCCGTCAGTCTCCTCCGTTTTTTGCTGACGTGGCATGAGTGGGGCCCACAGCTGTCAGTTTTTAAATATACTTCAAGGATATTTTTGTAAATACACACAGCCTTCTTCTCTCTTCTGATCAACCCAAACCCGCGACCTATATCTCAATTGATCAATCCAAAAAGGATTCAGAGAAACGAAAAGCGGCGACGCTCGGAGGTGACGGACAAGTCCCCTAAAGGCACGGTGGACACTCCGATCATACCTCTCCTCGACATCATCAACCGCCACCGCGACTACTTCACCGGCCACCAGATCCTGCTCCGGCCGCATCTCCATCCTCTCTCAGCCCACCTGCAGCCGCATCTCTAAGAAGAAAGCCTCCGGCGGCGCGTGGCTCCACATCTCCCACGACCTGGCCGATCCCGACTCGGTCCTCGACCTCGTCTTCCGCCGCTCCGAGCAGGAGCTCCGTGACAACCGACAACGTCGTTTTCAGATTCGAGCCGCTGATTGTCGTCGTGGAGTGCAGGGAGGGACGTGGCGGCGGCGCAGGTTTTGGTTTCGAAGGCGATTACGTCCAGGTTCATCGAGAAACATCCGGCATGGTTCTCGGCCTCGGCACCGGCTCCACCGCCAAGCACGCCGTCGACCGAATCGGCGACCTCCTCCGTCAGGGCAAACTCCACGACATTATCGGCATACCCACTTCCAGAAAGACCCACGAGCAAGCCGTCTCCGTCGGAATCCCTCTCGCTGATTTGGATTCCCATCCGGTGATCAATCTCGCCATCGACGACGCCGATGAAGTGGACCCCGATTTGAACCTGGTCAAGGGCCGAGGCGGATCGCTGCTGAGGGAGAAGATGGTGGAGGGAGCGTGCCGGAAGTTTGTGGTGATTGTGGATGAGTCGAAGCTTGTGAAGCATTTGGGGGGCAGCGGGCTGGCTATGCCGGTGGAGGTTGTGCCGTTTTGCTGGAAGTTTACGGCCAGGAGGCTGCAGAGCTTGTTTGAGGAGGCAGGATGTGTTGCGAAGCTGAGGACTAGTGGATCCAAGGGGGAGGCGTATGTGACTGACAATGGGAACTACAATGTGGATTTGTATTTCAAGGAGGACATTGGGGATTTGAAGGCGGCGAGCGATGCGATTTTGCAGCTTGCTGGTGTTGTGGAGCATGGGATGTTTCTGGATATGGCGACGACTGTGATTGTTGCAGGGGAGATGGGGATAACGGTGAAGAATAAGTAGGCTGTTATCTGGAGGTAGTATGGATTTTAGTATCCGACTTATTAATGTAGGAGCAAGTTTTTATAGCTCTGCTTGCTTTGCAATCATATTGTGGAACATTTTGCTTTGCAATCAGATTGTGGAACATTTGGATTGATCAATTGAGATATAGGTCGCGGTTTGGGTTGATTTGAAGAGAGAAGAAGGCTGTGTGTATTGACAAAAATATCTCTGAAGTATATTTAAAAACTGACAACTGTGGGCCCCACTCATGCCACGTCAGCAGAAAACGGAGGAGACTGACGGGTTGACTGATGGAGGTACCAAATTGTTAAACGAAGAAAAGTTTAGGTATGAAAATGTAAGATTTTGATAGTTGGGTACCAAAATGAAAGTGACCCCATAATTCGGGAGGTCTTTTGTAATTAATTCTAATATTTTTCAGCTTCAACATTGTACTACCACCAATACATCTGCATCACAAAATCTAAAACTATCAGATCATCATCAGCAAAAACCAGCTGACTACAGCAGTTCTATGCCTGGATGGATTTACGGGTTGATCGATTCCCAGTTGAAATATTCATCGAATGCAGTAGTTTCATCATCGAAACCCAGCACTAATAATATTCAACCACTGTCATCATCAGTAGTACCAGATCATCTAGAGCTGACGCTCGCTGCCCCGGTTAGGCCTTTGGATTTAGATCAAAATAGATTATCGTCGTCGTCTCCGACATCTGGTCCTCTCAATACTGGACCTATTAGTGTTACTTGATCCCAGAATTATAGTATTAATCATGAAGAAGATCATTTTTGACGTACGTTACACAAGAATCCTAGCTAGCTATAGCTGAAGAGGATCAAGAGGAACATGTTCATGGGGATCTTTTACTTATAATATGAAGTTAGTATGTTTCTTAGTTTTTCTTTTTCTATCTTAATCTCTTGAATAAACGGATATCATGTATCCATGACGTACATCATCATGCATGGTAGTAGTAAATAGCTAGCTCTCATGTATTTTTGTTAATTAAATGTTACAATTATTGGCAACCTATTTAATCCTTCATGTTAGAGATAATTTTTTTTGGACTAATCAAATTAAGAGCAAGTGATGGAAGACAAAGGTTTCTCTAAACTTCTAAAGTCTAAGCATGCACTGCTTGCCAAGGATAATGAGATCTTCCTCATGACTTGTTCGAGAAACTCAAATTGGATACCTCACCGGCCATTATTGGAGTTTCTGTTTGTTTTTTATTTTAATCATGAACTAGCTTTAGCAAGTTTTCTAATTGACAAGCAATATAAACAAACCAATCACCTCCTAAGAATGGACATTTCTGACAAGAGACAACTAGAATCATAACATTATACAATCAATGTTAATTAAGTATGTACCTAAGTACAATCTTAAACTTTAGTAAATTGATTTTTAACAGAGAGAGCTCAAAGAAAGTCGGAGAGCAAAAACCCTACATAACTTTTCAATGCCTCGCCCAGCTTCGCGTCCATCAGAAATCGTCGTCGGACAAACGCTATGGTACAAGTACACCGTTAAGGAACAAAGGATTTAGGGCAAGAGGGGAGAAAGGGAGACGACAAGCTTCCGTGTTGTGAGGGGGCTACGAGCAGAAGACGTGTCCATGTTTGTGCCCTATTTGAGCGGTGACGAGGGTGTCAAGCAAGGGAGCAGCAGAGGTAGACTTCTGGTGTGCGGCAGAGGTTGAGATCTCACTACAAGGAGAAGGTGTTTAGCCGACGAAATATATAAAAACAGGCCGATAATTTTTTTTCGTCGGTTAAGTTATATTTCCATCGACTAAACTAATTTTTTCATCGGTTATAGTCTATGAACTTTAGCCGACGAAATTTAAAAATTTTAGCCAACGAAATACCCTAATTTCGTCAGCTAAACTACTTTTTACTTAAAAAATTACACTACAGATATTTCGGTGTCCAATTGACTATTGTGATACCAACCTGGAAGCGGAACGGCTGTGCGAGTCAAACTGACTGCTTAGCCATGACATATGGACTTTTTGACCATCATAGTTCGTTTACGGCTTTAAAATGCAGTTTTGATAAACACTTAATACACGAAAACACCTATATCTGTATCTATATGAGGTATTTTGCTCGAACCTTCAACACAATAAACTCTCACCATGATGAGACGCAACTGCCCATCTAAAAATTTTGAGACATTTACCCCTCGATGATAGGGCTCCTCGTAGGGATAAATAATGGTAAATGGTAAGCATATTGTGATTCTGATGACCAAACTTCACAACAAAAAATCTGACCATCTGATATGATCATTATGTCGAAATATGTCTATAGTAAAAAATTCAACTTGATCCGAGAAATTTAAGGGCTTAATCCGGACGGTCAATCTCGTAAGTTAAACCCCTAAATTGTATTGACCGCAACTATCAGCACCAGAACTTTATCGGAATTACGTGATTTTTCAACCGTAGACATATTTCACCATTCTAGTCATATCTTATTTCAAGACTTTTTACGTTTGAAGTTTCTACGTAGAGTTTGTTTTTGAAACGGAATATTTACTTAAACTTAGTAAACAAGTTATACAATATTAGTAGGCATGCTGTGATTCTAATGATCAAACTTAAGAAACAAAAATCCGACCATTTGATATGATCATTATGTAGAAATATGTCTATAGGAAAAAATTCAACTTGATCCGACAACATTAAGGGCTCGATCCTTACGGTCAATCCTGTAAGTCAAACCCCTTAACGCACGGAAACAGTCATTTGACCGTCTAAATTACGTATTTTGTCCGGACCTTCAATTGAAAATAGTTTTAAATCGATGAGACGCAACCAGTGGTGTAAAATTTTATAAAAAATAACCACCGGAGATAGGGCAACATCTAGAGAGAAATAATGAAAAATTGCATTGACAGTAACTGTCACACCCCGAATCTTTTAAGTTAACAAAAGTTACTTTTCACAGAGGTTTACGAGTTACCGAGGATTCTTAACTGCGATCGGTAATTCGATAAGTTAACGCTCGAGTTAATTTTCGAGTCTTTAAAAGTATTCCAAATACCTGAATTGATGACTCGATGTGGTAGTACGTGTCGATACGAGTCTCCCGGTATTTTCGGAATATTTTTTTTCGGAGCTTCCGGCTAATTTCTGTGAATTTCTGAAGTTTGTGGTAATTTCCAATTACTATTCCGGTAAAAAGAGAAAGTTACCATTTAACTTTATTTACTTTTCACCTTCTTTGAATCTGGACCGTTGAATCTTTTCAAGATTGAATCTCAACCGTTGATTTCTCTATAAATAGAGAAGAGAGGTTTGACCGAGTCAAACCTCCCCAAATCGAGTCAACGGCTTTCCCCCCGAGCCTTCTCTCCGCTCCACTGTTTCTCCGCCGGTGCCGGCGACTCCGGCCACCATAGGCCGGCGGACAACCACCAATCTCTTCCTCTTCTCATCCTCTTCAAAACCCCCTTACTAATTCTTTCCAGTAGCCCTTGTGGGAGAAGATCCGCCGACGAAGAACTCGACTGTGCTCCGATCGAGTTTTCCGATTTTGGCCACGACAGAGAGCGCGAGTGGTGGTGGCAGCTTCGCCTCGCCGTCCACAACCTCCCTATGGCCTTAGTTTCAAGAGAGGAGCTATGGTGACAGAGGAAGGGAGGTCAGAAGATAGTTCTGCGTCTTCAGGCGAATTCGTGATGTTTTGGTAACCGGCGGACACGACTGAGGTATGAAAGACGATCAACTCTTCGTGTTTTACTCCTCCCTTTAAGTGGAATTAAGTTTGATTAGTGTTTGGAGGAGCTGGGTTTTGGCAGAGGACCACCGTGTGAAGCTGCTGTGCTTGGCAGCGGAAGCAGCGAGGTAGTGGTGTTGGTTGGAGCTGGAGGAGCTGCTGGGGGTGGTCTTGGAGGTGGTGGACAGCAGAGGAGCTGCTAGGTCAGTGTTGGTTCGAATTGGAAACACAGAAGCAGAGGGTGAGGTTTATTCCCTCTTTGAACTGTGAAATTCTTCTTTGTGTGGTTTTGGTTCTTTGATGCTTGAGATTGTGTTGCTGATGATGTTTGTTGTTTCCCTACGCTTGTGTTGTCGTAACTTGGAGGCGAAGAAACGAGGGAAACTCTGGCGAATTTCCGGCAAATTGCCGGAATCCGGTGAAGGTCCGGTGATGCAATAAATCCGGCTGAGATGCCGAGAGGTAGTCTTCGACACCTGTTTAAAGTTCATCGTTTCCGTTTAATTGAGTGAAAGTGTCGTACTTGGAAATTACGTAAGGGAATGTGTTAAAAACGGAAACTAACCGTAATTGGGAATCTTTCCATTTTAGGAAACTTTATAAGTTGGAAACCTGTTAATTTGGGAAACTTTCCATTTTGAGAAAGTTTCCATTAAAGGAAAGTTTCCATTTTGGGAAAGTCCCACTTTCAGAAAAACGGCTAATTAAAGAATTGAAGTTCAGTGAGGTTTGACACAGTTTGGTTAAATTGGTTAAGTGTTAAATTGTTATCGGAAATTGATAACTGGAATTTATGAGGAAAGGTTAAATCGGTAAATCGACTCAAGGTTAAATGTACTGATTAATGTGACACGTTGGGTGTCCATAGAAATTCAATGAATTAATACGTGACACCCTAACGTCAAGTTAAAGTAATAAATGAAAGTTCGGAAGCTGAGTCGGACTTCCGGTAAATTGAGTTAAGAGTCGATAACCGGGAAAGAAAGTTATAAAGGTTAAAGTGCTATAAGAAAGGAACTTGGTCAACATGTGGTCAAATAGGATTTCCTGGTCAAACTAGGAAAAGACCAAGTCAACTGTGGTATGACTAATGTGATGATTTGTTGTACAGTCTCTGGTCGGACGTGAGACGGGCTCGACTACGCGGGTAGTTCGAGGGTTTCGCTCGAGGAGCTTTCCGAGCGGGAAGGTCACAATAGTACTGTGAGTGGACATATTATTTTAAATGAATGCATGCCTTAATGATTGATTTAATTGCATGGTTTTTATGATGGTTTTCGAGAAACATATTTTCCTCGGGTTCATAAATGTTTATTTGGAGAAAGTTTAGCGGGAACCTCGGTTAATGATTTTATCATGTTGAGGCATTGATTTTGATGATTGAACGTATTTACATTATTACTCAATTTTCTATTTCTCCCGGAAATGGTTATAGACGGTGATGGCCGTCCTTTGGATGGATTTGAACCCGAGACTCGTTGGAAATTGGTTTTATGCATATATGACAAGGAATGGTTTTAAATAATTGTTTTGGGAAGAGAATTTGATTATCATTATGAATTTTAAGGGTTGACCAATAAATATGCTAGTTAGAGTAGCGTGAGGGCGCTACTAGAGCTCTTAGCTCCGACCCTAGCCTGAGAGGTCAGGCAACTACGTAGTGCACTATGAGGGTTGACCATATCATTTCCTTAGAGCTCTTAGCTCCGACCCTGGTCTGAGTGGACAGACAAACCTGAGAGGTCAGGTTGATATTATAAGGGTTGACCGTTATCACTTCATCCAGAGCTCTTAGCTCCGACCCTGGTCTGAGAGGTCAGACAAGCCTGAGAGGTCAGGTTGATATTATAAGGGTTGACCGTTATCACATATTCTAGAGCTCTTAGCTCCGACCCTGGTCTGAGAGGTCAGACAAGCCTGAGAGGTCAGGTTGATATTATAAGGGTTGACCGTATTATTTTATCTAGCTAGCATAGCGTAGCGTGAGGGCGCTACTAGAGCTCTTAGCTCCGACCCTAGTCTGAGAGGTCAGACTTATTATGTTTGGTGAACATTTCTCTTCCCATATTCCTTGCTTGTTTATCTTATCATGCAATTGTGGAATATTTGGTATTTGTGGGCATGCATAAATGATGTTTAAATCAAAACATTTTTGGGAGAACATTAGAAGAAATAGAGCTTTTATATTTGATTTTCGTCCACTCACTCTAACAGTTTTTAAATGTTTCTCCCCTGGGCCTTTCGTTTTTAAATGCCCAGTGATGCAGGGTTCTTGAGAGGAGGTCGAGCGCGTACGAGAGTCGAGGCATAGTCGATCATTCCGTTGCTGCGTAAAATTCTTTCGGGTAATCATCTCTGTAGACTGCTCTGACTAACCCGGTTTAGTTAGTTTAGTAGGAAGGGTTGGCCATTTCAAGGGGGTTTCGGTAAGAAGTTCCCTTGAGGTGGTCCCCGCAGGATTTACTTCGGGTTAAAAGGGTTTAACCCGGGGTGGGTCCTGTCAATGGTATCAGAGCATTAGGTTATCGTTCCTGATACTACCTCGTATACTTGGTATCACTTAGTGTCTATAGAGTGATGGTCCGACCGCGGCGGATCCATCGGCATTTTATGCTTGGACGCTTAGTGTTTATTGAGGATATGAGTTAGTACTTCCTGATTGAGATATGGACCGAGTGGTCCTATAAACGATCGAATCTTCAAGACTATGCCTCAGTACGCGCGACCTCATAGAGAGTTCCTGTAAGGAACAAGGTAAGCTCGTTACGTATTTGTGTTTTGTATTCCCCATTGATTTATTGAGATTTGAGTTGGGGATCGAGCTGTAAACTCACGTTGTTTAACGTTTGAGCATTTTGTGTAAGTACTCGGTGGTGAAACAGTTAATTCACACCGGGGAGGCTGTCATGGTTGTTGACAGGGATGCTGTAGAAGCCTAAGACGAGGCTTGGGTGTTCGTGTTATGAGGCTCTTAGCAGTGAAGAGTCGTACGAGTTACTGGAAGATGTGGCATCCTGTGATGGAAAAAGGAACTGAAGTCGCCTAGCGCGATTATTCTGAGAGGATGAATAATAAGATTTGACGATTGCCACGATTTTGTTGAGGTTCGTCATTAGTGTGGTTTCAGAGAAACCAACGGACATATGAAAGTGGAATGACTCAAGGAAAGTTGAGTGGGGTTATTTTGTGATCAATGGACTTTTTCTAGTGACGAGTCCATGATGTGACACTATTGAAGAATGTTAAGGAAGTAAAGGCTGTTTTGGTCACTTGATACTTTATGAGACAGCCACTAGAACTAATGGCGTGGGTCAGCTTTGGTGCTGACATTGTTGTCGTCAGCTACGACTAGATCTTCTTAGCTCCAGCCACCCATGTTTGGGGTACTAGAAAGATTTGATTTGTTAGTGAGTCCAAGCATGATTTGAATTGTTGGTGACAATGGTCATTGGGCCATTTATCGTGAAGGTAAAAAAAAAATCGTGTCACCAGATCTTGGGGTTCATGTCAACCATAAGGTGAGTTATCCACCTGCGGTCAAAGTGTTGTAATTAGTACACCAGTGGAGGAGTCTCCAGGTTGGCTGTATTGGAGATCGATTTTCAGATTGAGAAAGCGTTACTTGTGGTAATTAAAGTTAAGTGGTTCTGGAATTTTAAGGAACACGTTGAAAGTGGCAACAAGCCACCGGGTCTCGGACCAAGGGTGCTTGGGGTACCGGAGATAGTGATACGAGGCCGTGATGGACTTGGTATTATTGTGGTGTAGGAACCGGTAGTTGTGCAAACGGCACTGTTTGACGGCTGAAAATGTACATGGGTATACCCCACTTGAGCACGTGTACCCACCTTTGTAGGGAAGTGGTAAATTGAAATTTGGGTAGCATATGCTGGCAGGACATATTATACGGTACAGCTGTGTGTGGTCAAAATGACACCCGGTAAGTGACTAAGGCTGATGATGACATCATTTTTAAGAATGTGTCATGAGAGTTCCGTTTATTGAGAACGGAGATTAAGGATGCTTGATTAGAGGTTTTGGTGCAAAACGTCCAGTAGTTGGCCTAACCATTTAAGTACAGGTCGGAAGTGGGTCATTGATGGTCGCTCCGACTCTTATGATGGTTAGCGAGATTATTATATGTTGTCAGTAAGTGGTTGATTGCCTACTGAGTTAAATGCACGGAAAAGGTGAAGAGACAGCAGTGGGGCAAGGTTTACTGAATCTTTGAATTTGAGTGAGAATACTTGTAGATGGTCAAGCTTCAACCTGCAACCAAAGTCGTCCGTTATGACACTTGGTTTCATCGAAGGTGAGTAACTGAGCTTGATGGCATGGGAATTTGTGCACCCACTGGCTGTGGTCTAATCTAGTATTGTAACCGGAAGTGTACTTAGTCGTATTTAGGGTTCATAAGTTACACCCACTGCAGTGACAGGAAATATTCTCAATTCGATCTGTGAAATGCGGATTTGATCTGGGAAATTGAGTTCTGGTGTATATAATGAAATCCTGAGAGGATTAAACTATTGTTGGTATTGCTATGGTCATTGGTCATTTGAGTAGTGACCCTACTTGTTAGGAATTATTGACCTAACGACAGTTCTTGGCGCCACGAGTGTAAAGTGGTAGCAAGAAAGATCGTTGGAGGTGACTTGCGAAATTGTCAACATTTCGGCGAGTATGAAATGCAGTGAAACTGAGGAAAGAGTTTCTTTGATGACTCAAAGGTGTTACGAGTCAAGGTTTTGGAAACCAAATTGTTACAAGAGTAGTAAAGTATGTTGCTAAGTTGTGCAACACTCCATCGGAAACCGTGGAGTGATTAAGCCACGTTCAGATTAAGTTATGATCTGAGAGGATGTTAACGTGTGGCAGTAGATCTTGTGATTTAAGATCTAGAGTGGTAAACGATTGAGAATTTTGAATCTTACCGAATAGAGGTTGCGGTGGATGGTAAACCCGCAGCGCCTGGGGGACAGTTTTGTTAGAAACTGTCTAGTTGTACGAGTTGACTCTGTGATGTATACGTGCCCAGTGCGGTAATGGTATTTGTTAATTTGTGCCTTGATAACTGGATGCTCAGTGATCAATATGGCTAAGTTCGATGAAATTAATTCCCGATGCTTTGATCAAGGGTTACTTTTGGTGTGCACCAGTGACACTAAATTTCATGTAGATGTCTGGTCTGGTTAAATGTCCAAAGTTGTTAGTCATTACCGGACGATGTGGTAATGGAGGCATCTGGGAATGGAATATACTTGTTGAGCGGGTAAGGCTCTGAGATTCTTTTAATGGTAAGTCTATTCCAGATTGAGATGTGGACAATGTTTAATAAACGCACGGTGGTTGAAGTGCAAGTTCTGCACTATGCGTCATTCCAGGCTAAGGTAAGAGATAGGGAGGTCAGTGGCACCTCACCTATGAGTGGTACAGGTATGTATTACCAGTTGCAAAGTATGCTGTAACCCCACCAAGTGATATTTGAGCTAGTGACTCTAATGTTTGGCTTGTAAAAAAAAAAAAAAAAAAAAAAAAAAAAAAAAAAAAAGATTCAACGAAAGAATACGAGTGTTCTTGAAGAAATTTTACTCGCGACAAGCGAGGTGTTATTGGATCAGATGAGTATTAGCGATATTGTGACGACGTCACATACGGTTGGTAAGGACAATGGTTGGTGTTTGTTTGGCTAAACGAGTAACGATGGGAGGATCAGTAAGGATGTTGATCGTAAAGGGCAGGTGTTTAGGATTTTGGCAATGCTATTCGTAAGGCGTCTCAGAAGAGTTCTCAGAAGGAAGTTGGTATTGAAGAGCAATAATATTATTCTAAGTGGTACTATCCCCCACTGTATTGGACTTTGAGTATTGAAATTTCGAGGACGAAATTTTTATAAGGTGGGGAGAATTGTCACACCCCGAATCTTTTAAGTTAACAAAAGTTACTTTTCACAGAGGTTTACGAGTTACCGAGGATTCTTAACTGCGATCGGTAATTCGATAAGTTAACGCTCGAGTTAATTTTCGAGTCTTTAAAAGTATTCCAAATACCTGAATTGATGACTCGATGTGGTAGTACGTGTCGATACGAGTCTCCCGGTATTTTCGGAATATTTTTTTCGGAGCTTCCGGCTAATTTCTGTGAATTTCTGAAGTTTGTGGTAATTTCCAATTACTATTCCGGTAAAAAGAGAAAGTTACCATTTAACTTTATTTACTTTTCACCTTCTTTGAATCTGGACCGTTGAATCTTTTCAAGATTGAATCTCAACCGTTGATTTCTCTATAAATAGAGAAGAGAGGTTTGACCGAGTCAAACCTCCCCAAATCGAGTCAACGGCTTTCCCCCCGAGCCTTCTCTCCGCTCCACTGTTTCTCCGCCGGTGCCGGCGACTCCGGCCACCATAGGCCGGCGGACAACCACCAATCTCTTCCTCTTCTCATCCTCTTCAAAACCCCCTTACTAATTCTTTCCAGTAGCCCTTGTGGGAGAAGATCCGCCGACGAAGAACTCGACTGTGCTCCGATCGAGTTTTCCGATTTTGGCCACGACAGAGAGCGCGAGTGGTGGTGGCAGCTTCGCCTCGCCGTCCACAACCTCCCTATGGCCTTAGTTTCAAGAGAGGAGCTATGGTGACAGAGGAAGGGAGGTCAGAAGATAGTTCTGCGTCTTCAGGCGAATTCGTGATGTTTTGGTAACCGGCGGACACGACTGAGGTATGAAAGACGATCAACTCTTCGTGTTTTACTCCTCCCTTTAAGTGGAATTAAGTTTGATTAGTGTTTGGAGGAGCTGGGTTTTGGCAGAGGACCACCGTGTGAAGCTGCTGTGCTTGGCAGCGGAAGCAGCGAGGTAGTGGTGTTGGTTGGAGCTGGAGGAGCTGCTGGGGGTGGTCTTGGAGGTGGTGGACAGCAGAGGAGCTGCTAGGTCAGTGTTGGTTCGAATTGGAAACACAGAAGCAGAGGGTGAGGTTTATTCCCTCTTTGAACTGTGAAATTCTTCTTTGTGTGGTTTTGGTTCTTTGATGCTTGAGATTGTGTTGCTGATGATGTTTGTTGTTTCCCTACGCTTGTGTTGTCGTAACTTGGAGGCGAAGAAACGAGGGAAACTCTGGCGAATTTCCGGCAAATTGCCGGAATCCGGTGAAGGTCCGGTGATGCAATAAATCCGGCTGAGATGCCGAGAGGTAGTCTTCGACACCTGTTTAAAGTTCATCGTTTCCGTTTAATTGAGTGAAAGTGTCGTACTTGGAAATTACGTAAGGGAATGTGTTAAAAACGGAAACTAACCGTAATTGGGAATCTTTCCATTTTAGGAAACTTTATAAGTTGGAAACCTGTTAATTTGGGAAACTTTCCATTTTGAGAAAGTTTCCATTAAAGGAAAGTTTCCATTTTGGGAAAGTCCCACTTTCAGAAAAACGGCTAATTAAAGAATTGAAGTTCAGTGAGGTTTGACACAGTTTGGTTAAATTGGTTAAGTGTTAAATTGTTATCGGAAATTGATAACTGGAATTTATGAGGAAAGGTTAAATCGGTAAATCGACTCAAGGTTAAATGTACTGATTAATGTGACACGTTGGGTGTCCATAGAAATTCAATGAATTAATACGTGACACCCTAACGTCAAGTTAAAGTAATAAATGAAAGTTCGGAAGCTGAGTCGGACTTCCGGTAAATTGAGTTAAGAGTCGATAACCGGGAAAGAAAGTTATAAAGGTTAAAGTGCTATAAGAAAGGAACTTGGTCAACATGTGGTCAAATATGATTTCCTGGTCAAACTAGGAAAAGACCAAGTCAACTGTGGTATGACTAATGTGATGATTTGTTGTACAGTCTCTGGTCGGACGTGAGACGGGCTCGACTACGCGGGTAGTTCGAGGGTTTCGCTCGAGGAGCTTTCCGAGCGGGAAGGTCACAATAGTACTGTGAGTGGACATATTATTTTAAATGAATGCATGCCTTAATGATTGATTTAATTGCATGGTTTTTATGATGGTTTTCGAGAAACATATTTTCCTCGGGTTCATAAATGTTTATTTGGAGAAAGTTTAGCGGGAACCTCGGTTAATGATTTTATCATGTTGAGGCATTGATTTTGATGATTGAACGTATTTACATTATTACTCAATTTTCTATTTCTCCCGGAAATGGTTATAGACGGTGATGGCCGTCCTTTGGATGGATTTGAACCCGAGACTCGTTGGAAATTGGTTTTATGCATATATGACAAGGAATGGTTTTAAATAATTGTTTTGGGAAGAGAATTTGATTATCATTATGAATTTTAAGGGTTGACCAATAAATATGCTAGTTAGAGTAGCGTGAGGGCGCTACTAGAGCTCTTAGCTCCGACCCTAGCCTGAGAGGTCAGGCAACTACGTAGTGCACTATGAGGGTTGACCATATCATTTCCTTAGAGCTCTTAGCTCCGACCCTGGTCTGAGTGGACAGACAAACCTGAGAGGTCAGGTTGATATTATAAGGGTTGACCGTTATCACTTCATCCAGAGCTCTTAGCTCCGACCCTGGTCTGAGAGGTCAGACAAGCCTGAGAGGTCAGGTTGATATTATAAGGGTTGACCGTTATCACATATTCTAGAGCTCTTAGCTCCGACCCTGGTCTGAGAGGTCAGACAAGCCTGAGAGGTCAGGTTGATATTATAAGGGTTGACCGTATTATTTTATCTAGCTAGCATAGCGTAGCGTGAGGGCGCTACTAGAGCTCTTAGCTCCGACCCTAGTCTGAGAGGTCAGACTTATTATGTTTGGTGAACATTTCTCTTCCCATATTCCTTGCTTGTTTATCTTATCATGCAATTGTGGAATATTTGGTATTTGTGGGCATGCATAAATGATGTTTAAATCAAAACATTTTTGGGAGAACATTAGAAGAAATAGAGCTTTTATATTTGATTTTCGTCCACTCACTCTAACAGTTTTTAAATGTTTCTCCCCTGGGCCTTTCGTTTTTAAATGCCCAGTGATGCAGGGTTCTTGAGAGGAGGTCGAGCGCGTACGAGAGTCGAGGCATAGTCGATCATTCCGTTGCTGCGTAAAATTCTTTCGGGTAATCATCTCTGTAGACTGCTCTGACTAACCCGGTTTAGTTAGTTTAGTAGGAAGGGTTGGCCATTTCAAGGGGGTTTCGGTAAGAAGTTCCCTTGAGGTGGTCCCCGCAGGATTTACTTCGGGTTAAAAGGGTTTAACCCGGGGTGGGTCCTGTCAGTAACTATCAACACCGAGACTTTACCAGAATTACGTGATTTTCCAATGGTAGATGTATTTCACTATTCCGGTCATATCTTATTGATGACGGGTTTTTAAGCCTGCATCTAATAAATCCTTTTTATCGTTAGTAGCGTGAGCAGTGTTCTAAAACTCGGCCTAGTCGGCCGAGTACTCGGCGTTCACCATAGGCGATTTTAAGAAAATCGGAGTACAAAGTCGGCCGGAAGAAAATCGGCCGAGTAGTCGGCCCAACTCGGAAAAAATCGGCCCAAATCGAAAAAAAATCGGCTCAACTCGGTAAAAAATCGCCCAAACTCGGTAAAAAAATCGGTCAAACTCGGAAAAAATCGACCTAATTAGGAAAAAAATCGGCTAACTCGAAAAAAATTAGCCAAACTCAGCATTTTATTGACTATTTTTATTATTTTGGACATTATATTACTTTTTTAAAAATTATATTTAATTATATGTTTTAAAAATAAAAATAAATCTAAAAATTAAAAACCGAGTACTTCCCGACTACTCCTCTACTCGCTAGTCCCCAGCCGGCCGACCGACTAACGACTAACGACTTTTAGAACCTTGAGCGTGAGGCAAGTAGGGTATCGTATAGGGTCTGTGATCACTAACAGAAAAAAGACTTTAGCCGATTAAATAACCAAAAAAAGGCTAACGAACAAAAAAAATTGTCGGCTAAAGTAATTTTTTCGTCGGCTATAGTTAGTGAACTTTAGCCGACGAAATTTGAAAAGTTTTGCCTACAAAATTAGGGTATTTTGTCGGCTAAAGTACCTTTTAGTTACAAAATTTCACTAGGGATATTTCGGTGTCCGATTGACTATTATGATACCAATCTGGAAGCGGAACGGGCGTACGAGTCAAATATATGGGCTTTTTGGCCATCCGACTTCGTTTAAGGCTTCAAAATGCAGTTTTTCTAAACACTTAACAGATGAAAACACCTAAATCTGCATGTATATGAGGTATTTTGGTCAAACCTTCAACACAAAACTCTCACCATGATGAGATGTAACTGCCCATCTAAAATTTTTGAGATATTTACCCCTTGATGATAGGGCTCCCCGTAGGGATAAATAATGGTAAGTAGTAGGCATGTTGTGATTCCAATCATCAAAATTCACAAACAAAAATCCGACCGTCAGATATCATCAATATGTTGAAATATTTCTATGGTACAAAATTTAACTTGATCCGATAAATTTAAGAGCTTCATCCGGACGGTCAATCTCGTTAGTCAAACCCCTAAATTGTATTGACCGTAACTATCGGCACCGAGACTTTATCGGAATTACGTGATTTTTCAAAAGCAGACGTATTTCACCATTCCAGTCATATCTTATTTCATGACTTTTTGCGTTTGAAGTTTCTACGTAGAGTTTGTTTTTGAAATTGAACATTTATTTAAAACTTAGTAAACAAGTTATACAACATTAGTAGACATGTTGTGATTCTGATGATCAAACTTGAGAAACAAAAATCCGACCGTCTGAGATGATCATTATGTCGAAATATGTCTATAGAAAAAATTCAACTTGATTCGATAACGTTAAGGGCTCGATCCTAACGGTCAAGCTTATTTGACCGGAAATGCTTATTTGACCGTCTAAATTATGTATTTTTCCCTAACCTTCAACTGAAAATAGTTTCAAATCAATGACACGCAACCAGTGGTATAAAAATTTTATGAAAAGTAACAACCAGAGATAGGGGTACCTCTAGGGAGAAAGAATGGAAAATTGCGTTGACCGTAACTATCGGCACCGAGACTTCACCAGAATTACGTGATTTTTCAACCGTAGACGTATTTCCCCATTCCGGTCATATTTTATTTCATGACTTTTTTTCATTTGGAGCTTCTACGGTCATAATCAACTTCATTCCGCCCACCATGCGCCATCACCCCAGAATTTTGTGTTCTCCATCTGTTGTCTCTCTGTTCACATATAAATTGCACGCAATTCACCTTGCACATCGGATAAACTCTTGACATTATCGGCTTCATCGCTAGAAGTCTTAGTTCGTGCGACCAATTTGGGTGACCATCGAATTGAATACGGTTCATCTGCTACCAAATATTCAATGTATTGTAAATATGAATAATTATGCAATGAATGAGTTATGAACAAAAATAAAGAATTACATACCTAGCCGCCAAAATATTTCGCGAACTTCTTGTTGTGGTAGTCGTGATCACCTTGAATGCCTGAACAATATAAATGGATGTCTTTCCAGCATTCAACTTCTGGACAGTTAATCAATACCCACCAATGGGCTATAACTAGCTCATGTGGTTGCAACTTGTAAGAGTCTGGTAAAATTCCATAAACTTTAACATCATTTGAGACTATGGAAAGGTTGAACTTCGGTACATCTACCGGTATGGTTTGTGGAGTTTCCTTCAACGCTCCTAAATACAACTTCATGTAGGTGACGCACTCGTGCGTAATATATGCTTCAACTTGTACATCCTTCAGGCGCGGATTTGTTAGCCATATAAGCTTTGTAGTCTCCAAGTTGTCTATATATAAATAAATTTGTTGCAATATGTTATGATTACATATTGAACATGTAGAATAAAAAAATTAGGTGTAAAAAACATACCTTTCCATAGGATACATCCAAGTATAGTGTACTGGACCGGTTAACAACAATTGCTCGGAAAGATGGATCATCAGGTGCGGCATGATGTCAAAAAAATTTGGAGGAAATATCCTCTCAAATTTACACATGATATAAATAATGTCCTGTTGCATTTCGCGGAGGTCAGATTTTGTCACTTCCCTTGTGCATAACTTCTGGAAGAATCTTGACAACGCTACAAACGTACTGCTCCACCACCTGACAGGGAAGGAACGGTCGAATGAAATTGGGGAAGAGACGTTGTAGCAGAATATGACAGTCATGACTCTTAAACCCATACATTTTATTGTCCCGAATGCTTACACACCGGACTATATTTCCTGCGTAGCCTGAAGGATACTTCACAGAACTCATCCACCTGAAAATTACGCTCTTCTGGTCAGGCTTCACGGTGTAAGGAGCTTAAAGCATTTTTTCTTCTCTTTTTTCAACCACAAATGTCTTCGTATCTCCATTTTTTTAAGATCAATGTGCGCCTTCGGACTGTCTTTCGTCTTTCCCTCCAAGTTCAGTATTGTTCCCACCACACTGTCACACACATTCTTTTCTATGTGCATCATATCTTGGTAGTGTCTGATCAACAACTTACTCCAGTATGAGAGTTCCCAAAATATGCTCTTATGTGTCCAAAATTTATACTTGTCGGGTCTGTCAGGTATTGCCGCCACAATATTGGGATGATTGTTGAGCTACCCAAAATCATACTCATTAACCACTGCTAAAATTTCTTCCCTCGTCAATCTTCTAAGAGGCACACCATTTTCTACAGTCCCATCAAATGTTTTGTCATCGAACCGCCATTCGTGATCATACAGAAGGAGAGTACGGTGATCCAATTTGCATATCTTGTTGCAATGACTACTGCCCCCCTCATCGCTAAGGCACTCTGGACAAGCCTTGTATCCCCTAACAACGTTGCCCGACAACATCCCACAGGCAGGAAAATCACTAATGGTACCAACAACCATAGCATGCATCTGAAACATCTCGTGCATGAACTTATCATAAGTGGGATGACCAACGTCCCAAAAAAACTTAAGCTCTTCAATCAAGGGTCTCAAATACACATCGAGACACTTCCCTGGATAACCGGGTCCCGGAATCAAGAAACTCAACATATTGTATTCCTTCTTCATGCACATCCATGGAGGAAGGTTGTATGGTACCAAAATCACCGGCCATAAACTGTATTGAAGACTCATGTTGCCAAAAGATTGAACCCGTCGGATGAGAGCCCGAGCCTCACATTTCGGACATCTGACGCAAAATGAGAAAACTTACGGTCTATATGCTTCCAAGCCTCCCCGTCAGTAAGGTGTATAAGGGTATCTTCGCCATGCAATTCCCTATCAGCGTGCCATCTCATAGCTTTGGCCGTGTGTGATGACATGTACAACCGTTCCAGCCTATCCCTCAACGAGAAATACCGAAGTACCTTCACAGGTTTCCTATTGCCTGTAGGAGTCAGCTTATACCTGTCACTCTGACATACTGGACATGCGTCAAGGTCACCAAGGTCATTCCCTTTTGGATCTTTACCCCAGAAGAGAACACAATCATATCTGCATGCATGGATCTTGATGAAGGAAAGCCCAAGATCTTTCAGGATACATCGGACCTTATGATGAGTGGTAGGAAGACGATGACTGTGGGGCAGCATCGAAGCAGTGTACTGTAGGTAGTCATCAACAGCCTTCACAGTCAATTTTGTCTCAACTTTAATCTTCATAACGTCCATCACGCTTTCAAGAACCGTCTTCTGACAACCGGGGTACACAGGGGTCTGTTGGAAAGCAAGTAGTTTGTTGTACCTGTCAATACCAGCAGTGTTGACAACTCTAGGGAAGGGCTACACCGGCTCAGGCATATACGGTCCTTCAGAGCATACACCGCTCTTATAAGGAAACATATCGTTGATAAAGGTCGTTGCTGGATCGTTGGATGTA
Source organism: Comarum palustre (assembly GCA_951800085.1). Lineage (NCBI taxonomy): Eukaryota > Viridiplantae > Streptophyta > Magnoliopsida > Rosales > Rosaceae > Comarum > Comarum palustre. The sequence goes on along the minus strand of OX637588.1, from coordinate 3,443,008 downwards.
TTGCCCGTCTCAAAAAATTGCTCATGATCATGCGGACCCCCTGATGATGTTTCAACGTGATATATCCAATATGTGTACTTCTCCCAAAACCCATTACTTTTAAGGTGTTGTCAAACCTTGTCAATTGCAAATCGATGCATATCACCGCGACACTGACATTTAGTACACGGAAATAGAAAATTGTATTTCCTTTAGTATTATCCATCACATATTCAATAAAACTAATGACTCATTTACCATATTTTTTGTCTCATTTTGGAAGCGAAATCCAACTTTTATCCATATCCTGAGAAGATAACATAATATATATGTATAAACTCTAATTAATTAATTAATTAAATTTACAAATCATTTAGTATATTCTATCTACAGTTAACTACAATTAATTAATTAATTAATATATAACAAATTAATAATTAACACACACACATATATATATATATATATACATGCATATATATACTAATTACTAATTATATAACAATATTATATATATATCAATTAACATCAATCATAATCAAAATATTACTTAATTCATACTATATATATGCATGAACACAATATTAAAATCAAATTAATATATATATATATATATATATGTCATAGTATAGTACTACTTAATATATATATATATATATATATATATAACTCAAATAAAACTCTTAAATCAACCCAAAAACAAGATATATTCATATACGTACCTATATATAGCGCCACAAACTAATTTTGGACAAATTTCGACGACACCCAACAATTTCGCCAATCCCAAACTTTTTCTCCCGTTTTTTTTCACATGAGCTGCTGTCTAGATCTGGAAATATAAGGACTTTTAACCGACGAAATTATATATGTCGTCGGCTAAACTTTAAAAATTTCGTCGGCTAAAAATCCACTTTAGCCGACGAAAAATTAACTTAGCCGACGATATTTTGATTCGTCGGCTAAAGTCTACTTTAGCCGACGAAAAAAAAAGTCGTCGGCCTGTTATTTTTTTTCCCGCCGGCTATAATAGTTATTCTGGTAGTGTTGGCAAGCTGATCTTAAAGTTAATTCTTATATGGTATGTATGCATCTGAAGCTTCTTTTTGTATTGCATCCTGTCACTGATTCTTTCACTAAGAAGCTTTTGCAACAAAGTGATATTCGAGTTTAATATTGAGATATTCTCGGTTCTGGAGGAAAATAAAATAAATGTCTCGATGGGTAGATTATGTTAATACGAGTCCTCCGGTATGTCTGAAAGATTTTCCGGAGCTTTGAGATGTTTGTTATGAATTTATCCAATTTACGGAAGTAATAAATGTTAATTACTTTACCGTAAAAGATGAATTTGCGATAAGTTGAGAATTTGAGAAAAGTTTCTTTAAGAAAGTTGTAGAGGACATTCATACGAACCCGTGGGTATGTCCTACGCTTTAATCGGAGTTTGTATGCGAAAGTTATTCGGGATATTGTATAGTTACCGCTCGATAAAAGTAAATGGTAAAATAACTATTTACCACTCAGGGTAACTTTTAATAATCTAATCTGGACCGTTGGATATTTTCTAGATCAGATCTGAGCCGTCCCTTTACCTATAAAAAGGCTTGAGGCCTTTGACCGAGGTCAAAGACCCCGTATCAGGTCAACTCGGGTTCTCTCTGCTCTCCGGCGTTCTCTGCTCGACGCCGGCGATTTCCACCACCAATCTCCGGCGGACCACTCCCATTCTCTCCCTCTTCCTCTCATCTACCTTGCCCAGCCCGAAAATCCACCATGCTTCCACCCTAGAGGCACATCGGAGGGAGAGAAACCTTCGACCGTTTTCCGGCGAGAACTCGCCGTTCAAGCATTGATGTGATGTAAGACCGGTATATTCCTTCTCCTTGTCACCTCTTCTTCCTTTTCCTGCTTTTTATTTTTCGATCCGAGCCCTGAATTCCAATCCCCCTTTCTACTGTATGTTTTCTGGGTTTTCGGTCGAGCACCCTGGTGAGCCTCCGGCGAAGTGATTTTGGGCATCTGGTGGACTTCTGAGACTGAGTTGAGGTGGTGGGAGGCAGCTGGAAGTCCTGCTTGTTGAGTCCAGGCTGGGAGGAAGCAAGGGGTTCTTCGATTGTGCAGGTGGAAGGTGAGCTCGATATTTTTGGACGGTCCTATGCCGGAATAGGGTAGAAATCCGGCCGGTATGCCGACCGGTGATAGATTAGGGTGAAAAGGGTAAAACTTTGGATTTTTACCGCGGTAGATCTAGATTTTTTATTGATTTATCGTGGGTGTGAAATGCCAGAATGACCCCTGGTATTTCATGGTAATTACAGGGGGTGCCATCAGAGTTAGGATCCTGAAAATACCCTTGGTGGTTTTGTATAATTACAAGACTGCCACTGAGTTGGAAATTCCATAGATACACCTGATAGATTTGTATATTTTCAGGGGCTGCCACTAAGGCTGTTTTTTTCTAAAATGCCCCTAGTAGCTCAGATTAATTTCAAAACTGCCATTAAGACTAAAATGTCCAAGCTGCCCCTGACAGTTTTGGGCTAATTACATGAATGTTATTGAGGTGGTAATTCCTTAAATACCTCTGGTAATTCTAGTTATTTACAGGGATGCCATGGAGGAGGAAATATCTTAAATGTCCATGGCTGTTTGGTTTATTTATGTGGTTGCCACTTTAATATTTATTTGTGTATGATTGTCGTTTTATGGTGGATTGTTAGGGATAGTCCCAGAAAAATAGTTGATCAGAAATTACCTTAGCGGAGAGGTTAAATTTCGGGTATGCATTAGGCGCTTGCTACCCTTTTTATTAGATCGACTGATAATTAAAAAAACGGGATTTGTCTAGTTAGGACGTTAGTACTAGAGCTACGTGTGGCTTGATCCCTGAGGACAGGGTACGTAGGCAGCCTGACCGGGATTCGGGTGCAGTCACAATTATTTTTAGAAACCCTAAGTCCTCCAAATGAATTGTTTGAGATCCAAATGTGGGAATCGGGATAATCTCTGGTGGTGAGGTCTATTCCAGTACCGTTTGGACGAATTGAGTTTGTTTTGGAAAGAGGGTTATCCCTTCTCAAGGGGGATTTCGAGTAAATCTCTCTTGAGATGAGTCCCGCACGTCCTAACTCAGGTTTAGGAAGGTAAACTTGGGTCGGGGTGTGACAGCTAGCATTTATGCAAGGACAAAATCGTATGAACCAATTTTCCCGCCATTTCCTTATGCTTGAAATTTTCCTTCTAATACGCATTTTGTTCTTATAATCAATTATGGTTTTTCAATAGTGAGCGGAACAAAGTTAGGGAAACATATATGAAAGAAATGAAACCAAAATAATTTTGAGAAACATGATATATATATATATATATATATATGAATCTCTACTAAATTGGAATTCAATAATTAAACTCAATTATGACATTTTATATTGTTCACAATCAAAAAAACTATTTGGTACACAAAGCTTAGCAAAAGCCGTGACATTTTCAAAGTTAAAAAACAATGATAGCAGAAAATGTCGCAATACAGTTGGTTTACATGTCATAAAATATCATTTGTTCCTTACTTTTCTATACTAAATTCAGTTGCATTCAAGACTTTCACAATCTCTTATGCACCTGGTTTTTAGGAACTTGAGTAGTCTCTTTGGTCTGATCTGTTTTTGCAGCAAGTCGACTGGATGATCTTGGCTTGATTCTTGCAAGTAATTTGTGTCCTTGCCTGAACTTGGAGGTCTAGGGAAATGTAACATTTTAACACTATAATTTGTAAAAATAACTTTGTAGCTTCATTTAAATCTCAGATAAAAAAAACTAGTAACATCAATTGGCATTGCCCGAAACAGTTATTATCTTGAGAGAGTACAAAAACCTCGGCTTCAGCTCTAGATCTACCATTTGCACTTTCAATCATGCTTTCATTCACATTATTGAAGTTGGTTAGAATAAAGATTTTCTACGTTGACATTCACATTTGCAAAATGTGATTCTTAAGTAGACACTGGGTCTTCATTATTTGCAGGCTGATGTGTGTTAGTTTATGAAATCTTTTTGTTTGTCTTCAGTTGAATTAGCTATTCAGCAGTGTTTTTAGCTTAACCTCTAGAAGCTCTTCACGTGTCATACATGTGCTAGTCTTTCTTATACAAGTCTGCACCTACTCTTGGTTTAACAGAATTGTCATTTTCCTTCTCAATCTTATCTTCTTCTCTAAGTTTTGTCTCAAGCTTTTATTGTGGAACTGGGTTCAGTTCATGTGTTGGTGGTTCAGCCGCAGGATGCTGAACAGTAGCTTCAGCCATAAGAAGGTGAACATTAACGTCATTGGCAGCAGCCTACAAGATATCACAATCTCATTCAACGTCACAAATAAATTCACATATACCACGCTTTCCACAAATACACTCACATATTGTTGGGGAACACCATTCCAACACAACCATGAATTGTTCATATCGGTCTAAATGGCCCTTGCTCTTCCCCTTTGCTATCACTTGAATGCACACTATTGAATCCATCAGATTCCTCACCATCATTGGAGATGGTCCCATCAACATTGGTCTCAAACGTCACCTTATCATCTTCTTCATTCAAATGGCCTGGTTCTTTATCAATACACTCCAATTCAAACTCACTGAAGAGTCTCCTTGGTGCCACACAATATACACATAATCCAAAGTCCGGTTAGTTACTGGGATAAATTGGATGAGATCTAAAGCATTAACATCATTTGTAATGGGCAAGTACCCACTCCCTTTCTCGGACTCAGGAATCCTAACCGAATATGCAATTGGGCCTTGCTAGTAACCCAAATCGAAAGCCCAGTAGTTGAACCCAGTACAAGAGATTGTCTAGATCAACCCCGTCCACAGCACAACTCCTAACACCATTTGCACTGTGTAACCTTCCTCCACAATGAATCCTAACAATAAAGGCATTTGATTATGCAAATTTACAATTCAATTGAAGGTTAGCTAGTAAATTGAAAATATCATTAATTCACTATCATATTTCAATTTCATAAAAAAAAACAATCAAATTTCAATTTTCAGACTCATTCAATGCATCAAACCTAGAACCTTAATACTCATTTACTTCGACATCATTAACCTTCCACCAAACCGAGAACCTTAATAGGACAACCAAACCTCTTTACCCACACCATCAAATTGTTGTTTAATCAAACTTGTTTAACTCACGATAAGAAAACAATGTTAAGCACGTTTATCATACCTCCAAATCTGGATGGATCTCTATCAAGTCTAAAGTACCTCCAATAATTCGTCATTGCTCAGTGTACAGTCAGATTTGATCGAATCTACTATCACAGATCTTCTCTATTTTCACTTTGATCTCATGTTACGAGATCTATAGTAAGAAACAGAAACAACCAATGATTTGAAATTGAAAAGAAACAGAAACAACCAATGATTTGAAATTGAAAAGAACCAGAAACAACCAAGTAGAAAATGTTTGGCTTGAACTGTCTAAATTAGACTCTTAAGGATCTGATTTGCTAGGTTTTGGGCAAATACAATTGTGCCTTTCAGTTATTTAATAATGACATATGTCATGACAGAGAAGTTGACGACATATGTGAAAATGATGTCGGGTTAAGTAGTTTGTGTATTTATGTTGTAGATACAAAAATTCATGTACCAAAGTTCTCACTCAAGAATAGTTCATGTACTATTCTAAATATTTTCCCTTTATAAAAGGAATTGGTTGAACTTGAGAGCTCGGGTTCTCTCGGAGCGATCCCAAGGGACAGATATTTGATATTTCTGAACAACTATATGTAGAAAGTAGAAACTATACATAACTATGCTATGATGCTTCTTTTATTCTTGATAATTGATATCAACTATCAAGTACACAAAAATGTATAGGTATCATCTGGGTTGTTTACAAAAGTGTGTCCTATCAAAACCCCCTTCACGATTTGGTGTTCATGGCGATGTCGTCACCTTCCAGAATCCGAAGCACCTATACAAGAAGTCATATAAACAAGAATGAGATCCCTTATAGTTTTATCGATAGTTTTTCAATGATTCTGTGCAGAAATGAAATTGAAGAGGCAATGAGCGCTGCACATCAACTGATACCTGAGACATTCGAGGCCTGGAATGAGGGTCTCGCCTGATGCACAAGGAAGCGCATCGCAGCATGTTACTAACTTCTTGCTTCGAGTAGCAGTTGCTTAACCGGGGGTCTATCATTTCGTTGATGGCGTGCTTCTCTAGCAAAGGTCGTGCCTGCTTACCACAAGCGTGAGTATAAATATTCAGTTATTCACCAAAAGAATTACTAAAGAAATGTATCTATTTTTCTTGAATATTAGCCACTATGAGAATTGAGAGGCCGAATTTTCAAACCATAGTTCCCTTTACTCGCACATACCCATTCAGTGAGGCACTGCTGGCCTTTGGGCTTGTTTAGGTCCATAGCTTTACGTCCGGTAACAAGCTCCACCAGTACTACCCCAAAGGAATATACATCAGTTTTCTCCGTAATTTCTCCACTTTGAGCATATTCTGGAGCCAAGTAACTACATTAACACAAGACTTCTGTTTTAGTAAACCTTATTTAGCAAGCTGATATTTTACAAGGACAAACCATCATTTTTGTGTTAAGTACTACGGTCTTACCCAAACGTTCCAATTACTCTTGTTTGCATCCCAATATCTCCGTCTGGTTGCCACCTTGCTAGTCCAAAATCTCCTACCTGAAGTCAGACGTGGTTAATTGTCACTCAAAATGATTCAAGCCAGAGTCTAAAGCTTCATCCTTAATGAACATAGAATTCGACAGACACAGAGTACTCATACAAGGTTTGATTCATCAAGTACAACATGCAGGTGAAAAAAGTAATTGGAGTTTGTGAAAGATGAGAAATGCATGACATACGTACCAATGGTTCAAAATCATGGGTCAGAAGGATATTGTTAGGTCGCAAATCACGGTGTACAATGCAACCTACTCTACACTCTTCATGAAGGTATCTCAATCCTCTAGCTGCTCCAACTGCAATTTTTTGTCGTGCAAACCATTTTAATGAACATTGGCCCTTCCCTGCGAAATATAGTGTTGCCATTCCAGAGGATTGAGTAAAGCATAACTTCTAAAAAGGTATTGAGAGTGATGCATACTGGCTTTACAATTTTATATCAGAACCTACCATATAGATGAGAATCCAAAGAACCATTGCAGATATATTCATATACTAGCAACCTCTTTCCATCCTCCACACAGAAACCAATTAGCATCACAACATTCCGATGCTGTGCACAGCTTAACACTTCAACTTCTGAGCAGAATTCCTGATCTCCTTGAGAACTAGCCAATTTATATTGCTTGACAGCAACTACCTCACCATGTGGTAAGACACCCCTATGTACGGAGCCAAACCCACCTTCAGCCAAGAAGTTGGCTTGTGAAAAACCACATGTAGCAAGTTCTAACTCATCATATGTGAACCACCTAGGAGGATTGCCAAAGACTGGTGCCTTGTGCTGACATACAGAGCACAAAGGAGGAGGCTTAGAAGGTAAATTTCTATTTCTAGGCAGGGAAATTGCTTCACGTACACTTCTACTCAAGTTCAAATCAAGCCTATAGTTCAGGACTCCAACATCTGGCTCTCTATTTAAATTAGAGAACTTATCTAGCAAGGCTCCATATGCTGAAAATATAGATTTGTCATAAAAACTCTCAGGAGCTCCAGTGCCATATCTAGAAAATTCGCCATCAGGACTTAGATAATCTACCATCCAGGGCTGGCAATATGAACTTGGTAAAATAGCACTTGTCTTTTCATTGTCTGTCTCATTATCAGATTCATTTAAATTCTCATTACCTTCACTGGTATATGAAAACTCTTGCTTCAATCTCCGGACAATTCCAGAATGTAACGATTCAATCCCCATATCTGAGCTTGATATGGACGATGATCCAATATCAGTTGCCGTCAGTGGTGACTCATGGTCAAAACTACCAGTAGGAGTCACAGGTGGCCCTCCACTTATATTCCACTGTGCAAACTTGTTCTTTAGGTGTTCTGGAGATGATCCTAAGTTATATAATGAAGGGCATGCCACGTCAGGCTCCTTGTTTGTAGAGTTAACCAAATTCAAGCGAAGAACCTTAGGCCCAGATCGTTTCATAATCACAACATTGCACTGCAGTTGTTCCATGCAGTGTTTCTTTTCATATTTCAATTGTCTGCACAACAACAAAACTTATAACTTGAACAGACGGTAAGCGAAATAAAAGAGTTTTATGCACAAAAAGTGTGGACTATAGATTAACATTGTGAATTCAACAAACAATCCCATTTTGCGTTATCAAACATCTTAAAGGCATGCCTTGTAATAAAATGTCTTCAGCTATAGTAACAGTAAGTGAACCGGAAATTAAGATTAGATTGAATTTGTTACTTGTCCAATATAACCCAGTTTGATTGAGCTTTCTTCGCTTCGCCAGCCACAACACCAGATTGTGAGCCAGAGAGGATTTTTATCCTGATCTTAATCTGTGAATACAAAGTGGGAAGAGATTAATATTAGTTATGAAGTACTAGGACTAAACACTAAATTATCCAAAAAAAGGGCTAAACACTAAACTGATATAATAACCTTCTCTGGATCATAAACATCTTGGAGCTGTTGCACCATCTGAGAGCATGAGTTCACTATCTCATCCCTCTGATCTGAAATGGTTCCTGTGAGAGCCAAATGGTGACTTCTGGTGCAATCACTGGTGAATCGTGCAAAGTCCCATACCCTATGACCTGATATGTGGAGTATTCATGATTTCATCAGCATCAACTTTGGCCTCCCAAGTTTATATAAATCAAAGCATAAAAAGAAGGGTAACAATTCGAACAAACACAGGACTCTTATGCATTGTTCATCTTGGCCTGGTTTCACTAAATCTTGAAATCTGCGGAGTATTTCTGTCAAAAGTATGAAATTCTCATAGAACAGCCAGCTTAGACATACCAAACCAAATAGTTGGCTAGTCAGTAACTCACTATACAGGTATATAATATAATCACCAATTGAACCCCTAAACAAATAACTTGAGCCTGCTGTCTAAAATAGGAGCAATATCAAACAATCAATTGAACTAACCAACTTAATTATGAACCCTGTTATCAATTATTTGAAAAACACAAGATTTTAATCAAGCTAACCATCATGAACTGCAATTTACATGCTGTCTTTTGAAATTTAAAGAAATATTTTCTCCAATTAAAAGAAAGACAAGTATAATTACTTGATGTATATGAAGGAACAACTGCCAAAAGCTTAATGTAATCTCCAGGTTGCACAACATGAGTTAAAGCCCACACCAGAGCCGTGTTTGAAATCTCGTTCAAAGCCTTAACAGCAACCACCACAACTTTCCCAGTCACCACAGAATTCCTCTTCTCCTTCATACTCAGCGACACCAAGACTAATACTTTACACCCCGGTATTCAAAACCCACGTCCAAAATCCAGAGCTTGTCCAAAACAAACAAAACCCAGAACCAGAAAAACATGCATTATCACTCTGAGAATCAGAAACCTCCAAATAAAAAAGCTTTTCCCATCTGAAAAAAAAACCAATAAACCAAAGAAGAAGAAGACACGCAGTCTTCAATGTTTGCTTTAACCACTCACTGCCTTATTTCCGTTAAAGGACACGTCAAAGTCCCAAGACCCTCTCACTCACTCTGTGAAACACTATAACAAGAACCTTTGGGATCAATGCAAAACGGAACAAAAAATATTTCAAGCACGAAACTATGGTGTTTCATGAAAATCAAGCCTACCCTTTTGCATGAGGCATGCGTGTGAATGTTATAGGTGTTTATGAGCCAGAACTTGATCGAGTCTTTGGAGAGAGGAAGAGGCAGGTGGCCTAAAGTTGGACTTTTGTGTTAGTAGATTCTGATTTGGGCTCCAACATAATTGTAAGGAAGAAGCGCCAAGAGGGAGAGCCAGTGAAACGACAAGAGGAAGCAGAAGGTTTTAGCTTAAACGACAATGGCGAAATATTATAACAAAGACCATTGCTAGATCATTGGACTATTTCTCCATCTTTCATGCTCTCAAGGATGTGAAGGAGATTGTTTAGTGAATTGGTCAGTGGGTTATGAACTTATAATATTGATATAGGGTTTGTCTTTTCATAGTTTAACAAAGGGAATATATCATATGAAATTTACCATAAGTCGTAACTAGCTAACTACAAAGATATGAACTTTATTATATGCCTTTGGTTTGGAGGAAAAGTATGTAGTGAGGATGATATATCAGTAAGAGTGTGTGATGGCATGACATCCCAATCAACTAGCTTTTAGTTTGAATACATAAATCTTGAGATGGCTTCAAAATCATTGATGCAATGAAAATTATTTAGAGTAACCATGACATCAATGTCACATCAATTTTGGGGCTTGATAGGAATATGGTGTCAATTATTCATAACGTGTTTAATATAGGAGATTAATTGTTTGATTTGATATGGGTACTTGGGATAGAAGTTACAGCTCTTATATCTTGTGGCCACTAATCAGTAATTAGCAAATCTATCTCATAGTAAAACTTAAATATATGGTAATGATCTTTACACCTCTTAAAAACCTAAAGAATTGAGATTTTTATTCTCTATGTATGTGATTTCTGTAAGATTCCATATGCTGTCAGCTTCTTTTTGCTTCTTTTGTTTCAAATTATTTTTCCCCAAAAGATGAATGCATCAAGGGGATTCATGAGCAAGTAACCTCATGCATGAGCTCATGGCTACTCGAATCTCTAATTTTAAAGTCCCGTACCAGCTTCCTTTCCCTTTTATATAAAGCAGCTTCAACAAAAAAGATCCAGGATGCACTAACATGATCATATCCATTGCTTAATCAAGTTGCTTTCGTTGAGAGTAAATATGGGAAGCAACAAAAATCTTTGGTCTTGAAGGTCGTCGGTCATCAAATCAATCAAGAGTCGAGTGCCAAACTTTTAGCTTTTGTACTTGGTCAATGAATATCTAACACCCTTGTGTAGGGCAGAATGCTCCTATAATCTTAGGGTGTTGTCATCTTATGTACAACATTAAGGTGCGAAGATGCTCATCTGGTCATTTTCCTCGGTGCTATCATCTTATTCCTTTATGGCACAAAGTATGCGCATTCTGGATGAATACTCGACATGTCCGTTTATGAGTCATTCATGATCTTACTCGCTATGATCTCGAGTAATTTTACAATTGTAATGAACTGGTTCTTCAATGTCATATCATGTATCTTCATAAATTCAATACTTTGTTCTTGATAAAGAAGAAGAAAAGACAAGAACTAAATAGAAGAATTCCCAAAGCAACATATGTGAATTTTCAATTGTAGATACATATGGGTCAAATAAAGGTGGGGTGAGGAGTGAGAGAGGAGGAATGAGAGAAAAAAATCGGAGAGGTAATCATTCATAGTGCATGCTTATTTGTTCAAAGAATAAGAAATAATGAATCACAATATAAATCAGTTTAATTGCAAAAAATACTCTTTTGATAATAACGTCATCGGGTTTGTGTTTGGTAGTTTTGAGTTTTCATAAAATTACAAGACCATTTTCAGTAAATGAATGATTCATCTAGGATTGATATATATATATATATATATATATATATGACTGGTGCGGCCCTCAAAGCTCGATTAATGAAACAGTCAAATACAAGAAGGGACATAAAACATAAATTCCTAATTAGAAAGATCTGAAAAAATATCTGAAACCTCTACAATACTCATGTACTCAAACAAACACCAATTAGCAAAGAGTACTACTCTAATGACGACTCTATTTGCTTTGATATAGCGGTGACATCCTGAAAAACACAATAGACATATAACACGTTTACACATCATAATATCCAATTCTAGATCAATTTCCCAGCTATGTTGCCGCCAGAGCCTACATCCGACGACACTCAGCTTCACTTGTCATTAGACGACAACGATCATTTGTCGAAGCAAGGAACTCGTTGCATACCTAAAGCAGACTCGTCCTACACAACTAATATAGTGACTTATTGCTTGCATAAAACAAAAAATAAAAACAACTTTAAAACGGTAAACAATAACAAGGAGCCTAAAGGTCATATTGGAGGCTCAACCCAGTTCTACCTTAGCCACCACCAACAACGCTGCACTCTTCACGCCGCACCACCACCTGCGTATGGGGGTTGCCGCAACCGACGCCACACTTGCAGCGCCCCTAATGAGAGGCCAACCAGCAACTATGCCTAAACCAGATTTGTGGTGATTCCCAGCGAGCCCCCATCCAACAATGGAAACCACCGCAGCCATAGATCTCGTCGCATACCTCGTCCCGCAGCAACAAACCATCACATCCATATCCTCCTCGTAGCCGTAAACCACCGCAACCCTCTTCTCCCCCATCCCAACGACAATCGTCATGAGCTTCAATACCACTAACCTACAAGAACTTGACCACGACAACCATACGAGCCCGATCACTCTTGCTACCCACCACCTCTCCCTTCGATCTAGATTAGAGACTCCAAGATCGAGAGAAACCTGCTTACGCAATGACAACGCCCGTCTGACGCCAACATTTATGGACGAAACTAAAAGCTCATTTTCCCTCTATATGTTTTAACCAAAACGTGTTAGGAATTATTCATGATTTTGATATGGGTCCCACACATCTTTGATTCTCTAGTAAACACACGTTGATAAAAGAATGTGAATGATTCCCCATAGATTCATTTCCTTCTTCCTTTGGTAAACACATCCAACAAACTCGAGTTGTAGGATATGGAGGTAATACGAAATTGAGATGAAAATCACGAGATAACTTTCACTTTCCTAGTACAGTTATTTTTTATCTCTCAAAATAATTGGGCTAGCCCACCAACAATGTCCAATCTTGGTGTTTTTAAAAGCGCGTCATCAACGGTAATCTGCTTTCTCCATCAATCCCTCCAATGGTGGCTAGCGACTTAACAGCTGCCCTCCCAAGGTTGAAGAGGGAAGAATGCAAGCGCACCAAGCACGACTCCCATTTCTCCAATTGGAAGGTAATTCCACGCTCACCCTCTGAAACATCTTGGTCCATATTTTGGAATATTTGTAATCCATTTATGTATCGAGTAATTTACGATCCTGACTTATCCAACCTGATGGAATATAGGTTCTTGTTGGGCCGCGTGACTGGGAGGACTATTCGTCAGGTAAGGAAGGAGCTGAAAGATACAGAGTTTATAACCTGCCTAGAGACGAGAGCCCGGGAGTGTATGAACTCGGGATTGCTGTTTCGCGGGGTGGTTTGGGCCGTGGGATTGAAGCGGATAAGATAGTCCCGGTTTATCTTGGGCAAGCTGATAGTGTGAGGACCAGGCTTCAGCAGTATGGCCGGACAGGGGCTCATTTGGGGAAGTGCTGCTCGGTTGGGAATCCGAGTGAGCGGATTCGAAAGGGGCCTGGGTTGTTTGAGGAGATGCTGACAAGAGGTTACCCTGTTGCGTATAGATGGGCTCCGGTAAGTTTGATCTATGATTTATTCCATTTGGTGGTAAATTTTACTTGATTTGGGTCAGAATTGACGTGTATTGTGTTATTGCTATGGAATCCGTGTCTTGGTTGCAGTTGTAAATCGCCAGTTCTGTTTGCTTTATATCTAGTGGCGTATAGCATTGGCATACCCGATTTCTAGAGAAACATATAGAATTTAGGTAGTTAGTGCTTCTTTAAATGGTTGTTCGTGTGGCTTTTGGGGGCTGATAGAAAATAGTTGAAAGATGTATCATTTTTCTGTAGTTAGTAAGTTCTGTACTGAATTTAAACATTAACTCATCTAACCAGTGCAGATTGGACCAACAGTTCTATAAAGCTTTCTACTTGGTGTGTGTGTGGACACAACTCGAAGTTTTTAGCTGTCTTGACTTTATGTTCATTGAGCATGGGTGTATTTGCATTTTCATTCTGATTCATATGCGTGTTAAAATTCTAGAGATACATCTCGGTGAGTGCTGTGTTATGTGCTTGGCATTATGAGATATTTGCAGTTTGTCAATATAGAGAAATGTGTGATAGCAGTTTGTGTGCAAATCTGTACTTGTAATTGGACCATATGATTTATGAATGATATGCCTCATTCTTTGTTCATTGTCAAACAGATGGAAACCAAAAGCGAGGCGCTGAAAACAGAAAGTCAGCTGCTTACAACATTTGATTATGCATGGAACACAAGCATCAATGGTGCAAGGCGCCCTGATGATGTCCTTCAGAAACTCAAGAAAATTTCCTCAAAACCTACACGATTTACTAATATTGTCCAGAGGCTTCTACCTTTCAGACAGAAGCAAGTCGGCATTAGAATTAACTCCAGAAAATTGGTTTCGAAAGAGGAAAAGTTCAGTGATTATGCTGATAGGGGGAACCTGAATCTCAAAGCCCAAGTTTTCAAGTTTGGCAGATCACAGCCTCGGTCAGTTGTGGATAGAAGTGGGATTACTCAGGAAAATACTATAGTTTGTGGGGTAGCTGTCGGTGATGGGTCCATTTGTAGAAAGGCCCCAGTTCAAGGAAGAAGGAGGTGCACTGAACATAAGGGGATGAGGATTACAGGTTCGATTACAGTTAAGATATCAAATACCAATATTGATTCAAAATGCAGTGTTATCAGCAACAGAGAATTTGTTTCGGACGAAAGTGCCATTACTTGGGAAAATACTATATTTTGTGGGGTGGCTGTTGGTGATGGCTCTATATGTAGAACACCGCCAGTTCAAGGAAGAAAGAGGTGTGCTGAACACAAAGGGAAGAGGATTAAAGGGTTAATTACAGTTAGGATATCAGATAAGAATGTGGACTCAAAATGCAGTGTTCTCAGCAACAAAGAGCTTGATAGTCATGATGCATCAAACGTGAAGTATAAAACAGTAGAGCTTCCACTAGTTCATGTTAGTGAGAGCTCTACATTGATGTGCGGATTCATCTTGCCTGATGGCTCTCCTTGTAGAACAGAACCAATTCAAGGAAGAAAAAGGTGTGATGAGCACAAAGGGAGAAGGATCCAGAAATCCAACTCCAAGTCAGTGAAAGAAGAGAAGGTCGAAGTATGTGCATGATGTATTGATGTACGCTAATTTACAGAATTGTTCTATACTAATACTATACAAGAACCCTAAACCCTACAAGAACTGCTCATGATAGGAAGAGGTGTGAGAAAATACTACAAAAGGAGGAAAAAGAGTCTTACAGGTGATTTTTCATTAATTTATTTTTTCTGAAATAGAAAATATACTGATTATAGATTCATGCTTATGTTGTAGCATTCAAGCTTATCTGTATGAGTTATACCCTTTTTTGTTATTGTTGTACCCTGTAGAAAATGGGGCATGATTATTGTATCATGTACTCTATCTGTTGTATCACTTCCATTTTTTATGTATTTTTTGGATGTTTTTGGGTTCTTGGAAGTAAATTTGTTGGAAGTGGTTTCCTGCTCACATCAAAAGCAGTTGAATCGTTTATCTGGATATAGTGTTCAATGCGCTATAGTCGTTCTGTGGCCTATTAATATTTCAGAGTTATTAGTCTATAATTTGTGTGAAACACAACTTAAACCATTGTCAAATTTACGATATAACTGTTAGGTGCTTCACATTTGTAAAAGTAAAACCCCAACAGAACATATGGCCAACAAAGATGCGATAAGATCTTTTCATATCTACTTTTTGATAAAAAGCACTCAATAATTCAGCTAAAAACAAGATCAAAAGCGAATTCATGTGCATGAGTTTTCTTCTGATGGAAGGTGATATGCAATTATGCATGAGCTAGTGACAAAGGTATTGTGCATCAGTTCCCCTTTATTTATGTCTCATAAGCTAGTGAGGGTGGTACTTGCAGTCTCTTCCTCCGGTCATTCATAAGCTCATACTGAGTCCATAAGCACGCATTGAGTTCATTATAGGGTTTACTCTTTTAGAACACATCATGCCGGTTATAGTCGAACTCGAAGATGAAGCACCTTCAATGGTGTCCAATGCCTTAATCCTTCCTATCCAAAGGCCGGAGAGGGAAGAATGCAACCGTATCAAGCAAGACTCTCACTTCTCCAATTGGAAGGTAATTCCCTTATCACACTCACTCTGCCTTTGGGCTTACATTATGTTTCTTTCATCACACCAAAGACTGGTGCTTAAATTGTTTCTCCCAGATGGCAGTCGAGTTTTACTTTTACATAGTGTTTACATTCTTGACTTATACAACTGTGATGCAAGTCAGGTTCTTGTTGGGCCTGGTGACTGGGAAGACTATTCGTTAGGCAAGGAAGCAGCTGAAAGGTACAGGGTTCATAACCTCCCTAGCGATGACAGTCCAGGGGTGTATGAACTTGGCGTTACTGTTTCACGTAGTGATTTAGGCCGTGGGATCAAAAAGGATCAAGTAGTCCCGGTTTATGTTGGACAAACTGAGTGTGCGAGGAAAAGGCTTCAGCAATATGGCCGGACAGGGGCTCATCTGGGGAATTCATGCTCAGTTGGGAATGGGATTACGCTAATCTGTAAAGGGCCTGATTTATTTGAGAAGATGCTGGCAAGAGGCTACACCATCGTCTTTAGATGGGCTCCTGTAAGTTTGATCTATATTTGTATAACTGCATGCTATGGAATCTGTGTTTTGGTTGCAGTTGTTACTAATACTATGTTTAGATTTTCAAGCATATTTTAAAGAATATTGGTATCCCTTATGGACTTGTGGAGTTTGTATTTCTTTCATCATATAGGGTTGGTGTGGCTTTTTGGAGTTGATTAGTGAGAACAACTGAGAGATGCAGCATTATTTTTATGCAGTTCAGTTTCCTAGAAAGAGTTGAAAAAAGCATTAGCAGAATCTGTACTTTATATGAGCTTTCTACTTGTGGTATAGGATAGACTCAAGTCGAGGCTTTTAGCTGTCTTAACTTGAACATTCATTTAAGCATGGCTGTGTACATTCATGTTTGTTCTTCATTTTAATTCACACACGTGCTAATATGCTAGAGATAGGTCTAGGGTGATGCCTATGATGAATTTTGAGTATATGCTTGCCAGAATGAGTGATTAGCAGTTTTTTATGAAAATAATAGTGTAGTTTCGTGTGCAAATTTGGACATGTAATTGGAATGTATGATGAAATGCCCTCATTCATTGTTCATTGTCAAACAGATGGGAACCAAAAGCGAGGCGCTGAAAACTGAAAGTCAGCTGCTTACAACATTTGATTATGCATGGAACACAAGCATCAATGGTGCACGGCGCCAGGATGATGTCCTTCAGAAACTCAAGAAAATTCCCTTGAAACCAACCCGTTTTACTACTACTGTCCCGAGGCAGAAGCAAATCGGTGTTAGAATAAAATCAAGCAATCTGATTTCAACAGAGGAAAAGTTCAGTAACTATGCTGATAGGGAGAGCAGAAATCTCATACCCCATGTTATCAAGTTTGGCAGATCACATCCTAGGTTAGTTTTGAATGGAAGTGGGATTACTCTGGAAAATACTATAGTTTGTGGGGTGGCTGTTGGTGATGGGTCCATATGTAGAAAGGTGCCAGTTCAAGGAAGAAAGAGGTGTGCTGAACACAAAGGAATTAAGAGTACTGGATTGGCTACAGAAAGCAACAAAGAGTTGGTTTCATTTGAAAGTGGCATTACTCGGGAGAACACTGAAATTTGTGGGGTGGCTGCAAGTGATGGGTCTACTTGTAGAAGGCCTCCAGTTCAAGGAAGAAAGAGGTGCACTGAACACAAAGGGATGAGGAGTACTGAGTCGATTACAGCTAGCACCAGAGAGTTGGTTACATATAATAGTGGCGTTACTTTGGGGAACACTGAAATTTGTGGGGTGGCTGCAGGTGATGGGTCTATTTGTAGAGTGCCTCCAGTTCCAGGAAGAGTGAGGTGCGCAATGCACAAAGGGATGAGGAATACTGAATCGATTACTGCTAGCAACAGAGAGTTGGTTTCATTTGAAAGTGGCATTACTTTTGAGAACACTGAAATTTGTGGGGTGGCTGTAGGTGATGGGACTACCTGTAGAAGGCCTCCAGTTCCAGGAAGAGTGAGGTGTGCCATGCACAAAGGGATGAGAAATACTGGATCGTCTACAGCTAGCAACATAGAGTTCTCTTCATATAAAAGTGACAATACCTGGGAGAACACTGATGAAATTTGTGGGGTGGCTGCATGTAATGGGTCTATTTGTAGAAGGCCTCCAGTTCCAGGAAGAGTCAGGTGCGACATGCACAAAGGGATGAGGACTGGATCGACTACAGCTAGCAGCTTAGAGTTTGTTTCATATAGAAGTGGCAGTACTTGGGATGGCACTGATATTTGTGGGGTGACTGCAGGTAATGGATCTATTTGTACAAGGCCTCCAGTTCCAGGAAGAGTCAGGTGCGCCATGCATAAAGGGATGAGGACTGGATCGACTACAGCTAGCAACAGAGACTTTGTTTCATATAGAAGTGGCAGTACTTGGGATGACACTGATATTTGTGGGGTGACTGCAGGTTATGGGTCTATTTGTACACGGCCTCCAGTTCCAGGAAGAGTGAGGTGCGCCATGCACAAAGGGATGAGGAGGTAGTAGTTAGGATATCAGATAAGAATGGACAAATGGTGACTCAAAATGCAGTGTGTTTCAGCAAAAAAGAGCTGATAGTCATGATGCATCAAATGTTAAGTATGTATCAGATTCAGTAGAGCTAGAGCTTCCACCAGTTCATGTTAGTGAGAGCTCTATGTCGATAATATGGATTAATCTCTCGGCTCATGGCACACCTAGTAGAAAATAAGGATCCAGAAGTCCTTTGTCAATGAAATGCCTACATATGTAAATGGTGTATTGATGTGTTTTATTTACTGACTGTTATATATTTGTAATTTTATATCATTACCTTTAAGTTATTGTTGTACCCTGAATGAACCCTGTAGAAATTGGGGCATGATTGTTGTATCAGCTCCAAATTTTCTGTTAAATTTGGTAGTTTTGGATGTTTTGGGAGTGTTGGTAGTTTTGGGAGTTGATGTATATAGTTCATAGCCATATATTATGTCAATATAGTATTTTATATAAAGAGTATTCATTATATTATAGTATATTTATGATATTATTTAATTTTTAAATATAATTATCAACTAAGATTTTTTTTAATGATTACTTGATTGGTACACCGGTTTTCGTATTTCATATTCGTGTAGTGTAGAATTGTAGAAGACGTACCGTAAACAATAACTATTCTGGCGGCATGCTAATAGAGGATTAAGGTTGTGTTTGATACAGCTGGGCTTATAAGATATAAGTTGACTTTTAGCTTATAAGGAGAAGGTGAGTGTTTGTAGCTTCTCCTTTTTCCTTCAAAACACTTTATACTTTTTTAAAAAGTAGCTTATTTTTAGACTTATCAAACACCAAAATCTTTGATGCTTAAAAACAAAGAAGCTTATAAGCTCTCTCAAACTCAACCTAAATACTGTTACATTGTATTAGACCAAAGTAATGTGATAATAATCTTTAAGAGATAGAGCTTACACCTCACCACATAATCAGCAAATTCCACAGCCACCATTTCACCACTATCATTTCCCAACACGATGCCGACCGGTGAGCTCCGGCAGTCCGGCTCCTCGGAGAACGAAGCCGAGCAGTGGCTGTGGGCCCAGATCAAAGCGGAGGCGAAGCGCGACGCCGAGTCGGAGCCGGCTCTGGCCAGCTACCTCTACTCGACCATCCTCTCGCACTCGTCGCTGGAGCGATCGCTCTCGTTTCACCTCGGCAACAAGCTCTGCTCCTCCACTCTCCTCTCCACGCTCCTCTACGATCTCTTCCTCGACACCTTCTCCTCCGACTCCTCCCTTTGCGCCGCCGCCGTCGCCGATCTTCGCGCCGTCCACGAGCGCGATCCGGCCTGCGTGTCCTTCTCTCACTGCTTGCTCAATTACAAAGGCTTCCTCGCATGTCAGGTAAATAATCCGATTCGCAATTGTTGATTTCGATTTTAAAGTAATACTTTGATTTTGATTTTTAGGTAATAGTTTGATTTCGATTTTATAGCAATAGTTTGATTTCGATTTTATAGTAATTTGGAAGGTTTATGTGTTTCTATACTTAGAAGTTCATGTGATTTTGGTTGAGATAATGATTTCCAGTACAGTACTATAGAACACTCAAATTTTCGTTTTTTTTCTTTTTTTTTAAGTAGCAATGTGGAATGATTTGTGTTTGTTTTAGGCTCACCGAGTGGCACATAAGCTGTGGATTCAGTCACGCAGGCCGCTGGCGCTAGCGCTCCACTCGCGGATAGCTGATGTGTTTGCGGTGGACATTCACCCGGCAGCGAGGATTGGGAAAGGGGTGCTGTTCGACCACGCAACGGGTGTGGTGGTGGGAGAGACGGCAGTGATTGGGAACAATGTGTCCATACTCCACCACGTGACACTAGGAGGGACTGGAAAGATGGGGGGAGACAGGCATCCGAAGATTGGTGATGGGGTGCTTATTGGAGCCGGGGCGACGATTTTGGGGAATGTGAAGATTGGAGAGGGGGCGAAGATTGGGGCGGGGTCGGTGGTGCTTATTGACGTGCCGCCAAGGACTACGGCGGTGGGGAATCCGGCGAGGTTGGTTGGCGGCAAGGAGAAGCCGTCGAGGCATGAGGATGTGCCTGGAGAATCCATGGACCATACCTCGTTTTTATCAGAGTGGTCTGATTATATCATATAGGGTTTCGCGGATTTTGATCTTGCTTGCGACACAATGTATGCTATGTTGAATAATATTACCCGTGTTTGCTAATCATCATTTGCCTCTAAACCTCTGAGAGTTGTATCTGTACAAACTAAACAACTAGATAGCATGGCCTATCATCAGTGTTAAGTGATCTCTGTTTCAAGGATCAAACAATATTTCAAGTTGCTTATATAGATCTACCATCCAGGTTTCTCTGTTAATGTTTATTTTGATTTGTTACAATGAATGTACAGCACTTTTCTACAGTTAGTGGGTGGTTTATGATTATATTCATTTGATCCGTTTGCTCTACTTGGCATTGATGAGTTAGTTAGTTAGTTAGTCTTTTTTTGGTCAAATGAAAGCAATGTATTAGATGGTCCAAAAATACAACCTAATACACCACTAACAAGAGGTACAACACTAACATGCCATAAGTAATTAACTTGAGACATTTGATGAATGTCAATAATGTGTAACATAGTTCAATCGGTTTAACATGCAAACTGGTTTTGAATTATGAGTCTTCTAGAAAGCTTGTTGATTTTTTTTTTAATTTTAACAAACCCATCAGCGTTATATAGTTACCATATAAACTGAAAATAATCTTATGTTTACTATGATATAGTTACCAGTCAACAGATGAAAAGATAACCACTACTCAGTACTCACATGTTAACACACATGTTAACAATTAATGAAGTCAGCAAGCAAGCATGTCAAACACAATTTGTATTACTCCTTTCTTGTGCCTCAATTCTTGTTCGGCTGAAATTTGAACAAAATTTCAACAGAAACGCCAATTAGTTATCTACTTCTTGATGGAAATGCCAACACAGAAACGCAAAAAATTGGCAACAAAAAATATTAAAATCAATATAGAACAACTTAAAAGCTTTTCAGAACAGAAAAAAAAAACGCAAATTATAATCTAAGAGCATATGCACCGGTACAAAAAATAGCACGAGCAAAGAGAAGGAGAGGCGGGCCCGGCTAAAGAATAGTACGTTGACCGTGTTAAAAAGCTCATAGACGAGCAAAAATTGCTTGCCTGAGACCACGAGCAGCCTGCATGAGCTCACCGCTGCAGATACTCTAAGAGCAAGCAAGAGGGCTTGAGGCTAATGACCAAATTGTTACTGACCAACGAAAAACCCAAGGGAGGGCACATCTGGGAATTCAAGACCCAACGCCCAACGCTAGTTCCCAGCAAGGCCCAAAATTGAAACCTAGAACTGTTTTTGCTGTTCAGTACGATGAATAGTAATCAACAAATACAATAGAAGCCAAACAGTAGGGACAATAATGTGTTAAAAAATATTATGCAGTAAAAGGTCTAAATTTCATACCGATCTGCAATCTTGTGATCAAAGCCATCAATTGTTACTCCCAATTCAATCTGAAAATCAAAACCTAGAATTAGTATAATGCAATATGAAGAGCTGATGTGCTAGTATTAGTGTTACCGAACCAAGACTAATATATATAGGTAACATGCAACCAAATCAGAAAGCAAAACAGAAAACTTGACATATGGGACATTGGTTAATGCTAAACCATCAAGAAAACAAAGAACAAAAACAAAAAAGCTAGCAAAGCACAGTGTCATGTTCCATATATAAAAAAATATGCAAACCATATATCCTAGCTTGTTCCAAATTTGAACTGCTTGACTGGGCAAAAGTTATGGAGACAGCAAGAAAAGGCTGGTTTAATACCTCATAGGGGTGGTGCTTATGCCACATGCTCTCTCTGTCCATTTAGATTTTACTAAACATGAACCTGGGATTCAAGGTTATATGCATGCATTGAACATGAAACTCCAGTAGATCGAGATCAAGAAATACTGACAATATCAAAGAAAATACATAGGATGATATATATCTAGGATTAGGATTTGAAAATTTATTATATTTTGTCCTAGCTTTACGACTTTGGGTTTCAGCCACGCACTTACCCATTGATCAATTCATCTAGACACTATCTATCTCTCAATTCATCTTACCAGTTCGTCAATTTTCCCTGTCCTATCACTCTGAAGAAAAGAAAAACAGATATTCTAATAAAAATTAGAACAAAAACTCAAAAAGGCTGAAATAGAACACAGCTTAATACTTGCTTCTGCATACAAATTTCCCAAAAATGGGATTGAATGATAAATCATATTAATGGATTCCTATATATAAGAACAGACCATCTACAAAGATGAAGCTTACTCAAACTTGAATTCACCCAGAAAACTCACAGTTGCGGAATCTCTGGTCTCCCTCTCTCCTTGTGCGCATGTCTTGAATTCTGAACACTCTGAAACGAAATGCGGGGATTGCAAATACATATTGAATTTGTGGTTGAGGGTTGAGATCTGTTGGGAATCGGATATTTTGGTGGAGTTTCCAGATATATCGAAAGAAAACTGATTTTTTGGTGGTAGAGAGTCGGTGGAGTTTTCCCAGAAATCGGGAGAGCCAAGGAAAAGAGGAAAATTCTAGCATGTACAACGTACATTAAGTCATTAACCATCACATCATCTTCCTAACTTCGATCGGACAAAAAAATTACCATCCAATCATCTTCTTAAATTCGATCAGATTCACAGATTTGATATATACGTGTATAAGAGACAAACCTCAAAAAAAATTACAGAAAGTAAACAGGCCCGACCCAACACGTACGGAAAATAAATAAGGTTAAATGATCGAAGCTGCATGGATCCATCAACATAAAATCATGAACTAGTCGTGTTTCTCGATAATACAGCACAATACGTTAATACTCACGTTTTTTCTCGATATTTAGTTGTTGAAAATGATTGACGAAGTTGATTTTCTTGAAGAAAACGAAAATCATGAACTAGTCGTGTTTTGTGCCTTCGTCACGGAAATGAGGTAAAGCTTGACCTCACTTTCCAGGTTCAGAAGCTTCTGCAAACGAGCTTAAATACTAGTAGGTGAGTGGAGAATTGCATTTATAACACAGTGCAAGCCTTTACCTTCATCCAAGAAACAGGGAACTGAGGCCATATATCCATGGAGTCTTCTTCTCCAGCTAACATTCCCAGATGGGCACCAAGTCCAAGCCCTTCAAGATCTCTGTTATCACCTGTGGAAGACCCTAGAGTAAGTAGAGTTGAGGCATGTGCAGATCATGGTTCTGCAAAAGATGGCATATCCTTGTCATCTTCTAGCATGGATAGGATTCTCCCATTTAGCATTGGATTCAATGGCACTGCTACTTCTACTTCTACTGTTTCTATGGTTGAAAAATCAATAGAAGCTAAAGGTGCTTATGTTAGAAGCAGAAGTGGTACTATGCATGTTTCTTTAACATGGAAGGACTTGTGGGTCGGAGTAAGTGATGGGAAAAGAGGGCAGAAGATGATTTTGCAAGGGCTTACAGGGTTTGCTCAACCTGGTGAGGTTTTGGCTATTATGGGTCCTTCTGGCTGCGGCAAATCTACCCTTTTGGATGCGTTAGCAGGTAATACTGATTCCTTTGTCTTCTTGTAAGACTGGTAGTCACTGTGTTGTGTTTTGTGAGTTGAATATTGTTCCTTATAATACAAGTACGCAATCTTAGCTATTTGTCATGATTTGGTAGGTCCTTTCGAATTTTTTCTTCAATTCTAGAATACAATTAGGAGAATCCTTAATGATGTGGTATTTTTTCAGTTAGCTGCTTTTTCTAAGAAGCACATTTTCTTAAAAAAAATATTAAAAAAATCCATTCAAAAAATATATAAAAATAAAAACATTCCAAAGTTTAGCTCTTAATAGCACCTAATTTCTGCAATTGCTAATCTGCAAACAATATCAAATGAACTCCAAGTGCGTTGCTAGTCAAGGGATCTTGAACAAGTACTGGTGTTGTGATGATATGTACACTATGGGTGACGAAAAGGAATATGATAGTGTCCAGGTTAAGATTTCATTTCATCCATAATCAACAGCTTGTAAAATATACCTTCTCATTGATTCAATTCACAACAGCAAACTAAAGAAACTTGAAACTAATGCAGGAAGGCTAAGTTCAAGCACACAGCAGGGGGGCAAGATCTTGATAAATGGCCGCAAAGAAAAACTTGCTTTCGGAAACTCTGTAAGAAATTTAAATTGACTTGACAATACACATTCAAACTTTTTCATTCTTCTATAACCTACATCCGCCCCTGACTGTCAGTCTCAGATCCTCTCTTTATCTTGGAGTCTTCAATTCTCATGCTTATCTTTGCGTTACAGGCATATGTGACACAAGATGACACACTAATGACAACCTTAACAGTCAGGGAAGTTGTGTACTACTCGGCACAGCTCCAACTGCCCAACTCCATGTTGAAAGCAGAAAAGAAAGAAAGAGCAGAGACCACAATAAGGGAGATGGGTTTGGAATCTTGCATGGACACAAGAATTGGAGGTTGGAGCAGAAAAGGTCTCAGTGGTGGACAAAAAAGAAGAGTTAGCATCTGTATTGAGATCTTGTCTAGTCCAGCGCTTCTGTTCCTTGATGAGCCTACTAGTGGGCTAGACAGTGCAGCATCCTATCACGTCATGAACCGCATTGTTAAGTTGGCTCACCGTGATGGAAGGACAGTTATTGCATCAATTCATCAACCTAGCAGTGAAGTTTTTGAGCTTTTCCAAAACCTCTGCCTTCTCTCATCTGGTAGAACAGTCTATTTTGGCCCTGCTTCACAGGCAGAGGAGGTAATATTTTCTTTAAGGAATGGACGTGAACTCATATTACTCACGTGTCATTCTAACTTTGACTAGCATAAACAATATAACGTATCTGGTGCAGTTCTTTGCTTCAAATGGCTTCCCCTGTCCAACTCTGAGAAACCCGTCGGATCATTATCTTAGAACAATCAACAAGAACTTCGATAAGGTAAACATTAGTAATGTCGAAAATAGATAGTTTTACCGACAGATCAGAAGGTTTGTTCACAGATCAACTCCTTGATATGATGGGATATCGTTGACGGATCAACAAGATACCAACAGATTGGTCCTTTCAAGTTGTTTGTAGAAAATATTGCTTTGATCGACTTATAGAGAAAAATTAACTTGAGTCTGAAATTAGGACATTGAACAAGGACATGATGGCATAACAAGCACGGAGGAAGCAATCAATACTCTCATAAGAGCATACGAGTCTTCAAATACTTCCAAGCAAGTTCACTAGAGTAGCTGAGATTTGCCAACAGGTTATTCATTAACCTTGTTCTTTATATATCCAATC
Source organism: Comarum palustre (assembly GCA_951800085.1). Lineage (NCBI taxonomy): Eukaryota > Viridiplantae > Streptophyta > Magnoliopsida > Rosales > Rosaceae > Comarum > Comarum palustre. Next base: position 3,417,014 of record OX637588.1, on the reverse strand, counting down.
TCAGGTTTATTATGCATCAACAATAAAAAAATAAGGCTAACAATTACCTTACTCTTTTTACTGTAATGTAGACAGGTGGAGCTCTAGAGAAGGGAAGCCAAGCCAACTTCATAACTCAATGCCTAGTTTTGACAAGGAGATCATTTGTTAACATGTATCGTGATCTAGGCTACTACTGGCTTCGATTTGCAATCTACATCGCATTGTGCTTATGTGTAGGGACTATTTTTCATGATATTGGCTCCACTTTTGGGTCAATACAGGTAAGTTGGTGAAATTAGCAGTGAGATATTTTTCCTATAATGATGTATTACATTGTCTACTAATCCTACTATAAAGTAATTAACTTCAATATGAATGCAGGCTAGAGGATCATTGCTCATGTTTGTAGCATCATTCATGACATTCATGGCAATAGGTGGATTCCCTTCTTTTGTTGAAGACATGAAGGTTAGTAAGCATTATTGGTCACTGCACACACACATACAAGACAGTCGTATATTACCTTGTTGATGATTTTCACCCCATTTTATCTGTCAAAAACCAGATCTTCGGCCGAGAAAGATTGAACGGGAACTATGGAGTTGCTGCATATGTGGTGGGAAACACATTTTCCTCCATTCCATACTTGCTAATCATATCTTTAATTCCTGGAGCTATGGCCTATTACCTTGTTGGTCTTCAAAAGAGCTTAGATCACTTTGCCTATTTTGCATTGGTGCTTTTTGTGTGCATGATGTTGGTTGAGAGTCTAATGATGATTGTAGCGAGCATTGTGCCTGATTTTCTCATGGGGATAATCACTGGTGCTGGGATTCAAGGAGTAATGATATTGACTGGAGGTTTCTTCCGATTACCGGACGATCTTCCAAAGCCCTTCTGGAGATACCCAATGTACTACATTGCATTCCACAAGTATGCATATCAAGGATTCTACAAGAATGAGTTTGAAGGACTGACATTCCCCAGTAACCAAGCAGGAGGGGCACCCACCATTACTGGTGAAGATATACTGAAGAGCATTTGGCAAGTTGAGATGGGCTACTCTAAGTGGATTGATCTTGCTATTTTGTTTGGAATGGTAATTGTTTACAGGCTCATGTTTCTGGGAATCATCAAATTTAGTGAAAAGGTGAAAAAGATGTGCCAATGAACAAAGCTCTTCTTGTTGGAGTTCCCAAACACTCGCCAATAGTTCACGGATAACCGTTCCTCCTAGTCCCGTATATGTAGTGAAACTCTAGTTAAATAAATGATTTCCCAAACACTCCTCCTAGCTCGGATTCAGTGGCCGCTAGCTCAGAGTGTGCCGAGGACACCGGTCTTCGACCCCGGGGTTGAGGAAGTTGAGTTTAAGTTTGAGAAAAGATTATTCAAATTTTTGCACCTCCTTTCTTTCTTTTCATTCGATCTGTTGTAACGGACGGAAGAAAGAACACAGATTTACGTGGTTCACTAACAATATGTTAGTTACGTCCACGGCAGAAGGAGAACAGTTTTATTGATTGAGGAAGAACCCAGAATACAGAGTGCGGAATACAGAGATACAGAGAGTGCGGCGCTAACAGCCCACTACTAAGTATTATCACTCACACTCTGAATACAATTAGGTTTAGGACGTTTATATACTAAACGTCCGCGACCGAAACTGACCGCGAGCGAAACTGTCCCCGCGAGCGAGACTGACCCCGCGAACGACTGATGAGCGCGCGAACGGCTGATGCGCGCGCGAGATCCCCGAATAGCTGGTTCAAGGCATATATTAACACGATCATTAGCTCTTCAACCTTAATCGATTGAAAGTTGAGTTGATGCCGAAGTTTGGTAGGTTCTGATTTGTTTGTGTTGCTTGTTTAGGCTCGTGAATAATTCGGTTGCTTTAGCAATTGATGGTAGTATATGATAGTAGTATAGGTTCTTGCTTTTGCAGCGTTGTTCGTTTGTTTTCTTAGTTGTTTGCTGCTTCAATACTATTCTTATTTGACTGTTTTTAGTCTTTAATCAATAAATATTTCTTACTTTCGTAAAACTAAATCATTTCAGCTCTTATATTTTTTTAGAGAAAAAGAAGAAATATTCAATGACCAAAGATCACATGACCAAAAAGTAAAACATAAATAGTCTGAAGACCTACAAATGAATAATTGCGTTGAATCAAACTTACATCTAAGTATGTTTTTTTCTTTATTTTACGTAACTCACGATAGATTATTTCAATAGTTATCTAATTTCTCATAATCGATTTTTTTACATATTTCAATAGTTATCTAACTCATGATAGATTATTTTACATATGTTTTTTTTTCTTGGTATATGCTTTCAACATGTATAATAATATAAATTTTATGTCACTTGATAGATATTGATTATAATTTTAGCTCTTATAAAGTAAAAAAAGTTTAATAATATGTAGTAAATTTAAAAAATGACATCTATCAGGAAAATAATAAAGAATACAATATATTTTTGAATTGGAACGTCTATAAAGAATTAATATATGATTTTTTTGTATAATTATTGTCCTAAATAGTCATTATCTATCTGTTATTCAACAACTCATAAAATAAAGTGAGATCAAGTGAGCAAAATTGAAGGTACCAATAGCCGCGCTCATGTACAAAATAGACTTCAAATTTTTGCAATCATTTCTTTTCTACATCCTAAACCCTAGACAATCATCCCTAATTTTGAAGCCTAATCCCTAAACATGTGTTACAATTTCTTAAATGATCAATTTGTAACTTCATTTCCTACATTACTATTTCACAAACAGTGTGGCATTCTTGTGTTTTACTTTCCAAACCCTAAACCGTGAGCACAAAACTTACATGTGTTCCACTTTCTTAAATGAACCTTAACCTTTGTCCTTTTGCATAACATTTAATTGTCATTCGAATGATAGCTCATGTTTCAAATTCGACTGATAGATCAAACCATGCCAATATTCTATTATTCTTGTGTTCCACTTTCTTAAACCTGAAACATAACCCCTAAACTTTTGTTCAACTTTCTTAAATGAGGCATAACTTTTCCCCCTACATTACAATTAATTTTTCATTGAAGTGATATACCTCATGTTTCAAATTCGAATGATCATAACCATCTACCCTAATTTTAAACCAGAATCCCTAACGTTGTGTTCCATAACTTTAATCCCTACATTACAGTTTCACTTATAATGTTCCACTTTCTTTATGCTAAACGATAAACCCCAAAACTTTGTTCCACTTTCTTAAACCAGTCGATTGGTCCCTATATTGCAGTCTTTCATTTGACCCTTAACTTCTCTCAATTTACATAGTTTTGATCTAAAGAGAGGTATCTTGTTTAAGATAAGATTATTGCATATTTTATTCACTTTCTGCTTAAGCATTTTCTATTTTTTTTAATCAAAGACAATTTTATCATTCATAATCTCATATATAGGGCACAATATGAATCGATCCGTTGTCATGTGTATAAAAGACAAACAATATCATGTGATTCATATGAGGGTTGCATCCTCTTATATATTAAGACTCATCAAGTGTCATGACCCACCTCAGATTAACCCCTTTTAACTCTAAGTAAATCATGCGGGATCCATCTCAAAAGAGATCTTATCGCTACCTCCTTCGAAATAGATAACTCTTTACTCACTTTTAATCAGTACACTCTGACCCTTTATGTACTTCCAATATTTGTGACTGCACTTGATCAATCGATCGGGTTGCCTACATACCCTTTTATAGGGATCAAGCCACTCGTAGTTCAACTATTATTTTAAACGAACTCATTTGCCTCTCATCTATACCAAAACTAAATTTCTACATCACAGATTTACCCTCAGTAGAATATGAAGGTTAAAACACTTCGACAAAGCTCAACAAACTCATATGATATCTAAAATCGACAAATTATATATCCACGCACTCGTATTGACGATTACATGCTGCTGGGATAATCCCCTACCCCAGAGGGAACCAGGAGCAGCGCCACAAGCCGCTGCCCATGGGCCTCATGTGCCACCACCTTAAACCTGCAACATTCCAATAAAACCCACCTACAAGCATCCACAACAACCCTAGAAAGTCTATGGAAGCAAAAAATAAGTTCCAGAATCGCATGACGCGCCTCCACTGGTAGCCACAGATTGTGGCGATTGACACCCACACGCCAGCTCCCTTAAAAACCCCGGAATTTTGACAAACTCCAAACATGAAACTTTAAGATCAAGGCAAGAGAAACACTTTTATACTGGGACTTAAGTCCAATTCGGCCATGAACCGCCCCAAATCGCTGCCGCAAGGGAATATTCAAACTCAGCCACTTCACAACTCGAATCAAGCTTCAACACCACCCAGGATCAAACAAGGACGCCAAGACGAAGCTAACCCGACCGGTTTCAAGCCTCATCGCCGTCGCACACCGGAGAACCGGTCGGATCTTTGTCGGACCCGAATAGCTTCTGTGTGGGCTTTGATTCTCCCAACCCAGGACGAATCGATCCCTTCCACCACCATACAAAGACTCATATCGTCAAGACGAATCAAACTTGGCCAGCCCCGTCGTTTGGGTCGACTAGAGTTGATCGTAAATGTCAGGTCGGGTCAACCGGATCTGGGTCAGTCAGACTTTTTAGATACCGAAGGAGAGAGATAAAGTGGTTTCTGAAAAAATGGAGTTTCCCGAAATAGAAACTTCATCCTATTTATAGTAATTTCCTTAAATAGTGACTTTTTTTAGACTATAACTTCTTCATACGAGCTTCGATTTGAGGGTGTCATAAGTCTACGAACTCGTATTAACATCCTCAATGACTTTCATGAATGAACTTTTCCAAATTATCGACTTAACGAAAAATTAACTTTTAGAGTCATTTAGGGTAACATTTACATCCTGGTAAATAAGTATTTTTAGGTTCGGGTCGTGACACCAAATATCACAGTGAGCCTATAATCTTAGAAATTTTAGATTATAGACACTTATTCCTAACTAAGTGCATGAAAAATAAAAAAAAACTCTCACAGTTTTCATGTGAAAAGCACAGAACCATGAGTAATTGTTCAAATCAAAAAACATAACCAAACAAGATCAAAAAACAAAACTTGAAAGGGAAAAAACATTGTGCAGGCTTGGAGTCCATACCTTGTTGGAGTAGTCTCTCGGATCCCAAATACGGAACCAAAAGGATGTAGAGCCCTTCTGTTTGCCCCATAGAAACCACTAGGTTGCACCCTTCTCCATCACCGACCTCTAAATAACGTCCACTGTCGCAAAACGCTGGAATATACCACCATCACCCTTCTCCAATAAGTCGGATCGGCCGAATGGCGAGAGGCCAGATCGATGTCATAACTTCAAAATTAAGGTGATTTGACGTCTTATTCTTCAATCATTCTCTACTTGGTCGAGTCTGAATCAGATCAAACTAGGCTTTCCTCTTTATAGTCATGGCGAAGAGAACCTTTTGTCTCATCGACACCCATCGCCGAATTTCCTCGTCCATTCATGAGAAGCGGCAAGATGTTACTCCCTCTTGGATTTGTAGATCTATACGTTGTGGATGCCAAACATCCTTTGGAGAGCGGCGCACGTGATTAACCGGCATAAACGATTTCATAACATCGTTGTTTGAGTGGCGCATCTCCGTCTTCTTTCGAAGCAGCAAAGAGACATAGATTTGAAGTGACGCAAGGAAGCATCTTGGGGCGGAGAAGAATCCATTTGGTGACGGCGAATGCCGTGGTTTGGATTCCAAGCCATGATGGTTAGGGTTTGGAAAAACTTTGTGGAGGAGGAGACGTACTCCTTTCATACTAGGCTCATTTTAGGTTTTACCTCATGCTTAAGCATTCTTTATTTTGGTGCTGTATATTGGTTTATACATAACAAATGATGGTGTAAGCATAATAATAATAATAATAATAATAATAATAATAATAATAATAATAATAATAATAATAATAATAATATAATGATGATATCTTAAATAACAAAAAAAATTGTCAATTGAAGTTTTCTAAAGTTTAAATCTTAGTAATTTCATTTATTTATATTTTTTAAAGTTGTATTGCTTTTTACATACTGAAAGCCGCCACTCTCTCTTCTCCCTAGGGTTATCTAGGGTATCTTCAAAGTTCACGGCTTTAACATCTCTCCTCTATCAAAATGATCGAGGAAGTTTCATCTCGGATGAAGGCAACATTGACGATCGAGGAGAATAGTCGGGTTTCATTTGGTATGGCAGAAAAGGCTGCTATTTCAGGGCAGTGTTTTGCGGTTGGAAGACTTTTGGGGAAGAAGCTCACTGATCTGAAGGGATTCATGGCCACTATGGTGTCGTTTTGGGGATTGCAACACCGTCTTACAATCCGTTTCTTTAGCCACCAAATGTTCTTGTTGGCGTCCTATGATGGTCGGGGTGATCCTGCGTTGGTTCCTATCATAGGGTTTCATGTCTGGGTGGAGATTCTAGGTCTGAATCTGTTGCTAATGACGGTGGAGGCCGCATAGCAAATTGGTTCCACTTTGGGAGATGTTCTGCATCCGGATACGACCAATATTCTTCGAGGTATCAAGTCCCGTGTTCGTATATTTCACTATATCAATTCTCTGGTCAAGCAGACTTATCCTCCCTTAGACTTTGAGTTTGGAGTGGGTAAGAATTTGGAGGTGGTAACAGTGACTTTTTGGTATAAGAAGGTATTGGGGTTTGCTGGATTTGTGGTTTTTTTGGAACACCCGCCTTGAGGTTGTCCAGGGGCTCCTGATGGTTCCAGTACCAGGACGACGTGGCACGAGGCGGTGGCAACATTGTGCGGAAATCCACCGACTTTGGAGGCTCCGGTTTGTGGGGTTATCCCTAACCCTAGCCTTTCCCTGGCTTCTAGGGTTTTGAAGCCAGTCCCATTAGTGGTGTATGCACAACGAAATTGCTCTCCTACTTTTTCTTCATTGGTGGCCATTCTTTTAGCTGCGCCGGCGATAGGTATGGTTAACCCGTTTGCTCCTCCAATCATATCCTTGACCCTTCTTGGAATTTCAGATGCTGCATTAAGCAAACAAATGGAGTTTTTTCGGGCCCCTTCGATAGCTCACTCTAAGATCCCTAGCCCTACTATACATGTTGTGCCCACTCCTATTGATGATGAGATGCAGGTGACCTGTTTTGATCCTATGGTGGGAATGAAACGTAGTGCGGCTCCTTCAGCCTTCTAGTTAGGTAACAAACCTAGAATGGATGGAGGAAACTCAATGCAGATTGCAGAGTTTGATGTAGGTTTTACTCCAAAGCTTTCTCTTCCTCATAATGTCGGTATACTTCTTATCTCCTCCAAAGAATAGGAAACTAGATCATCCGTTTAGGTCTAAGAATAAGCCCTAAGCCTGAGAATGATAATGCTGGTGCTATTGCTTGTAACATGATGATAGAGAAGTTTAGTTTCTCTGCTAAGAGAACTCTTAATATGACTGATGACTCTTTTGACTCTACTTCTGCGGTCAGTGATGATGGTGATACCAATGATGGAAGCAACGTAAGTGATTCACTTCTAGAAGCCTCAGGATACAACCCCTCTGCATAAGGTATTTTCTAAGTTTTTCTGTTTTCAGTTTTCTAACATGACTTTTTTTTAGTTTGTTTTATGTTTTGGTTTGTGATTTGCTTATTTTTGAACTCTGATAGGTTAGTTACATTTGATTAGTGTAGAGTAGTCTTAAAATTTAATTATGTCGCAGCCCTTTTAAGATAAACCATGCTAATGTAATTTTCCACGTGTACCGAATGCAAGGCCGATCGTCCTCCTTCTAAAAAAATAAAATATAAGAAAAAAAAGAATTGATCTTAAAACATAAGGCCCTTATCATTTAAATACCTCCTCACTGCTTAGTGTTTCTAATAGGAGGAGCTAGCTTCAGTAGCAGCGATGGCTTCAGTCACTTCCCTTCAGGCAACCAACTCCGCATTCTCTTTTTCTCGCTTCAAACCTCACACCACTCCAAACCCTAGTCATCATCATCATCATCATCATCATTATCGTTATCTCTTCCTCAAAACTCAGCCTTTCTCCTCCTTCAATCCCACCCCACCCAACCCATTTCGCACTCTCGCAGTCAACAATCCCAGCACCAACCGCCGCTACATCCGCTCCTCTCCTTCGCAGCCCACCCTCCCACGCTCTAAACCCGTATTCAAAACCCAACCCACCAACTACCCGACTCGAAATGAACCAAATGTGAGCGACCCATCACTGAAAGATGTGGACTTGATGGGTCTGTGCAATGAGGGCAAGGTCGAAAAGGCCTTGGAGTATATGGGTCATGGCGTTTCTGCCGATTACGGTGTTTTCTGTGCGTTAATGGAGCTCTGTGATAGTTCGAAGATTGCGAGGAAGATTGAGCAGTACTTGAAATTGGCGCCTTTTGGTAGAGATATAGAGTGGAATGTGAAATTGATTGAAATGTATGCGAAATGTGGGAGTATTAGAGATGCACGCAAGGTGTTCGACAGAATGCCTGAGAAGGATTTGAGAGTGTGGCATTCGATGATCAATGCGTATGCGGCGTATGGGGGAGGGAGTGAGGGGGTGGTGTTGTTTGAGAAAATGAGGAGTGAGGGGTTGAAGCCGGACAAGGAGAGTCTTGTGGTGGTGTTGGGGGCGTGCGCGAGTGCGGGGGCTGTGGAAGAGGGGGTGAGGTACTTTGAATCGATGGAGGATGAGTATGGGATTGTGCCGGAGATTAAGCATTATGTAGGGGTTGTTGATGTGCTCGGGAAGTCTGGACATTTGAATGAAGCTGTGGAGCTTATTGAGAGAATGCCGTTTGAGGCTACAGTGGAAATTTGGGAGGCTCTTAGGGACTTGGCGCGAGTTCATGGAGATCTTGAGCTTGAAGATCGCACGGAAGAGTTGTTGGTTAGTGTTGATCCTTCTAAGGCTAGTGCTGATAAAATGTCGTTGCCTCCGAGGAAGAAGTATTCTGAGATTAACATGCTGGAGGAGAGGAATAAGGTGAGTGAGTATAGGTGTGTAGACATATATGGAGAGTCATATGAGCAGTCGAAGGGTTTGAGAGGTCAGATGAGGGAAGCAGGTTATGTGCCGGATACTAGATACGTGCTGCATGACATTGATCAGGAAGCGAAAGAGCAGGCTTTGCAGTATCATAGTGAGCGGTTGGCAATTGCTTATGGTCTGATCAGTACACCTGCTAGGCAAACTCTAAGGATTATAAAGAACCTTCGAATCTGTGGGGACTGCCACAATGCAATTAAAATCATGTCGAAGATTGTTGGGAGGGAGCTGATTGTTAGGGATAACAAGCGGTTCCATCATTTCAAGAATGGAACATGCTCCTGTGGAGATTACTGGTGAAAGTTATAGGCTTATACTTGATACAAGCTTCTCTCCATAACCAAGAAGATGAAGGAGGTAATGATCTAGACCTGAAGCTTTCTTTGTAGGAAGTTAGGAACAGTGCATGAACCTTCCTTTGTATGCTTCAGGTTGACTTATATTCTATAATGTAATGCATCAAGAAATTAAGCACCCACCAGGTTAGTCACCTAGCTCTGTAAATTGACCTGTGTGCTGTCCATCTCCTAATCTAATGGAAATTAGTGACAAATCAGACCTTCTATCTTTTTGTTGTTGGGTCTGAAGGCAAACAACTTAGCATATAGCTACTTCCTACTTGAATGGGAATTTAATTAGAAGACAGAAGTCATTGAACCTAGGGTCATATTTGCCAAAAAGCATTAGCAACTGTCATTCAGGGACCTTAGGTCCTTAACTACATCTCTTATCCAGTCCAAATAGCCTGGACTCCTAGGACAGGACTTGAGCGAGAAGCCTTCACAAAGTGTTCTAAACCTCGTTTCTTAAGGCAATGTTACCCTATCGTATCCGGTGTATTTATAGAGACATTTTTGCACGTTTCTGTCTCGTTTTCGAGTGTCTACGGTGTGTATTTTGCATTTCTGAGACCGGTTTTCCAAAACAGTATTATTCCCTTGTATCCGATGTATTTACTAAGACGTTTTCGAGTGTATCTGTTTTGTTTTCAAGAGTCTACGGTTCGTTTGCTGCGTTTCTGAGACCAGTTTCTTAAGATAGTGTTACCCCCTCATATCTAATGTATTTAAAGAGACGTTTACGTCTCATTTCCGAGTGTCTACGGTGCGTTTCCTGCTTTTCTTAGACCTGTTTCTTAGGAAAGTATTACGCCCTCGTATCCGGTGTATTTACAGACGTTTTCGCATGTTTCCGTCTCGTTTTCGAGTGTCTACGGTGTGTTTTCTGCGTTTTTGAGACATGTTTCTTACAACAGTATTACCCCTCGTATTTGGTTTATTTATAGAGATGTTTCCTCACGATTTTGTCTCGTTTCCAAGTGCCTACGGTGTGTTTCCTGCATTTCTGAAACTAGTTTCCTAAAACAGTATTACCCCTTGTATTTCGTGTATTTACTGAGACGTTTTTGAGCGTATCCGTATATGTCTCGTTTTCGAGGGTCTACAGTGTGTGTTGTTGTGTTTCTGAGACCGATTTCTTAAAACAGTGTTACCCCCTCATACCTAATGTATTTAAAGAGACGTGTCTGCATGTTCACGAGTGTCTATGGTGCGTTTCCTGTGTTTCTGAGACTGGTTGCCTAAAACAGTACTACCTCCTCGTTTCAGTGTATTTACTGAGACCGGTTTCTTAAGACAGTATTACCCCTTTATATCCAATGTATTTAAAGATACGTGTCCGCACATTTCCGAGTGTCTATGGTGTGTTTCTTGCGTTTCTGAGACTGGTTGTCTAAAACAGTACTACCCTTTTGTTTCGGTGTATTTACTGAGACGTTTTCAAATGTATGAATCTCGTTTCCGTGGGTCTATGGTACGTTTCCTGCGTTTTTGAGACTCGTTTTTTAAGATAGTGTTACCCCCTCATATCCAATGTATTTAAAGAGATGTTTCCGCACGTTTCTGTCTCTTTTTTAAGTGTCAACGGTGCGTTTCTTGAGTTTTTGAGACGGGTTCTTAAGACTGTGTTACCCCTCCATATTCAGTGTATATACTTGGACGTTTTTGCACGTTTTAGGTAACGGCCAAAAAGGTTGCGCGTATTCCACTCCATCAGCCTATCTCACCTCCAAGATCAGTCTAGAAGAGAAGCTTGCCTCTCGGTCAATCAAAATTGGACGCCACTGCTGCTCCACCAAGATTCACAGTCAATAATACAGCACACAATAGAGCTCTAAAAGAGTAGAACTTGTAGAACACCATAGACACTTAGACAGCAAGCACAAGGAAATGCCACATTCGATTTTGTTTCTTAATAAAGATATGCTTTTATGATGAATGTTTTGTTTGGTATTGATTCGCAGATAAAATGATGCTTGTTATATTCTATTGTATAGCTTCTGCTATAGATATACACAGCATTTGGCCATCATCACCATCCTTGGTGATTCCTCCTTTGCCTTTTTCAGTAGGAAAGTGAACGAAGCAACAAAATGGCTGCGCTTCTTGAAGCAGTCCCAGTGGCAAAAAAGCTAGTAGAGAATTGAATCTTTTTGCATTTGTTTTCTCTAGATAAGAATCATAATATGAAAAGCAAAATGGAGAATCAGTTGCGAATAAATGAATAACTGCATAATTTCAAAATGGAATTGAACCAATACACTTCAAATTTACAACATTACTTGATTTATAAAAGTAAGAAATATATCTACGGCATAAGGTAATGAAAATCTCCACTGAAAATTCTGGTATTAGATTAGACAGTGTCATTACAGAGTTGAACTTGTTGGTTTCAACTTTTGTAATCGCCTCACATGTATATTTCTCTGTTTGGAGTCCTCTAGTGCAACTGTACAAGGTAGGCTAGTCTAAATGCAAGATACCCTTGGTAAGGGTATAACCTATAGATGTGCTAAATTTTCGGCTTTAGGAATGATATGCACAGTTGAAAATTACCGGAATGCTATACAATGGGCTAGTCAACCTAAGTGTCAACTGAGAAGGGAAGCAAAGCTTCCATATTAATTTGTGTACGTGTTGCCTAAAGTGAAAAATTGGAAGAAAATGCTACTAGGAGTGAATTGAGGATGGCGGGGTATTTCTTTTGCCGGTTACCACTTCTTTCACTGGTTCGTCTCGTGATGGAACTCGAAGGTAGGCTTTCATAACATCGTAAACAGTAAATCCAATTGCCACCGATGGTACAACCTGAATCACATCAGCTAGATTAACTACAAGAAAGAAATACTGATATATCTGTGTAAAGAATGGTTAGGTTTTACCACCTTCAAGTAATTGATGCTAAGTCCTGAAAATAATTGCTTCCATCCTTGATTTTTAGCAATCAAGACAAGGCTTTCCATTGTACCTTTCAACTCAGGACTGTTTGATGCCAAGAATCGTTGAACCTATTCAATGAATTTAGAACATTAATGCCACATAATATTAATTCAAACATTATTTTCAGGATCAACTATTACCTGCATTTGTCTCCTCACAACATCAAGGGGGTATGTAAACGTCTGACCTAATAAACCAGCAACAGAACCACATACAAGCTTCACCAGAATACTGTTCTTCTGCTCTGGAGGTACATAACGCTTCATCTCCTCATAGAAGTAGAACTTCAAACCGGCATATGGGAAGATTCCATAAAGGGATGGAGCTGATAAAGATATTAAAGTGTTAAGTTGGGAACCTATAGAAACATAGAATGACATCAGAGCACAATAAAAGCGGTTTTCAAACTCATACCAACACCGCGATAGAGGCCTCTGAGTCCAGCCTCTTTGTAAGTCTTCGAGAAACAATCAACAATTCCTTTATAAAGTTGTCCACTAGTCATGATCCCTTGCAATTGTAACTTTGGTGAACCAACAACCTGCAGATTAAAGATGCCCTTAGTCCAAATCTTTCCTTAAGTGTAAAGAGCTACATTTCTTAAATGGAAATAATCTTATGCACTTGAGAGAGAGGGTCAAGCTTCTTTCCCCCTTCAGTTTCTTACCTGATAAGCCAACTTAGTCCGAACTAAATCAAGAGGATACGTAAAGAGTACAGCTGTTCCTCCAGATAATGATCCTGCAACAAGATCAAGAACAGGTCCCCTCCCCCCTTCAGGAAAGGCAAGGATAATCCATCTGCGGTATTGCTCATAGCTCATATAATGCAGGGCTGCATAGGGAACAATTCTCGCAACACTAGCTCCATTGCCTCTGTACAAAAACCAATGAAAGCATGTCAGTCAACCAAAACTTGTAAACAACAGCACACATGAATGAATATCTACTCAGAGATTCACCTATAGAAACCCATTGGCCCTTCTGTCCTTGCAATCTTCTTCGCAGATCCAAACAGCCCTAAACTCTGATATTCTGATCTTCTAGTCTGGAAAACATAAAACAGGTTCTGTAAGTACACGAAATCAATACTATCGAAAAGGGGCATTATCTTATTTTCCTTTTCTCACCTCAAGGAGAGCTAAAACAACCAAAGCACTCATCTTCAAATTGAAATCAATAAATGTGCATCTGTCAATGAGTGTGCATTGGCCACCCATGACTGCCTCTACATATCTAACAATTGAAAAAAAGGCAATCAAATAAATAAGCCTTCAATCAATCTACATGAGCGTATTTTCAGGATTAACACACCCAACATAGACCACTTGCAGAATCCACAAAATTCTCACTGCTTCAGTCAAAACTAGTCATCCTAACTCACACCCTAACATCTACCAATTCAACAAATCAAATATACACTAAACCGAGAAACCTCAAACACCCAAAATGCAATACTAATCTACACAGTACCACAAAGCACCAATCTTTACCACTACAAAAATCAAACCTTTGCAAAAAAGTAAAAGACTCAATTTTTAACTCCAAAGTAAAATCCTTTCACCTGAAACAGAATCTTAATACGCTCCAGAGGAGCCACCACCGTCTTTGCAACGCCGCCGGCGACGCCTCCGGCAATAAGCTCCTTGGCAAACACAGGCATGGCGTCTATAACCCCATTTAGGTACACATTCGTCTCTCCTCCTCTCCTTGTCGCCATTCGAGAGTGAAAGAAGAGAGAGTTTCTGGGTTAGCTGAATCAAGACTCCTCAGAATCGAAACGTTTCTGTTTCTGAAAGGCTCTGGTGTTTTATATGTAAGGGAAACCTGACAAGTCACAGAACCACACGCTTGACCTGGATAGTTGGATTCCTAATCTTACTTTTTATGTAGAGAAAATCATAATTGGTTGGAGGTATGGATCAACTACTTGCAGGTCTATATTAATTGTTGTGGAATATGTAATCAGGTGCGTTGATTAGTGGACCAAGTTTCAATCTGGGGGTTAATTATAGAATATGCCAAGTATGGTATGGTATTGGTGACTCGTAGTCCCATTATGATTCCTTACCCAGAAAACAAGTCCATCAGACCTTCATCAGCAGCACATGAATATTTAGATAAAAATTTGATGGCTTTGTTCATGCTTTGAATCTAGTGTGCTTGTGATGAGGGTCATCAATTTTCAAATTGTTATTTTATTTCTATTATTTTGGTTTTGTTTTAACTCTGATAGTCAAGCCAGCCAGTTCCTTAGTCAGCAGTTTGTTAAGAGCAGAATATTGATGACTAATTTTACTAGCATTAGTTCAACAGTTGCCCTATCGTTGTTTATTAGTTTAATAGTATAGATATTCTTTCGTCATACCAAAAATCTCAATCCAGTAGAGTATATACTATCAAGTATCAACTATGAGAGGTAGAATTCCAGAACATGTAATAGAGATGAGAATTTTAGAAACCCAAGTAGTGTTTGTTCCTTTTTCCAGAAATAGCACTCCCACTGATAGAAGGAGAAATGTGTTGTCAGAAACTACTTCTGTCCAGTCGAATCAATTGATTCAATGCATACTGACAGTTACCAAACTGAAGACACAATGACAGTTAATGAATTGAACAAGGATGTTTTGATCATTAGCTAAAAGATGCCTAAATCAAAGAGTTAGGCAGAGGCTGGAAAATTGTGGGTTCTCAACTGCCAGCTTGTAGTTTAATCATTAGATACACAGTTAAAACATCAATAACCCCAAGTTTTAAACAAGGTTTGGTTGCTTGGGGAGTTTAAAGTTTAAACAATGCGCTTCATTGAGATAGCTGGACATCTTTGGTCAGTGAGTTCAACTGACTGGACGCACTGCACTTGATTTCTTCAATGAATAAGCTGAAGTAATATCTTAGCAAGCTCCTCTCCATCACTCCATTCATGGACATCAGCCTTGATAAGCATTCGGTTGCTGCAAATGTGATCCCATAAAGGATAGTCCTTCCTTGGCATTACATGGTCTCCCTCTACAAGTTTCAGAGTTGGGCAAAAATCGTTTCTTCCATCTCCAAGATATATGTATCTCTTTCTCCTCTTCTCAGGAGCAGAAGCTAAAAATTGATCAATCACCTGACCCTAATTTGAAAGCATAATTACAAAGTTAGCACCTTATCTAAGATTAAAGCTACTGGACAAAGTTAGCACCTTATCCGAACTTAATGAACATTGTTAGAAATGGGATGTGGAGTCACAGTTCTGAATCAAGTACATAGGCAAACCTTGGTGGGTATGTAATGCTAAAAATTAAGATATACAAATAATACAACTAAAAAGGAAAACATGGTGAAACTTTATGTGTGCAGATGCACCAGATAAAAACAATTGAATACATTTTTGATAAGAGAGATACCTTGCACATATTTAAAGGGCAAAGATTGCAACCATGAGAAGATGAGACTGGATCATGGTAAGGAAAGATTCTCAGTCTTCCATCTGCATCAACAGAGGTTGGGTTTGTGATTATCTGTGAGAAGCATCCCAACAGGCCATTGCACTCCAAGATCGACTCAATGAAAAACTGGTTTGCATCACTTATGATCTTCAAGTCACATCTGAAATGTCCAAACTACCACATATTTGAGCACAAAATCAACAGCAAAACAAGCAAATGACCATAGATAATGCAAAAATCTCACCCCAAAGCATGAGCTGACTTAATAGCTGCAGCTACTTGTGGATGCATTGGAGTTCTTTTGAGGCACTCTTTAATGTCCTCATTAGTCTTTCCTTGCAAATGAAGCTCCGTCATCATTCTATCCTACAGGGTTGAAAGTTAACATTAACAAGGCAATTTCTTCGAAATTCTCCGGCTTTCAGTTTTTAGTTGAATGTTAATGATCAAAAGATGGATGATCAACACTAAGAAAGCCAATAAGTCCATGATCAATCTAACACACAAGCTCGAATTGCAAGTAATTGACATCAGTAATACATACCCAAATAGTCTCTCAGCTGAAACACACAAGCCTCATACACATCACAAATGCTTCACCAAGCTATAATTCAACCCAAAAATTCACCACATTCATTACTGTGCTAATAAATTCTTAATTTTTTTCCGTCACACTTGCTAAGCGTTCAAGACACAATCTTTTCTATCAAAGGAGAAAACTTTGAAACAAAATAGTATCAAAAAAAGAGAAAGAGAGAACAAACCATGAGTGAGTTCCATGACGGCAAAGTAGAGCGAAGCTCGTTGAAGAGCTGTTTGAGACCCATCTCCGTCACCACCCATCTATCGCTGTCATCGTCGATCAGGGTACGGTCGAAGTCAAAAACCACCACAGTTCCGGTCATTCTAAGCGCCGGAGGTGGTTTTTCGTTAACCCAGAAACCAGTTTTTCACTGTAACAGCTAAACTGACCAAGTGTTAAAGAAAAGCAAGACGATTACTTTGGGCCATTGATGGAATATCAAGAGCAAATGAATGACAGCCTGTTAGAGAATATCGGATATTACTTCAAAAAACAAAAAGATGTGATGGAAATGCCCTTAACTTGTCACCTTACATATCGAATGATCTTCACCTTACAAAAAGTTATTGAGAAGTTGAGAATTCCCTTAAGTGAAGATCATTCGATATGTAAGGTGACAAGTGCACTTCCAAAGCAGACCAAAATGACATGCGAGAAATGCCATTTTAATGTAGATACAAGTTCAATTCATACAGTTATTAAAAAATACGAAAATTTCAATAATTTAAAAAATAAAATCACCCAGTTACATATTTCAGTAACAGATTTGTCAACCGAATTATCTATTATAGGACATAACCAAATTTAAGATCTTTCATTTTTTTATTGTCATAGCTGAATTAAATACAAATCACACCACAAAAGGACCAAAAACAGACGATCAAAATATGTGGATGGACATAATATTTAGCACCAAATCATGATTAAGATGGTATGATTAATTATTGAGTTAGATGAAAGGCAAGCAAAACCAGAGGAGCATATTGTACCTTCAAAGTAGGCCACATGTCCTACAGTAGGACCCACCCCTCAAAAGCCCCATCCAATGACAACCCCACACGTTAGTAGGACAGCAAGCACTTTTAGTCAATAAACCACCGAACCGTAATTCCGGTGGTGTCAGAACTTTCTCAGCCAATTACGGTAAATCCGCCGGTGAAATCAATAAAGGGATTAACGGCTGTGTCCTAAACGGCGCCGTTTTGGGATAGGACAATTTAACTTTTTCCTGTTAGTGAAAAAACAATAGCGTCGGTGGTGGTTAACCGCAGGTTATATTTATTGGGTTAATTTTTTTTAATTGTAGAGAGAGAAAGCGAGAGAAAGAATTGCTTTGTATATAAGCCACAGCTGAAGGCTGAGGTCTACATTTTTTGAAGAGAGAGAGAGAGGAGAGAGGGAGAGAGAGAGAGGAGAGAGAAGAGGGCTGTGTTTGGGAGACGGGAAGAGAGAGCTTGGCTATGGCTGAATCAATCGACGCCGTCTCCCTTGATATGGAGAAGATCTATATGGGTGGAAAGGTTCGACCTTTAACTTCAAGATTGGATTTTTATCATTCATTTTCTCTTGTTGAGTTTTTTGTTTTTGCTTATGTGAAGTTTGTTTTGCTTTATTTATTGGGTTTTGGAGCTCAGTGTTGTTTGAAGCTGTTTGGCATTCTGGGTCTGAATGGTTTTAGTTTTTGGTCGTGTTTACGTGAATGTGTTATGGTGTATTTGAATTGGGAGCTTGTTATGTGATTGGTTGGTTAGATATATACCACATTTTGTATTCTGGGTTGTTTGTTCAGCTCAAGTTTGTGTGGCTTTGTTGAAAATGAAGAACATTTGGATTTTTGATATGTTCTGGAGATGGGGTGGGCAAATTCGGACCGGACCGGACCGGTTTTGAGCCCAAACCGTATCCGATCCGAATCAATCGGATTTGTAAAATCTCCATCCGAATCCGAAACCGAAATCCGGTTAACCGATTATTCGGGTCATCCGAAAACCGGATCGGATCGGTTTAGGATTTCACCCGAATTTGGAGAAATGCTCAGTGAGAAGAATTTGGAGAAATTAGATGGTGTTTGGAAGAAAGGGGAGCCTACTTCCTGTTGACGTATTGATTGGGAAGACGATGATATATGGTGGAATATTTGGTTGCTTGTCACCGATTCTATCCATTTCTGCATTCTTAAGTTACAAATCTCCCAAAGATGACAAGGAAAATGCAACAAGAGCAAAATTGGCCCTGTTGACTGACAAGCAAGATGGACCAAGTGAATCAAACAAATCATCTCATAATGATAACTGCATATAAGAAGTGGGAAATAATTCTACAGTTTTGCAGTTCATATTTTTTAAGAAATATCAGCTTGATGGAAGAAAGAAAGAGAGGCGAGAGGTGAGAGAGGTGAGAGGCGAGAGGTGACAGAGGCGAGAGGCGACAGAGACGAGAGAGGCGAGAGGCGACAGAGACGAGAGAGAGCCAAGAGGAGAGAGAGGCGAGCCGATTAGGGTTTTTGTCCCTTATATATGGTGTTTGTGATCAAGTGTGGCATGTTGCATTGTAACCAATTAGACTAACAAATAAAATGGTGACACCTATTAAAAAAATAAAATATATATATTAAAAAAATTCGGTTTATTCGGACCGGTTTTTAATCAAAACCGGAACCAACCCGGTTCAAACCGGGTCGGATCGGTTTTACCTATTATTTGACCCGTTTAAATGGATCGGTTATCCGGTCCGTTTTTTCGGATGGTTTTTTCGGTTTTCGGTTGAAAATCGGATTTTTGCCCACCCCTAATTGAGACTGAATTCCCTGAAAAAGTTTTTAAGTGCACATGGGAAGCTCTTTGGGGAATAAAGTCATCTGTAAAAGTTGGATTCCTGGATTTCCCTCTGTTACTTGGATATTGTAGTTGAGACTCCCAATCCTAAACAAAGGAAATATGGTATAACAAATTATAATGGTAGTAGACCAGTTTGTAGCTTTGTATTGCTTCTTTGAAAACTAAGGTGCCTTTGATGAATGGGAAAAAAACTTTGATTTTATCTGCACCCCTATTGTTTCTTGTCTTGCAATTTTTAATCTGTTCATATCATAATTTCATTTATTGCAATTTTTCTCAGGAACATTTTATTCGAACCGGCTGTGGTTCTATCTCTGTTATAGTGTACGGAGACCAAGATAAGCCTGCACTTATCACATATCCGGATTTAGCTCTAAATCGTAAGTTCCTTATATAATATTGGAAACTAAATTTATATGTCAACTCGAGCATCTACTTTTTGCTGCTAATATATTGTCAATGTACAACAAAAATTTTCTTGTATTGTTCTTTTCCATAATATAATTAGGCAGTTCAATTGAATTTGTTACTCTTAACTCACATGTTTTTTTAATTGAGCAGATATGTCTTGTTTCCAAGGGTTATTCTTTTGTCCCGAAGCAGCTTCTTTGCTGCTCCACAACTTCTGCATATATCATATTAGTCCTCCTGGTCATGAGGTCTGTATAGTTTCCCTTTGAGTGCATTTATATTGTAATTCTTTCTTGAATCATATAATTTTCTTTGAAGAATGTTTTTATGCTATTGAATGCTATTATTCACATAGTTTCTCTTGGGGAATTTTTACAAGAATTCTTGCAGTTAGGAGCTGCTTCGATTAGTGTTGATGATCTTGTGCCTTCTGCTGATGACTTGGCAGACCAGATCCTTGAGGTTCTAAACTTTTTCGGGTAATGATCACCACTGTCTTCATTTATTAAGGTTGAAAATTTTCAGGATTTCTTTCTTGCTGTTTTCAGGACTTGATATTAGTAATGGTTGTCATGAAATGTAAATGTGAGATTTCACAATAACTAGTTTCTCAATTTACAAAAATCTCCTTTCTCAGGCTTGGTGCAGTTATGTGCATGGGAGTGACAGC
This sequence comes from Comarum palustre, assembly GCA_951800085.1. Classification (NCBI taxonomy): domain Eukaryota; kingdom Viridiplantae; phylum Streptophyta; class Magnoliopsida; order Rosales; family Rosaceae; genus Comarum; species Comarum palustre. The sequence goes on along the minus strand of OX637588.1, from coordinate 3,396,746 downwards.
TGGTGCTTATATCCTTTCCCTATTTGCTGTAGGTTCTCCTTCAACTTTGGTACTTGTGGTTTTCAATACTTCTATCTTAGTTTATTGATCAAGGTTTGTGCCACCAGATGAAATATAGGGAACGTGTTCTTGGTTTGATACTCGTATCCCCATTGTGCAGAGCCCCATCGTGGACTGAATGGTTTTATAATAAGGTATCTTTCCTGACCTAGCGATTATTATCGTTCTTTTCATAAGATGTGAAGTTCAAATGTCATACTTACGATTACTTGTAATCTTCAGGTGATGTCAAATATGCTATATTTCTATGGCATGTGTGGTTTGCTAAAGGAGTGTTTGCTTCAGCGTTACTTCAGTAAGGTATTGTTGCACTCTGACATTGTGTCTTTTTTCTTATCCTTCTATTACCTTCTGTAGATTGAGTAATGAGTATGCTATACATCTTAACAGGAGGTTCGCGGTAGTGTTGAAGTTCCAGAGTCGGATATAGTTCAAGCATGCAGAAAAGTAAGTGCTTCAGCTAATATCAACTTCCTCTACTTAAACCCTCCATTTGGTGAAATTTGATTGTCTCCTGGCTGATGTTCCAATGCTATTACGTGTCTGATTTACTTGGCATGTTTGCTTCTTCAGTTGTTGGAAGAGAGGCAGAGCTCAAATGTTTGGAGACTTCTTCAAGCAATTAATCGGTAAAGGCACTGTTGAACTTACCTTTTATCTTTCTGTTTCTGTTTCTGTTTCTTTCCTTGACAGAGAGAAATGGAAAATAGTTGAATGTATGTAACTTTAACTTTCTGACTTACAGGAGACCGGACATAACTGAAGGACTGAAGTCACTAAGGTGTCGTACTCTCATTTTTGTTGGGGATAGCTCTCCCTTCCACTCTGAGGCTCTCCACATGACCTCAAAGTTGGATAGAAGATATAGCGCCTTAGTAGAGGTATGTTGCAACTTGTTTCTTTGTTTCAGTTTAGTAATAATTTATGTCCGTGTAAGAATGTAGAAGTACGTGCTTAATGTTGTGGCTGGGTTTTGTTGTTGGTGGCGCAGGTCCAGGCTTGTGGATCAATGGTGACAGAGGAGCAGCCACATGCAATGTTGATACCCATGGAGTACTTCCTCATGGGGTATGGTCTGTACAGACCGTGTTATTTCAGCGAGAGCCCTAGGAGCCCGCTCAGCCCATCATGCATCTCCCCGGAGCTTCTCTCCCCAGAAAGCATGGGTCTGAAGCTAAAACCAATCAAGACCCGCGTTTCACTCGGATTATAATATGGTAGGAAGGAAAGAATTCAAATGGAAATAATTGCAAGGTGATCCATCCAGTTGTGAATGTGTTTCAGACGTTGCTACATTATTTAGTTCTTTGTTCAGATTTTTTATTGTTTAAGAAGGGTAGAAGAGCGTAAGCACGGCTGGAGTGGCGGTTGTAGATACAGAAGGGGAAGAATATATCATACCATGTCTCATATATGTTATAGGTTGGGGAGGAGACTTCATTCTTTTGTAGTCACTCATAATGGAAAATCATTCCTTTGAGCTGTCTCTGTCTGTATATTCTATGAACACTTCGGAGGATTTGAATTTTTATTTTATGATGACGAGAAATCAATAATAGAGAGGGGGACACCTTCCCATTCATTCATCTATCATCTTCTCCTCTCTTTTCAACTGTCATTTCCAGTTTTATAATGATCATTGTGCTGCGCATGGTGCACAAAATGCACGTCCAGAGTTATTGCCCTTCATGAGGGGCAACCATAGAGTCAACTGCAGCTGGTTAACATGTGTCTAAACAACAAGCAAGACCATACTCAACTCGGAGAATTTTAACTATACTGTCATGTTCGTTCACTCACACAACTCGTAACTCAAAAGGACCGTTTTGAACACAACAAAGCACGCTAGTCGTTAATTGATTTTAACTCTCATATTGTATGTAGTTTATACCATGGTAATTTAGGATTTTAGGGTATGAAATACTTTTCAATGTGATTAACCAAAGACAAGAGAGAAGAAAAGCCCCTGCATTCCAGGGTTTAAGCTCTTTTTTGGCAAAGAATAGAGAACAGAGGATACCTGAAAGTTCCTGTCTCCTTGAGCGGAACTTTAATTGACATGTTGAAGGAAATGTTAAATAGGCTAATTCTCAAACAAATTTAAGCAATCCTAAACCTGTTCATTAGCATCAATCATCTCCATTTTCCCTAAACAATGGTCCTAATGCTAAACCAACAGAATTTATCTTGCATGGAAAATGAAACTTAACTTGGTATTCATGTTTATTTGATTATTACATGAGTAGCACAATACATGTATGTATATTCTCAGCAGCAGCAACTAGCAAGCTAGGTAAAGTGACACATTTGCTTATTAATTTAGAGCTTGCTAGTAATATTGATATTTCGAACTCTAGATGGTTTAGGGGTCGCATCTTTTGGGACAATAACGGTGAGGACACCATTCTCCACCTGAGCTTTAATCTGATCCACCTTCACATTCTCCGGCAACTCAATTTCCCTATAAAACTCAGCCGATGATTTCCCGGCCGTCCCTCTCTCCACCACGTGCCAAACAGTGTCTTTTGCATTAGCTTCCTCTTTCCCACCTTCCCCTTTTATCTGCAAAATGTTTCCTTCTTCTATCTGCACCCTTATCTCTTCCTTCGTAAAACCTTTGATGACATATATATACTCGCTTCAGTCCATTTACAGTTAAAAACTAAAAAAAACAAGTTAAAGACTTGAAGTTTATGATCAATATACCTGGAACATTGAACTTGAATATGTGGGCAGTTGGTGATTCAAGCCAGTCCATGAGTGCTGTAGAGCCAGACCAGTGCTCTCGGAAAACAGGACTCCATAGGATTCGCCTGAATGGTTGCCCAAATAGGCTGTAAGCCATAGTTTGTTTGCTATGTTTTGGAGGTGAAACTGAAGCAGAGGAAGCAGAAGGTGTGGATTGCTTTAATAACATCATCGGAGTGATCCGAGAAGCTTCTATGATCATCAGTCTTATCTTCTTGGGTAGTTTAAAGTTTTACATACAACATTCGAGAACTTTGAGCTGGGATAACCTACGGGCAGGCCTATTATTAATTGTCAGTAAAGCTTGTATGGCATAAAACACTGTCAAAACTTTTTTTACACCTTATCTCATTCAGCGTAAAACATTACTGACAAGGCACCACCTGCAAACCGCCGTTGTCGCCGTCGTCGCCGTCGTCGCATTTGTAAGTGAATACAGTAAAGTTCTGTTCTTCTCAACAAATGTTAAAGCTCCAACTAACCACTTAAGAAGGCAAAGGCCAGCAAGGCAGAGCTTTAGGCTGAATCACACTGCTATAGGAATTGTGTATTAGAGCAATTACAGTTTTGTTAGAAATGAACACACAGCAACTTTAGCACTGTGATGTTGCCATTGCCATCAACTTCAGCAATTTGCAAGTTTACTTTACAGGAGTTGGAAAATTAGTTTTACTAGATAGACCAATTTGCTAGTTCACAGGAGTTGAAAAATAAGTCTTACTGGATAGTGCAGAGAATAAGACACATCACACTAGGGGTGGGAATTTGGACCCGAAATCCCGATCCCGAACCCGTCCATCCCGTACCGATACCGAACGGGACAAAAATTTCAGATATGACGTCCCGATACCGAACCCGATCCCGAATTTCTTAAATGGGTCGGGATCGGTATAGGCTCTATCCGTCCCGATCCCGTCCCGAATTTTTAGTAGAAATGTAGCTATTTAGAACTAAAAATTGCATATTTTCAGGATCGGAATTGGTCCCGACATGTCCCGAATCCTGACCCGTACCGAATTTCAGGATCGGGATCGGTATCGAGACTACTATATTAACTTCGGGATCGGGATAGGTCAAATCCCGACCCGTCCCGATCCCAGCCCTACATCACACTTCACCTGGATTTCACTTTTTCTTTTTGTCAATTTGGGTTAGTTTTGCAATTGCAGTGATAATGATACATAAATCAAAAAATAAAAGTATAGATCAGATCTGTAAAATATGGTGAATAATAGATCAAATACCAAGCCTTCCAAAATTGTGATATTACAAATTCAAGAAATGAATAACTAATAGTACAAATGCTACAAAACTGCCTCCCAGAACATTTCTTACAACTATATGGAGGAGCTTTTCTTAAAACAGGTGCACAACAATCCACAACATTTATGGATTGTTTCCTCATGGAACAATAACATAGCGCAACTTAGCGCATTTTGTAACATTGAACCCTAGAGACTGTGCACCGCTGGCCATTCAATGAATACTTGAGCATTATATCAATATCACGGGGATTCTTTTTGTTTTGCGCCACAGTCATGGTTCCAACAATTGACTCTCCTTGACATACTGTCAGAACATCTTCCAAGTACAGGACTGTTTGCTTCCAATGTGTAGACCGTGATCTTGGCCCTGCATTATATTTCACATTGTGAGAAAGTAGTGCTTATGAGAAAGCAAATTTCCTATATTAAAATATCATGGCTCCTAACACAGTAGTGATGCTCACTTAAAAATAAAAAATGCAATGTAATCAGGGGAATCAGGTTTTTATCTTGAGTTTAAAACGTGAAAACGGAGCTCGGATCAAGGAGTGATTCCATTATTACATTTTGGTTATCATAAAAAGTTATGTTGATTTGATGAAAATAGGCATAACAAATGTAATGATACTAGAAGAGAACAGAAGCGAGGAGGGATGGAATGGCCATTCCTAAAGCTGAACACAACATAGTTGACAGAAGTGATGGAACATGAGTGGAACAAAGGGTACAACACTGTCCTATGGACAATATGGCACTTCTATATAAATGCATTTATAAAACAGTGGAAGCACACAAGACACTTTAATATTTCCAAAAGGAACTGTGATCAGGACAGAAAGCAAACATAGATACTGACCTGTGGAGAAGCCCATTAGTTTATGACATTTTGTAAATGACACGTCAAAGTACGCTACGAGAGCGTGAATGAAATCATCACGTTCAGCAATAAGCTTAAAAGGAGCTGTGAAGGAAGCATCTCCAGGAGTCATCTTAGATATATCCATTGTCTGAGTGAAGAAAATTGGAGAATGTTAGTGGAAACATAAAAAGGATATGACACTTAATTGATGCAGTGCAGGCATCTGTATTTCCCACCTTGAGTAGCTGGCTATTTGTAACAATTTGGTTTTGGTCAACTGTGTCCACAAGAGGCTCCATCATGGCTTGCTTCTTGATGCAGCTCATGTCAAAACCATATACGTTATTCCAAACTGAAAAATTTACAAGAAATAAGTGATATTTACAAAAAAATAAGATAACAACAATATACAGTTAAACAATACCACGATATCAGAAGGCTTACATTCTATCTTGTCTTCTTTGTACTCTGCATCCTCAATAGCAGTCAGAAAGAGAGAACATTTGTCTGGTAGCAAAATTCCATCATCTACCTGGAAACAAGAGAAGAACAAATTTTTCCTATAAATAAGCCAGAGTATGATAGATTATAGTTTTGAAAAGCATATAGGAGTGGCTCCAACTTGTCAAAAGGACACAAGTGTAATAAAATTGTAAACCTTGATGAGAGCGAGATTCAAAAAGACAAGTGTAATGGAGTTGAAACCCTTGATGAGAGCAAAATCAACCTAAATACCTGAGCCAGCTAACTAAAAGTTTATTTATTTTTCTCTAGTAATAAAATATACCACATTGAATTGACAATCTGCAACTATTCATAAGGCTTCCTTACTCTTGTGCTGGACATCAAAATTTAAAAATACATATACATATGTGTGTGTGTGTGTTGTGTGCGTGTGCGCAGAATACTTACAAGCCATTTATCACGAGCATAGAGGACTGTGTTCAACATGTTCTCAAACAACAAAAAGTATCCCATCCACTCAGAAATAATTATATCCACTTTAGCAACAGGAAGCTCAAGTTCTTCAATCTTTCCTTTCAGAACGGTCACAACTGCAATTATTGAGTAATCAGAGTAATATTGTGAACAATGTTGAGATTCAAGTGGCAGAGCAGAAGTAAACACATGTATGAAATATAAAAGAATTACCATCTGAGAACCCATTTGTTTCAACAATCTCTTTTGCCCTCTCGGCCATATCTGAGCACTCAACCTGTGGAAGCAATTCAATCTTACTAATTAAGGAAATCTACGATACAGTAACACATGAGATCAAAAAGTTTGGGAAATACATACTGCATAAACATGCTTGGCACCAGCTTTAGCACAGAATAGGGACAAAATTCCAGTCCCAGCTCCGACATCAAGAACAACTTTGTCCTTGAATAGAAACTTATTCTGATAAATAACATTTTGATATGTCTTGGTTCTCACTAGATCCTTCAACATCTCCTGCAACATAATGACAGTCAGCACAATATCTAATGACCATTCTCAGGAAAGTTTACAAAAAGGAAATATGAAACAACTTCCCATCCAAGAGTGACACACTTACTTCGTGAATACCTGCATCACAGAAAGAGCACTAACATAAGTATTCCCATTGCATACACTAGAGACTATCGCTCCAAAGTTGATGCAATCAAGTTCAATACAATTTGTTACCTACTAAAGCCACACGAAAAACCAATCATAAAAATCAAAACTCTTCCACTTTCACACGAAAAACCAATCATAAAAATCAAAACTCTTCCAATTTTCATAATCTATCTTATGAGCATCCAACAACTTCTTAAATAGACCATACCAAACTCTACAAACTTTCAATTGCAAAATACACGAATGCTCTACCACCATGGGAAAATCAAACGGAGCACCTAACAACGTATCTTACATTCCTACTTACATCATTGCTTAAACCCAAAGATCCAACTCAACTGCATTCATCCAAGTTCATAACTTTATAAATCCCCAAGATACCCCGATAAAACAACAAACAAAGCTTTTTCATCAATTATATTGCTCTATCACTTTATACTCCAACTCACCTCAACCCAATTCAATGCCACACCAAAAACCAAACAAACCTCCAACTCAACTCAAGCTAAAGTTCAAAACTTTACAAACCCACACTAAAACCTTAATCATAAAAACCAAAACTTTACACACCCAGCTGAAAAAACTCCAAACTTTACCAGAACCCAGTAATAAAAATCAAAGCTTTACCGAAGTGAGAATAGGAATCGAAGTAATAGTCAGCGCTGGTCTTGTCACTGGAGACCTCAGGCTCATCGGCCATGGAGACGTCGAGGACGGCTTTGTCGAGATCGGAGTGGTCGCACATGGACTCGTCGAGGTCGGCGTCTTCGAACCGGGTCGCCGCCGCAGATTCCGAATGGCTGCTGCTTTGGTTCTTTCGGCGACCCATGAGAGAGGGATTAGGGTTTTACGAGGGTTCTTTGGGTACTTCTGCCGCGGTTGGAGAGAGAGCTTCTTTCTAAAAGCTTCAAGTGGGTCGTTAAGTAGTGTTACCGCGCGATCCAAACGACGCCGTGTCGTCTAAATTTGGGATATTTTCTCTCCAATAAACGACATGTAGTTTTTGGAGTACACCGACTCATGACTAACTATATATATATATACACTATACATATAACGTATATTTGTATAGCATACTCGATGAACCGTCTGATCTTGAAATGTTAAACGATGGAGGCTTAATGTATGTCATGTATAGGAGCTAAGCCCAAAAAGAAAGAGTCATGATCGACCATGAGCACATCCTCTTCTTCCTTCTCATACTTGGGATCCATTGCAGTGCTAAGCCCTCCAACAGCTAGCTAGTATCAAACCAAAAGTCTAGCAATCTAACATTGCTCAAACAAAAGGAATTCATTAGGTCTAGCATACCATAAGGCATAGTAGAAATTTTCCTTAGACATCTGCACTTGATCATTGTGACTAACCTTGCAGAGCGAGGAATCGAGGACGCATCCATCTAAGGGAGCTTGACTCGCCTACCTGCAAATTCTCTCAGCAAGGTGCTGGCTCTAGCAATGCATGCGTTCTTACAATTGAAGGTTTCAAGTATTTCAGAACTTGCTTGCTTGGGAGCCCAGTCTTCACCATCAAATTGACTTGCTTGCCTATAATCATGTTATGGCATGGGTTGACGTCATGCTTTCTGACGATTAACTGCAAGAAAAACGCAAGTATAAGGAAAATGTAGTTTACATATTTTAATGAGTTTCTCCAACAATTGCTTAGATAAGCGTTAGAGACTAAGTACTGATAGATATGGGAATTAACTTATTAACCATGATGTAGGAGAAGAGCCTCGTGTTTGTTGATAAGCGTCGTCTTCGTGTTTGTGCTTAACTGATAGATAAGCGTCGTCTTCGTGTTTGTCGCTGATGCATTCGCCTCGTTCTCTTCCATTGTTTAATTTGTTTAATTTACTGAGAAACCCAGAGATTTGAGTACAATACAGTGTTTTATTCTGATTAGAAATGAAAGCCCCCACGTTCCAACTTATAGACGGATATGTATACCGCCGAAACGGACCGAATCGGGCCAAGCATCTGGGAGTGTAATTGTGAAAGGAGAAGACTTCATTGCTGAGATTATATCACATTTGAGAACTCTTCAGGCCAAGCTGTGGCAATAAGAGTTACAGCGGATCGGTGTGCCTTCTATAACTGCAGATTCCTTGGATGGCAAGACACCCTATACTTGCATGACGGAAAACATTACTTGAAAGATTGTTACATTGAAGGAAGTGTGGACTTCATTTTTGGTAACAGCACAGCTCTTTTGGAACATTGTCATATCCACTGCAAGTCGGAAGGTTTCATACTGCGCACAAGAGAAACACATGCGAGGAGCCGACAGGGTATGTGTTCTTAAGATGTGTGATCACCGGAAACGGAGGTACTACTCCGTACGTGTTTCTGGGACGGCCTTGGGGACCTTGTGGAAGAGTGGTGTTTGCGTTTACGTATATGGATGAGTGTGTGAAACATGTAGGGTGGAATAATTGGGACAAGGTAGAGAATGAAGGAAGCGCTTCTTTTAACGAATATATATAGGTGTTTTGGACCTGGGAGTAGCCCGGAGAAGCGAGTGAGATGGGCGAGACAGCTGGTGTGTGAGGAAGCAGATCAGTATCCTAGGCATTGTTACATCGATCCGGACCCCAGAAGTCTTGGCTTCCTGAGAGAACGGCAGCCCTTAGAATACCACATTCTGCATAGACGTTTACATGGTGAGGGCTAGCCATGTTGCAAAATGCAAACTTTGATTTTTCATCGCAGATTTACTTCATTCTCAAATGCACGCAGATTATTCTAGTCATGAGACCATGCATCAATGCTTGTCCGCTATTTGTGTTGTAAGAATCTCTATATAATATGGGGTCAAGTAGCTAGTATGTTCTAATGCGTCCAATTGAAAAGTTTATCAATAAGGGAGCAGTATGTCACGTCCCGTTTTCGGGAGTGTCTACTGTGGGCGATGCTGGTGGGATTACACTCCAGGCCACGGAGTGTAGGAGCATATGTGATGTCCCTTCGAAGTTCAGGCAGGCCGACCCGGTTAAGTTTGGAGAGCTTGTCGCTAGTCGAGGACTTGACGCTGAAGAGGGGACTAGGCCATCCCTACACAAACTGGTCGGGGTCTGGAGCCGATCCCCTGATGAGCCCAAGGCAGGGCGAAACCAGTATGCTGCCCCGATGAATAAGGCTAGCTCCTAGGTGGGGGAGCGCTGCATGGACCAAATGTGGTGGCCGAATGGCTAGGTCCGTGACAAGTGGTATCAGAGCCGCCCCGGCATCAAAGTCCGTTGTCGCCGAGCGCTCACACGTGCCGTCGTGTCCCCGAGTGGATGGGGGATCCCGTGGTAGAGGGGTCGAGTAGGCAGGATTCCTCGAGATGGTGAGGACCAGATGTGTCCGTTGCTGCCGAGCGCTCGCACGTGTCGTCGTGTCCCCGAGTGGATGGGGGATCCCGTGGGAGAGGGGTCGAGTGAGCAGGGTGCCTCGAAGGAGAGGATTGGACAGTCTGGCGCGGAAGTATGTTGGGCGATCCTTGGGAAACTCCTTTCGTCGCTCGGGCATCGTAGTGCGAGTAGAAGTGCGTGTTGCGGGTGCCGTGTACGAGGACGTACACCATGTTGGGTGGGGGAGGATGTCACGTCCCGTTTTCAGGAGTGTCTACTGTGGGCGATGCTGGTGGGATTACACTCCAGGCCACGGAGTGTAGGAGCATATGTGTTGTCCCTTCGGAGTTCAGGCAGACCGACCCGGTTAAGTTTGGGGAGCTTGTCGCTAGTCGAGGACTTGACGCTGAAGAGGGGACTAGGCCATCCCTACACAAACTGGTCGGGGTCTGGAGCCGATCCCCTGATGAGCCCAAGGCAGGACGAAACCAGTATGCTGCCCCGATGGATAAGGCTGGCTCCTCGGTGAGGGAGCGCTGCATGGACCAAATGTGGTGGCCGAATGGCTAGGTCCGTGACAAGTAGCTAGTCTTCCAGTTTCTATTCCAGTAGCTATGTCTAATAATTCTCTGATGCATTCTGTGTTTTCTCCGACTAGATATTCATCTAGCTAGTGCTGTTTCATTCCCCATGACTGTGTGCACTGAAATGAAGTAAAATATAAATTTGGATCTCCAAACATTTCTTATTGCTTTGATGAATGGAAGAATTCCAGGTGAATGCATCAACTAGACTTCGTTACTGACTCGAAAAGAAAAAGAAACTCGATTTATTGTCACAATAACTTCTCTACTATATCCCGGATATCCTAGGAGGCTCTGTCAAGAGGCCACGGTGTCCCTGCCATTACTGCTTCAATCTCATCTGTATAGCATGTCACACTAACCTCATATCTCTCCTGCAAACGAAAACACTCACGTTCACGTCAGCTCATAAGTAACATAAGTAAATTCCACTGGCAAAGTTATTAAAAAAACTAAACCTCCAATCACCTTAAAGTGGAGAAAGGCTTGATCTCCCCCAACCAAACAACATACTCAGCAGGTAATCTAGGAGAAAACAGAATAGACTTCCCGGTCGCAATGTCCTTAGAAACAAAAAAAGGTGCAACAAGATCAGCTTGAAGCTCCACTCGAAATAACACCGCGGCAAATACATAATTTTTCCTCAAACATATACTTATTATAGCACCATAGAATCCAGGCTCTTTTACTCCAAACAAGTAAGCAAAGTAGCTCTCCTGCCTATTATCAAAATCACACCACCATTTTAGAAAATAAACTCATCTAACAAATACAGTGAAAATTTACAAGCACCTTCACAATGATCATAACCAAGTTTTTACCGTATCAAGTATACAAATGATTTCTATCAATCTAGATTATCTTAGTGACTACTTACATTATCAAATTCCATCGATCAATCAAAACAAAGCTAAACAAGAAAAATGTCTCAATAATTCGAGAAATATAGTACCCGAAGACATCGACGTGATCAGTACCGTAGCGATTTTTTCCGTCGCCTCCCTGCAACAAAATTTCAGAAATCAAAACCGGAATTGTTTATGTGAGAAGATGAAGTGATCGAATTGAAGTAAGAAGAAGATTGAGGTTATTACTTGGAGTAAGACGAAGCAGTGGAGAGGCCGAGAGGAGTAAGAGAGGTGGTCGCGAATAGAGCTGAGGAGCTTTTCGAGGTTGCGGACGTGGAGTGGATGGGGACTGGCGGAAGAGTCAGCGACGATGACGAAGCCATGGAAATGGCCTTAATTCGGGTCGAGAATTTGCAACGTGTACTTTAGGATTTTGTAAAACGGGTCGGATCCATGATGATGGGTCTAGACCTATTAATCTAGCTAGCTATGAGTAAGAAAAGTTGTCGGTAGCAATCAGGACCTCAATCTGCAACTTGAATTCCAACACATTGGGCCAGCCCACCTTCTATGGTTCGGGCTCAAGAAAACAGCAAAAAAAGCACCCCAAAACTTCGTAAAATTCCGAAACTGCCACTGCCGTAACTTAAGCCCAAAGCGTAAAACCCCTCCATCTCTCTCTCCCATCGTACATATTAGACCGCAGGACAAGAGCTTCGCACCTTCTCATTTGATTCCTTTGCATTTGATTCCGTCGAAGGTAAAACCCCTCCTCGATTTCCGTTATCTCCCTCCGTTATCTTCCTTCATTTCACCGTTTTTTGATTTACCCAAAGCTTTAGGATTTTTGCTCTGCTTAGATCTCGCCGCTTTGTTACTGATCTGGCTTTGATTTCGAAATCGAATCTAGTTTTTGATGGGGTTTTGTCCCATAAAGCTAGGGTTTTGATTTTCTTAGCGGTTTTAAGTCTGCTGATGTGTTAATTGGGCAAGAATTTTGATTATTAGGGTTTTGAGCTCAGTACTATACTAGTTTGTTCTTGATATTACCGTCAATTTGATTATATGAAAAAATTGTGTGGTTTATTTTTGAAGGTGCGTGAACAATTAGTTGTTTTTAGTTAGTTTCGGTGTGATCTTAATTGGTTGTGTTGTGAATGTAGGATTGACTTTGGGGATTCGATGGCATCAAAGTTGCGCCAGTTGCAGTTGAAGGCTTGCCAAGCGACTCAGTTTTTGTCAAAGCATGGAAATACCTACTACAAGGAAATGTTGGAGAAGAACAAGCAATACATTCAGGAGCCCCCAACTGTGGAGAAATGCAGCGAGCTTTCAAAGCAATTGTTTTACACCAGACTTGCTAGGTTATACTTCTGGGCTTCTTCTTTGTCTATGGATTGAATTTTGTTTTAATTGCCTAGTATGGCTAGAGTAGATACTGTGGAAAGAGTTTCAGATTGCAACCAAGTTTCCTTAATGTTTTCGCTTTTCGAAGCGGTTGTTTTTCACCAGACTTGCTAGGTTATACTTCGGAGACTCTTTGTTCGTGGATTGAATTTTGTTTTAGGGTAGATTCTCTGAATCTTGTTTTGAATTGCTACTAAGTTTGCTAAAGGTTTTTGCTGTGACATTCATTGATATAAGATAATGTCATCATATAGCATAACCTGCCTGGTAGTGCTTTGAAAGTGGACTTACCTTGTAACGACTGAAAGGGCTTAAATGCAAATGCTGCATGGTAACTTGATGGACTAGATGATTTCAGAACTACTATGTTGGTCTTAGGCTCTAAACTTTAAATGCTGTGTTAGTATTGTCTACACCTGCCAGTTACATGTCTAGGGATTTTGCTCTTTTCAGAGAAAGTCACAGACCTTATCAAGTTGAAATGTATGAATTGTCACTGATAGAAGGTAGATTGTGTTTCTTGTTTGTTTGGTCTCTATTTACTTTGTACCCTTTTGTAGGGGGGAAACCTTTCTCAATTCCTTTTCTTTCTGGTAACAAGTGCTGACTGCATTTCACACTTGGTGGTTCAGTTGGTGATGTACCTTGTTGTGTTGAGCTTGTTATTTTGTTTCGTAGAATGAGGATTTAAAAAGAAAATTCTTGACAAGTTTGGAAATTGTTTGATTTCATTTGTGCATATGCTGTAGTATGTTTCTTAACATCATGTTGTTTTAATTGTTTGCGTGAAAACCTGTCACTGGAAATGTGGTTGATAACTTAGCCCCTTCTTTGTTTCAACTTCTCCTAGATAGGTAGTCTAGATGTCTTTTCTTATGATCCGTTGATGCTTCATTTTTGAATGTAGTACCTACATTATACAACACTGCATATTCCCTGCTTTTTCTGACGGTTTACTCTTATACAGTCTTCCAGGGCGGAAAGAAGCACTGCAAAAGGAACTTGAGTATGTCAAGGGTTTGTGGAAGAACAGGCAGGATTTGAAAGTTGAAGATGCTGGAATAGCTGCTTTGTTTGGGCTGGAATGCTTCTGCTGGTTTTGTGCTGGTGAGATTGCAGGAAGGGGATTCACCTTCACCGGTTACTATGTCTGAGAACAACCGTTTGGTAAAATGTTTCTAGGGATTTCATATGTAAGCCTCTATTTTCACTCGCTTCAGAACTTCGGGTACTCGCACTTGCAATTTTTGTTTTCCTAAAGAAATTTTTGAAGCTGAGAGGTTGGTATGCAAGTTTGACAGCCTTAATAATCAATGTAATTGAAAGCAACATGGATGGAGTTCATCTGTTATTTCTCAGGAAGCAATTGCCATTGCTCATTAATGATGATTTATACTGCAATCATTGGTTTTGATACCATCCATCTTTTAGTAGTTTAGCTTACGAAAGGATACTCGAACTGATCATGTTCTGTTCAGTCCCTCGAACTGAACGTGGTTTGATTGATATTGATGATTGCATATCAGTGATATCTACGAGTAGGCTGGACTTTTAGATACCAAAAAAACCGAAACCGGTCAAAATCATATCGAACTGACATCGATTTATCGAAATCGAAAGAAACTGAGACAATCGGTTTTAAAAATTACATAAATCGAGAAGTGCGGTTTCAATTTTCGGTTCCTTGCTTCCTAAAAACCGATTTAACCGAACCGAACAGACATATGTATTTACTTATTAATACGTAATTTTACATTACGTGTCATGTTCTTATTGATTATAAGTTATAAATTTTGGGACATTTACATCTTGATTGACTTATTTCATAGGGAATAATAAAGGTAAATAGGGTTGGCCGCTATTATAGATATTGAGACGTTATCCGAATTACGTGATCTTTCAACCATAGACATATTTCACCATTTTGATCACATCTTATTTCATGATATTTTTAATAATTTTGCTTCTTATGTAGATTTGGTTCACAAAGTTTGTATTTCTATGTTTCCATAACTTCAAGCACCCTAATCTTTTTTTATTTCATTTACTACGTGTGCGTTATTTCAAAAAATAGTTTTGTAACCGAAACCGCATCGAATTTCTGTTAACCGACAGGTGTGGTTTCTTCTATTTACTTTACGGTTTCGATACCGATCCCATATGCACATTCCATCAAAACGACACCGTTCATGTTATTGACTAAGTGGTTGGGGCCCACAATAGTTTTTAGGGAGTCGTGGTTGCAACAAATTCCCAACTCTTCTTCTGCTTTTGTCTGTTCATCCACCATCTTCATCGTTTCTGGTACTCTCTTGTGCATATTCATCATCCGAACTGCAATTGTACTCGTCTATTGTTCAATTATAGAGTTTGGCTACATGTTTTCAGTTTCAAATTGATGAAAGTAGATGTTCGATTTTCTCTGTTCATGTAAATATATTTTGCTTGTGAATCACAAAATTGTTAGACTGTTCAGCCTTCAAGAATTCATTAAGCGCTAAGATGGTAGTTTTCTTCTTTCTAAACCCTGTGTAGTGGTATGTTTATAATGCCTAGACTTACCTTGCAGTAATGTCTGCCTAGATCGGATATATGTCTAACTACCGTATATAAAGGAAGGTTTGCTGATTCCTCTTTGCAGACCGTAAAGAACTCAGTTGTGAAGTGTTTGGAGAAATGGAATCCAGAGGGATCAAGACCGCAAAGGGCCTGTTGCAGAGTGATGAATTATCTCATGTAGACCAATCTCATAAACTTCTGCTATGTGTTTTTGCATTTTTGGTAAAAAAATAATTCTAAAGATTGGTCTTGGACAATGTGGCAGTATATCTTGGAGACTAGTGTGTATCCGCGTGAACCGGCACCTCTCAAGGAGCTAAGGGATGCCACTTCCAGCCACCCTCGGTAATCTATCCTTCTTGGCTCAGCGCATTTCAATTTGACAAAATCACATTTATACGTAGCCCACATTTAAGTTTCAATAAGGCTATTCTTGATGAGTATGAACAATCTGAAGCATTTTCTTGAAAATTGTATCAGAGAGGATTATTATTAGCTTGTTATTTTTCAGGGCTAATTGGGCTACTGCACCAGATGCGGTGCAGTTACTAGGAATGCTGTTGAAACTCATAGGTGCAAAGAAGACGATTGAAATTGGAGTTTTTGCAGGATATTCTCTTCTCCTCACTGCACTTACAATTCCTGAGGATGGCAAGGTTAGTTTATGAGCTTCCAATCTGCTTCATTGTCACGTAATTATAAAAAATACTATGACAAAATCACAAAAACTAGTCGCTGGTGAACTTAAATTGTCTACCCTCCTTCTGGTTCTGAATACCTTGTTGCAGGTTGTGGCCATAGATATCAATCGCAAAACATATGATCAAATTGGCTTGCCGATCATAAAGAAAGCTGGTGTTGAGCACAAAATCAACATCATTGAATCCGAGGCTGTACCTGTTCTTGATAAGCTATTGGAAAATGTAAGTAGCTACGTGTATAGTGCATCTCAAACTGCAGTGGTTAAAGTGCAGAAACCATGCATGATCGGTGCATTACTGCATTTCACTCTCGAACTTTGTATACATTTTTAACTCATCATCTCAAGTTTAACATGGTTTCAACACCTTGTTTGCTTTCTCATGGGTGGACTGGTGATCATTGCAGCCCGAAAATGAAGGCAGTTTCGACTTTGCCTATGTGGATGCCGACAAGGTTAACTATTGGAACTACCACGAGAAACTACTGAAGCTGGTGAAGGTGGGGGGCTTAGTTGTCTATGACAACACTCTATGCAGAGGAGCAGTCGCATTGCCTGATGAGTTGGTTCCAGAGCCGAGGAAACAACGCAGACAACTAGCCATTGAGCATAACAAGTCACTTGCAGCCGATCCTCGTATCGAAATCTCTCATGCTTCTGTGGGTGATGGGATGATGATTTGTCGCCGAATCATATAACTCTAGCTTCACTGTTGAAATCTTAGATGTAGTAGCTTGTATGTTCTATAAAATAACACTTCAATGTACATGTTTCCTTTTTTTTAAATAATGTACATGTTTCCTTTGGTTGTGAGTGCATAATGTTGATCGTGAAGATGTAATAAAGTACATTGCTGTAGAATGTTATATACATAGTGTGCTCCATGGAATATGAACCCGGAACTTTTCCACATTTGAGCAAATCGTCGCAGATCCATGAGACCTCATCTCATCTCTCTTGGGCATTTCATCGAACGCCTTGCGAGCGTGATTACCAATTTTGACGAGCTGCTTCTGGCTTCTGCTGTGTGGGTGAAGCAAGGGTGAACTTGTAAATACACTACCAAAATGAGGTTGATTGTTAAACGAAATGGGCCTAAAGTGGGCTAGGCGGAAACCTGCTGTGTGGGTCACTGGACTCGTGGGCATTTGCGGGTTCAGGTCCACCCGTTAAAATCGCAAAATTACTTAAAAGGACCAAGATAAGAATCCTAACGTTGACTTCAAGCCTGCTCAGACTCGTCGTCATCTTCTCCCAACTGATACATCTCTCTCATTTTCACAATCGAATTTATTACCTTTGAATTATGATCAAGCTGTGTAAATACACATGAAGGATTTTAACCCAAGATTGTAACTTTTGGATTTGTAGCCATGAAATTGGGAGACTTGCATCAAATTATTGGGTTATATATGTTCATGGAATTATACTGCTTATTGTTGTTTATGATCGAGTGACTTGCAGAGTTGTTTGAATCAACTGCTAATATCAGTCTGCGGATAAACAGAATGTTAATTGCATGTTGGGAATACAGTCTGTGAGAAATGGAGCACAACTCGAAAAAGGTATCGACGGGACTTTGTAACCAACAATGAAGCAAAATCACCGGCGAGATAGTAACCTCTGTGATTGAAACCCAGAAACACGGTCCAGGCTTAGATGCTATCACAATAAGCACTTTACGAGTGAAGTTAAAACAAAAGTTAAGACTTGTCCTAGAGAAGCGACCGATAAGAGACCGAAAGGACCATGAGGACTCACATCAGCAGCAGCAGCAACTGGATCGGTGACGATGATGATGGCCAGCCATGCATAGTACGAGAAGATGTGATGCTGAAACCATCCACCTAGGTCATGGCTGAACTATACAACAAAAGAAATAAAAATTAAAGGAAATGGTATATGTGGACCAAAACAGAACACTTGAGATAGAGAAGCATAAATATTGCAGATGATATAGTACAAATGGTTTCCATTAATATTCCCACATCGAAAGTTGAACGATCATATCCAACAAAAAACATCATCACAAGATAGATATTTGGAAGAGCACAAAATAGATCGACCAGCTCTAGGTTGGCAGCATGCATCCTGGTTTTGCGTTTCAGATCATGTCATGTGATTGTTTGTTTTGCATATTTAGATCATAAAAGGCGTCGACATGAAATTACAAACAAAAAGAATTCAAGGTTTTGTGTGTTGATTAGCGAATGCTTGAGAGAATATAAGGTGGCTTAACTTGTAACTAGTTAGCATATTTACTTACTTGTTAATTTGTTTTTCTGTTTTTATAAAAAAAAAAAATTATAATTAATATTTGAATATTCTCTTTATTTAATAATATTTGAAGTTTCTCTTATTTTAATTTTCATCTCCAATTTTTTCTCTTTCAAGGATTCTCAGGTTAAGTGTCAATTACTATTTTATCTATTATTACTGAAAGTCTTAAAATTCCTTCTGACTTTATTAATATAGATGATGACATAATTGAAGATACTAAATATCTTTAACGTTTGTGTTTTTATGTTAGGCTAGGGCCGAACTCGTGAAGGGCCTTATACATGTCTGCATTTTGAGTGCAATATCGATCTACCCTAAAAAAAGGCATGAGTCTTTTGTTTGGTTAAATACTTGCAACCTTTTATTGACATAAAACTAAGTATCGTCAGGTTTATCCTCTATCTGATGACAACATAGTAAGACTACATTGAAAAATGAGACATTATGATATTAATCGTGTTACATATCTAGTGATCATCTTTTTATTATGTTGTTAATATTCCAAAACAAAGAGAGTCGTAATTATAGTACATAATACTTTTTACTTGTTGGTGCTTGTTAAAAATATATAATTGAAAAAATGTGTAAAATAGAAATCGATACACCATATTTACTTTTGTAACCATGTCTAATATTTTCAATTTTTTCAACCATTTAAAACATTATGGGTAAATTTGGAAATACAAATTTTTGGTGAAGCTTTGACACCAAAACTTGGCTTCCCATTATAGGGGTTTAGATAATTTTAAGAAATTATCGATATTAATTCAGGACATTTTCTAGTTTCTTATTGTAATGATGGATTTAGGTGTCATATTCTCCCTTGTATTCGACATTTCATTAATGAAGATTTGAAGACAGCTGCTTCAAACCATTAATTCAAAAAAAAATCATTTTAAACCTTAAAAAGTCGAGGTGTAATATGAAACTACAGGCAGTTCTTCGTACAATGGACATGATTTCAACAAATATGGAATCATACCAGCTATCATCCGCTCGTGAAAATTGAAATAAAAATCATGCTAATTAGCGCACTTTCTCTCTATCTAATTTATAGCTACAATTTATACTTTCAATCTTGTCCGTTAAACTTTATAACAATAGATGGATAAGATTAAAGACAAGTAATTAAGCCCTTTTAATAAATTCAAGGTATGATATGATATCATATAATTATCTTTATTTATCTCTCTCATATATTTTATCATTCCTAATTAAACCACAATAACTATCCTATTATAAAACATGAATAATTACCAAACGCATACCCCGTGATACAAGTCCAGCCATTGAAACAATGATTATGCAGAGACATGAATTTTCTCATATAAAATAGCCATAAAAGTCATTCAAAGTTTTTTTTAAACAACCCATTCTGCCAAATGAACTACAATAACTAAAATGATATGATTTGAAAACTACTTGATAATCATTCTAAAAAAATCATTCGATGATCAACTTCAAAAAAAACCAAATTTATCTCTTCTTCTTCTTTCTTCGGCGTTTTTTTGAACCCAATAAGTCTGCATATTCTTGCGTTTTTAAACTAAGTAAGTAGATGAGTTCGAGAAGTGCGAAAACAAAACAATTAAAGATATGATTCCTTAATTGTAGCACAGATAATAGTTATCATTAAATTAATTTGATAAATCAACTAAATAGATAAGAAAAGGCTTGTTTTTAATCTCATCCGTCTATTGTTATAGAGTTTAAAGGACAAGATCGAAAGTATAAAATGTAGCTATAAATTAGGTAGTCACGGATCCGCCCTGTTTTTAAATATAATTTTAATACTTTTTTGTTCTGCCATCCTCGAAAAAATTGAAGACAAATCAATTATTGGCGCTTAAAAACTTTTCTTTGATCATCAGATGACAAATCTCCATACACTGAGCATGATCGTCATCTGAAGGCAAATAAGGAATGAGATATGAGATCGGCTACTCGCTCCTGAAACTTCATATAATAATCAACCAACTATCGGCTCTTGAAATTTTAAATAATAATCGATCGTCTATTGTCTCCTGAAATTTTATAATTAACCAACCAGGTACGGAGCCAGAAATTCTAAATGATAACCAAGTTGATTCACACTCTTTTTCATTAAAATACAATATTTTCTTTTTGGAGTCGTGAAAAATAGAGTTGCAAGTTGTAATCCTCTAAAGAGAATCTCTGTGCACGCTACATGATTACAACAGATAATGAATGACTAGTTATTGGCTCTTGAAAGGTTCAACATAATTCGCAGTTTTTTTTCTTCTTCAAAATAAAATCTCTTACTTTCTCAAGTTGTAATCTTGGAACAATTTATTGAAACATGTAGGGACTTATTCAGTGTCAATATTAACAAGTTTTTGGATCATAAGGTCTTTATTTTTAAGAAACCATAGTCTCTAACCAAATATAATAGCTTTACTTTTTTAAAATTTTGTAAGTAGATAGATCCGACGCTCATAAGAAGCGTCATCACTGTCCTAACTTTCAATGTGCTATTTAATTCTTCCATGAATCCATTCCCAAGAGATGTTCATGTCTATCATTTTCTTGAATAGACCCTAGAAACATGACTAAACCAATGACCCAACACAGGCCCCTGAGCCTTTTGTATGTCGTTTGGCATCCATCATTTTGGCTGCCTCTCCCTCTCTCTTTTTTTAAAAGCTTCATCTTAAAAGCCTCTAGCTCATCCATCTCGTGGTGACGCGTACTTCAATTTTTGCATGGTGGAAAAAATTCCGAGAGATAGAGAGAGACCAAAGCAGAAGGATACTGAGGCATGCATTATTTAGGAATGAATAAAATTTGATTAGTAATAAAACCCAAAGCTGAGGAAACGTTGATGACAGAGACGTTTCAGCTGCTACAAGTAGCACCAAGAGCACAGTGATGATAATACAATAAATTTCCAAACTTTCCAACAATTGAAGCCATCATCGTTTCTTCTCTCTATGGAACCTGAGAAAGCCACCGCTACATTCTCATCCTCCGCCGCAAGCAACACGAGGGCCCAGAACACCACCACCATAGCCGCCAACAACGACCAAACAATTGTTCACTGCAATGCAGACGCTGGTCTTCTAAACGAGTTTGAACAGACGACCGTGTCGGGTAAGTCCTTCAACTACATAAGATCAACCATAAACGCACCGCAGTCTGTCCCTGAAGAGCGCATAACCGCTTACTTGTCAAGAATCCAAAGAGGCGCTCTTGTTCAGTCTTTTGGGTGCATGGTTGCAGTCGAAGAAGCAGCATTCAAGGTCATTTGTTACAGCGAGAACTGCTTCGACCTTTTGGGCTTAAATTCCGAGTCGGAACAAGTAAAGACTCTGATCGGAGTTGATGCTAGAGCGCTGTTTATACCCTCATCTGGGGACTCACTGGCTAGAGCGTCTGCGGCGAGGGAGCTATCATTGCTGAACCCGGTTTGGGTGTATTCGAGGGCCACGCAGAAGCCGTTTTATGCTATATTGCATAGGATTGATGTTGGGATCGTGATTGATTTGGAGCCTGCTAAGTCCGGTGATCCTGCATTGTCCCTTGCAGGGGCAGTGCAGTCCCAAAAGCTTGCGGTAAGAGCTATTTCGAAGCTGCAGTCTCTTCCCGGAGGAGATACTGGGGCTTTGTGTGATACTGTGGTGGAGAATGTTCAGAAGCTTACCGGATATGATAGAGTAATGGTGTACAAGTTTCATGAAGATGATCACGGGGAAGTTGTGTCTGAGATTAGAAGGGGGGATTTGGAGTCCTATTTGGGTTTGCATTATCCTGCCACGGATATCCCTCAAGCGGCTCGGTTCTTGTTTAAGCAAAATCGGGTGCGGATAATTTGTGATTGCAATGCCGAACCTGTCAATCTTGTTCACAGTGAAGAGCTAAAGCAGCCTCTATTGTTGGTGAATTCAACTCTCCGATCTCCACATGGGTGCCACAGACAGTACATGGCCAACATGGGCTCAATCGCATCCCTTGTTATCGCGGTTACTGTGAATAATAGTGCCGAATCAACCAAGCTATGGGGGTTGGTGGTGTGCCATCACACTACACCACGCTACGTTCCTTTCCCTCTTCGCTATGCCTGTGAGTTTCTTATACAGGCATTTGGGCTGCAGCTCAATATGGAGCTTCAGTTGGCATCACAATTGGCCGAAAAGAAGATTCTCAAGACACAGACTTTACTTTGTGACATGCTCCTCCGGGATGCCCCGTCTGGTATTGTAACTCAATCTCCTAGTATAATGGATATTGTGAAATGTGATGGGGCTGCATTGTACTATAGTGGAACATGTTGGTTGGTGGGTGTCACACCAACTGAAGCACAGGTTAAAAGTATAGTCGAGTGGCTGCTAAAGAATCATGGGGACTCTACAGGCCTGAGTACTGACAGTTTGGCCGAAGCTGGTTACCCTGGTGCAGCTTCACTAGGAAATGCGGTATGTGGTATGGCTACTGCAAGAATCAGTTCAAATGATTTTCTGTTTTGGTTCAGATCTCACACTGCCAAGGAAGTCTTATGGGGAGGAACTAAGCATGATCCACTTGAAATGGATGATGGTGAAAGAATGCACCCAAGATCATCATTCAAGGCTTTTCTTGAAGTTGTGAAAAGTAAAAGCTTGCCTTGGGAGGTCTCTGAGATTAATGTCATCCACTCTTTACAGCTCATAATGAGAGACTCATTCCAAGATATGGAAGAAACTGGCGTTAAGGCAATAAATCATGCTCGTGCTAGTGGCAGTAATGCAAAGCAGTCGCAAAGGATGGATGAGCTCAGTTCTGTGGCATGTGAGATGGTTAAATTGATTGAGACAGCTCAAGTTCCAATTTTTGGGGTTGATTCCGAAGGTCTCATCAATGGATGGAATGCAAAGATGGCTGAATTGACAGGATTACAAGATAATGAAGCAATGGGGAAGTCCCTTGTTAAAGATATTGTTCATGAGGACTCGCATGGCCCTGTTGAAGGTATCTTGTCCAGAGCGTTACGAGGTAAATCCATTCTTACATATATACATGTCTGTTAAGATACATAGGACTACTTTGAACTTTAAAATAGATTTGTCCTTATTGCGAAACGTTTTACTCTTTCACATGTATTATCATTCATTGATTTTTATACAATCTAGGTGATGAGGACAAGAATATCCAGTTGAAACTGAGAAATTTTGGACCTCAGCAGAACTCACATGCATATATTGTGGCCAACAGTTGCCCAAGTAGAAATTGTGCAAACAAAGTTATTGGTGTAGGCTTTGTGGGTCAAGACATTACTTGTGAAAAACTTGTAACGGATAAATTCATCTGCTTGCAAGGGGATTATAAAGCTATCATACAAAGCCTTAACCCAATGATTCCACCAATATTTGCATCTGATGAGAATGCCTGCTGCTCTGAATGGAATGCAGCAATGGAGAAGTTGACTGGTGTGACAAGAGATGAGGCTATTGGTAAAGTGCTCCCTGGGGAAATATTTGGAGACTACTGTCGATTGAAAGGCCAAGATTCAATGACTAAATTTATGATTGTGTTGTACCAAGGAATCAGTGGGCAAGAAATTGAGAAGTTTCCGTTTGGTTTTTTTGATAGAGAAGGGAAGTATGTTGAAGTGCTCTTAACAGCAAGCAAGAGGAGTGATGTCAATGAGAATATAATTGGTTGCTTCTGCTTCTTGCAAATATTTCAGACTGACCTGCAGTCGGCCACAGAAGGACTCAGACAAGAGGAGAATGATTTCTCTTCAAAAACTAAGGAATTGATTTACATGCGCCAACAGATGAAAAATCCTTTAAATGGTATTAGGTTTACTCACAAACTCCTTGAAAATACGATTATTTCAAGTTATCAGAAGCAATTTCTTGACACTAGTGATGCATGTGAAAGACAAATCATGGCAATCCTTGAGAATTTGGATACGAGGAGCATAGAGCAAGGGTGAGTCTTCTTCTTAATGGGTAACTCCTTTTTCTATCCTTTTGTCATTACTTTTGAAATATTCTCTTTTGAAGTTAGCTCTCATTTTTATGTAATGTTGATTTGTTTTTACCAAAATAGTTTGAACTAATTACGCCATGAAATAGCACATAACACAATGATATTGGTGTACTTGTGAATCTGTGAGAATAAGCCTGATTTGTTATCTTGGTTATAACAACAGTGTGGTGCTGAACATGGAAGAATTTCTCTTGGGAAGTCTTTTGGATGCCATTGTGTGTCAATCAATGATCTCACTGAGGCAAAGAAATGTACAGCTTTTTCATGAGATTCCAAACCAAATTAAATCTCTATATTTGCATGGTGACCAAATCAAGCTTCAGTTGGTTCTGTCAGATATCTTGCTTAACGTGGTGCATCATGCATCTCCAAATAGCTGGGTTGAAATCAGAATTTCACCTGGTCTAAAGATAATCAAGGATGGAAACAGCTATATCCGTTTACAGTTCAGGTACCTCAACCAAATTAATTTAGTCATACAATCATGATTAGGCACAATACTAAGCTCTAGTGTGTTCTTTGAAGTACTTCTTTGACATTATGCCTGCCAATGTTCTTGTGCATGTAGAATGACTCTCCCTGGTCAAGGGCTTCCCACTGCACTTATCGACGATATGTTTGATGATGGAAATCGATGGAATACGCAGGAAGGGCTTGGGTTAAACCTGTCCAGGAAACTTCTCTGTAGAATGAACGGTCGAGTGCAGTATATTAGAGAGCATGATAAGTGTTACTTCCTCATTGACATTGAACTTAGAACAAGGAAAGAAAGGCAGATGATGTTACTGACACAAGGAGAGAAGAGCGCGCATCACCATGAATTTTCATCCAAGTAATTAGAAGGTTAGCTGAACCGAGGTATAAATAGTACCAACTTATATGTTTAATACATGAATGAATGAAAAAAATAATGTGTATCAACTTCAATGTATAATGAATAAATGGATACATTATTCTGTATCGAAGGCAACATGTTATAATTAGATGCAATCTTTAGCTGAAGATATAGAAATCTCTCTTGGGCATTTCATCGAACATTAACATTACAAATTTCGACAAGCTGCTACTCTGCTGCGTTGTGGCTGAAGCAAGGGTGAAGTTGTAAATACCCTTCCAAAATGAAGAGATTGTTACATGAAACGGGCCCGAAGCGGGCTAGGAGGAAACGGGCTGTCATGGCGGTCACTGAACTCGTGGGCCTAAGCGGGTTTTCGGTTCCACCCTTTAAACAAGCGAAATTACCTAAAAGGACCAACATAATCAGTAGAAGAATCTTCGACTTGTTTAAGGTGACGTTGACTCTCTTCTTTCTCAAGCCTGCTCAAACTCATCGTCATCTTCTCTCTCCCAGCTGGTACATTCTCTCTCTCACTTTCACAATAGATTTCATTATTTTTGAATCATGATGAAGCTGTGTGTGTGTATGTATGAAGAATTTTGATCCAAGATTGTAACTTTTGAAATTGTAGAAAGGAAATTGGGAGACTTGGGATTAAATTGGGTTATATATATTAGTTACTGAATTTTCTGTTCATAGAACAATAGTGATGATTGTTAGTTATTGTGGTTAGGAGTCTGTTCTTGAATTGCAGAGCTGTTTTGGGTTAACCGCTAATATTTGTTTGCAGATTCTCAGAATTTCGATTGTGAATATATTGTCTGAGAGAAATGGAGCACAACACGAAAAAGGTATCGAAGGGACTATTGCAGAGTGATGAATTGTATCAGGTACAGTTAATCACGAATATTCTCTCAATATTTGCTATGCTTTTTCTGGTTTCATCGTTCACATTTGCAATTCTGTTTGACAATGTGGCAGTATATTTTAGAGACACGCGAATCGAAGCCTCTCAAGGAGCTAGCCATCCTAGGAACAAAGCACAATGCAGATGGATCAGTGAATCTATATAAAGTATGTCTTATTACAAAGGGGATTACTCAAACATATGACATAGATTATGATGAGACATTTGCTCTTGTTGTCAAGATAAATACTATTTGCGTTTTACTTTCTTTTGCGGCTAGTTTAAATTGTCACTTCGACAGTTTGATGTCAAAAATAAGTTTCTTCATGGAGAGTTAGCTGAAGAGGTGTACATAAGTCTTCCACCTGGGTATGTAGCTGCTTCTCCTGGTGAATTTGTATGCAAATTGAGAAAGTCTTTGTACAGTCTCAAATAGTCATCTCGTGCTTGGTTTGGGAGATTTTCGCAGTTCATGCGTACGGTTGGTTACAAACAAAGTAATTCAGACCACACATTGTTCCTCAAACATCAACAAGGGAAGGTAACAACCTTAATTATTTATGTCGATGATATGATAATCACTGACAATGATATTGTTGAGATTGATAGATTGTAGAGACAGCTAGCCTCTTGAGTTTGAGATGAATGACTTGGGTGAACTCAAGTACTTCTTAGGAATTGAGGTAGTTAGGGAGAGAGAGAAGAGATATACTTGTGTCAAATAAAGTACATCCTTGATTTGTTGACAGAGACAGGTATGTTGGATTACACACCTATTGACACACTCATTGAGCAGAACCATCGTCTGGTTGAGTATCCAAACCAGGTACCTACTGATCGAGCTCGCTATCAAAGGTTAGTTGGGCGCTTGATTTACTTAACTCATACTAGACTAGATATTGCATATGCAGTGAGTGTTATGAGTCAGTTCATGCATAACCCGAACGAGAGTCACATGGATGTTGTGAGAATTTTAAGGTACTTGAAGTCAGCTCCAGGAGTAATGTTTTCTAAACACAACAACATTCTTGATGTTTGTGGGTTCGCAGATGCAGATTGGGCTGGTAATATTACTGATAGGAGGTCAACATCAGGTTATTTTACCTTTGTGGGATGTAATTTGGTTACATGGAAGAGTAAGAAACAGAAAGTCGTTGCACAATCTAGTGCTGAGGCCGAGTATAAAGGTATGACTCATGGATTGTGTGAGTTGTTATGGCTGCGAAATCTATTACGTGATTTAGGTGTCAAACCCAAAAGTACTACGCAGTTGTATTGTGATAACAAGGCAGTAATTGATATATCACAAAACTCAGTACAACATAATCGTACTAAACATGTGGAGGTTGATCGACACTTCATAAAAGAAAAGCTAGATTGTAAAATTATTATCTTTCCTTTTGTTCATACTGAAGAGCAGCTTGCAGATATGTTTACCAAAGGAGTATTCAGAAAGGCGTTCTATGACTCACTAGACAAGTTGGGCATATTTGATGTATATGCGCCAACTTGAGAGGAAGTATTAGTGTGAGTTAGAATAGGAATGTAAATATATTGTAGTTATGTCGTAGAATAATTTCTGATTTACCATAGTTAGTACTTACCATTTATATTTCTTATAAACTTTTATATAAACCTTGATGGTGAGATGCATAATATGTTAAAAAGTTATTCTCTTAATATCGTTATATTTGACTTTCTACTCACTGCTCTTGCCATTCCTGA
Source organism: Comarum palustre (assembly GCA_951800085.1). Lineage (NCBI taxonomy): Eukaryota > Viridiplantae > Streptophyta > Magnoliopsida > Rosales > Rosaceae > Comarum > Comarum palustre. The sequence continues at coordinate 3,369,036 of OX637588.1, read as the reverse complement.
GGATGACAATTGTTGACGTGAGTCCTAATCCTAGTATGATTAGAAAGTATAATCAAACTAGGATTGTGTAAGAGCTGAAAGCTATGGTAGATCATAGTAGATCTGTCCTGACTATCTTGACAACCTGAATCTGTTTTGAATCAGAATCTGTCCTGACCTGAATCTGTCCTGAATCTGATTTGTTCGCCGTATTGAATGAACCCTGAATTGAAGTATTCTTTTCTACTGCAATGGCAAGGTCTGTTACTAACTATTTCATTTATATCTGAAATATCCTCTAATGCCAAGCTAAACAGAATACCTTATTACAGATTGTAGCCATAGATGTTAATCGTGAGTCATATGATCAAATCGGATTTCCAATAATAAAGAAAGCCGGTGTTGAGCACAAAATTGACCTCATTGAATCTGAGGCCTTGCCTGTGCTTGATAAGTTATTGGAACAAGTATCTGTTAAGACTCCAACTGGTTAAACTGCAAAAACCATGATTGTGACATTGTCTTTCTCTTGGTTTGTGGATGTGTTGCAGCATGAAAATGAAGGAAGTTTCGACTTTGCTTTCGTTGTTGCAGACAAGGTTAACTTCTGGAATTACCATGAGAGACTAATGAAGCTGCTGAAGGTGGGAGGTATAGCTGTATATGATAACACTCTTTGGGGAGGGACAGTTGTAATGCCTCATGAGTCTACTCCAGAATTCATGAAACCAGGCAGACTACTATAGAGCTTAACAAGTATCTGGCAGCTGATCCGCGTGTGCAGCTTCCGCATGCTTCTGTGGGAGATGGGATCACAATTTGTAGGCGATTGTATTGATTTCATCCTGAAAGTAAAAACATACATTTGGTGGCTGATGTAAAATTTCACAAGATTTGGATGTTGAAGTTTTCAGAAGCCAAGATTTTAATAAAATAATATACTGCTGGTATGATCTCTGCTTTTATTTGAGCAAAGGTTCCTAATCACAAATTGGTACAGAAAAGATTAGGCTTGTCCTAACTGACGAACCATCCTCTTAAGAATCACCTTAATGTCGGAATTCAATGAAAACCTGGGATTTTAAGCAAGATACTATAAGTGAATCAGCTTCTTATTCTCCAAATGCCAAATTGATGATCGTATCAAATGACCAAAAGTTTGCTTAAAATTCAAGGACCACTTATGCTTAAATGTAAAGTTGTGATGAAGTAATTGCTGTAATGCAGATCCGATTCCTCTAAATGTAGTTTTATGCTATTTTGTTGAGTTGATGATCGCATCAAATGATCAAAATGACCAAATATTTGCTTCATCAGCTCTTTGCTTTACATGCATGCAGTTGTAATAATGTAATTTCTGCAACTTTTTGTTAATTTTATGCCGATACGACTCCACATTGCATCAAAATTGTTGGCCAAAAGTTTGCTTAAACTGCAAAGACTAGCTATCCCTAAGAGATCCAACTCTAACGTGAGTTTGTTGTAAAGATGAAGCTCACGTAATCCATGTCCTCTATGTGAAACGGCAATGCAAATGATGCCATATATTCGTCCCAAACAAGGAACACTATTAGTAGTCCCGAGAAACCTACATGTTACTCAGGATAATGAGCCTTGAAGAGCCGTCATTTAGTTAAGTGCTGCTGGTTGAACTCGGATCCCAACGTCTTCTTCGTTTACAGGTACTCTCTATTTTTCTCACTCTCACAATGGAGTTCGTTACCCTGAAAAGTTGATGAAACATGGCATGCATGAAGGTTCAGACTGCAGCTTTTGAAAGTGTTGGCATTTTGGATGGGGAAGACATGGAAGATTACCAAGATTGTAACTTTAGAGTTAGCCCTTAATTTCTGGATTACAATGGGTCTGATTTTGTTCATAGAATTATGTGAATGATTATCAGAGATAGTAGGCATCTGTGCTTAGATCTTGATCATATGTTGGATATGTAAATTGTTTGGATCAGCAATATTTTCAGAGAGAAATGGGAAGCAACAAGAGAAGGGTATTGAAGGGACTATTGTAGAGTGATGACTTGTATGAGGTACCATTTATCTTCCTTCTCTCAACTATTGCTATGTTTTTGGTAGCTAGATTGTTCACATTCACACTGTTGTTCAACAATGTGGCAGTATATCTTGGAGACCAGCGTGTATCCACGCGAACCGGAGCCTCTCAAGGAGCTGAGAGAAGCCACTGCCAGCCACCCCTGGTAATATCACCCTTCTGTTAATGCATAGTATTTTGATTCAGGTGATGTGTCAAGTACCTCATTACTGATTGCATTTTCGTATAGTTTTCTTATGTGATTACCTAGATAGATAGCCTGCATCTGAAGTTTCATTAACAAAACTCTTGACACTAGCCATGGTGACCACTATCTAGCATTGTTTTATGGCATTTCGTCGAGGAGGATTACTAGCTTGGTGTTTTTCAGGGCTGGGATGGGAACTGCTCCAGATGCCGGCCAGTTGACCATGCTGTTGGGGCTAGTGAATGCAATGAATGCAAAGAAGACGATTAAATTTGGAGTTTTTACGGGATACTCTCTTCTTCTCACTGCTCTTACAATTCCTTAGGATGGCAAGGTCTGTTACTAGTTATTTAGTATCTGATATATCCTGTAATTCTAAGCTAAAAAGATTACCTTACTGCAGATTGTAGCCATAGATGCACATCGTGAGCCGTATGATCAAATCGGATTACCGATCATAAAGAAAGCTGGTGTTGAGCACAAAATTGAACTCATTGAATCCGAGGCCCTGCCTGTTCTTGATAAGCTATTGGAACGAGTACCGCACATTTTCTAAAACTCATGCGGCAAAACTATGATTGTGACTGTCTTTCTCTTTGTGGATGTGTTGCAGCACGAAAATGAAGGAAGTTTCGACTTTGCTTTTGGGGATGCGGATAAGGAATATTATTGTAATTACCATGAGAGGATAATGAAGCTGCTGAAGGTGGGAGGTATAGCTGTGTCTGATAACACTCTTTGGGGAGGGTCAGTTGCAATGCCTATGAAGTATATACTGCTGGTGTGATTTCTGCTTTACTTGAGCAAAGGTTATTAAACACTAAGTGGTATATAAAAGATACCTTAATTTTAAGCAACATACTATAAGTAACCAGCTTCTCATTCATATAGGACTTGGGACATGAAAAGAAAAAATAAATGCCCCAGTTTGTCATCTCAATCTCCAAGGACAGACAGAAAACAAGGCATACTCTTAACATTGGGGGAAAAATGTAAGCAGATCCAATGAATGAATATGATGCAATACAGTATGCCTAACCCACATTAATCATGACAAGTATAACTGTGTTCTAAATGAATCTTCACGATGAAAATCTGTATTAAGTCATAGTAGTCTTGATAACTTTCTTAGCAAATGACTCAGCAACCAGAAAGGGGAAAGCAATTGTTGCATCGCAGTGCACCTGGTTCAATTAATGATAATATGGATTACTATGATGAAGCAACCAAAACTAAAATGCAATACACAAAGCAAAAAATGGCTATTACTAACATACCTTGACAGTTTTAGCAGAACCCCGTATTTTTCCCCATGATACAGCCTCATCAGGACGAGCTCCAGAATCACTACCATCATACTCTTGTGCAGTATTAATGAACACAGCGTAATCTGCACCATTGCGCATCATATTGGCATTACAAATGTGATGCTTGGGCATGCCTCCTCCCAGGATGATCATTCCAGTCTTCCTGAGACCTGCATGAACAGCTTCACCATTCATGGCCCTAATATCTGTTCACATGGCATAATGTTTTGTGAGTTCATTTCTCAAGCTGCTAACCACAAGCTGCAGAGACAATGTGACAAGCAACCTACCTTGCACTACGTCAACAACCAGACCCGGGCTGCGGAAAGAATGGAAGTACAACATATCTCCCAATGAGCCATCAGTTATGGATGGACAGTAAACTGGGACATTGTTCTGGAACAAATCCAAAAGAAACATCGTCAATTCTTAAAGCACAGACTACACCTACTTCCTAGAGGCTGCAATCTAACGATTGCTATTCAAACAACCAATCTGATTACAATGCCACAGAATCTATGAATGTCTTTATCCAACCACATTCAAACTTCAAACCAAGCAAACAATAACAACAAATAATCTTAAGAGCTAAAGAGAAAGTGCTTGAATTTGGCTGAAACTTGCCTTGTATGCCCAGTAAAGATACGATCTTTCGTCGTCTATTTCCTTCCCCAAGCGTGCAATTAACTTAGAAGGCGTCCACAGCACATTCTGCCAAAACAAAACATTCTATCACAACCCAAACGGCCAAAACGAAAACTGCATTAAACAAACAAAACCGCAACACCACATGCCTGTTGAATCTGCTCCTTCAACATCTGATCGAAAATCGGTATGATCCAATCCTCAAACTTACAATAGTTATCATTAGGAACCAGCAAATTACCGATACGATTCAGCCCTTTAGACCTCAAATCCGCCCCCGCCAGCGAGAAATCACCCTTATAAGTGGGCGCAAGACACTTGATTAGATCCTCCTCAATGCCACCGGCAGTTGTAACCACCACATCCACAAAATGGTGCTCCACCAAGTACCTAAACACATCTCTAAGCCCAGACGAAACCAAATTCGATGTGAAACCCAGAAACACTTTACACCTCACAGCCTCCCTAAACTTCACATCCCTCTCCTCCTCGGCGCAATCGTCAGCTACAGCCTCATCTGCCAGCCTCCATTCTAGCTACACAGTTTACCACTAGTACGAATCACAACGGCATTAAGGCAAAACAGTAGGGGCATTTCGGGGAGAGGAAAAATAATACCATTTGGTTGACGACTTGGATGGCTTCTCCGAGATTGGTGGCTTGGAAACCGGTGGTGAGCATTGAACTGAAGAGACGAGAGTAGTCGAGGCCTTGGTTGAAATCGTAGCCGTTGATTTCGGCGCATTTGCCTTGTAGGTTTTGGGATTCTCTGAACACTGTGGAGTGCACGGTTGCGATTTTACCGTCTTCTTCCATTGCTAGGGTTTTGGAAGTGTGGAATATATGGAAATCCAGAGCAGCCAAGTGAAGGAATCGTCTTTGAATTGCTTTTCTTACAGCGGCGACTTGAAGAAACTTACGGCGGTGATTTGTCTGGTTATACGGAAACCCAGAGAGCCGGAGAGAGTTCGAATTGATCCTCTCGCTCGTTTGTTTACCGGGACAGGACTAGCTTATAGTGTCTCTCCACACCTTCTTACACAAACCCCCAAAAATTTACGGGTTTGTGTAAGCCCAAATGAAATATCTCCCCGCCTTAACCTCGTCCACCTCTCTTGGCAATGCCACGCATGACCTTTGTCGGCTTCAAGCCCATGGTCTAATAGACCAATACAAGAGATTAACACATCTACTTTGGATACGAGTAGATAATTATCTAATATATGTTGTAACTGTATATATAGGATAATCCATATGTTGTAACTGTATATATAGGATAATCCTTAGCTATTGCTGGCTGATATCTCATAGGCACAATGTATATCAGTTTGGTATTCAATTCTCTTGTAATCCAAAATGTAACACAATCATATTGATTCGTATATATAGAACCATTCAGGCACAAGTTGTGCATCCAGACATTTCCCAAAACTTCTTCTTCTGTTTCATAACCTTTTATGGTATCAAAGCGGGCTACTCACGTACACGTAAGAAGCCTAAAGGCCACACGAACTTCACGATCACCTAAGCATCATGCGTGGCAATATGTCTCTCGAATTTTCTTGATAAAATCAATTTCATTGCTGACAGCTTAACTCTTACAGGCGCTCCAATGACAGACAGTGATATGGTTTCTATTATTATGAACAATGTTGCTCCAGCATATGAGACTACAGTGAGCTCTGCCCAAGCTCGCGACACACCTATAACATATGAATCATTGGAAGCTCTACTCCTTTCTGCTGAGAGTCGGATCCCAAATCAGCAACATGCAGTCTTTCATGTGAATTCCCTTACCACAGTACTAAATGCTACACATATTATCAATCAAGGACGAGGTCGTGGCCATTCTGTACCATTATCATCTCAACCTATATGTCAAATTTGTTGTCGAATGGGTCACACTGCCTTACACTGCTACAACCGTCTTAACTTGTCATATGAAGGCAGAGTTCCCTCAAAGAAGCTCAGCGCCATGGCTGCCTCTTCATCCATTCTGACCAATTCTCCATGGCTTCTTGACACAGGTGCTAACTCACATGTCACTGCTGATCTCGGAAATTTGCAATATCCAAAACCCTATCATGGTAATGATCAAATTCAAGGAATAGGTACCTCTCTTCCCATATCTCATGTAGGCTCGAATATGTTACATCTAACGAACTCATCCTTTAACTTGAATGACATTTTACACTGTCCTTCTGCCTCTACAAATCTTATTTTCAATTCATAAGTTTACGTCAGATAATCATTGCTCGTTATTAATCTACCCTACCTTCTTTCTTATTGAGGACATCCAAACGGGAATGATCCACTATAGAGGACAACGTGAGAATGACTTGTACCCTCTGCGTCTTCATCAGCCACAAAGTCTTCCATATCATTTTGTGTTTGTAGGAGCCAGGGTATCAGCACAACAATGACATTCCAGATTAGGACACACATCCTTTAAAACTGTCTCGTGTTCTATCCAATAAAGCCGTCCCTGTCCACAACAGTAGTTCCATTAGTTTTTGTCCTTCATGTCCCTTAGGCAAAAGCACCAAACTTCCATTCTTGTTATCAAATTCTATTTCAAATAAACCTCTCGAATTGATTCATTCAGATGTCTGGTCATGTTCAACTTTTTCTGTTCAAGGATTTTGAAATTATGTATTGTTTGTTGATGATTATTTGCGCTCCTCATGGATTTTTCCAGTGAAAAACAAAAATGAAGTCTTTTCTATCTTCCAAAATTTCAAAGTCTATGTTGAAAAACAATTCTCTCATTCTATTAAACAACTCTAAACCGATAAAGGTGGTGACTATACTTCAAATGCTTTCAAAACTTATCTACAAACTCATGGTATACATCATCGTTTCTCTTGTCCTAAGCATCCTGAACAGAATGGCTTAGCAGAGCGCAAGCATCGACACATTGTCAAGACCGGTCTCACCCTCCTCGCACATGCTCGTATGCCTCCTTGTTATTGGGTTGAGGCTTTTAATGCAGCTGTCTACACCATTAATCGACTTCCCTCCTTCGTCATCAAAAACACTACTCCATATCAAAAAAAATTTCTTCGAGAACCTGATTATACCTTTTTACTAACTTTTGGATGTGCTTGTTACCCTTATCTTCAACCATATACCTCTTCTAAACTCGAACTTAGGTCTAAACAATGCGTGTTCAAGGGTTATTCGTTAAATCATCTTGGTTACAAGTGTTTTGATCGTATTATAGGACATGTTTATTTATCTCGTCATGTTATATTTGATGAAAATACTTTCCCATTTCAGCAGACCATTCTCTCTTTCCCCACATGTATGTCTCCTTCTTCTCCTATTAATCTAGAATTTTTCTCATTATCATCTCCTATTTCTACTCCTACAAATATCACTTCCTCCTTATCTCGATTAGAGTCCAATTCTAACAATACTAATACTTCTTTACCACAAAATCATCCTACACACATATCACCACCAAATTCAGAATCCCCTCCCAGTATCTCTCCTACTTTATCTACATCTGTTATTCCTGTCTCTCCACCAAACAGTAACATCACTAAACTAACTTCCGAACCTTCCCCATCTCACATTGAACCCCATATCTACTGCCTTCCTTGAACCCCAACCAGCCCAGCTACTCTCCTCTATTACCACCTTCTCCGGATATTGCAAGAGTTCGTGATCAGGTATGTGCCACCTCCAATAATCATAATATGGTTACCAGACGTAAAGATGGCATTGTTAAGCCTAACCCTAAATATGCTTTGAATGCAACACTAATCAATGTTGTCACATAAACAACTTCGTATAGCAAGGTCGTTAAAGACGACTGTTGGCGCAAAGCTATGTAAGAAGAATACAATGCCCTTCAACAGAATGATACTTGGGAACTAGTTCCTTTTCAGACTTCAATGAATATTCTTCCCAATAAATGGATTTACAAAATTAAAAAGAAGGCCGATGGTAGCATTGAAAGATTCAAAGCTCAATTAGTTGCTAGTAGTTTTCATCAGCAGGAAGGTGTGGACTTCTCAGAGATATTCAGTCATATGGTTAAGCATTCAACCATCCGACTCATTCTTGCATTGGCAGTGAGCAATAACTGGTGTGTATGACAACTTGATGTTCATAATGCTTTTCTCCATGGCACTTACAAGATGAAGTGTATATGAAGCAACCTACTAGTTTTGTCGATCCTCAACTCCCCAAAACATGTATGCAAACTTATATGATCCCTTTATGGCCTCAAACAAGCTCCGAGAGCATGGTTCTAGTGTTTTGCCGATTACATTAAGAGCTTGGGGTTCAAAGAGTCATTTTCTGACTACTCTATGTTTACTTATGCTCAACAAGGGATTTTTCTGGTTTTGCTGATATATGTAGATGACATTTTACTCACTGGAAATAGTCTTCATCATATTTCTCAGCTCATTGGTGATCTTAGCAACCACTTTTCCATGAAGGATCTCGGACCTATTCACTACTTCTTGGGGATTGAGGCTGCATATGACCGTACATCTCTCTACTTGACACAGAAGAAATACATTGTTGATCTCCTATGCAAAACGCATACGCTTGATGTTAAACCGTGTCACATTCCTGCGGCCTCCGGTCAAAATCTTAGCGCACATGACGGTACCAGACTTACCAATCCAAGTGAGTACAGAAGCATTGTAGGCGCACTTTAGTACCTCACCCTCACAATACCAGATATTTCATATTCAGTGAATCAAGTATGCAAGTTTATGCACTCGTCTTCCACCGTTCATTGGTCCGATGTTAAAAGTATATTGCGCTATCTCAAATTCTCCATTACTCATGACTTGAAGTATCAACCTGGTTCATTGCTTCTCAATGCTTACTCTGACGTCGATTATGTTGGCAATCCATATACCCGACAATCTACAGGAGGTTATTTTGTCTACCTCGATCCCAATCTGATATCTTGGAGTTCCAAAACGCATATAACAATATCTCGTTCTAGCATAGAGGCCGAATACATGCAACTTGCCTTTACCGCTGCTAATATCTCATGGCTTCATTCCATGTTTTGTGATTTGAGTCTCTTTCTCCATTGTCCTCGCATCTGGTGTGACAATCTTTATGCCATTATCATTGCCTCTAATATGGTATTTCACGCACGAACGAAGCATGTTGAGGTCGATTATCACTATGTCAGAGAGAATGTAGTTAACAAGGAGCTTTAAGTTCACTTTGTTTCTACAACTAATCAAGTTATGGGGCATCTTCACCAAAGGTTTGTCTGCATACCGTTTCCACTTCTTGGTATCCAAGCTTCCAGTTCTTGCAAGGCATGCCAGCTTGCATGGGAGTAATAAACCAATACAAGAGATTAGCACAACATCTCCTACTTTGGATAGGAGTCTGTATTCAAATCAGTTACCTACATTGATAATTATCTAATGTTGTAACTGTTTATAGGATAATCCTTATCTATTGCTTGCCGATATCTCATAGGCATAATGCATATCAGTTTGTTATTCTCTTGTAATACAAATTGTAACAGAATCATGTTGATTCGTATATATAGAACCAGTTAGGCACAAGTTGTGCATCCTGACATTTCCCAAAACTTTTTCTTCTATTTCATAGTCTTTTATGGTCATCATCGCCTTTCTCTCCCTCCTTGTTGCTGCCTTCCAACACGTTGACGGAGTTGTCACTGCAAGTCATCGAATAACGAGGACATAAGTAAGATTAAGGACGAATCATGAAAAGAGGTAGCAACAAAACCATGAAGTTGGTGAGGTTCGAGTTTTCTGTAAACAGTAGTGGATTACCCGGTAAGAACTGGAGTTTATCTCCATGCTATAGCTCTTACGAGCAGTGGAATTTGTATTTTGTGATGATGGGTTTAGACAAAGGAGAACAATATAAGTTTGATTGACTTTAAGTTTCTGAATTTTGGAGATTGAAGATGAAGAGTTTGACTTCTTTACTTGAATTTTCTTGGATGATTTAAAACTATTGGATTGAGTACAATATGATCTCGTGAAGTCACCCTCATGTAATCTTTATTCAATTTAATAATTTTAAATCATCTAAGGAAATCCAAGTAGAGAAATCAGATCCGAGATTGAGACGAGGGAGCTAGTGTTGGTGTTAATTTGGAGCGCTGACACCGAACATGGGTCAAAGATTTTGTAAGATAAGCCTGACCGAGAGAGTGCAGGACAAATGAAGAAATTAAGCCCGGATTACACAACCCCCCGTACCAAACACGTAGTTTAACTTTTTATGAATCACCACCTTTAAAAAGAGATTCTCCTATACGGTCTAGTACTTAGGGGTGGACTTTTAGGCACCGAAAAAACTGAAACCGATCAAAACCGTACCGAACCGACACCGAATAATCGAATAGAACCGAGACAATCTGTTTTAGAATTCGTAAAAACTGATTAGTGCGGTTTCGTGTTTTTTAAAAACCGATTAAACCAAACCGAACCGAAATATATTCATTTACTTATTAATACTTAATTTTACATTACGTGTGATGTTCTTATTGATTATAAGTTACAAATAGTAGACTTACACAAACATATTTATATTTTAAAGTGTTTTTAAGTCTAACCTAATTCTTTCTCATATAGTATTCACTTTGTAGAGTTGGTTCACAAAGTTTGTATTTCTATGTTTCCATAACTTCAAACATCATAATCTTTTTTTCTTTCATTTACTATGTGTGAAAGTTATTTCAAAAAATAGGTTTTGTAACCAAAACCTTACCGAATTTCGGTTAACCGACGGGTGCGATTTTTTGTATGTACTTTACGATTTCGGTTTTGAAAACTATGTAACTGAAAAATGCGGTCTAATTCTCGGTTCTTGCCTTAAAATCGAACCAATTAGACCGAGTCCACCCCTACTAATAGTGACCACCAAACAACAAAGTTAAAAACAATTACAAAAAGGGGCGTTCCGAGAATCGAACTCGGGACCTCTTGCACCCAAAGCAAGAATCATACCACTAGACCAAACGCCCGACGATGTTAGTCAGGTGGGATAAAAGCTTATTAAACCTACAATTATCTAATTGTTTATTGTCTAGGGTTTGGGAATTAACTGAAGTCGCGACCTATATAAATAAGACGTAAACCCGGAGCCTCCATCACACACTCTCTGCGAAACCCTCTGCGGAAGTAAGTCTTCCTCCACCGATTCCAGGGTTTCGATTCGATTTCTTTCTCCACCGTAACCAATCAAGCTCTCTGCTACTAGTCCTGTACTTATCTAATCCATTTGTGTATGTTGACACAGCATTTTCCAGGTTTCCGATGGCCACCGTTCCAGGACAGCTGATCTGGGAGATCGTCAAGAAGAACAACTCCTTCTTGGTCAAGCAGTTCGGCCGGAGCCACGCCGGCGTCCGATTCAGCAAGGAGCCTAGCAATCTCTGCAACCTCCACTCCTACAAGCATTCCGGTAACTCTTAACTAACTCTATGAATGCTTTGTTTAATGAACCCTAGAAATGCTTTGTTGTGATTCGATTTTGATTGTGTGTTGATTAGGTTTGGCGAACAAGAAGACTGTGAGCATTCAGGCTGGAGGCAAAGACTCGGTGGTGCTCGCCACCACTAAGACCAGGAAGCAGAACAAGCCTTCGAGCTTTGTTCACAGGTCTGTGATGAGGAAGGAGTTCCCTCGTATGGCCAAGGCTGTTACCAATCAGGTACCGAAATGATCGATTTACGATTTTCTGTTATTTTTGTTGTGTAGTTATGTGGAATGTTATGAATGATAATAACAATGCTGTATGTGATGCGATTAGTTTTGTTGGTCTGAATGGTTGAGCCTTTAGCAGTGATGAGCAGCTAACATATAAGAAGATCTCACTTTGTGTGAGGTTTTCAATGAAATTGATTTGTTACGCTTGGCTTCTGAGCAGTCATTTATGTTTAATGATTATGGTTTAAGGGACGGAATGGATGCCTATAACGTATGTGTGAAACACTGGGGCATTGTTTTATTTATTAGACGGATAGGTTGGCTTGAGTGTAGTTTGTGTAGTAGTGTGTCAATATACAACTTTACTTGGTAGCAATGATGTGCAGCTAACATATAAGAAGGCCTCACTTTGTGTGAGATCTTCAATGAAATTAGTTTGTTACGCTTGGCTTCTGAGCACTTCAAATTCAATTAATTTGTTGTTAGATAGTATGTCTGAATGTCTCTCAAGGGCATTGGATGTTCTAAATTTCTGTGCAGTCATAGTTGGTGTGAGTCATGATGGTGTTTTTGTGGTTGGGAGCCTAATTATTGATTGTTTCTTTTCCTATATTGTCATTTCTGTACCTGCAATTGTTTTCTGTCTGATTGAAGTTGGTTCCCAACTTATAGCAGTGATGAGCAGCTAACATGTAAGAAAATCTCACTTTGTGTTGGATCTTCGATGCAATTGAATTGTTACGCTTGGCTTCTGAGCATACGTTGTTGTCCTAAACACACACATCTATGCCTATTTTGTTGAGTTAGTGAGATTGTGAAGATGGACATTATGTATTCAGTGTGACCTCTCAACCCTTTCATATTGCCCATCTAGTTTTCGGTCCTCGTCTCTGAGAAGGTTTCTTGAACATAACATGGCATTGATGTTACCGCAATGAACGTTTGATTGAAGTGTTGGTTAGAATGTTAAGTGATCGGATTGCAAGTCTTTGTTGCAAATTTTATACTGTGTTTCAAGCGCTTACTGAATGTATTCAATTGTTCCAGGTGGTTGATAACTTCTACAGACCTGATTTGAAAAAAGCAGCCCTTGCTAGGCTCAGTGTAGTTCACAGGAGTCTCAAGGTGTCAAAATCTGGTGCCAAGAAGAGGAACAGGCAAGCTGTTAGGATGTACGGAAGGCAGTGAAAGTCTGTTTAGATTCTTGAGCAATGTGCAAACATGAATTATTTTCCAAGTTCGAATATTTAGTCCTCAGAAATGTTGCAATTTGGTTTAAGACATGCAGACAGATTTTTGTAGTGGTTGATGTGTGTTCTTCCTGCAAAAGCTTCTATGATCTTTTATATTTTCAGGATGATATTGTTTTTTTACCTTGTTTTGACTGCATGCTTGATGAAATAATGAACTTTTGCCCCATATGTGGTTTACATGCATGTAGATAGAGGCTCGCAAGAATCTACATGACTAGAGAGTAAAGGAGATAGTTGGTCACTAGTTATTGAGGCTCTCAAAGATAGAGGCTCCTGTTATTGAGTTGGTTCAGGACAGATTAAAAACAGGTTCTGATACGGTGATCCATAAATCAAAGTTTGATACAGCTACATTATCAACTTCAGTTCCAACTAAATATGGCTAGCACTGACCTGGTTGTATTTGTCTGTGTTTTATGACTTGTAATCGGTAGTCGGAAATTAGGTTAGAGTTTCATGACTTTCAGATACAGCTTGTTACGTGTACTCGAAACATAGAATTACACGTAGTGTTTACGGTGAGCATTGGGACTTTGTTAATGCCAGACGGGAAAGTGGACGGAGATTAGACCTGCAGTGATGAACATCCAGAGTTTCTTTTGCTTGGGGGAATCTCTCCATAGATCCCGATTCGGATAGAAACTTTAGATCCGAATCTGACCCTATCTGTCGGATCTTTAATAGCTCGATCCAAATTCGGATCTGACGGGTTAACGGATACCCGATCCGTTAATCTGATATGTTTATAATAATAGATATTTCAAATTTTAAATAATAATTTCATAATTTTATCATAAAATATTAATGAAACTTTATAATAAAATAAAAGTTTATATCAAAAGTTAAATTACATATCTAAAATACTTCTTAACAGTAAACTAATATAATTAAAATACTTAACCTCTAATAAAATACTTCTTAACGGTAAACTAATATAATTAGAATACTTGACCTCCAATGCTTTTAGCATAAATAACATAGGCATTAGCAACCTTCAACTTCATCACATCATACTTTAGAAACAATTTAGATATGAATGTTTAGATTATCTAGATAATTATAATATTATTAAATATTTATTAATAATATTATATTTATAAAAATATTATTTAATTATTTTTAAATGGATTCGGGTCTTTAACGGATCAGATCAACAAAGATCTGGATCGAATCAACAGGTCAAATTTTCGATTCAAACCCGTTTAAAAACCTGTTCTGTTCTTTCGCAAAGCGTCAGCGGCTCTGGCTATATGAGGGGCCGGTGGCTTTACTGAGGGACAAAGCGGCGACAAGGAGGGTCTCGTCGACGATGGAGGCTTGGGTTTTGTGGCGGCGCAGGTGATGGAACACTGGAGATAAGACAATGGTTTTCTTGGGCAAGGTGTAGCAGGTGTGGGCTTTCCATGAGGCTGAATTGGTGGGCTTGGGCCTCGTCAATGATGGAGGTTTGGTCATTTTTTTGGCATTTGTTTTTTGGTATGTCCCTCCTTTATTGGGCGAGGGTTTAAGTGTTGTGTTTTGGTTGGTGTGCTACTTCGGTGACATTTTTTTTCTGGGGATTATCCTTTTTAATATCGGATGAGGTTGGTTTGCCTTTGCACGTGGTCTGGTGGTATTTGGATACAATGTTGAATAAGGGAAATTGGCTCGTTATAGTGTTGGTGGTGAGGTTGTATTGTTACTCTTAGGACTGTGTAGCTCTTTTGGCTCATAGATATTGCTATTGGTGACAGAGCCGTAACTGAGGATCTTTATGGAAATGTGTGTCATGATGTAGCTACCACAACCGATCATTCTATTATGCTGTAATTTTTTTCCATTATCAATAAGGTTATTTATTATAAAAAAAATCCACAAATCTAGAACTTGAATAAGATCTAATCCAGGTTTAACTCAAAATAGACACGTGAGAGTCGAGACTTAAGTGTTCACTCTTCACCAGCATATGCTATAAATATCCCTAAATCCCCAATTGCCTCCATTTCTATCAGTTCGATACTTTTTCCCGCTCTCATTTCCCGCTCCCCAAACCCTAACCCACAGATGGGCCAGAAGAAAGGACCCCCCGCCGGCGACACCGCCGAGCCCAAGAAACGCCGCCGCGTCGGCTTCTCCAGCGTCGGTTAGTCCTCTCAATTTTCAATTTCTCGAAGCGTTCCACTCTAATTTTGTTTCGAACCTAATTTGTTGATTTTGTTTTGTTTGTTTTCGTCTATTGGGAGCAGATGATGGAGTGGAAGCCAACGATTGCATCAAGATTTATCTGGGTATGCTAATTTTTTTTTCCAATTTCGGTGTTTATTTGATTTGATTTTGTTTGATGCTACTGTTTTTATTCGCTGATTTGCTTTTGCTTTACAATTTTATTCTTGAAATTTTCTTTATGGGCTGTTTAGTATTTAGTGATTACAGTATCGGTCAAGCTGGGTACTAGTATTAGTGGGGGATTTTCTTGAATGTTTGAGATTTGCTAGGATCTTAGTGGCTTTTTGTTTTGGTTGAAAAAACAAAAAAAGCCACTAAGAGATTTAGATGTGGAGATTGTTCGGAATAGATGCTATGCTATGTTCTATTCATTTGGTTGAAAAAGTTGAAATTCTTGTTTGATGGTAAAATTAGTAATTTCATGATTGTCTGTGGGTGAATAACAAGTCGGCACGTTGGCTGTGTGAATGTGAATGCGTTGTGAGTTGTTCTTGTAACTTTGAATGAGAGAAAGAATGGATATGATTTCTGTATGTTCCACTAATTGTGTGTTTTAGATCCAACTGTGGCCACCCTTGGGGCTTATTTAGAGATAAATGTGAGTTTGCAATTGGCTATTTAAGTAAGGTTTTAGCAAGTAAACAATTAATCTTAGTGTGGAATAATCAAGTAGTAACACGTGTTCGGAGTCATGTAATGGCTTGGTACATGATATATGTTATTTATTTATTTGATTTATGCTATGATTCTGGTTTTATCTAATTTCAGGTTCCTTTAACTGATCTACTTTCTTTATCCATAGTTTCTAGCAAGGAAGAGGTGGATGCTGCAAACAGTTTTTGTTTGAATCCGGTTGACTTGAATAGCCTTGTTGAGGAAGATGGGAAGATATATGGTTACAAAGGATTGAAGGTAATTCTTATCCATTTTTGTTGATGTTTGTGCTGCTGGTACTAATTAATCTAGAATGTTGTTTAGCTTGAATATGATTGAGAGTAATTTGTTTTAATCCTTTATCAAATGCAGATTACCATATGGGTTAGCAGTATATCGTTTGATGCATATGCTGATATTTCATTTGAGAGCACAGCTGATGTAAGCACTGTCATTGTAGTACTCTAGCTCTTTCTGCATCTATCTGTTTGCTATTAGTATGCTTCTATTTGTGCTGGTCAAGTATATAGTACTGATTGTGTTAAATGTTAACAGGGAGGTAAAGGAATCACAGATTTGAAATCGGCTCTTGAGGTATATATTGATTACCATCTTATATCATCTGTCAGTTTAGCATGTCAGTTCTCATGATTAGTTGGTATTGTTCTTCAGAAAGTATTTGGTGAGACCCTTGTTGCCAGTAAAGAAGAGTTCTTTCAGACCTTCTCAACTCAGAGAAATTTCATCAGGTAATGGATCATGGATTCTTATATACAGACCAAAATGTGCTTATTTTCATGATTTTCGTATTTTTTTATTATTTACTTATCTCCATGATTTTTACCTTTCAATTGTGTGCAGATCCATGATCTCGGACGGGGAGGTGTTGCAGAACAAGGCTTCATCTACTTCTGATGTGGAGGTGATTTTATTGCCAAACATGTTTCTTTTGTTGATAAAACGTAGAAGCATTTGTTAACAACATTATGGTCAGGTTATCCGCATGATTGTGGGCAAGTCAGCTGCTGGACCCCTATACAGTCGCTTGGTTCCTCTTGTGTTTCTTCTTGTTGATGGTAATTTATCTATCTAATAAACAGCTCCTGTTTTCTTTTCGTTTGGTGAGTGTTGCTCCAGTTGCAGAATGTCACTCTAAGGTTTAACTGGTGTTGTTTTCTTGAATCAGGTGCCAGTGCAATTGATGTATTGGATCCATGTTGGGAGTTGTATCTCCTGGTTGAGAAGAAAACAGACGAGCAAGGGGACATCTACAATATATTGCTCGGCTTTACAGTTCTGTATCGTTTTTATCATTATCCTGACAGTTCTCGGTTGCGACTTAGCCAGGTTTGCTCCTTGCCAATATCAGTTGTTATGCGTGCTATATTCGCTTAGCAATTTTCATCAACACTTATTTTTTATGGTAGATTCTCGTGTTGCCTCCTTACCAGCATAAGGGTTATGGACGTTACATTCTAGAGGTTCTCAATCATGTTGCAGTATCTGAAGATGTCTATGACTTCACAGTAGAAGAACCATTGGACTACTTCCAACATGTACGCACTTGTGTTGATGTATTACGCCTTCAGAAATTAGATTCTGTTCGCAACGCAGTCAATTTGGCTGTTTCAAATCTGACACGAGGAAAACTGTCAAAGAAAATGAGCATCCCTCGACTGATGCCAGCCACAAGAGTCATCGAGGATGTGAGAAAATGCTTGAAGATCAACAAGAAACAATTTCTGCAATGTTGGGAGGTCTTCATCTATCTTGGCCTCTATCCAGTGAGCAAGTACATGGAGGATTTTGTGAGCATTGTTTCTAATCGCATGAAGGAAGATATCATAGGAAAAGAATCTGGGACTGGTGGGAAGCAAGTGATTGAAGTTCCAAGCCAATACATACCGGAGATGTCATTTGTTATGTTCAAGTCCAATGCTGGTGAAGCTACTAGTACTGTTCAGGTAGATGAAAACAAACCAACACAGGCGGATCAACTTCAGGAGTTGGTTGATGAGAGAGTGAATGAGATCAAATCAATAGCAGATAAAGTATCTCAGCATAGCACAAATATGGTCGAGTCATTTTAAAGGACTCCAAGTTTTTGGTGCCCTTGCATGTGATACTGTGTAGCAATCTTTAGGGTTAGTGGTTGGGATGGGATTTGGTAGGTTGCGGAATACAGAGGCTTGCGGTGTAATGGAGCTCTGTGGTTTCTGTTATTTTGAACGCTTACTTTTCTAGAAACAATTTAGCAGCTTATGCTTTTTCCTCTGTACTTTAGTTACCCTTTCTGTTCTTTCAAAATGAAACGTTGTTTTAATACCTACTATTGGAACAAAGAGCCATAGAATGCTATAGGATGTTTTTGGGTTTACAAGTATAAACCTTGTTCAAGCTAGAAAGAGAAGAACGTACGCAGTGAGTGGAAGTGCTGGAACAGAGACGTGAAAAATCTACTCGTTAAAAATAGTGACTTTACAAGCTAAATACCGGACTGAATTGTGTCCCCCGTCAGTCACTTTTCATTTGAGCACTGGTACATATACAACAATCGGAATATGGAGTACATGATTCTAAATTATCATTGATTTGGTACGGTCTTGGTTCCTCAATCATCAGATGTTGAGAGCAAAATGATTGCGCTAGTATAAAGATCGTTGCATATCAAATTGGTTAAATCTTGTGATGTCATGGAATTGCATCCGCCCAACCGTCCAATGATGTGCCATGATCGAACAGTCTGGACACGAGCCAGATCAAATAAATTACTTCATATCATTCACAGAGGGATGTGTTATCAAGTTAAGATAAGTTCCCTACATCCAAGATTAAGGAAACATCTTGTTCCAATGGAGTGTTGTAGAACTCGAACCATATATATGAATTTGAGAAACTAAAGCTGGTAGAGCCAGGAGTGAAGAGAAAGTTAATAAAATAGATGCACTGATAATCTTCATTGTTATAGCAGATATCAAACATACATGACTAAGAGCTAGACAAAACAATACATAACCAATTCAATGTATTGGTACACAGGTTAGTTCCAGACATGAGAATGTTCTTCTTGAACCTATAACATATTACCGAAAAGGAATAGCAGCACAATATTTAAAGTAAACACACACTCCTAAAGGAGAAATCTCATATTGATTCTTTATGAACAAACTCATAACATTCTGAATAGTAATTAAAGCCATGAAGAACAAATCGTTGAATACTACTCTCTGGAGTACAAATCAGAAGAACAAATTGCTTTCATTTACTAATCTTCAAAACTTACTCATTGAATACAACTCTCATGGGTTCCCCTGAACCAGATTTTGTATGCAATATCTTGTTCCTTTTCTTCCTCAAATTCACACCTAAACTCCTCTAAAATCAAACCAAAACTACCATTACCAAAATAACAAATCTCAAATAGGACTCACCTTGGACCTAGCCTTTTGTGGGTCATCAAGACAAGCACCCATTATCTAAGCAAACTCAGGGTCTCTATCAAACTCCTTCCCTTCACTCCCCACAAACCCACTCCTACTTGAAAACCCATCTTCACCAAACCCTCCATCTTCTCCTTCACTCTCTTTCTGGGTATCAAACCTCACTCCCCCACCCACTTTAGCAACCAAAACACACGTCTTGGCCTGTCCTCCGACAACCCCAAACGGCGGCGAGCAGTGTTTCTGGAGGGAAAATAAAGATAAGCAAACGCTTGTATGAAGAAAAGGTGAAAATGAGTGTCCAGAGCCATGGTTTTAGCTACAAAGGTTCAAACTTTACACAGAAATAAGAAAAGCTTCGGTATTGAAGGCTCGGTTTGGTGCATGTCGATGATTTTTAGTTTATAAGCAGAGAGTAAAGTGTTTTCAGGTTCTTTTTTTTTCTTCAAAATACTTTATACTTTTTTAAGGAGTAGCTTATTTTTGGACTTACCAAACATCAAAACCTTTAATCTTAAAAGTAAAGGAGCTTATAAGCTCTCTCAAATTCAGTCTAAGACAACCGTGTTCTAGGTTTTTGTGTGGAGCTGGTGAGGACGAAACCGGAGACCAAGAAAAGGCCCAAGCTTTACAAACTGACGACCCAAGTTCACAAATTTTGGGTTTTCAAGCCCATGCACTGACTTGACGGTGCAGCCATCAGTGAAAACTAATTGTCGTCGAAAAAGAGAAACGAGAGAAAGCAAAGCAGAGATGGATTTGCTTCCGGGAGGGAGTTCAAGCATGATGAAGAAAACAGGGTTCAGGTCACTGAAGCTTGTGAACGTTGATATGGACCAAGTTCTGGGAGACAAACCTGTTGGGGTTGACTATGGGAGGCTTGACAATGGTCTATCTTACTATGTTCGTTGCAATTCTAAGCCCAAAATGAGAGCAGCCCTCGCTCTTGGTGTTAAAGTCGGGTATGTGGATATGTAAATGCTTCGGTTACTGCCTTTTGTTCATAATTGAATGGAATTTGGTTTGTTTTTCATTGTGTTGGGTATGTTTGTTTGTTTCTTGATTGGTGTTGCTTGGGTTAGTTGTGTTTGTATGGTCTTTTGAGTTTTGGGGTTGGTGAAATAAGTGTGTTGGTGTTGAATTATAGATAATGTGATTGACCCAGAAGAGACGGAATTGAGGTTTTGTTCATAGATGCTAAAAGTGAGCAATGTACTGGTTAAAGTGAAAGAATCAAAGAAAAAAGATTGAAGGTTTATGTATGGCTGCATGTGTTGAGGTTTTTGATGTTATTGGCATCATGGCAGGTCAGTTTTGGAAGAGGAAGAAGAACGAGGAGTTGCCCACATTCTGGAGCATCTTGCTTTCAGTGCTACTCAGAAGTACACAAATCATGATATAGTCAAATTTCTTGAGAGCATTGGGGCGGAATTTGGTGCTTGCCAGAATGCAGTGACGTCTGCTGATGACACTGTTTATGAGTTATTTGTTCCTGTTGACAAGCACGAACTCTTATCTGAGGCGATTTCTGTCTTGGCAGAATTCAGTTCTGAGGTATTAACTATTCTTACCTTGTTTAGTAACCCTCTGCATTTTTTTTCTTGCGTTTAACTACGGGGACTATGCAGATTCGTGTCTCAAAAGACGATCTAGAAAGAGAAAGAGGTGCAGTTATGGAAGAGTACAGAGGGAATCGAAATGCTACGGGAAGGATGCAGGATGCACATTGGCTTTTAATGATGGCCGGATCAAAGGTACTGCTTCTATAAATTAAATGAGAATCTGCCACTTTTTAGAGGAGATTTTTAATTCCATCATTAGCCATCACTTGTAATGTACACATGTACTTTTACTTCATTCTGATTATACAATTAGCTGAAACTTTAAGATTTAGTTTCATGCAAACTTTAGTTGATCATGGTGCAATGCACCATGCAACTTAAGTTATAGAAGGTTGTATCTTGGAACTAGCTTTAACATAAGTTTTTTGAACTTTGTCTAAACTCAAAAAGATTTCGCAAACCTAGTAATAGGTGAAGTGAACTATATTATACGAGGATGACTATGATTTTTAGGTGAACTCGTTTAGTCTTTGTTTTACAGATTTTACCAAATGTATCGCAGTCTTTTAACTTATCTTGATTGCAGTATGCTGAGCGCTTACCTATTGGATTAGAGAAGGTAATTCGAACTGTTTCTCCTGAGACTGTGAAGAAATTTTATCAGAAGTGGTACCATTTAAGCAATATGGCAGTGATAGCTGTAGGAGATTTCCCTGATACTGAGGTCCGATGCTGTTGACTCGCTAATTTTCTCATTTGAAGTATAAGAATAATCAGTAGTCAAGATGTCTTAACACACACTTTCCATTTCAGAGTGTAGTTGAGTTGATAAAGAATCAATTTGGGCATAAAATTTCCGCACCTGAGCGTCCACTTATACCAACATATCAAGTTCCATCTCATGAAGAGCCACGTTATTCATGTTTCATTGAATCTGAGGCAACTGGGGTTAGTACAGGAATAGGTCTTAACATTATTTGTGTCAATTGATGTTCATATTAGCAGAAATGCAATTAATGTATGTAGAACTTGTCATTTTTACATATTGAATTTGTTCTGTTGTAGTCTGCAGTGATTATTAGCTATAAGACTCCAGCTGGTGAGCTGAATACTGTGAGGGACTATAGGGATTTACTGGCAGAGTCAATGTTCCTCCATGCTTTAAACCAGAGGTTCTTTAAAATAGCTCGTAGAAAAGATCCACCATTCTTTTCTTGCTCAACTTCTGCGGATGTTCTGGTTAATCCTTTGAAGGCTTATATGATTACTTCATCTTGTAAAGAAAAGGGAACGATTCAGGCCCTAGAGTCGATGCTGATTGAGGTATGTTTTTCATCTAGTACAAGTACTCTACTTGGTTTTGTTCAATTTTAGAATCATTATTTTAACACTTAATGTTTCAGGTTGCCAGAGTGCGACTACATGGGTTTTCAGAACGGGAAGTGTCTACAGTTCGAGCTTTACTGATGTCAGAGATTGAATCTGCATATTTAGAGCGCGATCAAATGCAGTCAACTAGCTTGCGAGATGAATATTTACAGGTAGTTCCAAATTGTGGTTTCATATATTTGATATTAAGGGCTTTTGTATTGAAATTGAAAACTCATTCACCTTTATTTTTCTCTGGCAGCATTTTCTCCGTAATGAACCTGTTATTGGGATTGAATATGAAGCTCAACTCCAGAAGACCCTTCTACCTTGTGAGTCCTTGCATATCCAAATGTATTGATTTCTCAACTATATGACAATATATTGTTCTACTCATCAAAACTTTTATACCTGTAGATATAACACCAGCAGAGTTATCCAAATTTGCTGAGAAGTTACAAACATCATGCAGCTGTGTCATTAAGACAATTGAACCACGTGCTTCTGCAATTGTAGATGATCTGAAAAATTTTGTGTCTAAAATCAGTGCTCAGGAGGAAGAAAGAATAATTTCTCCATGGGATGAAGAACATATTCCTGAAGAAATTGTTAGCACAAAACCTAATCCAGGGTAATGATGGACCTTAACTTCTTATCACTGGACATAGCTTGTAAGCTGTTTCATACTGTTTTGTGACTACTGTAGTGAAGTTTTCTTAGCCTCGTTAAATTATTGTTTCAGGAACATAGTGCAGCAATGTGAATATTCAAATATTGGAGCAACTGAAATGGTTCTATCAAATGGCATGAGAGTTTGCTATAAGAGTACAGACTTTCTTGATGATCAGGTAAAACTTTGTGACAGCAATGCAATATCTGTAGTTCAGGACTTATCCAAGGAAACACTGTCTGTATGGCAACCAGTTTTGTATACTTGAAGTTATGATCACAAGACAATATTCATCATTGTAATGGATCTCTAATTTGTACTGCTGGGTGAAGAAAAATGAAACTCTGTTTGCAATGCACTAAATGAACAGTTATTGATGTTAAAACTAAATAATGAGGTGGATATGACACGGAAGTAACTGGTATCCTCTATAGGTCTTATGATCTTAATATAGGGGACAGGGCTTATAGCTAGGAAGCACAAATCGTTATCCAATGTTTAGCTATGCTCTGTTCTTCTATGAAATTTTCCAGTAATGTTGCAGTTTATGCCAACTTCAACCATGCTTGTCTTTATGGTATTTCAATAATGAGATTGGTTAGAGGTGACTTAAAATAAGTTATTTTATGTGTATCTAGTACTGTCCTTTTCCATCATTTTGAGAGAAAATTTCCATATAATAATGGCATTCTGTTCTATGGGAGCACTACAGATCTGAAAGTCGTGTAATATGTGAAGTAATGGCTTACAGTCTTACCAATACTTTGTTTCGGTAGGTCATCTTTACAGGGTTCTCATATGGGGGCTTGTCTGAACTTGTTGAAAGTGAGTACTTCTCTTGCTCAATGGGGCCAACTATTGCAGGAGAAATTGGTGTATATGGTTATAGACCTTCAGTTCTGATGGATATGCTTGCGGGTAAGAGGGCTGAAGTCAGCACAAAGCTTGGAGCATACACAAGAACCTTTGCTGGTGATTGTTCACCCTCAGACTTAGAAACTGCCTTGCAGGTATGCTGCATGATTTTTGCTGGTCTGGCATGCAAATAATGAGTAGGAGATAATGATCACCTTATTGCCGTAGTTTGTAGAAAAAGAACTAAAACTAAAATTAAGAAAATCTAAACATGGAGTTTTCATCACTGCTAGAGCCTGTGTTCTCTTTATTTTCATTGCTCTCCAAGGTTAGATGAAGCAGCAAATACTTATTAATATTGTTCTGGCAGCTTGTTTATCAACTATTTACCACACATGTAACACCAGGAGAAGAAGATGTCAAAATAGTGATGCAAATGGCAGAAGAGATGGTCCGTAATCAAGACAGGGATCCTTATACTGCATATGCGAATCGTGTGAAGGAGCTAAACTATGGAAACTCCTATTTCTTTAGGGTATGATGGCCACAGTATATTGACTATAGTTTTTGTTACATGTTATACATGCTGTAGTTTTAACTTCAGGTTAAATCCTACATTTTTTCAGCCTACCAGACTAAGGGATCTTCAGAAAGTTGATCCAATGAAAGCTTGTGAATATTTCAACAAATGTTTCAAGGATCCATCAACTTTCTCTATGGTCATTGCTGGGAATATCGATCCTTCTATAGCAGTTCCTTTAATATTGCAATACTTGGTAAGTTTCGTATTGTTTCTATTCTACCTATGCCTGGACTAAATGTCTTAACAGGTATGTGATTTTTCTGTGCAGGGTGGAATACCAAAGCCTCCAGAACCTCTCATGAAATATAACCGTGATGACCTGACAGGACTGCCATTCACTTTTCCAAAGACCATAATAAGGTACACTGCAGTAGAAACTGGAAGAACATATTTTTTGTATTGGCGGTTGAAGGCGTTTCAAATGTGAATGACAACAGGGATATCTTGTAAAAGGAACCTTTATTTGATAATGATTTAATTAAGCACCAATGCACCATTCCAACTCTGTTTGAATATTGTTGATTGCTATACTTGTTTGAAATCTATGATATCCCACAGTATTACGTGAAAATGTTATTGCATGTCTGAATATTTACTACTGTTCGGATTCAAAACCCTGCTAACTGGATGTGCTTGTAGAGAAGTGGTACACAGCCCTATGGTGGAAGAACAATGTTCAGTCCAGCTTTGCTTTCCTGTGGAGCTGAATAATGGAACCATGGTGTGTGGCTCTCTTTTCCTATATTATTACAAAGCATCTGATGTTTCATTATGTGGCCTTTGAAGAGTTCAGTTTCACTGATAATTTTGTTGCTGGACAAAACCCATCATATGGCAGGTAGAAGATATTCATCTTGTTGGTTTCCTGAGCAAACTTCTAGAAACAAAAATAATGCAGGTCCTCCGGTTCAAGCATGGACAGGTTTGAATATGTCCTGGAACTCGTGATAGATTTTAGTCTATTATTCATCCTCATCTTTGGTTCAACTCTCACCTCTATGCTGCAGATCTACACTGTTGGTGTTTCAGTATTTCTTGGCGGTAATAAGCCTTCCAGAACTGCTAATGTTCGTGGAGATATAAGCATAAATTTTTCTTGTGATCCAGAAATTTCCCCGAAGCTGGTTTGTGAATTTGTTGCTGCAAATGTACTTATTTTTAGTTTTTCAATTGAATGGTCAGTCAACTAGCTGTTCAATGCCATTTAACAGGTCGATCTTACTTTGGATGAAATATTACGTCTTCAAGAGGAAGGGCCTTCGACCGAGGATGTATCAACCGTCCTTGAAATTGAGCAAAGAGCCCATGAAAATGGGATTCAGGTGATTTCTTGTTACAATAGGGTCCATTTGCAGTGTCCATTTCTTAATGCAGTTTTCAACTCTAAATTGTAGAATACTAAGTACTTCAACTAGGTTGTTAATGATATTCACCGACTGTATGAAGTTTCCTGAAAGGGAGATATGAATGTAATAGATGTGATGCTATTTCAGGAGAATTACTACTGGCTGGAGAGGATTTTACACAGCTACCAGTCAAGGATCTACTCTGGCGATGTCGGCACTTGTTTTGAGGTTGGTCACTATAGCCAAGCTTGTCTACTGCATCATATATCGTTAAGCTCAGTTAGGGCTTCAGCTAGAAGTTTTAAGGATTTATGGTAGAATTGGTTGCAGAAAAAGTTCAGAATGATTAATTAACTGTGATTATGTCTTTGTTGCAGACTCAAGAGGAAGGCCGGTTAAAAGTTAGACAATCTCTGACCCCAGGAACAGCGCAGTTAGCATTACAAAGCATACTACCTTATCCTTGCAAAAAGCAGTACACTGTAGTAATCTTAATGCCCCGTACTTCTCGCTTTAAGTTACTAGATTCATTCTTTCAATCTACGACCAGCTTTGGTAGAGATGCTAAGGCGAGTTACTCTAGTCAAATTTTTCTTGGATTAACTCAAATCACTTCTGAACTTCTTTATAACAAATCAGTTTGCTGGTTCTGGCAGATTTTAGTCGGGCTTGCTGGTCTTGCAGTTTTGGGTCTTAGCTTGTGGAGATGTTCACGAAGTGCTCGCTAATTTCCTAGGTGACTTTTACATAGCAGAGCTCTAGATACATTGGAAGTGTGAAGGTTCCTGTTGATACAAATTAGGAAGGAAATTCTTCTCATCTCTAAACTGTAGAGGAGGTCCATAGTAGCATGAATTTCTGTAGAGCCAGAACTGATACAGGAGGTCAAGATTGAAAAATTCACATTTTGATGTATAGGGCCGCCATTGAAGGCTTGTAACATATCAGTCATTTTCTTTGTAGCTTCTTATTTCTTAAGGTGTAGAATTGCTTCTTGTAACATGAGCGCTCCATTTTGTCTGTAGCTCCATAAGATGAACTGTTTCTTGACTTCAGTAATATAATTGGGAACAGAAAATTTGGGACAAGAGTAGATCTACGGTTTTGGTTTAGAAATTCTCATTTTTCTTAGAAGTTGCTTCAAGTGATGAACCGGAAAATCTCGACCTGATTCTTTAAATTAATTTCACAGTTTTCTAATTTTCTGAAAACAAAAAATTCAGCCAACTTGGTCATCAGTTATCAAATTACTTAGAAATCATGATTTGACAAAAAAACGTGATCTGTCCATCAGTGGATCACCGTAATTTTGAACTAATTTATTTCTCTTAAAAGTTTTAGTGAAAACCATTAGGGATAGCAGGGTGGAAAACACTGTCTTGGCTAACCACTGTCCGGTGTGACCAATGCACTTGTTGCCTAGTGCCGGCCTGTAGCCTATGGTTCTGTCGGTGATGAAGGAATTAGTTTGACTTCGGCTAGGATATCCTGCATGAGTGTGTGTTGCTAACCGGACCAAAAAAAAAGTTTCCGTGAAGAAAATATACTAAAACGGCGTCGTATGAGTAAACAAAAGAAAGCCCGAGTTATTTTGAACTGATTTATTTCTCTTTAAAATTGCAGTGAAGGAAAAAAATACTAAAACGACGTCGTGGCGATACCCAACGACGCGTCGTACGCGTAAAGAAGAAAGCCTGAGTTAGAGCGAGGCCTTATAAAAACTAGGGTTTAGTATATCTTCTTGCTTTAGCTCTGCGCCTCCTTCCACTCTCACTCGGCGTCTCCAGGTTTCTCTCTCCTCTTTCTCTCTCCTCTTTCTCTCTCTAATCGTAAGGCTCTGAAAGATGTATGCTTTATCTAATTTTGGGATGCAGGTAAAGTTGAAGAAGAGTGAAAATGGTTGAGAAGACTAAGGGACGAAAGGAAGAGGTGGTGACCAGAGAGTTCACCATCAACCTCCACAAGCGCCTTCATGGCTGGTAATTCTGTTGCTCCTTCGCTTCGTATTTGTTTTGTGTTGCTTCGGGTTTGAGAAAGATGGTGTCTTTTGTTGGGTGTTATGTATTGGATCTGTTCATGTGTGTTGTCTGTTGTTGAATTGAAATGATCGGTCTGTGTATAGTGAGAAATAAGTAGAATTATCAAGTGTGTGTCTGACTTTTAGTTGAGAGTTGGATCGGGGGACACAAGGCATGATTGTCATAGGCTCATATTTTAGTGTCAGGGTCGATAAGGGTTTGGGGTGGTGGGTGGCACTCATGTCACTGGTCTACATGGTGAGACTGCACATGTGGTTATTAGGAATTCGAGGAGGAACTAGTGTAAGCTTAGGGTCGGTGCTGATTGATGATGGCAGCTGGTGATACAGGGTTGGGGTTTGATTTGGTGGACTTGGGGTCTCATAATCCAGTACCTGGAGTTCATTGATTATTTTAGTCTGGGGTTGTGGAAGTTATGTGCTTTTGCCTTCATAGTAGCTTTTCTTCAACTACGTAGATCACTCACTCTGTAATTAGTATGCAATGTTGCTGCATTCACTTGCAAATATTCAAATTGCTGAGGTGTTCTCATGTTTGATTTGGGGTTACTGTAATGTCGATTCCATTATAGTTGTCAGATGATTAATATGCTTTGTTTGTACTGTTTGTGAATAACAGCACCTTCAAGAAGAAGGCTCCCAATGCCATCAAGGAGATCAGGAAGTTTGCCCAGAAGACAATGGGAACCAATGATGTCAGGGTGGATGTCAAGCTCAACAAGCAAATCTGGAGCAGAGGAATCAGGAGTGTCCCAAGAAGAATCAGGGTTCGCATTGCTCGCAAGAGGAATGATGATGAAGATGCAAAGGAAGAGCTATACTCCCTTGTGACTGTTGCTGAGATCCCAGCTGAAGGACTGAGGGGCTTGGGCACCAAGGTCATTGAAGAGGATGATTAGATTATTAATGTCTGTTTCAATTAAGTTACTCGGTAGAGATTCTGGAATTATATTAAGCTTTTTTGGCAAAACCTTCAGTGTTATGAGAACTAAAGACGCCTTTTTGTTTCTTCATTAGTTTGGAGTACCTTGTTTGCTTAAATGTATGTCCTTTGATTTTTAAGTGGTGTTGCTTGCTTGTTTTTCTTTATTTGCCTCCCCCTTAAACAGAAATTGTGCTATCCAATTGATGTGGCTATTGTTACTTGCTGGAAATAACTAGTGTAGATGCCCATTATGTCGCATGACGGTGCTCAAGCTGTCAAGCAATATCATCTTGTATTACAAAAGCCATTCTTGTATAATGGTGCACAAGATGATCAAGGTACGGGTATTACACAAGGTTTTACAGGCTAACTCAGAACATTCAGCACTCCATGGAACCTAATGCCAGAAACAAAAGCCATTCTTGTGCTCATAATGGTGCACGATGGTGCTCAAGCAATATCATCTTAATTTTAAAACTTCGCACCAACAGTATAATTCAATTTAATGAACTTAAAGGATCAACTAGGTACTGGTATTCCAGGCTTTACAGCCACACTGCTACAGGAAAACCAAACTTAACATATACATAACTCAATTCTTTGAGTGCCTTAAATATATTGAAGTTGATCATGTTAAATTGAAATAGATTTTCTACAAGGAATGTAAATATTAATTAAACATAACATATACATAACTCAATTCTACTTTGTGTAGAATTCCTAACCTGAGTATGTCTAGAAAACTACTAAATTGTTGGTTTTCTGGTTCAAGTACTGCAAAAAAAAAGAATAATCCTCTAATTTTTGAAACCCTTTTTGCATATGTGTTTCTCTACAACGTACAAGCTAGGGGTGCAATGGGGTGTATTTTGTAAGTGATTGCCTACACTACGGTTCAAGCAGCACGTAACTTCACAAGAATTTTTTTGGGTGCCATGATAAATGAGGACTGAGGAGGCTAGGTTGGAGGACTTCCTGTGCAATACCCTAAAATGTTTGGGACTAAATAAGAGGAACTAAGTGGTTTGACATGCGTGGAAGAGAGTACAAAAATAAAAGGTACTGCTTAGCGTCTGTTTTGGCTTCCAACGTCCTTAGCTAGTGTTATCGTGAGCACTCATTTTTGGCTTCTAAAGTTAGCACGGTCTCTCTCCTCCTTTCTCTCTTGATCTCTTCCTTCCAGATTCATTGCTCCATTCTCTCCTTCATTTCTCTCACAAATATTCTCCAGATTCATTGTTGCCAGACAACTGAATATTTTCCAAATGAGCCCAACATTCATAACTTAGCATAGTATTCTTAGATTTGTGGAAGACGATGATGATGGTGATAATAATGCGCAGCGACGGCAGCAGCAGAGGACGAAGAGGTATGTCGGCCTTCCCGTCACTTTACTCTCCCTTGATGATTTAGTCAGCAATCACTTGGCCTTGTTTCACTCTCAAGCGTCTAACCCAATCAATTCTACAACCCAAATTGCCCATCTTGGGAGAGAGAGAGTCACCCACCACCTAAGAACGGTTGCAATAGTTCATGAGTTCTTGAATCTGTCATTAATTTGAGAAAAGCAAGTTCGACTTCAAAACCCTTACCAGGTTTGGATTTGGAAATTTGATTGGGTGATGTAGTTCTAGATTATGTGGTTTTTTCTTTTCTGGGTCTGTAGATCGATTTGCAAGATGGTGTGGTGATTGTTCTCCGCACAATCCATCCTTACACCAATGTCTCACCAAACAAGGTACAAACTAGTACTAAGTAAGCCTACTCAAATAAGAGTAGGCCTAAGTATTAAAATTAGAGTGGTCCAGAATTATCTTGGCTTCCAAACATGCACTTGAATACATAAATGTATTATTCAATCCATACGTAGACAATGACATTATAGAATGGATGTTATGTATGTCATCATTTTTATGCATGAGTCATATGCATCAAAAGCGAAATCAGAATCTGTCAAGTTCTCTAAGTTGACTTTCACGGGACCTACTAGAACGTTCACTCTCTATAAGACGGTGAAATTGGTACCGTTGGAAAGTTCTTTGTATATACTTTCCAGAGACACCAACCATTTAATCATAGCTATTATATTGAGTGAGTTATGGTCATTCTCATAAAATAAAACGGATATGTCCGAAAATCTAATTTGTCAAAACGGTCAGCCAACTTCAATAGATTTTTATGGATAGCTCTGGACGAACCAAAATATGTGTGACCTATGGTTGGAAAGGTATGGGCCTCTGCTTTTTAGATCCATTTACGGATTGTTTGTATTTATTTCTTACAGGAAGTTAGCTGATTTAGTCCTCAAAGGTCATGTTGTGAGAGAATCTGATTTTCAGCGTGAACTTGTGTTGTGAGTTCTCAAGTGACTTTCTCCTCATGATCAATGTGTGAAAGATATATGGATCGAGGACAGTGTGACATTAGTTAATCATGTCCAAAGCCACATTTGAATACTTGTTAAAGAGCATTGATATGACAAGTTATCAACACTTACATAATTACTGAGAATCAGGAATCTCCCTACGTTTGATGTTAGAATCAGGAGAAGGTGCAGACTTCAGGAGGAGTCTAGCATATATATGTCATTATCAAATGTGAAGGGTGCGGTTGTATTGTGTCAACCATGTTGTGTTCTTTTTCCCTTTAGACAAAACTTTTTGTCCCACTTGGTTTTTGCTTGGTAAGGTTTTTAACGAGACAATATTACATGCGCCACTTGAGGTTTAAGAAGGGCTGCAAATGAGTGTGTTGTCCCTGAGGATCTCGGTACTAACTAGTCACGAGACTATGCTACCACCACTGTCGTCACTACCTCCTATGTTGAAACTCTAAGACGTTTCCAAGAAGTATGTAAAGAGTATTGGAATATAGAAATTGTCAAGTCTTTCCGAGTAAGTCATTTGTCAAGGGAAGCCTCACATGGTGAGATTCTCAATGAAGCAGTTAGTGTGTTATACTCTTTTGTCATTCGACCAAGATTTAGTTTTTTCATAATGTTTTTGTTACTTGACAAAGTTTTCTTCAAAATTTACTAGACAACTAAGATAGCTCAGCGGTTAGCTTAGTTGGAGGCTCAATATATATGATCATGGGTTTGAATCTAGAAGCCGTCCAAATTTTTTACTAATTTTTTTTCCTTTTTTACCATTTTTTCTTTTTTTGTTATCGAACTCTTATTATTATTATTATTTTATTTTCGTTACTAACAAATTAATAACACAATACGATACATAAAATTTGTACATATATGAAAAAAAATTTATTCGATTTATATGATTTAGTATATGAGGTCACATTTTACTTCGTCTCAAACCTCTAAAATGTCAGCCGGCCCTGATCATCCTCATGATCAAGTCTCGCCTTTTAACACGTCTCACGTCCCGCTGTGCAATCACCTCATCGTCATATTCATCTTTACCACCCAATTTCCTCTTCCTGAACCGTTTCTTCATCCGGCATTGCTTCAAACCAGATGTTTTACCACACCCTTGCAAAAATTTCTTCAGCGAATGCATCATTTTCGGTATATGAGGACGATTCTAATTTGATAAGCTTGTCTATCAAACTGGCCGGCGAGCTTGCTTCTTTAGTTAATTCAATAACGTACTCAACTACAGTATCCGAGTATTGCCATTAACCTGTCTGAAACCCATGTCTTGAGCTTCCTCTCGCTTCCCATGTTCAATCTTAATGAGATTACGCAACTCAAATTGGCAAAAGAAGAAGAAGAGAAACAAACTATATAGGTAGCCGATTGCATAATAAGCCCTATTCCAAATTGATTAGGATCACAACAGAGACTAGGAAACTAAACCAATTACGAATCCCTTTCAAACAAAATAACAATCTATAACACCAAATACTGAGTTGTAGAAGTCTATATTAGTTTTGATTTGTCCCTCTCCACAATCTACGCCATGGCTTCTACAATCTCCAAGAATAAGAAGGCTGCTGCTGTCAAGGCGCTATACGATGCAGAAGCCTTTTTCAAGCTCCGAAAGTTGGATTCTGCAATCAAAGAGGCCACGCAAGCGAAAAACCTCGATCCTAGTTGGCCCAACGTCGACAATTTCATCACAGCTTACAAGATTCACAGAGCCATGTCGTTGAAGAAAAACTGGTATGTGGTTCTTGACATCCCTGAATGTAGTCATTTATCAATCATCAAACAAAGATTTAGAGCATTGGCACTCATGGTGCACCCTGATAAGAATCATTCTGCAGCTGCTGAAGATGCTTTCAAGCATGCCAAAGATGCCCTGGACTTTCTCTCTGACCCGGTGAGGAAGGAGGATTACGACAGGTCTTTTATGTGGAAATACAAGGCTTTTGCTACTGCTGCAAAGAAGCCTGAGACTACTGCTGAGGCAAGGAAAGCCGCCGAGGCAGCTTTTACCACCGAGGCAGCTGAAAAGAAAAGGAAAGCCGCTGCCAAGGCTGCTGAAAATAAAAGGAAAGCCGCTGCCAAGGCTGCTGAAAAGAAAAGGAAAGCCGCCGCTGATGCTGCCGCTTTCGAATTTGAGCTTGCTGCTGCGAAAAGGAAATTAGCAGCTGAGAATGCTACCGCGTCAAAGAAAGCAGCCGAGGCTGCTGACAAGTTAAGGAAAGCAGCTGAGACTGCTGCCGCATCAAGGAAAGCAGCCGAGGCTGCCGCGTCTGCTGCTGCAAAGGAGGCTGCAGCTGCTGCTGCAAGGCGTGCGATTAATGCACGCAAACGACGTGAACCCATGAGTGAACTTGAGCATGGCATACACCTAATAATGAAATACTCACCAAATTACATGGAGCGTAGATTCTCAGTCAGGTGATCATACCTAGCTACAATGTAGGCAGGCTAAGTTAAACTACTGCTGGTTGGTGTCCTTTTCTTCCTAATTTTGTGCAATCTACTAGTACTGAATTAGAACTTCTAGATTTGTCAAATATGAATAAAAGGTTAAAGCTTTGAAGCATAGGATTAGGGATTTCTGTGTTTTAGGTGTTAATTACATCTCGTTTAGCTGGACCCTGCATAAATAAAAGATTAATGTTTTGAAGCTTAAACCTCTAATTACATATATCTGAAACAGTATTGAGAGCTTCTACAACGTAATGTATTCAAAGTTTCAAACAAACTCCATCTAGAAAGAGCGTCAAGGGTTTTCCACGAAGTTTGCAGGCCCTCGTCCGACGGCTTCGGTGCCACGACAGGGTACTGAGTACTGACCATGTCGACGTGCGGTGAGTGCAGCCGGGCGGGGAAATTTGGATGGGCTAGTCTTAGCCCTGGAAATAATGCTAGAAATAATGCTAGAAAGAATATTTGAAATAAAAAGAGTTTTAACAATCTTCCTCAGTTAAATACTACATCCCGAGTGTATAGAAACTAAGGAGGTTTTACTGAAGTAGCCATCTCTGCTTCTATTCTGCACCAGATCCAAAATTGAAGTCTATTCCATGTCTAAGTGCTATCATACACATCTAAGCAAAATGATGACCATGATGATGTTCAGCTGGCTTTGTAAGCATACATATAGCCACGAAGTTTTCTTATCTCTTCTGATGACTCCAGTAGCAGATGATCCACATATAGACAGAGTCCAGCGCCACTGCAATTCCAATGCACATATGCATTTGTGGACCAATTTAAAGAAAATTGTATGGACAACTCAAAGGATATAAATGACATTTAACTCACCTTATAGGTCCAAACGGAAGCCATATTACATCCCAGCGGAACCTTGGCAATCTGCAAAAATAACATGCTTGGTTAAAGTGAAGTGTATGAGTAAAGGAAAGCAACAAAATGAATATGAAAATGGAAAAAAGAATACTGCATGGGTAGCCATGTACAACACAGACATCTTGGTCAGAAAATCGAATTGCACCTTATGTTCAGTTTCTAAAGAGACAAATGGATCTAGACTCGCTGTCCCAGGTAAAAATTAAGGGGCAAAGAGAAGAAATGAAATTTAGCATTTGTATATTGACATTGAAATTTTCATTCTATCTAGTTGCTATTTCCTAGTTCCTACGTTGTGTTGTTTTTCAATAAGGCTGGTTGTTGTGAGAAAAAAGAAGAATACAAGAATTACTGTTTATAGAAATGAATGCAACTATACGGTTAAGAAGAAAACATACCTTAACATGTAATACAACCAGAAAACCGTGACTATGATGCCAGCAAGGAAAGAGTACCAAATCCAACGCCTGTGATGCTTTGAATTATGAAGTAGTCCTTTGATTGCCAATGAACATGCTACCACAGCAAGCCAATCTGTGTGTTTTTATTAGTTAACTTGTTACATATCTCATCTCAGTTAATAATTTAGCAAGAAAATCCATCTACACATAGTAGCTTAATGGTAAGAATACTTCAACAATAATTCCAGAATTGGTGTAATAAACATAGAGACCACTGGCCACACAAACATATAGCTTGTTCCTACAAAACTAGCCAACAGACAATCTTAACCGAATAAACTTCAAAATCAGACTGGTGAAATTAGCTCATTAATACAATTTCAAAAGGGCATACAATTCACAATATATCAATATACGAAAGCAGTTACAACACATTACTATCAATTGATGACAAGTATAGGGAAAAACACCTGCAGATATAATCATCCATGAGTCCACCTCCTCCATGAAGTAAGCATGAAAACGCTGTCAATAAGCACCAACGGATAACATGCAGTTACAAAAATGAAACAAAAATGAAAACTCTCACTATAAAATTCAACAAACCAAGAGAAAGATTCATCCTTTACAGAATATCTATATGCCCAAAGTGTCAAAGGTTCCAATTCCATAAACAACGTTATAGAGACACCTACTGTAATAGTAAACGAAATACCAAATATTCCCTACTTGCATAAAACCACATTTGAAATAATAGAAATTGATCATAGTTTTGAAGTAGATATGCTCATACTAGTTCCCATGGAGACGAAACCTGCTGATGGATTGAGTGCATAAGAAACGCAGCGAAGCAGAAGAGAAGAGATGCAAAAAGAGCCTACCAAACAAAAACAACAACAGTTTAGAAATTAATCGATAGTTGCAATACACAAGAAATCAAGTATTTTTGAATAAAGAAGAATTGAACATATCATACCCTCCACATACGACTCTGCTGAGCTTGGCTCTTCTCAAAGGATCGAACCAATTCCTCTTGTTCTGCAAAATCAAAGAAAAACAGAAACCCATTAACAGTTGGGTGAGCAGGAAACGATGGAGAGTATAAGTGAGTGATGATGACGACGACCTTGGGTGTCCATGGGAGCCGGGTCGTCCCTAGTAGGAAGAGAGAGGTCATCGTTCTGAGACTTTCTGAGTTTTCTGGCCAGCTTCTTCATCCTTAACAAGGTCTCTCTTTCTCAGTTGTTGAGTTCGTTGTGTGTTTGGTCTGTTCAGAGAAAGTGGAACTCTAGAAGCCAGACCTGGTCTCTCTATTTAATATATATAAATATTAAATTTTCTGAGATTATTCAAAACAATTATTTTCTTTTTAAAAAATTAAAGACTTTTCATTCATAAAAAATTAAATATTCTAGGATATTTGATATATATATATATATATGTATATATATGTATGTGTCTTGGTCTATGTCTTGGATATGGGCTTTATGTAGTAATCCATGTTGTAATGAGGTTTTACATATATCCATGTAATAGGCCAATTGACCCATGTAATAACCCAAGAGGCCCATATAATAGCCCAAGAGTCCATGTATTTCCCTATATAAAAGGGTTTCATTCTATCAATAAGAAAAAAGAGAATTTTTCCCTCAATATTATTCTACAACATGTTATCATGCACTTAGCTCTAAACCCCAAAAAGAGCAAGTAGGCCACCGAAAAAAAAAGAAGGGAAAATTCTGTCACGCGCACCGCTGGGCACCACCGGGCACCATCACGCACTGCCGCGCACCACTGCTGCGCACCTTCTGGGTACCGCTGCGCACCTCCTGTGCACCCAGCTGCTGCCAGGGCTTGACTCTGTGCACGCGTGCGCTGCTGCCAGGCACCGTATGTGCACCTGCCTCTGTGCGCGTGCACGCTGCTGCCGGGCACCTTATGTGCACACGTGCACTGCTGCCAGGCATTATATGTGCACATGGCTACCAGTTGCCGAAGTCTTGCACACTAATTGTTATGCACTGTCGAACGCTGATTGTTGATTGCTACCGAGCGCTGCTTAGGGCAGCTGCCGAGCACTATCGAGCACTAGCTGCAAAGTGACAAGCACTAGTTGTCGTGCACCGAAGATGTTTTTAGGTCCACGTTGTGAGGTATCCAACGTTGGTTTGTGTTATGCTATTAAAGAGAGTTCGGAATTAGAGAATCATCTCATTCATTGAACCCGTGTTGTGTTTGATCAACGTTAGCATATTTCTCCAGGTAGAAGTCCCGTTGAGAATATGGTAGGAGAATCAGCTATCGGTGTAGGATGCCCAGCGTCTAGATGAAGCACCACCGCCACATTGCAGAGCACAAGCTGCCCAGCTGCCAGCTGTAGTGCGCCTAGTGCGTAGCTATAGAGGACCAGTGCTGCATAGATGTCGTGTGCTAGTTTCTAACCACTGAGCACCCAGCTGCCGAGCATGAACTAGATTTTGCTCGAAGATTTAGCCACTGCTTCCTACTCTGAACCTCCAACCTATAAAGCGAGATGACTACTCTCGAGTCTCCACAGTTTGGTATTGTATGCATGAGCGAGGAAATTTGCCGCTCACTTACATATTGACCCTTGAATGCCGCTCTAAGTCTCAAATGGAGATTAGAAGCTGAGCAACACTGTGGCATGCAGCTATTGAGCGCTGCCTAGGAGCTACTGAGCGCTACACAAGCTTCCGGCATGGTTGCCGAGCTGCCGTGCACGCTGTCAAGCCCATGTGCACCTGACTGCCAGCTGCCGATAGTCACGCGCCTGTTGCCGTCCAACGTGTCTGTTGCTATTCTTGTATGCTACCTACTGCCCCTTGCTTGTTTTTGCTCCAATTATGTGTCAGTTGCCGCCTCTGTGTGTTAGTTGCTTCATGTTGTGTGAGGAATGTCACCACTTATTTGTCAGATGTCGATAGTTATGTGTTGGTTGCTTTGTGCTCTACACATGAACTATCATGCACTGTGCATTAGGTGTTGAGCACTAAGCACCAGATGTTAGCACTGAACACAAGGAACCGTGCACTGATCACCAATGGTTGTGCACTTACATCAAGGACAAGTACTAAGTGAGCTAAATAGTACAGAACACTCGAGGACGCGCACATGACACCGACTGCCGAGCTCTGTGCAGCAGTTGCTGAAGCTTTGTGCACCTCATGTTGTGCACTTGAGACAAGCTGCCGAGCTCTCCCGCTGCCCCATACCGTGCGCCATGGGCCCTAGCGGTTGTGCAGCCACCAAATGTTGTCGAGTGGTCGGTGCACCGACATATGTGTGACTCCTCATGCACTACCAAATGTGACTCCAAGAGAAAGGTTGTTACCTATGTCATCGCTAGCCATGCATGAATCGAGATGCATCGGAAGCGGAATCATGATCTAGGCACCGATTGGTTTAGTGGTCGAGTTGCCGGACATATGGCACGCTGGCTGAGCGCTGCCTGTGCGCGCTGCTTGAGCGCTGCCTGTGCACTGCCGGGGCGTTGCCTGTTCACTGTCTGTGCACACGTGCACTGCTGACATGCACTATACGTGCACCTGTGCACCCAGATGCTGAGCACTGTGCACCTAGCTACCGAGCGCTGTGCATACATCTGCTAGGCACCGTGCACATAACTGCTGGCACTGAGTAATGCCACATTTGAGACATGTTAAAAGAGCATACAGATGCCAGGTTGCCAAAACAGCTCCGTGGTCACTAAGGATCCGGAAGCGCCCTATGATTGATCTTAAGATCAAGGGGAGATGCAGATTTGAAAGAAAGTCTAGCATATACATGTCATGATCAAATGTGAATGGTGTGGTTGTTTGTGTCAACCATGTTGCACTCTTTTTCCCTTAGTCACAGCTTTTTGTCCCACTAGGTTTTTGCTTGACAAAGTTTTTAACGAGGTAACATTGCATGCACCGCTAAGACCATTGATCCCCATTTGTGGTTTATCATGGCAGACTTGTTTAAGTCTTAGCTCACATCTACTCTTGAGAAGCATGTTGGAATGCACCATTCATCAGGAAAATCCGATTGAAGTACAAATCAGGAAGAGCATCACATGGCGAGTTCTCAATGGAGTAGTTGGTGCGTTGTACTCTTTTTCCTTCGACCAAGGTTTAGTTTTCTCACAGGGTTTTTGTTACTTGACAAGGTTTTGATGAGGCAACACCGTAAACACCATACCGGCATGAAGACACGCGACACAAGGGAGAGTATTCTAGGATATTTGATATATATGTGTGTCTTAATCCATGCCTTCGATACGGGCTTTATGTAGTAATCCATGTTGTAATAGGGTTTTACATATATTCATGTAATAGGCCTATTGGCCCATGTAATAGCCCAAGAGACTCATGTAGTTCCCTATATAAAGGGGCTTCATTCTATCAATAAGAAAAATGAGAATTCATTCCCTCAATATTATTCTACAACATTAAAGGCTTTTTAGTCAAATTGTTATGCTAATTTTTTTCTTTAGTATCAATTTGTTACTCTAGTTTTCATTTCAGCAGTACCTTAGTTTTTTATAATTAGCCAATTTGCTACCCTAAATATTATTTCTGTCAATTTGCTACCTTATGTTTTTAAAATTAGTCAATTTACTACTTTTTTGTCATTTTTATTTGTTCATTTCTTTATTTAAACATGAATTAATTCTAAAAATCCAAGGTTAAAGTTGGTCGATATTAATATATGGATAAGTAAATTGATTAATTTTGAAAGCCAAGTAGAAAATTTGAGCCCAGTATCGTTTGTTCTAGTGACATCAGTCTCTCCTTAGTATATGAGAGATCATGAGTTCGACTTACAGTATTGTAGCACAATCGTACATTTGATTGAAAAAAAATAGCAAATTTGATGGAAGAGTAACAAATTGATTGAAATAAAAGCTAGGGTAGCAATTTAACACCAAGATAAAAGCTACGATAGCAAATTGACAATTATGCCAAAATTAAAAGTAGTTCCCCTTCTAAATCCAAAAGCTATTGTTACCGATGGAAAATGGTTTGATTTGGTGGGTGAAATGGTGGTCGGGTGAGCTACCAGTCCGAACCGTAGAGAGATTAAGCTTTAGCTCTTCTCATAAAGATTACTTACATATGCAAATGATCAAACCAATGATTTCCTTACTACCAGAAATATAAGAGTAACATTCGACTAACATAATAAAATCAGTCTCTTTCATTTAAATCAAACTGACACGGGTGATAGAAAAGGGTTTGATGAGCATACATAGTTAACATACAGAGTTTTGCACTATTATAATAAGGCAACGCACTAAACAAGTTTATCGTACGAAAGATGTAGTTTTAGAATCCACATAATCTTATTGTCTTCCAAACACTGTAATCAAGCTGAAAATTTGAGAAGGAACATTCACCATATGATATAAGAATTCCATTCAACTGACCAAGTTGGATCAACCCATAATTCCATATGTAGAAAATGTTGATACATTGCTGTACTAGAATAATATATGCACATCGATGGTAATATATGAAATTAATGGACAATTACAATGCAAATTAGCTCCAAACTTTCAACTTCATACCGCCCTGCAAAATATGTAAACAATATCATACCCATATAGTCATATACTGTTTCTAAATCAGCCACACACAAAAATAAAATAAAATGTTTCTAAATCACTATGAAGTATGAAGTCACAGTCAACAAGTATTCACCCAAATTAGGAATCTGAATTATTATTTTGATGTTAATCCAGACTGGTTGCAGTAGAGGATGGCCTCTTTCAGACATTCATCACGTACATCTTGACTCATTGAAGAACTGGGAGAACTCGGTACACGTTGTATAGTAGCAGTACTACTTCGTTTGGTTGAGCCGCCTTGTTTCTCTTCTTTTGCTGCAGTCTGACTTGAACTCGAATCATCGGTTATCCTTGGCTTGACGCATGTCCAGAAGTGCTTGAAAATCTTCATAAACCTTCCATGATTACGCCTTGTCAGAGTGAGAGACCGTTGCAAAACGGCGCGATTCGGAACTGCAGAAGAAGAATAAGAATTGCTTTTTGATGATGATAACGAATAGGTATTAGTAGTAGAAGGCATCATATTCCTCATATGACCGATGTTACTTCACGTTTTGAGATGTTGTATATATGTGTAAGCAGTACAGTACTAGGTTAAGTTTATTTCAAAACCAGGTAATTCAGAAATCAAATCAATTACTTGATACTGATTGGAGATTTAGCAGCAATCTTGACTATTCATATGGAATTTACCATGCAATCTTGACTATTCATATGGAATTTACCATGTCCCCTTAGCTTTTCATGGTTGGATATTTGCTTGGAAACTTAATCTACTTCATTGGATTGATTAACATGTGATTTTGTTTCCTTTAAGAGCTTTCAATTCCTCCAACTTTAGGAATTATTGTGATGTGTGCACCCAATATAATCATAAAAGTTTGAATATCATTAATTAGTGTGAAATATTTCCATAAAAAATTTCATCTTTATTTCATTTGTTCAATGAGATAAAAGAGCTAAAGATCTGAAATCTTTGTGCGGAATTTCAATCATAAAGCAAACAACAGGTTAGCTGGTGGTATTGTGAGGATATAATCCCTTCTAACATCGACAGACTAGCTGAAATTATTTATACCACTCAGCTACACATTTGGAAAAGGTGAATCAAAATCATATTACACGAGATGAGCTTTACTAATCGATCCTCACCAACCTGTCACTTCACAGTTCATCACGGAAGTTCCCCTTCGTTGAAGTAGATTCTGTTTTTTGGTCTGATGTTGAAGTAGATTCCGGTTGGTTTTCCAGGAGGTACCTAGTGGCCAGTGATGCATGGAATGCAGCTCCATATGGGAGTGCGTCTTCGTTTATTCTGAAATATGGTGAATGCATGGGTTTAAACTGTCCTTGAGAGTCATTCTTCATACCGAGAAAGAAGAAGTGCCCTGGAATTACTTCTTGATAGAATGAAAAGTCTTCTGCCCCCATAAGTGGTTTCTTCTCAAGTACATTCTGAGGGCCCATCATATCCCCTGCAACTTTCTGGAAGTGCTCATGCAAATTTTTGTCATTTATAGTTGCAGGGTAGAAGGGGTTTGCAATTTCATTGAACAAGACAGTTGCATTGCACCTCTGAACACTGGCTTGTCTAGTAATAACCTGCAAACTCACATTTAATAAAATAGCGTAAATGAGGAGCATAGCGAGAATAATATCAGCACAGAATATTCTCAAGTTGAGCACCCAGGATTTTTAATAAAAGCATACCTCTTCGATCCTTTCTTTAAGTTGAAAAAAGCTGTCCTTTGAAAACGCCCTGAAAGTACCACCAATTGTAACAGAATCTGGAATAACATTAAAAGCACCACCTCCTTG
This sequence comes from Comarum palustre, assembly GCA_951800085.1. Classification (NCBI taxonomy): domain Eukaryota; kingdom Viridiplantae; phylum Streptophyta; class Magnoliopsida; order Rosales; family Rosaceae; genus Comarum; species Comarum palustre. Next base: position 3,326,760 of record OX637588.1, on the reverse strand, counting down.
AAATTTCCCAACTGTCACAACCTGCAAGATATGCTTTCATGTTACTGGATGATAAAGAGTAAATAACCATCCGCTGGCAAAAGAGAGCCTAAGAAGCATATGATAGCAGTTGACAATTTGAAATATATAGCACACTTAAAGGTTTAGGGTGGTGGGGAAGTGAATTGTTCTTCATTGCTTTCTATATTGGAAAATGGAACTTGATCTGGGTAGAACCGTAGACCCATTACTTCACAGATGAAATATAAACAAATTGTAAAGTATAAAAATGATGACAGATTTTTCATGACAAAACAAAAAACAAAAACAAAAAGACATTGATCTTAATACTGGTTTCATGTTTACCATATCCCCCACACACGTGAAGAAACTAAGGGGATTAACATTTCACATGCTATGTGCTAAGTGAAAGATGTTGTAGACTAACACTAACACATGTGAACCTACATATACATGTATTTGAATCAAGCTGTAATAGGAGGGGAACAGGGACTTGATAATGACCTTGTGAGAATAGAAAGTGAGCAAACCTGAGAATCTAAGGGGTCAGCTTCACGTGAAACAAGATGTTGCAGACTAACAATAACATTGGAAGCAGCTAAGATAGGATCTATAGTGTGCTGTGGAATTGCAGCATGACCTCCCTTCCCACTTATCACGGCTTCAAAAAATCCACTTGCAGCCAAAATAGGGCCAGGCGTGGAGGCTACTGAACCAATGGGGTGGTCAGAAGCAAGATGCAACCCAAAGATGGCACTGACATTCTCAAGTGCCCCGTCTTCTATCATTCTCTTTGCTCCTGCACCACCTTCCTCAGCTGGTTGGAAAACAAGAACAACAGTCCCCTTTTTGAAAACAAGAAACAACTGAGATAAATTTCTTCGAGAGATGAACAGATATACTCAATGACCTTGCACAGTGTCATACTTATTATCCAAGAAGCCTACTTTAGGGAATGCACACACTTTGCAATCTATAGATTAAGCCAGTGTATCAACTCTTAAAGCTGGCCACATCAAAATGCAGTTCCAATATGGACTCCAAAACTCTGTTGATTCAGAATGAGATGTCATTTTCTATTGCTCATCTTCTTTTTCGTTAGTTAAAGGTTATTCAGTCACATTGATGACATAACGAGTCAACATATAATTCTAGTAAACAGCTAGACCAGGAGCCCATTGTAGACAACCACAAGGCTTAATAATCTCCCTAACCTCACCTACAAGCTCATACTCTCGAACCTTCCAAACCTGACCATATATATTTTTAATGATTCACATTTTAGCCTAGATGTTCTGTTTTTAAGACAACTACTTTCAAACCTACAATTACTATATAAAGTTACAAAAGTCCACAAGAACAGGAACTGATGCAACACAAGAAATGAAAAACCTAAAAACCCAACTTCTAAACACACTGCATAGAATTCAAACCCGGAAAGAGACCTGTAACTTGTGGCGATACTGTTGAAGTAAACTAGCAGCTCCAAGAAGCATGGCAACATGACCATCATGTCCACATCCATGCATCTTCCCTGCAACTTTACTCTTATGCTCCCACTCCACACTCTCCTGCCACAGTAAAACAAACACAGTAATTACTCCAATCTACCTCAACCTCAAACCAACAGTAACTAACAACACTAAAACATTGACCAATTGACAATAGTAAAGCAACACTTAAAAGATACCAGATACTCAAAAAGGTTCAAACTTTAACTAAACCTGCATAGCCAGAGCATCCATGTCTGCTCTGATGGCAACAAAGGGAGGCTCACCAGTCCCAACAAGGCCAACAACGCCGGTTTCAGCCAAAGGGTATCTGTAAGGGATTCCCAGACGGTCAAGTTCAGCTCTGATAAGCTTACTGGTTTCAAATTCTTCATAACAAAGCTCTGGGTATTCATGGATTTTTCTTCTGATACTCACCATACGATCAAAAAGCTCGGGTCTTTTGGCGTGTTCAAGAAAGGAGACTGGGATTTGAGCCAGCTCTAATTCTGGGCTCAAAGATTGGTTTGAGGAAATGGGTAGTGGCGTAAACATAGAGAGTATAAATATCAGAGAGACCCATTTGGGGGAAGCCATTGATGAAATGATTGAACTGGGGAGAAGATTTGGAGGGGGTTGAATTGAATATAGCATGAATTTGATGATATCAGAATCAGAATGAGACAGGGACTGAGACGAACTTTGGAATTTGGAATACGACGTCGTCTACCCCTGAAGTACCAGAAAAACGACAGTCGTTTAATAATTCTTTGAGAAAAAATAAATTAATGAAAAATAAAATAACTACGTAGCACGTAGATATTAAAAACCTCGAATACACTATTATAATCATGATATAACGAGTCAAAACAATGTTCTGTGCAACAGAAGTTACGAAATGCAACCAACTTCGTGCTTGAGAAAAACAAATTTTGAGATCTATAAAAACTTGAAAGCTAATATAACAAGTGTTAAATAAATGTAAAATCGTTGAAACTGTACATTAACACACAAAAAAACTTAGAAGAAAATTATATTTAGAAACGTACCAAACAAGGAGCAACGTAGTGTTAATCGAATGTTCATTTTGAAACCCAAGAGGTTCTTAAACATTTCAAATCCAATAACAATTTATTTTTCATATTACATTCAAAATTTTCAACCTGGCATTTTAGCTCACTAAATGCTAATTGTCCGTTAACAACCTGCATGTGTCCGCACCATTAAATTTTTACCCAAACGGGTTAAAACCCGCTAACTATTGGCAGAAACAGGTTGTCCAACAGAACCCGTTTAACCCACTAACAAACAAAAAAATATGTCTAATCCATCTGGTTGAAGAGAAAAGTCAAAAACTTCGATGAGATCTGAGGTTTGTTGAGTGAAATTGACGGTGCAAATTGTAAAAATTGATAGATTTGAGTCATGTCTTGGAGATGGTTAGAGTGGTTTCGTGTGAGGATTTACGGCCTTGTGTCAGGATATGGTGTCACCGTGTGCGAGGTTTTACGGCCGTGCGCCAGATTGTTACCGCCGAGGGGGCGGGGTATTACCACCTAGGGTGGGGATTGATGGTTGAGCGTCGAATTTTTACCGCGGAGCGCGGGGATTGCACGATGCTCCTATGAGCAGGTTTGACTCTATACCTTATAGATATAAATCGTGTTATTTATATGTGATCGTTATAATTTGGTTATCATGTTTTAAATTGATGATATACTTCGATGAGCATGTATGGATATGTTGGTTAGCGATATAGTCCATTGGACGATGTGGTTATCCAGAGATGGTTTATGTTGGGTTGTAAATATTATATTTTGTAGATTAAGGGTAGCCCTTCTTAGCGGAGGTTCAGCCGAAATTTTAGAAGGATCTCGTTAAGGGTGATCCTACCAGACCTTTCGGTTATCGTTGGTATTGGGATAATCATCCCGGATTTGGATGATGGAATGTTATAGTGGTGTTAATAATTGATAATCGTATATTTACGTATTAATTATGTTGACTCGGAAATCAAGTCGGTAAGTATTGATAGTGGGAATGACTGAAATTTGGCATTTAAAAATTAGCCTTGATTGGTAAAGTGTAACTTCATGATATGTATGCTGGACAATGGCCACAGTACGGGTCTAGTTCGTATAGTATTTTCTGTGGAAAATTAACAGACCACTATGATGATAGTAATGTGTGGTATGAATCCTTGATTATACGATATATATATATATATATATATATATATATATATATATATATGTTCTGAGTATTGAAGTTTGATGTGGGAAGGAAAGTGAATGGTTACGGGTTTTGACATATAACCAGTCGTGAAATTCGAGGATGAAATTTTATAAGCTGGAGAGTTTGTCACGACCCGAACCTAATAGTTACATTTTTATTGGATGATAAATGTTATTTACTTTACCGTAAAAATGTGACTTTGTGATAAGTCATAAATTTCAGGGGAGGAAGTCAAATTTTTACAGCGTCTCTCTCCCTCTCTCTCGATTCTCTCTCGGTTCGACCTGGTTACCCGCGAAACCCGACCCGACCCGAATCGGTTTTTCGTCGTTATCTCCGCCGTCCGACGGTGGATTGCCGTGAAACCAGTGGCATCAGATTCATCTCTTCCTCCCCGACCTTCCTATACCCACTTTGTCGGTTGATTCGACCTTGGGTGAGGGCAGCAAGCTCCACACAGTCCGAACCGGAGCTCTGATCGGAACTCCGCCGTGCCGCCTCCTTTGGCCGTGATTTTTCTAGGGTTTTGTTGCCCTCAACCCGCCTAGCAATCCCTCTAAACAGCTTGAAACGATTCGAATCGAGGTGAGAAATTCGAATTAAACTTCAATTTGGGTTTATTTTCTATTTTTTGTTTTTTTGAATTGTGAGTTTAATCCGATTTCTTGAGTTTTGGGAAGAATTGGGCTTAGTATTGAACTAGAAAGATGTTTGGATTGAAGAGACGAACATTCTGTGTAAATTTGGCAGATTTCTGGGTTGGCCGGTCGCTGCCGGAGGCGGAGCTGGCTGCGACGCTGCCGTTTCTGGGCAGTTTTTTCATACTTTTTAGAATGCTTGTGATGAGAGGAGTCTAATAGTACTAGTTTAATAATTTTTGAAATTTTGATGATTATGTTTCAGATTTTCCAGAATTAAACGATATTAACAGTTTATTAATTAATAATCGGGCAATTGATGTATGTTGCAGAAAGGAAAATATTTTCTGTTGGTCTACTATTATCATGTGTATGTGTATGAGATGGATTATGGAGTTTTGTATTCGCTCCGGAAATGGTTTTGACCGGAATTGGGTGTCCATAGTGATTCTAAAGGAATTATTATGGTTACAAAAATTGGTTATTTATTTTAGAGATTTAAGTTAAACAGTGTATATTGATGATTGTCATAATTTGGGTTCTATTTGTTATTTCAAATGAAATATTGTTTGTGTATATATATAAATATGAGGGTGTGTGTATGCATAAACACACTCTTTGGCGTCGAGTGTGACTTTGATTGAAGACTAAACATTTTATGTTTGATTTTCGGTAATGGTAAATTAGCCGGAGATGGGTGTCCATAGTGAAGGAGTATATGTTTACCGAGTTGCATGATTTTTACATTAAATCTAAAGTGTTAGGAAATTAGTTGGTCAATTTACGAAACTCGGGATTAGTGATGGGTTATGTGGTCGAGTTTATGCATTTACGATGTTATTCTTGATAATTATATAATGTATGATATAGTAGAAGTCAGAATCGCTGAATGGTTTAACAAATTTGGGTGCCCAAAGTAATGAGGCTTTGGAGGTGCTGGATGGTTAGATTGAAGCGTGTATTCGGAGTTATTCGAGTTGTTATTGTTAGAGCTTATTAGCCGATGCCTGTTAAGTAGAAGTGGAGACAACATAATGAATGGGGAATAAGGACTTTGGGTGTCCTTATCAAATCATGGTTTTGATTTTTTTAGTTAAACTACGAGTGGCTTGATCCTTTGTAGAGGGTACGTAGGCAGCCTGACCGATGGTGCGGGTACAGTCACAAATATTAGAATTAACCTAAAGTTTTAGGGTGTGCCGGTTAAAAGTAGTTAAGGGTTATCCAATTCAAGGGAGGTTATGGTAAAATCTCATTTGGGAGGGATCCCACAGGGTTTACCTTAAGTTAAAAGGGATTAATCCGGGGTGGGTTTTGACATTACTACCCTTAGTAAACTTTTACTGGGGTAGTAAACTCGAGCATATGAACAACCTTGAGGCATTAGTAGTAAATCACAAGTTTACTACACTTAATAAACTTGTACCAAACGTAGTAAACTTTATCAGAGGTAGTAAACTTGCAAAACAATATCTCTAATGCCCATTATACACACTATAAATAGTGAAAAATCAACTTACATGCAAAAAATAAAGTTTACTACCCTTAGTAAACTTTTACTGGGCTTAAGTCTTCAGCCTGGAGTTCCTCGGCCACGACAGCCACTCCCTCGCTGTCACCAGCGCCTCGTTCGTGTTATTTCACTCCAGCATCTCGACGTTGAACCGTTGTGGCATATGCGTCGGCGACACGTTAAAGATGAGAGAGAAAGCTCAAACCATATCTGTGATTGAGAGAGAGGACATATGACACAACACGACAGAGGAAAGGATGGTGCACTTGACGGCTTTGCAGGCAGAGGAGAGCTAGTACGGTCAAGTCCAAGTGGAAGAGATCCAGCTTTGCAGGCAGAGGAGAGCTATTGTGGTCGGCGTCGTCAAGCCTGAGTCGAGTCGGGGTTGGCTAGGAGAGAGATAGAGAGAGAGAGGCGTTGTCGTCGTCAAGCCTGCGTCACGTCGGTGTCGACGTCGACCAGGAGAGAGGGAGAGACGAGAGAGAAAATTGAGAGATGGGAGAAAGAGAAAGAGTTTGATCTGGAATGAGTGGTGGAGGAGAGGGGTAGATAGATTAGGTTAGGGGCAAAAATATAATCTCAATAAGATTAATTGGAATGGACAGATCAAATTTGTTTTTATTGGAATGGGCAATCAATCCTTATAATTAGTATTATATGGTCAATTATTGTTTAATTTATAACAAGATAGAAAATTCTTTCAATTTTATTTATAAAATTCATTCTTATTTTGCTTGTTTAGAGACAAAATTTGAGATGAAAGAAGATAATAAATAGATATATGATTAGAAAAATATTTATAAAAGAAAAAAACTCTTTAGCAATCTTAGTGGGTTCCAACAAGTAACCCGTGAACTCAACGGGTTTAACCTGGTATAATTGTTTTGCTTAACAGGTTGTAGCAGGTTCAATCCGCTGAACCCGCTAACTGCTAAAATTCGTTCGCTAACCGTCCAATTTACCCACTTGTCATGTTGAATTCAAATCTTATCTTGTATTGTGTTCTACTCTAACTAACATCGTAAAGATGGCCAACAGATATGAAAGGCCTTCCAATTCGTGCGTTAGTGATATAAGATTAGTTTTGCTTTGTTAGGATACAGCCATATACTATTAAACCTCAGTCAAAAACGCCAAATTCTGATAGATAGTGTGCAAAGTTCTTTTAATCAGATATTACAAGTAGAGAAAAATGCACCAACAATGTCTGAAGACTTGATGGACTATCAATATGATACCCAGATTTTCAAATGTATCAAAACGGTACCCGAACTTGCATTTTTGTATTGACGTCGTACCTATGGATGTTTTCCGTCACCTCTCCTCTCCGTCAGTTCATAACTCTGCCGTCAGTTCTTTTTCTCTCTTTCTTTTCTTTTTTGGGGGTTCTTCTCCTGGTATGGGCTCGATCTCCAAGCTCTCCTTCAACTCCTCCATCTCCGCCAACCCCCTCCAAAGCCCCCTCACCCTCGGCCCCCGCCGCCCCCTCGACCCCTCACTCTGATCGGGTTTCATGGCTTCCGACGCCGCGGTCTCCCAATTCGCTGCCTTCTTCGACCGCATACGCAACTCCCCAGATATCCCTCCGATCATCTCCTTCGTCATGGGTTCAGCAGCTCCAGCATCGGACTCCGATCCGCCACAACCCCACCGGGTTAGCCGCCTCGTCGTCAGCGTTGGTGACGACGACAACCAGCGCATGGTGGTGATCCAGAGCGGCTCCGGCTCAATGGAGTCTCTGATGCGCCAACTGGCCAAGGAAGGCCACCCGCCGGCGTCCAAGGCCTCCATCGCCGCCATGCCGACTGTGACGGTTAAAGAAAACGGCGGCGACTGTCCGATCTGTCTCGATCAGTTTGAGGTCGGCGGAGAGGGGAAGCAGATGCCTTGTAATCATGTGTTTCATGGGGATTGTGTTGAGAAGTGGTTGAAGGTTCACGGGACTTGCCCGGTTTGCCAACATAATACAATAACTAGCAGACTCATGTCTAGAGCATCAACTGGAAAAGCATACAAGTAGATAGATAACCTCTCTGTCTCACAATTTATTGCGGGAGACTGCAAGCCATTAGTAACAAAATCGTCTTCAGCATTAAATAACTCCTTTGAACATTCTCCTCCTTCATCGCAGACTCAATCCTCTCCTCGGATTTCACCTCATCATGACTCACCTCCCTGTGCGCATGGAGATCGAGCCCATACCAGGAGAAGAACCCCCAAAAAAGAAAAGAAAGAGAGAAAAAGAACTGACGGCAGAGTTATGAACTGACGGAGAGGTGACGGAAAACCTCCATAGGTACGACGTCAATACAAAAATGCAAGTTCGGGTACCATTTTGATACATTTGAAAATCTGGGTATCATATTGATAGTCCACCAAGTCTTCGGACATTATTGGTGCATTTTTCTCTTACAAGTATGTACTTATAACGTCCTACTTAGTTACTGAAAAGAAAACCCAAAATTCACAATAATACGACGTCGTCTTTACACCTGAATCAGCCGTCGACCATAGCCATGATCGGGCCCCACACCCCAATCAATCTGCCACGTGGAAATTCATTACTCCAATCAACGTAGAGAGAGAAACAAAAACTCAGAAAAGGCAAACGAGTAGCTTCCGTTCTCCTTCTTCCAACCCCAGACGGCTCAGCAATAATAATCCCAAATCCCAGTCCCGACCCCAAAATTAAACCCAACCGGCGCCCAAGTCATCCCTCTCTCTTCTCCTCCCAAACCCGAAATCCGATCCATCTTCCCCAAACCCTCGCCGTGAATTTCCAGGTACGAATATCCACACGCCCAATCATTAATCTTATCTTGTTGATTTCAATCGTTACGATTCTCTTCGATCTTGGTTTCGCCGGGTTAGGGTTTCTGCTCGCGTTGACGTTTTTTTTTGTTTTTGGTGTTTGCAGAAAGACTGAGAGGGTCGATAAGCAACCATGTTTACCAGGATTTTTGGGAAACCGAAAACGGAAACCAGCGCTCTCACCACCTTAGACAAGCTAAATGAGGTACGATCACCGCTCTGTTCATCAATTTCGGCTTTGAGTGTGTGTTGTTTTGATAAGTTTGTTGATGCGATTGGATATTCGATGCGATCGGGTTATGTTATTGGAGTGAACTATTGATGTTGAGTAGTTTCAGAATGAAGAATTGTTGTTAGTTGTGACTTGTGAAGATAGGCAGCAGTTGTGTTTTTTAGGTTGGATTTGTTTTGCGGAGACGAGTGTGATTTTCCGTGGCTTTGTACTTGTGCAGACGCTTGAAATGCTGGAGAAGAAGGAGAAAGTACTACAGAAGAAGGCTGCCGCCGAAGTTGAGAGGGCCAAGGAATTCACCAGAGCAAAGAATAAAAGAGGTTATCCCTCCTGACATGGCCATTCTCTGGCAATGTTACGCCTATTCTACAATGTCTTTATAACTTCAAATGATTTCTAGTTTGTGCATAAAGTCTACAAACTGTTCCTTCTGTCATGAGGCATATATTTCCTTCTGTGACTTGCTTTGTAGAGTAATGAACTTCGGAGTTTTCTTTCTTTTTTTTAATTTACTTGTTCTAGTCTTGAAACTGTTTTTAGGAACTGAAATAAAGTTTTGTTGTTGGCACTTGAGACCATCTTGTGATGTTAATGTTGTGTATTCAGTGCCAAAATCTTGTCTGTGGCCTGAAAGTTATGCTATGGTCATGATTGATCATGGAGAATGATTCTAGACTTGATTTGGAGTCGAACCTAGTCTCTTACTTCTCAAATTATAGTCTTCTTTGACTGATATATTTTGATTTTCTCTTAACAGCTGCTATTCAATGTTTGAAGAGGAAGAAGCTGTACGAACAACAAATAGAGCAGCTTGGGAACTTCCAACTGCGAATCCACGATCAGGTGATGTTGGAAATTGGATCGATAATTTCTTATGGTTGAAACTGTTTGAGATTTATATGATTTGGACTTGGATTTTGATTGATGGAATGTTGCTTTATTAACATAGGACATTTTATTGATTTTGCAGATGATAATGCTCGAAGGAGCAAAGGCCACTACAGAAACTGTAGATGCCTTGAGAACTGGAGCAGCTGCCATGAAGGCAATGCAGAAGGCAACGTATGTGTCATTTTTCATTTTGTTTATTTATCTTATTTGCACATTCAAGATGTGGCTCTGATATTATGCTTAACTTCTCACTTTCAAATATACTCTTTCGAATTCTTATGGCTGTCGATAAAACCTAATGAGTGATCTGCATTACATGAGATATGAACATGAAATTAGTCTTATTACATATTTAAATTGAAGTGCAAAAAGCCTGCTAATCACATTAATCTCAATTGTTTGTCCTGATTTGTTAATCGTATTTACACCTTCACCTGGTTAGGATTTGATAGTTGCAGGTTTTACTGACAACCAAACTGGGTTACTTATATGCAGGAATATAGATGATGTGGACAAGACCATGGATGAGATAAATGAGCAGACTGAGAACATGAAACAGATCCAGGAAGCTCTGTCAACTCCAATTGGTTCAACAGTTGATTTTGATGAGGTTTGTATTATCTTTGCCTTCCTTTTATCTATGAACGGCCTTTTTAGGACACATTGTTTTGATCCGATGTATGTATCCAATAATTAGCTCTACAGTGGTTGAGACAATTTTTACTGTTACAGGATGAATTGGAAGCAGAACTTGAAGAGCTGGAAGGTGCTGAGTTGGAAGAACAACTTCTTCAGCCTGCAACTCAATTTCCTGCAGCTCCAGTGCAGGTCCCAGCCGGAATGCAACCAGCACGTCCTCTTCCCCAGAAGCGCACTGCTGAAGAAGATGAACTGGCTGCTTTGCAGGCTGAGATGGCATTATAAGCAGGTCCATTCCTCAGTCTTATCATGAACTTTCCACATCCATGTATTATTGAGATTTTCACGCTTACGCAGTTCATCTTCTTTTGTTTCAAGTAAGAGAGTTGATTTTGTTTGGGGTTACAGGTATGTCTTCTGCAGAATGGAATCAAAAGAATCTATGTAAAGAATTGGTCTGATCTTATAATGGAGATATCTGCTCCTCTCGCACATCCATATTGCGCATCCATATTGCTTTGTGGCTTCATTATTAAAGAGATTGTATATAAAGGTGGGCATAAATTCACACAAAGCCCCCTTTGAAACTTGTGTTCTGCGTTTCCGAATCTTCTCCTTCCTTTTTCCTCTTACCTCTACATTTCTGTTGGAACATATGTTCAATGTTCTGTCAAAGCATTAATGAATAGCTATGTTGTGATATCACCAAGTCTTATTGGTTTAAATTTCTTATTTGATCTCTGAGTTCTCATTCAACATCAAGAAGACTCCTCATTTTTGTTTTCTTTCTGCTTCCACTTACCCTTTTAGTCTATTGAGTTATGGTTGACCTGGTGACCCAAGTCAATAATGAGAAGAAAAAGATGCTTATAATTCACCATCACCTTGGGTTGGTAAGGGAACATGCTTTCAATCCATTGTAACTGATGCACTACATATTAGGTACGCATTGTTTAGCCGAGCTCTTTCTAGAAGAATTCCCATCTTAAGAGCATCTTGCTTTGTTGAACCAGTACTTTTAAAGGTTCCATCTCAAGGGCATCTCTTTCTTTACGTCTTCTTTCGAGAATCATCGGGCTATGGTTTCGTCTTCTTTTGAGAATCATCTGGTTATGGTTTGGCCTTTCCGGTAACCAGTATGATGATGAAGATAATGAGATGGTCGATAGAACTCCATGGTTAAGAAAGCGTCGGCTAGTGAAACGTACGTAATCATAGAGATGTTCAAGTGCAAAAGAAAAACAAACATTCATGGTTGCCTAATGTTCAGTGACAAACGTTTGGTTAGCTGGGAAGAGGATGCCCGCACGTTGTTAGTCTGGTTATTTTTGGTTACAGTGACGCATATTGGTACGTTACGCAGAAATTAATAAAATTATTCCTTTAATTTAGAAAGAATGGGAACTGATAACAACAAATCAACAAGAATTACAGTTAGCCACAGCAAGCGTAGCTAGCATGAATGAACAATCTCCTATACTTTCATTCTCTAAAAAAGAAGCTCCATCAGTGAATGATATAGGTGAGCACCAGAGCAAACGCCATTAGCGCATAGGCGATTCCTTGATCAACTGCTACCCCTGCAAAACATATGTACCAGATTGATATCAAACACACAATCCATCTTGCCTTTTCCTAGCAGCTAGTGAGTGACACGCCATTAACAGAAGATGATGTAATTCAGACTTCAGAGATAACGAAATAGAAAGAGAACGAACCATCACTCGTGGGAGCGGGAGCCGGTGCGAGGCTTTGAGCATTGATGGAAGGTAGCAGAAGAGAAATGATGACTGCAGAGAGAATAGCCATGACAAAAAAGTTTAGTCTGAGCATCTCCATTCTTGATTCTATTATATATGACACGAAGAGAAAGCAAGTCTTCTTCTTCTTCTTCTTCTTCTTCTTCTTCTTCTGCAACTCTGAACCTCTCGAATTTATAATGTGAAAGACTCAAGGAAAGACGACCACAGCAAGCTCGCCACTCTGGCTTATAATTAGTGCTAAACGCTAATTCACAGGAAACTTTACAACCTACGGGGAATGATTGGTGCCAAGTTCACGGCTGAGATCAAGTGCACGTTAAAACTCCAACTATTGTCGAGCTGTTTAAGCTGGACCTTAACAAATGAATTGCTAACCCTCACATGGAACAATCCTCATTCCTAGTTGTATAATTATTTTGAATTTTTAAGTAAAGAAGAAATGATTGAACCGTTGGTGTGGCATACATAAATTAACATACAGAAGAATATAATTGACTCAAATCACATATCCAACAGCTAAAAGTTGGAACAAACAGGTTTCAAAAGCTTGCATTATTAATAAGAGAAGGTTCCAAACTTGAATCCATGTAAAATGACACACGAACACAATAGAATATGTTCAAATCCATCTGTAAACCAACAGTTGAGAGGGTTCTCTAGTAATTCTTTGCTGTTTGGGCCAGTGTGCTTGGTTCGAAACTTAAATTTCATTTTCTACCAATGTTGGATGAGGCCGATTAGCTTAGGAGATTCATAACATAATAGAGCTGCACATCAACTGATATCATAATAGGAGGGTTCTAAACTACGTTCAAATCCATCTGTAAACCAACAGATCAAAAAATTTCCATCTTTAAACCCTTGCATGATCCTACCAAATATAAGCCTTTCTTTGAAAACGGTTCCATAAGCCTAACCGAGACAGCGGCGTTCGAGTGCATACTCGGAATTAGATTACAAATATCGGTAGAAATTTAGCAAATCTATTATGTTTAACATCCTAAAGGGTGCATGGCCATACTATAAGATTGGCTGCCTTGGAATCTAATCACCAACTGAGCTCAGTGGAACTGGGGACATCTCCAGATAGTCAAAGTCTTCTGTTATCCCAACCTGCGTTCAGTATTAGAAAGCAATGTCTTAGAGGAAAGAGAGAAAGCAGGAAACTAGAAAATATATTCACTTGGGGTCTGGCGCTTTCTGTTGACAAAACAAATTTACTGTACCTCCTTGTACACATGTTCAAGCTGCTCTTTGGCTGACTGGAAGTTATTTGAACACCATTGGCGCACTGTGAAGACGTTGTCTGCAAAGTTGTAAAACCATTGTTAGTCAGGACTTAGAACACTGCTAGAGTCCAACATCTCTGGATCAAAATCTGTGACCTAAAATATATGTCAAGCCGTCAAGGTCATACCTGTCCATCGATTAGCTGCTGCATGGGCAACTTCAATTGCGTTCTCTGCCATCAAAATTATAACAAGGTCAGTGACTCCCAGTAGCTATAACACTGAAGTTTTAGATGTTAAGAGTGATACATGACGAATATCGTTGAAAGAATCAAATGTAATCCTTACTCATTGCTTCCAAGGCAGCTGGATCATTATCTGCATACTGCCCCAACTCTTCCTGAAAATTTCAACAGACGCCAGTCACAAAATTGATCAAATTATTCAGATTACTCATTAAATGCATCCCAAAGTTCAGAAAAGACTACAACCTTCAGCTTGTGGTACTTCAACTCAATCTCTTTTAGCTCAGCTAAGGCCTCCTCTCGCTCATCCTGGTAAACACTTGAGATTTATATCCATGATAGCCACACAAAACTATGGTTCAATATTTCAAAAGGGATACAGCTTAGAACAACTCACAGATTGCTCTCGTCCCTTCTTCAGCTCATTACACTGTTCAACAAGTTCCACATGCCGCTTCTTACTGCTTTGAAGCTCAGATTCAAGTCTGCTGTACACAGTCCTTAGCTGCCCATAAACACAACAAATCAGCCTAAAGATGCTTGTCCAAATTTAATCACAGTCCTAACCTATACTATTAAGATAGAAATCGAAGCCTTTCAAGTCCACCTGATTTCCAGCCGAGCTAGGGAGACTCCAAAAGTACACCTGAAACATTAACATCATACACATTATAAACCGCCGAGATAAACAAAACAATCATAAAATCTACAATTTCTTCAACTAAACAAGCTCCGCAAAATTCGCTCAGCGTGTAAGCATCTACTTACAGAGGTTCCAATCTTGTCTTTGAAAACGAGGTCATCATCCACCAAGCTCTGGATCACATCCTTCACAGACTGAGAAATCACACCTTTCTTCGGCCCCGACTTCTCGAGCTCCTTCAGCTAAAACCAACACACAGTCACACAATGAGATCTTTCGCAAAACAAACACTTCTGAAACCACAGCAACTTCATAAAGTAATCGTGATTCCGAATAATCGTTGAAACACTCACAAGAAAGAAATCCTGAGAATCGTAGAAGATCTGGAGCATCTTCTCGCGCTTCTCCTCCAACGAAAGCCCTCTCTTCTTCGACTGAACATCAATCAAAACACAATAAAGAACAAAATCCGCGAGTAAATTCACCATAAATTTCAGAAAAAATCAGTTTCTATTTGCGAAAATTAGCTTGATTTCAAATAGAATTAGGAATTAAGCAGATTCTTGTTCTTTGGGGCATTTCGTCAGTAACCTAATGTGCGTAATCGGAGGTACGAACTGAGCGAGATCTGAGCCTAGTACACGGCGGAATAGAAATCAAAAGAGAATTAGGGTTTGGAGAGAGAGAATTACCATGGAAGCGATCTGGATGTAGAAGACGACTCTGGGACTTGTTGAAGAAGCCTCTCCGCTTTTTTTCCCAATTCTGAAATGAAGGCTCTAGAGTCTAGAACCACTAGGCGGGAAATATTTATATCATTTCGAAACCGGCCGCGTTTATGTGCCGAAATTACTTCGATGCCCTTTGTTCACTCTCGTATTTGCTTCTCGTTGAACGACTCGCTGTTTTGGTTAAACGACATGACGTTTTTTACATAGAAAATGGTCTTGGGGAGAAACTTGAATGATAAAGAATGTATCTTCGTCGTCTGAGAATGTATAAATGACTCAAACCCATGAGTTTCTGTGGTCACCTAGAGTATAAGAGATGTTGAAATATATGTATAAACTATAAAGTATAAAAGATTTGAACTTCGTGTGGAAAGAGCAAAGTGGTCTAGGGAGAACTTACATAATGATTACCTATATTGTATACTAGTATTGATATCTGTACCTGTTAAGCACGGTTGATTTGATTTTTTCTTTTTAAAATGAATCGTAATTGATATATTTTTATTTTAGTATGATAATACTTAATTAATAGTATTAAGAATGTACTGTTGGCACGCTGTCATACGTGCCAAAGTGCGTTTCTATAGGTTCGATTAATTATTATGAAATTTTGGTGGTTTGATCAATATTATGCAACAACTCTCTGAAAATCTAATAAAAATAACACAATTGATTGAGATGAAGTTAACACTGAATTTAAATTAACAACTAAAATGTCTGAAATTGCAAGTAAGAAACACTCATTAATACATGTCATAAGCTGAAACTGATAAACTGAATCAATAGGAAAATTAATTGATGTTCTCCAAAACCCAACTTAATTTCAAAACCGAACCTAGATAAATCAACATACCAACACTCATATACGCAACTAAAACTACTATTTTAAAAAGTTACATAAATGATTTAAACCCTGAACAATTAATATATATTGATCAATACAATTATTTAGGTTTAGAGTGACTCAATTTCTTTTATAATATTATTAGTATTATGAATATTATCATTATCATTAATATTATTGTTATTAAAAATATTTTTTTTATGCAATTCAATTTAAAAAATTAAAAACAAATAATTTATGAAAAACAAAAGTAGTGACAGAACTGTAATTATATTGAAACTGAGGATAAAACTGTCAATTTATTAACTAATGAGTTGACTTGTAAAAATGCAAAAGAAAAATGGGTAAAACTGTCATTTTATTGTTCATCAGAACAGTAAAAATCAGACTTTGTTTTATATATAAAGATGAGATATTGAAGTGCATGTATAAAGGCAACAGATTTTAAATTGGTGCGTCTACCTCTAGTGAACTTGAATTCAGTCTTGTTTTACTTGTTTTGGGTTTACTCAATCTCAATGAGTTATAAGGTAAGTGTTTGAGAAAATGTTTCGAAGAAAGTATGAAAAAGGGCATAACATAACCAGAGACGCACTTAATTGTTATAAAAGTTGATTTCATTCAAGATTTTGTATCAAGAGGATGTACTCTCATTTTCATAAGAGTATACCAATTTAGAGTTCAATACACATCGAAAGAGAGTAGCTGGTATAGAATATATGAAAATTGTTTGGTGCATCGTCATTGACGGTAACCTGTTCAACTCACATTATCTGATCATCTTCTCACTGTATACGCTGTTTATTTTTATTTTATTTTTTACTTTTTTATCTTTTATTAGCGTATGAAATCATCTCCCATGTACTATAAAGGGTTTCAAGACCTTCTTGACACGATATTAGAATTGAAAACTACCACTAGCATATTCTGAGGCAATTGATCCAATATAACCCCTGTACCATCTGAATTGTGGGCACTCAGTGTCGAACGAATAGCTACCAGACCCATTTGTTTATACAAAAATATGACTGCCTAGGATCATCGTCGTATTGCGCCTGAGGATCATCCTTGGCGGATCAAGAAGAATTGAGCTTTGGTTTTTGGGATTGAGCTGAGGTTGATAAACGAAAGGGGAGGCGGAGGGTATTTGGCTTAAATATTCGGCTGTCGGTAACTTTAAGAGAATAATTACAGATAATGAGTGGTTCAACTCGGAACGGTTTTAGCCTTAAACAACAATCTAACCGTTTTTATTTGTTTTATAATATTTCAAATCACAAAATAAATCATTTTATTAGGTTTTCAAATATTTTAGTTACATAGTTTTTCGGTGCAGTGTGGTACCGGTCAATTTCAATTGTAGACTGATTTATTTATTTTAACGAGAAAATAATGTCCATATTTCTCCTAACAATTCCTATATGGCATGAAATTATTTTTAATGCATTTGGAGTGCATCCATGTAAGTCTGCAAATTAATGTCACTCAATTAACTAACAAAAACACTATATTTTATCACTTAATTAATCAACATACATCAACAACAGGGTGACAGCGGCTGTTTGCTCGGGGATCTCTCAAGCAACGGCGTACGAGACCTTGTGGACTGGTTTTTCTCTTCGGAGATGGGGTGGCTCCAAGCACTGGATTGAATCTTGTTTCATGGAGGCGGCGATGCTTTTTCTGAGGACGGCATCGACTGTGCTGGCTTTTGGCGGCTGCACGGGAGTATTCCAGAGTTGATCGTGAGTTTTGCGGCGAGGGTTCAATTCGACTTGGGCTTTCCGACCGTGACAGTATGGCATGGACCATGGCTAGAGTTTTTCCTCTGTTCGGAGGTGTGTTGCAGAGTCAGGCTCCGGTCGGCATCTCTGGATTCCAGAGGCGGCAGTGGCGACGGGGTGTGGGTGAGAAATCCTACCCTGGTTTTTTTGATTGGTGGTGGACTGGACCTGGGCCTGGGCTTGATAGCTTGATTATGGGCCTTTGACCTGGGCTCAAACCCTAGGGTTTTTTTAATGTTTTTTATTTTTTGCAGAATAAATACTTATTTTATATGCTTGCATAGGTCATAAGCTGTTTTATTTTATTTTCCAGATCGCATTAGGCAATAGTGGGATATTTACTGGTTCCTAGATCGTGAATGAGCATAATGTTTCAATGTAATAGTGTCTGATTGTCCTCTTTGTCAGGGCTCTTGTATAATGTCATTCTGGGTTTTGTCTATCAATGAAAACCTATGGTTATATTTAAAAAATTTACATTGTGACATAAGACTCTTTTCTTAGGTGGAGGAAAGGCTGTTCATGAGATCATTGGGAGACAAAGAAGATTCGCGAAATGACCAAAAACAATAATTTTGAACCAACAAGCTCGTATTCAAAAGGTTAAAGTTATTTCATTTACATTATTTCGAATACACATAATAAGTTCGGATTGTTGAGATATATATCCCACATCAAGAATATGAGACCTTGGCTGTGAGTTTATAAGGGTTTGAGTTACTCTCTCTATTGCCAATTGGTTTTGAAGTTGAACCCCAGACTGCTTTATCATGGTATCAGAGTCAGGTTACCCATGTCCATGTGTGTTAGCGTTACTGGTCACACACACTCCACGTCATCCCTAATGTTGTCCACGTGTTAGGTTTGAGGTCGCCACACGTGCGGGGGCGTGTTGAGATATCTATCCCACATTGGGAAAATTGGGCATTGCCTGTGGGTTATAAGGGTTTGGGCTACTCTCTTCATTGCCAATTGGTTTTGGAGTTGAACCCCAGACTACTTTATCATGGTATCAGAGCGGGTTACCCATATACACGTGTGAAGCCCAAAGGCCACACGAACTCCACGACCACCTAAGTTGTTGCCCACGTGTTAGGCTTAAAGATTCTCCACACGTGCGGAGACGTACGGGGGCGTGTTGAGATATATATCCCACATCGGGAATATGAGACCTTGCCTGTGGGTTTATAAGGGTTTGAACTACTCTCTCTATTGCTAATTGGTTTTGGAATTGAACCTCATACTACTCTATCACGGATAAATTCAGAAACATACATTTCGTCTTCTTATGTATATTTCACTCTACCATGTAATTTGACCATTATAAAAACTTGGATCACAATTGTTATGAAAGGTCTTATATATTCAGCTCCACCTACTTCGTTCTTTAGACTTGTCCTTGTCTCCCTTGATTTATATGTTCACCCCTTTTTCTGATCTCACAATCTTTGTAAGGTGTATATGAAAAATGAAATCAATTTCTCAAGAGTTGTAACCTGTTCATATATTGACCAAATTGCTCTCTTGTTGTAGTTTTGATATTGATGGTTCCCACGTATATACATGCAAATTCTGTGTAAATTATTGATTAAAGAATAGCGACTTGTGGAAATTTTGCAGTAGGTAGCAATCCACTTTGTCATAAATCTTTAGTATCAGATTCTTTAGGCCTAACAAAAAGAAATGAAAATGTCAACTGCTGCTGTCCTGCTCCTGTTTCTGATGATCTCTGCAAGTTTAGTTTCAGTTCACGCGCAGCGCCGAATAGGTTAGAATTTGATTCTTGACAAACTAAATGCTATTGTCATTGTTCTTGCTTGTTCAAAGCAGCTGCATGCTTATTTGAGTGGTTGCTTGTGATCTTAGCCTTTTGCTTCTGCTTCAATGAAACGCACAGTGATTTTTGATCTTTTAGCATATATTGATATATGGAAAACAATTAGAAACAAAGTTCACAGCTTATTCTTTAGTTTCTGATTCTTATTTGGTTCGTTGTGTTCTTGTTTAGCCTTCATAAGCATTGATTGTGGATCACCCCCGAAGCTGTATGAAGATCCGGATACCAACATAACATACTCACCAGATGACAATTTTATAGACACAGGGATAAGCCAGAACATCTCATCCGAATACATGTATCCAAACTATCCAAACCTGCCATTACCTGCCGCGGACCTTAGAAGTTTTCCTCAAGGAAACAAGAACTGCTACACTTTGAAACCTGAAGCTGGGAAAGGCAGCTTGAACCTAATCAGAGCTACTTTCTTGTATGGAAACTACGATGGAAAAGATCAGCTACCGGAGTTTGAACTGTATCTTGATGTCAACTTCTGGTCTGTGGTGACATTTGGAAATGCTTCTGATATTGTCACAAAGGAGATTGTTAGTTTTGCACAATCTGATGTCGTAAATGTTTGTCTTCTAAACAAAGGTTTAGGAACTCCTTTCATTTCAGGATTGGAACTTCGACCCCTTAACAGCTCAACTTATGGAACTGTGTTTGGTACTAATGCATCATTAGTACTGGTTCAAAGACTAGACATTGGATCAAGCAATGGAACTGGTAGGTATGCAGAAGATGTTTATGACCGCATTTGGTCTAATTACATCTCTCCTTCTTGGGATTTAGTGAGCACTTCTTCACCAATTACTACTGATGAAGACGGATACCAAGTGCCTTATGAAGTGATCAAGACTGCAGCTAGGCCTCGGAATAGTAATGAACCTTTGGAGCTGTATTGGAACACAACTGACTCAAACGCGCAGTTTTATGTTTATATGTACTTTTCTGAAGTTGAGAAAAACCAGTCAAGAAAGTTGAAAATATCTTGGAACGGTGCTCCATTGTTTGGACAGTTTGTGCCTCGTTACTTATATGCAGACATATTGTCTAATTCAAAATCTTTGGTGGGAAAAGATCACCAGATTTCTATATCTAAAGCAGAAAACTCGACCCTTCCACCGATTCTCAATGCGGTTGAGATCTTCAGAGTCATGCAGCTAGGTGAATCACCAACTTATAGCGAAGATGGTATGTCTTCTTTTGTGCAATGCTATGTCTTTTCAGTAATATTCCTCACATTGGTCTTGTTTAATTTTATGGTTTTCATAAATGCAGTTGATGCCATTATGAATGTCAAAACAACATATCAAATTAAGAAAATCTGGGCTGGTGATCCCTGCGCACCTAAGAATTTCTCTTGGGAAGGTCTAAAATGTAACTACACCGTTTCAGTTCCTCGGATTATTTCCCTGTGAGTCCTGGTAAAACTAGTAGTTATTCAATTTTTCTTCTTTCTGTAATGTATTTCTTCTTAGCATAGTTCCTTGTATTGTGATTAGGAACTTGACCTCAAGCAAATTAAGTGGGATTATAGCTGCTTCCATTTCCAAGCTTTCATCATTGGAATCCTTGTAAGTGTTGTTTATTCACAACTCTATTTAAGACTCAGCAGTACTATGCATGCTAAATTATAGTACTTTTTCCCAGGGACTTGTCAAACAATAACTTAACCGGACCAATGCCTGCATTTCTGGTAGAACTAAAATCTCTCAAGATTCTGTAAGTGTAATATGAGTACATGATGAAATACTCATAGTCGTGCCAGATTTATATCACTGATAATCGAAATGCAGGAATTTGAATGGGAATCAATTGTCTGGTTTTGTTCCAGATGCACTCAAGGAAAGATCAGATGCTGGTCTGCTTGTACTAGGGTACACCTTGTCATCTCAAACCGACAAAACTTCTTGTTATGCAACAACAGAAGTGGTTCATGTTGTCCTCGGGATATTTAACTGCCATTTTCTCCATTTCAGTGTGGATAGTCAAAATCTTTGTGGCTCAGATTCATGCAAAACAAAGAAGAAAATTGTTGCCCCAATAGTTGGATCATTATTATCAGCAGTGGTACTCCTTATAGTTCTCATATTTGTCTGGAAATTGAGAACCAAGAAGAAATCAGGTACTCAATTTTGTTACTTCTGTAACTGTATGTTATCATTTATGTTTTAACTGCATGAACAAGACTTTATATGACTGGCATACAATGTATTAATAAGAACATCAGTCCTCCATAATTTGAATTCACGTTTCATTCTGTACTACTTGAACTACAGAAGGACTAGAAACCTTTAAGAAAGAAGAAATTCATGTTGCATCAAAGAAGTGCCAGTTTAGTTATGATGAGGTTGTAGAAATCACCAAAAATTTCCACACTGAAATCGGAAAGGGAGGATTTGGGACTGTGTACCATGGGTACATGAAAGATGGCACCCAAGTTGCAGTTAAAATGCTTTCTCCATCATCCACTCAAGGACCAAAGGAGTTCCAAACTGAGGTATGTCAGTCAGAACTCTTCAAAAAATTAGTGCAAGGAAAATGCTGGACTAATTGGTTTTGGATTTGACGAATTACATTTCGTTGCTGCAGGCTGAGATCCTGATGAGAATCCATCACAGAAATTTGGCCTCATTTATTGGATACTGCGATGAAGCTGATAATTTGGCTCTTATATACGAGTACCTGGCAAATGGGAACCTTAAGGATTATCTCTCAGGTAAGTAATCTATGTTAAATTAGGCCTAGCAAGGCTAACTTGAACATATTGAACATCAGAAAACATCTGATGTCACAATTAATGGTTACAGTTAAAAGCTCATGTATGACTTGGGAATTGAGGCTTCGCATGGCCATTGATGCTGCACAAGGTTAATTAGCGGTCCTATTCAAATGCCATTGATTACTTTTTATACTTTCCTTGGAATTTAAGCAGATTGTGAAATTTTGGTCTCAGGGCTAGAGTACTTGCACCATGGATGCAAGCCACCTATTGTACACAGAGATGTGAAGACTGCCAACATTCTCTTAAGTGAAAACTTGGAAGCTAAGATTGCAGATTTCGGTCTGTCTAAAGTTTTTTCCAACGATAATGAAACTGATGTCGAAACCACAGTTATGGGCACAGCAGGTTATTTAGACCCTGAGTATGTCTCAAATCTCTCATTCCATTAGTATTTTGTTTATGTGCGAATATGATATAAAGCTGAAGTGTTGCTTCTTGTGTCCAGGTACTACACTTCACATAAGTTAAATGAGAAAAGCGATGTGTATAGTTTCGGGGTAGTACTATTAGAACTGATCACGGGCCAACCTGCAGTCATAAGAAGCGACGAAAGAATCCACATTGTGCATTGGGTGAGTCCTGAACTCCAAAAAGGGAATATAGCAAGTGTTGTTGATCAAAGAATGGAAGGAGATTTCGATGGGAATTCAGTTTGCAAAGCTTTTGAAATAGCAATGGCATGCACAGCTAGAGCCTCTCACCAAAGAGCCACCATGAATTTTGTGTTATGTGAGCTAAAACAGTGTCTGGAAATGGAGTTGTGGAGAAACCGAGAAAGAAATTTTGGATTGGCAGAAGAAAGTGGAGATAGATTTGCAGCAGCATGTAGTACTTCACCTTATAATAGTTCCATGTATACAGATTCCACGAATGCTGATTCCATGACTGGGCCATTTGCTAGGTAATTTCATTTATTTTGGTTCCTTGCTGCAGAAGTCAAGCTTGTAATTCATTTTGAGTTTTTCATACACTGGAGTTTCTGTAAATTCCTTATAGGCTTCATAGGTCGAACTGGTATAAGATTCCTTCCATTCAGATGGCATGCTAAATTAAGCTGCTTGCTCTATTTGCCACTTCCAGCCAGAAGAACAGAGGCACTCATTTTTGTCTCACCTTTTCAAGATTAGTCTTCCATTTTTCCCAATGTTAATGCCAACCTGCAGAGACTAATCCCCTCTTTTCAATTTGCATGTTATTTTCATTCTGATTTCATCTAACTGATCCTGATAAAACAAGGAAAATTTGAACAACATACAAGTTTATTGATAGATCAACAATTATAGAGGACAGAAACCAATCTGACATTAATAGAGACGAGTAGAGATGAAGAATCTATAACGATATGTAACAATCTATATTATCGAGGCAAATTATCAGTTTCTAAACCAATCTTCTTGTACACCCCTAAACACTACAACAAAACGCGGATGCCCTCATTTCCAGAAGAGTATGTATACCAATGCGGCTACCCTCATTTCCAGAAGAGTATGTATACCAATGCGGCTACCCTCATTTCCAGAAGAGTATACCGATCTACAGTTCAATACAGACTGAAAGAGAGTAACTTGTATGTAGGGGGTTTCAAGACCTTGACCGCCATTTCCAACTTTTGACATAACTATGTTTTTAAGGTTGGATCAGAATCATCAGATATGAAACCGTTGAGAAAGATAGCATACGAAAGGTAAAAAGAGTACTAAAAAACCAAATAAGACAGAGCCATGAAATATGGAATATATTGAATTGAATTTTCTGTACAACTGAAATTACAAAATTTCAGAAGCATACAAAACCAGAATTGTCATCACATTCATATAATTACAATTGATGTCTTGCACCCTTGGTTTGAACTTCATCATCAATCATCCAGAAAAATAAATGCACTCATGGCTACCTTTGAGCATTGATCTTCATCAGATACTGTAGAGCGATCAATAGACACACTGTCACAAGATCAGTTGCTTCTGATCGAACTACTGGTCCATTCCGTTCTGTATACCGCCTATTCGAATGGGTTACTACCTTGTTTATGCAAAGAGATGACTGCCGAGGAACATCGTTTGATATGTTGCGCCAGAGGATCATCTTTAGAATTCAGTGTTTGTGTTTGAATGCTTATTATAGTAAAATAATGTCATAAATCCAGACCCGTACTTGAATAAAGTTTCAGAAGTCAATTGACTCAGGATCTCAAATCTTTAATAGTCCAAATTTTTTTCTCATTATGTGATCACATTAGTTTAGTAAAAACAAACATTATATTACAATTATTAGTTACATTAGTTAGAAAAAATGAGTTGTGTAAGTAAGTATAAAAATATTTCTAATGTTTTATGTCGTTAGATATTAAGTGTATAGCTTTAGTTCATGAATTTTTTGAAAAGAGAAAATAAATCTGAATGAATACTATAGTTTAAGAGTCAATCTTTAAAAGTTTTTGACTTAAGTCTGAAAATCTCATGCATGCATAAATCAAAGACAACAAAACTGTAAGTAGCCATGAAAATAAAGACCCAAATAAGCATGGTGCATAGAATATGATTCCTAAACTCATGTTCCCTTTGGATATCAAGTCAAAGTTATTCATAAGTCAATTCCTTATAATGATGCGAGCCCTAGATGATGATGATTAGTAAACGTATGAAATTTTATGCACTTAAATAATTTTTTTATTTCTATTCACACTTTCATGCAAATAGAGAAAAGTAATAAACGCGGTTTTGTCATAAATAATTTGTTATTTCGAAGTTGTATTCAATAACCATGCATGGAAATTTTTCATCAAATTGTCACTCATATATTCCCCATTGCTGCTTGGTTCTACACTCCTAGCAACGAAATACTCAACTCCGGATCTCCCGTAGAATTAGTGACTCTTACAACATGCTATTGTTGTTTTTTTTAAGAATAAGTGAGAATACATTATATTGTAGCTTCTATTCATATTTGTAAAAACACTATTTAGATCTCTCTTTTTTCTCAAGTTTGTATTAATTTTGTCAACCCACATGAAATTACCAATAAAGACATAAATAAATAAAATTAAACAAAAACAAAAATAACTCTTAACCTACCTCTATGACTTAAGTCTCAATCACGATAATACTTTCTTGTCCAAACGTAAACCCTACATATGAGAAAGACGGTAAGAAAGTGAAGATTTAATAATTGAGCAAAAGATCCTTCCATATTCTTTGTACAAGGTATGAATTTATTGTTCTTTAATTTTGTTTGTCTATTTTTTTTTGAAACGGGTAAGGATTTCGTTAGGTTGCACTTGTGTTACTCCTCTCTAAATTATTATTCATAATCTAGAAAATACATTGAAGGGGACATATAGGGTGGGTTTGGTGCAGCTGGACTTATAAGATATAAGCTGACTTTTAGCTTATAAGCAGAAGGTGGATGTTTGCAGCTTCTCCTTTTTCCCTCAAAACACTTTATACTTTTTTAAAAAGTAGCTTATTTTTGGACTTACCAAACACCAAAACTTTTGGTGCTTATAAGCTCTCCTAAACCCAACCATAGTGCCTACACCTTGTAAATTATTACTTTTTGATCGTTTGTAAATTATTACAACCATCACTTTAATTTTGTTTGTCTATATTTGTATAATTTCTTATTGTTCTTTTCTCCATCACTTTATTTTTGGATTTCGTTTGACTTATTTATTTGTTAATTGTTATTGTCATCATGAACAATATAGGTTGAGAGGTTCGGTATAGATAATAATAAGTTTGAACCAATTGGTTGAATTTTTAAAGTAAAACATGACCATTAGGTGATCAAAAATTGAAAGAGGTGTAACTAACAATATAGTGGTATGCATAGAATTTTTTAAGAGGAAATGGTTATTATTTATTAATTTGATTAGACTATGGATGTTTCAGGAAAATTAGAGATATAAATAGTTTTTTAGTATTGTATAAAAATAAATTCGAGATTTATCTAGGAAAGAGGGTAAAATAATGTTTTTAAAATTATAAATAGAATCTCATACTTTATTCATAACAGACACACAAGAGACAACACGATAATGTTAATTTTTTAATAAATTTGTCTTATCTTAGTTATCTATTAGTTTGGATTACGAAACATGCATGCATATATTGACCTGATGATCAATATTCACTATTTTATGAACTAACAATACCGGAGGCCAACAAGATTCAAACAGGGTTGCTGATTGAAATCATATACTTTATATGCTCTAATCTTTTAACTCTTCGTCCTCTGTTTTGTTTATAAATCAAAATGATATGGTCAAGAAGCTCTCTCTCTCTATATATATGTGTGTATATATATAGTAGATTCAAACTATCACGAAATTTCTAGGAAGAAAATAACAGGTTGAACAAAGATTACATATAATGGGGTTCAGACGAGCCACAAGTTGCTCTATTTGCCACTTCCAGAAAGAGAGGCACTCTTTTTTCCCAATATCAAATGGCAAACCCGAGAGACTAATCACACTGGCCTCTTTTCAAATTGTCAATAATAATGTTCAAAGTGACTATCCATGAACAATTTGGACTAGGTAAACTTTGTGTTCATACCAACGACACTGGATATTAGCTTGAAGTTGATTAATGTGGATGATGTAGATGACTTGTGGCTTTTAATTTCATGACTATACACAGTGGAATCGATACAATATGTTTAGTTTGACATCTTTGAGGTGTCTTATGTACTGAAATGTGAGTATTTATATCATCTTCCTATTTTTTTTTAAATTTTCAATTTTAGAGAATTTTGATGTGTTTTGTGGTTCAATAGTTTCCTCATCTTATTTCTCAAAATAGGGATAAAGAAGAAAAAGAAGCATTCATTCCTCAAATTTACAACAAAATCATCATTCCTAAAAATTTAATTTTTCACGTGCTTCAATAAGAAATAAATATATTTAGAATATTTTATTAAGTGTTTTATGGATATAATAAAACATAAAATACTTTTTTGTTATAATTAATATTAAAATAACATATTTTATTGTTCCATTAAATGCTGACATTTTCAGTGTTCTAAAACTCGGCCTAGTCGGCTGAGTACTCGGCGAGTATTCGCTAGTCGGCGTCCTTCCGAGACGATTTTAAGAAAATCGGAGTACAAAGTCGGCCGAAAGAAAATCGACCTAGTAGTCGGCCCAACTCAGTAAAAAATCGGCCCAACTCAGTAAAAAAATCGGTCCAACTCTGAAAAAATCGGCTAACTCGGAAAAAATCGGTCAAACTCGGCATTTTATTGACTATTTTTATTATTTTGGACATTATAATACCTTTTAAAAAATTATATTTAATTATATGTTTTAAAAATAAAAATAAATCCAAAAATTAAAAACCGAGTACTCCCCGACTACTCCTCTACTCGCTAGTCCCCGCCCGACCGACCGACAGACTAGCGACTAGTGACTTTTAGAACCTTGGACATTTTTAAAATGAAAAAGCTATTGGAGTTAGACCAAATTTTTTTTTAGAGATTTTAATTTTTGCTTTCACATTTTAAAAAAAAAAATTTAAGAAAGCTGATGAAAATACTCTAAAATGTTTATTATGGCGTTGACATATAAAAGTAGATAATTTTTTTAGTGTCTCAGAGTTAGTCTACACATTATGTGTGAATGCGTTAATGCACGGAAAGGGATCCCCTTGAATGATTATGTGACGCAGCAAGGACCTCGCATCTGTTTGTGCATGCTCATCAAGAAACTGATGAAGAAAGTAAAGCTGGTAAACTCATTCAAAGGGTATGAAACCATGAATTGACCTCCATTACATCAATCGCAAGGTCTCTATCTGAGGGAGACGTTTTCTTCACTATGAATTGGCTGCCAATGCAACTATCGTGAACCACTGACCAGTCATAAGCAAATAATATATAATTGATTCTTAATAAGAATTTTTCACTTGCACAACCAAACGTTCACGTGCTGAAAAAAAATAGAATATAGATCGATTAAACATTTGAAAACAACGTACACAACCTAATAATCAAAGCCACCCGGAAGAAAATGATCACCACGAGGAGTTTCAAATTCGTAGTTCATAAGGAAATCGCTGTTAGTGTTGAAATATTCATATCCAGAAGACAATATGGAGTAATGGTACTGATGATCCAGATGACCTAAACCAGATGAACTGAGAAGACTTGAAACTTCCTGATGAGATTGTGGAATACTGAAAGTGTTACAGTCACTGGTGCTACCGAAATCAGAAATTTCTATAGGCTTTGAAATATGATTGCACCAGGGTTCCAAAGCTTGCTGATCAAAACTATGCACAAAACTTGTGTTCGCAGCATATGGTAATGTGTCACTTAGACAAGATGTAGCGGTCTCGGCGCCTTGAGGGGTTTCGGTTTTGGGAGGAACTGGAGACGAAAACTGAGCAATGCTGTTCTTTCTAGTAGACACGATGTTGTTTCTTGCAGCCACAGCGAGAAGCTTCTTCTTCAGCTTTGTGTTCCAATGATTTTTCACATCATTATCTGTTCGTCCAGGCAATTTAGAAGCTATGACAGACCACCTAATTGCCAAACACAGACAAACATAAATGATACACATACACCTTCAGAAAACCAAACA
Organism: Comarum palustre; assembly: GCA_951800085.1. Classification (NCBI taxonomy): domain Eukaryota; kingdom Viridiplantae; phylum Streptophyta; class Magnoliopsida; order Rosales; family Rosaceae; genus Comarum; species Comarum palustre. The sequence continues at coordinate 3,297,867 of OX637588.1, read as the reverse complement.
CTAGAAAAGAAAGTGGCAGTTTGCTAGTAAACTCAGGTATTGAACTTATTACCTGCTTCCAATGCTTCTGAAGAGAGTGCAGATAACATTGTCTTCTTCCTCAGTGAATTTACCACGCTTGATGTCTGGCCTAAGATAGTTCAGCCATCTCAAACGACAACTCTTACCGCAACGATTCAGTCCTTCAACAACAAAAATTTGAACTGATGATTAACCACCATGTAGAGGGGGTTGATAAAAATGCATGCAAAGCAAGAGAAATAAGAAGAGTAAGCACCTGCTTTGGTTGGAAGAGTAATCCAATTGCCAGCAGCGCCATGTTCGTTGAGATAGTTCCTGAGGGTGGCGTCTTCTTCAGTAGACCAGGGACCTCTTTTCACTTTATATTTGTCACAGCATGGAGCTCTTCCCATGGCTAACACAGACACGTACACACTTTCTGAAAAGCAGAAGAGAAGCTAGCTAGCCTAGGCTAGGATACTTGGAAACTTGAGACAGATAAAAGAAGTACACTAAAAATTAGCTTTTGAAATATTGACTGTAATATACAATTCTTCTTACCAAAAAATAATACTCCACTACGTAGTATTTTTTTCCGAGGAAGACAAGTCAAATTCAATGTTGGTGTTTGAGGAAGCATATAGATCTCATGCTTTTGCCGTGACTTAGAACTAGTAGCCACTACGAGAATTGTCCCCAATAGAGACTCATGGCCATCAGTGTGAATGAATAAAGTATTACACTGATGCAAAATATCAGTGACTTTTTTTGGGTTCCCACCAATAATCGGTGTGTATCAAATACAGTACATACAAAATAATTATTATTTATTGATTTCATGTTAGTGGAGAGAATATACATCATTAATTTAACTTTTTTTGCTAAATATACACATTAATTTATACATAAATAATCTAGTGTAAAACAGGAAGAACGTCGTGGTGTATTTAGATTTTATTTATAATATTATTTATTTGTTTTAAATAAAAATTAAATATAATTATCAATTATTAAATTTTTCTAATTAATATTTGATTCGCAAAATTTCGCCCCTACTAAACGGCTTTGGTGCTCTTTCAGTCTCTCACTCTCCCCATCTGTGTCTGAGCTTCTATGGCCTCTTTCCCAGATCGAGCTCCGTTGCTATCTCAAATTCAGGTCCGTTCGTCTTCATCTTTTTAGATCGTGTATTGTCTTCGTTAGAGACTAATTCATATCAGTTCCTAATGGAGAAATTTCTTGTAGTGAGCGTAGTCAATGCCAATTTACAATGGCATATATAAGGGGGTCTTTGTATAGGTGATGGTGCTATGGTGATAACTTGAGGGGCTCAGTAAGTCAAATTTGAGAAAATCTGAAGATTGGCTCAGTGATGGTGCAAATGTTTATGAATTCAGTCTGCGTGTATTACTACATCGAGCGTTTTCCTTAAATCCTTCTCGCCAGTAAATATAAGCCAAATTTGAAGAGCACATATATCAAATGACGAGCAAACGAAGATCCTGTCACCAATCATAGGTGAAAAGGAAGGACACGCTCAACAGTTTCTGGGAAGCATTCAGAGAGGAAGAGACTAAAAGAGCAGTAATGAACGAATGCCGAAAGTGCAAAGTTTATTATGTTGCAACAATGTTAAGAACAAATGTCGACAAGAGTAATTTGATTTCGGGGGAAAGAAGAGATTCCAAATCTGCTTCCAAACTTCAAAAGACAAGTGGAAGATGTAAGGACTAAAACGTTACAAATGACACTGGAACTGGTGAGTTATCTAAAGTTCTACACTACCTTTCAACACAGCAATCAAAAGAAAAATAAGATCACAAGGCACACATACTTCAATCCACACAAATGAGATAGCAAGGTAATGTTGAAATGCAACAAGAAGCAACCAGCTAAAGCTTCCGCTTTTCTAAGCATTATATTTGCATGAGGAAATAGGTAAAACTGCTAATATTAGCAAGATGCTAATACCCGTCAGTGTAGAATTGAGTGACAGGGCATCACTGTGGCTGTGTTGTTGTGACAGATCTCTAAAGGGTACGGATCGGCGGCGGAAATATCATTCTCTTCTATTCTCTTCTATCAATACCGGACTGTCGGTATCACCCATTTAACATAAGTAGACCTGTAAATGTACGGATCGGTCTAGATCTAAATCCGGAATAGATACATTAGATCTAGATCTGGAGTCGACCCATTACTCGTCAGATCTTTAATAGCTCGATTCAAATCCGGATCTGACGGGTTAACGGATACATGACCCGTTAATCCAATTTGTTTATAATAATAAATATTTCAAATTTTAATAATAATTTCATAAATAATAATTAATAAAGAAATAATGAAATTTTATAAGAAAATAAAGTTTTACATCAAAAGTTGAATTACATGCCTAAAATACTTATTAATGGTATACTAATTTGATTAAAATATTTGACATTCAATGTTTATTAGCATAGATATATAGGCATTAACAACCTTTAACTTTATCAAATCATACTTTAGAGACAATTTAGATATGAATGTTTAGATTATCTAGATAATTATCATATTATTAAATATTTATTAATAATATTATATTTATAAAAATATTATTTAATTCTCTTTAAACGGATCCAGGTCCTAAATGAATCAGATCAACTAAGATCCGGATCCGATCCGTTTAGTAAACGGGTTAACGGATCCGGGTCCTTAACGGATCAACATGTCAAATTTTCGATTCAAACCCGTTTAAAAACCACAGATTCAAAATGAGTCTGGATAAGATCAGGTTTATTTACAGGTCTAACCACAAGTTCTCGACAAATGAGACAAGATGTCTACGACGATGTTTGATAATGAAGAGAATTATCTCAGCCAGAAACAATTTGGTGTGGACTGAGTTGTTGGTAACCCTTGAGAACTCGAAGCCGAGGATCAACTTTGTATTGCTCTGTCACCAAGAATTGAGCTTTGGAACCTTAGTTTTGTGTTTGATAAGATTGGGATGTGAAGGGGGAGGCGGATGTTGAGGCCTAGGTTTTGGCTTATATAGAAGCTTCCCGTCATTTTCTTTTTTGCTTTTGCTAACGACACGTTGTTTAAAAAAAACGACATGCCGTTTTCCATCACCGAAATACCTAGCGGCCTTCCATATCTCCTATCCACGGCTATTTAGGGTGAGTTTGGTGCAGCTGGGCTTATAAGATATAAGCTGACTTTTAGCTTATAAGCAGAAGGTGGGTGTTTGCAGCTTCTCCTTTTTCCTTCAAAACACTTTATACTTTTTTAAAAAGTAGCTTATTTTTGGACTTACCAAACACCAAAACCTTTGGTGCTTAAAAGCAAAGGAGCTTATAAGCTCTCCCAAACCCAACCTTAGTCGGAAAATACTTGCATCTAGACTAAACATATACATTGTAACTGTAAATTAGCTTTTCATATATTAACTATGTAATATTTTTGTAAGAGAGACGAGTCAAATTCAATGTTGGTGTTTGATGTTTAGGATAGAATGCTTCTCATAGAGATAATAATAAACGTACTAATCTTAGAAATGAAAAAATGTCATGAATCAAAAACAACATTATTGAAATACCCTTTGAAAATAAAGATAAGCATGGTTCTTAAAACTCATCTTCCTTTTTAGGTATCAAGTTAAAATTATTCATAAGTCCCCTTCCTTGTAATGAGGTGAGCGTCGTGAGCCCCTTGTAATGAGGTGAGCCCAGAGATGATGATCAGTAAATGCAAAAAATCTAATACAATGAAATGATTTTTTTATTTCTATTAACACTCTTCCAAGTAAATAAACATGTAAATTTAATAATCATTGAAATGAAGTAGAGAAAAGTAACAAACACATGCTTTTGGTCAAAAATAATTTGTTATTTTGAATTTGTATTCAAATCATACAATAACCATGGATTTTCATCAAATTGTCACACTCATATAAAGCCATGATATTGCAATTTTAAAAATAAAGACGAACAATAATAGGAGATTCTAATGAATTTAATTGGGCCTGACCCTGGGGGTGGCCCATTCCACCCGGAGAATGAGACTGTCATAGCCATAACCATTGAGTTTGTCTATAGCTCTTTGGCCCTGTTCCTTGTGCACAAAGTTAACAAAACCAAATCCTCTGCTAACTTGTGTGTCTCTCTCAAGAACAACATGAGCACGGCTAATCTCACCAAAAGTACTAAACAGTTCATACAAATCGGCGTCCCTGGCATCCTCTGAAAGGTTGCTAACCCGAACCGAATTCTCATCATTCCTATGAGTACTCTTCTTCGCTCCTGGTCTCAAGCCCGGAGGAACATATGTGCCGGTCTTGCTAATTGTGCCTGTCTCCGATGAGCTAATATCTCCGGTACCCTGTGTGGCAAGGTCTTTGTAAGGGCACCGTGCAGTCCAGTGTTCACCTTTCCTACCACAAGTCCTACAAAGCATGAGAGTAGTATTGCCTCCCTCGTTAGTCTTTGGTAGTTCATGTGCCATGTTAGTGCCAAGAGCCTTAGGGCGTTCGAGCATGACCTCGTCTTTGGAAACCACAGTAAGGTTGGCACCGGCGTCTTCATTGACGGCATCTCCGAATTTTTTCCATGAGCGGCGCTCGACGGCTGCCTCAGTCATGAGGCGAGATTTGATCTGGGTGGTGGTGGTAATCTTGACCTTGTGGCCATCTTCATTGAACTTGTATTCAATCACTTTCTTGATACCCTTCTCGTTGGGGCCGATCACCTCCTTCGGCGGCAGAAGAAGGACGTCCAACTCCGTGTCACCGTCCTGGTCTTCGAGATCTCCCCACCGGGGCTTGGTTGGTTGGGTTGCATGTGCTGTTCTAATCATTGTCTCTCGATCTCTTTTGCTTTCTTCGATTTGTATAGTTGGTTACGATTACAGCAGCAGCGCACCCCTTTATATACGGGACTCTAAACCTAATAAGAATCCTATAATCATCGGGAAGCCATTGGTAAACCATGTCCGAAAGGGAATAGGAAAAGTAATTTACAGTATTCCTTTTTCACAAGTGACGTTAAATTTTCTTTTCTTTTTTTCATTCTAAATCCCAAACATTCTGATCGGTTTACCTTCGATGTTCCAGCACTAAAACAAGATTCAAAGTCCAGCTTTACTACTAGCATGTTCATCTAATCGTCTTCATCATCAAGTAAAATCCATACCTACTGCTACATCACCTCATCATCAAATGAAGTTTTGTATTTTCTATGAATACTTCATATATATAACAAGTGTATTTAGTACGCTCATCTCCAATGCTGTTCGACTCAACCTGCTCCCTAACGGATCCGTCTCCTCATCAAACACAACCTTGTAAACTTGGAAGCTGTCAGTCCAAAACTCCTTATCCTCGTAGTGAAAATTGTGAGCTCCTCGTCGTATATCCTTTTGTTTCAAAAATCTTTGAACATGCAACAAGTCTTCCTTTGGTCGTTTCTACAAGATACCCCTTGTGGGCATAACATAAGAACTGATATCCCCTGTGGGTATAAGTAATTTTTCTTCTATTGCCTTTCTATTAACACCAAATGATGTGTATCAAACTAAGTCCAAGATGTTAATTGGCCTCCTTTTATGAAAGCAATCCTTTGAACTCTATCATAAACTGCCACAACAACATAATTTTCTGGATTCACAATCGGATTGGCGAACAAGGTAACCTTTGGATAGAAAACCTTGAACAAGATATTATGGGTCTTGAAATGCAATGGAGGGATACGGATGGGCGTCACTTCTCTTTTGAACTCGTTCGCAAGAGTTGTACCGAGTTGATTTTCCCTTAAAAGTTCTACTGTGACCATCCAACGGGGGCATTACTGGAGCCACAATACCTCTTAGCCCTATAACAAAGCTCCAGTACCCTAAAGTTGTTGTTGACTTTTTGCTCAGTGATGCTGTATAGTTTTCGCTCTGAAGGAATCATAAGCATGGGAAGCACCTTAAGACGACGCCGGGTTGTCTGGTTATACTCTTTGGCGAGAGCATTAATCCTTACAGACGACAGCAAAACGAACATGGACAGTCCAGAATCTCCGAGAGAATAAGTTGAGGAAGACTAGACCAGTCTGGCAATACGTGTTTACGGAAGGTAAACACCATGTTACTACAACCTGAAAGTGTTATCAAAGGTAAAATGGCATGCATCAAAGATTCAGATTAGAAGTTCCTCTCAAAAATCCTAAATCCATAAAATAAGCCTGGTACTGAGCATAAACAAATCCATAGAAAAGAAATAAGCAGATAACCACTATATGTTACAAGTCTTATGTTTTCAATCAAAAATCGAAGTGGACCTTTTGGCTGCAAAGCAAATAGCTCGAGCCTCTATTATCGAGGATCGATTACTGTGGAGAGTGCTTTCTTCTCCGATTTCCGGTGGATTGCGTTGGCTTGCAGTCCTTCTATCTCCGACGGCTAAGCCACATCTGTAGTTGCCTATTGGAAAGATCGGCGCTACCTGCTTCGTTTTCCGGGTAATCAGGATCGGGACAGATTCCATGCTTTGGGCTCTGAGTTTAGAAAGTTGTGGTTGTCCCAAACCCAATGTTACAGTGGGCCGTATACTCAATTCTAAAATCACTGGTTTAACCAAATGCAATTGGTACAAACAAACATCCAACAATGAGTTATCTGTGGCTATTCTTATCTTTACATTTAGAAGCCACACTTCCTATTTGTGGTGAATTTTTCTAAGTACTAATTGTTTGGTCTAGAATTTGCAGTCCTTCAAACAACCGGCTTGTAAATTTGTGCTAGGCGTGCCAGTACCTTTGGGTCAGGTACAACCTTGAAGTTGGATGCTACTTGATGCTACTTGCGTCCCTCTTCTGACTTCTTCTCACAGCGACTGTGACAGACGCCGATCTTCTTCCTCTGTGCTAGGTTCTCTTCTTAGACCTACAAGGGAAAAGTCCCTCTAGGATTTTTCTCCAACCTTTGAGGATGGCCGAATCTTACTTAGTATGCAAAGAAACTAAGCAGCGGGTATCAAGATATAAACTGGCGAACGGATTCTCCAGAACTGGTTGCGGGAGTAAAACTGCTCAACGGATCGAACAGGGGAGTAGAGAGATTTCAACGGATTGAAACCTGTCAGACTTAACGGATTAAGTCCCTTTTGCAGCTTGACGGATCAGGCTACGGTTGCTGACGGATCAGGCTTGGGTTGCTGACGGATCAGGCTTGGTTGCTCCGGAGAGGCTTGAAGACTTTCGCGTGGCGAAGTTGTTGTCTGTTTGTTGATAGATGTAGTTGTTCTTTTTCTCTAGCACCTCAACCCTTTATATAGTGAATACTAGGGTAGATGTTTCCTTGCGAATCAAGGTATAGCCTCAAATAATCCTTCTTGTAGTGCAAGACTAATTCTTAAAGCCCAATCATGTAAGCCCAAAACCATTCTAGTGGTAACTTTAACCTCCTGCAACCACGTGTCTAATTTCTTATAATACCCTCGCGAACGCTTTTCCAACCGCGAACGTATTCTGTTAACACACGTCCCGCTTCGCGAGCGCGTTTCCCCCTGTGAACAAATTACCTCCTTTCGCGAGCGTACTTTGTTACTGTGCTCCTTGCGAGCGCTTTTGACTTTTCAAACGTCCTCTGACCCTCTTGACCGCAGGCATCGGTCCACTTGTCTTTCTATAAATGGGCTTTTTACTTCTGGATCCAACATTGCCCCCCAGTTCTTGAGATTAAGCCCGTTTGCGAAAATCGAAAAGAGCTATACCTTAGCATTGATTTAACCAAAAGCAAACGTCTTTTCATTGTCACTCCTCAGAACACTCAACCATTATTTCCCTCTGCAACTCCTTTCAAACCTTCCTGAGATAATCCGCCGCCGTTCCTACTTCCAAATCAATGGCACCCAAACACACCTTCTCTGCTGTGAAAACCGCACCCAGAACCCCTTCTGAGCATGAAGCCCTAAACTTTGTCCAAGCCATGGCTGGCCTCCGACCTGCTCCAAAACCCAAGGGTTCTTGGTTGAGAGTTAAGATTGATCAAACCTGCGACCTAGGTCCCTGGGTCGATGTCTTCCCAAACCCACTTGAACTGCCTTACCGCCAACATGCATCCCGAATTCCCCCTTTAATTTTCCGCAAAGAAGAAGCTTCCTTCGTCGACTGGCAAAAGTCAGACGCCCAGACCAGATTTGGACAGTGGCCAAACACTAATGACGCCGAGATCCAGTGGTACCAACAACGCCGTAGCAAAGACCTTGAACGATGGCAGGCCGTTGGAATCGCCGATCCTATCGACCTCTGCTTCTCCTTGAAGTCTGGTTGTAACAGAGCTCCCCTGGCAGCAGCAATTTGCTTCTGGGACACTTCATCAAACACCTTTCATCTCCCCGCAGGCCCAATGGGTATCACCCTCCTGGATGTGTATACAATTACCGGATTTCCATTCGCCAACGCACCAAGTCCTCTCAACGACCTTGCTCTGGAACATCAAATCCCTTCTGATCAGCCTCGCCCCAACTCATACGCCGCGTGGGTCAGTCACTATGGGAGCACTGACGACGATCTGAGTGGCCTAGCATTTCTGGAATTCTGGCTACTCAAATATGTTGAATGTAGCGCCACCAACAAACCCACTTTCGCCTGGGCCAGAACGGCTGAGCTACTTTACAATGGTATCCCTCTCAATCTTTTGGAGTTAGCCACTGGATTACTATATAGGTCACTACACTTTCTATCCTTAGAGCCCTTTAAACACAGATCTGTTAGCGGTCCTCTTTGGATTTTGGACTTGTGGCTTCAAACCTATTTTCCTGCTTTCCGCTCTTCCTCTGTCACCAGCTTCCTAAAAGATAAGGTTCTAGGCCAAACCATCGTATCCGCTCCACATCCTCCAGCCCTTAGCTATTCGCGTTGTTTCCACCATCTGTATAGTATGGAAAGCCTACCTTCAGATTCTATTATCGTTATCTGCAGACGCACATACCCTTCTCTTGTAAAAGAAGGTTTTATTTTCAGCAACAAACACAACGTCCTGCAGCTCTTTTTCTTTCTACGCCTCCTTTCCAATCGCGACCTCAAACTACCAGGGAGAGCCGGAGTAGAAATCTATGCCCCTAACTTCTTCGCGAGGCAATTTGGAATGTGCCAAAACATTCCATATCCCCCTTTGGCTAGTCGCAACCATTTCACTTCATGGCGAGAAACCTATAATGCTGGGATTGATCCTGATTCCATCCCCTCCAGCTTCAAAGACGTCGTTCAGCCTGTCAACACCTATCCCCTCGGCGGAGTACGTCTGAGCTTCGAGGCCACTAATGAGTTTACTAGGTGGTGGTCATCAATCAACGAAGGCAAATGGCACCCAGACCAACTATCTGTGTTTAGGCAGATTTTCCATCCATATCAGAAACAATTCCGCCATGCCGAAGACTTGGTTGTTTTTGCTATCGATGGCCCTCACCAAAGCGTTGAATCTTCCTTGGTTCCTGAGGTGCGAACAGAAGTGCTCCCTGCCCCCCAGGTATTTAAAACTCTTTAACTATGTTTATCAATTTTCTGATCTGTATCCCTTTTTCCGACCATCTTCCTTCCTTGCAGCGTCCTCAAAGAACCAAGAAGCGCGCGAACAAGAATGCAGAACATCCACTCAAGAGGCTCAAACCAAATCTTCCTACAGAAGGAAATGCTCTCCAACCCCAGGTATGGGTTCATTTAATTTGAAAACTCGTATGCTCATGTAGCCAAGTCAATTAATCATATAATTGCCTTCTAGGTGGATCAGCTTATGCAGTCTAACTCTGAAGACGTACAATCCCTCGAAGAATGCAATCAACATCCTGCTGTTTCTGGTGCTCCCAACCTAACTGTTCTAGCTGAAGTAACCTCTGCCGTGGCCCAAGAGGCGATTCCTCCCAGAGCTAACCTGGACACTGGGACTCCTGCTGAAACAGATCAAGAGGTATTGTTTCGATAAACCATTCAATTGGCAATGTTTCAATGATCTTGAGTTCAATTGTGCTTCTGTCGTTTCAGGGACCGATTCCTGTATTTGAAGTTAGCTCTTCCTCCGAGTCAGTTGCTTCTCCAATCCTGGATACTATGATGGGAGAGATCTTTAGTGAAAGCGCCAAGCTCGTTCCACTTCAAACTGTTGCTGCGAATGAGCCTTTTCCCCGCGAGGCAACCTCCTGTTCGCCTCAGAGAAAAACGACTGATACTCGCGCGAATGAAATTCCCCCCGCGAACGCAGTCTCTCCGGCGAACGAAACTGCTGTCGCGAATGCCGATCGCGCGACTGATATTGTTCAACCAGTGCTTCAACCGGTAATCCCAACTGAAACTGACCCAAAGGTAACAATTTTTATTTTGCAGCTTCTGTTTGTACTCTTACAAACACTTATTATTTCTTTATTTGCCAGATTCCGGAGAACCTTCCAATGACCTCCCCATCTGATCATGCTACGCCTTCCCTCATCGAGCAAGTTCAACTAATGCTGGATCCTTTTCAAGCAAACCAATCCATCGCTGATGCGACACTATTCCTCCGCAACCTAGAGCATGAAGATCTTCTCCACCCACATACTAGGGTCCAAATTGAAGATGCTGTTCGTCTCCTTCGAGTTCAAGCTGATGAAAGACTCTTGAAGAAATTGCAGCGTCTGTGGGAATTCACAACCAAAGCTGCGACTTTGTCTGAGCGTGCCAGAGCCACGCGATTGGAGGCTCCTCAGTATTACCAACAAAAAGAGGAGTTCCAAGCCGAACGGGTTGTCAAAGCCACCAATCTTGCCAAACTTGTTCATAACGCGACCCAATTATTTCCTAACCGACTTGCTGAGCTCAAACGTCAAAAAGCTGAGATTGAGGCCCAAATAGTAATTGTTGAAGAGGAAACCCGGAACAACTTAGACGCCCTGGAGCAAGAGAAGAATTCCTATCAGACTCTGCAACAAATGTCCAACCAGGTGGACGACAGGATCGAGGATTCTCTGATCCACGAAGAAAATATCAAAAACGCCCTTGATACTGCTTTAGCGAACATTAAGCACATCAGTAAATTTATTTAACTGGCTATCTGTTCTGACTTTGTTCGCGAGTGTTGTTCTGAATGCAGAAGATCTTTTCAAATTAATTCCATATCCTTGACCATTCGAAAACTGTTCCCAACTTTAACTGCAACGTCGCACCATTAACTTGCGCATTTACCGTATTCAACTAACACAGCACGCGTGATAAATGCTTGACCAATGAACGAATAGCAAACCATTCAGTTCCCTTGGGTGAAAACCTAGCGTTTCGCCTATAAATATCGATTAATTCCTTTCATCACCTTCAACAACCAAGAACATGTATTCTCCTTTCAGTCTCAAAGCAGTTCCGCCAGACCTCTTTCTTCAACCTTTCTGTCCTCTAGGCTTCACAACCAAACCTCAAATCCTGGGTAGGCTTCACAACCTAACCTCAGGAATAAGATCTGATGCGCCCAGCCCTGAAGTCGCATCGAAGTGCATCACTGGAACCAAATTCCACTTGATGAGGGGATTGACTTCTGGTATTGGACCGAAGAAGGCTTCTGTGCCGACAGGATTCCTCTTGCCGAGCCTCTTCCGCGCCAGGTCAGACCAAGTTGCTTCTACTCCCATCACCGTCGACTTGCTTTCAACAAGCTGGCCGCGCAAGGTGGAAGATGAAGCAAAACCTGCAACAGTTTGAAGAGAGACTTTATGAAAGGAGTCGTAATAGCTCTTTCTTTAAGCAGCTTTGTTCTTGTTCAACACTGTATTTGTTGCAACCAGTTCTTGTTCAACACTGTATTTGTTATCCATGAATATTATGCAATAAACACACATTGTTTATGTTCTATGTATAAACCACAGGTGTTGGTTCAAAATAAATTAGGGCTTGAAAAACACAATTTGTTCTTCCCAAAAATCGTCAAAAAATTCGAAAAAGTTCAAAAAAAAAACCACATTAATTGGTTTGTATATCTATGGTGCCCCCCCAGTTTAATCATGTGCGCAGAAAACCAAAACCTCAAACAGGTTAAGCGTTTAAGCAACATGAATAAAACTGACAAGATCCCAGTTCTGCAAACAAGATCCTAAGGCTCTAAACTCTGCCCCCCTTGCTGGCAAACAGGCTGTTCTGTCATCTGTGGCGGCGAAGGATCGTCAGAAGCCCAAACACTTGGAAAGTACTGTTTCAGATGCCTCCCATTAATAGGGTTATTATGGACTTCTCCATCCAAATCTCGCAAATAATAAGCACCTTTACCCACGATCTGGTCAATCACAAAAGGCCCCTGCCACGTAGGCGACCACTTACCCCTGCCGCGAACGTGTTCGCCAAAGGGAAGTACTGCTTTCCAAACCAAATCGCCAACTCCAAAACTTCTGCCACGTGTCCTGGCGTCATATGCGCGAGCAACTCGTTGTTTTTCAACCATTATATGATCTAAGGCTTCCACACGAGTAGTATCCAACTGTTCATGCTCCTGAAACATGGCCTGAACATAATCCTCTCCTACTAACTGATGTTGTTCGCGGACCCTTAAAGAATTAACACTTATCTCCATGGGTAAAACTGCATCATGCCCAAACATCAAGGCATAGGGTGTGGTTCCTGTAGGCGACCGCTTAGATGTTCGATATGCCCACAGAGTATGATCAAGCTCGTTATGCCAATCTCTAGGATTATCAATCAGCATCTTTCGCAAGATATTGATTATGACTTTGTTACTAGCCTCAGCTTGTCCATTCGCCTGAGCATAATATGGTGTGGAATGCAGAAACTTAATCCCATAGTCAGTAATGAAGTCTTCGGTTTCTTTCGCTAGAAATGCTGCCCCCCTGTCTGCAACTAAACACTCTGGGATACCATACCTGCTAATGATGTTGCTGAAGATGAAGCTGCAAACTGTTCGAGCAGATGCATCTTTTAAGGGTACAGCCTCCACCCATTTTGTGAAATAATCGGTTGCTAATAGGATGAACTTATGCTGCTGAGACGAAGCTGGATGAATAATTCCTATAAAATCCAACGCCCATCCTCTTGCTAGCCAAGGCTTAATAATGGGTTGCATGGGCACATCTGGAACATGCCGCACCGGTCCATGCGCTTGACACTCCTGACAACCTTGAGCAAAGGTGATGCAATCTTTCAAGATTGAAGGCCAAAAGTAACCATAACGACGGATAAGCCACCTCATCTTTGGTCCAGCCTGGTGCGAACCACACACTCCTAAGTGTACCTCTCTCATTACTCGCTTAGCTTCCTTTCCAAAGATACACCTAAGATAAACTCCATCCTCTCCTCTGCGTAAGAGTTCGCCACCTCGTAGCACATAGTTAGTGGCAAAGTATCTGACTTGTCTATCAACTGGAGTAGATGGATTATCCAAGTAATCAATGAGTGGTTGACGCCAATCTGTATCGATAGCCTCTATCGTAGCGACGTACCATTCATCCGCGTCTACCCTTCGAGCCATGAAAGAAGGTAACGTCCTTCTTTCCACCTTCAAAATCCGCTCGCAGACTCCATCAGCCAAAGTTATGCCAGTGGTGATTTGGGCTAATTCATTCGCCGCGACGTTGTGTGCTCTTGGGATATAATCCAGAGTGACATCACTGAATTGCTCCAACAACTCTGTAGCCCTTTCCCAAAAAGGAACCAAAGTAAAGGTGGTACATTTGTATAACCCCTTAAGCTGATTGATCACCAACAAGGAGTCACCGAACACACTTACCACTGTTGCCCCCATTGCGAGCAACATTTCCAATCCAATTATGAGTGCTTCATATTCAGCCTGATTGTTGGTGCATTTCCACTCTAGTTGAAAAGAATATGCATGACGAACCCCGAGTGGACTTACTAGAGATATCCCTGCGCCAGATAAACTCTCAGTACTGCTCCCATCAAAGTATAATTCCCAGGGCTGCATCAGAATGGCCACCACATCTAACTCCCTGTATTGTAAATTTTGTTCCACAGGATGATGAAGCAAAAAATCTGAAACCGCTTGTCCGGTTTGTGCCTTCAAAGGTGTATATTGTAGTGAGAACTCCGACAAAGCTAACACCCATTTACCAATTCGACCCCTAAGAATGGGTCTAGTTAACATGTATTTCACCAAGTCCGTCTGTGCCACCACTACCGTTGTGAAAGATAACATGTAATGGCGTAATTTGCAACCGGCGAAATACAACGCAAGGCACAACCGTTCCATGTCACTGTACCTGGTTTCTGCATCTATCAACGTCCTGCTAAGGTAATACACAGCATGCTCAACCACTTTATCATCATCTTGGTGTTCATCTTGTGCTAAAAGTGCAGCAATGGATGTCTCGCATGCTGAAATGTAGAGTTTCAAAGGGTGACCCGGCCGTGGAGGCATCAGAACTGGCGGTGAAGCTAGGTACTGCTTTATTCTGTCGAACGCTTCCTGGTGACTTGTCTCCCAGCGAAACTCCGTATCTGCCCTTAATTTTAACAGAGATGTAAAGGGTTGAATCTTTCCTGCTGAATCCGAGATGAACCTACGCAAGAAGTTAATCTTTCCTAGTAACTGCTGCAACTCCTTCTTGTTAGTTGGGGCAGGAGCTTCTATGACTGACTTGACCTTGTCCGCTGGAATCTCGATCCCCCGCTGATGGACCACAAACCCTAGGAAATCGCCAGACTGAACCCCAAAGATACATTTAGCTGGGTTCATTCTGAGTTTATGTTTTGGCATCCTTATGAAGACTTTTCGTAGATCCTCTATGTGGTCTGCCTTAATCTTGGACTTTACTACCACATCGTCAATGTAAACCTCCAATATCTTCCCTAATATGTCATGGAAGATAAGGTTCATCGCCCTTTGATATGTGGCACCAGCATTCTTAAGCCCAAAAGGCATGACTTGGTATTCGAATGCTCCTGTAAATCCCGGACATCTGAAAGCCGTCTTGTGCTTGTCTTCCTCCTCCACAGGAATCTGGTGATATCATGCGGTTCCATCCATGAACGATAACAACTCATGCCCTGCCACTGCATCTACCAGCATGTCCGCCATGGGCATAGGATACACGTCCTTTGGTGTGGCAGTATTTAGATTCCTGTAATCCACGCACACCCTCATCTTACCATTCTTTTTCCTGACTGGTACTATGTTAGACAACCACTTGGCATACTTTGCAGGTCGAATAATTCCTGACTTAAGCATCTTTTCCACCTCTTCCTTAACTGAAGCCGCTGTGTCGGCATGCATTCGCCTAGGTTCTTGTCTGACTGGCCTGTAACCATCCATGATTGGTAGCTTATGACAAACTAACTCTGGTGCTAAACCAGGCATGTCCTCGTATTTCTCTGCGAAGCAATCCTTGTACTCGTGAAGTAGCTCAATGAGCTTCTGTTTTTGTTCAGGCTCCAAATACACACTTATTCCAACCTCTATTGGTTCCTCTAGGGTCCCCAGGTTGACTTTCTCTACTGGATCCTTGACCTTAGGTGGAGTATCATCCAAGGCTGCCGGAGCTGCCTGGATAATCTCCTCCTCTTCCTCGTAATACTCCAACACATCATCGTTAACGCACTCTACTGCCGCCACCTGTTGGAAAGCCTCTTGCTCCTGCCTAAAAATAGATAATCTCTGATGCAGGGAAGCGTAGGCTTCCAACTCCTCCTTGCTGAGTTGTGGCTTCATTGATTGTTTCGGGGTAAAACCATGGAGATTGGTCTACTGGCGTCTGCTTGAAGTTGCGCCAATCCCCATTGCGTAAGCTCAGTGGAGGTCACCCCATATGGATGTCCTTTCTTTGTGATGCCACTGACTCTTAAAGGCCTCATGTCTTCACTGTAATAACTTGCATCAACAAAGCAAGCTGCTACTGAGAATGGTCTAGGATCGGCCTTGATTATTTCAGACTCATCAGTTTCTGGGTTCCAGATAGCGAGCTCTTGATGGAGCGATGATGGAACACAACCGGCCTGATGAAGCCAATCTCTGCCCAGAATCATAGTATAAGGAGCAGTGCACTCAGCTACGAAGAAAGTTTGATACATCTCTGATGGGCCAACCCTAATTTTTAGTATCACTACACCGAGTGTCTGAGCTATGTTTCCAGCAAAACTTTTCACCTTCATCTTGCTGTCTAGAATTTTCTCCTTCGGAACCTGAAGGAAATTCATGGTCTGTACGGTAAGGACACTTACAGCAGCCCCTGTATCCACCAATATCCTACTGACCCTTTTGTCCATCATATCAGCAGATACGTACAATGGACGCAAATGCTGCCGCATGGCGAATGTGGGCTTGGAGAACAAAACGTACTTCCTTCTCAAATCAGGGTCCATGTCCTCTTTATCCTTCTTTACAGCCAACTCCTCTCTGCGAACGGATGACTCCACTCCAGTCTCTTCTTCTGACATGTTGAGGAAGACTTCAGACGAAATTGGCTCATCCAATGCATACATAGAAGGTAAGACATACACCATATTGCAATAAGTGTTTGTCTCTGGAACTGGTATCACAGCTTCGGTCGTCACGTACACCTGAGCAGATTCAGATTGGTCTGAAATCATCTCACCATGCTCGTTTTCCACATAAAGCACGCTACACAGCAAACTTTCGTCCATACCCCCGGTTTCATCTTCCTCAGTTTCCTCCATATCATCTTCTATGACTCGAGGTATATCGACTTCTGACTCTTCTTCTACGCGGGCAAATGCTTCAGCCATCTGCTTTACCAAAGAAACCTCTGGAACAGGTCTCTGTTGCTCAACCTCAATCATAGGTCCAACCTTATCTGTTTCTTGGGACCCCGGATCCTGACGCTGAACTACTTTTGGTCTCCATTCGAACTTTGTTTTCGACGTCTTGATATTGTCTCCGTTCTTAGGGACTTCTGATATCCTAACCCTTTTCGTCGGAGACGTCTCAGGTGTCTTACTAAAGGTGGAAATAGATATTTCACCCCCCACCTTTTTACCTACCCGTGACCAGACTGGTTCTCGCGTATGCTGACTTTTGTCAATGCTCACCCTTGACCATACAGACTTTCGTTCGCCGCTATTTTCTTCTCGCGAGACTCTCTTCTGTCCGCTATGTTTCGTGGTAGAAGTCTCGGTGGTATCGCGAACGTTTCTGATAGGGCAATAAGGTCTAGCTGACAATAAATCCAGCTTTCGCCTTAACTGTTCCGGAGTCTCCCTGATCTGGTCTGGGCTGACTAGGCCTTTATCCAATGCCTCCAAAAGCCTCTTGGTTTTGCCATATCTTCGCTGCACGTTCCTAGTCTGAGTAGGTGTGGCCTCTACCACCTTTCCTCTCTCTCTGACCATCCAGACGTTGTCTTTGAGGATATTCCGTGAAGCTGGTGGTATATAAGGCTTAGTTATTACGTCCTGCGGGTAGACCACTGGCTTCTTCTGCTCCATTCTTGCCTGGCGTAAACGTAAGTAGAGGTTGGAATCCCTCTGACCAGGGCTTGCTGATCTCCTCATCTGCTTCGGGCTGTGTGGCTGATATGCTTCAGGGGGTGTAGCAACCGCACTCTTCTGCTTGTGTTGTGGCTCTTTAGCAATGCCACATTCAGTTTTGCACCTATCACACAACATGACTGCTGATGTACCTGCCATTGGTTCTTTCCGTTTGACAACTTCTGTTTCTCCAGCTATAGTGCTCAGGTCAAGCGTCAGTTTTCTGCTACCCCGAGCCAAATCAACCACAGCCACATCTGCTACCGCTGGATCACAAAAGGTGATTGACCCCTCATTGACCCATTGTTGTATCTGATCTTTGAGCTGCATGCACTGAGAAGTCTTGTGAGTCCACAAGTTATGAAACTTACAATAGGTCTTACCAGCTATTGCCTCTTCTGGGGGAAAGACTCCCCAAGGGATGGCCACCTCGTTGGCCATGATCAGCTTGTTCAAGATAATATGAGCCCTACTTGCATCATAAGTGTATTCTTTGAACTTTGGCCTTACTGGCGGTGTCTTTTCCTTCTTCCCTTCGCATGACACTAAATCAATCATATTGATGGTGGGAAAAGGATCGATGTCTACCCAAGCCGCAGTCTTTTCTTCATTCGCTCCGAGCTTTCCCTCGTTGATCCAAGTCTGGATAGTGTCCTTCAAGCGAATGCACTCCGATGTGTTATGGTTCCAAAGATTATGGAACCTGCAGTATTTCTTTCCTTTGAGCTGTTCCTGTGTAGGGGGAGGTCCAAAGTCATTCCTTACCTTCCCTAATGCCGTCAGATCTTCCAAAATTTCCGGTGCCTTGTGTGCATTATATGTATAGGATTCGTACTCCGGCTTGGCGAACGCGGCGAATGAGATCTTTACTGGCTCTTTAGACATTTTCAACACCTGGGACTTGATAGGCTGTCTGCCTGCTAACTCTACTGCTGCGACTTCTTCCTCATAACCCATCATGTATGGGTCCGCATAGGGCATAGCTTGTGGGGCCGAATAGTAGGGATCCATATGGGAATATATTGCCCCCACAGTCTTGTGCCTTGCTGGAGGCATTCTGGGCCTCAGCGTTCCTGGGATGAGAGCTAAGTTGTTCCTGGAATTGTTAGCGTCTTCGTCCAGCTCATTCAGGAAGTACTGGTAACTGCCAACCCTGTTCATTAAGTCAGCCATGCTAGAGAACACTCCATCGTGGTGTTTTGCTCTCTGTCTCTTCTCCAACCCACGAATTGCGATTTTGATCAAGTCAGGCTCCGGGATTGGAGTTTTGCACTTGGCCTGTTGAATCTTGAACCGCTTGAGGAATTCTACAGATGACTCCATAGGTTGCTGATACATCGCTGTCAAAGAAGACAAGTCAACCTCTGGTTCCACAGTTCCAAATGTGGTTCTAAACATGGTCTCCATCACGTTCCAGTCAGGGACCGATCTTGGTATCAACTTGGTATACCATGTCAGTGCTGACCCTGACAATGAGGCACCGAATGTGCGTAACTTGAAAACATTGTCCGCACCATATGGTCCACACTCGCCTGTGAATCTTGCGATGTGGGTGGCTGCGTCTTCAGATCCTTCTCCTGAGAACGAAGTGAATCTTATCTGCCGATAATGTTCCGGCCATGGGCTTTCAGCCACCCATTCTGGATACGGGTGTGCGTATGCAGTGTTCACAGCAACAACGGGAGTTGCCCTTATTGCCTCCTGTATCATATTCTGGACTGCATCCCAGTCCAGCTGAGGTCTTCTTTGATTAGGTGTTGGCGAACGACGTGGTTGCTGCCTTGGAGCCCTCTGTCGTCCTCTAGCCCCTACAGGGTTCTGATTATTGTGCACCGCTAATTGGTCATCACCCACACGAAGTGGACCAAATCCCTCCCGGTGCACGGTTCTTCTATCCACCTGGTGATCGACCTCTTCTAGCAACTCTTCTTCTGGAGGCTGTTGGCGGATAAGCTGCTCAGTTCTCATGGCATTTAAAGCCTCCATGAACATATCCATCCTCTTATTCAGCGCTTGCTGATTTTCATTCATCTTAGTTGCTAGGTCTGCATACCTTAGGTCCTGAATCTCGGCCTTTTTGTCTTGTTGCCGGGCTCGGTCGCGGACCTCCTGGAAACCTTTAGTCAGGTTATCCAATGATGAGCTTAATGCTCCTACGTGTTCAGCAAGGTTCTGTGACTGTCCTTCGTTAGTCATGGCACCAAACTTGCTAATAGCTTGTTCTGCAGACAGCTTCCTACAGTAAGCCGAATTATGTGGTCTTGCGACTACGTGTTCTGGTTTGGAACACGAAGGATATTCCTTTTGATATTCGCCGAAGCCTGTAATCTTGACACTGTCCCACTGGGCGTGCCAGATGTTTGGTCTAGAATTTGCAGTCCTTCAAACAACCGGCTTGTAAATTTGTGCTAGGCGTGCCAGTACCTTTGGGTCAGGTACAACCTTGAAGTTGGATGCTACTTGATGCTACTTGCGTCCCTCTTCTGACTTCTTCTCACAGCGACTGTGACAGACGCCGATCTTCTTCCTCTGTGCTAGGTTCTCTTCTTAGACCTACAAGGGAAAAGTCCCTCTAGGATTTTTCTCCAACCTTTGAGGATGGCCGAATCTTACTTAGTATGCAAAGAAACTAAGCAGCGGGTATCAAGATATAAACTGGCGAACGGATTCTCCAGAACTGGTTGCGGGAGTAAAACTGCTCAACGGATCGAACAGGGGAGTAGAGAGATTTCAACGGATTGAAACCTGTCAGACTTAACGGATTAAGTCCCTTTTGCAGCTTGACGGATCAGGCTACGGTTGCTGACGGATCAGGCTTGGGTTGCTGACGGATCAGGCTTGGTTGCTCCGGAGAGGCTTGAAGACTTTCGCGTGGCGAAGTTGTTGTCTGTTTGTTGATAGATGTAGTTGTTCTTTTTCTCTAGCACCTCAACCCTTTATATAGTGAATACTAGGGTAGATGTTTCCTTGCGAATCAAGGTATAGCCTCAAATAATCCTTCTTGTAGTGCAAGACTAATTCTTAAAGCCCAATCATGTAAGCCCAAAACCATTCTAGTGGTAACTTTAACCTCCTGCAACCACGTGTCTAATTTCTTATAATACCCTCGCGAACGCTTTTCCAACCGCGAACGTATTCTGTTAACACACGTCCCGCTTCGCGAGCGCGTTTCCCCCTGTGAACAAATTACCTCCTTTCGCGAGCGTACTTTGTTACTGTGCTCCTTGCGAGCGCTTTTGACTTTTCAAACGTCCTCTGACCCTCTTGACCGCAGGCATCGGTCCACTTGTCTTTCTATAAATGGGCTTTTTACTTCTGGATCCAACACTAATGTCATCACAATAAACAAAGCAAGTGTACCTTAGTCTTCACCTATTCTTCAAGAAAGAGATTGCATTGACTTCATCTTTCTCCATCATCCTTATTCGACCTACACTTACACTTTATCACTCTTTCCTAGCTCGGTTAAGAAGATAGTTGTACTTTGACATATTCTCTAGGAACAATTTTCCTATCATCTTTAAGATACCTTACGATAATAGTCATTCACGATTTCAACGTAGTTAAGCTTGAAAACGAAATAATATAGTCAAATTTTATTTTCTTGGCTACGAACTAGCCTAACACCCTTACAACTCTAATACTAGTAGTTTCTTCCAATATCTCAAAATTGTATTGCTTGGATTCATAAATGTTAAGAATATAGTCCAGAAGGCCCAGTCCATATCGGCAAGCCTATTCATCAGCTTGAACGTTGGAAAACAACTGTAGAATAAATAGGAATGCTTCGGTATTTTTACAACAGATCATACCATAACCTCATACAAAAAATTGCTTCCCCATTCTCTTTTTCTTCCTCTTTTTCCTTTAGTTAAGCTTTCAATTTTCATCATTCCTGCTTTACTTTCAAGTTTTATTATCTAAACCTTGATTTTCAGCAATAAATATATCGTATGTAAAACTAAACTATACTTAGCAAACTCCTCTCTCACGTAAACATACTTCTAACCGAAAAGCATAGCATCGATAATTACGCAAAGCATGTCACGTATTAGGTCTCTAATCCTGTGCATTCAGTCAGCATCACTCATGTTGAAAAGTTTATCAACCCACATATATAATTCATATTTAAGTCTAATAAAGTAAAACGAATTGGTGCAGCCAAAGGTTTGGCTTTTGAAACCATCGGCGCACGATAGACTTCTACCCACACGAACCCTAATTCGTATTAGTTTAGTCGCTTACTTGGGCTGACGGCAACCTCAAGGAGCCGGTAAATCACCCTACAAACTTACCATATTTCCATGGTGGTCGTCTTTGCCTTTGGTTAGTCATTGACAAATAATAAAGACAACTCCACCACACCATATTAATCTAAACTCACCTTGTGTGCTTTCAATTATTGACCCGCACCAGTTTTCTTATCTTTGGAGAATTGGAGCCTCCCAGAATAATGAGGAAATCACTCAAATAAGAAACCAGAAGAATTCTCTGAGGCTCCTCCAAACAATACGACATGGGCGAAAACTGGAGCTTTGGAGCCTCCAAACGGTACGTGGCAAACATAATGCACATTGAAAGATTGACACTCCTTCATGTGATGCGGCACTCAGCTTATGATTCATAGACAGAGACAACGACACTTGGAAATTGAAATACTTGAATTCATTTTCTGCTTTGTCGGCAAGAAAAATTGCTTATTTAATATGCAACAGGTGAAGAAGTTCAGTCTCTGTATGCAGCTGCATAGAGTTGCAGTAAAACACCAGATCGCTTTCTAGTTAAACTGCAAGATGCGGCACCTTGAGACATTATATACCGCTAATTGGTATAGTGAACCGGTGTAATGAAACTTACACCAAAATCGAACGGTTCATAACCCTCCGAGAGCAACTTCATCGAGCTATAGAAAGCTATCAGATTTGGGACCATCGGCATTCTTGATTGCACGGTTTGTTTGATGAATACTTCCAATAAACCAAACTCGATACATGGAACCATTCTGGGTAATTGAACATGTCCAAATCAAAAGCATGGAGACAAGTATGTTCATACCCATGATGATATTGACAAAGCTGTTTGTTTTATCAGCAATGATCAACTGGGGAAAGAACGCCCAGAATATCATGCAGTTCCAGAATATATATTATCCGCTCATTAAGGTCAACAGGAGGAATTGAAATACCGGACTCTGGATATTGCGTGCTACAAGGGTTAAGATATCAAAGGTTGTATGCCATACAATGATGGCTTCCCCCTTCAGAGATGGCATTTTCTCCCTTCCACTTCCGTAATTTCTTTGCCACAGACATCTTGTTACCATGGAGTTCCAAGGAGTAGAACCTTTATGAGAATTGTCAAAGACGTCAACTTTTTCAACTACAAACCTGTCAAATATGTGAAGCTTATCAATGTCTCAGCTACCCAAAATTGATGAGGGATCGCATAAAGAAACCAACTTTGCCCCAGAGACATTACCCATTTTTCCCAAACTGGCAACAATCATAAATGGAAACCAAATGAAATAAGCAGAGCCGAACACAGAACAGGGTAAACAAGAAAATTGATGATATAAATATAAAAATTACATTAATAGTTCCTTGGGATGAAGAGCTAGCATTACATAATAATAAGCATAAATTTTTACAAGTGGCTATGATGATGACGATCATACACAGTAATTAACAAAAGGGGTGAGAAATAATACTCCACTCTGCTTGATCCAACAAAAGGGGCATTTCTTCTTTGTTCCTTACCAATCTAAACTAGAGTTCTACAACCTCCTCCGAAATCATCCAAAAAGAGATTCTACTCTTCATCCATTAAAATACACATAATCTTTTGATATCTTCAGCATGACTTTGCTTCCGAAATCAAATTCCACCCCAGATAGAAACACTATCCACAAATGAGAGAGATCAAAAGCAATAGGTGGCAATCCTTGTCACCACATAAGGCAGCAGCCAGCGGCCAGTTGGCTCATTCACAGTTCACCAGCTCAGAAACCCATCCAACATCCGGAGCACCACCCGATGACTGAGCCTGGGTCGGGTCGACCCACTCGAGAGAATTCTCCTCCCTCAACCTCTCTAACATCTTCACCCTCAAGTCCCTCCCGGACTCCACCCTCTCCATCGGAACCACCTCGCAACCTTCATCACAGAAATCCAGAAACCCGACTGTGGACCGGGTCGGAATCCGGGTCGGAGTAGAAGGCAGGCTACAGAACTCGGGTCGGAGCATCGACCCGCGTGGAGAAACAAACCCGGGAGACCCAACTTGAACATTCCATGAACTTGCAAGGGACTTTACCTTCCCCAGCTGCAAGTTCCTTAAAGAAGCCACCATTTCGCTAACCGAGCTCGAGCCCAACGACCGGCTCACCGACCGAGTCAATGGAGATACCGGCGGCGAGTTTTCCGGAGATATCTCCGGACTAGCGGACAAAAGCGGTATCGCCTTCGCCATCTCCATCGCCTGCCTCATCGGCGACCCATCATACGACTCCACAGAAGAGTTGACCGAGTTTGACCCTCTAGGACTCTGCTGCGGCAGAACCCTAAGCTGCTCCGGCGTGTGCGCAAAGAAGCACACTCTTCTCTTACAGCTAGTCCCATCCTTACACGGCTGAGTCCGATACCTCGCCGGGTGCAGCCAACACTCGAAAACACCATGAGCAAACTCGCAGGAATCTCCCTTCTTGCAGTGACCCTTTCGGAAATCGGGGCAGGCCGAACCCGAGTAATGGAACTTCCTCGGGTCACGGCGCCGGGCCTTCTCGCCCGGATGAGCAAAAGGACAGTCGGTCCAGTCATGTGACCTCCCACGTGCGCACCTCCTCACCTTGAACTCGAACATCCTGAAATGGTCACAAGAGTAGGCATCTACCGGAGAGTCCGGATCCAGATCAAGCTCCGAATCCAGGTACGGGTCCGGGTCCGGGTCCGACACTTCGTTAGAGGGGAGGTAGCGGCGGAGAGTGGCAAGCGCCTCGTTGAGATGGTAGGGGCTGGAGACGTCAGAGGTGACGGAGACGCCGCTGAGGGGGTAAGGGGAAGAGGAGTAGATCTCGGCCGTTGGATCGTCGAGGTTGAGCCAGGGCGGGACGTGAATGGCGGGATTTGGGCGGTGGGGCTCGCCGAGCATCATTTTTTTGCGGTGGTGGTGGATTTGATTTCGACGGTTGTGTTTAGGGGAACACAGCAAGAGTGGCTTGGTTTATAAACTGCTTCGGGACTGGGGGGTTAACCGTGGTTGAGTTTAACTAACTCTGGTTGGGTAAAGGCTCTATTGGAGTCTAGGAGCTCCGTTTTACAGCGGCGGTTAAGGATAAACGTACGGGAAGGGCTTGGGTCACATGGGTATGGGACAGGTGGAATTCTCGCTCGACACGTGTGGTTCCGTGGGAGCTAGAGGTCGGTCAAAAGATGTTACGTGGGGAAACGGGGTTGGGCTGTGAGGAAATGAAATGAACGTGATGTTTGTCGAGCATGGTTGTGCCCTTGGTATTCCGAAGGCGGTGGAATAGGGATATTTTTTTTCTGTTTGGATTTTTTTAATGAAGCATATCCGAACAAAGATGGAAAAACAATCACATTAAACGAGAAACATCTTTTGCATGAGGAAAAAAAGAAAAAATAAAAATAAACGAGACACTTCTAGTTATATTTACTATTTTGGGTTTGTTGTTTTCGTTTCGGCGACGAAAATCCAGCTAGGGTTTGTTCTTGTTAGGCAATTAGATTACAAAGATTACCCCTGCTTCAAGTTTTTTGTGTTGAAGTAAAGGGACAAAAATGACCCGCTTCTCTAACTAGTTGAAAAATTTTGATTAAGATACTTTAACTATGGTTTAAGTCAACTGTAAGTGAAGTTAAACATCATCGTCTTAGAAAGATAATTACTCGGGGTCATGCTACTCTAGCTTATACCCACACTACACTAATATTGGATAGATGCGTAGATCCTAATCTTTGGTTTGTTGTGGTATAAGAGTTGAAACTTAGAAATGGCTTAAGGGCACGAAACAAACATTTCACATTCCTTAACCTTGAAATGATGTTAATCTCAATGTAGAACTTTGTAGCAAATTTAAATTTTGGTTCCCCGATTGAAAATATAGACACAAAACAAATTTATATTTTTTTATGTTTGGTAAACATGTGTACAAGCTTGGCATTCCTCCCTTCCACTTTCAGCTAGTTCTGCCTTTTACTTTGATGTGTTAGGTTCAGGTTATAAAAGGAATTTTGTGTTGTAAAATTTATTTTCACCTAATCAAAAAAAATCTTATGAAAATATGTTTCATGAGAAATAATATGTTGTCGTGCAGAAGAAAGCAGTAAAAATTGATTTATGCTCATTTCGATAATATATTTATCTTTATTATTACTAATAACTACGCATATAACTATTATAGAGATACAAAACTACATTGAATCACTAATTAATCTCGTATTTAGATTTAGAGTGATGACCTACACAAGGTGAAATGGATGTCATTTAAGAAATCCTAAGGTAAAATGGATTCTCATTTTCATTGACTAGTGGCCGGGACGATTAGATGTTGCTTTCCTCAATACTAACGATCGATGCTCGGGAAGTCAAGGAATCACAATCCAATTTTCAATCCCGACCTCATTGTCGTCTCCATAAACGTCGAAGCCATGAAAAGGATGTTTCCCTAAACCCAGGGACAGGGCCATATTCTTTACTCTCTACTTGATCTTGCATCAATAATTTAGACCAAAACTGCTATACTCTATCAAGGATTCAATCACCTAATTTAACCAAAATGGTGTACATGCGTGTGTTCCCCAGATCGCAGCCAAGCAGATTTCTCAGTCGTTGAAATAATGAAGCAGCAGCTTGTGTGGCTGAGAAGAGATGATCGTGTTTATCCATTTCTGGGAAGGGAATAATGATCGCATTGGCTTAGCTGATACTCCTTTTGGCATGAGACTAAAGTCGACCAGCTAGCCCTAATAGTACTGTTTTGCTTTCATGGATATTTTCAGGAAAAAGATCACCGACTACTGCTGGGCTTCCCCCAATGAAGAAAATACGATGAGACTTGATTTTCCATACCAGAAATAAAGAAGAAAAAGAAACATACGAAATGATGGCACTCTGCACAGCGAGTGTGCGTTGTAGAAGATAGATCAGAACAAGAATTTACATGCAGATAAAAAGAAGATGATAGTAATTGATAGAGAACTACAACGAATAAGAAGATGATAGTAACCTACTAAACTATTTTATCAAAAAAAACTACTAACGTAATAGCAAACCAATTTTTTACTAATGACTAGCTAATCGAGTCAGTAAGAGTCTAAATATGGAATTTTTATTTTTAAATTTGAATCAAGGCAATGTTAATTAGTTAATTCTAATAATGTTAATTAGTTAATTCTAATAATATATTTTAAGTGGCCGAGACGAAAAAGTTATTATTTGACCTAAAATATTTGATTAACCGTGTGATCAGATTATTGATGATTTTTGTACACGGAATAATGGCATAGGAAAAATGAAATCGAAGTGATTCTGATTAACAGACTTACCCATATACCAATGATTCGCAGTAAAATGAGTCATATAGGGGAGAATATTATGCAAAAGCAAAAACAACTTGAAACCCTTATATTCTATTAGATGGTCACATCATCGATCTGTTTGGCTAGCTTTGATCGAATAATATGAAATGATTAAGGGATGGGAGCTCGGGTCAGACATGGAGATCAACGAAGAAGATGATGATAAGATCAATGAGCTAGGGTGGGCAAGGCATGTGAAGATGTGCTGCAATGGCAGCAAGCTAAAGCTTAGACTACAGTGACTGTGGTAAAGGGCAAGCATATAATTAGCACAAAAGGAAAGCTGCTCTTTCATTGCCGACCTAAATTATCAATGTAAGTATTAATATTACACAATTACCATGGAAGCTTTTCGAGTTGGAGGATCTTCTAGCTAGCTGTTTAGGGCTGCCTAAAGCTTTCGAAGGCTTTTTCATATAGCTAGGTCTTTTTATTGCGAAAATTAACCATGGTGGATGGTTCTAGTTGGGGGATATATGCATGCTTTAACTTAATTTCTTAACAACGAAGTAAAGCAGTGTAGAGAATCGAGATCGAGCTGGAAGCAGTTTCTAGCAATTTGGATCTCCAAATGGTCGCGAGCTTCTAACATTTTAGAGTTCGGTTCATTAACTCATGATATTTTGAACCAGATTCTGTATGTAAATCGTTTAACGTTAGAATGAGTTTCTAACGTTAAACGATTTATTAACTCATTATATTTTAACCGGACTTTTTATGTAAATCTTCAACGTTAAGTATGTCAATATGTCATTACGTCATACTTGTTTTATAATTTTGGGAAGCTAGTTTTATAAGGTACTATTGATGCTAAAATGCTCGATGAGAAACGACAATTATTAAAAGAAACTCTTGCTAATACGGCACGAAAATGTATAGTTGTCGGATTATTTAGAAGTCTTGCTAAAAATGGAGCAGTGGATCAGGACCCTAGCACAAATATGGATAAGATTTGCTAGGCAAGAAGACTAAAGCTAATATTTTATCAGGCTTTTACCTATAACTACATTTTTGTAACTATTATTACCATTAGCAGGGTCTAATTTTCCGTAGCCTATCGGCAAACTAATTTAAACAACACGGCGTAACTGCTGTTAACATTACTGAACCAAATTACAATAACACATCACATATATATCAACCCATTCATTCAGATCTCATTTCAATTTCGAAACGACTAGCGAGCTCTAGCGATGAAGCAAGCAAGATGCAGCGAAGCCAGAGGAAGGTACGACGAAGCCAGCTAAGGCACTGCGAAGCCAGGGAAGGCGTGTCTACCAAGGAAGCAAGTGAAGCAAAACCTCGGCTCGATCTACTAAGGGATAGTACATAACTACATATACTACAAAACCTGGGATGGGCTCGATCGATTCATTGGTTTTCTTTGATATCACTTTTGGTGCTGCATATCAGTAGTGTTATTCACTACGTAGCCTTGGTAACATTATTTTGCTATGCAGGCGGATGAACATTTTGAAATTGTGTGATATAGTTTTATGATAGAGATTCAGTAGTTTTATTTGAAAATGAGTGTTAGTAGTTTTGCAAGTACTCACAGAATTGTGTATTCATGGACACACATTAGATATGGCAAAATGGAAGGACCAATTAGAGCCTGGGTGCACGATTTTGATGCACGTTAAGGTAATTTAGGGTTTTGAGATGGCATAAATTTGATTTTAATTTGTCGGATGATTAAAATTTGTTTGTTTTGAAATTGATGAACTTATAGTAATTTGATTACATTAATCAGATTTATAACTTACAATAGCAGAAACAGTAAATAAAAAATGAGATAATAGCTTCTACATGGATCTGATAAGTTTTACACTTTCACTCTAGATTTCCACTAAATGATGGTTTGTTACTGAATCACAACAGTAGAACAAATCTACCGGACATCAGTAGATATACAATATCCTAAAAATCTAGTTGTATCTCACCATAAAATGAAACAAGAAAATTACTTCATCAATAAAGTTCAAATCAACAATCAAATTACACTTCTTTAGACATTTACTAAACCTAAAAAATCTAATGGACATCAATAAATAGCCAATAGTCTTCAAAACCTGGTGTATCTCACCAATCTGCACTCATATTGGAACGTTACAAAGACTTCTTGTTGTGTAGCCCACTTGGTAACAATGCGCACAAGTCATTTGCCTTATAGAAACCTCTCCACATGACTTGAAACATTTGAACTTGGGCTTTTTTGAAGGTCGTCTAATTAGAAGAGGTTTAACTGCTATGTTATTAGAGCATTCCACATAGCGTTTCTTTATATTAGGAATAGGCTTGATGCAAAATCCCCTCCATCATCAGCATCGTTAGGTATAGTTACAACTCTTAACCACAATATCAACATAATTTCTCTTAAACTCACCCGAAGATATAAGCATTAAGTTTATGTCTAGATCAGATCCTAGAGCACATGAAGGGTGATCTAGGAGAGAATATTTCAACAAAATATGTCTGGCTTTAGATGCTTGAATCGCCTGCAAAATTCACTATAAAATTCAAAAAAATTTGTAGTACCGTCAATGTAAATCATCACAGTCTTGAAAAGGTAAGTACACGCACCTCGTAATCAACTTTAAACATATAGTTCCTGACACAAATCAAGAAGCTAGAAAATCTCTTAAAAGACCATATAATTTATGAATATAAGAAAAACATACCCTAAAGCTACTGAACATCATATATCAAAGTGATCATAATGTGTAATTATAGTAACCTAGTGCACAAAACCTAACCAAACAACTCTTACCTATACGACTACTACACAATCAACTTCTCAAAATACATGATTGATAAGAAAACACAAAGCGAATAAATATGTAGTTAGTTCACAAAACGAATTCAAAGCAATAATAGGGAAAACTATCCAAGCAAATCGAATTAGATCCAAGTAAACTGGAGCAAATCAAATCAGATAAAAGAAAAACGAAGCAAAACGAATCAAAAGCAAAGCGAAGCAAACAAAACGAAGATGGATGAGGAGGACAAGAGGAATCGTACAAATAGAGAAAAAAAACATTGTCATGAAAATTGAAGCAAATCAGACCAAATCAAATCAAATTAAAGTAAAAACAAAACAAAGCACAACGAAGAACACAGTGAAAAATAAACACAAAGCCTAACCAATTCATAGCAAAGAAGAAATCAAAGATCAATCAAAGAAAAAAAAACTAACATGCGCTAGAGTTGAGGTTCAGATTATCCATAATCAAAGAGAGATTCAAACCTCTCAAAATCTGAAGCGTGACTTCTTGATATCTTGTTAAAAGGAGGTGACTCAAAAAAATAGGTATTTACGTAAATATAAAACTAATAAAACAATAAAAATAGAATATAAATTATCGGAAAACTAACGAGAATGAGAACAGAGAGCTGCTAGTGATAAATATAGGTTAAATGTTGTAGTTAATGGAAATTGTTTAATATTTTATTAGTCTTTGACTCACGGCATCACGTGAAGTGTTGACGGCGACTTATAGAGGGGGTGCTGTGGTACACATGCCCTAAAGTTAGGGCACCGCCAAAAACCCTTCCGCGTCCCGACAAAACACAACTCTTGGCTCCCCGTACGAGAAATATCCCCTCTTTAGTGCGGTGGCTGTACGGACCACCTCCCACGCGTCCCAGTCTTCTGCCCCTATCACGTGATTACCGTACACGTGTCCCTCTTCTCTTCCACAAACCCAAATGGGAAAAAGACAAGCCCTGTCCCACTAGAACTGCCACGAACACTTCTCCACCACTTGGCGACATCTCCGTGCTTGATTTCTCTCGGGATTGACGTGACAAATTCTTTTTTGGTCCTTTTTTATTTTCTACTTGACCGCCTTGATATTATCCACGAGGAGGGATTGATCGGCTGCTACTCGGTAGCACAACTAGAATACCTGAACCCGTGGTCATTCGCACAAACTGCGGAATCGGAAAGTCTTCGGCACATGGCGGCGTATCTGACCATCGTCGTATATGTGGTTCGTACCTATGAATAGAAACTAATATTATGTTGTGTACTTGCATTAGTTTATGTCTAAAACATTTTAAAACATAATTAGATTATAATATTATAAGTCAAACTCTTAATTTAATTTTTCACGTATTAAAGAGATACTATTGTTAGATCAAACTGTATTAGGCTCAGACTAACAATATTATGTTAAACGACTTAAATCAATTTTGACGGTTTTTTTTTCTGAAAATCTTACTACAAATGTTTATGTGTTTGAACCGTAGATGTAAGATTTGGCACACCTTAAGTTTAGAGCAAATATAAATAGTACTCACACGCTTCAAATGACGTGGTACAATGACAGGGATGATCTAGATTAAGAAATAATTGTATTAATTCATGGTAAACGATATCAATGAGGGACCATTACCATGCGAGGTAGGTAAAGTAAACCCTCATCTCAATTGTATTAATTCTAATTTTTATGGTGCAACACTGCAACCCACTACCTTGTTCTGGCATTCAACTGTTGTATGTGCTTCACTAAAACTTATCCATCAACAAACTAGGAGACTTGCATTGCATATATTTAATTGTTGAACTTTCTATTAATTTAGATATTAAAATTTAATATGCGGTATTTTAAAAATGGTCTAAACGTTTTTTGTTGTTAGATAACTATATTTGTCCTTAAAATGGATATAAAGTTATAATTAACATTCTAATTACACAAAATTTCTGTAATTAAACATGATTGATGAAAATTGAAAATTTTAAAGGGTAAACTTTCACAATTAAATATACAATGATAAAATGAGGTTAGCCTTAAATCTCAGATAGATAAACTGAAATTAATTCTACTTTAAACTATAGAGACATGTGTCACGTATACCCTAGACTTAGTTGCAAAGAATTGTTTACTTGCCTTACAAACAAGGTAACATATATAAGTAATTATCCACCATGTGATCACTCATCACGAGTTGTCAATACAGCAAGATTTGATACCTGATGCTTTTTCTTTAGTCATTTCTAATAATCTAGGTTACATAGAATCGAAACGGAAACGTGAAAGTAAAACGTTAAGAAATGTGGAAGTGTTTTTTTAACAAAAAATTATTGAAAAAAGCGTTTTATTAAATTAATATATAAAAAATTATAAATATTATTTAAGACAAATATATATCATAATCGTCATTTATTTCTATTATTTTTCATAGCTACTTGAGAAATACCAATAGCCAATTGAATTGCAATATTTGTACAACACTCATTAAACCTTCCGACTCTGGTGTCAGTATCAAATATGGATACTTTGATAATTGATTGTTACTAACACAAATTATCTAGCTTATAATAGTTTATTCTCTGACATAACTACATAAGTCCACGACACTGGGAAGGTCATTTTTTTTATTATGATTAGACTAAGATTAATCTAATAATATGATTAATAGGGATCTTATATGTGATTCAAACAATAAATAAGGCTTGCAACTTGAGCATGGTGTGAGAGCTGAAGAGCACCGCAGTGAATGAGAGAACTGAACAAGTTTTCAGAATTTGGTTTTCTAGGTTATTGCTTGATCGGATGAAGGTATGAGCGTGTGAGGGGTTTTTCAGGGTTGTTGTCTGCTCAGATGAAGGTACGAGTGCTTGAGAAAGACTGGGTTTTAAAACAAGAACTGGAGGACAGAGCAGTGAGGCTTCTTGCTTGAAAGCGTGAAAGTAGGGCTTGAGTATTTATGGGTTGTTGGCTGATCTTCTCTGCTCCAAGCTCCTCTTTTTATAGAGCCCAATCAATGAGTTTTATGATGGGTCGAGGTCTTTGAGCTTCTTGGTCGAAAGAATTCTCTTCAATCAAGTGAATCTGGCTTTAAAACTTGAGAAAGAGAAGCTTGCTTCAAAAGATGAAAGAGACATCTCGCTGCATGGATAGTCGCAGGGACGAAAATCTGGAAAAGATATTGATGAGAAGTGATTGGGAGAAGTGAGCTCAAGGTTTGAGATAGACGAATATGTTTGTTAAGTGATTGGGCCTTTTATAGAGCCCAATCAATGAGTTTTATGATGGGTCGAGGTCTTTGAGCTGCTTGGTCGAAAGAATTCTCTTCAATCAAGTGAATCTAGCTTTAAAACTTGAGAAAGAGAAGCTTGCTTCAGAAGATGAAATAGACATCTCGCTGCATGGATGGTCGCAGGGACGAAAATCTGAAAAAGTTATTGATGAGAAGTGATTGGGAGAAGTGAACTCAAGGTTTGAGATAGAGTGTCAGGACCCACCCCGAGTTAAACCCCTTTTACCCGAAGTAAATCCTGCGGGGACCACCTCAAGGGAACTTCTTACCGAAGCCCCCTTGAAATGGCCAACCCTTCCTACAAAACTAGCTAAACCGGGTTAGTCAGAGCAGTCTATAGAGATGATTACCCCAAAGAATTTCAAGCAGCAACGGAATGATCGACTATGCCTCGACTCTCGTACGCGCTCGACCTCCTCTCAAGAACCCTGCATCACTGGGCATTTAAAAACGAAAGGACCAGGGGAGAAACATTTAAAAACTGTTAGAGTGAGTGGACGAAAATCAAATATAAAAACTCTATTTCCTTTAATGCTCTCCCAAAACTTTAATGATTTAAATAACATTTATGAATGCCCACAATTACTAAATTTCCACAAATGCATGGTAAGATAAACCAGTAAGGAATATGGGAAGAGAAATGTTCACAAACATAATAAGTCTGACCTCTCAGACTAGGGTCGGAGCTAAGAGCTCTAGTTGCGCCATCACGCTATGCTAGCTAGCATATTTATTGGTCAACCCTTAAAATAAAAATTCATAACAATACATTAATCAAATTCTCTTCCCAAAACAATAAGTAAAACAATTCCTTGTCATAAATGCATAAATCTAATTTCCAACGAAGTCTCGGGTTCAATTCCATTCGAAGGACGGGCCATCCCCGTCTATAACCATTTTCGGAAAGAAATAGAAAATTGGAGTAAAAATGGCAAATACGTTCAATCATCAAAATCAATGCCTCAACATGATAAAAATCATCAACCGAGGTTCCCGCTAAACTTTATCCAGATAAAACATCCAAGAACCCGAGAAAAATATAATTCTCGAAACCAATCATAAAAACCATGCAATTAAATCCATAATTAAAGCATGCATTCATTTAAAACAATATGTCCACTCACAGTACTATTGCGACCTTCTTCCCGCTCGGAAAGCTCCTCGAGCGAAACTCTCGAACTACCCGCGTAGTCGAGCCCGTCTCACGTCCGACCAGAGACTGTACAACAAATCATCATATTAGTCGTTCACAGTTGACTTGGTCTTTTCCTAGTTTGACCAGGAAATCCTATTTGACCACGTGTTGACCAAACTCCTTTCTTTTTAACAGCTTTTCAAACACTACACTAATTCCCGATTATCGACTCGAAGTTTGGTTTCTGACTTCGTAATCTCAGCGTATCGACTTTCCTTACTATTTCATTTAAAGTTAGGTCATCGCATAATAATTTTGTGAAATTACTATGCACATCCAAACCACGGCTTAAACCAAATTACTAATTGTGAGTCGATAAATCTAATAATAAATTTACCCAACTCATTCACAACAATCTAGGTAGTCATACAATCTTTTACTCCAAGCTTCCCTTATTTACCCAAATCCTTTACTATTGAATTTCACCTTCATTTAATTCACTTCCTAAATATTCACTTTCCATAAATAGAAAGTTTCTTAAATGGGAAGTTTCCCAAGATAGAACTTCCTTCTTTTGTCCAATTAACCGTAATTAATCCAATTCTTTAATTTACGGAAACTTTACGACAATTAGGTTATTGAAAGAATCAACTCCTACCTCTTCGGCATTCAGCCGGTTTTACCGTATCACCGGAATCTTCGCCGGATTCCGGTGACTTGCCGGAATTTCGCTAGAGTTTCCCCGTTTCTCGATCACCAAGTTCTCGACATGAAACCACGCAAACAACACTAAGTCAGCAACCCAACAATGATTCCAATAACACCAAACAATAAAATGCAGCATTCAACTTCCTTTGCCCACTCTACAATTTCATCAATTCTAAAACCATTGTAATCATCAACACTACTGCCAAAGAACACACATACACACACACTGCTCAGAATTCAAATGTTCCTTCTCTATTCAACAACACAGCCTCAACTTCACATCACCAAACTACAATAGACTTCAGATAAACAAGAACTCCATCTCATGCACACAAGCTCAACCTAAAACCCAAACTCTGAAACCAAAACCATAACTGTCGTCACTGTGTTCGTTGCCGAACACAGTAACAATAACCAAACACCCAACTTCCTCCAAAACTCAACCAAACTCCAATCCAATTATACA
This sequence comes from Comarum palustre, assembly GCA_951800085.1. NCBI lineage: Eukaryota > Viridiplantae > Streptophyta > Magnoliopsida > Rosales > Rosaceae > Comarum > Comarum palustre. The sequence goes on along the minus strand of OX637588.1, from coordinate 3,262,491 downwards.
GAAGAGCAGAGTTCGATGATTAACTAAGTATTGATACCTGGATGAACCTAGAACCTCCAAGTCTGCCTCTTCTCCTTCTCTGCCCCTAACTGAGCACAGAGCTCTCGGTCTCGACCTGCTGCAGCTGTAGTCAAGCTGCTGCTATCGCGTCCCCTTTGGAAGGCCACAAGCCTCTTCCAAGAAAGAAGAACTCGATCAGGGGAACCAATTTGAAGATTGGAGTTTACTGAGTTGGTTTTTCAATTTGAGCAGAGGGTGGATGCTTACCGAATCGGTGGCAAGGATAAGGAGACGAGAGGCAGGAGAACTCCTTGAGTGATCGCCGATGGGCCACAGGCGACTTGATGGCGGAGCTCTGCCATGGTGGGCGATCGGAGCAGAGAGTCGAGGAAGGGGATCGGAGGAGAGGGTCTCCCCGTGGTCAACATCTTCTTCCTTTTTATACACAATTCAACGGTCCAGATCGAAACCCTACTTGATCTGATGGTCTGAAATTAAAGATAAAAAGTGAAAAGGTAAAATGGTAATTCTCCTTTTTACCGGAATAGTAATTAGAAATTACCATAAACTTCAGAAATTCACAGAAATTAGCCGGAAGCTCTGAAAAATATTCTGAAAATACCGGGAGACTCGTGTCGACACGTACTACAACATCGAGTCATTACATCAGGTATTTGGAGAGTTTGGAAAAACTCGAAAATTAACTCGAGCGATAACTTATCAAATTACCGATCGCAATTAAAAGTCCTCGGTAACTCGTGAATCTCTGTGAAAGGTAACTTTTATTAACTTCAAAAGATTCGGGGTGTGACATAGAGGAATATGTTTGTAAAGTGGTCTTAAAGCTCCTCTAATAGAGAGAAGACAAAGCTAGAGGTTTGGACTATGTATATAGGTGATGCGGGGAAAAAGAATCTGGGCAACTGTCTGATGCGGGCAGAAAACTGGTTACCCAGAATAAAGGAGTGGATTTAGGTTTTTTTCTAGGGAAAAGACTCTTGGGATTTTTAAAGGAGATGTGATGAGCCTTGGGTTTTAGAAGTAGTTATGGGTTTAGTAGGGTGAGTAGTCTAATTTCTCTTGCTCTTCACTAATTCGTCATCGACTCAAGTAATTGGGCATGAATTTCGGGCCTAAGACCGAAATTTTCAACGACATTGAATCGATGGACGAGCGTTATGTTACTCCGTAACCTTCCACACCACACCCAATTCTACAAGCCCAAGGATGCGTGGATGCGGCTTGGGTCCACATCAATGTGTATGTATGATTGACATGTTAAAATCTATAATTTAGCCTAAGATTATAATAGTTTGCATAAATTATATCCTATAAGTGAAATGTGTGATTTTTTAGGTATCAACAGACACAACCTCATCTTATTAGCAACCACAAATCATGATTATCATCAGAGCATATATGATAATCTCTACCTCAGTTATTGATCTCTCGGTAAAATCCCACAGTGTTTCAGTGAGAGACCAGCTCTCTGACTAAATTTACTGGAATTACTCGTAGCCAATTTGATCTCTCACCTTTCAATCTTTCTGGATCTTCTAAAAAAATGCATTTGGGTCCTAGTTTCCAAGGACGAGAAAAGTTCGGCCTTTAATAGCAGTTTGAAATCTGCAGGAGAAATGTCTGTGCTTCCTACATGCCGGTCATCACTCTTCTAAAACTACTTTTCTTCCATCGCGCTTCCGGTTAAGAAGCCCGAATCGTCGACAGTCTCACGCTTTCGTGTAATGTAGCTAATAATTCATGCGTTTTATTGTTATGAAAAATGTAAGTATCGAAAATTTGGAAAGTATAGTTATTTCATACACATTTGACCATATTTTATAAGGTCTTAAAAACTTGCAATATGATTTTTGGAGAGACGAAAAGTTAGGGGTATCCATGTTATAAGTCGCATGGATAGATCTGATAGTCTTATTTTAAAACACAATAGATATAACTCGTTGGGCATTAATTGGGTGAATGGTTAACATGAAATGCTAGAACGACACTTAAACAGATTGGACGACATTATTTTAAAACACTGATATGTTAGTTAAATATTCATAAGAGTTTTTGATATATTGTAAAAAAAATTCATACAATCCGACTACATGAAATTTAAATGTAAAGTTGACACCTTGATTTGTTTATCCTTAACTTTTAATTTGTTAAAACTTGCTTTTATGACAATATATAAGATATTTCAATATAATTTAATATGTCTATAAATCACAGTGATTTAATATTGTACATTGCTTGATACCCTGGTACTTTTTCTTTCGCACCTCTATTAATTCGTACGTTTTAACGTTTATACAAAATTTAAGTACCGAAAATTTGGGAAATAAAATAAGAGTTATTTCATACATGTTTATGACCATATTAGTCTTAAAGCTCACAATACTGTTTCCGGACATATAAAAAGTCAGGAGTATCCATGACAGAAGCCGCATGGATAGGTTGACGGTCTTATTTTAAAACACTATACCTAACTAGCTCGGTGTTAATAGGGTGGATGGTTGACATGAACCGCCTAAACAACTCTTAGATAGACTGGACACATTAGTTTAAAAATTGATAGGTTGTTAAATATTCATGAGTGTTTGATTTAAAGTAAAAATTTTGTCATACAATCCTATTAAATAAAAATGTAAAGTTGACAACCTGATTAGTTTAACGTTTAATATGTTAGAACTTTTGTAAAGACATTCAATAATATTTAAGACATTTTCAGCAAAGTTTAATATTTCTTCAAATCGCAGTTACTGTTCTATTTGATCTTATATCGTGTATATAGGCTTAGATCATGAGCCTTATGCATGTGTCATAGTTGTAATATGTTTACATTTTGGAGTTAACCTAATCCTTTAAGGATTGACCCATTGTAATAGAGTGAGTCTCTCTATAAAGAGCTCATCCATATTCATAATAAGATTGATTCTAAATTGATCTCATTCATCTCCATATTATTCTACAAGACGTTATCAGTCACGCTAGCTCTAGAAATCAAAACAAAAAGTGGCCGCCCACCACCATCGAAAAAAAACCCCAAAACCTATTTTTTTGGCCGACCTCCTTCCTTGGATTGTTGCAGCTACTGCCGCAATCGTTTTTCTGCCGCGTGCGCTACCTCTAGTCGCTGTTGCCGCACAGAAGCTGCCATCGCTGCCTATAGCTACCGCTGTGCATACCTAGCTACCGCTGCATAATTGTTGCCGCCAAGCATCAATTATTGATACTTCAAGGATTTTTGAAGATTTTATCGACAAAGGTATGTACTCTTGGATCCTAAACTCGTTCAAAGTTCACTAAACTCGAGGAGGATAAAATCGGTTCCTCCATTCTCCATCTTCATTTTATGCTTGAGACGTTTGTCTTTCCAGGTTAAATTTTGTTAAATACAAACCCTAGATGGAGTGATTGCATATGGTTGCCATGCCGCTGCCAGGCTGCTGCCGAGGCCTACCCCTGTGCGCGCGTGCACGGTGCTGCCGGCGCTGCATGTGCACCTGCTGTCCTCTACCATGCTCAGCTGCCAGACACCAAACGTGCACTTGCTAGGCCGCTGTCGAGCGATGCTGCCAGGGATTGCCCAGTGCGAGCGCAAGCTGCTGTTGGGCACTACACGTGCACCTATTGTGCAGCTGTCGAGCGCTGTTACCGAGGCCATGCCTTGTCACGTGCACGCGGCTTCCAATGTGCATTTATGCAATAAATATCCTCTCTAGGTAAGCATGGTGTGGTATCCATGGTTGTTTTGGTTTTTAAAGAATTAAACATCGAATCCAAATGTCTCGAACTAACTGCTTGAATTCTTGTATGCAGAGTCAATAGACAAACACATGCATTTTGATCTCCTGGACGCCTAATGTCATGAGTATCACCGCTGGGTCCTCGACATGAGGAACACTTTCATTGGCAAGGACTATATCTCTACCATTGATCCTCCCACATAACCCCTAGCAGAGAGTGTAGAGGTGCCGGACGAAAGAACAAAGTCCAAGGCGCTTATGTATATCTGCCGACACTTAGATTCCATATTGAGGTGGCAGTACCAGCAAGTTGTCGACCCGTTAGAGCTATGGAAAAAGGTCGCGGAAAGATTTGGTAATGTTCATATTGTACTTCTACCAGAGCTGCGGGCCGAATGAGCTTCCATAAAGCTAATGGATTTCAAATATGTAGAGGAGTACCAGACAGACATGCTTGGACTAAGTGCTCGTCTGCACTTTTGTGGAGTTGAGAAGTCCGAGAATCGTCTCATAAAGAAAACGCTGATCACTTTCCCCAGGTCGTCAGCCACGCTGATGAAACAATATAGGCATGACTATAAGAGTGGTCTTACTCCAACGTTTGACTCTCTTATGACGTTATTGCTAACTAAGGAGAAAGATTGTAAGCACTTGACTAAGAACACTGCTCGTTCTGTTGGGACCCTTGTTGTTCCGGAGACTAATTACAATAGTGTCAGAGGCGGGAAAGTCATGAGACCGAGAGTAAGAGAGCCTCAAGAACCATATCATCGTGAGCAAGCCTCCGGCCGAGGCACCCAGACTAAGAGAGGCACTAGAGGTTCTAAACGCTCTACGGGCCGTCCTAATACCGGAAAGAAGGATGATGCACCTGCCCATAAGGGCCATACTCCCAAGTCGGTTCAGAAATATGCCAAGCATCCTGTTGCTCATAGGACAAGTGAATATTATCAATGTGGGTATGAGGACAACTGAATGAAGCAATGCAAAACACCTGCCGACATAGTGGATTTATACAAGAAGTATAAGGAAATTGTCAGGACCCACCCCGAGTTAAATCCCTTTAACTCGAAGTAAATCCTGCGGGGACCACCCCAAGGGAACTTCTTACCGAAACCCCCTTGAAATGGCCAACCCTTCCTACAATCCAACTCAGCACTTCCATGAGTATCTACAACAAACCTTAACTCATGAAGGCATCCTGCTCCCTAACCTACTTAATTAGCTATACTGGGTTAGTCAGAGCAGTCTACTAAGATGATTACCCTAAAGAATTTCAACGGCAACGGATTGATCGACTATGCCTCGACTCTTGTACGCGCACGACCTCCGCTCGAGAACCCTGCACCACTGGGCATTTGAAAACGAAGGGCCCAGGGGAGAAACATTGAAAAACGGTCAGGGTGAGTGGACAAAAATAAAACTTAAAAGTTCTATTCCTCTAATGTTCTCCCTCTACTTTTTCTAAGGAAAAATCCGCATGCAGGTAAAGCACAAACAATGCATTGGCTCAAATATAAACAATTATGTGGGGTGTTAACCTCATCCACGAGAAAACCCGACCTGCTCTATTCGGGAGGGTCTAATGACCAGCTACCACCGAAGAGGGTCCCCGACCTGCTCTATCCGAGAGGGTCTATTGACCAGCTCAACCGGAGAAGGTCCCTGACCTGCTCTACCCAGAAGATGGTACCCGCTCTAACTGGAGAGGGTCCATGCTAGCAAACAATCCTTATATCCTTTTCCCTTTTTCCCTTTTTCCCTTTTTCAAAATCCCTTGAAAACCTGTAAAACCTGTAATACCTCGTAAAACCTCGTGGAAACAATAAATCGAAAACCCCATTTAAAATCCGTGAGCCACATTTCTCCTTTAAAAACATCCCCCTCCATATTCCCAAAACGGTGATAAACAATAAAACCATACCCCGGGAAAAATCCTTTAAAATCACGGGATGGGTATGAACCTCTTTCCCGGTTTGTTTGCCTTTAAAATCCTTAAATCCCCTTTTTCCCAAATCACCGTAAATCATACAAATAGAGGAAATTATATATATGCAGGAGAAACCAATCAAGTATAAAGCATGCAATTTAATTTAAAACAAAGTCCACTCACAGTACTATTGCGACTTTCTTCCTGCTCGGAAAGTTCCTCGAGCGAAACCCTCGAACTAACCACGAAGTCGAGCCCGTCTCATGTCCGACCAGAGACTGTACAAATAAACCAATATATTAGTCAATCACAGTTGACTTGGTCTTTTCCTAGTTTGACCAGGAATTCCTATTTGACCACGTGTTGACCAATTTCCTTTTTATGGCACTTTAACCTTTTTGACTTTCTTTCCCGGTTATCGACTCTTAACTCAATTTATCGGAAGTCCGACTCAGCTTCCGAACTTTCCTTTATTACTTTAACTTGACGTTAGGGTGTCACGTATTAAACAATATAATTAACCTCGAGTCGATTTACCGATGTAACCTTTCCTCATAAATTCCAGTTATCAATTTCCGATAACAATTTAACACTTTACCCATTTAACCAAAAAGTGTCACATTCGTTGAACTTCAATCCTTTAACCATTTTTCTGAAAATGCAACTTTCCCAAAATGGAAACTTTCCCTTAATGGAAAGTTTCCCAATTTAGCAGGTTTCCAAACATAGGAGGTTTCCCAAAATGGAAGGTTCCCAATTTACGGTTAGTTTCTGTTTTTCACGTTTCCTTACGTAAATTCCGATTTACTATACTTTAACTCTAATAAACGGGACCAACACATTTAAAGGGATCGAAGACTACCTCGGCATTTCAGCCGGATTTATTGTCGTCGGAATCGTTACCGGATTCCGGCAACTTTGCCGGAACTTTGCCATAACCTCCCCGTTTCCTCCGATTCACCCAGTTATCGACCATGCAACAAAAACGACACAATTAAACACCACTTCAACACAACATCAATTCCAAGCAAAAAACAACAACACTATAACCCCAGAACTAAGAGTTCACCTTTACTCCAATCCGAGGCAGGAACACAGTGGCCTCCCTTCGAATCCCAGAGTCGACTTGCAGGACTTCCCCTTCAAGACCCAGCAGCTCCATCATCTTCTACAGGAGCTCTGAGTATACCCAAGTCCCGCCTCGGTCACTGCCTCGGTCACTGCCTCCTCCAAACCAACACCCCACTACTGCAGGTGCTCTCCAAAGTCTTCTGTTGTAGTTAGGTTGTCACTAGGAGGCTGAGAGGGCCACTAAGAGCTCGAAGAGCTCAGTCGCCTGAGGAAGAACAAGGAACCCAGAACAGTGAACACAGAGGGGAAGGAAGAATTCATTCAGGCTCGAATCGATTGTTCAAAGACACGGAAAAGGAAGAGGAAGTGCAGAGGAGGCGAACCTTACCTTCCACGCGCCCTAACTCCGCCTGGAACGGCCAAAATCCGGCGAAGACCGCCGCACCCCAACTCGGTCGATCTCCCTCATCCTTGCCTCTCGGAGTGAAAAGTGATGGGGGTTTTGAAGAGGAGAAGGAGAGGAAGATATTGGTGGTGGTGCGCCGGTGTGGGGTGGCCGGACGCGGCTCCGGCGAGAGGAGCAGCCGAGGGATGTCGAAGGAGAGGAGAGAATCGGGAGAGAGACAGTTGACCGGAGAAGGAGAGTTTTGACCGAGTCAAAACTCTTCCCTTATTTATAGGGAAATTTAACGGTCCAGATTCAATCTGGAATTGATCCAACGGCTCAGATTCAAAGAAGGTGAAAAGTAAAAAGGTTAAATAGTAAAACTCCTTTTTACCGGAATAGTAATTGGAAATTAATATAAACTTCAGAAATTCACATAAATTAGCCGGTAGCTCCGAAAAATATTCCGAAAATACCGGGATACTCGTGTCGACACGTGCTACAACATCGAGTCAACGAATCAGGTATTTGGTGTACTTTTAAAAACTCGAAAATTAACTCGAGCGATAACTTATCGAATTACCGATTGAAATTAAAAGTCCTCGGTAACTCGTGAATCTCTGTGAAAGGTAACTTTTATTAACTTCAAAAGATTCAGGGTGTGACAGAAATTGTGGAGAGTCATGTCACTGAGTACATGGACAGAGAGCCGAATGCCAACCCCATGGTTGATGATTTTCAGGAACAAAACGACTTAGATGCACCCGACTTTTGAAGTTGTTGAGCTCTTGTTTGTTTTTACCTTCATGAGTTGATTAGTTTCCTTTCAAGCATATGTAATAAGACATCTTAATGTCATGATTAGTTTGATTTTCTGGACAATTTGGATTTGAGACATTTGGTTGTAAACCATTATGAATGTGGGTTTGAGGACCACTGAATGAAGCAATGCAGAGCACCTGCCGACATAGTGGCTGCATACAAGAAGTATAAGGAAATTATGGAGAGTCATGTCACGGAGGACATAGACAGAGAACCAAATGCCAACCCCACGGTTGATGATTTTCAGGAACAAACTGACTTAGATGCACCCGACTTTTGAAGTTGTTGAGCTCTTGTTTTTTTACCTCCATGAGTTGATTAGTTTCCTTTCAAGCATATGTAATAAGGAATTTTAATGGAATGATTAGTTCAATTTTTTGGACAATTTGTTCTTGAGACATTTGGTTGTAAACCATTATGCGTGTAATAAAATTTCGATGTTCTTAACTTTTTTGTTCGATATGTTTATATAAACACTTGACATTATCCGATGTACTTGACCATTAAATGCCGCTCTAAGTCTCTCCAACGGAGATTAGAAGCTGAACAACACTGTTTTATGCCTAAGGCAAGCATCTATTGAGCGCTGCCTAGGAGATGCTGAGCTTTACACCAAGCTGTCGGCATGGCTGCCGAGCTGCCGTGCACCTAGCTGCCAGCTGCCGACAGTCACGTGTCTGTTGCAACTATTGTATGCTATCTGCCGCACCTCATTGTTATTGTCGATATTGTGTGTTAGTTGTCGCCCTTGTGTGTCAACTGCAGCATGTTGTGTGTGGAATGCTAACACATATATGCCAGATGTCGATAGTTGTGTGTTTGTTACTCTGTGCTCTACACATGAACTATTGTGCACTATGCATTAGATGCCGAGAACTAAGCACTAGATGCCTAGCACTGAACACAAGGAACCGTGCACTGATCACCAATTGTCGTGCACTTGCATCATAGGCCAATCACAAAGTTAGCTACATAGCACCTAACACTAGTGGACGTGCACAGGACACCGACTGAGCCCTGTGCAACTGCTGCCGAAGGTATGTGCGCCACATGCCGGCACTTTACAAAAGCTGTCGAGCCCCTGCAGCCTCATACTGTGTGCTATGTGCGCTAACGGTTGTGCAGCCATCGAACGGTTCCGAGTGCTCGATTCACCGGCATATGTGTGGCTCCTAATACACTACCGAATGTTGCTAAGTGCTTAGTGCAATGACATATTAATAGATTTAATGTGTTGTCGAATGTAACCAAGAGCTTAGTGCATTGGCATACAAACAAGCTGCAAATCATGGCCATTAAAAACGAAAACAGTGAATCTGTCACATTCTCTACAGAAACTTCCAAAGAGCATTGTGATCAGCTCCAGATGAACTAGAAAGCAAGACTTATATCACTGGATATCTACGTCTATCTAGTTTTCAACGGTTTTCATGGTTCGTTCATATCCATTATACCGAAGGAGTTATGACTATTTTAGTGAGCAAAGTTCATGCTGCCAGGAATTCTGCAATGAATACAGTTGCCTTCTATTATTGCCTTCGGTTTTAATATGACTTTTTCTCGCATATCTACCTTGTTTTGACAGGTATGTCACGTGGCGAGATTGAGTGCCCTGCAGATAGTGGGACTACCCACACCATCCTAAGGAATAGGCTGCTATTTACGGAGCTTACGCCGTGTCAAATTTCCGTGAAAACTTTGATCGGTTCATCCCCCGTCATTCAAATGCCCAGCTAGGTTCATGCTGCCAAATGAGACCTTGATCATTGTTTCTGATGTCTTGTATGCCCCTAAAGGCCTTCGAACACTGTTGAGTTTCAAGGACATCCGCGTCAATGGTTTTCACTTAGAGACACATCGTGAGAATGAACGTGATTTCCATTATGTAATTTCCAATAAGTACGGCTCTAAGCGCATCTTGGAAAAGCTTATGAGTCAATCTAGTGGTTTTTACCTCACCATCATAAGGTTATTGAATCCTATGCGGTCGCTAAACTTGATTACTAGGACTATGATTCGTTCCAGCTGTGGCATGACCGCCTCGGTCACCCTATAAGAGATATGATGATAAAGATTCTACGCAACTCGTATGGATATCCTTTCTTCCGCACCAAGCAAAAAGGTTTGGGACACGTCATCTTCAAAGAGGGTAGAGATGCCGTGGTCACCAAAGAGAGCTCCCGGCTGACACTTGGGTTGCCAGAGGACAGCCCTGTCGGTCCTCACTCGGCCTTGAGGCTCTGGACCATCCGTAATGTGTCAATAATATTGTTTGATACTCATAAATTGCTTTGTAAGACTTGTGCAATGGCTAAGTTGGTGGCCAAATCTTCTTATGTTAAGGTAAACATGTAGAACATCTCATTTCTCTAGCGTATCTAAGGTTATATTTGTGGACCCATCTATCTAGAATGTGGACCGTTTAGATACTTTATGGTTATGGTGGATGCAACGACACGCTGGTCGCATGTCGCTTTGTTGTCCACAAGTAATGCTGCATTTTCCAAACTTCTGGCACATATTATTAAGCTGAGGGCTAACCACCCTGATTATCCAATCAAGTTGATTTGGATGGACAATGTCGGTAAGTTCACTTCAAAGACTTTTGACGAGTATTGCATGTCGGTTGGGATAGAGATTGAGTATTCCGTCCCACACGTGCATACGCAAAATGGATTGGTTGAAGCTATGGTAAAGAGGCTTTAATTGATAGCTAGAGCACTGGTCATGGACTCAAAGCTCCCTATTATGTCTTGAGGTTATGCTATATTGCATGCAACCGTGTTAGTTCTTTTCTGACCCACCTCTAACCAAGAGTTCAATACGTACTAGTTGGTTACTAGATATGAGCCTAACATCTCGCACTTACGCATATTCAATTGTAAAGTGTATGTACATATCTCGCACTTAACATTTAATATGTTAGAACTTTCTTAAAGACATTTAATAATGTATAAGATATTTTCAGCAAAGTTTAATATTTCTACAAATGAGAGTGACTTGATATTGTAGATTACTTGTTAGCATTAACTTGAAGTTGGTGATGGTAGACTTCACCTTGTAGTGATAAAATATATGTAATGGGGAGAGTGATAATAGTAATTAGATTATTTAGATAGAGTTAATTAGTGTCGAATATAGAGTTTTATCCTTCTTATGTCACCCCGCGACAAATTAAGAAAAAGATTCAAGATAACTTTGTTCTGAACTTGAAAGTGACTCGTTTTATGGAATTACATTGTTTTACGATGCCAAGTGTCGGAAGTCGAACTTAAACAATTAGAAGAAAATGATATGATCTGCTATTTTTCTCTATTTTTCCCTCCGAGGGCTCATCACTAAGAAAAGACCGCTTGTGCAACATCCATTTTTGGATATAGTAGCCAATAAGGTTAATATATAATACTTTTTTTTGAATAAAAAACTGACATGATTGTTCTTAAATTTGGATTAATAAAACGGCTAAATGTAAGAGGGGGTATTGAGTCAAACTCTCATATTATAAAGACATGTAACAATGTTAGAAACTCTTACAATATTTATATACTCTGACATTTGGTTTGGCGACATAAGACATGTTACAATGCATTGATAGGTCTTTAGGAATTTTGTAATTATTTACTCTTCAAATCCTACCCGTAGCCTAGCCTTAGTATTACCTGTAAAATTCTTTTTGATCTAAAAGATGAGCAAAACTTGATTTGTGAAGTTTCTTCTAAAAGTTGAGTCAATGATATGGTTCATTTGTATGTGTAATTGATTCTTTTATGAGGTTTATTTATATTGTCATGTGTCTTTTGTTTATATAAATATGCAAACTACTTTTCTCTTGCATATAATTGAGAGATTTAAATAGAAAATCATGACTGAAAATAAATTAAGTACATGTTTGTGAGGAATTGGGTTGACATTTGTTGACCAACGACTAAGTTGGTTCTTACTGTTGCATTAGTTTGATCAACCCTGCATAATGATTTGAGTAGCACTTAAGTGAAATTGAGAGTTTTGATACATGACAGCTTGAATATTTGTTGACCATAATTGTGGGCATCATGAGTACTGTAAGATGTTTGGAAGACAATATGTTTGTGTCAATTGTTTAGTTGGTCTTTGCATTTGCTAGGGACTAGTAAATCTTAAGTGTGGGGTCATTTGATAGGATTATACATTTACGATGTTATAATGGTTATTTTTCCTTCTTGCTTTGTTAGTTTATTATATTTTTCTATTTGATTTTGTATTTTTATATTCATTAGGTGTTCTGAAGCAAAGAAGGAAAATATAAAGCAAAATTGGAGAAATCTTGAAGGAAAACAATTTCATATCTTCAAAGGAAAAGATTATGAAGAGCAGCTAGAAATTATCATTTAATTTTGATAGGATATTGTGATCAGCTCACAATGATTCAGGTGATGAACTTTATATCAACATTAAGCTTGAAGAGTGTACTTTCTAGAACTTTTTACCGATCATTGATACCTATTTTGTAGAAGAAGTTATGATCGTTTTAATGCTCAGAGGTCAAAGCTGTCGAAAATCTGATAGTGGACCGAAACTTCAATTTCAAGGCTCAAACTATCTTGGCAAGTCCATGGATGAAAATTGAGTGTTCCCTAACCCTAATATAATCTGATACACTAAAGGAGAGGAAAGAATAATAGCTTTGGAAAAAAGAAAAGGAGAAGAAGAAGAGAGGGACAAGAAAGAAAAAGAGAAAAAATGAAGGGTTATGCCCAACAGAGAAACTGAGGAGAGCAGCTTGTAACATCAATTGTAATCTGCGATCTTACAAGAGTTCATTCTTCTCCTTCTTTAGTTCATATTTCATGTATTCTTTGATGTTTTCATTCAAAACTATATGTAACTAAACTTTTTAGTAGTTAGGGGTTGATCAAAGGCCTAGATATGTCTTCGATTTTGAACCTTAATTGCTTTAAATAATTTATGGATGAGAGTTTTTTTTGTTCATTGATATTCCTATTACGTGTTTCCTTAGGTCGACACTTTGATACATATTTTAGGGTTTATTATCTTGAATGTGTACATGACCGACCTATCGTTACATATTCTGTGAGAGATAACAAGTTCCTTGTAGGTACTTGTGTGAAGTGATTCATTAGCAATCGAAGGCTACCAACATTCTCTTTAGATTTTTTTGTTGTTATTCAAACGTTCTTAGATATTCATAATTCCAGCTATTTTGGTCTAGATACCGACATTTCATAAATCAATAAATTGAGAATATAGTTAAAACGATAATGTCATTTCATTTAACATGACAAGTAAGAGAACGTAATATAGTTAATGACCTAATGACATTGGTTTAACTGTGAGTGCATTCATCTATAATCATTTAGATTGTTTTAGGGTAATTGAAGCATATCTAGTGATGTAAAAAAGTTCTTAGCTATTGTTTTTCTCATATTTACATCCATATTCACCTTTTGGTATTCTGTTTTCAGCAGTACATTTCTTTTATTTTTGCTCACCTACCAAATCAACTCCAAATACCCTTAAATTTTGTGTGGTAGTCCATCTCTTTGTCTAGTATATGTGTATTTAATTTCGTGATTTTTGGTTAAGCCTAGATTAGCTAATTAATTAGGTTTTTGTCTTTGGGTCGAGCATGTCAGATTTCTGGTTTATTCATCTATTTGTGTTTAAAATATTTAGTTTCATCAATCCTCTGTGGGTAATGACTCATATTTGTCATTCTACGACATTGACATATTTGCATAAGGAATATAGAATCTTTGATTGGTGTTTTTTGCTTATCACTAGACTAGTAGGAACTATAGTTAGGATGTATGGTTTCATGTGTATACGGTGCACTACCTGAGCAGTAGATATAATAGGTGATCTCCAAATCCTTTAGATTGAGCGAGAGAGTTTGTGTATGATCTTTTCGATCAATAAATTTATTATATTCTCTTAAAAAACTCAATAATTAATACTAAATTGTCATTAATTAGATTATTAATTAACTTGAATTACACTTGTAAATAGTAGGTTATGAGTTCCACTCAGAAAATTATAATATTTACATGATAGAAGAAAAAAAAATCTTGAATGTAACAACTTTTAATCTTCGTTACATAGCTTAATACTTTGCAGTTTGCAACGGTGACGGTGGTGTAAAAGTGTGGTCATTATTCAGGGGTAAGGTTTTCTTAATTTAATGTCATATATTTAAGTCTATCTATCTAAGCTGATCAAGAAGGTGGTGATTATGAAGTGACTGAAAAGGAAAGCATGCATGCGAATAATGATGATTCTGGCTGTACTGGTCAAGATTAAAGGTTTTGCTGTAATAATCCCAATTATCTGATGCTGCTCTTCCCCAATCCTTTTGGAATTGTTAGCTAGTGGTTCTAACTAAAATCCTCATAGGCACTTTCACTAATATGGAGCTGCGCGCTGTCAACGTTGCTCGGATACAGAAGATCTGGAGCACCTGTTAAAGTGAAAACAATTGAAAGCTGGGAGTTCAAATAAACCCAGAATTCCCTGTCGACCAAATATCGAATCATATGATCCATGTTCTAATTTGGTACCTGGTTTAGTTCTTAGGAAACTAAACAGTGGAAAACCTGGAAAAAAGAAGATCGAGCTGAAAAGATTGATGCAGCTAGCTACCTACTTGTTCATCAGTGCATGTATATGGCTGATCGATTAATTAAAGATATATAGAAGAAGAAACTATAAGCAAACAAAATACTAAACCGTATATTATAATTATTGATAACGACGAGTGAGGGGAGTATATAAATTCTCACATTATTTTATGTCGTCATCTTACGTGGATGAGGCCTGATTTAGTTAGTTAAGGTTAAGGTTAAGGTTAATGTTAAAATGTTTAATTGACAGTCACCGGTTTAAATTTCATATATATATATTTAGTTAAAATGTTAAACTGACGGTTAGATATTTAAATCTCATAAATATATATATAGATCGGATGAGTTATTAATAAAAAAAAATTTAAAAAATCATTTTACAAAAAAATGAGAGACTTGCATGGATTTCTCATATTCTTAGCTTTTAACCACAATTGGAAAAGTCAGTATCGCATGATAATTATTTGTTGAATAGTTCATACAGCAATATAAGATTAAAGTGGGGATGGGATGTGAAGGTTGAAAATAGACTAATATAGAGTGGCAATTCCGGTCAGTCTGTTTTGCTCAAATCCTGTGTATATAGCCAAAACTGATGTGACAAGACAACAACTCTCTATGTTGCTTAGTGCTAGCTTCACATCCAACACATCATTTTATAAATTATGCATACAGTACTTTGGATCATCACGTACATCTGAGGAACCAAACAGTCTGGATAATTATATACGAGGAACCAAACAGTCTGGAATCAGAAGTTTCAAACAGTTCGGAAAGTTATATCTTCTTCTAATTTTTTTTTATATTATTTTTTTAGAAGAAGTAATTTTCTTGTTATTATGCAGCGCGATCTTCTGCTTAAAGCTAGCTTCTTAATTGAGTAGAAATAAATACGAATGAAAAAAAGAAGAAGATATATCTGAGAGTTGGTAACTTGTGAAACTCGATCATTGATGTGAATTTGATTCTATCACGTCGAACTTCTCAGGGGTATCATTTCATTATACAAACACGTTATTATCTGATCATGAGTGTGAAGCAGTTAGAGCTCAGCTATGAACAGCATGGGGTTCTTGTTTTTAACCCAGGATTTAAAGTTTGGTACCAGATTTCAACTATACGTGTAAATATCATCGATGCTTTCAGAAACAGATATAAATCGATACCTGCAATTATCCTTTTAAGGCCAATCAATCGTGAGGCGCGCCAGACACTTGTCGTGGTGGGGGGCCTGGAGGGAGACCTGCTCTCAAATTAGAGACATGTACGTATATGAAACTGACAAAACCAGTCATGTAGAGACTGGCAATTATCTATCTGATATAATATACGATGAAACTAAGAGGTTTAATTTCAACCGCTAGATGCACTATTATTTGTGTACTATATAATTAGTTATATAATTCGATCTCCAGGGATAGGAGTTTGTGTTTTGAGAAGAGACGTCAATTGATGTAGATTATAAGAATGATCGATGACTTGAATTCGATTCCGACCGGTGCAAGAATTGTATGAAGTGTTAATCACGAAAAGACTTAATGTTAAGTTTGTCCTCCAAAGTGCAAACACCGTGATCAAAAATATCTATAACAAAACTTATGGAAGTTGCGTCCACTGCATAGTTATTCATCATTTTTTAACAAGCTCATAAGTTTTGAAAAACGACCGGAGGGAAAGTCGAGTTACAAATCTATTTCTCCTTTTGGTATTATAAATTTGGGTTGACCAGGAATGAATTCTTGGTTGACTGGTGGGACCCACAACTTATTTCATTCTATTATGAGCAAGTAAACACAAGAATTTTCTTAACCCGTAATCATTTTTCTGAATTTGTATTCTATTCATGCGAAGTAAACATGCCCTATGTTTAGTCTAGGTAACTTCATTTATTTTAGTAGTCAATGAAGCAATGACACCAAAGATGGTACTAGCCAAACTAGACTCTTTATTTAACGGTCATAGTCAGTCCCAACAAATAATCCAGCATGGTGAAACTAACCACATAGAGCAAATTAGGTATTTATACAAATGGAACTATAAATGGAACTGACCACACAAAACACAGACTTCCCAATGAGGATATTAAAAAAATACAACCATCTTTTTGGAGTTGCCTCCTTTCCAACAGGACCGTCTAGACGCGGGATACGCACCCGGGATGAATTGGCGATAGCCGTCTGATTTTTAATGAATTGATTAAACGGACATGATCAACTTATTAAAAATCAGACGGTTGTCGCCGTTTCGTCTCGCACGCGTATCCCACGCCTGAGCAGTCCTGTCTTTCCAAAGCTTGGTCCTCCCCAAATTAAATTAGTTGTAGAGATCTCACCTAAACTGAATTTGATGTTAATCTTTTGCCTAACAAGATTGCCCAAACAACAAATAAGTACTTTCCACATTCGAAACTGTTGAAACCGAGTACGGACCCCTAGATTGGGTCAGATTAAGATCATCTAAACAGAAAGGTTAATAATTGTTAGCGGGCCGAATATATAATAGCTGCCTAAAGCAGATCAAAGAATCTCAATAAATTTGGTTGAGGCCCAAAACACACCCAAAATTTAATGATAGACCGACAAAAATAGTAGACATTTACAAACAACACTGGACAAACGTTCTTTTTTCCTCATCAAATCGATCAACAACGAAGTTTTGGTTTCTTTCGAGTCATGAAAACGTATGTTTTAATAACAACCAAGTGTGGTTTGATATCTCGATGGCACAGTGATGAGCACTCACTCGATCAGAACACACTAGGACCTTCTCCATGTCCCGCTTTTGATCTAGATGACTTATCAATTGAACACTACTCCTACAATACGTTCCTTACCTAGTTACCTTAATGATTCTCCAGTGAGGTCACATATCTCGGATAATATTTTACGACTTACTACAACTGTAACAGCTATATTATAAGTCCTCTGAATATCAATGGTTTCTTGGTTTACTGCATTTTTCTTTTTGAAATTTAGAGAAAAAAATAGTACATATTAGTCAGCCATGACTAGACTCCTTGTCAGTTGCTCCAGAGAAAATGTTGTTAGATCTGATATCCACGTAAATCTGAGTCACATATGCATGCCCTTTGAATTCAAAACTTAATTTACAATCTTTCTTAATTTCGGATTCTGAGGCTGAAGCTCTTATCGGTTTCCCCCTATTAGCTGTAGTTGAACGTTTCAATCGTTTGTGATTTGGAAACAGATCAGTTTTTTTTTCAGTTGAGGACTCCTTTGCTTCCTTATTTTCATGCCAGGACTTCCTTTCGAATTATAAGAACCCTACTTTGCCTACCCTTTTCTTCACCACAGCGTTGAACATTGTTCTCTTCTCTCTTCTTTGATTCGAGTCTTTTTCTCTATTGAAGATTTGGAGACAAGGATGACTATCCTCATTGAGAAACCAGATGTTAATGGTATGCATGGTTCATTGATTAAGCTTTAGCTAGGTCTATCTGTGTTCATTGTGATCTTAATGTTTAGTAATTTGTGTTCATATATCTGATTATACACAGCAGTGCCACAACTGGAGGAAAATAAGATTTTGGCTTCTGAGAATAATGAAGAAACGTCTGAATTGGTATTGGATGGTGGGTTTGTGATGCCGAAAGATATATCCAACAACGATGGATGTGTGAGACCAGAAGTTCTTGTGTCAAATGATGAGTTCATTGCCCCTGACATCAATGCATTTGGCCAGACATTCAGGTTTGTATTGTGCTGCTTTTCGTTGTTTCCATGAAGTTCATTTTCTTTCGTGTTCATTATGGTTTCGGATTGAAGTCTGATGTGATGAATATGCAATTACATTGTTGTAGGGATTATAATGCAGAAAGTGAGAGGCAGAAAACTGTGGAGGAATTCTATAGGTTGAACCATATTCATCAGACATATGATTTTGTGAAGACGATGAGAGAGGAGTACAGGAAGTTGGATAGAGTGGAAATGAGCATTTGGGAATGCTGTGAGCTCCTTAATGAGGTTGTGGATGAGAGTGATCCTGACTTGGATGAACCGCAAATCGAGCATTTGCTGCAGACAGCTGAAGCAATTAGGAAAGACTATCCTAATGAAGATTGGCTGCATTTGACTGCTCTTATTCATGGTATATACTCTTTCAAAATCCCTATATGCATTTGAATTTTGTCAATTAGATAAGTGAATGATCAACTCAATGTGACATCTCTGTTTTCAGATCTTGGAAAAGTGCTTCTTCTTCCTAGCTTTGGAGGGCTTCCTCAATGGGCTGTTGTTGGTGAGTTTTGTGTTTGGACACAGAAATGTGACGGCCCTTTTCTTTGTTTTTGTGCTATTTCAATGGACAAGGTCTAATTTCATGTTGCAGGAGACACACATCCTCTTGGTTGTGCTTTTGATGAATCCATTGTTCACCACAAGGTATGAACAAGTGTTTACTTTGCTAGATTGAGTGCATCTCAAAAATGACTATAATCAATCAAGTAAAAACTAAATCTTTCTGTTCTTGCAGTATTTCGAGGGCAATCCTGATCACAAAAACCCTTTGTACAACACTAAGAACGGAATTTACTCCGAAAGCTGTGGCCTAGAAAATGTCATGATTTCATGGGGACATGATGACTACATGTACTTGGTATGCATTAACAGAATCCTGAATCAGTACTAATACCTGTACTTGTTATAACTTTAGGTTGTTTAACTAACTTGCATACTGAATGTGTAGGTGGCCAAGGAGAATGGAACAACTTTGCCTGAAGCTGGATTGTTTGTTATCCGCTATCACTCCTTCTATCGTAAGCACGGCTCTCAAGATCTTTTCGATGAATGCAGATACTTGAGTACTTAAATCTGATAATTAATCAAGCTAAATTTGTAACCCGTTTTATATCTTGCAGCTCTTCATAAGTCAGGGGCATATAAACATTTAATGAACGAGGAGGATAAAGAGAATTTGAAGTGGCTGAACATATTCAAGTAAGCTTCTTCATTCACTTGACTGCTTGTTTACGTTTTCTATTTTTGTAGTATTAGATCTCTTATGTGTTATGTTTTGCAGCAAATATGATCTCTACAGCAAGAGCAAGGTTCAAGTTGATGTCGAGAAAGTCAAGCCCTACTATTTATCTCTTATTGACAAGGTGAGTTATCTTCTGCAGTTCCACAATAGGGTCATTGGAAACACCATATATGTATGTTCTAAATTTTCCTTGTGAACTTCATTGCAGTATTTCCCAGAAAGGCTGAGATGGTGAGGCATATATATACAAGGAAAGAGCACAACTTTTTGCTCTCAATTCATAATGTATGTACAAACATTGTTCACAGAAGAAGAAATGTTGTGCTCCTTCCACTGCAGAGATTTATTTAGTACATTTATCTATGAATTTACTTTGAAGAAATGTATTCTTGTGCTTATGTGCAAATACCCAATTCCACAAATAAATGAAATCAGTGTATTGTTACATCATTTCTATGGTAGTAACTCCATTCGCTCTTGCACAATTTTGAACTCTCAACTCTGAACATTTCTTCCTCCTAGATCCTAGTCAATTCTGGTATTCATCGTACAAAATGAACCAGCTCCAAAACTAATATTGTTAGTGGTCTGTAAATGCGAAAATTATTAGATGTATCGGTGGTGCACGTGACTTGCTTATTTCACGCCGTTTGATTGCGTTTTTACCGTTAAATTTTCACGTTTGTTTTTTTGTCTTTATTCGATGCACCGAATACTCTCTGGTATTGCTGTTCTGGTTAGTCAAAAATGATATTTCCATTTGTACAAGACGACACTGAAGCCATATAACAACACAGAAGTGTAACTATTAAGCGACTCTTCATGAACCAAATAGTCACAAAATTAATGAACCTAACAGGCTTCCATAGATGTGGTGCCTCATACAGTAAAAGTCAAATTCTAAAAACCAAATCACTGCTGTAAATGTGTAACGGCATTGTGTTCATAAGCCATACCAGCTTATTTGGTCCATTTGAAAGATGTTCAATATATCTATAACGCCAAGAACATTTCAAACTCCTAGCTTTGGCAAAGCATTTTTATCAACTGGATTTCATGTTCACCATTGTGATAACTATCAAGTGACTATTCAGAATCAAGTATCAAACAATGACAAAATTCTTGATGAACCTGACAGGCTTCCATAGATGCACTGCTTACCTCACTATCCTCATAATAATGTAAGCTTATCATGGAGTTTTCATAGCATTATTGAGAGCCTTTTTAATGAGAATCTCTAAGTTGAGGACTAGCTGAACACTTTTGAATTAATTACTAATTAGACCAACTTTTCGATCAAATTTTGACATCTTAACCGTTTAAGTTGTAAATTTATATAAGTAGATCAATCTTACAAAATTCCAGTCAAATTGGTGATAGTTAAGAACTAGAACTAAATCGAATCAATGAACGAACCAAATATGTCAAACATGAACCGTTCAAGTTTATAATTGGTAAATCACTCTTATGAATACCTTAATGATTTTCAATTTAGTTAAAAAAATTTGTAGAAATGATCTACTCATAAATATTTATAAAATAAACGGTTAAGATGTGGATATAAGAACGAAAAACAGGATAAACCGAAAACTCTTCAACTATTACTCAACTTAGAGGTACTCATTAAAATGACTCATCATTATATCATTATATATAGCAAAAGAAACAAGAAAGAAATTAATTGGCGGTGGATGTGAATGATTAGATAGACATACAATTATATATAACTAACAAAGATTCATATTTATTGGTCCAAAGTCCAAACATTTCCATCAGTTACATGTACCTAGAATTGGCATCAATGACATGTATTAAGATAAGTTTGAAGTGAAGCGAAATGGCATGTTCTGTTCGTCTAAATGGAGCAGCTAAAAGACTGTCTTCTGCAACTGGAATATTGATCACAACGTTGAAGTGAAAAAAAACTGAGTTGGAAGAACAAGAGCATTTATAGAATTATAGGAACAGAAACCAACTCATTAAAGCTTCCAACGAGAATCCCGCACATGCCATGCACACGTGCCACTTCGTCTTCTTCCTCTGCTTCTCCATAAACAGACCTTCCGACAGTCACCATTTTCATCCTTTACAGTCAAATTTCACATAAAGTTCCAAGCTTTTTGGGTTTTCACATCATTCTCAGCTCAGTGTTGGATTAAAGTTCCAAACTTTGATCCAAAATCCGGCTCAATCCAATCCCAGCAACCCAGAATTAGGGTTTTGCATCCCCCAATTTGATTTGTAAATCAAATCCCAATCTGGGTTTGTCTCTTGAAGAGTTTTATGTCTTCAAAATGGTTCCTTTTGCTTCATTTCTCCACCACCTTTTCATTCTCAGCTTCGTCACCCTTTTCACCGTAAACCCTACTTTCTCCACTGATTTGGGTAATGCATTCTCAATCCTCAGCTTCAATTCTGATGACTTATATGGAGGCTACTCGCCGCCATCGCCGCCGCCAAGTCCTCCGGAAACTGGGTCTTTCGACACCGTGTGTGAGCTGAACTCAAGCTTGACTCTTGATAATGATGTGTATATACATGGAAATGGGAGCTTTTATACCCTCCATGGTGTTAATTTGAGCTGCCCACATTTGGGGTGCTCCATTGTGGTTAATATTAGTGGATATTTTAGTTTAGGTAGCAATTCAATGATTATTGCCGGGTTAGTTTCGGTTAATGCTTCCAATGCTAGCTTGTTTACTGGTTCAATGGTCAATGTTACTGCGATGGCGGGTAAGCCGCCTCCAATGACTAGTGGCTCACCTGCGGGTGTGCGGTGTGCTGGTGGAGGTCATGGTGGGAGAGGAGCTAGTTGTGTCACAGATAACAGTAAATAACAGTAAGCTCCCGGATGATTTTTGGGGTGGGGATCCGTATGCTTGGTCATCGTTGGAAGAGCCGATAAGTTTTGGGATTAAGGGTGGGAGTACTAGTAACTAGTAAGGAGGTGAAGTATGGTGGGGAGGAGGTGGGAGGCAAGAAACTCGATTGTTCTTGAGGGGAATGTTGTGGCTGATGGTGGTGATGGTGGTATGAAGGGTGGAAGAGGATCAGGAGGCAGCATATACATTAAAGGTCTTAGAATGTAAGTTCTTCACCTGACGTTCCGTTGTTTGTCTAAGTTGAAATAATGACACGAATGCTCATGTATGATGAGATGCTCATTGAGATTTAGATGCTATAGGGTTGTTATGTTTGATTGATTTTTCACAAACATATTATACTTGGTCCTTTTTTGCATATAACAGATGAGTTATTATGAAATTATTTCTGTTGGTCATATATTAGTTGATGATTTTCGATTTACAGTAATTTTCTCCTGTATGTTATATGAAGTTATGAACTGTAATTGTTGATAAACAGAATATGTATGAAGGCAATCCTGAAGCCAAGTTAAATGGTGCATTGTCTATGGGGGTTCCTGATGAGATTGCTGGTCTACATGAAGCTTGGTTACAACATGGGCGAATTGCGTGGAAGACCTTATTTCAGCCTGCAATAAAACTTTCTAAAGAGGGATTTGTAGTTGCTCCTTATCTTGGAGGACATATATGTTCATGTGAAGAAATGATTATAAAAGACCCTGGCTTAAGGCAAGTGTATGCCCTAAACGGGAAGGTGTTAAAGGCAGGTGATAAGTGTTACAATGTGGAACTTGGCAATAGCTTAAAATCAATTGCTGAACAAGGGCCACAAGCCTTTTACAATGGTAGTCTTGGTGAAAAAATTGTAAAAGATGTGAGAAAGGCTGGTGGGATTTTGACAATGGACGATTTGAGGGCTTACAAAGTGAATGTTACAAATGCCATGACTGCGGATCTATTGGGATATACTATATCAGGAATGCCACCTCATTCAGCTGGAACTTTAAAGTTGGGGCTTTCTATTGTGGGAGCTCTCTTCTTATTTCGTTGTTTTCCATAATGTTTTGTAGCTTTATTTGTCCCACTTTTGACCATGTGTACTGATTTTGCCGGGTAAAAACAGATTCCGAACATCTTCAACATTTATGGAAATTCGGATGCAGTAAATGGATATCTTGGTCTGCATCGTCTGATTGAAGCATTGAAGCACATGTTTGCAATCCGAATGAACTTGGGGGATCCTGCTTTTGTAGATACTGTTGGAGACGAGAGATCCCACATCAGAAACAGAATAAATAAAATATAACTTAAATGTGGGTGGATCATTCCTAATTGTACTGAAGCCTTTTATGGATAAAACTCAACTCATTAAAGGTGGTTAAGTTGGGACAATATCGGTACAAGGATGATCCACGAGTCACGCTTGTCGCTGTTTAACTTGGTATCAGAGCGGGTTCCTCTCTAATTGCGTCTCATTGGTTGGTGGGTTCGATTGGTGTGACATATGTATATGTGCTAAACCTTTAAGTCTGGTTGTACGTGAGGGTTAGTGTTTGTGCGGATTGTCACCAAGTGCCAGATGAGCCGGGTTAGTGGTCGGATTGGTTTAGACATTTGTACACGTGCAGACCTTGTCAGGTTGTACGTGAGGGGGCGTGTTGGAGAGGAGATATCCCACATCAGAAACAGGATAAATAAAATATAACTTAGTTGTGGGTGGATCATACCTAATTATACCGAGACCTTTTGTGGATAAAACTTAACACCCTTAAAAGTGGTTAAGTTAGGACAGTATCGATACAAAGATGATCCACGAGCCACGCTTGTTGCTGTTTAACTAGATACCCATGAATACGCATCTGATATGCAAAGGAAATTCAACGCATCTGATATGCAAAGGAAATTCAGCAGAAGATATTTGACAACACAACTTTCCTACCAGTGTACCTATCCATACAGGCAAGATTCACCCTAAATTTTGTAGTCTAAATTAGAACTTTGTTTCTTGACTTATATTCTTATAATTAACTTCCAAGTCATTATTCTAAAGCTATTCATCTCATGACTTAACAGGTGGAGTCAGCTAAGAGATCATGGAACAAGTCATTTCTGCATCATAAATGTAGACAGAAATGCTGTATCAATGACAACCACTGTAAACTATCCTTTTGGAGGTGGCGTACTCTCTCCCACTGGAATTGTGCTCAACAATGAGATGAGTGACTTCTCAATTCCCACTGACATAACACCCGATCATCTCGCTCCTGCTCCATCAAATTTCATTGAACCAATCAAAAGACCTAGCTTTATCTTCCATGACTCCTATTATAGTCACAAAGGTATTTACATGAATATACTGCATAGGTACTTAAGGTGTTATCAAGAAAACGCGAATTTGACAAGCAACATTGCTGGTTGTTGCAGGGTAATCATTTGGTCGGGGTGCTTGGAGGTCGTGGTGGTCTGAACATTATCCCAGCAGTAACATAGGTGTTTATCAATTATTTTATATTGGGGATGGAACCTTTAGCTGCAGTTCAAAGTCCAAGAGCTACCACAGGGTAATTCTTCAACTTGTTTTAATTCTGTCATGATACACATTAAGGACTCACAACTCTATTCATTTGTTGATCCTTTTCTCTTCCAAGATGCAGCTAATACCGAACATAGTGTCCTATGAAAACTGGACTGTAATCGATGGAGATCATATCGAGCTTTCAGACAAAAGGAAGCACTTCTTACAAGACCGGGGTCATGAATTGCAGGCTAAAGCCGGGGGAGCCCTCACTTAGCTCATAGTTCAAAAACATGGAAACCCTGTACAGATGGGAAGGAAAAGTGGTAAAAGTTCAAATTGAAACGTGTTCCATGGTATACTCACGGCTGTAAGTGACCCTAGAAAGGATGGAAGGCCTGCAGCTGTATGATAATGTTGCAATGTGTTTGTAGATTAAAATGCTTGTTGGTGAGGGATAGGTGGCTAGAAAAGGGTATTGCTAGTGTAAATATCGATTGGGGAATCTGAATAAATTCAAGACTCTACTAGTAACGATCTTTCTTCATTACATGTTGTTTAATTGTGGTTTAAATCCAGTTGGAAAAGAGAAAAGAAAAGATAGAGAAAGGGGACATTCATCTTACTATACATGTAACTTAAAGAAACACATTCAGCTTACAAAAACAGGAACATAATATAGAATATTAATTTCAGGGACAAATTACCTAGGTTTTTCTATTTCACATCGATACTATGATGACACAACGGACATGAGTCTTCTTTCACCTTATCAATGCATTCACGATGGTACGTGTGCTTACATTTCTTAAGCATCGCACACTCATCGTCCTCCTCATACTCTCCCAAACAAATAACGCAGTCTCCGCTGTGAAATCCAACTGCTTCAGCATCCTTTCGGTAACGAAAAACTTCATAAGATTCAACCCTTTTAGCTTTCTGCTGCTGCTGTTGCTCTGCTGTTTGTTGTTGCAGTTGTGGTGGATTTGCTGTTGGTAACGTGCCGGTTTCAGTATCATGGGCTATTTCTTCATCGACTCCACCCAGGCAATTCTTCATCTTCTTGAAACAATATGAGACCGCTTTACAAAACAAGTATGGGGATAGTAAATTGGAGCTGTAATTATGGTACATGTCAAGTCAGGACCGAGTAACGCCCCGAGGCCAATAAGCACTACAATAGCCTGACAAATAACTTGTTCCCAATACATGACACCAACACGGTGACTTACAACGTAATCAAGATTGGGGAATAGGGGGAATGGCTAAGGTCTTAGGAATAGATAGCTATATATTGAGCGAGTTTACTAATACTTATATATAAAGTTTGTCATTACAACATAGTTAGAGTTTAAGAATCTATATTTATATAGTTACGGTATATATAAGATATATAGAGTCCAGCTTGGTAATTAGAATCCAACTCGCATGAGGATATGGATTCCTAAACCCTAACTAATTAGTAATTCGATCAATGTAGAAATTAGAAATTAACTCCATTTGCAACTTCCTTCATTTGCATGCGGACAAATGAATTGATCGATTCCTTATATGGTCAGGAGTTGGTCACACCGCATAAGCTTTGATACTTGCTTAGACATGCATGCATGTATCAGTTCCCTGGCTAGATTACGTTGTCTATTTTCCCATGGTCTTTCATACTTGGACGAATTTTCTTTCATCTTATCGATGA
This sequence comes from Comarum palustre, assembly GCA_951800085.1. Lineage (NCBI taxonomy): Eukaryota > Viridiplantae > Streptophyta > Magnoliopsida > Rosales > Rosaceae > Comarum > Comarum palustre. The sequence goes on along the minus strand of OX637588.1, from coordinate 3,235,844 downwards.
AACGTGTGATTGCAGTTATAAGGCGTTCTTCCTCAAACTCTCTCCCAAGCAACTAACAGTCTCCCAAGCAAGCAACAAAGACTACGCAGTTAAATCTGATATTCTGTAACCAACCGATCACGAAAATCAATATATCAATCGGCTATTCTGTAACCAAATTACCACACAGCACAGCCAACACAAGCACACACCATTTCCACAGTTGCAATACATTCTTCCTGTCCAATTTATTAACAGTTAAGCAAGCAATCAAAGACCCAACAATGCACACAAATGTAACTCACTCAAGTACGGAAAATTCTATCCTAGAGATGTGTATGGTATAAAACCAGCTTCTTCACCTTCTTACCACTCTTCTAGTGCACTTTAAGATTGGCTGTCCTGTACCCCTCCTCTCCACGGGGCCAGTGTACCAATCAACGGCGACCTCGGCGTTATAGGGGTCAATCTCAACCTTAATTTTCTAGTTCTCTTGATGAACCTACTTGTTTTGACTACGCAGTTTTGTATTTTGAGTAAGGGTTGAGGAGTCTGCATGTGTTTATATGGTTGGGTTTGATTCTACTAGCATGGGGTTTGATTCTACTAGATTCAATTCATTCTCAACCATTTCAGTTCTTCAGTCTTTCCTACATAATGATTATGAAATGTGTTAAACTAGCCAATAGCCACCCGCTGCTGCTGGGTGATAGGTGATTTATGTGCGTAGAAGAGTTAAAATGAAGGAATAATAATATTTTTTACAATCAAGTAAACCACTTTCAGTTTGGACCAAACCTTTGGTAATGGAACTTGTTGAGTACAAAGTACATCATTGCTTGATAGTAGAGGAATGGAGAAAAAAATTATGAAAAAGTATCAGAGATTAAAACAGATAAAAGATTCATATATCATCACACATGAGGATTTAGTAAATTAAAAACAATGTCTTGTGTTAGTGGAATGTATAAGTCAGGCAAGTTAGGCAAGAGGGCTTGAAATACATTGTTACCAAATCTTAATAGGAACCCAATTGCATAGCAATTTCTTATGGGGTGTTTTTTTTCATAACGCGCTATCAAAAACCTGCAATTTACCATCTAATTTGTTCTATCATATGCTCGGTCTCCAAAAGCATGTCCTAAAACCTTTTTATAGCATGTGACATTGCTCAGGCTCTCCAACTTTTTCATAGTAGCTCATAACTTGGATTTTCTTACTATAACTCAGACCATAAAGGTTTCTTTTTTGATAAACCCTATATAAACACTTGTTTAGGGGAACTCTTGTCCTCCTCTCTGATTCTTGTACTTGCATACCAGGAGAAGATGAAGACATGCAAAACTTTAAAACCCATGATCAACATCGGAAACCAAATGAAGCTGGAAAAAAGAAAATGCAGGGTACACCTATCAGTAGAGACTCACATATGAATTTCCTGCTTAGTAGCATACCAAGAAACACTACAAACACAGCCACACATCAAAATGCCAAAAACTGAAAAATCCTACAAGGACCAAACATGAAATGCAAAAATCACAAATTAGAGGTATCCTCTGATCTTAGAATCATTGCCAGAAACAAAAAACATGCAAAAGATGATCACAGAACACAAACTTGCAGAGGAAAAACACATAATAGAGGGATGCATCTTTTAGGATTCTCAACATGTAAAACCCAGTCCTAACATTACCCAGAAACAACAATCGTCACTGCACCCTACCACTAACATTTACTAGCTACCAAAAACTTTAGTTCTAATAAGCCCCTTTTCTTCTCAGTTGACAATTAAAATATGCTTTCATAGTTTGAATGCATAAGTATGCAAGGAGAACATCCCAGCTAGCTTGAGTTTTGTGGACATAAAATTTGGCAAAGAGGAAAAGGTGCTAACTTTCTATATATACACACAACATCAGATCATGCATATAATCGATTACCAATCACTCTCACTAATCTAATAAAAATTGCAGAAGAAATTTCCCTGAAATTGTAAATAGGTTCGTATGTTTCAATATAATAAGGAACCCGATCAATAAACTGGTAATACATGAAATCAAAAACTCTACAAAATTAATCAACCCAAATATTATTGATAAAGGAAATAGGGAGAGCCATTCACCTCCGTGGGCTACCAAAATTTTGGAAGCTTGATTTTCAGATGTCTTCTAAATCGAGAACAAAACTATCTATGACAACTTCGGCTGGCATCATATGAAAATTGCCTAACATATATATATATATATATATATATATATATATCTACTATCGACTAAATTTAAATATCACTTATTAGCATATGAGAGATGGTTTTGGCCTCAAAATCTCGCCCCTTCTCTGATTTTGCTATTATCTTTTATAGAGAGATTAGAATAAAAAAAATGGGGTGAGTTGCGCAGATGAAATAAACAAATGGGGTAAAGCGGTGAGGAAATATAGGTTTAAGGGCAAGAAAGATATTTCACACTGATTAATGGCAGTTCTGTAAATAAATTACAATTAGGGGTATTATGATCGATTTGCAAGTTGAATGAATAGTAGTACTGCTGTTTTGCTTTAGTATATATATGGCCCCAAAATCTCGCCCCTTCTCTGATTTTGTTATTATCTTCTATAGAGAGATTAGAATAAAAAAATGAGGCGAGTTATGCAGACGAAGTAGATAAACGGGATAAAGCGGTGAGGAAATATAGGTGTAAGGGCAAGAAAGACATTTCACACTGATTAATGGTAGTTCTGTAAATAAATTACAATTAGGGGTATTATGGTCAATTTGCAAGTTGAATAGTACTGTTGTTTTGCTTTAGTATATATAATTGGCCTAGTTTTTTTTGGTCGTTAGACTTGAACTGGGACAAATGTGGTCCGTGAATCATCATTGTACTGATACTGTCTCAACTTAACCACCTTTAAGGTGTTGAGTTTTAACTACAAAAGACCTCGGTACAATTAGGTATGATCCACCCACATATATGTTGTATTTTATTTATCAATTTTTCTGATATGAGATATTTTCTCTCCAACACCCCCACGTGCAATCTAACTTTTTAGGTAGACACGTGTAATTCATTTGGTCTAATTCCCACATCGGAAATCGGTGTGTGATTTGGTAATTATGATTTTTTATGATGGTGATTTGTTTGTGATGTAATTCATGATTCATGTTTGGTTATTTGTTTGTGGTGTGATTCGGGATCTAGACCCAAATTTGGGCTTATTATGCTAGGAGATGTTATCCCGTTATGCTGGAAGAGTAAATTGAAGAGGGACCTGCTCTGATACCAACTTGAACTTGGACAAATGTGTCCCATGGATCGCCATTGAACCGATACTATCCCAACTTAATCACATTTAAAGTGTTAGGTTTTAACTACAAAAGAGCTCGGTACAATTAGATATGATTAATCCACTTATTAGTTATATTTTATTTGTCTATTTTTTGATGTGAGATTTTTCCTCTCTAACAGTTAGTAAATCCATACGCAACTAGAACATTGCAGACAATGAATTGAATCTGTATATGCAAGTAGAGGCTGTAGATTCATGAATATAATTTATAGGGTAAATGACCATTCATTACAAAAAAAAGTGCCCATTAGGTCTACAAAAGTTTACTACTGCCAATTCCAATAGTTTCTGATAAAAAGACATTTATACCGTATTCATTCAATTAATCTCTGCTCACTGTGCATTCACCTATCTCTATATCCGTCTCTCTTATCTCTCTTTCTCATCCTTCAGACCACATCTTCTCTCTCTCCTCTCGATCCAAATCTCAGATCCACAACAATGAAAACTACCCCACACATCTCAAGGGCCATGCTCGGCTGCTCATGTCACTAGGATAGCTTCGCCGGATTAGAGGCTCTGTGTGGATGCTGGGTCGAGATCAGAGAGGTGTGCAAGGCTGCTGGGCTATGATCTGGGTGGAGCGGTCTGGGTTGTCTGAAAGGAGCACTGAGCTCAAAGGTGGTTGGGCCTGCTTGTCCGGCCAGAGCTGGTATGGTGAGCACGGTAGAGAACACCGGCCAGGTGAGGAGGCGCGTTGGGTGGGTGCCCAGATCAAAAAAAATTATTAGGTGCCCACGTCGAACTCGATTGGGCTGAGAGTGAGCATTGGTGGAGCTTCGAGATTGAGATGGGGCATGGTGCAAAAAAATTAGGGTTTATGTTTTTACTGATTTTAGGGTTTTTTAGGTTGCTGGATATGAATGTTGTTGTTTATGATGTGTATTGATGTTTACTAACCCTAGACGTAAGTTTACTACTCCTAGTAAACATGGTTTTGATGTTTTGAGTCTGGTTTTTAGGAATAGAAGTAAGTTTACTAGGAGTAGTAAACTTTGTTTTGGTGTTTTGAGTCTGGTTTTTAAGAACAGAAGTAAGTTTACTAGGGGTAGTAAACTTGAAATTAAATGTTTACTAGGGTCAGTAATCCCGGCAGCCGACGATCGGATTATGACGACCGGTGACCGAAATCTGGCGGCCGATGTGACCGGAGTTCGTCGACAGGTGATCCAAGTCGATGAGGTTCCGGTCAACCCTTCTCTCTCTCTAAGCATATTTAAAGGGTGAGAGGTATAATGATACTAAAATAATATAGGTTCTTAAGAGTATCGTAAGTATATATTTGTTTCTCAGAATTGGACTGGAGTGGATTATGGAGTGAAAAAACTTAGTCTGAAACAGATGTTTGGGAAAACACTGGACTAGAGTTAATGAGACAAGCCAGTCCCCGTGTCCCCCCTTTTTGGTGTCACATAGAGGCCTCGATTTTAGGGGACTACGTACGATCGCGCTGCGCAAACCCTACTCACTACCTCACCTCTCATCGACTCTGCCATCAACTCTGCTCATTGCTTTGACTTGCCAACTTCTTTAGGTTTGATCTCCACTCTCTTTCACTTTCTCTCTTTCTCTGATCTTTAACCCATCTCTACCTCTTCTTTGTTTTCCTATCTGAAATTAAGTAAAGATAGATTACTTATAAAATTTATTTGTGGGTTGTATGTATTTGAGTGATTGATTGATAGATTTAGGATTCAGTGTCTGTGTAGCTTGATCTGCTATGAATTTGATCAATTTCATGGCTGGTTCTTCGTAGCCTTCTTTTTGTAGGCTGTGCATCTGCTTCTGCATCTCCTTTTTCTTGGCGGATGGTAGATAAATACTCATTGTTTGAAAGTTATAGAAATTGAAACTCCCATGTGGAAATGTTGTGTCTGTGGGATTCAACAGAAACCTGACCAATTGTATATATGAAAGATTGAAAGTTAGTTAATGAATTCAATCCATTGAAATCTATTTCTTGTTTCCTTTTTCAATGTCATGCTTCTGTTTTGCCTGTGTTTTATGTTGATCATGTTATGGGAGTGTCCCTGAATCAAAATGGCACACATGCTTTTCTGCACAGTGATATATGTAACTGCTAGAGAATGTTCTCACTGCATCTAAAATCTGATAAAGTAGTCTGAGGTTCAACTCCAAAATCAATTGGTAATGGAAAGAGTAGCCCAAATCTTTATAAACCCACATGCAAGGTCCCATATTCCTAATGTGGGATATATTTCTCAACAAAATCATGATCTCACAATCATGTCACAGTTCACATTCTAAGAAGTACCTTTAAGTAGGAATCTCAATTCTGGATTTGTCACTCATTCCTAGTATAGACAATAGTAAAATTAAGTAATTTTGCTCAGAAGGGTCAAGTTAATTCATTGATACGAATAGGAAATTTGTTTCTATAATGTCTTTCCTTTTGATACATGAATCTTCCACAAAGATGATTATACAAATACAACGATCTATTCAGTTCTCAACCAAAAAAAGATCCACTGCAGTACAGTATCAGTTCTACCAAGACTATGAATAGTTTGATGCCTGGAGAACGAAATTTTTAGAGAGATTTGTTTCACTTCTGCAAACTCCTCAAAAAATGGAAACATCATTTCTGTCCTTCTAGGCATCTCGGTCAACTTCATTCAGGTTGCTTGCTTAACATTGCCACTGAAACATACACAACTCCAAAGGCACTTTAAGATGGTTTGACAGAATAGAACTTTCTCTGGAGCTCTTCAATTTATGAAGAATGCTGAAGGTTGGAAGCAGACTACATCATTCCTTGCTACGATTCGTCCCCAAGTAATTCTACCTCAACTCTCATCGACTTATTGAATAATACTTGTTATAATACAAAAAATATTTGAGATACAAAATTTATTTAGTCTGATGGTTCGTCAAACATGAAATTGGACTATTCTACTGGTTCTGTTCTTTAGTCCGAGACTGTACCAAATATAGGTCAGAAATTACTGTACCATAATCTGAACCTGCATAGTCCGAGACTAAGCATAGACTTGGTTCGTTAGACAGTCCGGGGTAACAAACGTGCACTAAGAGTGAAGCCCTAATGAGCACAAATTCTCTTTTGAAAGTTCAAATGGTCAATGTTTTATTTTAAAAAAATTGAAATGAGAAGTAGGGTGCCAAATTTTGTAGTGAATGGACATTTTCTCTAAAATAAACCAGAATATATTATGAACGACTTCAATTCTCTTTGCAGTTATTGTACAACAGAACAGGGAACATGAGTGAATGAAAAGTCTGGCCGCCAAGAAGCTCCATTGGTGGTCTAGCACCAAATTTGGCGTCTATTCAAATAATTCAATAGGTTTTGTCCATCAGCTGTATTGGTGCCAGGATGTTAGTCTTGCTTGTTTCGACGATACAACCATTCATGACCATTTCCTCCAGCATGAAATGCGCCTTCTCCAAATGGAACATGATGTCTAGTTCACACTGCAAATTTGAGGGGGAAGAAAAACAAAATCATTATATTGAAGCCTTAGGTGTGGAGTGCTAAAGAGAAACAAATTCAAATGAACTAATAAATAGCAAACAAACTTACCACGTTGCCGAAATGGCGGTCCATGGTTTCAACTAACAGATGAATGAATTCCAAAATGGCAAGCTCATTCTGCAATGTAAATAATAAGGCGGCAACACATGTTTAGAAAAAGATGGTCAACTAACAAAAAGGTTTTAATATGAGATAGAAAGATTGAGTGATCAATCGAGTTTTTCTCATCTTAGAACAGCTGTGGATAAGTTCACAGCATATCATTTATAATCTAATAAATGCCACTAGTCCAGTACCACCACCCCACCCCATCCCCATGTCCCTAGCAAATTCAGTACTGATCTGCATGATAAACCCATGCTTGATTTCTTTGTGAACAAAGTTTGTCACAACAAAAGCACCAAGTCACCAACTGATCATAAGGAAAAGAATGTAAAACAAGTGACAGAACACAACTTACTTCATCATTGTCTACCCCAACAAGAAAAAACAGTGAAGCATACCGCCTGTACACAATTTTGTAATTCCGGTGCTCGACAAATGAACACTATTCCACAAAAACAGAAAATACATAATCAGCAACAATAAACAGGCATGACTGCTGCACATTATACACAAACACACTTAATGACACAAAGCCTAAGTTTTAAACACTTATGCAGTTATGATGCAAAACTCCAAGTCTATAACCAAACCCATATAAGTGCCAGAGACATGTAATGCAAAGAAACAATGAAAACACAAGTAGTGAACTCCCAAACACGATTTGCTTTCAGAAGGCCCTAAAGATACAAACTTCTAAAAGAGCTAGTGCCAGTTGACATTAACAACAACACAGCAATCATGGGATCATGTAGCAACTGTCTAACATTCATAAAGTTGTAGACTTGAACACAAATCATTACTACAAAATTGCAAACTCTCGATCCCAATTCCAGTTTTAACTAATGAAACAAGTAAAAGCAACCCAGCAATACAAAAGTTAAGATCTTAACATGCGAACCCAAAATTGCACAACTGGGAATTTGACAAATTCAGATGCAGGCTAAACAGAGGAGAAACAGACCAGATTTGGAGATAAAGTTTAAATCTTTGAGATGATATATAAACAGGGTGAAAGCAAATTCGATTGGAGAATCAGAGAGAGTTAAGAGGGACCTGTTGTTCGTTGCGGGCGAGGCATTTGCGGACGATTTCAGCTTCAAGAGCTCGCCTTTCTTCAAGAGTGAGATATTCGTAGTATTGGGCAAGACGGGTCTGCCCTTGTTTGTTCACCATCAATATGAATCTGATCCCCATTGCTTCTCTCTTCTCTTTTTGTTTTGTTTCTGCAGAAAACTCGACCTCCCTGGCTCGGAGACCGTCTACTACTACCTATGCTTAATATATATATATATATATATATATATATATTTATATTTATATTTATATTTATAAGAAATTGTAAATAAAGTTACATGTTTTGCTAAATTTGTCCATATGTAAATTTAAAATAGCAAGATTTGAAGTTTTGTAGATAGGTCACAATTCTTTTTTTGAACAGGGATAGGTCACAATTCTATCGATCAATTTTATCAACTACCTATTCATGTATTCTGGTATAATTAGACCTATTCATGTATTCTGGTACAGCATATATATATAGTTAGATATATATAGTTAGATATATAATTAGATCATACTGTTACAGCATATATTTTATATATATATATATAGATATATATAGTTAGATATATAATTAGATCATACTGTTACAGCATATATTTTATATATATATATATAGATATAGTTAGATCTGTTTTCTTATGATCTTCTTTGACCGCGGGGTGAAGGGAAAAAAATCCTTAACCGTTCCAAAATAGGATTCCTTTTCCTATTAGATCTAAACAAACATTGATAGGATATAACCTAGTACCAAAGACTATAAAGCACTACTAGTTTTCAAAACCAGTAGGGACTACTATCACCATAACCAACAACTCCGGCGCAGGCACTCCTTTTGGTGCACCAACTAGTACCATTGTCATAGCCCCAAGTGTTGGCGCTGCTAGTTCTCCCCTCGGCGGCAATAGTGTCACCATAGCCCCATCTGTTGGCTCTACTGTCACCATAACCGTAGCTGCTTCAGGAACTACTACTGTCACCATAACCGGCAATCCAACTTCTTCTGGTTCAACAAGCACCCCAAGCGTTGGTGGTGCAACTCCTCCATCTCTCTTCGGCTCTTCAAATCCATTCAACACTAGAGTAACACTAGACGTGTGATCGTAGGGGTACCTACTTTGAAGTCTCAGGCGAAAGTAGCAGATATCTGTGTGGACTACCAGGAAGAAAGAAGTATGGTTTTTTTTCTTTTTTCGACAATGTATTGCGTTTATTCGATGTACTGAAATAAAGTAACATTTAGGTGTTTGGTTCAAACTTGAGAGAACCAAGTGTTTAACATTTCTGTAGAATTTCAGTACAATGCTTCCAATGTGGTAGCCTTTCGAGCTTCATTGCGTATATACAAATTTAGTAGCAATATCAATTACTATTTAAACAACTTATGTTCCTCATTTTTTATTTTGTTATCTTGGAACATGATTGATAAGTGATAACACATTGTCAAACAATGAGGGTACAGAAGATGAGTGGAATATATGCTAACAGATGGGAGAAAAGAAGTCGCATTCTTTTCCAAATAGCAGCCAGAAATTATTAGCCCTCTTACAAATTTGTGAAACCTTATTAGCTTCAGCAGTAGTCTCTAAAGCATTCTGATTCTAACAAGATATAAAATAGACTATCGTATCAAAATAAAGGGATTGCCAATCTAAGGAGTTGTATACGTAGTACTGATCTCAAGTTCATGTATAACTTATTTCCTTGTTCACCAAATTGTCATCTGAACAATATTCCTGAGGAAGTTCTTCATCTCTCTTGTCTTCAATGACATCTTTAGTCCTCAGAAAACTTGGTTGGTTTGTGGAAGATAGGAGCCGAGCCCACATTCGGTCTGTTATCACAACATTGCGCTGCTTCTCGTTGATTCTCTGCAAATCAACCACCCCAATTACTTAGCAACTATATGCAATCATCCAAAAGTAAAAATTGATTTTAGGCATGAGGCAGTACTCACATAAAAGGGTATAAAACATTCTCTCCCATTGACAGGACCTGCTACATATCCTGTGTAGCCTGCCATTGCTCCATGGACAGCACTTTGAGCAAGGAGTGTGCAGTACACATTATCAGCACCGTTGCTTGGAATTGCTCGAATCATATACGTAGGATCTGCAAACAATTATGTGCAAAAGGTTTGAATAATTGTTCGAGTCCTTCCTACCTTTTCACAGTACTATAAAAAAAAGAAAAGGTTGTGAACTAACCTATATATTTGAGGTTGATTGCCATTTTACTTTTGTGTGAGAAATGATCCTGAAAAAGACCGCAACTAGTGTTAGTGGAACTGAGTTCACTGACTTAATATGGATGAGAAGTTTGCTTCTGACATCAGACTCCTGACCTTAATCTTCTGGGTAATCCACAGGCCAACATCTTGAAGGAGCTTGTTGCCTGAGGCATCCTGCTTGTTCATAGGGTTGATGCTTTCTGACAGAAGATCCTGCCCAGCACCTTCAGCGATGACAATAACCATGTGCCCATTTTCTTTCAGTCGTTTTGCTATGTATTCAAACAGTCCACCAGGACCCTCGAGATAGAAGGGTGATTCTGGAATTAAGCAACAGTCTACATCTCGGCTTGCAAGCGTTGCATACATAGCAATAAACCCTGCACCACAGCTTCCAGATTAAACTGTAGATAAAGGGATGGTGCAGCCAGCAAAGTACATCTTACGGAAATATAACGTAGCTTAACAAAAACATGCAGTCCCAGGCTCCCATAAATTAACAGTTTAATGCAGGATGTCTTTCAAAAACAGGAACTTACCACTAAACCGACCCATCAACTTCACAACACCAATACCATTTTCAATGCTTTCAGATTCAACATGTGCTGCATTTATGGCACGTTGAGCCTCCTCAACAGCAGAGTCAAAGCCAAAGGACTTGTCAATCACCTGTATCAATAAGAGACAGCAGTTAACAAAAAGATTGTGTTCATTTGTGACAAAACAATGGAAAACATATCAACAACGGGTAGCTAGGCTAACCCAAGAGATGTACCGGAATGTCATTATCAATGGTTTTGGGGATTCCAACAACTGCTACTTTGAGACCACGTCTTTTGATTTCCTGCATGATGAAATACTCTCAAAAACCTTAATGTTATAGAAATAATTATGCAGAAGCAAATGGCATCTGCTTCTTGGTGGTTTAAAGATACCACCATGGCCAAGTAGAAAAGAAAGCTTGGAAATATCCAAAGCTGATATGAGATCAAAGACAAGTGTACAGAAATTCTCATGATAATTCTTATAAAGTTATGCTACCTCAAATATAACAGATGCACCCTTCTGGGTTCCATCTCCTCCAATTATGTAAACCTGTAACAAGTTCAACCAGTGGTAAGGGGAACTGAACACAAGAAATGCATACGTAAAATCCATGAATAGCACTAATGGATTTGAAAATAAGGACCTGATTGATTCCTCGATCTTGAATGCTGTCAACAATCTTTGATTTGTCATGGCCACCCCTTGATGTTCCAAGGATGGTTCCACCGCGTTTGTGGATATCATTCACACTCTTTGGAGTCAAAGGAATTATGTTCGTAGAATAGAAACCCTTGTATCCTCCCTACAAATTCATTAGCCAATATGGATGTCATAAGTCCCACAACATACAAAACCAAACCATACTTGATCCAAATCTTTACATCTCATATTTCAGACTAACTTGGGAAATGAAAACTGCAGTAATCACTTACTACTATGCCTGAAACTTTCTTTACACCATACATATAATCCAGGCCACATACTATCTCCCTGATCACAGTGTTGAGCCCAGGGCATAGACCCCCACAAGTCACAATACAGGCATGAACATCCTCGGCCTCAAAATACACCTGAACATCAAGAAGCAACGAAGTCAGCAACAAAGTCGTTAACAGCACACACTACCTAGTCAATTCAACTATATGCATCAAACACTCAAACACATACTTTTTGACGTGGTCCGGCACGCCGAAAATGAACACCTCGTGGACTACTCTGGTGACCAATAATCTGCACAACCAGATTAGAAACAATACTTAGGCATACCAAACTGTCACAAGATAAAGAGGAACCAAGTTTACAGTAGCAATAAAAAGCTTACCTTTTGGGCAACAGTATCATCAACATTAACAAAGTACTGCCTGCAAAATCAAACAAATTCCATGTTGAACTAGTTAGCCAATTCTGTATATTAACAAATACTAAAAGACCCATAACAAAGATGAACACAACTCACTTGACTACAGAGTAACCAGGAGTGTTTTGCAATGGATTTGGGTAAGTCTACAAAACAAAAAACAACCCATCACCACAATTCACACACAGAAACAATAAATCAAGCAAAGCATCAATCTTTTTGGAGGGAATTACCGGAAGATTAGGAATGTAATCCACGAAATGCGGCACATCTTCAAGAATATAGCCATTGTCCCCCAACAGAATCTTCGGCTTGTTGTTCTCCATGTCAGACGACCCGACCTTGTAACCCGACCCGGGAAAATACTTAAACGAGTTGCTAGAAACAGAGCTTGAATCCAAACCCGGAGACTTCAGAGAAATGATGGCAGACGAAGAAGAGAGAAGAGAGTGATCCATTGGGCAGCAGCAGATATATACGACGAGTAGTTTGAAGTCGTATTTGGAACCATGGCTGAAACTTTATAGACAAAGAAACAAAGAACGAGGAAGACACAGAAGCGGTGGCTGCTTTGAAAGACACAACTGGCTCAAGGTTTTGGCTTGGTACACGAAAACTTGGGGAAGAAACCAAAGCTACCAGTTTGGAAAGTCTAGAAACTAAACGGCTGGAGAAGATTAGTTAGGCGTGGGAGAAAAGTAAAATTGAAGACATGAAAAAAAGGAAATCAAAAAGTTGACCGATGAAATATCCTGGGTCGACGATGACTTCACGGGCTGGTCAATCCGGGTTTGCCCGGAAAAACAGAGGTTTGGAATAACGTGGGCTGCAGCTGAAAGGAAGTGGTTTTTGGAAAAGCAGATAGGTTTCGTAGGGGTTGTGAGGGAGCAAAAAGCTGAAAGAGATCGATGAGGGTTTCTGCTTTGGTATTGGTATGTGAAGGTGGAAGCTGATTCAGATGATTCTTGTCCCAAGCTAAAATGAATGATTTATTTTTTTTTGGGACGAAAAAATGAATGATTGATGATGACAATAGCTGGCATGGTGATCATTCACATGCGTTTAGGCTCTTGATAATTTGATATAACATTGACATGATTTGTTTTCTCAAGGTGATGCAACTTCTAATTTAGTCTAATTAGAGCGTGCTTCGTTACATCCGATCGTTACAGATTATTTTTGTGTATGTTATTATTATAAGTTGATCGGTGCGATATAACAAAATGATACGGCTCTTTTGATTTTTTTTTGTTTAAAAATAGTCTATTATTACGCATAATTAACCGAGTTGATTTTGTGTTCTTTATTATATGAGCAAATAGTTCCCCGATTCAATTAAATATTTACGAAGCTATAATCATATCACCTCGGATACTTTGAAAATTTGGTTCTTCGTTATGTCAAAAAGTTTTTTTGGAAACTGTTGTCAAAGAGTTGAATAATGAAATTCTCTTTCTATGTCCTAAAATGATTAATAATGAAATAGATGACAAATGCATGATCAAATCAAAGGTTCCACCAACTTATAATAAGAGTATATTCGTTATATAGATTCATGCAGGAGTTGTATTTTGACGTAGCTTTGAAATGACAATGCATTTCTGGGTGTATATTAATTGACATGGTCACAATACAGATAGGATAATTTTCCATCGATTTTGGAGTTGAGCAGATGACCAGTGAATCCACTGTAGTTATCTTCATGAGCTGCAATGCATATGTCAATGAGCTTATTTGATAAGTGGTCATCTTCATAATATGGCTGCTCAATAAACTCATCAAGAGGCATCCACTGGGAAAAAAGAAAAGAAACAAATTATTATAACTAGAGCAAGCAAAATCATCAACAGAAAATAGATTAGTGAATAAATTTGACTCGGTCTAATACCTTTGCAGCTTGGATTTCCTTCTCATCAACTGTGATCTCAGATGACAAAGGCTTAAGCATGCACACAAACAGCAAGTCTGACTGCTCAAATGCAACCTTGTGTGCATGTCTTCCAAGTTGAACAAGGGGAAGGAAATATGGAACAATCAAATACAAGATCAAGTTAGCGACCCCGTCACATATTGCTAGACCAAGCTTAAGAAACGTACAAAAGCGAATGAGCCAACAATGTATATCAAGTAATGCATAAATGTTTCGTCAAGTTCTTAGATATGTAAAGGAGAAGATTTTACCTGAAAGCTATCGTTTTAAGGAAGGTTGTCTCAATCTGCAGCAGTGATGAAGAGAAATGGGTGACTATGGATCAAGCAAGTGATAACAATGATAAAGTCAATAGTAGAGGATGATGAATATGTTTTATACCCCAGTTTCTTCTTTCACTTCTCTTACAGCACCTGAGAATAGATCTTCAGACTGGGTAAAGAAGATAGCACAATGTTAGAAGTATTGAGAAAATGATAAAAATTGAAACATAGTGATGAAATAATTCAACGTATATTACCTTGTTGATATAACCAGTTGGTATTTTCCACACACCAGAGCAAGTACATGAACACTTCTCTTTTACCACAAGAACCTAATATTAAGGAAGTTCCATACATCAGATAAAATTTCAAGAGTTTTAAGTGATCCGTGTTGAGGTCTGAACATTTCTTAGCCATTAATGAACATCGATATCTACCTCTCTTTTGTCATTGATCACAAAAGCTCCAATACCAATATGATGTGAAGGGCTATCAGGAAGCATACAAGGCTCTCTTGGAATCCAACATGTTAGCATAACATATCCTGGTTCAGCATGGTGAAAGTTGAAACCCTCCTAAAGGCAAAACATGTTGTGATTAACAAGACTCTGTGTTCAGTTGAAAATTAAATGAGGATTGTCGATTCGTCACCTGAATTGCAATTGGGACAAGATCAGCTTGCTGTTGTAGTATTTTGAGCCAAACCCCTTTTTTCCCCTGCCCATTTAACAGTTAATTTAGTTATATGTATGGTTTATGATCAGATTTAATTTTCAGATAGAATGGTATCAACAGTCTTTGATATTGATAAATGATGACCAGGTTTATTATATATAGGTGTATTCGTATTAACATTGTATTAGTGTGTCATTCACATCAATAAGACCTTAATTTTCCAGTCATACAGAGAAGCCTGAACAGCTGATGCAAAAGCATTTGCACTCATGGGTAAGCTCTCTGGATTAATAATGACTCCACCATATTCGTCGTTCCATGCATCAAGTAACTCTGGCATTACCACACTTGGTGAAGATTTGTTGGGAGATAGAACATGAATTGCTGTTTTCTTAAAACTGGCCTCTAGAATTGGAGGGCAAGAAAGCTTGAGTTTGGCAGTAGTGGAGGTTTTTGTGACAGATTGTTTCCGCAGAAAACCTGAAATAACAGAACACAAAGTCTATTAGCAACCATTTGTTAGGTAGCAACTAGAAATATATGATACTTGGATGAGAAGTAAGAACTAACCATTTGGTGAGCCCCATTTCAAAGTGCAAAAATCTTTGTTTAAGGAAATCGAAACCATTGTCGCTGCTGCGGCCATGGTTTCGTGGTTTTTGAAACACATCAGTACAGAACCATGGTCCTATTTGTATATAGCTACGTAGTGATTGGAATAGGAGGAAGCAAATTGATGTTCAGGAGGAGAAAAGAAGGTGAATAATAATTTAGAGAATATTGGCATCTGCAGGACAAGTAGGAAGATAGAGATGGCAGTTCTAGTTTATGAAGAAAACTACAATACGGTTAGCATAATTTGTTCTCCTTTTCTTTTGTTTTACTGCAAAAAATGCATATTGTACATTTAGTTCTGTACATGTAATCCAAAGGCCTTGCTTTCTTTACCTATCAATTGCTACGTAGCTAGTTAACTTTGAACTGTGAACAAAATTAAAGAGATAGAAGCAACAGACTTCCACTAGTACTACACTACTTATCCATATACATGTCCATGAAAAAAAAGAATGATAATATTCCCTTCAAGCAATAGGCATTCTATGATCACCAGAAGAATATTTAGCATTCTGGATTGCATTGCATAATATGTAATTGATTAAGAGTCTTTGACGTATCAAGAGTAAGTGTTCATGTTCGAGCTTGGAGCTTTAGCACATAAAAGGAAAGGGAGTGCCATGGCATGGTCAATATCCAACTAGAATATTTAAGCAAGAATCAATGTCTCAGTTCACTAGTTAAAAGGAATTATTCAAATTCTTGGATGCTGCTCACTCAAGGTTGCTAAAAATTAAGTTCTCGAACTAGGGGACCAAGATTATGAGATAGGTTTCCAATAGTACCAATACCCTAGGGATTCCCAGACACATCAAGCCCATAGTCATCCGCAACTTGCTGCGTGGGACTATTAAGTATTAACCTCCTCTTCCGGCGTCGAAAGCGACGCGACCCGTCCATGGCGTTCTACGTGAACTCAGCCTGAACCTCCATGCTCACAAACTGATTCTCAAACCTATATCCATCGTCTCCGACATCTTCTGCAGGTTTCCGGTGGCCAACGAGGACACGAGTGACTTGACAATGCTGTCCATCGACTTGGATATGGTGTTCATCTTGGCCTGCGTGTCGAGACGAGCCACGACGCCGTCCAGGCCGGAAGCTAGTCGGAGATAGTTGAGTTGCTCGGTGCTCTTTCGGACTGAGTTCTGGGCGTAGGTACGAGGGCCGTCGAAGTTGCCTTTCTCCATGGCCTTTTTGATTTAGAGCTTCTTGGATTTCTCTTCTTTTTCGCACCTTTTGGATTGGTGTAGGAGCAACCCGTAAAATATCAATAATATCTTCGATATTTTTTTGCAATATTCGTTTTTTACGAGGGTTGATATTATTTAATATATAATTTTTGATAAATTTTTCATTGATATTCAATATTTTCTTGATATACCTATTAAGATTTTTTTTTTGAATAACCGAGATTTCCATAATCATTAAAATTTTAGTCCTTGCGTACAAGGGACTTGGACGTGGTTTTGAGCTGCATGATTTGGTTCATCAACTTCTCGGTGTTTCCCATCAATCCCATCAATATCATCAATCTCATGGTGGAGATTTTGTTAGCGATCTGACTCTAACTTCTAATCAATAAATTGAATAACAAAGAAAGAAACGAAAATAAAAAAAATTGAAATTGATAATATTCTCAATACTGAGCAAAAGCTCTGAAAACAATACATATATGCCTAATTTGCTAAAATCATAGCAATTCATCCCTCGACCTTTAAACAAACTTGTCCTCAAGTTTCAATTTTAGGACGCGCTGCAAGTAAGTCATAGTTTAGATTAAATAACAGGCAACAAAAGAGATAAATTTTCAAAGCTGAAACAACATTCTTATGAGTGTTGTAGTGTGTCCATGTGCTTCAGTACTTGCAACTTCAACATCAACACACTCCTTTTTCAGCTTCAACACACTTTCCACCAGCAATTAAGAAGTCAAAACTCAAGGATTGGTGCATGCCAACTACAGTTAAGACTGCAAAAACCTGACCAACAATGCAAGCTTTGTTCCTTTTGTTCTCCCCACATTCACATGTAATGGACTTTGCAAGAACAACAACGATAACTTCATACTTAACAACAAGCATAAGGAGTAGTAGACCAATCTTTAACCCTGTCATACTGCAAACATGATACCCTTCCAGACCCTTAATCCAACATAAGAGAAGTACCATTCCTAAAACTTGAGGTTCAAAGAAGCACATGCAAACAGTAGCCAACATATAGCTCTTCCCTTGTTTCATAAGGTACTGCAGCCATTTTGTCAACCTTGTCTTGCTGTTGAGTTCTAAATTTCAAGCATCATTTTCGGACCCATAACTATTAACACTAACAAGAGAAGGAGGTGGATGACTCAGTAGTGAAACTTTCACATAAATATTGTCACCATCACTATCATAATATAGATGAGGTCCAACAACCTCTAGTATCAATCCCCATAACAATATAACTACATCAACATATCCCAAATTTGTGATTTGTGATTAGATAGAGAGTAGACCCAAAGCTAAGAAAAGTGTATCAAAGTGTGGTTGGATAATCAGAGTCTGCAAATGGCCAGTCTCCAATGGTCTTGTGACAGAACAACAACATCATGATCCAAACAAGATCACCTAAGCATGAAACTGTATGAGGCTTTACATATAGGAGCAACTGATTGCTTGACAAGTTCTTGAGAAGCTGCATCATAATCCCATCACTATGCTCCTTAACATCAGACTCATCACATCTTTTGGCAATTGGCACACACACCATTCATTCTTGGCCAATAATCTGCACACTCAGTTTGTCCCTTCCATGAATAGACACCACACACATTGAATGCAAAACCCTGTCTATTGAGTGTGCATCATTTAAAGATCCAGGGGTGACATAAAGGCAATATGGCACAAAGAAAGCCTTTGAAGATAGTTTTTTTATCAATAAAAATGAAGTAATTTGTCTTTTGCCAAACCCCCTAACCATTTCAGAATTTCCAAGTAGTTGCATAATGATTGAATCAGTATCATATGCCCAACAACCAGCAGCTAGGAAATTTAAAAGTTCAATTTCTCCAACTTTGCAGTTCAAGGAATTAAGATTATACAGCATAATCACACCCACAATAAACTTTCAAAGGCTCTTCTAATATCCTGAAAATTTAACTTCAAAGTAGTGGATACCTAAGATTGTGTGTTATAAGGACATGTTACCATCACATTGTGAAGCCTGAGCACTTATTTGAAAGTAGAATCCAGCTCTTTTGCATTCGTCTCATCAACAAGCTTGGCATGAATAATTGATTTCCATCTCTCCCATACTTTCTTGCATACCATTTTAGATTCCACATATAAATTTTTCTCCACAATCTTAAAACTGGACTGCTCATCCTCTTTACAAGTAGCAAGTGACACTGCTGCACCATCATTAATTATAAATTTTTCATTAGAATTCAGCAACTTAAAACCAGGTTTCAGATATACAACTTGTGCCAACACTCGAGCTGCAGCTATTTTTGTCAAATTAGAGTCCAAGTTAACCTCCCTTAACTGCGGAGTATCCCTTAACCCTGGGCTGATATGAGTTATGCCTTCATCCTGGAGTTCATCCCCAAGTTGACTACTTTCGGAACCTCCAAGTATGGAGTCCACTAAGGTATTATTTTCACCCCATTGATGGTACTGCTATAGGTTAATGATGCAAGTTCAGTAGCTTGTTTTACTTTAATCTCAACATAAACAGATGTAACAAAGTTAACATCATCACAACCCTAGACTTGTCCTCTAGTTCATCCACTAATTGAACATATTTCGCTATTCCTTCTATTCCTTTCTTGACGGGCAAGACAGATTCAGCACACATTTCACCAGTCAATCCAATTATGGTGTGATATAATTGCATCAGAGATCGATTTGGTTGCTGACAACGGCAGTGGAGAGACAAACCTCTATGGATTGTCAACCAGCCTAGCCGAAGATTGCCATGAATTCAGAGATGAAGGTATCCGTCCAACCTGTCAGATATTCTCTTTCTCCTAACGCACCCATCTTTGCATCTGTGCTCTCTTTGGGTGAAAGTTCGTCAGAACGTGGTTGTGGTGACAGTAGTTTCCCACCTCCCTTAAGCATGCTCACAGGCTCTGGTACAGAAGAGGAGCCACCAACAACTGGGACCTCCAATTCATGAACTCGGTCAGGTTCTCTTGAAATCAAAGGAAGCTTAGGGTCTGGTCTGACCTCATGAGTAGAAGGTGGAGGGGTCAGAAGCAAATGTCATCTCACCAGTAGATCGAGCATACGAGTCCGTCAGAGAAGATGGTGAGCAACAATGTTGCGCCAGCGACGGGTACTCTACCGAGTGGTACTGGTATAGGTTCGAGAACCACGACTGGTCAGGAGCTGGTGGTCTCGACAGATACCAAATGTCCGGTGCATGTGGCGATATCGATGAACACTGTAGTGGATTTCCAGTGCTCCACGACCCCATATAGTGGAGCTCTAATACCAGTTGTTAGGGATCTGACCCTAACTTCTGGAATAGAGAAAGAAATTGAAGAACAAAGAAAGAAACGAAAAACAAAAAAACAATTTGAAATTAACAATATTCTTAAGACACAAATTGAAATTGATAATAATACTGAGCAAAAGCTCTAAAAACACTACATATGAGCCTAATTTTCTTAACACGTGAGCGGCACATTAAGGCTAAAATCATAACAGATTTGAGAAAATCTTTGATTTTGATCAGAGAAGCTTGTGTTTTTGAAACTGAGAATGATAACAAATTTCAAAATTGATTTATAGATGATTGTTCTTTATTGTGGATGTAATTATTTGATATCAAGAAACCATATTCACATGGGAGAGAAGCCGAGAGGCAAAAAAAATGAGAGCTTCCTCTGTCCGGCGGCGAACACTTTCGCCGTCGTCGGACAGGGACTGGTCGCCTCAGCGGGGGCCAGGTTGATGTTCGGTTCCTCGATCGATCATTTGATTGAGCAATTGTGGCGTTGGTGTGTAGGGAAAGAAGTGAGAGAGATTGCAGAGGCTGTCGCCGAGCGTGGTGGCGCTACCATCGTGGGAATCGTTCTGACGAGGGCGGTAGATCAGTGACTAGACATGCTCCGATCTGCGGGTTCTCCAGTCTGGTGAGGTGGTTGTTGTGGATCTGAGAGGGATCGACCTAATCTGGCTTGGCGTTGTCGATATGGATTTGGCTTCCTTTTAGGTTCGATGTGGCGGGGTTATGGCGG
Organism: Comarum palustre; assembly: GCA_951800085.1. NCBI lineage: Eukaryota > Viridiplantae > Streptophyta > Magnoliopsida > Rosales > Rosaceae > Comarum > Comarum palustre. The sequence continues at coordinate 3,214,996 of OX637588.1, read as the reverse complement.
TGTTATCCGTAACGAGCTTGATGGCATAGTGTGGGTGGTGATGGTTTGGCGTTCTCGACGAGGCAACAGTGGTCATGACTCGGTTAGCGATGGTATCTCCTTTTTCTTTTTGTTTGGGCTTGGGTTAGGTAAAAATGCAAATTGCAATAGATAAACTATATTTACGTATGTAATCTTGTTTTATATTATCAAGTTTTTCAATCATTTATAATATTAGGTAGGGCTGGGATCGGTACGGGACGGGTCGGGATTTGACCTATCCCGATCCCGATCTCGAAGTTAATATAGTAATCCCGATACCGATCCCGATCCCGATCCCGAAATTCGGTACGGGACGGGTCGGGATTCGGGACATGTCGGGACCAATCCCGATCCCGATCCCGAAAATATGTAATTTTTAGTTCTAAATAACTACATTTCTACTAAAAATCAAGCTTTTTGAATTCGGGACGGGTCGGGACGGGTCGGGACGACATTTAGTTTGGCTCATCCCAATTCGAACCGTTTACTTTGATTCGGGATTCGGGACGGGTCGAGACAACATAATTTTAGGGTTATATCCCGTCTCGATCCCGACACGATCGGGACGGGTCGGGTTCGGTATCGGGATATCGGTTTTGAATTCTCAGCCCTAATATTAGGAGGTAAATGAAAAGGTTTAATTTTTTTATGAAACTTTGACATTAAAACTTAGCTTCTTATAGGAGGTTAGGCTATACCAAACGAGTTAATGGTGCAAGATGTAACTTGTGATAGTAAACCAAAACTTAAAAAGAGATATTCCTTCTCGATATTTTTCTTGTCATACAAGAAACTATAAAGTAAAGTTACTCTTTATTCTCGACCCGGTTCTGTAAACCCAAAACACGTACCCGGCTCACCCAAACTGTTGACTTGGCACCACCATCATCCATCCACCTGTCCATCCCGCCAGTGTCTTCTCATCAATCCAACGGCCCACAATTCCCCGTCTAGAAAATTCCACCACGTGTCTGCTCCGCCTACGCCTTTAGTGGCGGAGCTCAAAGTTCCCAAAGCCAGTTAAGCTTGCTCTCTCCTCCACTCTTCTTCCAAATCAGTCCTCCGATTTCTCAGCGTCGCCGCCATGTTCAAGACCGCCACGTCACGCCTCCGCGCTCTCAAGGTCAGTAACTTCCTCTCCGTTCCTCACATATATGATTCTTAATCAACCGCCGCTGATCGGCCGGCGACTCTACCGATTAAACGTCGCCGTTTTCATGATCAACTGTGCTTTCTAGTAATTCCGAAGCTTAATAGTTCGTTAGATGCTGAAAATTTCAAGTATAAGAGCAAAAATTGAAAGAGGAAGTTTAATTTTGCTAGTTTACGTATGATTTTGAGCTTAATGCGGTCAAGGTTAGGGTTTATGATTGGGGCTAGTTATGATTTGATATGATAGAATCATTAGAATGTGACTTTGTTATGCTTTGGAATATTGATTAATCAGGGAAGGATAGGCATTAGAGGACTGGCTAGGTTTTCGACATTAGGTGAAGTTTCAAGTTCAGTTTCCGCTGCAACGGGGCCTTCTTGGTCTCCTTTGGGTGGTTTGTTTGGTTGGCTGACCGGAGGACGGTCCAGGTGTATGCCACCTTTGGATTTTCCACTTGAAGGTATTAAGTTTCCACCTGCATTGCCGGATTTTGTTCCACCGGAAAAGCCAAAGATTACGACTCTGCCTAATGGTGTCATAGTAGCTTCTATGAAGTCAGAGGTATGAATGGCAGTGCTTGTTTTCGGAGTTTGTTGTCTGTTTTGTGTTGTTTGATTTGTTTCCTTTGAACTGGGGATTGAGAAATTGGACTGATCATTGTTGTTTGATGGTTGTTGGTCAGATACCTACAGCTTCCATAGGTTTATATATTAATTGTGGTTCGGTCTATGAGACACCAGAGTCATCCGGGGCCTCACACCTGCTGGAGCGTATGGCTTTCAAGAGCACACGTAACCGCAGTCATTTGCGTATTGTGCGGGAGGTGGAGGCGATTGGTGGCAGTGTGCAAGCATCAGCTTCTCGGGAGCAGATGAGTTACACCATTAGTTCTCTGAAGACTTATGTTCCTGAAATGGTGGAGCTGCTTCTTGATTCGGTTCGAAATCCTGTTTTCCTTGATTGGGAAGTGAATGAGGAAGTAAGTTTTCACAACCCTTCTGTTATGTGCGTCGTCTGAGAATTTGCATGCTTTGTAGCTGATATTGGTAGCTTCACTTGCAGCTTCTCAGGGTGAAAGACGATATTGATAAAGCCTCCAAAAACCCTGAAGCCCTTGTTTTGGAAGCAGTTCACTTTGTTGGTTACAAGGGTGGATTGGCGAATCCACTCTTGGCCCAAGAATCTTCGATTAGTAGCCTAAATAGTGAAACTTTGGAGGAATTCGTTGCCGTAAGTTTTGTAGTTACTTGATCCATGTTGTCAACTTTAGCTTTGTGTATGCTAGTTAGTTGTTGTGTAGTCAATCATAATCAATTTGAATGGAATATTTTCAGGAAAATTATACTGCTCCTCGTATGGTGCTGGCCGCTTATGGTGTTGAACATGATGAACTTCTAAAAATTGCAGAACCACTTTTGTCTGATCTCCCCCATGTCCCTCTTGCTGAGGAGCCAACATCTGTGTATACTGGAGGTGACTATCGTTGTCAAGCTGAATCAGGGGTGTGTATCACATATGTCTGATCTGATATATCTATCCCCCTTACTTGTTCATCCAATAACTTATAAATTTGATTTTCCTTGCGAGACAGGATACTCATTTTGCTCTTGCATTTGAACTTCCTGGAGGTTGGCTTAGGATGAAGGATGCAATGATTTTGAATGTTCTCCAGGTCTATCTGATGCATCTCTATATTCTATTTTGTTATGTGTACAGTAAAATTTTTGTTTTACACCCTTTTTTGTGATAGAAAGTTGTGAAGCAGTAATGTAGCTAGCTTATTGTAGATGCTAATGGGAGGAGGTGAATCCTTTTCAAGCGGCGGACCTGGAAAAGGGATGAACTCACGATTATGTAAGTGGTAGAAAACACACAAACATTTCATGTTTCAAACACAATGTTGACATTAGCTTGAGCAGAATTGTTTATACTATGTAGTGCATAGATACATTAGTTTCTCACCTCGTTTCATTCAAACCGTGTGAATCCCTAACTTTCCGAACCTCTGCCCTTCAAAGTTACAAGACTGCACCGATTCAGTGGATCCCATTACTTCATATATCAGCTATACAATTCATTTGGAAATGAACTGCTTGTGTTTTTCTCCTCTTTCTTCTATCGATTAACTAACCTCTGCACCTGAATACAAGTAATGTTGCAATGAGCAGATATTCGTGTGTTGGCTCAAAACCCTGAGGTTAATTCAATGTCAGCAATCAATAGCATATACAACAACAGCGCTATATTTGGCATCCAAGCTTCCACTGTAAGCAACTACTGAATATCATGTGTTTGTATTAATTGTCTTGGATACTGTTTTGGTATTGCTATGCCTTGAACTTGTTTTGTCTTTTAAGCAGTCTCTTTGTCTTATTAAAAATGTACAAATCTAAATTGTATGATGTACAGCATGCTATAGTGATTAGTGATATGTGATATTGGCAAACGTCTGTGGATTTCAGAGTTCAGATTATGTGGCAGAAGCTATTGATATTGCAGCAGATGAGCTTATTGCACTCGCAACACCTGGAGAAGGTATCTTGGCTTTTTTTTCTTTTCTTTTCTTATTCTTAATGTCTTAATCCCCTTATTTTACTTTCGTATTGGAAACCTGTCACCGACATGTTCTTTTCTCTCATCCACAGTTGACGTGGTACAGCTAGATCGTGCCAAACAGTCAACCAAGTCTTCCATTCTTATGAATATGGAATCTAGAGTATGTAAACAATCAGTGTATTTTCTTAATAATAATACCAATATTTTTATTTTATTTTTGTGGGATCAATATATTTAGCCGTCTGGATTTTCTCTAAATGTTATTTTCTTACTTTTCATTTTATTCTGTAGATGGTTGTTGTAGATGATATTGGGAGACAAATCTTGACATACAATGACTGGTATAGCCTTTCTCATGACTTATTACAATATTTGCTCTTTCTATCTGTTGATAGATAAAGAAAAAGAATCGTGTTGGTGTGTGCTCTGTCAGATGGACAAATAGTTACTTCACTATTGAGAGCCTTGCTTCTTAATTTTGTTCTTCAATGAAATTAACTGTCAGATTACATTTTACGTAAACAATATATATTCTTTTCATTGATTGTATACCGCGTGACTGGTATTAGTTGCAAAATCTTCATTTTTATTAAGAATCAAGCTTTCTGTCCTTTACTGATATTAAGCATTCACCATCTGTGTCAGTATCCCTCTCTTGCATAAACAGACATTCTTAGGAACTCCTCGGTCTGTCAATACCATTTCCTGCATACCTTTTTCCATTTTGGATAAACCACGTGAGAAGAATATGTTGCTGGTATATTATTGTGATTTTTACTTGTTGGTTAGGAAATTGGAGCAACTCATGAAGGCTGTAAATGAGGTTTCTACGGAAGATATTACTTCAACTGCGCAAAAGCTTTTATCGACCCCTCTCACAATGGCATCATATGGAGACGGTAATTTCTGTGTCAAGAGATATTGGATTCATGTTTCATACATTCATTTTGGGGACTAACTTTGTTCTTTCACAATCCTGTTTTGCAGTCACTAAAGTCCCACACTATGAATCCGTCAGCCAAAAATTTACCCTACCAAGGAATAAAACAAAGTCAGCAAAGAAGATCACTTAAAATGAAATTGCTTTCATTTCGCGAACTAGGTATCTAGTTATTTACCTATCAGTCTTCCTGGTGTTGTCGGCATATATGCGTATATGTATGCTTCATAGAGAAAATAATGATAGATCTGTGTTAGAGTTTGGAAGCATTGAAGCAAAATCCATGTAACCTGTTTCTATTTTCTACTTCTGTGATTGGATTTGCTATAGTTTACTTTATACATTTATGATAAAAGAAATGTCAGTTCACAGATATCTGGGGCCTTTTTTCTTCTTGCTTCTATATTTGGGTCAAATAGTGAGTGTTTGATAATGTCTCGTCGAGTCCATGTTCGTCTGTCGTGAAGAAATGTCTAGAAAAGTCCCTAGTCAAAACACATATTGGTGAGGAAATGGAAGCAACCTTTGGAAGTAGATGAACCTAACCTCAGCCTTGTTCCCAAGTCCCAAATGTGAGGAGTCCTACCAACTTAAAATAACAAAACTTGCACGTACTCTTTCATTCGTCTATTCTATATTGTAGAGACAGTAACATATATGGGCAACTTTGTTAGAAGTATTTCATATTTTCAAAATCAATGCGACTGGGTATTGTCTCACTGTTGTATTCTTCATCTTCCTTGTGACATATACGGGGCAATTGGATCTTACACTAGGTTCATGAAAGCAAAAAAATATTAGACTTTTGAGAAAAAAGGCTGAAACAAAGAAGAAAAAAGTAACTTTCTCGATATCATTTGGTTTAGTGACACAATTTATTTATTTTTAAGTGTACGTTAGCAACGTGTGTTACGAACATTTGATCTTGGTTATCGTGAATTTCAAAATATCTCGATCGGCCTTATATATGCAAGCACGCAGAGTACGTAATCTTTCAAGTATGTCTATAGATCTCCCAGAAAAGAGAATGCATGTGATCAAAATTAACGATTTGGGTGAAGCAATTTTCCTTTGGTCTTGGACATGATGACGTTTTACAAGTCCCTGTCTTTCCCGATATTATTGTTTTGGAATGTTGAGTAACTTTTTGTAGCATAAATTCCTCTACTAGACCTCCAAAAGTGCATGCTGATCAGTGCATGCTGTATCATATTTGTTGAATATCAACATTGGGGATAGGTTAGTATGGTTGGATTTCAATTTTTTAAATTGCATACTGAAGTTTGTTAATTCGGAATTTTCTTCCATTGGTTGATTCCTAATAAGTTTCTTAGAGATATACCGGCTATTATTCTGACTACTAGTTACAAATATTCCCATACATGTGTTTACCCAAATCCATAAAGATGGAGTATTTTCCTATCAAAGATGTGCCCAAATAATGCACTTACTTTGCAAGTTCTTGGAATATTTTTGATAATTCTGCATTTCATGTATTGACCCTTATTCTCTCTACATAACTAGCTAATATTCCATCCCTTTTTTCCCCTTGGCTCATTCAAGAAAGGATATGGTATTTCTAACCTCAAATTAAATACATGCAAAGTATCTATGGAGGATTATATTGGACTGTTGATTAGTCAGACATAAACTTATTAGATATCTGATCCGGACAATTTGATTCTTCACTCCCTTGAGACAAAAAGAGAAAAACGATCCTAGCTAGCTTTATATAATGGGGGATTTTAAGATACACCCTAATTTACACATTCATTTTAGATTAAACCCAACTTCAATATTCTTTTAAAATACACTCATAATTATTAATTAGGATATCATATAAGATAGATAATAAAACATGTTTTCTTTGAAAATTACAAAAATTGTCACTATAAGAAAATTTATAGTTTATGCTAATTTACCTCTTTTATTATTATGTAGTCTAGAAACATGTAATGTATTTCCAAAAATCAAGTGAGTTTTTCTTGTAACACTAACATTTTTCAATCAATTTATAAGAATCATGTAGTTTTCTTAATTTTTATTAAAAATCTAGATGAATGAATTCATTCACCGATCTACACAAAAGATATAATATCTTATACCATATATGACCTAAACCTAAAACCCTAAACCCTATACCCTAACCCTAAACCATACCTCAAACAATATATCCTAAACCACATACCTAAACCATACCCCAAACCATGTACCCTAATCCTATACCCGAACTCATGAATTCCTGACTTGTAGGAGTTAGATGTAATATACCTGAGTTGTAGAAATTAGATCTAATATACGTGATTTTTAAAGGCTAAGTAAAATACATGATTAAATATATCTATTTATATGTCTGAAAGGGTAAATTATACATAGAAAAAAAAGAGTAAATATAATAATTGAATGTCTTTGGGTGTAGAATGAAAATAAAATATGGATAGGTGTCTATTAAAACAGGCTTGATATTTTAAGTTTTTATCTAATTTTCTATAATACTTATATATACAAGCTTGTTGAATGGTTCTTGATCTAATGGATATTTACATCTTCACTTTCATCCACAGTCTTTTGTTACACATTGCGTTCATTGTCGAAAAAGCCTCGATCGATGCCAAACTGTGCCCCAACATACATATTGCATGTAATAAGTAATTAACTAGTAGTCCGGGTAAACTTACTAGAATTTACATAGCCTAAGGATGACTAAGTAGTACTCGACTTACATTCTCATATTACATTTTTGAAAATTCATATTACATTCTAATCCACGTGTTGTGACTTATTTATCTGAGTACGAAAGTGAATCACCGTGAACTAACATATCAACATGAGATGTTTTAGCTTACGTTATTTACATGTCGTGTTCCTTTTACAACTCAAAAAGAAGAAAGGAATCTCATATATAGTAACAAACTAAGTAGTTTGGCCAGATTAGGATTTTGCAGAACTCACTACGCATCATAATCCACATGTTGTGATTAATTTATCAAACTGAATCACATGAATTAACATATCCGCTGAAGATGTTTTAGATTACGATTCTGTTTTTTTACATAGCTTTTTACACCTGAGAAAGAAGAAATGACTCTAAAAAGTAATAAAGTAGTATGGGGTTCAACTCCAAAACCAATTGACAATAGAGTAACTCAAACCCTTATAAACCACAGACAAGATCCTTTTTTTTTTTATGTGGGATTTATATCTCAACACGCTCGCACACATGGCGAATCTTCAAGCCTAACACGTGGACAACATTTAGGGTTTGATGTGAAGTTCGTGTGGCATTTGGGCTTCACACGTGGACATAGGTAACCTGCTCTGATACCATAATAAAGTAGTTTGAGGTTTAACTTCAAAACCAATTGGCAATACAGAGAGTAGTCCAAACTCACATAAACCACAAGAAATGTCTCATTTTTCTGATATAAGATTGATACCTTAACAAAAAGTAATCAAAGTGACATAAGGTCTTGACCAGATTAGGTCTTTAAAAACTCGCGGTGCATGTTAATCCACATGTAATGATTTATTTATTAATATCACACGCGCGAATAAAGTGAATTAACATCTCAACAATTACGTTATGGAATATTACAATTTTAAATATCGCATTTCTTTTACATCTCGAAAAGAAGAAAGAATAGCACAAAAAGGAAAGTCAGACAAATGAGCAATCATGGACATCTATCTGTTGTGTAAACAGCATGTTGGACCATCCATCATTTAAATTTTGACTGCTTGAATGAATGTTATAAACGTGAAGGCTCACCATCTGATGTAATATCAAGACACTTTCGATAGCAAAGATTTCCAAAGGCCAATTAAGCCATGAGCTCCACACAAAGGCAGGTCCTTCCAGTTCTTCTTTCATATATAGGGAGAGAATAGAAGAGGCAGCTGCACAATTGGTATGGGCGTCCAGTACTTGAGATATCTCCTCTAAATAGAAATAACACAAGCTGGAAATTAAACAAAGGGACACAAAATATAGAGTACATGTAAAAAATGATGATTTCTTTTGGGGATGAGGTAATTTATAAATTGTGGGTGCTTCTGGTTCAAGTCTGCTAGATAGGTTTCTTTTTAATATGATTTTTGCATAAGGTTTTATATTAGAAGGGGTGGTGGTGGTCCATCAAGTACACTGCTCATTTGCCTTGCATATCAAGCAATGTTCCATCTAATCTATCTCTCTCCCTCCCTCTTTCTTTCTCCCTTGAGTCTCTCTCTCTGCAACATTCATGGCAAAAGCATCATCATCACCACTCCATCTCAATACCCATGTGAGAACCTATCATCTTTTCCTCTTCTCTAATATGTTTTTTTTGTTTTCACAATCTTTTTCTTGCCTTGAAGGAGAAATTTAGAGATTTATTATTGTGCATCCTAGTTAATAATAATATGCAACTCTGAGAGCTACTGCCGTAAAATTCCTAATTTCGTCTCTATTACTCAAAGTCTTACTGTCCTTATGTTAACTCATCAGGAATGTGTATATAATCAGCTTTATTGACATTCACCTTTTACCATGAAAATACCAACCATATAATATTGAGGTAAATGCTTCCAATAAATTGGTATATATACAATAGAAAAACTATATACGAGCTTATTAGCTAGGCAAAGAGATGAGATGGGGTTAGTTTGCTTTTGTATTAGTAACAGCTGTGGGAGGCCGTTTCATGCCTTTTGCTTTTGTAGTCAAGCTGCTCAAACAAAGGTGTGAGAGTTTGAGAGAGAGGCCATGCCTTGATGAGATGAGCTGAGCTAGCTTTATTTTCACAAACTAAAACCAACTTGGCATGGTTTCCTTCCTTTCTTTATGTCCTGTTGCTTCTGTTGGCATGTTTCTCTCTCTCTCTCTCTCTCTCTCTCTCATACACATCTAGCTGCTGTGCTTAACCGCCTAGCTTATCAGATTAGCAAAGCTCGCTGCTTCTGGCTTAAAGGTGCAAGGGTTTGAGGGCAACTTTTCCCTCTTTTTCTCTCAGCCCCTTCAGTTAAAGTTGAGACTGGACAAGGATTTCTGGTGTCGCTCTTATGTTAAAGCAGGAGAAGAAGCAGGTTTATAGCTCAACCTCACTCTGTTTCATAGTTTTCTCTTTCTCAATTCTGTCACCTCCCCCTATCTTCTAGCTGTTCTTCTTCTTCTTCTTCTTCTTCTTCTTCTTCTTCTTCTCCTTCTTTCCCCTTCATGTTTTGTCTTTCGGGTTTCAAAAAGAATTCTTCTTTCATCACAAATCAGTCTTCAGAATTATTGGTTTTCTGTATGATATTTTTGCCTATAACGATTTTGTTTTCTTCATTAGCTTGATGAAGATGTTGTTATGAATACCACACCAGAAAATTCTGAGTGATTTGTTCATTTTTCCATCTTCTTATCAAGTCTGTGAATTAAGTCCATCGATTTCATTCTTTCGCATCGTTTTCCCTTTATTAATAACAACGTATAAGTTCAAGATGGATCTCAATCATATTTATATGTATATGATTTCTGTTTAATCAGCAAGAGAGCAAAGAGCTGGTGGGATATGACCAGAAGCAGGCTGTTTCACAAAGATGATCACAATTTCGTGCAAGACGATTACAAGTTGATAAGTTTTCGCGAAAGGAAATAGCAGCATCTTAATCATATATTTCTTCACACAAGGTTGAAATAAGATGAATAAGAGTAATATCAGAAGCTCTGATCTCATTGATGCCAAGCTTGAAGAACACCAGATGTGTGGATCGAAGCAGTGCCCCGGTTGTGGACACAAACTTGAAGGAAAGCCGGTATGTACGATTAAAAATCAATCAATTACTCAGATAATAATCTTGTTTGCTTCAAAATAAATATTTTTGTTACCATGTGAAGGATCATGATCCCTTGTAATTGATAGTAATTATTTTCTATCTCAAGTAATTTAATTTTGATATTAATTTATGTAAATTAAAAGGGTGCTTCATCTTTCTCTTTTCACTTTATTTTCTTTGTTCTAGCTATCTAAGCTAGCCCCTTTTCGCTTTCAATAAATTTATTAACATGAAATATGGAATTAATTGGCATGGTGTCTGCAGGACTGGTTAGGTCTACCAGCAGGAGTGAAATTTGACCCAACAGACCAAGAACTGATTGAACACCTTGAAGCAAAGGTAGAAGCCAAAGACTCAAAGTCTCACCCTTTGATTGATGAGTTCATTCCTACCATTGAAGGAGAAGATGGCATTTGTTACACCCATCCTGAAAAACTTCCTGGTCATCATCTACTCTCTTCAAGTTTTGTTGGTTCTGACTTTGAAGACCAATATTATCTCTCATTTTTGTATAACATATACGAGAGGTAATATTCATACCTAATTGGTCAACCTAACTTTGACTTTGGGCATGCAATGCTTCATTTCTTGCAGGTGTGACTAGAGATGGCTTGAGCAGACACTTCTTCCATAGACCCTCCAAGGCTTACACTACTGGGACACGAAAGAGGCGAAAAATCCAAACGGAATGCGACCATTTGCAAGCTGGCGGCGAGACAAGGTGGCACAAAACCGGAAAGACCAGACCGGTAATGGTGAATGGCAAGCAAAAAGGGTGCAAGAAAATCCTGGTCCTCTACACAAACTTTGGGAAGAACCGAAAACCGGAGAAGACCAACTGGGTGATGCACCAGTACCATCTAGGCCAGCACGAGGAGGAGAAGGAAGGAGAGCTCGTGGTTTCGAAGATATTCTATCAGACGCAGCCGAGACAATGCAACTGGTCGTCCGAGAGAACAAGTGCGGCAAGTGCAAGTTTAACCGGTGAAGGTAGTGATTTGAGAAGAGATAGTGGTGGTAGTGGGAGTTGTACTTCTTCTAAGGAAATAATAGGGTCTCATAATACTCATTTTCGAGATCATCACCATGATCAAGTGTCCGCAGCAGTGGTAGCAGCAGCACAAGTTAATGTAGTTGCTCAGCCATTAACAAGTTACAATGCCATAGACATTCATCAGTTGAAGTCCGACCATTTCAGCTTTGTCCCATTCAGAAAAAGTTTCGATGAGGTCGTTTCCCATCTTTTTTTCCATCATAAATTTCTACGTGCATTAAGCTAATTAATTATTTAATTTCTGCATCCATCTATTATTAGACATCTAATTATATACATATAGTAACATTGCTTTCTTAGCATGAGATCAATGTTGTTTTATTAACATTGTGGATCCACTTGCTAACCCTCTCCTATCCTCATCTGAGCACCAATATTAGCATTGCTTGTAATTGCAGCGTGACTACAAATATCCTGGACCTAGCTCTCTCTTGTTTAGTTGATTATCATTTTCTGTTAGCAAAAACTAGTTTTACTCATCAAACTAAAAGGCTACCTAGCATTTTATTGAAGTAAGATCAGAGGAAATGAATAGTGGTTGGATCAAAAAATAGACTTGGTAACGAATCCTCGTAATATGTCCATTTTTGCAGGTGGGGATAGGAGAGGCTTCGACGGCAAGGGAACCCAGCATTGCATCTGGCACTTGTGCAGAGCTGAGTGAGAGACCACAGCTTCATCATGTGGCACATGATCAACTGCTTCATCACCACCAACATCATCAGCAGGTACACCATGAGCAACAGCAGCAACATCAGCATGGCCAAACACATCTTCAGCAACAAATAGCAACGGCGGCCAGCTTCCACATCAGTAGGCCTTCACATCCCATTTCCATCATCTCTCCGCCTTCTCTTCACCACTCCGCCGCCACCTCCATCATTCTCGATCAGGATGCTTACAATGTCTCCCGATCGATAATGCTCCAAAACGAACATTTCCAGGTACCATTGCTCACCCTAATTTCGTCTTCAAGCATTAAAAAAAGCTTAATAGTAACAATGTACCATAAGATAGCAATATTGACACGTTGCGTGATGCTATCCTCAAATGTTGTTTTAAACACCCTCAAAACTTAGTAAACTCTCAAATAGAAACCTAGATGGTAAAACTTATAACCACGTCTGAGTAAATACTACACTGTTCGCATGGTAAATGTATGTGCAAAATATTGTTTTGCCAAAGTATCATCTAACAAAATGAATACATAAAATCTTGAACGGTAATGGATGGATCATCACCTTATCTATGTAAAGGTTTTTGTAGCTCTATAGTTGAACATTTGTGTCAAAACTCATCTAGTTATGTTGCTTTTATTGTCTGCTAAATTGCAAACATTAAATTATTTTACCTTTTAATTCTTGAAGACAATATCATCAAGCTTACTTAAGTAGCTGGGTATTAATCTGTCTTTTCAATGCATGCAAAAACTCAGCAGCAGCAGCAACACCAACAGCAGCAGCAACATCATAAACAGATGGGAGGAAGGTCGGCATCTGGCTTAGAGGAGCTCATAATGGCCTGCACTTCATCGAGTAATGTCAAAGAAGTGAGTGGTTTATATAAACTTTTTGATTCTGAATTTCATGAGCTCTAGTTTGTCATTATACCGTTAGCTAATCACAGAAGATAGAAAGAAAAAGTGAGTTTACCGAGAATTACAAAGGACCAAAAGCAAGAAAATCATCCAATTTCTTTATTACTACTAATTTAAATTAAAGACAGAAGCTAGCCAAACCCTTTCTTTTTTCCTTTTTCTCTTTATCCTTTAGTTTTTATATGTTTTCATGTATATGATTAGGGTGGTTTCACAATCCTCTCGTAAAAGAGCAAAGGGGAAAAAGAAAGGTAGAGACACTTGGCATCATATCTGGGTTCTAGTCTAAGGCTAAGCATCATAATATAATCTTTCTTGTTACCTGACTGTAAAGCCGTAATTATGCCTCTTGATTAATTTCAAAACCAAAGTTGAGAACACAATTAAAGCTACTATGCATGTGAACTTTAGTACCACTATTTCCCTTTACTATTAGTACTAAAATCTTGACTGAACTCAAGTGCAAACTCTTTATTTACTGTTAGAAAACAAAGGCACATGCAGTTTGGTTTTGAAGAAGAACTAGTTAATAATGGGGTGCAAACCCTAGGTTAATATTGGTTTGTCGATCCTAATATATCATGGCACGCTTGCAATATATGTTTTGTTGCAGGAGTCATCATCCATGGCAAACCCTCAAGAGACAGAGTGGATGAAGTACTCTTCATTCTGGCCTGACCCTGACAACCCAGATCATCATGGATAGGCGCGCGAGAGTAAAAGCAAAAGTGAAAACCCCCAGTAGAGAATAAAAACAGAACAAAAACCCCGAGAGACAGCATCATCATCATCATCACCATGATTAATATTTTGAAGCCACAGCCCTCCTCTGGAGTCTGGAGTAGTCTGGATCAAGTTGCTTTCACATTTAAACGTGAGGCCAGGAGAACATAACCAGCCATTGATATATTGGTTTGGTAGTAGCTCTTGCTTTCTTTTTCGTCTCTATCTATATTCTCTTGGCTCTCAACTGAATTGAACTAACTAAGCAACGGTCCATATTTTGGGAAAGAAAGAGAGAAAAGAGAACAAAAGGGGGAAGAAAAAGAAGGTTCAAAGAGAAAAGGCTGTTCCTCTCTTCTGACAAATATATATAGGAGGGAGAGAACCAAGACCCAAAGCAAATCCAGTAGTCCTAGCCTCCCTGCATGAAAATCATCACCATTATCATTACGCCATATATATCATCTTTATATAAGCTAGCCTATTCTTATAATTATTTTATTATTTCATTATGTTTGTATAATGCTCCTTTCTTGTTTCTTTACAGAGGAAATACCAAAGAGTTTGCGCCAAGTGCAACATAGACATTGTTAATTATGCTTTGGTTAGTCACTTTGTTGCTTAAATATGAATATGGGGTTCATATTGTTTCCCTTCATAGAAATCAAAATGTGTTAATTAATACAGTAATTTCCTGTTGAGATATATATTCTACATCGGGAATATAAGACATTGTCTGTAGACATATAAGGGTTTAGGTTACTCTCTCCATTGTCAATTGGTTTTGGAGTTGAACCTCAGACTTCTTTATCATAGTATCAGAGTGGATTACCCACGTCCACGTGTTAGTTTTACCGGTCACACACACACTCATGTCCGGACCTGATGAAAGTCCCAGGAGTCTACCGACTCAGGACCTAGGATATAAGGGGCCCAAGGAAAAAAAATTACTGCTCCTTATATTAATGAAAGGATATATATTGTGTCAGATCTCAATGTTTTACAACAATTAAAATAAATTAAATGACCTAAATAAGCTTGTAATAATTAAAGACACCTGATTATATATACATATATAATAAATTGTGAGTCAAAGAAGGAAGAAAATAATGTTAATAGACCATACTATTTAGTTTAGTTCATTACTGGAGCTTAAAATATGTCTTAATTATAATCCAAATATTTTGGATATGTTGTTTATAGTTAAGTTTTGAGTTTATAGTTTTATTTCATTATAAATAGAAATAAAACCTAAACGAAAACTATGATTTGAGGACCCAATTTTGAGAGTTCGACTTAGACCTGAATTTTGAGGACCAAATTTTGACAGGACCCAATTTTGCACGCACTCCACATCATCTTTAATGTTGTCCACGTGTCAGGTTTGAAAATTCGCCACATGTGTAGGAGCGTGTTAAGATATCTATTCTACATCGAAAATATGAGATAATGTCTATTGATTTATAAGAGTTTGGGCTACTATCTCTATTACAAATTAATTTTAAAGTTGAACTCCAAATTAGTTTATCATTTTTTCATTCCCAGAGTGCTTTACTTTCTGTTCACTTCTTTAAACGTTATAATCTGGGATAAATCAGAGAATAAAAAGAGAAAAGACACAAAATCGAAATGGATTCTTGATCTCGTACCGTCACATATATTACGTACACACACGTACAACACACATAAGAAACAATATAATGTGATTGTTTTACATGGATCTTCAATATAAGCGTATTGATGCCCTAGCTATACATCTAGACACTGGTTTAAACACTTCAGAACCACGAGAATTGATAAGTTAAAGAAGAATGAACTTTCCAATTTCTTTTCCTTTTCTTCGATCTGTTTTTCTTTCTTCGAATTCTTTCTGTGTGTATTCATTTTCATTGATTTGATGCTATGTTACTGGTATATATATAAATCACTCACATGAAGTAGTATAATACGTATCGAAGTATGTATGCAGGTATTACTGATTTTCGGGCATGCATACATACATACAGTTTTGCAGAAAAGATCGATTCTTTGCCCTCAAATTAAAAAAAAGAGAGTTTGCTTTTCCATATAAAGATCGATTCTTTGCCCTCAAATTAAAAAAAAGAGAGTTTGCTTTTCCTATATAGTTAAGGTGCTCGATCTAGTCGGATTGATTTGAGGTCTTGTGCCCTCATTCATTCGGTATCCTAATTTATAATTAGTGTCACTTCATGAAAAGTAAGAAATGAAAATATCTCCTGAGAAGTTACTATTCCTGAAAAACTTGATATCAGTTTCGAAGTAGTGCATGGCTAGCTTATATGCTCTTAAAGGTCGATTATGGAATGTTAATTACCAGCCACTAGAAAGGAAGTGAAAGTGGAACTCAGCTAGATTAACAAGCATCTTAGTACGATCATGATATCATAAGTGTAATAAGCTAAGCCTCTCCCTTCTTTTGTTACTTGAAACCCTACCTTCTTTTACCTGAAACCTTCTTTACTGCTTTATTCTATTCCGGATTCGAGCTTTTCGAGCACAGCAAAGATGTGTTTATTTACTTATCTCTATTAGAGTGAGATAGAGAGGGTAACGTGCATGCTATTTATATAAATCGATCTATGGGACTTGCATGAAATAAAGGTGATTGAAACCCAACATGAAGGGTAAATAGCTGGGCTCTGCAGCTTCATCGTAGTTTCTGAAGGGAATAAAGAGGGGACTGAACCACAAGAATAAACTTTAAGTTTCAAATTGATTGAGCAGCATCTCCTGCATTATATATGTATTCCATTGCTTACAGGGTTACAGTAGAAAGCTTTGCATATCGATACCCTTCTAGAGTTTAGATTATCAAGTTATGGAGGATAGCGTTTATACTCTTGCGAATATTACTCCCGTCGAATTCGTACATCGATGACCTTGTTTTACTAGCTGGTTTTATGTACTCTGATACTGCTGCTGCTGCTGCATATATAATCGGAATATTAGTATCTACCAACGATAGGAGTTGCAACTGTAAGCCACACACACTGTTGCAGCTGAGAGAATCGAAATGCTAAGAGTACGTAGATGCTTATTTTGCCATATATGTTGGCAGCTACTTGTTAAAATAAACAAAAGGAGGAAGATCCTACTGGAACAGAAAGAGGAAGTGTCTCTATCCACGAACAAGTATGCAATAGAAAACGAAATAAAGGAATGCCATGTCTGGTATCAACTTCAAACCTAGTTTAGCTATTTCTATATAAAGGTGATATTTCAATTCTTTCGCTTTATGGAAGATTTTGGATGCTTTTCATCTTTATGAGAACGTAGCTAATACGAACGATCGAGCAGAGAGCAGAGGGTTATACTTGTTGAGTTTGCAGAGGAGGATTCAGAGTTTGAAGTTCTTTAGAATAACTATGGGGCTCGGGTTCAGTTTTTAATCAATCACGTGCAGACCTAAAAGTTAGGTTACACGTGAGAGGGAGTGTTAGAGAGAAAATATCACACATTAGAAAAATGACAAATAAAATATAACATATATGTGGGTGAATCATTCCTAGTTGTACCGAGGTATTTTGTGATTAATTAAAACCCAACACCTTAAAGGTTATTAAGTTGGAACAATATCGGTACAAAGATGATATACGAGCCACACTTGTCGCTCGTTCTTTGACAGATTTGGTCCCAAAAAGAAGTTGCAGGAAGAATTGTGGGTTAGTGCGAGGACGAATATAACATGCATACGCCTAAAGCCAAACCTAACCTTTTTTCCGATTCTTCCACAAAACCAAACCCTACCCTTGCTACAGCTTTCGCTTTGCCTTTGTTTAACCGCTTTTCAATTTTGATTTTAATGGTTTATATAACACTCGTTTTTGTTCTAAACTCTGATGGAGGCTTCTAGCTAGTTTGGTACTTAGAGATTTGCATATGCTGATTGATCGACTGGATTGTTATAGTTAGGAAGTTTCTCTTGCAAATGATAGCTAGGAAGATAACTTTTTGAACAAAATTGAAGGGTAATGATCATCCTTGAAAGTCGTTGTAGTTTGGTGAGTATATATATATCGTGACGTATTACAGATTAAGTAATCAACTATATTCGTAATAGAAAATCATTAGCGTAAATATCAGGTTAAAGTGTGACATAGTGAACATAGAAGACCAGACATTTTCTGTACCGATATGCTACATGCTACGCAAGTCCGGTCCCATATTTCGTGCCTGAATGAACTTGCAAACGGAGCTTTCTTTGCAAGGCCATCAGTTCAAAGCTAAAAGATGATGGTTTTTATATATGAAATTTACTAATTGAGCAGATAAGTGCCCCATTGGACGATTAAATTACATATTGGTGTTGAAAAGTGAGGACAATGTACTAAAATTTGGACAAATTTGATATAATAATATTGATTATCCGTAACGATAGGATTAGATAAGAATGAGAAAATGACACTATGAACTACCACACTGAGACTGTGATATATAAAATGGTTTGTCACCATCCATCAGAATCCAATGAATCCAATAAATCCAGGGACACAGTCATCAGACCTGTCACGACAGAAAAGGTTCATATGAATGTTGAAGATCATATGCGCTTTAGTAATGCGTAGAGAACAGATTAATTTGATTGTTGAAACTGAATAGATTGAAAAGGTTCTTGAAACAGATTCAATCTAAAGATGGCGTATGAAACTACCATTTCTACCAGACCTTGACATGCAGGAGAGAACAGGATATGGGCTTTTAGATGGTCAGTCCACTAAGAGTGCAGCAAACGAACTACATCAAACCATATCAATGAAACTACCTGGGTTAAGCAAAAAGATGATTGAAATTCCGCAAATTACAAAGTCAAATTGGTACAAACTAGGAGATTGACAAGCAAAATGACAACAGGGAAGGAGAAAATTGACATGCTGTTATGTACAGAACTGCAATTACATTCCTCAGCCATTGACAGAGTGTTTGTTATACACAACCTTGACAAATGCGGCGGCTTTCATTTTCTTTTTCCTTTGTTTCTTCATTTACCTTCTCTCTCATGAACATGAAGTTACCAAAAACCTTGGAACTTCATAAAACATCCAAAATTGTTTCCTCTTCTGTACAAACAAACAACTCATGCCACTTCTAATAGTGGCTCAGCACGCACGTGGCTCTGGAACTGGCAGCCGCCTTGTGACTGGTCCACCGGAAACTTTCAAGGACGCAAAAAGGCAGGACAAACGTGCTATCATGGGCCTGGATTTCACCATCCTAGGTACCATTCTCAACTGCTTACCAGCAGTAATGTCATAACTGCCATGATACCCTTCAAGGTCATCTTTCGTGATAAGAACTGCATCTCCTGAGGGAGAGCATGCACTGGTAGCTCTACAACATCTGCTGTATTCTTGAACAGCCTGCTCATTTATTAAGACATAAGCAAGAGAGGAAAATGGTGAGTGAGAGTTGTGTGGAAATGTGATCTAATGAATTCAGTTACTAGCACAGACCAAAACATCTAATGAAAGGATGTTGCAAATTTAAAGAAAATGCCTACAATCAAGAAAAACGTACCTTCCATTGTGAGGGGGCAAGTAGCACACGAGGCCTTCTGGATCTCACATACTCCAGGGCAGCAGAAGGGGTCATATTCTTGTATTCCACCTATAGACAGCAAATCGAGTCAATCCTTTGATATCCAAATGGTCTAAAAGGGTTTATGATCAATAACTCTTCAGCTAATAAACAGAGCTGAATTTGGAAGAGATTGTTACCAAATAGCAAAGCACAATGGTTGTGCTCCTTCCCCGACCTGCTTTGCAGTGAACATAAGTAGTTCTACCATATGATGCATTCACTGTATACATAAAAACAATAGTTATAACATTTGGACAAACCTAGCTAAGACATTACATACCAGAATAAAGATGGGATAGAATTACTCACTGTGAATGAACTCCACTGCCCTGCTAATACCTTCAAACGAAGGCGCAAAGAGATAATCACGTGTGGGGATTACTAGATGCTCAATTCCATGGGCCTGAAACTCATCAAACAGATCAAAAAGATGAGAGCAGAATCTAAACAGGGATCAACTTTAAAGACTTGAATGCAGTATTGTTGTTTGATCAGCAATAGAAAGAAAAAAATACAAATTTATTTGTTCAGATGTTATTTGCCATATTCTTTGTTGGAGTGAAAAGCAGATAAAAGCTAAATCATTAAGTTCTTTAGACAAAAATTACATGCTTATAATAACTCATTCGTATTATCCAAACCCAACAAGCAACAAAACTGTCGAACATTCTAGTACTAACTGACAATCAATAGAAGTCACTCACATGATACAGAGAGGACGGAACCAAAGTCTCATAAGGTTCATTGAGCGTGATAACACCACCAACACCAAGTCGCTTCAGGTGGGGAACATCTTTTGGGAATGGAACCGCGCCAAGGAGCACAAACTGAAAAAGAACAACACCACTCATCCATTATTCCCCATAAAAATAAGCAAACTCATGGTTTCACGATCCAAGTAACACTGATATACAAAACTGCAGAACTAAAATCAACCAACTGTATATATCCCATTACTCACACATTCTCTACTTACAAACTATAACCAAAACTTACACAACAGAAATACACAACTACATAACATTCAAGAACCCTGATAAAGAAAAATAAAAAACTCAAAAATCCGTAATACCAAATCATATATCTTCCTAAGATAAACACTCTGAAAAGCAAAATTTCATTGGAAAATAATCAAATTATACAACAACAAAATTTTAAAAAAAAAAATCAGCTTAATCAAATTCAACAACAAATATCGGTTCAAAAAATAATCATAAAATTCAGCGGAAAAAAAGTCAAAGGATCAAAAACCTGGTCAACTTCATCCCACCATCTGAACTCAGCTTCCATCTTATTCCTAAGCACATTATACAAAAGGGTCGGGTAAAACAAGATCCGAGCCCCGGCTCCGACTAGAGCTCTCTTCGCTTCGTCAACCCTCACAATCTGCCTCCCTTCGCTCCGATCCAACTCCGGTTCATCCAATTGCTCGATCCTCATCGCCCCACCAAAACCCTAACCCACCAAAAATCCAATCTTTACAAACCAAACCCTAATTTCTCAAATCTCCCAAACCAAAAAAAATCCCCAATTTAGAAAAAGATCCGAATTCTCTGCCGATTTTGATCGAACCGCCAAACTGGGTAAGAGCTTTGAGGTTGGAAATAAGGGATTTTGGGGAATATTCGAGAGGTGGGCTTTGTTTTCTAAATTTGGGGACACTGAGAAAGAGAGAGAACCAGAGAAGGAGCGGTGTAGTGTTAACTTAGATGCCAAGCAATTTTGGGTTTTTGATATAAATGCAAATAAGTAATCGTAAATAGAAGCATACCACTTTTAAGTTGAAGATTAATTCAAGATTTTTTGGTTTATTTTGTTTTTTATTTTATTTTTATATTGTAATCGTTTATTTTATAAATATTTATAATTAGATTATTTTTGTAATTTTATAACTAAATTGAAAATCGTTAAGACAATAAGTGTGATTTATCAATTATGACTTTGAACAGTTTATGTTTAACATATTTGGTTCGTCATTGATTTGATTTAAAATTAGTTTTTAACGATCGTTAATTTGGCTAAAATTTTGCACGATAGATCTACTTATATAAATCTACAACTTCAATAATTAAGCTATCAAAATTTAATTAAAAATTTATCTAATAAATAATTAATTTAAAAATTCTTAACTAATTTTCAACTTACCGCCTATATTGGAATGACTCCTGCTTGAACGGGAATTGAAGAGAGGTAATTAGCGGTAGGTGTTCGGTGGAGGGAGTGATTGTTGGATTAGATTTTTCTTAATTGTGAGTCAAAAGTCTTTAGATTAATTTAAGGGTTGTTTAGTAAAAGCATTGAAAAAGCTTGGACACATCATCATAGGGTTGAATTCGGCAGAAATATAAACTTTTTTCGCAATCAAGTACTAACAACTTCCGATTGATATATAAAATTTTGAATTAATATCAACTGTTAAAGTTGGTATATCATCTTAGTTGGTATGGTTTGTATTAGACATCTATCAAGTTTAAAATTTGACTTCAATAAAGATATATATTTAGCATTTACACATGTATAAATAAAAGAAGTTGTTGCTCTAGTTGTTCGAGGCATATTTCTCCTTCCAAGTGGTCTTGGGTTCGAGTCTACTCTTACCGGAACGGTGAGTATGGTATAATATACAGTTGGTATATAAATTTTTTTATCATGTACCAACCGACTTCGAAAATTTAGTGTAGTGGTACCGTACCTAAAACTCGGTTATCGGCTTGGTGGTATATCAACCTAATTGATACGGTTGGTATATTTGGTCAAATTGACAGCCCTAAAACATCACCAATAAATTTAGAAATAAATACCCACAAAAATGGATATGTTTGGCTTGACTAATGACTATTCCTCATCATCTGCCAAAGAAAGAAAGAAGAATTTCCAGGCTATTTTTGTGTGCTGAGATTATTTTTATGGTGTTGAAGTGTGGACTATGAATTTTTGTTGAGGTCATGTGTAGGAATTTGGGGTATGCACTTCCAAAATAGGCGGGGTAGCTTTAGCTCATGGTTTGGTACAGCTTCTTGTTTTGGAAATCCTGGCCCCCAATTCCTCCTCAAAAGGATCAAAATAGTACAAAATGTTGGTTTCAAAAATGACCCAAAAGAGGTCTCACATGGATGGCCTAAGCTTCAACTAGAATAGCAATTCAAAATTTAACCCAGACAACAAAGCTTTAAGGGATGAATGGATGATACACCCTTCGTTCTTAGAATCAATTTGGTCTATCGATCTGCCATTTTGTTAGGTTGATCTTTGAATTGTTATCATCAACCAAATATGGTCTCTATGTATTAACTCTACTCAATTCGTCTCTATAGTTCAACTCTTATGTCAATTCCGTTCATGCGTTTGAAATTTACGAAGATAATTTAGTACTAACTTGACATAAAAGTCGAAAATATCTAACACTATTAGAAACTTATGAGTAGAAGTGTAAATCACACAAGGCATGTGAAGGTACTGATGCCTTTGAGTGTAGGAGGACCAAGTGGAGTGGAAAATGCAGCATTTGGCATTTGGGTTTTGTTGTGGATGACAGTGACAAATATGTAGTTGTTGATGATTCTGGTATTGATGTGCTTCCCATTGAACTTAATACTCTTGGACTCAATTGGTGAGAGATGAATATATTATTGTCAACAGTTCATGATGTTCCCTATCCTCAAGAACATAGTTTAACGACTGGCAATGCCATTTTGATTGACAGATTGGACTGGTTGCTGGGGTCATTCCTCTATTATTAGCTGTAAAAACAGTATCCGTTCACTTGTTATTTCACCTCTACTCTACAGACCTAGCTTGTGCTGTCCCATTGGGCCATTATTTTCTTGGATCATCAGATTCAATCAGATTCTCAAGCCCATATCTTTCCAGAAAACCTAAATCTCCAATAGAAAGATCACATGATCTATTGCTATCAGAATCTAGTGAAACTTTTGCTCTAAAAAAAGAATCTAATGAAACTTTATAAAAGAATTGATGCAGTAGTTTCCAGACTGCCAATCCCTAGCAATTGAAATGGGAATGGATATTGGTGAACAGAGAAGGAATTGACATTAACTTCCATTAGAATAGCTCACCAACCAAGCACAAGCAGAAGCACATGAAATACAGGTGAGTTTTTTGGGTATAATTCTGAACTGTTCAAATACATTGCTGGTTGAAAACAAAGATAATGCATAGGGCCATCTGTTATATTATTTACTGTCAATCAAATTTAAGTTCTTTACCTAATATGCAACTGCTTCCTAGATCCTGCATCTTGATTTTCTCTTTGCAAATTGGGTAGTAGCAAAAATGAAAATGGTGTTGCTGAAAATCTTGTGGCCAAGCTTTGTAAACCACAACTTTGAGAGCTTCCACTTAGAGTGTGGGCACTTGAGTAGTCCAATCTTATCTCTCTTCTTCTTCTCTTCTTATTTTCTTGTTTTCCTTTTATTGTGAATTGGTGAATGAGATTATGACTTGCCATGGGAGCTAGATGCCATCCATTGTAGCATGCTTGCTTTTTATTGTTGTTCACATCATGAATCTCTCTTTTGTCAATGATGCATTGTGTACCAAACCTTGATGACCTCTAGAGTCCAGACAATACATGTTACTATGCCCTGCAGTAGAAGCTATACATTTACTCCTCAAACAAAAAAACATCATAATCATGTTATTTAGCTCCATTTTGTACTGTTGAACACAAAAGTTAATTATACGAGTTGGTTTTGGTACTAATCTACTTTCTGAGGTTAAGATTGTGATTGCTTAGAAGTGAGGGATCACAACCAACTGTCTTCCTTAATTCATTTGTTCATTATTTTGTCTTGCTGCTGGTAATTGATACATGCTTTAACTTCTCCCCATCCCAAAGCCAAGCAAATACTGCCCAGATTTGTTGTGGATCAGCCACAAATTAATGAAGTTCATAATAAGGTTTGGCTGTCAATGCCATGAGCAAAAGCAGATGGGGCTTAGTATGAGTTGGTGTTAAACTTAATTGGTTTCTAGACTCTCTTCATATTTGAGATATACTGCTGTACTATTTTAAGAGAATCCACATGCAATCTCCTTTCAAATATTGAAGTATAACTTTCTGATTAGGTACCTCTTTATCTGAGATCTTGACTTCCTACTTATAGGATTAAGAGGTCTAAGCATGATAGAAAATTTCATAGTATTAAGCATATTCAACAGTACTCACCTAAATTTCCTATCAGGAGTTTCTTGAATTCCTCTCATTTCAGTCATTAGAGACTAAAGCATATGCTATTATGCAATTTCACAACCACTAATCTACATTGTTGTTGTGCTTTGGTGAAGATATAATAACTCTGGAGTCTGAACTGACCAACCTTCTCTATCACCTTGAACACTTCAGCACTCACAAGTCAACAATGCAGAAAAGAAAGGTAAAAATCCAAAAATAGAAAGCATAAACAAAGAAGTGAAAGTGAAACCAAGCACCATTCAATACCAAATAACCCCACAAGTTTGTCTGTTCAATGCCTCCAACCACATTAGGACAACTTTACAAGTAAAACCCCTCAAGCAAGAATTATAGTGTTTTTTCTCTGCTGAGAACATGAAGTGCTGGCTTCTGGCTTTTCTGCTTCTGCTTATAATCCCCACAGAAGCTGGTTTTGGTGTTGGTGGTGGTGTTGGAGTCAATGTTGGCCCTGTTGGTGGTGGCGGTGGTGGCAGTGTTTGGATTGGTGGAGGCACCAATGGCAAAAATCCTCCATCTGGGTCTTCCTCCTCAGACCTTAGCAGAGCCTACACTGCTCTCCAGGCATGGAAATCAGCAATCTCTGATGACCCAACTAAGGTTTTGGACACTTGGGTTGGTCCAGATGTGTGTTCTTACAAAGGAGTCTTCTGTGCAGATTCTGAGGATGGCCAAACCATTGTGGGTGGAATAGATCTCAATCATGCCAATCTCAAAGGCACTCTTGTCAAAGAGCTCTCCTTTCTAACTGAAATGTCCCTCATCCATCTCAACAGCAACAGATTTTCAGGCACAATTCCTGACACTTTCAGAGACCTCAACTCTCTCCAAGAGCTTGACCTCAGTAACAACCAATTCTCAGGTCCCTTTCCCACAACCACATTATACATTCCCAACCTCATTTACCTTGACCTCAGATTCAACAACTTCACTGGTTCAATTCCTGATGACCTCTTCAACAAAAACCTTGATGCCATTTTTCTCAACAACAACCAATTTGAAGGTGAGCTACCTCAGAGTTTAGGGAATGCACAAGCTTCTGTCATCAACTTAGCTAACAACAACTTCAGTGGCAACTTTCCAAGTAACTTTGGGTTCATGGGCACCAAACTGAAGGAGATTTTGTTCCTCAATAATCAACTGACTGGTTGCATTCCTGAAGGAGTTGGGCTGTTTTCTGAGATCCAAGTCTTTGATGTGAGCTTCAATTCTCTGATGGGTCATTTGCCAGACACAATATCTTGCCTCCCAGAAATTGAAGTACTCAACTTGGCACACAACAAGCTCTCTGGGGTTTTACCAGACCTGGTTTGCTCACTGAAAAGCCTAGTCAATCTGACTGTTGCTTACAATTTCTTCTCTGGGTTCAGTCAGGAATGTGCTAAGTTGTATTACAGGAATGTGGGGTTTGATTTCTCATTGAACTGCATTCCTGGGAGGAACATGCAGAGACCTCAGCCTCAGTGCTCTTTGATTCCTGGAGGTGGGTTAAATTGTTTGAGAATTCCTGGGGCAAAGCCTCTTGTTTGTGGCTCAGTTCTTCCAAGCTCATCATCATCTCCATGAACATTTATGGAGCTACCAGTAATTGTACAAGAGGTTGGTGAGTGGTTCTTTATGTGTTAATAATCATTCAGGGCTTCTCCTAATTTAGTTTCTATGTTAACTCCTACCTGAATCTGGAAAAGAAACTTTTCCAGGTTATGTTTTTTAGCAATAGAATAATGTTTATTAGTCAAATTAATCAAATATAAACTTCGGTTTCACTGCTTGGCTTGTGACATTTATTTTGGAATATCATACTGTGGTCTTTATAGACAGGTTTATCATTTTGTGTCACGTGACATCTAAGAACCCAGAAATGCTTGATTTGCCATTTCCCAATTTACAGAGCTCTAGGCCTTGCCTTGCCTTAATGGTTTTCATCCTTATCAATCTAGCCAAAATAGATAAATATCAATGTGGTTTTTGAAGCTCCAAGAGAAATTAGAAAATTCAAATGGGATTTACATTGTCTGAAACAAGGTAACTGAAAGAATGTAGCAGAGACATTGTTATCACACAAGGCTTCTCCAACTGAAAGAATCAAATACTATCATGGTGGCCATGATGAACATAGTGAAGAGAAAGTACAGCAATGCTTTGCAGTTATACTACAGAACTATTTAGGCGATATAGTACATAGGGTTTGGAAGTTTAAAGGATCGTCGGGCAACTGCAAAGCCCGACAAGTCACTCCATTGATCTCCCGAGCTCCCATGAATCCGGAAACCTTCACTTATCAGTTCTGCTCTCTTCTTGGATTTGTATTCAGTCGCGAGCGTTCCTTTATCCGAAGGTCCTCTGTAATCATCATCAACCAAATCTAAGTAAATCCTTACAATAAGCCTAGTTATCCTACTGTTTTTATCAATGTATAATGCACATGCAAGTATGGCTCGAGGAGAAAAGGGTTAGCTGATGTTACCTCAGTAGCAGCCTCTCCCAGTCGCTGTAACCTGAATACACGAGGTTGTTCACCGTGGCATTTCTCTGAAATTCGCTCCGCCCAGTTAGCAGGAAAATCTTGAACCCCAACCGTTGTAGCCCCCTGTACAGACTCAAACTTGCTGGGATAGCAGGGGCCTCGGCCAAATCCACCCACTTATCAAAAGAATCCTCATCAAATGTCACTGATCTGTAACAACATTCAGTCAATTTCACCATATAAACCAAGAAAACACCTAATCCATAACACAATTAAAATCTACAGTGCAACCGAGAATTCCCGCATTGGTTAGGAAAGTTAGAGTCCTTGATTCATTCTTTTCCTAAGATGCTATTAAATACTAAAGGCTCTCCTCAATACAGGTTCTACAGCACTAATTCATTTGAAACTTTATTCTACACATTCAAATTGAATAACTTCTGAATCCTCTCAATAGCTGATCCCTCCTATCGAACCCAACAATCTTTACGATATTAAAAACTAGTAAACAGTTGGCAGGATTCAACCCTAGCTCTCAATGATAATCCCTACAAATTTTCTTTAAATTTTTTTTCTTCTTATTTTCATAAATTAATCAATTTATTACCTGTTATATTGTAAAAGAGAACAAAAAATTGTGGGGCCTAGCGCCAACAAATATATCATTGTCACCCCTTCCAAGTGTCAACCACCCATTTGCCAATCCTATCTAGAATGACGAGCTCCGTCCCTCAATCACATGCCTACTCCTACCAACCATAAAACGACAAAACAATCTCATCCCTACACCGTTCATGATTAAACCACCAATCATACAAATTCCCAAGCTAGTCAAACAAATAAGTCATCAAATCAGACGGTGAGGATCAATCAAAGCTTACCCGAACCCGTGCTCCTGATAATAGGGCAAGTTAGATAGCAGCGTCTCATCGATATCGAAAACCCAGGCGTCTTTCCCGTCGCCGCCGTTCTTCACCCCCTGGCCGAACGCCATCGAAAAATTCGCGACGATCGCCGAGTCGGACGCGTACCGGTCGCCGGTCATGTAGTCCTGGACAAACCCTACGCATCGCGACGGAATGCTGGCCCAGCTCCCGGCGTCGTTCGTCTCGACGGAGAATCGCCAGCTGTCGCAGTAAATGTTGTCGTCGGCGCGGAGCTTGCGGTCTTCGGAGACGTGAGGGATCTGGAGGAGGGAGTGGGATAAGGCGGCGGGGATGGAGATGAGGAGGAGGAGGAAGACGGAGGAGGCCATTAGACGGAAAAGCCAGAAAGGTCTTTTCTGAGCTTTCTGGTTTTTCGGTCTTTTCAGAGATGGAGAGAGAGAGCTGCAAAACGGAGGGAGAGGAAAGAGAGGAGGTGTTTAACGAGGAGAGGGGGGTGTTTGTTTTTGGTGGTTTTTATTCTGGGTCAGGTGGTAAATGTTTGGCTGGTAAAAAAAGTATCTGTTGTAAAATAGTTGTAACAAGAGGAAAATAGAACTGGTGATGTGATTTATGATCGTATACGACTTGGACAAGGGAATACTGTATGTGGGAAGTATGGTGGTGTAGGTTGACGACAACTATCATATTATTATATTATGAGTTTAAATTTATCCATCCTCTTTATTTGTCAATATTTGTGACAATTTATCTAGATTTAGGTCATGTGTTTTTTTAATTATTTTTAATCATAATTAACTATATATAATTACAATAATACTCTATAATTACATTTTCTTTTATTTTCATTTTTTGATCAACTTTTAGTTTTAATTTTAATTTTGTATATTAAAAAAAATTAAGCTTGAACTCTTTAGGACGTAATCGGGCTCGTCGTATTCTAAGGTCCGGGTTTCTTCTACTTCTCATATGTCGATCTCTTTATTTTGATACATCTATGTTCTTTAGGGTATGCAAAGGTTTTTGTTATAATTAAAAATATGTCTATCTCGTAATAAGACTGCTTAATTATGTTCTTCATATTGTTTTGTCGCATGAATATCTTTATATTCTTTTTTCTCTCGTTGTTTTCTATAGTTTGAGAACGAAACATGATTTTTTTATATAAGAATCATATATAAGGCATTTGTCCCACGTTAACAAAGGTAAACAGTTTGTAAGAATCATCCAAAATAATAAAACCATAGGAGATATCGGTGACCGACCAAAATTTCTCACTCGAAACAGCCTATGTTAACTTAGTAGATCCATAGGCTCCATGTATAAAAATGTGCAATATATATATATATATATATATGTTAGATCCAAAAGTAAAAAGTCTATTTATGAAAAACAAGTGGACCGATACCTGCGGTCAGGAAGGTCAGAGAATGCTTAGAAAGTCAAGTACGCTCGCAAGGAGCACATTAACGAAACACGCTCGCGAGGGAAGGTAGTTTGCTTGCAGGAGGAGACGCGCTCGCGGAAGGGGCTATACATTAACGAAACACGCTCGCGGGAGGAAAAGTGTTCGCGATGGTATCAGAAGAGAGAAAACACGTGGCCACAAGAGGTTGAGTTACAAACAGAAGAGTTTTGGGCTTGGAGGATTGGGCTTTAAGAGGTTGTCTTGCATTACAAGGAGAATTCTTAAAACCCTAGCAGTATGGTGTCGTGCCTTGATTCACAAGTAAATATCTACCCTAGTGTTCACTATATAAAGGGGTTAAGATACAAGAAGAAGACACAACGACATCTATCAACAAACAGACAACAACTTCGCCACGCGAAAGTCTTCAAGCCTCTCCGGAGCATCCAAGCCTGATCCGTCAGCAACAGTAGCCTGATCCGTCAGCTGCACAAGGGACTTAATCCGTTAAGTCTGACAGGTTTCAATCCGTTGAAATCTCACTATTCCCCTGTTCAATCCGTTGAGCAGTTTTACTCCCGCAACCAGTTCTGGAGAATCCGTTCGCCAGTTCATATCCTGCATATCTTGATACCCGCTGCTTAGTTTCCTTGCATACTAAGTAAGATTCGACCATCCGTAAAGGTTGGAGAAAAATCCTAGAGGGACTTTCCCTTGTAGGTCTGAGAAGAGAACCCAGCACAGAGGAAGAAGATCGGCGTTTGTCACGATCGTTGTGAGAAGAAGTCAGAAGGGGGACGCGAGCAGCGTCCAACTTCAAGGTTGTACCTGACCCAAAGGTACTGGCACGCCTAGCACAAATATACAAGCCGGTTGTTTGAAGGACTGCAAATTCTACACCAAACAATATATATCAACAATTTTTTTCATTAATTTGAATGAATTTGACGTTCCATGATCTATAAGTTAATGTGTTTACAAACACCAAAACTACTAGAAGATGGAAGAAGAAAATATAGATAAAAATCCTCAACATCTGTGAGAAAAAATAATCAGAATGAAGGAATGTGGAGAAAAAAAATATACATATTTTCTGCTCAAACCAATAATGCCTCAAATTAGCAAAACTAATCGGTTGTCACAGCAGCCGATAGAATACACCAAAATTAATCCAACCAGTTTCTAGGACAAGAAATTCTGTTCATCATAGCAAAGTTCCTTCCTTAGTTTATGTGAGAAGAGTTTGCAAGCATCCATGCTAAGATCAATGGCAGCAGAAAGTGCAACAAATAGAGCAGCATCAGCCATACAAGTTACATGCTGCATTCCTACCTGCACCATAGGCTTGCTCACCTTTCCTTCCCCTTCCACGCTTGATCCCATCACAAATCCTTTCACTGGAGACCTCGAGTAATTCAAACCTTGATCTCTCAATAGCCGACTGTCGATGCAAAACTCTCCGCCCTTTTTCATGCTCAATGTAGCTTCGGCGATGGTAATGCTGCTACTAGGACCATTGTCAGTGACAAGCTCAAATTTGTACCCCAAGCCATCGACAGGGCCTCTCTCGCGCCAAGCCTCCAAACGGCCCCATGGCTTCCAATTGTTAACGGGGAAGCCATGAGGTCGGAGAATGAGCCAAGCACCAGGGTTCGACCTAGAGACCCGATCCGACCCCGGGGAAGGTACAAAGGGTGTGATCATGGAGGCGGCCGCCACAGGCGAGCCGGATAGATCATGAATGGTGATCATCCAACCCTTTCTCTCCCTTCCTGGCCTCTCTCTTTCACCTGAAAAGGTTCTCCTCCATCCTCTATTATTTTTGCTGGTGAAATCTGGTGGCAGAGATCTGTTATCAACACAAAATCATAATAGTTAATTCACTTGTGTGATCATATGATTAATTAGTAAAGAATATACAAAATAATAAGAGAATTTAGTTGTCAAATTAGAATATATTCCTATAACAGAATATGTAGAACTGATACCAACCATTTGCACATGGTAGGGAATCCTCAACTACATAATGAGGCTGTTTTGAAGTTGACGTTGTCTGTTTGACCATGTTTAGATATGCAACTAGCTAGAATGCCTCCATTGAATTGTTTCAAGTCCCTCTGTTTTCAGAAGCCACTTTCACAAGAATCTTTCACCCTTTTACTAATCTTAAAATTATACTGAACCCGAAGAACAACTTCCGAAATACAAGATATGGAAATATGTTATGCTCCGAAATACGATAAAAACTCATCGTCATGCCAAAGGCACGTATCCTACTCAAGAGATTCAGTTGCAGTGGTGATTTGGCCACGACCCATGAAATACAAACTAAATGTCCTCATTATCATGAAAGGAACACATGAAGATGCTCCAATTAAGCATGAAAGAAACGTAAATCTCTGAAATGAACCAACATGGCATGTGAATCTTTGTTTGGACTCCAGCTAGATTATAGAAAAAAGATTCCCACTCCAAAATTGCTCAACAAAAAAAACCAAATGGTGAAGAAACTCCCAATTTTCTCTTTCACTCACGCCAAAAGTAATTTACCGAAAGAAAAAAAAACAGTAACTGGCCCACGTTAGCAAAATGACATAATTAACGACTAGAATGCGCCAAAAAAGTAAGAAAATAGCAAACTCACCGGAATCTGGAGTTACGGTCGGCACTGAACTTGCAGCTGAAAACAGGCTGTTGTACATCCCGGCCCTGAATCTGAAAAATCACTGGACTACACTCCGGTTCGCCGCCGAAGTGGAAAACAAACCGGGGATCCGGTTCAGCCCTGACAATCATGTGCAGCCGCGCTGAGGGCTTGTCACTATGCTTCCCCAGCTTCATCCACCCGTTGTGGATCATCCGCGGGTTAGTCTGAGCCGCGTCGAGGTCAATGCTGAGGTTGACGCGGCCCAACAGCTTCCCGCTGGTGACTCCACAAGTGTTGCCCATCCGTCCCGTGTACACCGAGACACGGAGCGTGATGGGCCTTCCTGACAGCCGTCTCAGCGCAGTCGGGTCCAGGTTGAACCCGTAGGCTGAAGTGGATGAGTCGGGAGAAGAGTCATTAGTAGAGGAAGAGAGAGTGAGAAGGGCTGTTTGGGGAGGGAAGTTCTTGATCCTCATCTCGCAGAAGCAGGGAGTGGTGGAGGAGTGAACGCCGGAACCGGCAGGCTTGGTGGCGTGTGGAAGTTTCAGGGCTAGTGAGTCGACCATGACCCGAACAAAGGGACACGGATCCATGAAAGCAACGTTGTGATTTCTCTCTGGTGGTACTATGAATGAATGTTGGTCTGTGTGTCTGGTGGTTCGCTCTGTGTGAGAGAGACGGAGGAGGGAGAGTGGAGACAGCTAGCTTTTAGGTTTCGGGTGGTGACATGGTACCAAATAAGGAAGATTAGATCGATATATATGGGGGCTTGTTTGATGGAGGTGAGAAATGGATGATGATGATGATGGGTTGGTTTGCATGTTACCGGTTTTGACGATATTCACTTTCCGGAAAAGAAAGGCTTGGATTTGGGTGGGGGATTGGAGTTTAGCTGGAGCTGTGTGGTTTTCTTTTACTGTTGATTTGGACGGATTCTGGGTATCCTGTAGGGCTTTGTGTTTGGATACTATGCCATTTTAGTTATCAAGTATACTTTAAACTAATTGTGGTTAATAATGAAGAGGGTGTGATGATTAATTTTCTAGTTTCCCATGGATCCGTGAAGGTTTGGTTAGTTTGTATGCTTCTTCTCAACTCTGTTTAAAAAGTTTGGAAAACTACAAAAAAACAAACAAAATAATACCGAACTTTGGAGTTCATATATTTATCCAGCTATTTAACTAACTCTCACTTTACAGTTTACATAATATACGGGTAAATCACTAAATGACATCTTCCAAATGTCATCTATGACCTCATGTGCTATTCTAATGATTCTATAGGAAAACATGCGTCTTTGAAATTAAATACGAATTTACTCTATGGTTAATTGGTTTAATAATAATTAAAATATCGGGATGAAGTTACATATATAATAATATTTCGAGAACACAACTAAAACAAAATTAATTGTTAGTCTTACTTCATAAACACTTGAGTAATTATTCCTTGCATTTGAAACACTATTTGGTACTGTCATTTGGTATTCTCAATCAATCATATCACTCAGATTCATGTAGAGACCAGCAAGAGATGAAAAAAAAATACAAGTTTTTAAATACACCAATCAAAAAATAAAAACGAAACAGTTTGACCAATAAAAATAATAGGGATCATATTCACCTGGTGTTTCCAATACAAATAATGATTTCCCTAAACACTTGACAAATGCATGCGTGAGCCTCCTTCATCGGATCCGAATCTTTTAAGTGGAAGCATACCTTTGATTTTGCCTTCAAAAATCATATCGGTCGTCCAATATTAATGTAAAGCTCGAGAAATCTAAAATCCAACACATCTAATTGCACTCCTCATCATACATGTACAGGTACGTAAGATTTCATAAGCCAATTGAGATCCTCAAATTGTTTGAGCTAGCCATGATTTGAAGATTTGTGTTCCATGTCTTACAAACACACAAGTAAAACAAATTGAATGTAGTTGCATATATATATATATATAGTTGCATATATATATATATATATATATATATATATATATATATAAGAATCACTTATAAATTGTAATTCGATTTTATTGGTACATGAGAATCAATATATACCAGTAATGCATGGATTTCAGGTGACACTTTTAACCATTTCATCATTTGAAATATAGGGTGTGTTTACTAATAGATAATAAGAATGAATCCGGGTGAGTCATTCTGTTTCTTCCTCTAATGGGTTGTTTACTAACTTAAAGGAGAATGAGATTTGTGTGAGGCCGGCTCACGGATTTTGTAGGAATGACTTCTCGATCCTTTTTTATTTCGGTGAAGAGAGTATGCATTGATTCTTTACTCTACCTGAATCAACTTTTATTTTTAATTTACACTCATACTATTATGATAATCCAAAACTACCCTCATGTTTTAGTCATTATTCTTTTTAAATTAAAATATTTTTTCTAATATTTTTTTATAAATAACCTCATTATATTCTTATTCCTACATTTTAGTAAACAAATATATGATAATCAACTTTGTTTCCAGGTAATTAGTAAATGTCGGAAAATGAGTCACTCCTTCTCTCTCATTCCTTCTTCATCCCATTTAAGTTTAGTACACACCCAAAATCTTTTCAATAGAAATCCTTTGAAATAATTGATACAAAACCCTCGAGTAAACTCTCAAACTTCTAATAAAAAACCCGAAGTGACATAAATTGTAATTCCAAGCACACAAGTTTAAGAAAGGACAAATTGGGAGGGTAAAGATGAAAGAGTGGAGCCCACAAGAGGAGCCACAACAGCTGGGAGAAGGCTGTCACCACGTTGTCAAATCAAAGCCTACCTGGATTTTCACAATAGGAAAAATGCTAGCAGAAAAGAACACTCTTGACGTGGCATTCTTGACGCCTCCTAATCACTATTCCTGACGGCGTTAACCATTTTTATAGACACTTATTATCTTTTAGCTTTTTATTTCAATTAATACATTAAAGAAGTTTCTTAATCATGTATTTTTCCTAGATCAACTTTGCTAATTAATTTGATTTGATTATCTAGGTTTCTTTTCAGGTAGACCTGTAAATGGATCAGATCTAGATCTGGATCCGTAATAAAAACTTTATATCTGGATCTGACCTGTTATCTGTCGGATCTTTAATAACTCGATCCAAATTCAGATCTGGCGGGTTACCGGATACCCGACCTGTTAATCCGATCCGTTTATAATAATAAATATTTCAAATGTTGATAATAATTTCATAGTTTTATCATAAAATATAGATAAAATTTTGTAAGAAAAATAAAGGTTTACATCAAAAGTTAAATTATATGCCTAAAATATTTCTTAACGGTATACTAATATAATTAAAATATTTGATCTCTAATGTTTGTTAGCATAGATACATAGACATTAACAACCTTCAACTTCATCAAATCATACTTTAGAGACAATTTAGATATGAATGTTTAGATTATCTAGATAATTATCATATTATTTAATATTTATTAAGAATATTATATTTATAAAAATATTATTTAATTATTTATAAATGGATCCGGATCCTTAACGGATCGGATCAACCAATATCTGGATTCGATCCGTTTAGTAAACGGGTTAACGGATCCGGGTCCTTAACGGATCAACTGGTCAAATTTTCGATCCAAACCCGTTTAAAAACCACGGATCTGGAGCGGGTCTGGATAAGATCTGGTCCATTTACAGGTCTATTTCTAGGCCATAATAAAGTCCTCTTGTGGACATCAGTTTTTGAGTTAGTATTTCTTTGTGAAAAATACTTCCGTTCGACCCAGTTTAGACGCACTCGTCTGGACTTTTTTTCAATGTAAATCGTAATCTTAACCGTTCAAAGTTGAACTAACCAATAAAGATCACCTATGTGAAAAATCAATGAAAAAAAAATCGTTTGCTCAATCAAATGCATCGAACTAATGGACAGTTCTACTGAAAGTTAGCAGTCTCATAATCAACCGTTCATTCATTCGATGCATTTGATTGAACAAACGATTTTTGTATACATTGATTTTTCGTAGCTAGACGTGATCTTTATTGATTAGTTTAACTTTTGAACGGTTAAAATAACGATTTACATTGAAAAATGTATGCAAATAACAAAGAGTCCGGACGAGTGCGGCCAGACTGGGTCGGACGCAAGTATTTTCCCTTTGTAGCTTTTGTAGACTTTCTTCAAGTTAGCATATGTAGGTTTTATTCTGCAGTTTATCTGCGTGCATGAGTAACAAATGTACGTAATTGGAATTGTTTTCGGACAATCTACTAGCTTGACCTTTGTATGGGCGTATGATTTTAATCAACAATGCTTGACTCTATTTTCCCTAAAAAAACTTTGCTAATTACTTAAATTTGATGCTCTATGGTCCATATATAGTTTGAATTAATGATAATATATCAAAAAATATAACTTTAATATGTTACTGGTCGAAATATTCACTATCTTAATAGATTGACCCAACTGAGTTTAAAGTTGTGACGATACTTGAATTCATCACCTGAAAAGTCAGTGTGTATTCTACTACTCTTGCATGTATCTCTTGTAGTTAGAGACGTACTCATCGCAGTAATTTGTCATAGCATAATTATCTGAAATTGCAAATTAAAAGAAGCTCCTAAAAAGAAATTTATATGTTGTCTAGGTTGATAAATGTAATATATACATTCAAACTCTTTTAAATTTTGATTATGAATGATGATGGGTTTGAGAATGTTTCTTGTGGTTTGGTGGTGTTTAATATAAAATTCTAACGGGTAAGGTGCATGAATACATGACCACATTCAATTTGTTCAGCATTCAAAATTAAATCAAATGTCATATGCAATGTCTTTCTTCCATTGTTTTCTATTTTGGAATGGTTTCATTTATGTTCCTTCGAATTTGTCAATTGTAGTGGAGGTAAGTACTGACTAAATTTCTTATATCATTTTGTTTAATTTCATGTAAATACTATTAATTCTTGAAGCCATATATGTGTATGCATGCAGTTGCAGTGGCAGCAGTGCGGGAAGCAAGCATGTAGGTGGCAGTGGTACCACCCTTGCCTGTTGTAATCGATCAATCTCATTTTCGGAGCATGATGCTTGTTTCATTGCTACGCTACCAAATGTTTCACTCCTCAAAAGCTAGCCCCGACTCATCATGCCAAATGTTTATACTAAACAAATCAAATATAATCAATCGTTGATTTGCCAAAAGCATAGCAAACTGAGCTAGCTAGACCACCGTCGAAAAACTCGAGAGTCGTGACCCCGCCATGCGAACCATTTCGACAAAAATATTACATTAAGTAACTAGTGCCAATATGGATCGGTAAGATTGGCAAGGTAGTTGCCTGAGGGGAACTCCAACCCAATATGGAGCAACAATAATTGGTTGAAGAGTACCGGAGACATGCGACACTCATATGACGCTGATAAAAGTGTCAGCTTTCAAGAAAGTCAGGTTTAAAGTGAGACCCGACTGCGGATGGCTGCGGTTATATAAGAGAAAATTCTTATATGTACGGTCGTATATCTACATGATACAATATTAGTTATTTATAACAATTTATATATTTGATCATTCATGTACTAATATTATATCTTTTAATCTCAACCGTTCACATGTGTCGTGTATATATACGAACGTGTATTTAAGATACTTTGTTTTACAAGATGGAAAACTTTGGGTAAGCAAGGTCTAACTGCTCTCACGAGGAAATCGGTTTGCAGTTTGGACCAAAATGTTAGTTGAGTTTATGCCGGCTACAATCGGCTCGTATGTTCATAAGTTGATGGAGTTAAATATAATAATGAGAGAATGAATTGACTGATATATATATTCATCTCACAGTGAAGGTTTATATATGAGATTACAATGAATACAATTGGTAAGTAAAACCTTACGATATAATTACATTTCTAATATGACTCATGCTGATACTTCCCTTCAAGTTGGTGCATACACATCAATCATGCCTAACTTGCTTAGCGAGTCATAAAACACCTTTCTGGATATTCATTTGGTGAGTATATCTGCAAGTTGCTATTCAGTATGAACAAAAGGGAAGCTAATAATATTGACATCTAACTTCTCTTTTATAAAGTGACGATCAACCACCACATGCTTAGTAGGATCATGTTGCACTAGGTTATGTGATGTATCAATTGCTACCTTATTATCGCAATACAACTGCATAACACATTTGAGTTTGATACCCAAATCACGTAATAAATTTTTCAGCCACAACAACTCACATACTTCATAAGTCATACCTTTGTACTCTGTACTCAGCCTCAGCACTAGAACGTGTCACAACCTTTTGTTTCTTACTTTTTTATGTAACCAAATTACCTCCCACAAAGGTAAAGTAACCTGATGTAGATCTCCTGTATGTAATATTTTCAGCCCAATTTGAATATGTGAAGCCACAAACATCAAGAATATTGTTATGTTTAGAAAACATTACTTCTCTTCGAGGAGCTGATTTCAAATACCTTAAGATTCTCACAACAGTGTCCATGTGGTTCTCGCTCGGATTATGCATGAACTGACTCACCACACTCACCGCATATGCAATATCTGGTGTAGTATGAGTTAAGTAAATCAAGCGCGCCAACTAACCTTTGATATCGAGCTCGTTCAGTAGGTACCTAGTCTGGATACTCTGCTAGATGATGATTCTGCTCAATGGGTATGTCAATAGGTGTGCAATCCAACATATTTGTCTCTGTCAACAGATCAAGAATGTACTTTCTTTGGCACAAGTATATCCATTTTCTCCCCCTAGCTACCTCAATTCCTAAGAAATACTTGAGATCACCTAAGTCCTTCATCTCAAACTCAGGGCTAGTTGTCTCTGCAATTTGTCCATCTTAACAGTATCATTGCCAGTTATTACCATATCATCGACATAAATAATTAAGGCTGTTACATTCTCTTGTTGATGCTTGAGAAACATGGTGTGGTCTGAATTACTCTGTTTGTAACCAACCTTACACATAAACTGTGAAAATCTCTCAAACCAAGCACGAGGTGACTGTTTGAGACCATACAAAGACTTTTTCAACTTGCATACAAATTCACCAGAAGAAGCAGCTACATACCTAGGTGGAAGACTCATGTATACCTCCTCAGCTAACTCTCTATGAAGAAACACATTCTTGACATCAAACTGTCGAAGTGACCAATTTAGACTAGCAGCAAAAGAAAACAGAACATGAATAGTATTCATCTTGGAAATATGAGCAAATGTCTCATCAGAATCAATGTCATACGTTTGAGTAAACCTCGCTATGATACCAAGTCAAACAACGACAAACGTGACCCATGGATCATCCTTGTACCGATGCTTTTCCAACTTAACCGTTTTTAAGGTGTTGGGTTTTATCCACAAAAGGCCTCGGTATAATTAGGAATGATCCACCCACATATAAGTTATATTTTATTTATCATGTTTCTGATGTGAGATCTCTTCTCTCTAACACACCCCTCACGTGCAACTTGACAATGTATGCACGTGAATCTATGTCACCCTCTCCACTCAAACACCAACCCTCACGTGCAACCAGACTCAAGGGTTTAACATGTGTATAAATGTCTAAACCAATCCGACCACTAACCAGACCCATCTGACACTTGGTGTCAATCCACACAAACACTAACCCTCACGTGTAACCAGACTCAAGGGTTTATCACGTGTACATATGTCACACAAATCGAACCCACCAACCAATGAGACGCAATTAGAGAGGGATCCGCTCTAATACAAAGTTAAATATAATAATCAGAGAATGAATTGACTGATATATATATATATATATATATATATATATATTCATCTCACAGTGGAGGTTTATATAAGAGTTTACAAGGAATACAATTGATAAGTAAAACCCTACGATATAATTAAATTCCTAATATGACTCATGTTAACAGATGGGTTACCTTCCCCCAATCAAAATACTAACTGCTTATTACGAATACTCGATCATACTCTACAAAGTACAAACATCATAGAATGTAACTAGCTATTTGATGGACTTATGAGAAGTGCTTTGTAATAAGTTCTAACCCCTTGAAAACGCACCGGGTCTGTAAAATGGTATACATCATCTTGGTCAAGACTCTTCTCTATTATTGCCTAATGTTAAGTGATACGATCTTGAGTAGGGCATCGATAATCATACAAATTGATCCGTTTAGTTGCCATGTGACATGTAATGTCGATGAGTGCTAATTTTCTATGGCTATGAAAGGGCATAGAGACAACCCATCTGGTTGTAGTTTTATCCCAGGACAAAGATTATGGACCCCAAAAGACACGAAAATATATTTTGTTTGACATTGGTCCGTCCTTAATTTGGAGGGTGAGGTTGTAGTGCCTCTCACAAACCTTCATTAAAGTCGATGATCGAGTTGCTTCCTATTAGGGTTGCCACTTTGACAGGGTCGTGGTCTTTCCAAATCAGCTAGCTAGGTTTACAGGCAAGCCATGCCAGCATGGTGTTTGATGAAGTTGGCAGCAGAGACAAATCAAATTAGCTAGACAGGTCAGTTGGGCGTGTATACATTATCTCCTGGTCAGATTGGGTTAACTAGTTAGCTAGCTTTAAATTGACATATATGATTAGCATTTGAAAGTTAAATGAGAGGAAAACTAGGTTAGGTAATAACTACTAAGGTTAGACTTTGACAAGAAGTGGGCTAGTAATTTCCTGTACCCAATATATATATATATATATATATATAGAAAGAAGACTCCTCCACTAAGGGGTTTATTTTTTATATATATAAGGAATCAAACATTAGACAAACATTTCGATCACATATCAACATCTTAACCGTTCAATACTTAGATCATTTCTGCAAAATTTCATCCAATTTGGTGATCGTTAAGGCTTTGAACTAACTGAAATCAATTGAAGCATCAAATCTGCCAAACATGAACCGTTCATGCTTATAATTTTCATTTAATTTGAAGATCGTTAAGGTATTTAAATATGTGATTTAGAACGGAAAAAACTAACGGTTCCGGTTGAACAGTTTTATTACGTTCATAGTTTTGATTCATTTTAGATGTCTTAATGATCTTCAAATTTACTGAAAATTTACAGATATATCTATATTGTGAACGGTTAAGATAAAAAATCATAATCGGAAAGTGAATCAAAATAAAAAAATCCTTATTTTTAAAAAAATACGGACCTCTGCATTTTAACCTCCCTGTATATATGTATATATATCCTCAGCTGTTACACTTTCAACATGAACGGAGAGTGAGAGAGTAAATAAAAGAAGAAAAAAGCACCCACCACGCCCCCAAAAAAAACTGAAGATAGCAAGTATTATTAGTTGAAAACTACTGTATATCAGTAACAAACTCAGAAAGTTTTTTTCCCATCGGCTGAGCTGGTATTAAGTCAACTCCATTTGAACAGGAATGGTGAATAGTCCTGTAGAATAGCTGTCAAATTAGGATTACTAATATTAGTAGGAAACCTTGTAATTATGGGTATTAATTCTTTCCTTGTATGTTTAGAATAGCTCTCTAAATCTTGTATCACTATAAATACCCCTTGAGGGATGAATGAATAATAACATTGAAACACAAATCAAATTATTCTTTTCTAGTTGGTATCAGAGCAGGTTCAATCCTGCATCTAAAAACCACAAATCCGTTGCATTGATTACTGAATCAAATATCATACCAAATCCTGAATCCGCCCAAATCCACAAACAAATCATGAACCCACACCAAAAGCCAAAACTCAAATTTTGTATTTGTATTCTGCTGCGTACCACCATAATCACCACCAAAACCCAAATCACCACCTGAATTTCCCAAATACCAAATCCTAAAACCCAAAAAAAAGCAAAACTTCACAAAAGGCAAACAAACCACACCACAAGTTACAGCCAAACTCTTATCCACCATCATCAGACCTCTTTTGAAGAAAAAACAATAAACAAAAGAGAAACACATCAGAATCACTCCCTGACATAGCAGACTCGTCCCCATCACACCACTAGCAGCAACAATTTGCACAAACTTACCGGCTCAACTCATCAAGCACCGGCTCGGTGCACGTGTCTCTCTCTCCAAATCATCATAATTCTCAAACATCGAATCCCAAATTCTAAAACTCAGTACCAAACACAAAGAAACCAGGTTCCGAAAAGCTCCTCCAAAATTCTAAAATCCTGAATTTATCATACCAACACAAAAGGAGTCACAAATCGTATTTTTTTACTCAAACAAACAACAAA
The DNA here is from genome assembly GCA_951800085.1 of Comarum palustre. Lineage (NCBI taxonomy): Eukaryota > Viridiplantae > Streptophyta > Magnoliopsida > Rosales > Rosaceae > Comarum > Comarum palustre. Next base: position 3,172,711 of record OX637588.1, on the reverse strand, counting down.
ACCTTTTGTTATCCACTTACTGACAGCACATCACATCACTATAGCAGACCTTTTCTGTCACCAAGTTTCTTGTCCTCTGCTCTAGGCACAACTAGTTGATCATGATGACCTTGAGAACCCTGTAGGCAATTTATGGGCTGTGGACTACCTAAACCGCCACCGTACACACACGTCGACGACATGGCTGCCGCCGCAGTAGCACCACTGGAAGCACAACATGTGGTCTCATGAGCATGACCTACAACCACATTACCACCCAATAGTAATGTTTTGTTAGTCTCCATAAGAGTATCATAATCAGATTCTTCAGCAGTAGCAACTCCAGGATCAGACGACAACTTGTAAAACCTAGGTTTGTTAAAAGTGGCAGCCACAACCACAACTAGACCCGCAGCTATGACCTCGCCTCCGACAATCTCTCTAAACACCTGGCCGTGTGACCCGACCAGACATACTCCAAAGGAACAAGAAGCACTGAGAGACTCCATGAACAAGCCCGAAAGACTCAGCAGGTTAAACGGCCCGTGAAGCGACATAGCCGGTGCCGGCGCGTGGGGGGATTGGAGCATAGGGTGTTGGAGTGTGACGCTTGAGACAGAGCCACAACCACGGAGAACGCTAATCCCCACACGTCTGCTTCGTGCGTACTGCACCAGGCTCTCCACCACATCCGACCCAGCGGAAATCTCGATCACCACAGACTTCAAGCCCGACCGGCACTCCTTGGTGATTACAATCGGAGGTCGTGGTCTGTTATTCTAACCCAGGGGTCTACCTCTCGGCTTCCTACTGCTCGAGTTTGACGACACCATCATCATCATCATCATCATCTCCCCAGGTAATCCTGTTCCACCTAACTTATCATGACTGCTTCCGAAAATCAGTTCCAGCTTCACCGTTCTGGGTGGTGATGACGGTATTCCAACACAGGCGTCGGCCACGCACTTGGGACTGTGGTCGCAGTCATCGTCTTGGGAGGTGGGAATAGAGAAGTTTAGGCCCCTGGGCGCCGTAGTCTGCCATTAGGAAGAGAGTGGATTGGCGGAGAGAAAGAGATGAAAGACACATGAAATGCGCACAAGATGACGATATATACAAGGTTTATGAGTTTGAGCTAGCTAACCTAGTCAGGTTGCATTAATTGATTGACTGAGAAAGAATCAACGACGGAGATGTTGTGGACCCAATTGCGATACTTGGTTGGGAAGAGTAATATGATATGGACCAGACGCTGAACTACAACTTACAAAGATAGACAGCGGAGGTTCTTCCCTCCACCAGGTGACCCATCACCAACAGACTTCTAACAGCGCGTGGGGATACACGCGCAAACAGATATGAAAGCGCTGATGTAATAGACTTTGATGATGATGAGGATGGCTGCTGACCTCCTCCACTGACACTTGAAGAGGTTATAAGGAGATATCAACGTTTGGTAGGACAGTTGATTTATCTTTCTCACACAAGACCTGATATTGCCTATGCTGTAAGTGTTGTTAGTCAGTTTATGCATAATCCGAGTGTAGAGCACATGGATGCAGTCGTTCGTATCCTCAGATATTTGAAGATGGCACCAGGTAGAGGATTATTATTTGAGAAAAATAATAATTTGGACGTTTTTGGTTATACAGATGCAGATTGGGCTGGTGATAATACAGATAGACGTTCTACATCTGGGTATTTCACGTTTGTTGGAGGGAATCTTGTCACTTGGCGTAGTAAGAAGCAGAAAGTTGTGGCAAGGTCGAGTGCCGAAGCTGAGTTTCGAGGTATGGCTCATGGGGTTTGTGAGATGTTGTGGATTCGTAATATTATGAAGGAACTTGGTTACAAGCTTAAGGGGCCTATGGATCTGCATTGTGATAATACAGCTGCTATTGAGATTGCACATAATCCTGTTCAGCATGACCGAACTAAACATGTGGAAGTTGACCGTCACTTCATCAAGGAGAATCTTGATCGAAAAATTATTCGCTTTCCTTTCGTAACTTCAGAGGAACAATTAGCAGATGTTCTTACTAAAGGAGTATCAAAAAAATTGTTTGACAGCTCAATTGACAAGTTGGGCATGTTTGACATCCACACGCCCAACTTGAGGGGGAGTGTAGAATAGCTGTCAAATTAGAATTACTAATATTAGTAGGAAACCTTGTAATTATGGGTATTCTTTCCTTGTATGTTTAGAATAGCTCTCTAAATCTTGTATCACTATAAATACCCCTTGAGTGATGAATGAATAATAACATTGAAACACAAATCAAATTATTCTTTTCTAGTAGTCCATCCTTGCACCCCCTTTAGTATATAGAAAATTTTATCGGAAAGACACGTCAGAAAACATCTCACCGGAACAATCAAGTCAACCTTTTTTTTGCCTAACGGAAGCTGGGTTTGCTTCCACTTAAGTCCGCCACTGATATTATGATTGAATATATCATTTCACATACAAGAGGTACCCTTGATCGAATATTTCTATTCTTTAGTATGAATATATTCCAACACGTACCAATCAATCTTAAGCTGCCGGAGGTACATCGGTAATACATAATAATCAGCATCAGAGCCAGGATTTGAATTCACTGAGGCACTCAATATCAAAACTTCAATTCAATTAAACGTCTCTAAATTGATAGCAATTTTTCAAATGTAATATACTAAAGACTAGTTGATGAGTTGCACATCCTTGAGAAAACAATTTCTTAAAAATGTCTGCAAGTCTGATATCCGGGGAAACTCTTGACCGGAGTTGTGGACGATTATTTCTTCTAATGCTGATGCATTAAAGAGCAAATACCTGACGAATTCTGGCATGATGAAATCTTCTTTGTCAATATCTATGTCCAAAACCTTTATTTGATCAGCAAATTCCAGGTGATAAGAGTTGGCTGATTCCCAGTATGATTCAGTGCTCCACTCTCTCAACTGTTGTTGAACATATGATGGCAGCAAGCAAGAAGGAAAACAGATCAGTTGGTCAGGAAAAAATGCAATGAAATTAGTGATAACAGGAATAATAGCAGTGTTTGCAGTCAATGGTGAAATTGATTCTAGGGTTGTGAAACTTACCCTACCACCTACGATTAGTGGACAGCTGCAAACGCCGACGCCGCATCATCAAGATGTGATCTGATGGACAGATATTCCAATCTGGGAAATATTCGGAGGTAGAAGGCCTTCTTTGGTTGTGCTGCGCCATCGGTATATACATGCAAGTACTGGTTTCAAATTCCTGTAGTCCATATATGCAGCACAAAACTTATCAATCTATAGGGAGGAAAGACAAGAATAGTGTATGTGTTATGTATATATATACCTGCAGAAGAATATTTTCACTTACATAGAGAGTTTCGGTTTGGCTGACAGGTTCAATAAGCTTATGAATTTCTGGACCAAATCTAATAAGTTCCTCTTCCGAGTTGTGAAGGCACAGATTATAAAGTCTAGCAGCTTTCACACGCTTGAAGTTACTCAGGTGATAATTTTCAGCAATACATCCAACCAGTTCCAAATTATTTAGACTTCAAGCTAGTGGCGTAGCTAGAAATTTCGTTTACCGGGATCAATACTTAGTAGTTATAATTGGCATCAGTCTATCAAAAGAAGAGGGAGACGAAGTTACATAAGGGTCCGACCGAAAGAAACTATATAAACTTAAAAACTAGAGACTCAACGTAAACATGTTTTTGATAACAATCAAACCGAAAAATAACCAAAAAACTAAAGTATGACGCTGTTAGAGAGAGGTCCAAACCAGTCAAGCATTATCCTTGATATATTACCTCTTAAACCACCCGATCGTAATAAACTATCTTGTTATATTGATTAAAATAAAGAATATTGACTATGATTTTGTCATTGTTTTTAGAATAGATTTTGTCATTTATTTGAATTAATAGAAATTTAAAAAATATTATATAAAAGTTGTTGCAAACGAATGTAAAATAACAATATTATACATTTAATTGACCTAAAAAGCATCGTAGAATTTAACTAAGAAAGTCAGTAAAATAACAATATTATGCATTTTTTATTATTATATTATGTAATTTTATAGAAGATTGAATTTATTTTATTAAACATAAGAGGGGGCAATTGCCTACTCTCGCCCCCTCTCTCTAAGCCTATGCTTCGAGCAAAAATCCTCATTGTTTTGGTGTCAACAACGTATATCATTAGTTCGGACAAGCTCTCGGCTTCAACATTAACACTTTCGTAATAAGCACCACCATATATTGCTAAAAATTGAAGAGATATTGGACAGGCAATGGTAAGATCTTTCACCCCAACTACATCGTGCAGAAACAGGTTTTTTAGGTTTTTGCAGGACTCTGGGAGCCAGTTCACAAACAAGTCTGACACAACTTCAACACCAGATAGAACTAATTCTTGGCGATTCGATATCGAATTTGTACTGATGGGAGTGAACTTTATGTATCCCGTTAGTGTAAGCTTTTCCAAAGATGAGGACCAATGCAGAATATACATACGGGTTTTGATGTTGCCGACGGAAATATCTATATCCATCTCTGACATTATCACCTGCAGATGCTCTTGTAATCCATCCCAAAAGACATACTCTTTCTTCAGAAAGCTTCCACCGATAATTAACACAACGCAAATTCTTTTCTTGCAACGCTTTTTCAATACGACAATTCATAAATTTAAAGAACTCCGATCATCTCCAATTTTCTCCGAATCAATACACAACGTTGGAAGGGATGTGCATAGCTTGTTGAATTCTTTCGACAGCGTGCTGGCTCGAGCAATGTCTTGGATATCAAGGTACCCAAGTATTTTACAAGTAACTTCCTGCGGTAGCTCACTAAACCTGTTCCGGTATTCTCCATCTCGCAATTTCGACATGGCTCAATACTCTCCGACCCAAGTTTAGGGTTCAAGCTTAGGGTTACGAATCGACAGTTTCGTTATACACTAGTACTGTCGTAGTTATCTTATATGCGTAGGCTTTACAAGTACAACTGTACACGTAAACCCAAGTTTAGGGTGTAACGGGAACGCAATACCAAAATAGGCCCATTTGGCCCAACCCAAAACCATCGCACGTGAGGATCAAGAAACGTGCACGTTAACTAAACAAGTAGAGAAGCTTCTGGTAATGACGAACTCTCTGTTTTCTTAATTCCCAAGTTGAGAGAGAGCGAGAGAGAGATCTGAGCTGTGCAATCGCTGAAATCGTTTTCTGAATTCTGGGTCTGCAATGTCGACACCTGCTGAGTAATACCCATGTCTCCTTTTTGTTTCTCAGATTCGTATATTTTCGTTTCCTGTGTCTCTTTTATGCTATGACTGCTTTCGTTTCTATCATGGGTTTTTGGGTTTTGCTAGCTTATATATAATGCCAGTTCATTTTAATCTCGAGTTGAATTATAGGTTTGCTTTGTTTTGAAGTTTTAGTTATTCATTGGCAACAATTGGTATCCTGGACTTATTTAGCTGAGGTTATGTGACGCTGGACTGATCCCAGTACATTATATATAGGGTTTTGCTTGAAATTTTCGAATTGGGTATAAGTAAAAAACCCAAATTCGTGTTGGATTTATATGTGTTCACTCTATGAGCTTTAGAATTTGTTTTACTTAGAATCATGTTAATGAAAAAAATAGAACAACGATGTGGATTTTTAACCGTTTCTTGTTGTTTGGCTTTGGTTGAGGTTAGATTAGCTGCAATGCCTCTAGTATTTTAGTGAAAATTTAGTATTTTGATTTTGGATAATTTTGTCTCCATGTGCTAATGGCTTCCCTCTTGTTATCTTATGCACCAGTTCTTGTTTTGGCTAAGGTAGAATTGTTTTGAGAGATTGTTTTGATCGGTCAATGAGTTTTTATTTGCTGGTTTCAGATTCTATCAGTCACTCCCCCCTATAAGCAAGGCTTACGGGACAATCTGTGTAGTGGCAACTGCGGCCTTTCAATTGGGACTTTATGATCCTCGAACAATTGCATTATTATATGGACCAGTATTTTCACAGTTCCAGGTACAGGTTCATGGAATATGCTCAAGGTATTGTGTTTAGTTCTGAGATAGAACTTGTCTTTAACTTCACCTTCTGTTGTAGGTGTGGAGGTTGATTACAAATTTCTTTTTCCTCGGGAAGTTCTCTGTCAACTTTGGAATTCGCCTTTTAATGATGTAAGTATCTGCATGATCCCTGATCAAATATTTTAGAAGTGGTCGCTTCTATGCATGTCTATCATTTGCTTTGGTTTATGGCTTTATGCAGTCAAATTGTACCTCTCTTTTTAGAAGCATAGATATATCCCTTTTATGTATCATAATATGATTAATATCTTGCATAGAAGGACATAGATCAGTTCCTCTTTTCCTTGTTTTAACCAATAAATCAGATTTTGTTAGTTATTTAACTAGATGGGTGGGGGCACTAATACAAAATTGTTAATGATTGTACAGAGCAAGATATGGAGTTCAACTTGAGAAGGGACCATTTGAACGACGTACTGCTGATTTCTTGTGGATGATGATATTTGGAGCCTTGACACTATTGGTGCGTGAGTTGTATTCATATCCTTTTTACTGCAGTGAGTAGAGATTAAACTGAAACTGATCTGGAACTGAAATTATTGTCCGTGTTGTTTACTTTTAATCCTGAACTATTCATATTCGATCTTGTTCTGATCTTTTTATTATGGTATTTAGCTTGTTAGGATTTAGTATTGTTGAAATCTGTACCATCATAATTTCACTTGTTTTGACCTCTTATGCTTGTCTTGAAATTGTAGGTTTTATCTGCCATCCCAATGTTTTGGTCTCCATTCTTGGGGATATCTCTTGTCTTCATGCTTGTTTATGTTTGGAGTAGAGAATATCCAAATGCTAATATCAACTTATATGGCCTCGTCCAACTTAAGGTATGAACTGTGGTATACATTCCCAAGATATATTGGGTGTTCCATCTTTTATGTATCTGCAGCGGCATATCTTGATGTCCGTGTGTGCATTGTCATTTGTATTGAAATTGCAGGCATTTTATTTCCCTTGGGCGATGCTTGCTTTGGACGTCATCTTTGGTTCACCAATTTGGCCAGATCTGCTAGGGATCATTGCTGGACATCTGTACCACTTCTTGACCGTGTTGCATCCATTGGCAGGTGGCAAGAACATATTGAAGACTCCAAGATGGGTGTATCCTTACTTTTTATTTATTTTCTGAAGTGAAATTTACACAAATCATTCGTATCATAACATCTGCTTGAACTTACTGTGTCTCCTGCTTCTTTGTTGCATTCAACCTGTGGCTCATTTCTGTCCATTTTTATTTTAGATCCATGTTAGATTGTTAGTTCACCTAAGAAACATGTAGCTCATCTATAATCATAATCATATTTTGTGGTATCAGTGTAAGATTTCAGTGTCTTGTCTATTCACTTCAATGCTTTTGTCATTCACATGTAAATTGAAAACTAGTTCCTAATTAAGTCACCTACTTGCCCCTGTAGCTTTTCTTGACTGTACTGCACAGACATAAAATAGTTGCAAGATATAGGATAGGTGCTCCTCCACCAACAAGCCGATCCCAACCTACTGGCGCTGCCGCTGCCGCTCCTGGTACTGGTGTGGCTTTCAGAGGGTGGTCTTATCGACTTAATGATTAATTGGTCTGTCAGAGTGCCGCCACACCCCAATCATTTCAACATTCTCAGAATCTTTGCTGAAGGCGAAACTAACAAGCAAAAATGATGCCGTTTGGTGATAGTGCTGTAACTGTTGCATATGTAGCAAAACTTTTGTTTTCCCCCTTGAGGATTCATTTTCATGACTTGTTAAACTTGTGAAGAGAAAGGAATTGCTTTAGACAGCTTATAATATGAGTTACTCAGAACGGATATTGAATGAATGCAGGATCTTGTAGATTCATCGTTTCGAATTTGAATTACAGCATTTTTCACTGGTTCTTTTTCCGCTATAGTATGGTATGCGAACAATTGGTTTCCTTGTTTTAGAGAGATCAACATCTTACATTCTTACCAATTGATTTAACAGATGATACGCTAATCAAATCACCGGTATTAACTTTTCACGAAAAATCCAAATTCAGTTCAACACCATATAACTTTTATTCACTAGTTCAATCCAACCATTTCAACAGTGCTGCTACATTTTCCACAGCATCTAATTTTCCTTCTGCGTTATTGGGTTTCTTATTTGAGTCTGAGAAGTTGCAAGACAGGAAGGATTAATCTCATATTTATGGTGGGATGGATTTGGAGAGAAATGAAGTGCCATGAACAAAGGTTTAAAATAAATAGCAATTTCTCAACGAAAGCAGAGGAAAATTCGTGAAAACAGCAAAAAACAAGGGTAAAATGACACTTGGTAGTGAAATATGAAGGTAGGGAGAGAAATTAGAGGTGAACCATCAGATGAGATCCATGTTTTTTAGCCTTCAAAGCTTTCCACATTTCTCTCCTTTCCCTATTTATAATTTCCTTGTCAAACTAACCACCATTGACCAAGCCACAACATTAACTCCAAAAACCATTCAAGGAAGACCCTCCTTCACTTCCATAACAATAAATCATCAAATGTTACAGGCATAGCCTATAAACAACAAAGAAGAAGCAAGAAAGTGTACATCATCAGAGGCACAGAGAGTAACCAGAGAAGGGAAAATGTCGTGGCAGACTTATGTAGATGAACACTTGATGTGTGACATTGATGGCACTGGCCAGCATCTTGCCGCGGCGGCCATTGTTGGTCATGATGGCAGCCCCTGGGCCAAGAGTGCTAGCTTCCCTCAGGTTCAACCTCATTATTAGTAGTACTCCATCTTCCATATTTCTTTGATTTCATGTGGATGTTTTATGTTAGAGAAATCAAGTCATGCAAGGCAATGATTTACATTGTGATCACAATGTACCATAATATGATCATATTTTGGTATTAAATTTGTTGTATTGTCATGCAGCATTGTCGTTTGATGTATAAAATTGAATGTCCTAATTGTATATTTTGATTCATTGGTTATACTTCTTGCAGTTTAAGGCTGAGGAGATTGCTGATATCATGAAAGATTTCGATGAACCTGGACACCTTGCTCCGACTGGCTTGCACCTTGGGGGAGTAAAGTACATGGTAATAGCAGGAGAAGCTGGTGCTGTTATCCGTGGAAAGAAGGTGATCATCTCATCTCCGCATAGTTAATGCTGTCAACCAGATCATCTACATGCTTAGTTATCAATGTGCTATCAAAAGAAAACCAACTCATACATGCTTAATGGATGCATTGTTTTTTTTCAAAAAAAAATGGATGCATTGTTTTTTTTTTTCAAAAAAAAATGGATGCATTGTAGTCTGGTAATCATGGTGCTTACTCCAAACACCGCAAACCCTGTTCAAATTTGAACCTTCGAACCTATATTTTGAATATTTTCCCATTCTCTGTAGAATGTAGGTTAATCGTAGACCTTTGAGAGGAACGACAAATCGGCACTCCTAGGCAGAAAAGCCTTCGGGCGGTATCTGGGTGGTCTATGCGGCCTCTGGACGGGTATAGATGGCGATTAGGCATTCACTAGTTAAGTAGTATATGAATGTCAAACATTTTCTTCAAATCAAGAGCCCTGGAAGATTGATGATCTCTTTATCACCTAATAGCTACTATCTTGGAAATCGATCTCTAATGTGTTTTAGGTTGAATTTTACAAGTTATTATAGACTAAGATACCCTATTTTTAAATGATTCTTCAGGGCTCTGGAGGCATCACAATTAAGAAAACCGGACAAGCACTGGTCTTCGGAATCTATGAAGAACCAGTGACTCCAGGACAGTGCAACATGGTTGTTGAGAGGTTGGGTGATTACCTTGCTGATCAAGGCCTCTAGGAGGGCTTATCTATCATCAAAAGTTCTAGTATTTACCTTCTGAACAATTTTGTTTCTCTTTTTACCTTTTCTTTTTTATTGGGTTTTTGGTTCCAAGTTTGCATCTCCTTCATTCAAATTCGCCTGCAAAAGGTTGTGAAGACATTGTTGCAAGCAATAACCATGCGAGAAGGACTAAGAGCAGTTGTTTGATCAATTGCAGAAAGTTGATATTTTCATGATATAATTTGTATCCTCTGTTCCCTATTGATTCTCTATGGTACATTATTTCCTTGGAACAATCTTAAAGAATATTTGTCACGACAAAGTTTGCCAGCACATATTTGAATATCTAGCTGGTGTGGTTTCCGAATATTTTCTTCATACACTTACCAAAAGGATGAATAGTATAAACTAGCATATGAAATGTACAGGACAGCTCAGACGCGGGAGCGACCTGCGGTACGGAACGACGACAGCCGTTTGATCTTTAATGAATTGATCCAACAAACATGATTAAACGGACTTAAACGGACATAATCAATTTATTAAAGATCAGACGGCTGTTACCGTTTCGTCCCGCATAATGCTCCCGCGTCTAAGTAATCCTGATGAAATGTAAGCATCTTGATCTACTCTTTCTACTGTTCTTGGCCATCATTGATGACTTGCATGGCCACATTGCTAGTTACGCTCTCTGTGGTTTCGTAAAGAATAAAGATTCACATTTCTATGTTGGATGCTTAAAGCGATATTACTTTATAGATAAAGCACACTCTTCGGTCTGGCAGTCTAATATATTATGTCGTCGAAATTGAACCTACGATGAATTGTTTATCTGGCACACAGAAGATTTGCCATTTTTTATGGAGACCCCTTATTTATATGCTCATAGAGGACCTCAGATAGTGCAAGTTGATGTCCTCACATATCATATCATAGGGAATATCCAGTCAAGCAATTTTAGGAAAGTGATGGGACAGAAAATCAACAATCTAAACTTGAAATAGATAAGCATTTGGAAAATAGATAATCAACAATCTAAACTTGAAATAGATTTTACATTTACCAGAAAGAAACAAGTACTGTGACTGAGATAGAGATTCTCTCAGAGACTTGGCTTTCCAAAAACCAATTCTATTTTATTAAGGCTTTGTAGTTATTGGAAAAAACAAGCATCAGGATTTTATCAATTATAGAGGAGCCATAAGCCTGTGTGATAAAAGGGTTTTGATCATTTGACAAATAGCTCCCTTTCTTTTGATTGTGTAGGGCTGGCTGAAGATAAGATGCTCAAATGAGCTAGTGCGTATTTGCCAGTCTATTCCATTCTGCTTTCAACATGATGCTATTCGTAAACCTCTCTTACCACAATGCTATTGCACTGAGATTTCACCTTATGATCAAGTCATTCTAGAGGGCTAGCAAAATCAGCATCACATTGACTGATATAACTTCACAGAATCAGAAACTAAGTAGAAACACTCTCCAATCATGCTTGCATCTTATACACACAATAAACAACCAATCACATTCTCAATCCTTAATTAAAACTATAAGCCAAAAGAACTATCATTTGATTCATTTCCGATAATATACTCAAAATGACATATGTTTGCTTCTAGCAATCACAGTATAAATCTTCGTTCAAAACTAAAACCGAAAAAAGTTATCATTTCATTATGTTTTGCTTATGTTTTATACGTTGATCGATGTTATGTACCACTGCACTACCGTTAATATATTTATGAGAAACGAACAAGCATTGTCTTTATTTTTATTTATTTTTAAAAATAACGGAATATAGGTATTTAAATTTAAAATAGAGAATAGGATCTGTTCAATATATTTGTGCGGTGCGTTGTTTCAACGCTGAAATTCACAAGAAGACTAGAGCGTTGAGCAGAACCTAAAGCTTGAGACTTTCTTCCCCCACCTAACTCCGATCACCGCCAAATCAAGATGTCGTGGCAAACTTACGTCGATGACCACCTCATGTGCGATATCGAAGGCAACCACCTCTCCGCCGCCGCCATCATCGGCCAAGACGGCAGCGTCTGGGCCCAAAGCGCCACCTTCCCTCAGGTTGGACCCTTTTGCCCAAAGCTTTGATCTTTATGTCTAATTTGAAGTTTGATTGGTTCATTGGATTAGCCCTCTTTTTTGTGATTTGGGTTTGTTGAATCTAGTGTGTTTGATGTGAATATGAAGTGTTTGATTGTTGGGTTATTGTGTGATTTAGTTGAAGCCTGAAGAGGTTACTGCCATTGTCAAAGACTTTGATGAGCCTGGAACACTTGCTCCTACTGGGCTGTATCTTGGAGGTACTAAGTACATGGTGATCCAAGGAGAGCCTGGAGCTGTCATCAGAGGGAAGAAGGTAGCTGAGTCTGATTCATTTCATGTTTATATACCCATTTCGTGTTTATGCGATGAGACCCAGTTCATGGTTTTTGCATTTTGACTCTGTTTGTGGTTATGCTGTTGCATGGTTATTCAGTTTGTGTTTTTGTGTTTTGATGAGGTTGATGGTTTTGATATGAGTTTTGGTGGATTTGGTTGTCAGGGGCCTGGAGGTGTTACTGTGAAGAAGACTACTCTGGCTTTGCTCATTGGGATCTATGATGAGCCAATGACTCCTGGACAATGCAACATGATTGTGGAGAGGCTTGGCGATTATCTTGTTGAGCAGGGTCTCTAGACACTGCTCGGTATGTCTTTGTTTGGTTTGGTTGCAATGAAAGCAAAGCTACATCTACTAGTAGTGGTGGTGAGTGGAAACACATTTTCTGCTTGAGAAATGATGATTGTGGTCTTTGTATTATTGTCTGTGTACTACTTTGATGGATGGTATTGTAAGATTTTAAAGTGAGGTACTTGTTACCACTGGGTTTCAGCAGATGGATGTGGCAAATTGATTTGCATAAATTTATAACTACTTTTGGTTGCTCTCTCTTTCAGTGTTTGTCAAATCTACTTGACCCATATGGATAAAACCAAATCCCCTTGATCATCATAGTTTGAAGCGTGCAAAAGTTGATTGCTACTTGTGCATTCTTTCTTTGCATAAATGCATGATGGTTGAAGTCTGCAATGATGAAATATCATGGCATGGTTTCTTAGAGATCATTGAAGCAAGACGGTTTGAAGATTTCTGTATTAGAATGCGGGACTTCTAAGATAGTTAGTATGGCTCCCAGGGTTTCAGCTTAATACCTCTTGTAGGCTAGGCTTACGGTAGGGGAAATTTTAATTTGAAGGTACGGGGATAATTATACATAACTTATCAAACATAAACAGGGCCTTCTCATCATTCATGCTTTGCATTTCAATGTTTTCAATCGCAACTTGCATATACTGCAAATTTTATCTCACAGATACAAATTTGTGATCACACACCAATTCTGAATTGACAGTAAAGAATAACAATCTGAGGTGAAATCTTTGTTTTTTTTGGTAAAGGGGTTTGAAATCCAGTCTAGCTGAGACGCTCATCCCTCCCAATTTTTAATTTGTCATTTACATTTACAATTGACCTTGAATTTAAAGATATGAAATTCTTAATGTGCCGGGGAAAACATAGTTCAGTTCTCAATTGAGCTGCTGTGAAGTTTCTTCTTGTTTTTCACCGAGACCTTTCTCAGCTCTCCCTCCAATCTTGAAGTTCAGCTCCAGCCAAAAAAAAATCTTGAAGTTCAGCAGGCACTTTTCCCTCTAACAAGTTGATTATGTGTATAAACACAATCTCAATGTTCTCATGTGGTTGGTTCTCCATAGAGCAGGCCATGCCACATCTTTGGATACAACTTCAGTGTCTTATCACAACTGGAGGCCTCCTCGTAGAACAGTTTGCTAACTGATGGGTCGGTAACTTTATCGTCTTCACCATGGAGAACTAGGAAAGGCAACGTGATCTCCTGAAGCCTCTGTTCAGTATCTGTGCTGACCCTCAAGAGTTCGTAGCCGGTTTTGAGACGAGGTCGGCCTTTGTTTCTCCCTCGTTTGTTTCCTAACCTCAGGTTCTTTAAACGCAACATCGATGATATCATGCGTGTGGATTATTTTCCACGTCGGAATAACCCTGCTGAGCTTCTTTAGAACACTGATCATAGTAGGAGATGGCCTAATATCATCTGCAATCTTGCACATAGGTGCAGCTAAGACCGCACCATCCCATTACGTATTGGTAGGTGCAGTCCTCCACAACACGATCGAAACTCTTGACATAGCCCTTAAGCCCGGACGACTTTCCATGGCCTTCGTAATCGATCCCGTATAGGGCAAACCCCGCTTCGGCTAGTCTGGTTGCGGTGCTCTTCATGGTGATGCTGCACTCCATACCATAAGTCCATAACCATGGCAGATGAAGATCAACGCCTTGGGAGTTTCGTTATCGCCCGGAAGCCATTGGCAGGTGAAAGGCTTCATTCCTCTAGAGTTTAGGATGTACTCCTCTTCGTACTTGACGTTCCCATATCGCTGGTCAGATGGGGATTGATATGAAGGAGCCTCACATACATGCTTTCGAGGGCATGGCAGTGGAGGGATTGGAAGAGCTTCGTGAGGATATTCTAATGAATCTTGAACATTGTAAAAAAGCAATGCCGGAGTATGCAGAGTTTTGGAATGCACTTCTGGTGGTTTGTGACTCGGAGCTAGCTGAGGCTCGGAGAAAAGATGCAGTGGATCGAGCTAGGGTTCGTGGAGCCTTGGAGCGAAAAGGGTTGCATTCTAGTGGGGAAGCAGATGTCAAGGCTGTTCTAGATCAGTATAGTATTTTTAGGAAGTTGGAATTATTAGAACGCGAAACTGAGGAGAAGGTGAGTAGAGAAGACAAACTTACTGAATTTTCTGTCGCAGCTTCCTTTATTAAAGGCCAAAGCACATTTGAAAGAGCAGTATGCTAAGATTTTGCACAAGTATCAGCAACAACTCGAACAAGAGGTAGTGGATGGCGAAGACGACTATGATACAGTTCCTGTTTCACGAGTTGATTCCACGGAAGAAGAGGAGAGGGAAGATGAGCCAGGCTCATTTTCGCCACAACTGTTCCGTGGAGATGAAAAGGAGCAAGTAATTGATGCTGAAGTGGATAAGGCATTGCTTGAAAGGAAGCGCATGGCTGTGGAACAAAGACGAAATCAAGCAGCTAGCGCAACAGCGAAACCTCCACGAGAAGATGATTTGGAGATGAAGAAAGTAGCAATGAGAGCCATGGGAGAAAAGAGGGAAGGAGATGTGGTATTCGGCTCCGATAATGAAGTGAACATCAATCCATCAGAGCTCACATACGACTGGATGAATGACAAGTACCGGCCAAGAAAGCCCAAGTATTACAACCGATTCCACACAGGATTTGAATGGAACAAGTACAACCAGACTCACTATGATCATGATAATCCACTCCAAAGGTTGTGTTGAGATACAAGTTCAACATATTATATCCTGACCTTATTGACAGGACAAGCACTCCGACCTATTATATTGAGAAGGATGAGGGTGTAGATAACACGAACAATAACACTTGCATTATAAGGTTTAGTGCAGGGCCGCTTTACGAGGACATTGCATTCAGGATAGTTAACAGATATTGGGAATTCTCTCCGAAGAAGGGGTTTAAGTGCACATTTGAGCGCGGCATTTTGCAGCTTTTCTTCAACTTCAAACGTTACCGGTACCGCAGGTGATCCGCAATGTGGCGGTTTTCCTTCGTCTTTCTGAAACCTGTATGAACCTTCACACCATTCTTTAGCTGTTTAATTTGTAATACACAATGTAGCAACTTGCTTTGTTTCATTTAAGGACATTGTAAATGCTTGTGCTTCTAAGATGTTCCCTTCTTTCTCATGTATCTGACTGAAAAGTACATTCCAAAACACACTTAGACTGCACATGAATCACCAGTTATCATGTATAAGCAGTTCACCGGTTTACACTAAAATAGTATATGATAGAAAGATAGAGGATATGGCTTTTCCTGTGGCTTTTTGCATTACACTAAAAATATACGGTGACTAAACATCAAATTGTATGTTCCAGACATCAACTGATCAAGGGATGTAAATGGTGATTTGTTGATGTTGGTGCTTGGTGGTAGACTCTGATCTAGATTTAAAACTACTGGTGATTTGAATATCAAACATAAGATGCAGCCTTCTCTAATTAAAATTTAAGCCTCTGTATTCATGTCATCCCACCTTCAAAAGACCAACACTATTATACAAAAAGCCAGGGAGAGCAAATCTGATCTAACGCAGCAGTACATTCTTTCTCATGCATCTGACTGAAAAACCTCCAAACCAACAATTAAACAATACTGCTCCCTGCAGTACATGAATCACTACAATACAAGGCTCACCAGTTTCCGTGACAAAATATCTTCTACTTCTCAGCCGTGGTCAACTTCGAAACAGAAATGATATGAAGCTCGCAAGAAAACAAGTGAAAATCCATGCTGGAACATCCTTCACCGCGGCAGAGGAAGTAGAAGATATTGCTGTTGTATTACTACTAGCAATAGTTTTGTTGCTCCTGTATTCAAAGTTGCAAACCAAGAAGGAAAAACTTCGTAAGTATAGAGGACATTGATAAGATAAACAAAGTTTAGAACTGGGATTGTTGGATATGTAAAACTCACCCTGCAGTCATGTAGAGGCAGCTGTCATAGCCTGCACGAATGAAAATTAGTATTCGGTTAGTCCTTTCAAATGAGATTCACAAGCATAAAGAAATTAAACAAGTCTAATATAAAAGAAGATTTTGGATCATTGTAGACATACTTGGGTTCTTATCGACTTTAATCCCTGACCCTCCAAAACTGCAAGCAATATCTGTAGCCCCATTTTGCTGGTAATAAATGTTGAAAGCATAGGATGCATGAGACACTGTATTATCTGGCTCAAAACAAGGCTGGCTAGGCTGAATAGGAGTACAGTCCACATTCCCAGAACCACAAGCCCAGTCTAAGGCATTCTGCAAGTCTGCCTCAGAAGCTTTACTCGAAGCAATGCACCAAGTTGTTGTTCCATTTGAACCGGTAACATTAGAATTTGTGGTCATATCGACAGCATTTTTTCCTGTGAAATCTAGGTTGTAGACGCTTGTCTGGTCTGGATAAAATAGCCCCCAATTCCTCTCAGATTCCAACCCAGGCTTCCTATTTTCATTGAACAAAGAGAAGAGGTAAGTATCCACCTTTTCTCCAGGCTTTGCAGGTGTACCAGTATTGTTAATGACATGGCGAATCAGATTTGTATTGTAAGTTTGGGCATTGTCAGGAGTTGCAGCTGTCTCTTTTGGCGATCCTTTCGATGGCCAGCCTGTCTCAGTGACCATAACATTGATTGTTTTGAAATTCAGACCCATCAGTGCATAATATATAGCATCTATCTGAGCATCAAACATATTTGTATACAGCAAACCGGTATTCGGATCAATAACTTCTGAGGATGCCTGAAATAGAGCATAGTCAAGAGTGACATTGCTTGGGGAATCCCTGTAAGCATAGTATGGATATATATCAATCATGAAGGGTGACTGGTTTTCCACAAGAAATTCCAACAGGGGCTTCAGGAAAGATGCGTAGCTGCTACTAAACGCTCCTGCAGAGGGAGGAAATGATCTAGACAGAACACCGAGGGAATGTGTACTTGATACTTTAATCTTCTTACTAAGACCAGCTTTCTTCAGTGCTGTGAGAACATTTCTCATGGCAGGTACTACAAGGGCAGAGACATTACCACTGGTCTCAGTTACTTCAGCTCCCACCGTTATGTATGTGATCTTTGTAGCCGGATAGTAAGGCAGAATGCTGTTCTTAAGCCAGGTATCTGCATTAGTTTGGAACTGGGAAAATGGCAACAAGTCTGAGTTCGGAACCCCTATCATAAGTTCAACACCGGTGTTCGCAAAGGCCTTGAGGACCTGTATGTTGGAGTCATAAATCCGAACATATTTGATGTTGTGAAGCTGGACAAGCTGAGCAGCTTTATCAGGTGTAGGAAGGTCATCAGCATTTCTTCCATAGCAAATTCCCACAATGCTTCCTTGGCAAAGATCTGTAAAAACAATCAAGATAGTTTAAGCAAATGAGCCTTCATTGAACTTTCAAGACATGGGTTAACAAAAGATGACTCCTGGACTAGATATGGAAACACCAAAAAGATTGTACGACCAAAACATTAAAACCATATGTAGAGTCTAGTTCCTGAAATGTCATAGCCATTGTTAAACAATTTTCGAAACTCACTACTAAGAACAACGGTGTCCTGTCTAGTTAAATCCATCTTCTACTATGGTTACATGAATGGCAATTGGCCGGCAAAGAACCCTATCAACTACTCACTTCAGCTTATAAGGTAACAGGCAAAGCATATAGTACTTGTGCAGAACAATCATTATAATCTGGTTGCTGTGGGGGAAATGGCTATCTGATTAACAAACTGCAAATCTGATTAACAATCTAAAAAACGCTAGGCGCTAGTCGGACGGACAGCCCAGTGATTAGCGCCTAGGCATGCTAATCGGGCGATTAATCTTTGATTAATCGGTACTCTTTAGTCGGACGGACAGCCCAGTGATTAGCGCCTAGGCATGCTAATCGGGCGATTAATCTTTGATTAATCGGTACTCTTTAGACGGAAACGGTGAAGCACTAAGCGAAGATTAATCGGCTCTAGGCGGAGATTTTTAGAACACTTTAAAAAAAAATGTATAATGCCAAACTGGATAGGGCCTCGAGAACTTCATTATTGAATTGTAGCTGTCCATCAAAGGCACATTCAGAAACCCCACTAAGCACCAACTAGCAAAAATACAAATGCAGAAATGTCAGAACACTTCAAAAGAATATTGTAGATAAAGTTCCAAACTACGCATACTAGGCCATTAGATAAATACTTCACTGAACCTATCAGTTGACCGAAAAAACCTACATATACCCAGAAAGGTTTAGTCCAAAATACATTAGTGTTTGATAGCTGAACCATGAACTAAGCTCTCATTCAAAAAATGATGATCCTTGGAGATAAAAGCAAGATAAGCCTATTGTTATTCTTCCACCAAAATACCAATCATTCCTCAGACAAAATATGAACTTGAATACTTTAACCTCCTAGACTCTTCTAGGATCCAAGGCAAGTCTATAAGAAGAAAAGGTGAAAAATCAGAGTAACCCAAATAGCCAATAATGCAGCGAAAGTGAAAACTTGCAAGCAAAACCCACCGACATTTTCAATCTCGTGTGGATTTGCAGTTCGTTAATCAGATAACACTACACTAGAACAACACAAAGATCCAAAGAAGCCAAAGATTCCACTGACATTAACCCCCATTACATTATGAATTTCTAGAAATCAAATTCAAAGAGATTTTAGAAGAAGAACCCAGATAGAGAAACATACCCAAAATCACAAGCAGCTGCAGAATGGCAAAGACAAGCCTGAACCCACAACCCATTGCTCTCTTTCTCAAACTCCTTCAACCAAAGTCTTCAACTTTCTTGCTCCTCCTTCTCAAAGTCTTCACCTTTCTTGCTTCAACGGCTCTATTATCCTTAAAGCTCAAAGCTCGAGAGTGAAAAGCACACACAGACACAACAGCTAATAAGAGCTTCGTGGAGCTCAATGCGAAGAGTACAGAGACTGGTCTTTAAGTGCTTGTGTCAGGGACACAACAGAACCGGACTTGAGGCCATGATTATGAAATGTGGTTTAATCAAGGGCCTCGGTTCCGGAACCTTTTTCGGATGTCTACTGTTCCCCACACCGTGCTATATCTACACGCCATTTAGAACAGTTCTATTCCCAGTACTGGTTTTTGGGTTTTAATATTCATTTTTCTGCAGAGAACCAAAATCTTTGTTTCTTGCTTTTGGGATGTTGGGTCTCCTTCGCTTTTTGTTTTTGGAGTGGTAATATTGGAGAAAAAAATAATGATGAGACGAAATTTTAGCTACACTTGCAACTTCGATCTAGACTGGTCAATAGAAAATGTAGGTTGGGGGACGAAAATATATGTACATCAATACAGTCTTGATACGTGACACGAAAAACTTATTGGAAAACGACTTGTGTGTGAAAAATATGTTTATATCAACAAAGTCAGAATAAGATTGTGTATACAAAAAATCTATGTACAGGTGAGACAAGATTGAAGATCAGTATGTTATATTCCATCAAATCCCTCAATCCACATTGAATAGGTCTCAGGATGAAGTTTGTAACCCATATTATCGATGACGGTTACCATCTCAGAGCATCTGTTGATAGGACCTCTTAAGTAAACCTTCAAGAAGAACTTTCCAAGCTACTTCATCGTAGTTATACGCACAACAAAGTATTCGGCAGAAAACAGATAATGCTGGTAAATAACCGAGCTGTATCATAGTGTCCACCAGAATAGCTGCTTCTCCATACACTTTCAACTAGCAGTAACATTTAAGACGAAACCACATCCTTATTCCTACATGATCAAAGAATTATAAGTATTCCTATTCGGCTTCAAACGCGCCTCGACTATCTTACTCACATACACCTTAGCCTCACCCACATTGCCTAATCTACAATAGTAAGCATTCACTTAACATACCAAGTCAACACTAATTACCAAAATAAAGTGATCAACACTATAACACCTAATCACATCATAGCGCAACACCATGCTCAACGGTCTGATTCACTACAAAATAGTTATAGCACCAAAAAAAATTAGAACCGTCCACACTAGATCAAACCGAAATAAACCTTTTTGAATTATTGCAACGGAAACAAATATTTCTATATTATTTTCGCGGTCTCCATCGTTTGAATTTCTCTGTTTCTACTCCACACTAAATCAAATCGAACACCCGATTTCGTTAAAACCCCGATTAGGATGAAGACGAAGACGCCGTTGAATCTCAAGAAGCAGCTCAAGCTCTCTGTTCCTGCTCAAGAAACCAACATCACCTCATTCTTGTAAGTACCCAAAGATTCAATCTTTCATGTAGTTTTCCCCAAATTTCTATTCTTGGATAGTAGAATCTGATATATGAGGAAAGAAATTAAAGAAAAAAATGGTATCTGGATCCTTGATTAGTAGCTGGGATTTGATGGGCTTAGGGTT
This sequence comes from Comarum palustre, assembly GCA_951800085.1. Classification (NCBI taxonomy): domain Eukaryota; kingdom Viridiplantae; phylum Streptophyta; class Magnoliopsida; order Rosales; family Rosaceae; genus Comarum; species Comarum palustre. The sequence goes on along the minus strand of OX637588.1, from coordinate 3,151,765 downwards.
TTATATGGTAATTTCATAATTGGGGGTTTGATGGATTTGATTGACTAGGGGTGTTGATTTGCTTTCTTGATTTGTTGGGTTTAAGTGGAAAGTTTGTGTCTTGTTTTGGATTTTCAGGACTGCCAGTGGCACATTTCATGAAGGGGGTTTGCTTCTGAACCAGAAAGGAATGCGGCTTATCTCCGAAGAAAAGGAAGTCCGAGTAAGTTTGATTTTTGATTGCCATAACAAGAATTGGCTTGTGGATTGATAGTTTGATATGTTCGGTTTTCGTGTTTGTTTGATGTTTTTTCTATGGTTGTATTGTTAAACCACCAATTATTAATCACAAGTCCATCTGATCCTAACTGTGTTAGTATTTCGTGGAGATGCGTTTAGTGATTGATTGCCAATTTGGTCATTTGCTATATCTCTCGTAGGGGTAAGGACTTAGAAGTGATGGAATTTGGAGACCTTTTTGGTTTTGGAGAACTTTAGTGATGAGGGCTTGATGGCATGGCTAAGTTGTGACTAGCTCAATTAAGCTGTGTATTGCTGAAGCCTGATGAGTACCCTTTAGCCTTTATGAAGGCAATGGAAACTTGCCACACTATTTGAGTATTTAGTGTTCTTGGGTGTATAAGTCTGTTTTTATGCCACAAACATTTGAGGATTGGTCTCACATTAGTCGCAGGCTCGACTTCTTGTGTTTGCTTTTGCATACTTCATGAAATGCTTGTGTCCTCATCTTTTCATCTATATATATATATATATATATATATATATATTATATGCACAGAAATCTACTTACTATATTGTCTATAAACTCATATGATTGTCTTTTCATTACCTCTTTTTGGTTTCTTCGAACAGCCTTCTGATAGTAAGGAGCTCCATGTTGAATTTTCCTTGGAAGATCTCGAGACTATCAAGGTTATTGGGAAGGGAAGTGGTGGTGTAGTACAACTTGTCCGCCATAAATGGGTTGGGAAACTATTTGCCTTGAAGGTCAGTATTCTAGAGAACACAACCGTGTTCTTACCTGCTTGCGCTTCACTTTTCTTTGTTTTGTCAACTTTTGGTTTCATAAAGCTGTGTCTCATATGAAATTGAAAAGAACGTTCATCCTAACCATAACCATAGTTTCTAATTGATTTAGGGAAAGGTCCATATCATATGTACTTCCTTAACAGTACAGTAATGCAGTAGTAAAATAGGGAAGGGAAAGAAGCTCTCTATATTATCATATGCAAATCTATTCTGGGAACTCTTTTAAGTTGCAACTAATATAATTTCCTAGTCCTGATACACCCTTCCAGTAAAAATAAAAATTATATTCTTTTGTTGCATATGGTGTGGAGTTAGATACTTCTCAGTTGTTGGTTGTTAGATTTCCAATCCTTGTTATCTACCCGTCATCCTATGGTTCTTACCTTACCTATATATATGGTTCTTCGTCTCTAATAAGACATTTGTGTTCATTAGTTGGGAGTAAATGTATCACTAGGAATGCTTTCTTTTACATTTTGCAGGCTATTCAGATGAACATACAAGAGGAAATTCGTAAACAGATTGTGCAGGAGCTAAAAATAAACCAAGCAGCACAATGTCCACATGTAGTGGTTTGCCACCACTCCTTTTATCACAATGGGGCAATTTCTCTTGTGTTAGAATACATGGATCGTGGATCTCTTGCAGATGTGATCAGACAAGTTAAGACAATTCTTGAACCTTATCTTGCAGTTGTTTGTAAACAGGTATATGAGCCTATCACTTCTCAATCAAATGTCAAGACTAACATAATTTGCAACAGTTTGAAAGTCATCATTTTCCCTTGGCCAGGTTTTACAAGGTCTTGTATACTTGCACAATGAAAGGCATGTAATTCATAGAGACATAAAACCATCCAATCTGCTAGTAAACCACAAAGGGGAGGTCAAGATTACTGATTTTGGTGTGAGTGCTTCACTTGCTAGCTCCATGGGTCAGAGGGACACATTCGTTGGTACTTACAATTACATGTCGGTATGTGATCTTTTTATCTTCACTTCCTTTCATTGCTAGCTCCCGAGCTTAAAAATTAAGGTCTTTCTGCTGGAGTTTGGCACATATTTGCAGAATTGTAGTTACTAAACAATGTGATTGATGTTTTTCAGCCAGAGAGAATTAAGGGGGGTACTTATGACTACAGCAGCGACATATGGAGTTTAGGCATGGTTATACTTGAGTGTGCTATTGGGCGGTTTCCTTATATGCAATCTGAAGATGAACAAAGCTGGCCAAGCTTTTATGAACTTTTAGAGGCAATTGTTGGAAGCCCACCACCTACTGCTCCACCAGATCAGTTCTCCCCCGAGTTCTGTTCTTTTGTATCTGCCTGGTAATCACATGTGCATGCATTCTTCACTTCTGAAATATCCAAATTCACATCAATCTGACATTTTCAACTTCCTTTGCATTTGCAGCATACAGAAAGATCCTCAACACAGATCATCATCTTTGGACCTTCTGGTTAGTCAGCTAGTGCATTATTTGTAACATTTTTAGTAACTGCTTACTTCTTCAGTTGAAATTTGACAGCAAATTCATTTTCTTCTTTCAGAGTCACCCATTCATCAAGAAGTTCGAAGACAAGGACATTGATCTTGAGATTCTAGTGGGTAGCTTGGAATCCCCTGTAAATTTTCTGAGATAGATCATCATATAGTACACTAGAGGAAACAAAATGCGGGTCTTATTACTACTGCTGCAATGTAATATTTAGTTACTGCTGTGTGGTTTTTTTCACTTTTACAAAGTTGCAGTTTCTCCATTCACCGACTATCAAAAGTTCAAAACCTTATACATATATATAGTTATATATCTAGTGTTCTGCCATTTTTGCTGTCGCAGAAATGGGATTGTTGTTCTTATTTTGCATATTTAAGTACCCTTTTTGGACTTTCTCTGGAATAGTATGATGGCCGACGTTATATGGATGTGGTTGGAGGATTAAGAGAGACACAGAGGGTGGTGTGATGGGGTCAAGCCGGCAGAGGTGGGTTTTCTGTGGGCATTAAACTACAGGCATTTATATACTAAGGTTTTTGGACCTTCAGAGGTCCAAGTCCTACAGATATGGGATAAGATTACAAAGAATGAATCTTTGAAAGGGTAAGATTTACAGTAAGCAGAAGGAGAAGATGAAGCAGCAGCAAGCATGTGGTGGCAGTTTACGACACCACTCCACTCCACTCCACTCTACTCCAATCCAATCATCATGACCTGCGCCTTTGTCAACCTCCTTATCTTCATCCCCTTCCTCACCAACCGCAACTCTTCAAGATAATTATATCAATAATTTTGGCTATCAAACCAAACCCTGGAGTTTTGATAACATTTCAGCCACTAGTTTTTATAAGGTGTGATGTGGGCTACGTGCTAATGCTCAGTATCAAGGGACACAGTATCTAAGATTTCTCATTACATTAAGCTTTCGTGCTTATTTTCAAAGATTTTCGAATGTGATCAGGGCCACATCTTTCCTTTTGTTGTGACGATGGCCAAGATCTAATGATCAAAATAATGATGGGCAAGAAATTGGAGGTTATGTTTAGATAATTTTCTTACACTTTAAACATGAATGCTCCTCATACTTAAACCGTTATTTTTTTTTCACGAGAAACATGAGAAACATCGTAAAACATTGTGATTATCTCTACCTTCCACAGATAATTTCAACCGTCCAAAGAGGACAAAGAAGGAAGTAACACAAACATAACGAACATAGGTTGGGAGTAACGTACCAACGAATGCTCCTTAACTTTGAACCGTTTGATTACTCGTATCATGGTCTAAAACTCTAAATCACAATACAACATTTGGATCATCCTTCTGTAATCAAGGATACAAGCTAGAGGTCAAAGAAGGAAGCAACACAAACACAACACAATGCAGGCCAGCCAGCATTGTCCCAACCAAGTGGGGAAACAATTGTAAACCTTCATGTCAAATACAAATGTGAAATTGTTGACAATCTTAAGAGCCACTTTGGACTATAATCCAATAACCCAGAAAACGCTTTCTCCTTTTTAATTTACATATCGATGCCATAAAACATGGGAATATGCTAATCTGTCATGTCTTTACGAGCCAAAAGTTTCCCTAAGATGGTGACCTCAGTTTGAGAAGGAAGAGAGAAAAGGTGACTCAGATATGGATGCCTTTAAATTTAGGCCTTATCCTCATATCTTGTTGTATGGGATTGGGAAAGCAAATAAATTTAGACCATAAGGATATGTGATAAGTGATAATGATGTTTTTGAAAAATTGGGTTGTATTCTATCAGAATGATTGAGCTCATTTTATAGGAGATTACAGAGAGCTGTTACATGATTTCTTCCTTATTTTGTGGTACAGGCCACCACTGTCAAAACTACGTCTAACCTGACTAAGTCTTATAAAGACTGAGTAAACATCTATAATACATGAACATAATATAATTTATTAATATCCTATAACACTCCCCTTGTTCCGTATAGAATAGATGTTGTTTTCTTGATGCTTCTCTAATACCTCCTTAGAATCCTTGTCAAGCTAAAAATCATTGCAGAAGAAAAATTGATCTTGAACAAGTAAAAATGCGCAGATCGTTGTAGATGATGATATGACACTTATCTATGTTGCCTCATTAAAACCTTGTCAAGTAATAAAAACCCTTTGAGATAAAAACAACCTTGGTCAAGGAATAAGAGTACAACGTGTCCTTCACATTCAGAAACTTTTATGTGTAGGTCAGACTCCCCCTGAAGTCTACATCTCCCCCTGATTCCGGCTATCAGGTTAGCTTAGATAAGCTGAGCAATCCTATACTTTTCACATGTTTCTCAAATGTGGATTTGGCTAGTGACTTAGTAAATAAGTCTGCCACATTGTTCTCATATCGAACTTGATTCACTTGGATCTTGAGAAACTGTTGTTGTTCCTGATTATAGAAAAATTTGGGTGATACATGCTTGGTGTTGTTGCATTTGACGTAACCTAGCTTCATCTGCTCAATGCATGCAGCATTATCCTCATAAATGCATATAGGTTCATATGTGGTTAGTTCTAGACCACTTGATCTTCGAATATGTGCAATTATGGCTCTCAACCATATACATTCCTTAACAGCTTCATGTAAAGCAATAATCTCAGCATGATTCGAACATGTCACAACGAGAATCTGTTTTGTAAACCTTCAAGATATCGCGGTGTTTCCCATGGTAAAGACATAAACGGTCTGGGAACGACCTTTGTGCGGGTCAGAAAGATACCCAGCATCAGCAAAACCAACCAACACACCACATGGATTGTTGATGTAGGGGGTGAAGGGACAAGTGGTGGAACTCTCACTGGTGGAGTCCTTGCTTCCTGCAATGAAAACATTTCTTTCTTGTTTCTTTGTAGGGGTAGAACAAGCTCATATCTATTATACCCTTTAAGTACCGAAATATTGTCTTTATGCCAGTCTAATGGTGTTGCGTGGGCGCTGAGCTAAATCTAGCTAACAAGTTTATAGCAAATGAGATGTCTGGTCTTGTGCATTGAGCTAAGTACAGTAATGCACCTATTGCACTTAGGTAAGGCACTTCAGCCCCCAAGACTTCTTTGTCCTCATCCTTTGGACGAAATGGATCCCTTTTTGGATCTAGGCTGCGGACGATCATGGGAGTGCTAACAGAATGTACTTTGTCCATGTTAAATCTTCTCAACATTTTGTAGCCATAAGCTGACTGATGGATTAATATTCCACTACTACGGTGCTCTAGCTCTAGGCCTAGGTAAAATCGTGTATTCTCAAGATCTTTCATCTCAAACTCAGATTTTAAATACTTTGCAGTGTCCTTTAACTCTTCAAGAGTCCCGATAATGTTCATGTCATCAACATAGACAGCGACAATTGCAAATCTGAAACTTGTTTTCTTAATAAACACGCATGGGCATAGTTCATTATTTACATATTCATTTCCAACTAAGTATTCACTTAGACGATTATACTACATACGTCCGGATTGCTTCAATCCATATAGTGAACTTCTCAACCTTATTCAGAACGCGATCCGTGGTTTAGAGCTAACTAATTTGGGTAATGAAATTCCAATAGGAACTTTCATATATATATATATATATATATGAATCCAAATCCCCATAGAGATATGCAGTAACCACATCTATAAGCTGCATGTCAAGTTTTTCAGAAACTACCAAACTGACAAGGTAGCGGAAGGTTATAACATCCATTACGGGAGAGTATGTCTCCTCGTAGTCAATTCCAGGGCGTTTTGAGAAACCTTGCGCCACAAGGCGGGTTTTATATCTTAATACAGCATTTTTCTCATTTCGCTTTCTAACAAAGACCCATTTATGTCCCACAGGTTTTACACTTAGTGAGGTTAGCACTACCAGACCAAATACCTGTCTCTTTGTTAGTGAATCTAATTCAACCTGGATTGCTTCTCTCCATTTAGGCCAATCTGCTCTCTGTTGACATTCCTCAACATAGCGAGGTTCGATATCATCATGTTCTATGATTTCATGTGCAACTGAGAATGCAAATGCATCATCAAGGATCATAGATTCTCTATCTAGTATCTCATGTACGTTAGCATAATTCATTGAGATCTCTTTATTCGCTGTACTTGGATCAACCGTTGGAATTCTCTCCAAATTGGTTGTCTCACGGACATAACTGTAGTCAGTAATAATTTCATGAGTTGGATTTTGAGTGTTGATGATTAATGGATTGTGTCAAACTCTCATTTTTCCTAAGGTGAGTATCCATCGAACCTACAAGTCTCCCCCTCTTTCTTTGGGGAGCCGCGGCCTCAGCCACCACACGTCCACCAAGTGTGGTAGTGGTACTACCTCCTATATTATGAACAGTGGTCTCACATCCTCTTTGTGGGATGTCTATCCTTGCAAGCACATTTGCAGCAGGCCTATGTGATTTTGTCACTTTAGCAAGGTCAGTAAACACATCAGACATCGAATCTATTACGTTTTCAAGCTTTATAATTCTCTGAACTTCACTATCAGCTAGTGCAGAGCGGGGATCAAGATGATACAGAGTGGAGACACACCACAACAATTCTCGTCATTGTTGTGGAACATTGTTGGTCCTTCCTCCCCCTAACGACGGGAAAGTTGTCTCATCAAAGTGACAATCCACAAATCGTGCGGTAAAGAGATCGTCTGTCAAGGATTTTATATAGCGGATTATAGTTAGAGACACATATCCAACATATACACCTATTCGTCTCTGAGGAACCATTTTTTACGTAATGGTGGTGCGATAGGCACATAAACTGCACAACCAAAAATGCGTAGATGTGATAGATTCGGCTCATATCCAGTAACCAACTGGTACGCAGAAAATAGTTATCTAGCAGCAGGTCTGAAACGAATAAACATGGCTGCATGTAATATCGCATAAGCCCAAGCAGAAGTAGGGAGATTGGTGCGCATGGTCAAAGCCCGTCCAACCATTTGAAGTCTTTTAATGGCGGCTTCTGCGAGACCGTTTTGGGTATGTACATAAGGAACTGAATGCTCAACATCAATCCCAATGGACATGCTGTAATCATCAAATGTTTGCGATGTAAACTCCCCATTATTGTCCAGACGTATTGACTTAATAGGATGATCTGAGTGGTGAGCCCTCAAGCGAATAATTTGTGCCAGAAGTTTAGAATATGCAGCATTTCTTGTGGATAAAAGTGAGACATGTGACCAGCGTGTCGAAGCATCCATCAATATTATGAAATATCTAAATGACCCGCATGATGGGTGGATAGGTCCACAAATATCACCTTGGATACGATGTAAGAATGAAATGTTTTCATTAGTGTCTTTAGCATAGGACGATCTCGATCCCACTTTGGTTAAAGAACAGGCTTTACAAAATGAGCGATGAGCATCTGATATAACCAATGAGGATGTTGGTTCAAGCTCAAAATCACCATTGATTTGGGAAGCATTATATGGGACTAAAGCGTCATTGTTGGCGTTAGTTCTTTTCCGTTGGGGGATTGTGGCGGTGTCAATATCTAACTGACGATTATTGCTTCCTTTCATTTGAAAGAAGAGATGTCCATTTGAGTTTTTCAAAATACGGATCATCATATCACGACTTGGATGTCCCAGTCTGTCGTGCCAAAGCCTATATGTGTCTGAATCTCATAAATCATTTCTTATGACATGGTTAGATTCAACAACTCGAATGGTTGTTATACATACCATTTGGCTGACACATTAATTTTTCTAATATTCTGTTTCTTCCAGAAACATTAGAGGTAATGCGTAAGTATTCAATTTCATTCTCACAATGCGTATATGTATAGAGTTTGTTGGCTCGAATTTCTCTACTACTTAAAAGGGTTCTTGGGGCCCTAGGAGTATAGAGAGCATCATTGATGGTGAGGATAGTGTCATTTAGCAACATAAATTGGGTTTTACCATGCCCTTGGATCAATTTCGTAGATCCTCCCATCATTGTGGTTAAAGATATTTGACAAGGCATAAAGTCGATAAAAAATTGTCTATGACGAAGCATAGTGTGTGTGGTTCTACTATCGACGAGACATTCAAGTTCTCCGGGAAACATACCTTTTTCTGTTTTTTTGTAACCGGGTCCGGTCGGGTTGGCGGATCGGGTAGAGTCGGGTCGGCTTGTTGGTTTCCGGGTCGGGTTTGCTGCAAAAACGCGCTGCGACCCGGAGGCGCAGAAAACAATGCTGAGACTCCGATCATAGGCTCGGAGAAGGCAGAGCAGGACCAGAGGAGGAGGTGGAGCACACTTGACTGTGGAGGTGGAGACGAAGGCAGGCTGTCGGAGCTGGGTTTGGGTCCGATTGAGGAGGCAGAGCAGGAGCTGTCTCGGAGCTGGACGTAGCACGTTGGGGCAGTGCTGGATCGGAGGAGGACCCCTGATGGTACTCCTGGGTTCGTCGCGCCTGGTGGACGAGTTGTGACGCTGGAAGGAGCTGCTGCTTGGCTCGGCTCGACTGTTACTCGGCTCGGCTGAAAATCTATTTGTATTTTGTTATCAAAACTCAGAGGAGCAGTGCTGATAACGTATTTCAGGAAAAATTGTGTTGTATTCCATCAGAATGATTGAGCTCCTTTTATAGGAGATTACAGAGAGCTGTTACATGATTTCCTCCTTATTCTGTGGTACAGACCACCACTGCCAAGACTACGTCTAACCTGACGATGTTTTATAAAAACTGAGTAAAGATCTATAATACATGAACATAATATAATTTATTAATATCCTATAATAATTGATAAATTCTGGAATAAAGTGTTATTGTAGAAATTTATTGTCTTGTTCAAAAAAAAAGAAAAGAAATTTATTGTATATTAAAATTGCATAACGGAATAGAGTCAGTGTTATCCATTGGTTCATTATTAAACGGACTCCACCAAGTGTTTTTATCCTATTCCTATTCCCATTCCCTTTAGGCATATATATATATATATATATATATATATATATATATATATATATATATTCAACATTCATTGTCTCCTTTGGAAACAACCTAAATTAGAAACCAAAGCTTCCATAGTTCTTCAACACCAAGACTAATATCTTCATCAACTTGTTCTTGTTGTTCTTGTTCATCATGGGTATTCAAGAAGCTGAGATTGTTTGTGATCAAGGTTATGCGGGTTTTGAAGATAACTGGGTTGTGAAGGAAGACTACCCTGAAGATATTTGTGATGCAAGATCCATGGACTCGATGGAATCAACTTCTTCGTGCTCGTCTTCGTCAGATTTGGTTGAGGATGCTTCTTCTTCTTCTTCTTTATCATCATCTTCGAATGGACCTCTGTATGAATTGTCTGAGCTTATGACGCATCTCCCTATAAGGTAAAACAATAACCTAACACATATGAAACATGTTTCTTTCTTCATTTCGTATTGATTAGAGTAGTGTTTTTCTTGTTTCTGTGTTCTACATTTGTTTGGGTTTGATTTATACAGGAGAGGTTTATCAAAGTACTATCAAGGAAAATCGCAATCGTTCACATCTCTGGGAGGAGTGAAGAGCTTGGAGGATCTTGCAAAGAAGGTGGCAGCTCCTTGTAGAAGGAAAATGAAACCATGCAAGAGCTATGGGGGTGGTTTGGATAATGGGAGTCACAAATCTTATAGAACTAGTCCCAAAGCCATTATCTCAAAGAAAGCTATTTCAAAGGGGTCTTTCTTGTATCCCATCAATAGTAACACCGTGAGGAAATAATGCTCTCGCTCTCTTACACAGAGGCATTTCTCTCAAGGAATCTGTATTACGGAGTCGGTTATTGACCTCCCTGGAGAAGCCGTTCATCATCTGGAACAAATTGAGGATTTACAGTTTTCAAATAGTTATGGCAAGGCATTTGTACATGGTGAAAATCAATTATATTGTTTCTTTATATAATTTTCTTAGTTTTACTTTTGTTGTTCAACTTGTTATTTACCTTTGGTTTAAGAACCCAAAAATCAGAAACGCTGTAGGTTTTAGTTTGGCTGTAATTGAACCACACACCAACTTTAAGTTAGTAAGTGTAGACTAAACAAAATTGATAGCCAAAGAACTATGTTACATTTCATCTAAATTGAGTCATTGATATCTTGATCTGGTTTTACAGAAAATCCTATGTTCAAGCGGATTGTAGTTGTATCGCACACTAATACATCCTTGACGATTTAAACCTTCGAGTGGGTGAACACATCACATCTTGTACACTGCTTCGATTCCGAGAAGATGAAAGCACTTCCTCATGACAACGCCTGTTGCTTCACAGAGTAACAGTACGTGTTTCCTCAGACGTATAGATAACCTGCCAAGTTTACAATGTACACAAATTATATAAGAATTTTTTGATTGGTCTTCAGTTGATGCTCATGGATGATAGATACCTGGCAATTGGAATAGAACCTCCCGCTAAAGATTTCTGATAGATTATTACATAGAACACTTGGCAACAGATTAGTGCAAGCCTCCTCCACGGTCTAGAAAGTGAAAGTTAGAGCCAAGAATACCAACAGCAGGAACCAACAAAGATGAGCATAAAGGTCTTAAAGGCAGCAATGAGTCCATTTATGTTGTCCATACCTCAGAAAACTTTAACATGTGAAGTGCCAATTCAGCCACACCTGCATGACCCAGCACAATTTCTCCCGTCTGCATTTGCAAAAGGATTGAAATCAGACCTTTATAGAAAAGGAGGTTTCATATTTGTCTCTGCGTCAAGTGTTAGGAATACATATACATGAACAGAGACAAGTGTAATAACCAGGGTCATTTTTATGGAATTGGTTTTGCTCGAGGGCATCCATGCTTGATAGTTCAGCTCCTCTCCGAATCAGAACCCTATCCGGAACGATCTGATGGAAAACCAGAAGCTTCGCTAAGGCGTGGCACCAATGGCCGGCGACGGGGAACTCCGGAACTGGACGGAGACGAGGATGGTCTGGTTGTTACCGTGGAGGAGTAGAGGCTACAATACTTATCCTTGAGAAAGGGTTGGACATACTTTCCGGCGAAAGAGGTTTCTCGGAGGACTTAGGTTCCGATGAGGGTCTTGGAGGCCAGAACCGGCCCTGCGCTCAAGCCCAACGACCAGGTGCTTTGAGCCCTCAAATTCAAGGGCCTCAAAAAATTTTAGCCATATATATATATACGTCATACAAATACTAAATGCTGAAACACAGCGACCAAACCAAAAAAAACTAAACGTACAAGGGTGCGAGAGCGGAGAGCTGCATAGGCCCCGATCCGAGTTCTCAGTCTCAGTTTCTCAAATTCTCTTATATCGTCTCCGGACTCCCACGGTCTGCCCAGCAGGCAGCATCCCTCAACTTCTCTGAGTTCTCTCCGGCGAAAGTGAGTCTGCCCTTCTCCTTCAATAAGTTTAATTCTATGGTTTTGCCAATTTTATAGTTGAGAATTGTCAACTGAGATTGAGTCGATTTGTTATTGAATATAAATGTCTTTCACTTCATCGAAACTGTGAATTACAAAAGGAGTGTTTTACTTGCAATGTAATGCGCAATCTGTAGAAACAAACATGTTTAATTGCAAGACTGACAATTTGATTAATTAAACCTTGAATATGAGATTATCTAATTTTTGAGAATTTATGATTCAATTTATCTGTGGTGATGCTCGAGTTTTATTATTTTCGCTGTGCGCAGTAGTTTGTGTTAGAATGGAGGTTTCAGTACAATTTGGCATTTCGTGGGGAGAATGAGAAATTATATGAGAAAAATGAGATTTTCTTACAAGTGATTGAGATGATTGCTGAATTTGATCCGGTGATGCAAGCACATGTCCGACGTATTTCAAACAAAGAAACTCGTTACTATTACTTGAGTCAAAAGATCCAAAATGAAATGATTCAGTTACTAGTAAATGAGGTAAAGGCTTCCATTATTGCAACAATCAAAGAAGCGGTGTACTTTTCGGTTATACTTGATTGCACTCCATATGCAAGTCATGAGGAACAGATGTCCCTTATTCTCAGATGTGTTGATGTTACATCAAGTCCAATTGTTGTAAGAGAGTTCTTTTTAGGGTTTCTTAAGGTGGATGATACATCAGGGCTTGGATTATTTAGGGTGGGTTTGGGAGAGCTTATAAGCTCCTTTGCTTTTAAGCACCAAAGGTTTTGGTGTTTGGTAAGTCCAAAAATAAGCTACTTTTTAAAAAAGTATAAAGTGTTTTGAGGGAAAAAGGAGAAGTTGTAAACACCCACCTTCTGCTTATAAGCTAAAAGTCAGCTTATATCTTATAAGTCCAGCTGCACCAAACTCACCCTTAATGAGCTTAAAGATGCACTGCACACTCTTAAACTTAATATTGGTGATATACGAGGACAAGGATATGACAATGGTTCTAATATGAGAGGCAAACACAAAGGTGTGCAGAATCAGCTTCTTGAGGTAAACCCTAGAGCATTATATACACCTTGTGGTTGTCATAGTTTGAATCTTTCTATTTGTGATATGGCTAATTGTAATTCCAAAGCTGACTATTTTTTGGAGTAGTGCAACGAATATACTCATTTTTTCTCATCTTCTACAAAGCGATGACAAGTTTTTAAGGATCATGTGCAAGGGCTTACTCTGAAGCCATTATCTGAAACACGATGGGAAAGTCCTGTTGAAAGTGTGAGAGCATTTAGATTCCAATCTCCTAAGATAAGAGATGCTTTAGCTTACTTAGGGAAATATGGTGATGATTCTAAAACAAGGTCTGATGCTCAATGCATGGCAAAATATGAAATGGAGAATTTTGAGTTCTTGTTTGACATGGTTATTTGGTATGAATTGTTGAATGCTATCAATATTGTGAGTAAAATTCCTCAAACCGAAGACATGCATATTGATGTTGTTATTTAGGAATTAGAGAAGCTTATTTCTTTTGTGCAGAACTATAGAGATATTGGATTTGATATGGCCTTGATCAGAGCTAAAGAAATTGCAAGTGACATGAGAATTGAAGCCGAAATTCATGAAAAAAGAACCATTCAAAAGAAAAAGCATTTTGATGAAAGCGACAATGAAGAGGTGACACAGTCTGCTTTGGAATCATTTAGGGTTGATTACTTCTTTTATATTATTGATCAAGCTCTTTCTTCACTTCAGAGTAGATTTGAACAGTTTAAGAAATATGAAGAAGACTTTGGACTTTTATTTAAATTCGAGAAGTTGAAGTCTACAGCTGATGATAGTTTGATGAAGTTCTGTATGAATCTTGAAAAAGCTGTTCAAGGTTGGTGATGAATCTGACATTATTGGGGGTGAGCTATTTTATGAGTTGAGCTACTTGAATGGGTCTATACCAAAAGAAGCAGAAAAAGCAGTTGACGTGTTGAGCTATTTGAAGCAAATGGATGGTTGCTATCTAAATGCTTGGATTGCTTACAAACTTTTGTTAACTATACCTGTTACTGTTGCATGTGCAGAGAGAAGCTTTTCAAAATTAAAGTTGATCAAATCTTACCTTCGATCAATTCTGTCACAAGAAAGGTTAAAGGGTTTAGCTATGTTATCAATTGAAAAAGATTTGACTGAAAAGCTTGAGTATTCATGCTTAATTGACACTTTTGCTGTCAAGAATGCAAGAAGGGTAGTCTTTCAGTAACAACAATACTGATTGATTTTTGTTTCTTTTGCTGCCAATATTGCAAGGTTAGTTTCTTTTGCTGCCAAGATTGCTAGAAGACTAGTTTTTTGTTTTGTTTTATTTTTTATCAAAGTAAAAAAATAACTAGTTTCAGTAACAAATATTTGTAATTTTTAGATTTTTATTTCAATCTTTATATAATTGAGAGTTTTACTATTATGTTATATGTTATATGCGTCTTTAATTTTTGAAGTGAAGAAAAATGCCAAGTATATTTTTTAATAGGGACCTCAATTTTTTTTTTCACTTTAGGCCCCGAAAATCTTAGGACTGGCCCTGTTGGAGGCGGCGGTGTGGATGAGATGAAGGACAGGATAGGAGATGACGATGATGAGAAAGAGGGCGGGAGGGAAGGTCGAGGTTGGCTTGGGGAAACGAGACGTGTTATAAACTTTGAATTAACAATTATACCCTTGACTATATGCATAGTGGCTTACTGACTAACGGATGTTTCAAGGCTCTGTATAATGGTTTGTTGAGGCTTCAGTCCACCTAAATTCATAGTCATCTTAAATCGGTGTACTCTTCTTACAATTTTTTCTTCGACAAAAATCATATTGTCGGTTTTACAAAAAACAATAAAGCATTAAGTTCAAATCTATCCCACATCAAACTTCATAATGCTAGCAGCCGTTACGCTAGGGTTTTACGGTGACTTCTCCTCAACAACAAATATCCCAAATTTATGGTCGTAGCCACAAAATCTCTATTTCCTAGCGTGTCTCATGTCGCTTTAGTGCTCTTTGTTGTCGGTTTACTCTAGTTTTTGCTTCTTGTTGTTGGCGCTGATGGGGTTAGATGTTTGGATCCTATGTTGCATCTAAGGTTAGATTCTGTTATGGTGAACGACTGCCCAATTGCGCCTTATGGGTGGTGGGACCTTCTTGTGCTTCGAATCAGTGGGGAACATCCATTCAAGGTTCCAGATCTAGATCAAGGTTGGCAGAGGGTTGAAGGCTCTCGGATAAATCTAATCGACTGGTTGTCTTCTAGTACAACCCTAATTTCTTCTATCGGTAGAGGCAGCTGGGTTATATGAGGTCATGACTTTAACCTCGTAATCCATGATATTGCCAAGATCTCTCTAGATCGAACGGTGATGAGGCGACATGTCGGTGTACCAGAACTGGGTGTCGCATTTGGGCTCAAGTGTGCCTTGGTGTATCCATCAGGAATGTATCTTTTTGGTTTGGGCTGGTAAAGCCTGCTCACGTTGAGATGGTTGGTCATTTCTATTGGTTTTTTTTTCATTTGCTAGAGATCTAGTTGGTTTGGGTCTTGTATCAGGAACCTATGATGTTAAAGGTTGTGATGAATGAAAAAGCTAGTGCGCTATCTCAAAACTCAGTCGGGGGTGCGACTGGTGCTCCTAATGCTGCCAAGATTTAAATTTAGTTTGGTCGAGTAGCTAGTGATTTTGTAGAATCTTGATATTATTTGCGAAACCTAGTTCACCTGTAAAATAAAAGTGCTTAACCATTACAAAGTGTACGTATGTACTTGGTATCTCTTAGTTTATGGTTTGTCTAGTATAAGTTTATACCTTATGTTATATCGAGTATAAAACTTGCGATTCTAAAAGATGATGTTTTATGACGACTCATCTTTGTACTGCTTACTCTGATTTAAATCGTATACCCCTTTGATCAAAAAAATATTAAACTTCATAATTATATTTAGTAAATTTAAATTTGTTATTACATTATGTGTACCCGTAAATCTCGTTTATCATTTTTACGGTATGAAGATTATGAATGTTCGAGAACGGTAAAAACAAAAACAAAAAACAATTACGTGTTGTTGTTTCCTTGGTGGCTTGGTCTTATCCGATTGCTTCCCTCCAATAACAGCGCCACACGTACCCCCACAGTCCCACAGAAAATAAAACAAACGACGTCCCACCTTGACCTTAAATACAGCAACTACAGGTTCAAGCTTCAGTTACAGAGAGGAAGAAGTTGCAGTAGAAGATGAAGAAAAGTGGGAACGGGAAGAGTCACAAAGGAAATGCGAGAGAGGATCAGGTGAAGGACAGGAAATCAGGGTCAGGCACGAATGGATCGCCCAAGAAAGGTGGCCATGGCGGCAAGTTCACCTGGGCTGGCGATCTGGGATACTCTACAGCCGAGATGGGCATCCAGAAGGAGGCCATCGATGCCAAGGATCCGAATTTTGAAGAGACAGTCGAGATCCCAAGCGTCTGATGAGTGATGATTAGCGTGGTATTGATCCGTGTTCTTTGATGTTCATGTAGTTTTATGTTTCCATGAATGAATGAGATGTAAATAGATAAAGGCCAAGGAAGGCGATGATCATTAAGATGTTTATGTAGAACTTTAAATTTATGTTATTTGGTTTATATCTCTAGTTATTGGTACTTGGTGTCTGATCTGATCCATAGGTAAATTTGTTTTCTATGGATCTGGAAATGACCTGGTTTTGTCATTTTCGGCGGGGTTTTTAGTCATAGGTCTTAAACCAGGAGTGCTAGACGTAAGCCCGTCTAGCTCAGTTGGTAGAGCGCAAGGCTCTTAACCTTGTGGTCGTGGGTTCGAGCCCCACGGTGGGCGTTTTATTTTTTGTGTCGTTAACAGTAAATTTTCTCACTTTGGTTTTCACGAACGTTGTGATTTTTTTTGTTAATGTGTTGAACTGTAATTGACCAATGATTGTGATTAACTAGACAGACTACTAGTGTAAAAGAAATCCGTTGAGCGAGTTTGATTTATATCTCCTAGTTCTTCTACCAGGACTCAAATGCAAATGTAAACTTGAAAAGATCTCTGAAAGTTTAATAATCTAAATGATCAGGCTTACAGAGTTACATTTCAGTTGGTATTTGTTGACAAATTGGACATGGTTTAAGGTAACCACCGATCAATGCATTAACTATACATGCACCGATAAGCAGGACCAAAAATATAAAGATAAATATAGCAAGTGCAATTCCAGGATCCCCAGCCATGGAATTTCTAAGAAAAGGGCTTGTGGAAGCTTGAGGGATCAAGAAAGAAATAAGCTTTTGAAATTTCCAAGAACTCCCACATTTATGTATCTAGCTGCATGATGTTCCTAAATTGAGTGGGAAAAGTAGTCCTACTAGGATTAGGATTGGGAAACCGTGTTCCTGTCTGATATTTTTGGCGCCGCAGCATATTCCAATGGCAGCACTTGCTTGATGAGACCGCCAAAACAGAAATTAGATTCTACAAAAGTTGTTTTTTTCTAGGTTTGTACTTATATTGTTTATTGCTCTACTCCGATGATGGTTTGACGACAAACCCGACAGGATTCAGGTAGCCACCTGTCAATGCATTTACGGTGATATGCATGTTTACAGTTGCGAAGCATCACGCACTCGTCTTCTTGTTCCTCAAATTTCCCCAGGCAAATTGTACATTGATCATCAATACAGCTGCCAGTTCCATTAACAACTTCCATTCGATAGTCGTATAGCACTGACTCCAGTCCTGCTGCTGGTTTTGATGCTGAAGTTACTGATGAGGATAGCTGGCCAGATTCAATATCTCCTTCTGGTTCATGCGTGGTATTTTTCAGATACCTACTTACTGAAATAAAACAACTGCGGATTATCACAAAACACAATACAAACGGGCTGCATATTATGCACAAACAAAGGACCGGTATATATGCATATGGGAGGAAGACGAGGATCAAGAGCAAGCGATAGCGAAGGCCATGTCATTGTTGTTGTGTTACACGCCTACACAGTAACACAGGCTAGTCTTGCATCCATAGAGGGTATCTATGGCTCAGAACTTATAGTAGAAAAGAGGGGGGAAAAGGAAACAACCAAAGTTACCTAAATTGAGGAGATCTATTGCAATCGAGAAAAAGATTTTGATCGATGAGATCGATCTATGCCTAGAACCAGAAGGGTTAATGTGGCTGCCGTCTGAATTTGGCAATATACCACTAATATTCCACTATCTGAATTTGGCAATAACCAAAATCTGAACATAAGGATAATTTGAAACAGCAGTACATGGAGTTTCCTGATTAAAAGACTACAAGTTTTCAATTGAAATGAATGTGTATGGTATTGCAGTGCATTTCTCAAAAGCTATCATGATAGATCAACATTGATGACTTTTGCTGCATATCTCACAGCTCTAGCAACTCTCCAAACTTCATGCTGTACAAATTTCCACGACTCTGCTGTGTTCAGTCTCTTTGCCTTTTCAACGCCGGGGAATGATTTAGATCCGTAATCATCATTTCTTGAGGGTCCATAAATCTGCAAAATATTCGGTCCATTTTGTACTGATCACAATCCCAAGATTGGCATGCAGGCTTATGTACATCAACTAATTATGAGATACATTGAGGATCAAAATCAAATGAGAAAAGGAAATAACTTCTGCGAGAAACATACCAAATGCTTATACCATGAACTTCCAAACAGTCCATCTTGATCTGTAAACACACGCTCAGCAGCCATCATTAGTCTGCCATTTACCTCTCTCACCTTAAAATGATTTTTCTTCCATATAGAAGGCCAACCATTGTTTTGTTCAATTTCCTGTACAGTTATCCTTCCAATTTACTGAATTTAGAACATTGGTGAACGTTGCCGATTAAAATTCATAAGAAACATGATTGATACCTTTCTCTGGTTGTTGATTAATGTGGCTGCTTTTTTGAGGTCCTCAATGGACTTGAAGAGAGGAGTTAGGTTTATGTTCTTGTCTGATATCTCAATTTCCAAATCCTTCATGTATTTCTGTCAATCAAGGATTCAATATCATGGAAGTATATTCACTTTGACTGAATGTAACTGACACAAAAAGGTAATCGAAAATGCATGCAGTGATTGAAAGACAGGGAAACCCGTAGCTCCAGCGCATAGGATGTATAGTCGAAAGGCAAAAATTCTGCATCTGCTAGCCACAGAGCTACCAAACCCCATAAACTGGCCACTGTTTTCGTCATAAACACAATCAGTTGGGCATTTGAATTCACATTGTCATTGTAAGAATGTAACTTCTATTTCATTGGAGGAGCAAACAATAAAGCAGACCTGCAACATGCTTATGAAAGAAAGGATCACCAAATTTTTCCATCCATACAAAGTCATCACACATGGAATGGTATACTGGGTATCCTGTAATTCAAAATTGATTTGTAAGTAACTTAAATCATAATGCTAAGTACCTAGGTTATATATGTTGTATGTCTTCCTAACTTTTCATTGGCAATCATGGTGGAGACTAGAGAGCTTTAGCCACATCAATTGGGTCATTACCTTTACCGAAAGCCCTGTCAACTGATGGAATTCCAATATATTGAACGAAAGCGGCAAGTCAGATTCTCCACTTCCCAACCTGCCAATCTTTGTGTGAAAAATACAGCTTTCAAAAAACTATTCATGAAAAAACAACTTCCAACTTCCAACATTTTAATTGTGCACACAATACAAAACTTCAAAAGCCATGAAGTGCCATGAATTGCAATCTTAAAAGCAATGAAGATTTATATTATGGAGAGTTCAGCGAAGTAATTGCTTACTGTAGGCGAACTGCTGGAACCAGCCCATGCTTGGTATAGAGTTTGTGATGAATTATCAGGATCTTTGACCTTCAATTTCAAATTTCAAATGACTGAGCTGGGGAATAAGTTAACATTAGTGTTATAATATTTAGCTGTACTCTTTTGCAGTACCTGTTGAGTAGCTTGCTTAAGAAGTTCATCAAGCTGTGGAGTGGCAGAGGCCCAGAATCCTGGCGCATATACTGCACTGTCAACATTCAAGTAAGCCATAGCCCTCGAAGCTAGCATCTCTCTGTTCTCTTCTACCCATTCAATTGATCCTATCTGCAAACATTATTCAGTTTACAATCTCATAGAAACATACAAATACAAATAGTGACAGAGGAAGAGAGGGAGGGAGACCAGGCCGTATTCTTCAGCATCCCAATTGCACAGAATAATTGTGCGCCGAGGTTTTCACCCTTTTTCCTTCAGCTTCCCCAATCTTTGACCAATCTGTATCACACATCAAAAGGAGGTTGCGATGAGTTTGAACAGGAACATGATAATGCTACACATTTTAAGTCTGATATTACCTCTAGCAGTGCTGCAGTGCCACTATTTGGGTCAAAAGCTCCAAATGTTCACGCATCGCGGTGGTTACCCAGAATGACAAATCTGCAAATATTCGGCAACTAAAAATAGTTCGTTTCTTTCATTTACAGAAGTACATTATGATGAGCAGTGACTGTCATTTTCTAGTCTGACATCCTAATAGTAACAGATGCTGCTACTTCTCAATTGCTAGAATGCAGAAAACTCAAACTTACCTATCTGGTTCTTCTTCACCTTCTATAACACCAATCACATTCTCAATTTTTTCTATAACTTGCTTCCCCTATAACCAAACAGCAGAATCAATATAGAGCCAGAAACTTGCTGCTTATTTAGTTCTACCTTATAATTAAACAAACTTGCTGCTAGAAGTACACAGAACACATGAAAATGCTTCACCTGTTAGAACTGAGACTTACATTGTAACTAAGATGCACAACCCCAGGACCTGGACCAACCCTATACGTCGGAGCATCCCCACTCCCCTGCCAATCATCATTTGCCACTTGTCCTCCAACAGCCCTCAAAATAACCTCACCATCAGCACCAGAAATAGGCAGTGAAGGAATCGAAGTCAAGTCCCCACTCTTCTCCACTTCCTCATCAGAAAGCCTCTCACACTCTTCACTACTCGCCCACCCCGGCGTTGTAGGGTCCCCTATCCCATTATAAACAGTCCCCACCTGCACCCCACTCGGTGGCAGCGACTTCTCCTCCGGAAACCACCTCCCTCCTCCTCCACCGTAGTCCTTCCTGTCCGTATACACCAAAGCCCCAATAGCTCCTTGCTCGTATGCAATCTGCACTATACTCCCCCTTGTAAATCTCTCCATACCTGCGACATTATGAAAATCGCACTTTCGATATTTCTTTCCCTCTTATATACATTTTACATTATAAACCACAAATACTATACTGATTCCTGAGCTAATCTTCGCTTTAAAATTAAAATGTGAAGGTTATTCTGACTCATTTTTCGATCAGATTTCCACAGCTTCACCGTTTAGCTTTTACAACCTGATGTAACGCTAGAAGTAAGTAACTTCGCACTCTAGATATGATCTGTCATAAACCAAACATAAAAACAAAGTCTAGCTCTTAATACCTACCCAGCACAATAGTACCAGAAACGTTGACTCCCACGTTCTCAAGAGTTTCATCGTCCTCCAACCTCCCGCAGTTGACGTACACAACTTCACCGGTGACATCCGGACTTAGCAAAGGCGTGGAAAGTGGGTAGGACCTCGGCTGCCACGTCAGCATAAGGGTCATCGGAGTAGGTTTCTTGTTGGAGGTCAAAGTTGAGGGGGGGTTAGGGAGCGGGAGATAGGGTAAGTGAGTGCCACGTGGTAAGGTGTGATGCGGGATTGGAGGTTGGATGAGGTGAAGATGGAGAGGACGTAGGCGGCGGCGGCGGCGTTGGCGGGGGTTCCGGCGACGTGGGGGCCGCGCGTGAGGGTGTGAAGGTGGCAGGAGATGGAGGTGTTGGAAGAGAGGGAGGGGGAGAGGAAGAGGGAGTGGTAGGAGGATTTGGGGGTTGGAGGATAGAAGAGGAGGAAGGTGAAGAAGGTGAGGAGGGCTAGGAAAGTTACTGTGGCTGGTTTGATCATTTGAATCGGATTTTTTGGGGGAAGTAGAACAAGGGTTTAAGGTTTTACTGTTTTGGGTGCCGGATTTCCCAATTTGGAAACTGACAGTTGAGACTGAAGCTTCTTGTTTTAGCTATGGCGGCCTCTGTCAGTCTTCCAGCATTAGCTGCCACGTATTTGATTATTCGGTCAACATGTCTACTTAATTTAATTCTTATCAAAAAAATGTATACTTAATTCCTACCGTTTCTATTTTATTTATACAGTATTTAATTTTTAATAAATTAATTATATAGTCTGTTTTATACTGTTTATTTGATCAATTCATTAAA
This sequence comes from Comarum palustre, assembly GCA_951800085.1. Lineage (NCBI taxonomy): Eukaryota > Viridiplantae > Streptophyta > Magnoliopsida > Rosales > Rosaceae > Comarum > Comarum palustre. The sequence continues at coordinate 3,129,559 of OX637588.1, read as the reverse complement.
AATCAGACGGATGTCGCAGTTTCGTTCTGCACGGATATCTCAGGTCTGAGCAAACCTGTTTATTTATAAGTAGTTTTTGCATACAGATAAGAATTCGATGTTAAGTTGGAAATGTTTCTGTTAAGTGTGCTCCTCGAACCACCATACTCAGCTTGAATGGCTGAATCCTGTCCCATTCTCACTCAGAGATGTACTGAGTTTTGATTGTAAACACCAATAATTTCAATTAAAGTTTCTTTGGCCCCTTTCTCCCTCATCATCTTATCAATTTCTTCCATATTATCCTCATTTAAAATTATGGATTATACGTTTCTTATGATATATAACGACAATAAAAAGGTGGATATGGTACAAGACAACTTGTACTTCTGCTTCCTTTCTCTCGCTGAGTATTACTGCTCACTTAGTACCATTGTGGTATATCATGGCATGGCTATACATGTAGATCATAGTCTATTATTTATTCATATCAAAATCTCTATTAGATTTAGTCGTCCGGAGAGTTTTGTGCCATTTTGCTCATCCAACTAGTCAGATATTTGTATCTTCCTCCTACTTGGTGAGCTAGTTACACATTCTGGTAAGAAATCTCTGTCCTAAGTTCCCCTTCACAACACTACAAGCCTATAAGGTGACATGCACATGTTTGTGTAGCATTATTTTTCAATAAGTAATTATTTCAAACACAATGAAGTAGAAGCTGGCAGTGGAGGTAGTACACAACACCAGAAAATAGTTCGACGTGGAGATTTCATTGTTCCATGACAGCATAGTGAGTATACTAGTCATCAAATTGGTTTCTTCCACCCCGTGTTCATATCTTGTTCCAACATTTTCACATCACCAACACAAGCCTTTCAACGTGGTTAGGTCACTCTGTCTTCTTCTACTAAGTGGACCTAAAAACCATCCTCTCAGTCTCCGCTACCGACTACTTCGGTTTCATAATTCAACATTATGAAGACTCGGTATCCGAAATTCTTGTATATATAAAGTGCATATAGACAGTTCAATTTTAGTAATACATATCTAAGAACCACCACACGTCCATGTTAAAGTTGTCTAATAAATATAACCATCAATATAATGTTGTGTATCTACACGTCCTGTGCTCAAGACTCCTGATTCGTACAACCGGAAACACATTCCATTAGCAATCAACCAAATAGTTTTGTAAAACCTCGACCATGATTTTCACATCTCCGGAGGTTCAATACTCTCGAAACATGTAGAACATCTCGCAATCAACCTAATGGCGCTGAATCTGTAACCAATTATCAGAAAGTAGGTTAGAACTCAAGGGCATTATACTAATGTTTTAGGCATTCACAGGAGCAGCCTCATTATTGATCATCTTCCCTGGAAGAAGAATATATTCACAGACACGAACAGAAAGAGAGACACCTCACGGGCACCACCAAACAAACCCCAACAAAAAAGTGCAAACAACAACAATTTTAACAAAGGACGATTTTTATTATAAGCTCGCAAAAGCTCAACCTGTATCTCCTCTGTGGCTGAAATTGTTTGGTCTCTACTCTCACATCGACTCTCACATGAATACATATAGAAGAAGAAAGCCACCCGTGACTTCTTTGATTCTCCATTTCAGCACCATCAGTTCTCACTTTCCACCTAAACCAAACCCACCAGAAACCTTATATATAAACCCTAACACAGAATTTCAAAACTAATAACATACTCTTGTTCTCATTCTCTATTCTCTTTCTTAATATGCCGACATTATTCCAAAGCATTTTCTATGTTACTCTTCTTCTTCTTGTCCTAAACACAACACAGACGTTATGTCACACCAAGGGAATTCGGCCGGGAAACTCCGCCGGAAAAGTACGTCTGGGCCAGAACGTGACCCGAGCTCAGTTCTCGGAGCAACAATTCATGAAGTGGGTTAAGTTTGTGGGGAGCCTAAAACACTCGGTTTATAAGAACGCGAAGAACAAGCTCTTCCCTTCTTACACACTCAATGTGGATAAGAATCCTTCCCGGGGAGACTTCACCACAATTCAGGACGCCATTGATTCTCTTCCGTTCATCAATCTCGTCAGAGTCGTCATCAAGGTCCATGCAGGTGTCTACAAGTGAGTAATGATCTTGTGTCTTCTTTCTTGTGGAGTTGGTGTTGGTCTCTGTCTTTGAAATGTGTTAAACAACGACAAACGTGACATGTAGATCATCCGTTCTGTTTTCTAACTCTTTCATCATCTGTCATTACTTGACAAAAGTGTATTATCCTTCAATTCTTTATCTAACTATGTAGTAATTGATGAAATTGTGAAATGGTAAATATTTGCAGGGAAAAGGTGAATATACCGCCATTGAAATCGTTTATAACCATAGAAGGAGCAGGGGCGGAGAAGACAATAGTTCAATGGGGAGACACAGCTCAAACACCTTCAGGTCCGAAAAAACTACCCATGGGGACGTTTAATTCTGCAACTTTTGCTGTGAATTCACCTTACTTCATTGCAAGAAACATTACCTTCAAGGTACGTAATGTCCATCATGAACTCACTATGCATCGATTAGTATCCGGTCGCCGGTGTAATCGTGTGATTAATGTACAGAACACTACGCCGGTGCCAGATCCGGGAGCAATAGGAAAGCAGGCAGTGGCATTTCGGATATCAGCAGATACAGCAGCCTTCTTAGGGTGTAGGTTTTTGGGAGCACAGGACACATTGTATGACCATATGGGAAGACATTATTACAAAGATTGTTACATTGAAGGTTCTGTGGATTTCATCTTCGGAAATGGTCTCTCCCTGTTTGAGGTAATCTATATTACTACTCACCTTCTAATCAAACATTGTTTGTGCGTTTCGGTAAAATTTCAACCGTGTTAGTGATTATCGATTCTCTATACGTATGTCAAGCCATTTAGTAGCGTATCCGACGATTTATTGCTTGACATGTTAGTCAATGTTAAGACAAAATGGAAAGAGTATTCGGTGCACTGAATAAAAATAGAAAAGAGAAAAAAAACAAACATGAATAATGCATACATCTAATGATGTGAGATGAACAGGTCACGTGCACCACCGGTACATCAAATAATTTTTAAACAAAATGTCTACCTCTCCTGTTTTGGATATTAGAACTAAAGTCGAGCAACAATTCATCGAATACACTACTAAACATGGACGGATTCGTGCAAGCCATCGGGAATATTTACTTTTGTTCTTTGACAATGAAGTGAAGTTAAGGCCATGCATATGCAAATGCATGTTCTTGATGGATTGGTGTCTTGTGTGGTGTCGTATTAATGCTGGAGTTCCAGTCTCGATCAGCTCATTCTCTCACTCACATGAAACTGATGAAAGTGTGCGATTGTGTTGCAGGGATGTCACGTGCATGCAATAGCAACAAACACAGGGGCATTAACGGCGCAAGGGAGGAGCAGCTTGCTGGAGGAGACGGGCTTCTCCTTCGTCAACTGTAAAGTCACGGGTTCAGGAGCTCTCTATCTTGGAAGGGCTTGGGGACCCTTCTCTAGGGTTGTCTTTGCCTTCACTTATATGGACAATATCATCACGCCCAAGGGATGGTACAACTGGGGTGACCCTAATCGTGAAATGTACGTAACTACTCTCTCTCCGTAGCTATGCCTTGTAATGCATTGCATACGACTTCACATTTGTAGCTAGGCTTTTAGAGACATTTTATCGAGCATCTTACCCTTCCACAACTTAGTTTTGAACTTAAGCACAATCTCGACACATGATTGAGAATCATTTCCGTTTTCTTTTTCTAGATGTTATCGTCACTACATCTAAAAAAATCGAGAGTCGTTTTATCGAGCAACTTGTCCCTCGTCAACTTTGCTAACATTTGAATTTCGAGGATCCTTATCGATCTATTTTTGAACATAAGCGCACAATGTCGACACATGATTGAGACTCATTTTCGCATGGTTTCTTTTTTCTAGATGTTAGCTTCACTACATCTTAAAAGTAAAAATGCACCCATTGAACCATATATATCACCAATAGGGGTCTCTATCCTTCCAATACAAGCATGCTTAGAGCACTTTCGGCCTCTGGAAGACAAAATAGGCGGTTCACAAAGACGACCTAAAACTAAAACCATGTCTATATGTCATCCTGCACTTTCTCCTCTGCAATACCTACGTGTATTGCACCACAAACCAGAAGTGCATAGATATATAAAAACCCCTATCTACCTACTCATACGTACATTACCTTATTGCTGTTGGCATATAATAAGAATAGCCACGGCAGCATCTACATATAAGCCCTGTGGTGCCTGCATATATAAGCCACCTACCTACTCCTCCTACCTCAACCAGTTTTGGTTATGCTGACTTTGGCAGATTCACTTTGGCCTTAGTGATCCATGCGCATGAAGCTTGTGCAATGATGATATTGTTTGTTAATTTAAGGCCTGTGTGTTTGTGCAGGACTGTGTTTTATGGGCAATACAAGTGCACTGGACCTGGAGCTCAGTATGCAGGGAGGGTATCGTGGTCTAGGGAACTCACTGATGAGGAAGCAAAGCCCTTTATTTCCCTTACCTTCATAGATGGCTCTGAGTGGCTCAAATTCTGATTGTTATCTTTGTGGAAGTGCGTTTTTACTAATATATGATTGTGATATACATGCCATAATGCCATATCAAACACTTGTGTACCTTCCCTCTCAATCCAACAAAAAGAAAAGCTTATCTTTTCCAAACAACCAAAAGGCCTAAATCATTTACCATAACTCGGGCCTGTAACCGAAGACTCCAAGATGATCCGGGACATGTAGGGAATACAAAGCAATGTAACAAATTTGAGCCCCAACAATTACATATAGTACCCAATGTTTTCAAGGACAAAAGTGAAGGCAAAATCAACTTTTGAAAAAGCATCGTGAGGCTAGAGCATCAAGCCGTTGAGACGAGTGTTTTTCCCGCCCGAAAATCACCTTGGAAAACACTGATAAGACCTACTTCATCCAATTTTCTTAGTATAACAAAGTAGATCCTACAGTTCATCTCAAGTATGGATCCATTGATGAAAATTCATTAGAATGATTCTACAAGTAATTCTAGTTACCCCTTCTCTTTCGTTTTTACTCCTGTTTAGTGTCATTTCTACCCAAAATTACCTCCGGACTCAAAAGAGCATAAAGATAACAAACTGGAGATAAAATTTAGTGACAGAATTCCAGTCTATACCGTATCCCGAGGACTGGCCACTGAGGCTACACTATCAACTACAGAAACTAGAGAGAAGCAATTTGTCACTAATCTCTAAGGCTCTGCTGACTGCAGCAGCAGCCTGACCTGCAGCTAAAGCTTCACTTCTGAAAGCTCCCTTTCATGAAAACAAAGCTTTGGCTTAGATTCTACCAAGAAAGAAACAATGTGGCCTTGCTTCACTCTCCACAGTTCGATCAGCCTTCCCGTTACCCATTGTGACAGGTCGTCCAAAGCTATTCATCATTGGCTTATTGTCTATTCGTTTCCCCTAGAAGCTTACAACAGGAAACAGAGTAACTTTTCTTTGGAGGAACTAGAAATGGTAGAATGCAGGTACTGCTACTACGTACTGCTACCAATTCCTTTGCTTTGATTTCTCATGGTATTTGTTACATGGTGTTCGAATAATGGCAAGATTTTTTAATTTCATACATGAATAATAGGCTACGATAAATCATCGGAGTTTCTTTCTTATACATCTAAAAACACGTAACATATTTTATTTTCAAATGATCTTGCTAAATTTAACAACCTGTAAACGATTTACCGGTGTAAATCATCGGAATCGTTTTCTTAGATAACGATACGAATTTCTTTGAAACTTTTAGAGTGAAAAGACATAACATTTCGTCTGAATTTCTACTTTTTCAAAAGATTCCTTTCTTCAATCAAAAAAGTGAAGAGTCCTCTCGGTTTCATCTAATCTTTTTCAAGGCACTTTACCTTCCATGATCTGAAAAATGTGGGAGAATAATAAGAAACTCAGAAGAAATGTGAAAACATCTGTATCATAGTCACAAGAAAGAGAAAACAAGTACGATCGGAGCCATAACAGATGAAAGCAAGTAGGGTCATTTCCACAGAATTCCCTTAACAGAATCAAACAAAAACCTAATGAATTCTCATATTCGCAGAGAGAAGAAGAAGAACCTTTCGAGCCAGAGCGGGATGATTCAAACTTACCCTTTGTTCTTGTCTTCTCTTCTCTGTCATTTGTCAATATTCAATAATGATTCCACAGAGACAACTGGGCACATCTTCTTCTTCGTCTCTGGAAATTTTACCCAAAGTATTGGATCAAATAGCTTCACATGTTCAAATAGTAATAACAATAGTGATATGGACTCGTGTGGAATATATTGCCACCATTGTCTTGTCAATACAATTTCTTGGATATAGGAACTCGGATAAGCTTAAATTCAGCATTTTACAAATCGAAAACGATTAGTGTATGTAACACCTAATATTTGTAATGAAGAAAATAAAGATCGGACTGTCATGTCCGAACCCTAATCCTTCATGACACGTTTGCTTGGAATAGAATTGAAAAGTGAGGAATGATTACGTGGTAAGTGAAGCCCAACTGCCTAAGTAATGATTGAGAAGTAATGAACGATTGCGGAATTAAGGCTAGCTAGCTTAATGAAAGCTCATGATGATGAGCTAGGATTTGGCTATGCAGGACTAAAAATGCAGATTTGTTTTCTATCCTTTTGTTAGATGATGGACAAACCACTTTGCAATTCAATCATACTTAGACAATTACTTCCATTGTATTCACAATTTCACATGACTAACATAAACAACCCCATCAAGAACCACATTGCATTAGTACTAACTCAATTTCATCTACAAATCCACTAAAAATTTCAGGTATAAACCCTAATCTCAAAGACATTATTACATTAAGACCTCCTCAACAAGCTACTAAAATCTGATGACCTATCAAGCTTCCCCATCACAGCATTCTTGAAACTAATGGCTTCCTGCACTTGTGAACATGACCTCTGCATCTTAACACCACTCAAACTGCTCCTAGACTCAAGCAACTCGTTAAGTGAAAGCCTCTTCTTCGTCCCCGGCTCCGGCCTCTGTTTCGGGGCACTGTGAGACCTCAACTTGGCCTTGAAAGACTGAGTGCTCGCCATGTAATTGGGATAGTTTCCAAATCCCCTGTAAAAATTATCAACGCAGATACTCTTGGCCGGCGTTGCAGGCGCATTAGACCCGCAGGAGTTCACAAACCTCGGCGTGCTCTGCGCTGTCGAGAACCTGCATTCCTCTCCGGTGAGCCCCCAGTCAGAATCTTGAAAGTTCCGCGGGACCGGGATGATCAACCTGCCAGGACAGCAACATGGGAGTGGAGAAGACACTGCCTGGTAAAGTTGGTCGTCGCTTAGTTCAGAAATGGACGTGTTGGCTCTCCTAGACCTTGATTTAGGCCCTCCTGTGTCAACCTCAACAATCTTGGGCACTTCATCAATGGTGCTAAAGCTATTGTTGTTGTCTAAACAACCAGACAGCCTCCTGCTGTGGCTTGGAGCTGTGTGCTCACTTCGAGACTCATCAAATCTCTCCTGCAAAAATTACATTAGACCTCACATTTATGACATTCAGTTAAATTGTTACACACATTCAATTAAGGGTCCTTCAATTAAATGTGCTGATCAAATTGTTATGAAATTGAGGTTGTCCTGTACCGTAGATTTTCGTGCGCGGATTTCGAATCTGTTGGCTTCAGATATGTTAATGTTGAGATTGAGACCCCGGGATTTATGTGAACGAACAGTTGCCTGTGCTCTGATGAGAGCTTGCATCCCTTGGAGTGTAGCAGTTGCTTGCTTCCTCACTAAATAGCCTCTCACTAATGCCTGCAACTTCACCAGTCCTTTCAGAGCTCTCAACGCTTTTCTTGCCTGCATTCAATTTACACACTCCAAAAATGAACAAAACCCAAGAAACAATCTGTGTTTTTTACTCAGAATCAAGAAATTAATTGCTACACTGATCTCAAATTAAGCCACAACAAACATACCAAGTATCCACGGTAGCAAGTTTGGACCTTGATGGCGGCCCATTTCCCGCGGCCGCCGCCAAACATGGTCCCTCTGCCATTGCTAGTGAGATGGACGACCGCCACGGCGGCCTGTGCCGCGGCAACCGCGGCATCAGCAGCTGCGGCCGTGGCGGCCGCAACTGCAATTGCGTGCTTGCTCTGCTCGTTCTCTGTTTCATTGTAGAAGGACCTCAGCCAGGCCGCCTCGGACGACGAAATGTTCGGAGGGATGGTTGCCGGATTATGACACAGCATAGTCTCCGGTGGAGGACTGGCATCTCTCCCAAAGCTGGAAGATTTCTTGTACTCAAAACAGGAAATCAAAGCTGAATCTGAACTGGGTTTGTGGTGTTGGTCTCTGTCTCTGTCTCTCTTAATCCCAAACAAGCCCTTAAGCCACCTCGTAGCTTTACCCATCTTCAAAACCAGTGAGTTGAGAGGAAGAAGAAGAAGATGATGATGATGATGATGATGATGATGAAGAGAAGAAGGGTTTAAACCTTAAAGGATTTTTTTGGCTGGAGAAGGGTTTAAAGGATTGAGTGTGAAAGCAAAAACAGGGGTTACAGCTCAGGAACTTGGGTGTTTCCTAGTTTGCGGAAAAGGGCGAAACAGAGTAGTTGATAAAGAATAAAACTTTGAGAGAAAAAGAGATGGATGTTTGAAACTGAAACCCTATCTGTGTTTCTTTTCAAATTTTGGTTTTGGAAGTGATAAAAACAGAAAAGGGAGGAGGAATTTGCGCCACAAAAATCCCAAGTCCCCAAGTTATGAATTGAAAACAGGGGAAGTTAGAGATGAAGCCAAAAACAGAGTGGAGTAAAATAATGAAGTTTCACTCTCGGTAGAATCGGATTCTGGGATAAAAAATTTAAAACAAAAGGGTGATGGGGGAAAGCGATAGAGGATGTGGACGAGTGCCGGTTGTTCTCGAATGGGCAACTCGGAATTCTCTCAGAAGAAAGGGTTGCTTTCTTGTATATGTGATAAAGGGAGGGATGAGTGTATGATATTGGCAACTTTGTGGAGCGACGTGTCTAAGAAAAGAAAGATGCCTGGACTCAGCAAGTGTGTTACAGCGATCTGACACTCTCGTGATGCCTGTGTTGTGTATATTTTGGAAGGATTTTTAGGTAATGGACTTGGTCATTTGGTCCATTATGAGCATAAAACCAATATTGATTAGGGAAAAACGTGTTTCAAGTCAAGTGAGCATATTCAGTACAAAACTATGTACTTTTGAAAATTGTGGTATTATTGAACTCTTAAAGCATATTTAGCAGTTTTTCTTTTTCAAAATTTTTCTCAAATTGAAAAACAAAAGACTAAATCTTTGAGTATGCACCTCTCTATCATCACCATTGACTCATACACTTGTCTCTTTGAGTATGCACTCCTTTCTATGAATTGAGATGAGTTTCTCATAACTTCGGCAATGCCAATGAGTGAAAATTTGACCTCATAGAGATGTATTCATTTTTCACGGTCCAATATTAACTCCTACATGACTTTTCCGGTTAGCATTTAATGAAAATACGTTCAATATTTCAGAGCATTCTTCTTCCTATTGTATGCAACAACTCCGAAGTCTATAGGCTATAGCTAATCGAGGTGCATCCATATACATCATTCAAAATTTAGAAAATTTCATAAAAGTCTTATTTTGAGCATTTTCTACTTCACAGGTCCACCGTAACATTTTTGTCCCAGCAAATCAACTTTCAATCTCAAATATGTCATTTTATATTTTTAATGTACCCGAAATACTGCCCTCTCACCGAGTCTGTTCCTCTCTCAAGCAAGTCCACTTTCAAACTCAAATATGCCATTTTATTTTTTAATGTACTCGAAATACCGTCTTCTCATCGAGTATGTTCCTCTCTCATTCCTAGAAACTATTTTCCTCTCATTTTACCGAGTCTGTTCCTCTCTCTGTCACATCCCGATCGTAGAGTTAGTTTACAGTTGATTACTTTGGTTTTCTTATCATTTAAAATAACTGTCTGACTCTATAATGACTGTAAAGTTGACTTTTCGTTAAGTCGAGAATTCGGGAAAACTTTTTTCATGAAAGTCGTAGAGGACATCGATACGAGTTCGTGGACATGTAGCACGCTCAAATCGGAGATCGTATGCAAAAGTTACAATGAAAAACGTAAAGTTATTGTGCGGTAAAATGACTATAAATAGGAGTTACCGGGGTGAAAAATCAGATTTTCACTTGGTCAATTCTTTCTCTCTCCCCGTGCTCTCACTCCCTGCCGGAGCTTCTCTTCGCCACAGCGCCGCCGTCAGGCCACCATAGGTCGCCGCAACGGTCTCAAAATGACCGTCTCTGAGTCTACTTCAATTCTAGATAAGCCTTTCAACCTATCTTGCCTTGATTTGAGAGAAATTTCATGTTGAATGCATAGTGTACAGTATAAGTTCTAGATCAAAATTCTCCCTCCACAGGCCACTAATTTGTGAGTCCTTTATATGTTTAGAATGAGTTTTAGGAGTATTACTCACCCTTAAAGTTTGGTGAATTGATTTGAAGTGTAGAGAGAGAATCGAAGATTTGAAGTTAAAAAAATTCTGGTTTTTATATTTTTATTCGATTGACCTAGTTAGAGGCCAAATTGGCCTTCGAGTTGAACTAGAAAGGTGTTCCAAATGATGATACGAAGATACTGTTAAAAATTGGTGGTTATTGGAGGTCGCTGGAATTTTGGTCAGAATTCCTGCCGGCGGCGGTGCTGCCACTTTTTGAGCAGTTTTCATGCCTATTAAATAGTATAAAATGAGAATAGTCTAATAAGTGTTTGTTTGTTTTGATTTTTGAATAAGTGTTTTAATAAGTGTTTGTTTGTTTTGTTTTGAGAGGAGTCTAATAAAATGAGAGGAGTCTATCCGATTTTTGAATTTATTTGTTTTGATTGACATTGGTTGTTGGTTTTTTAAATTTATTGTCTAATAAGTGTGCTTTATAAGTTCGGATTAGAGTTGTGTGATCATCATCGGGGGGTGATGTTATTCTTATTAATGTTACTTATCGGATACTTATACATATGTGGACCCTCATCTAGATTTGAGCCGGTCACTTAGATCTTCTTCCGGATTTGAGCTGGTCATGGATATACAGACCCTCATCCAGATTTGAGTCGGTCAAGGATTTATTGACCTTCATCTAGATTCGAGCTGGTCAGGGATATGTGGACCTTCATCTGGATTCAAGCCGGATTTGAGATGGTCATAGACTATGAAGTAAATAAAAATGGTTACTAGTAGCCCAGGGAGTCTCATAGTATGATCAGACTCCTCCTCCTACTTATTTACTATTATTTCAACCAATGTGTTTCCGTATTGAATTACCTCATGTTATTATCTAATCCGGCGACCTTCAATCACCACCAAATTTTAACAGTAGCTTCGTCTCATCATTTTGAACAACTTTCTAGTTCAACTCAAAGGCAAATTCGGCCTCTAACTAGGTCAATCTAGGGCTGGCTCCGGTCCACTTCGGTTCGGTTTATACCCCAAACCGCGAACCAAACCAATGTTATACTTCGGTTCTGTTCGGTTCGGTTTTTTACTATTCAAGAGGCCAAACCGCAAACCAAACCACACCTACGGTTCGGTGCGGTTCGGTTCGGTTTTTCGGTTTTTTTTCCAAATTCATAATTTTTCATCTTATTATCATTATAGTGAAAAATGGTTATAGTTCACAAAGTTGCACATTTATTTACAACCTAATAAACAAGTTATACAACATTAGTATGCATATTGTGATTCCGATGACTAAAAGTAAAAAATTAAAATTCGACCGTCAGATATGATCATTATGAAGAAATATGTATGTGGGAAAAAATTCAACTGGATCCGACAAAGTTAAGGGCTCGATCGAAACGGTCAACCTTGATCCATCGTCACTTATCACACGAAAACACTCATATCTACCTCTATATTACGTATTTTTGTCAAACCTTGTACACAAAAAACACTCACGTAGATGAGACGCAACCGCCCATATAAAAAATTTGGGACATTTACCTTCCGACGATAGGGCTCCCCCTAGGGAATAATAAAGGTAAATAGGGTTGACCGCTATAATCGGCACCGAGACGTTACCCGAATTATGTGATTTTTTAAACAGAGCTGTATTTCATCATTCCGAACACATCTTATTTCACGAGTTTTTTGATAATTTTGCTTCTATGTAGAGTTGGTTCATAAAGTTGTGCATTTGCTTAAAACCTAATAAACAAGTTATACAACATTAGTATGCATACTGTAATTCCGATGACTAAAAGTCAAAAATTAAAATTCGACCGTCAGATATGATTATTATGATGAAATATCTATGTAGTAAAAAATTCAACTAGATCCGACAAAGTTAAGGGATCGATCGAAACAGTCAACCCTAATACGTCGTTAGTTATCACACGGAAACGCTCATATCTACCTCTATATTACATATTTTTGTCAAACCTTCTACACGAAAAACACTCACGTAGATGAGACGCAACCGCCCATATAAAAATTTTAGGACATTTACCTTCCGACGATATGGCTCCCCATAGGGAATAAAAACAGTAAATAGGGTTGACCGCTACTATCGACACCGAGACGTTATCCGAATTACGTGATTTTTTAACCATAGTCCTATTTCACCATTCCTAACAAATCTTATATTACGAGATTTTTGATAAATTTTCTTCCATAATTAAAGTCTTTTTAATTATGAGTTTATTTATATACTTATTTATTTGTTTTTTTTCCGGTTTTTTGGTCCGGTCCGGTTTCTACGGACCCCAAACCGCAAACCGGACCATACATACCCGGTTCGGTCCGGTTTTTGTTTTTCGGTTCGGTTAGTCTTCGGTTCGGTTTTTTTCGGTTTTCGGTTTCGTATGGCCACCCCTAGGTCAATCTAAGGAAAAAGTAAAAACCCGAAATATTTTTAAAAACTTCAAAACTTCTAAAATTCGATTCTCTCTCCACACTCCAAATCAATTCACCAAACTTTAGAGGTGAATAGTACTCCTAAAACTCATTCTAACCATATATAAAACTCACAAATTGGTGGCTTGAAGAGAGAGAAATCCGATCTAAATCTTCTACTGTACACTCGGTAATCAAATTGACATTTCTCCTAAACCAAGGGGAGATAGGTCGAAAAGCTTAACAGAATTGAAGTAAACTCCGAGACGCTCTTTTTGGGACCAGTACGGCAGCCTGAGGTGGCTTGGATCGCAGTGGCGACACTGTGAAGCTCCGGCAAAAAATCTGCCCGATTTTCTTATTTTTGGTCTACTGTACACTCGGTAATCAAATTGACATTTCTCCTAAACCAAGGGGAGATATGTCGAAAAGCTTAATATAATTGAAGTAGACTCCGAGATGCTCTTTTTAGGACTAGTACGGCAGCTTGAGGTGGCCTGGATCGGCGGTGGCGACGCTGTGAAGCTCCGGCAAAAAATCTGTCCGATTTTCTTATTTTTGGTCTATTTATAGCTACTAATATGCCCCTGACTTCGAACCCTAATAACTTCTTCATACAAACTCCGATTTGAGTGTGCTACATGTCCACAAACTCGTATCGACGTTCTCTACAACTTTCATAAAGAAAGTTTCTCAAATTCTCGACTTTACAAAAAGTCAACTTAAGGTCAAACAATTACTTTAAATGGTTAAAGACCAAAGTAACCAACCGTAGAATAATTCTAGGCGAGATGTGACATTAATGCAGCAAACGAATGTGAGGTTCAGTTTATTAATTGCCTGCTTTACAATGAGTATGAATTGTGGGAGCAGGGGAAATGGTTTCTTTACTGACTCAAGGAGTATTATGAGTCAAAGGTTATAAAGAGATTTATTATTGAATATGACAAATTTTCTGCTAGGTATAGTAGAGATCTTTCTACGGATCATATTGTGGTAGAATCTCATACTAATCCAGGATTGACCTGTGAGGTAATTGTTGTTTGTGGTTGTGTCATCAATCTGGGATACGACAATTGGACGAATCATGATGTTGAGGTATGGTTCTGGTTAATGTCCTAATTAGACTATTAATAAATGTTGACGAGTTGCAGGACTTTCGAGTTTGAAGTTAGAATTTGGTTTCCTCTCGTGCTGGAGCCAAGAGTGGACGTGCAATTTGACTTTTGCTGATGTATCAGTTTTGCAAGATGGCTAAACCTAGTTGGTGATGATAGTTCCCAAGTGGAAACTATTTGTCTGATGAAAAGTGATTTGGTGTTTGTCGCACGTGCAGTGCGGTAGAATTCTGAGCTAGAATTTTATTGCGAGAAGTAGAGGTACCTAGGAGGTGTATGTGATTAGAATATCTGTTGTCGAATCTTAATCAGTTGTCAGACTTATGAATGGTAATAGAGATAGATTGAGAATTGTGACCTTCAGTCAGTGATACGACGTGGGAGATTATAGAAAGTGTCACATGAAGTAAAAGAAAGATGGTTGTTGGCCAGGCTCAGTGATACTGGTAAAGTGGATGACTCTATTAGTATTATAGCCCTAATGACGTTATCTCTAATTCATAATTTCAGATTGAGTTGGGTTTCGCAATTATGCGTCACCCTAGGCTCAGCGTAGAGAACGATGAGACTCGTGGCGTCTCATCTAGTGGATTGATGTCTCGCTATTGCCCTATTTTAGTTTAATATAACTCCTTTATGTGATGGGCAAGAGTAGCGTAGTGACAAGGAGTATTATCAACTTCTCGAGACTTTATAAGTTGATTGTCCATGTATCTAAGACGTCAACTAAGTATTACGAGTTGTGGCTTTATTTGAGAAGTGAGGGATCTACACTTTTTTTTAGAGTAGACGTTCAAAAAGAGTTTAACGTAGTTTTGCGTTAAACTTTCCTTGAGAAGTAACTCTTTTGGGTCGTTATGTCTACAGAATAGGATATTCTTGATGCAGCAGTTGCAACTTTGATGTCATGTTTCGTATCTTTAAGATACTGTTTGGTGTATACAAGTGAGATCATTTTAGCGGTCATGTGCAAAAAGAAGATTATTCTTTATCAGACTCGTACGACGGAAAATATGAATCGGATCTTGGGATTTATTTGAAAGGAGAAAGAGTTCACTTGTTTTGATTTGGCTATGGATTTCTTCGTGGATTAACGTGAGTCTTGATTCTGCGAAGTATTTTGCCATTTAGAGTTTTGGACTTCTTGCAGTTTTACAGGGCACGAATTCTCAATCGGTTCGATTGGAGGGTTAGCTGATCGCTATATGCATGTGTGAATGTTGGAGATATAGCGTGTTAATAATTGGCTTTGATGCCGAGTTATTGAGTAGTCTGATGACGAGTTGTTGCTTGACGTCATGAGGTTCGAACCAGGTGATGGTAACGAACTTTGCTCTACTTTAGGTTATCTGTTTTCAGCGTGTGGAAAGACGTGAACAAGCCTATGGGTGGTTATGATCCGGCTTAAGCAACAAGGAGTTGTTGTCAAAGGATGTTTTTTAAGTACATGATAGAGTTTGTAATCTTTTCGTGGAAAACAGATGTTCGCGAGGATTATAGTTGATGGATCATTGATAGGCAGTGTCGTATTCCACCTCATAAATGGGTTGGAGTATAGTAAGAATTCGGTATGATCAATGAATTAAGAGAAGATTATTGTGATCAGCGGTAATATTTCAGACGCTTTAGTATTGACCCGAGAATAGTGACCGGGCGTCAGAAAATGAAGGAGTATTAGAGGTTATCCATGTAGGAAGGAGTGCTACGTTGCATAAATGTGACATGTGTCCAGGTTACATGAGTTTGTGGAATATGTTGGGTTTCCTTGGGGTTATAATAGATGTCTACGGTCACGCATACTCATATTACGTGAATAAGTTTATTTCCTTACATCATATGTCAATAGCCTTCCGGCTAGTACTAGAAATTGGCTTATAATGAGTATTGGTAAGGATGTTGATCATAAAGAGCAGGTGTACAGGGTTATGACAATTCTATTTGTGAGGCAATTTGTAATAATTCTCATAAATGAGTTGTTATTTGAGACAATAATATTATTTTAAGTGGTAGTCTGCCCACTATGTTGGATTTCGAGTATAGAAATTTTTATAGGGTAGGGAGAATTGTCACATTTCGATCTTAGAGTTATTTTACAGTTGGTTCCTTTGGTCTTCTTACCATTTAAAGTAAGCGTTTGACTCTATAATGACTGTAAAGTTGACTTTTCGTTAAGTCAAGAATTTGGGAAAAATTTCTTCATGAAAGTAGTAGAGGACGTCGATTTGAGTTCGTGGACACATAGCACGCTCAAATCGGAGTTCGTATGCAAAATTTATAAGCAAAAATGCAAAGTTACTGTGCGGTAAAATGGCTATAAATAGGAGTTACCGGGGTGAAAAATCAAATTTTCACCCGATCAATTCTTTCTCTCTCCCCGTGCTCTCTCTCCCTGCCGGAGCTTCTCTCCGCCACAACGCCACTGTCAGGCCACCATAGGCTACCGCACTGGTCTCAAAATGACCGCCTCTGAGTTTACTTCAATTCTAGGTAAGTCTTTCGACCTATCTTGTCTTGGTTTGAGAGAAATTTCATGATGAATGCATAGTATACAGTATGAGTTCTAGATCAAAATTCTCCACCTCAGGCCCCCAATTTGTGAGTTCTTTATATGTTTAGAATGAGTTTTAGGAGTGCTACTCACCCCTAAAGTTTGGTGGATTGATTTGGAGTGTGGAGGGAGAATCAAATATTTGAAGTTAAAAAATTTTTGGGTTTTTATATTTTTGTTCGATTGACCTAGTTAGAGGCCGAATTGGCCTTCGAGTTAAACTAGAAAGATGTTTCGAATGACGAGACGAAGCTACTGTTAAAATTTGGTGGCGATTGGAGGTCGCTGAAATTTTAACTGGAATTCCTGCCAGCGACGAAGGTGGCGGCATTGCTGCCACTTTTTGGACAGTTTTTCATACCCATTAAATAATATAAAATGAGAGGAGTCTATGGTTTAAATTTGATAATTTTTGGAGGATTTTTGGTTAGTTTTTGGAAATTTTCAAGTTTAGTATTATTGGCAGATAATAAAATATTATTCCGGTCATCGATTATTATCGGTTAAAGTTTAAGAAATATTTTAAGGACTCCTAAGTTATTGAGGAAGGTCGGAGATTTTTGGTTGAGAATTTTTGAGAAGTATGGAGAGGATGAGCGAGTTGTACGCTCATAATTGTTTACGACTAAATTATTTAATTATTATTCTAGCATCCAGAAAATTAATATTAATTGTGAAACAGGACACGAAGAGGCTCGTGTTGTGGGGACTTCGCTTGAGCCGAATTTGGGTATTTGTCAGGCTAAGGCCTCAATATGTGAGTAGACTTTATTTGGAATTAAAACGCACGCTCTGATTTATTCTACTTTATGATTTATTAAGGGTTATTCTTGTTTAGTGTTGTTGAAAGCTTTTGGCCTCGTATTAGTATTGTTGTGGTTAGTTATTCCAGATCATGAGTTTATAATATCCCTTATTTGAGCATGAGGCTGGAAAAAGAGGGCTCATGCATTTTCCCATGGGTTGATCCGATTTTTAAATTTGCTTGTTATGATTGACATTGATTGTTGATTTTTTTTTAAAATTTATTGTTTAATAAGGGTTCTTTATAAGTTCGGATTAGAGTTGTGTAATCATCATTGAGGGGGTGATGTTATTCTTATTAATGTTACTTATCGGATGCTTATACATATGTGGACCCTTATATGGATTTGAGCCGGTCACTTAGACCTTCATCCAGATTTGAGCTGGTCATGGATATACAGACCCTCATCCAGATTTGAGCCGGTAAAGATTTATAAACCTTCATTTGGATTCAAGCTGGTCAGGGATATATGGACCTTCATCTGGATTCGAGCAGGTCATTTAGACCTTCATCCGGATTTGAGCTGGTCATAGACTATGAAGTAAATAAAAATGGTTACTAGTAGTCCAGCGAGTCTCATAGTATGATCAGACCCCTCCTCCTACTTATTTACTATTATTTCGACCAATGTGTTTTCGTATTTAATTACCTCATGTTATTATTTAATTTGGAAAAACCTATTATAGGGCGTGCGTAATGGTTTCTCATAAATTCTTGGGAGAGCATTAAAGAAATTTGTCTTTACATATTTGATTTTTGTCCACTCACACTAATGTTTTCCCCTGGACCCTTTGTTTTCAAATGCCTAGTGTTGCAGGGTTCCTGAGAGGAGGTCGTGCGTACCAAAGTCAGGGCATAGTCAATTAATGCAATGTTGCTCGCATATTGATTTAAGTATAACTTCCATGTAGACTGCTCTGATTACCCCAACTTAGATAGTTGAATAGGTTAGTGAAGCGTAGATGTGACTTGGGAAGCAGGATGACTCTAGGAGTTGAGGGTTAATTGATTTAAATTATTCATAGAAGTGCTGAGTTGGTTTGTAGGAAGAGTTGTCGATTTCAAGGAGGTTTCGGTAAGAAGTTCCTTTGAGGTGGTCTCAGCAGGATTTACTCCGGGTTAAAGGGGTATAACCCAGGGTGGGTCCTGATACACACACATACACACACACACACACACACACTCTCTCTCTCTCTCTCTATTCTTCCACCTCCATTCCAACGTCGTCGTCATGACGAAGTCGTCGCCGTTGCCTCTACCCAAATTCTGGCTCGACTTCGACGATGACTTCTCGACGACCTCCGCTTCGACTTCGACTCCATCTCTTCCCCTTCGCCCTCGGCTAGATCTCATCTTCTGGATTTCAACACTGGATCTCTGATTTTCGGTCGACAATGTCCTCGATTGGTTAGTTCAACTCCGGTGCAGACCTACAGAGCTACATATATCCCAATGTTAGTTCAACTCTCCGCTCTCTTTAATTTTCCAATCAGAAATCGATTTTGCACTGTAACTTGGGGTTTCAATTTTTCGGTGTTTCACCTTCAAAATGGTTAGTCAAAGGTTAGTTGGAGGTCAGCTTCGATCCTATGTCAATCATTTGGCTTTAGATTTCTTTATGTATATTTGAATTGGTTGCTTGGATTGTGTTTCAGTCCTCATATTTCTCTTCATTTGGAGTTTGCTTGAGGTTAGTTGGAGGTCGGCTCCGATCCTATGTCAATTATTTTGCTTTAGATTTCTCTATGTATAATTGAATTTGTAGCTTGGATTGTGTTTCAGTCCTCAAATTTCTCTTCATTAATTTGGAGTTTCTAATTATATAGAAATTAAGTGGGCGAGAAAAAAAAATACACGGAATCATGTTCTTATAATGTAAGTTATGAATGGAAATGAGATTCATTACTATGTTTCAGTAGTTTTTGTAGTCAGTGCTAGTAACTTTTGTAGCTATGATTGAGTTTCTAGTAGCTTTTGTAGCTATGGGTAGTAGCTTTTGTAGCTATGGGTAGTAGCTTTTGTAGCTAGAGCTAGTAGTTTTATTGTTGGCGATAGTAGCTTTTGGTGCCAGCAGTAGTAGTTTTTGGTGTTAGTGGTAGTAGCTTTTGGTCCTTGTAGTAGTAAGCATTGGCTTTTAGTGCCACTAGTAGTAGCTTTTGATCTTTGTAGTAGTAGATTTTGTTGCTCACGGTAGTAGCTTTTGTTGTTGGTGGTAATATCTTTAATTTATGTTGGTAGTAACTTTTGACTCCAAATGTAGTAGCTTGAGTTGCCTACGAATGCATCTTTTGTTGTCAGCAGTAGTAGCTTTTGTTGCCAGCAATAATAACTTCTTGTTATCGTCGGAATTCTCATTGGAGGTCGGTCGAAAAATTCATCAGAGATCAGCTGGAGACTTTTCATATATAGAAAGAATTGTATTTTTATAAATATAAGAGAAATAATCTTTTTTTTGTTTGAATGACATTCTATAACTATATTTAAGCTTAAATAGACTTATGTGAACAAAAATGTTTTGATGGACCGTAAAATGTCTAAAAAGGACTTATATGTAATTGACACTTCAAAATTTCAGAAGCTAATCAAATCGAAATGCATGCATGCATTTTTTGACGGTTTTGGTAAATTATTCGAGCCCGTTGTTCATCTCAGTTGTCTGTTAGCTTTTATCCTTTTCCTGCAAATCTCTGAAGCACGCCCCCCATGGCTGTAGGTTCAATCACAGTTAAAAGGTCCCCCATACTTTTGCAGTGGTACACTGTTCAGTCCTTTCAACCTTCGTAGTAAATTTAACCCTGAAACAGGGACAACGTCGATATTTTCCCTACAAATTTGACTTCTCATTTCAAGGACGCATAGTAATAGGGCAGGTGGGTTTGATAAACTGGGCTTGGGCCCATGGTACTGGATTGACATTTCAGAAATGCAATCGCCATTAAACGGTGACGTACTACTGTCATTTACATAGATACAGGAAGATTTTGTACACATTTTACTGTGAGAAAATCTGATAGATTCGTTCTAAACTGGAAACTTGCTCTATATGTTACTCACAAACTTGTATGTTTTTTTGTTTTGTGACAAGGAAAGAAACGCATACTAGTGAATAGCGATACTAGCTACTTGTGTGAATCACTTGTATCAGATTGTTTAAGTTGATGTATGTTAATTTGAATCTGAG
Source organism: Comarum palustre (assembly GCA_951800085.1). NCBI lineage: Eukaryota > Viridiplantae > Streptophyta > Magnoliopsida > Rosales > Rosaceae > Comarum > Comarum palustre. The sequence continues at coordinate 3,108,925 of OX637588.1, read as the reverse complement.
ACGAGCTTTAGTGCGGAATCATCTTTCCGAGCTACTTGTAAATGCAAGTCATTACCAGCATAGGCGAAATCCCCTGATCTTCGTTCATGTATATCTGTCCTTTTAACCCAAATACTTATACATACATAGTAGTACTTATGTACGACCGACATCACATGCATGCTGGGACGGAGGCACACAGGGATATCGTGGGGCCAGTGTCTCATTCACCCTTCAGTCGTAAATTTTAGTTCATCAGTGTCACACTGACCAAAATACAAACATATACACTATATATGAGAATCAAACCTCAAACCTCTAACCTCTCACGGAAAGATCAAAAGCTGATCCACTAGACCACCACGATCAAATGTTAACATTGCACAAATATTCTATATATTAATAGATACTTCTTATTTCAAAGAGATTATTTTTTGAAATAAAATAATTAAACAAGCAATTGTCTTACATAACACTCGTCGAGAACCAATATCATTGTAAATATATTATTATTTATGCCCCCACTAGCTCAAAATTTCTGGTTATGTCACTGCTTGCATGTGAAAATACGTACAATACAAAAAGACTACGTTCATACGTACCGTAGCTCATCAATCAATATACATATATGGTACAACATCGTTTTGTACGTATAGACTACATCTCTGATGGCACTGTTGGCTAGAACATCTCAGAAGTAGTGGTAATTCTTCTGCTTCTGTTCAAATTCTTCTTTTGCTTCTGAATAGTACTGGTATTTCTTCAAACAGAGAACATTATTTTACATTTTACATGAAGGGAAATCTGACTAGTTTTTTCTGGATAACAATATATATGTCGCTTTGGGCCCAAACAATATGTCATCATTATTGGGTTTCATTTCAAACTTCGGCTCTATGCACAGTTTCCTACAGTAATCGGAACTTGTTAGCTTACCTAATGTAACGTTGAATCCCAGCTCAACCTTGGAGTCTGTACATGTACATTGTTATATTCAGTATAAATCTTTCACGGGTGGTAACACATTACTCCTCCAATCACTGTGATGTTCGGTGAAAATTTAAGAGAAATCTCGTAACGTAAAGGCGTAATGTAAAGGCGTAATTAATCATACATGTTCGTTTAAAATGTAGGTTCATGATGAATAAAGCAACTGGGGAGGGACTTGTTCTGATACCATATCATAGAGCGAGCGACAAGAGTTGCCCGTGGATCATCCTTGTATCGATATGCTCTCAACTTAACCACTTTTAAGGTGTTGAGTTTTAATCATAAAATGTCTTGTTACAATTAGGAATGATTCACCCACATATATGTTATAGTTTATTTGTCACTTTTCTAATGTGAGATCTTATCTCAAACAGAAACAATAGTAAAACTATGTATATGTAACAATTTTGAGTATAGTACTTTTTAGTAATGTTTGTCAGGCGATCAACTATTATGGACAGTCCGAGAAGAAAGATCTATATATCTAGCAAAAACTTATATTTCCACTCCTATACATATTGAAATATTAATTTAAATCAATCAATTGAAACTTGGCCTTGTGTATTTTTTGGATGATGATTTGCATGTAGGACTTTAAATTTGTATATAGGCACATGCTCCAAGTCTAGGATGAGCAACACTTGAAGAGTATAAGGACCCATCTGTCGACCTGAAGGGGGTTAGAAAATTATGGGTTCTGGAAATGAGAGGTAGATGGTGGCACGTACAAGCCATGTGTAGAGGAGTTGAGTACCTCTAGAGGGGGGACATCAGACATAAGACATGCCCAACTATCCCCTATTGGAGAATACAAAGCAAACGCTCACTATCTTGGCTTAGCCTCGCTTGTAAGTAACCCAGTTTGTAATACTATAATATCCCCAAGAGTATGAAATCACTGTATCTATATTGCTACCAGCTTAGGTCTTGTTGCTTCAAAGGTCGACAGAGGCTATGCCTCTACGCTATAATTTTAGATACGACCTACTGCTTCATGGATGGGTAAGCGCCAATGGGTTATTGGGTTTTGCAAAGAGACAGCCATGGTGGTAGCCTTAGTTCTTTGGGGCTACTTTGGTTCATATATATGAATATATAACACAAATTCATAATTGGTTTTGGTTGAGGATTTGACTTAGTACTGTATATTAGAATGCATGCCAATGCCAGCAAGGAGTAGTCTTGTTTAGTTTAGGTAAAATTTAGATAAGGAGACAAGCTTACAATACCATGTGATCCCCCCGAGAACAAGATAATCTTGTATGAACAACAGAATAAGGGCTCTCTTCATTTCATTATAACCTAGCTAGTTAGTTATATTTAGGTCTGTGATCATTAGGTATATGTCTTCACTATGCTAGTTAACCCAGAAGATATAAATATCTGTTAGAGCTAATAATGCTATCGAAGTTCTGAGATAGATGTCTGAACTGTTTGAGTGGGGTTAATATTGTTCTGGCTCTTTTTCCAGAAGCGTGTAACCATTGCAGTGGTGTTAATAATGCTTTGGTTTTTTGCAGCCAATTGGAGACTGAAAACATGCATGTAGTACTGATTTGGCATATATAATTGGTAGGTTAGCTGCAGCATCCATCGAAATGTTTCGGTGTTCAGCAGCATCTGCTTGGATCACACCAGTGCTCAGGATTTGAACTCTTTCTTCATTTCTATGAAAATCTACGTACAGCAACAGAAGCTTAAGGACCACTGTGATATACAATGCAGGTATATGTGATAATGATAATGGACACGCCCAGATCGAGCAGGTGCAAGCTAGCTAGCAAGTCTGGACCATGCTACGTACGAACGTAGACATGCCTGCAGTTACCAGCCTCATGCCCTAGCTTACCACTAGTTTAATGCACAGTGCCAGATGCGGCTGAGAAAGATGCTCATCCGGCTTTTTGTTTTTCTTATGCATGAGGTGATGAGGTTCTTATGCGAATCTTTTTCTTAAACAGCTAGTAGTAAGTAGCTGGTATCAATCAATGGTTATTCTACACTGGTACACGACTCTGGCATATTGGCCTCCCGTATTGTATCTTATTATCGAAATTATAGAACAAACTAGTTATCCGTCAATCAAACGCGCCTAATATCAAAATATATATCTTATTTTCAGCTACTTACAAATAACAGTCTTATAAATGACACTATCAGAACAACTACTTCAGCTGACAAAATTTATTCGTCGTCTTAAGTCTTAGCTGACGAAACGTCGTCGGTTAAGAAGTTGTCGAGAAAAAACCGTCGGCCAATACTTTAGCCGACGAAATTACTGTTCATCGTCGGCTAAATAATTTCGTCGGCTAAAGTCATTTATTTAGCCAACGAAGAAATTATTCGTCGCTTAAAATCTGAACTTTAGCGGACCAAGTTTTGGACCTTAGCCGACAAAATTTTATTAAATTTCGTTGGCTATAGTAATTTATTTTTTATTTTTATTTATTTAACTTTAGCCGACGAATTTTAATAAAATTCGTCGGATATAGTTTTTTTTCTTTTTTAACTTTAGCAGAAGAATTTTATTAAAATTCGTCAGCTATAGATATTTTAATTTTTTTATTTTTTTATTTCCTGTATATTTGATTTTTTTTTCATCTTTTTCGTTTTTACACCAGTAGTGAAGGAGGAGAAGGAGGAGGAGAAGAAGAAGAGGAGAAGGAGGGGGCTAGGAGGAGGAGAAGACTAGGAGAGGGAGAGGAGAAGGCTAGAAGAGGGAGAGGAGAAGGAGTTAGAGGAGGAGGAGAAGGAAGAGGAGAGGAGGACGATGAGTTGTTGCCGCCGGAGGAGAAGGAAGAGGAGAAGAGGATGATGAGTTTGCCGCCGGAGGAGAAGGATCAGAGTATGAGGAGGAGGAAGGAAGATGAAGCGGTGGAGAAAAATAAAAGATATAGAAAATTTTGAACTTTAACCGACGAAATAAGGGTCTTTCGTCGGTTAAAATTCAAAATTTTAGTCGAAAAAAGTTCAAAATTTTCAAAAACCCCGCCAAAAATTTGAATTTTTAATTAACTTTAGCCGACGAATTTAAATAAATTTCGTCAGCAATAGTTTTTTATTAATTTTATTTATATATTTAACTTTAGCCGACGTATTACCCTAATTTCGTCAGCTATAGTTATTTATTTAACTTTAGCCGACGAATTACCATAATTTCGTCGGCTAAAACCCTAAACCTTAAACGTAGAAGCTTCAAACGAAAAAAGTCATGAAATAAGATATGACCGGAATGGTGAAATATGTCTATGAATGAAAAATCACGTAATTCCGGTAAAGTTTCGGTGTCGATAGTTGCGGTTAACACAATTTTTCATTCTTTCTCCGGTGGTTATTTTTCATAAAAATTGTATATCACTGGTTGCGTCTCATCGATTTGAACTATTTTCAGTTAAAGGTCCGCGTAAAATACGTAATGTAGATGGTTAAATGACCGTTTCCGTGCATTAAGGGGTTTGACTTGCAGGATTGACCATAAAGATCGAGGCCTTAACGTTGTCAGATCAAGTTGAATTTTTTTTTTCTGTAGACATATTTCGACATAAAGATCATATCAGACGGTCGGATTTTTGTTTCTCAACTTTGATCATCAGAATTACAACATACCTACTAATGTTGTATAATTTGTTTACTAAGCTTTAAGTAAATGTTTCGTATCAAAAACAAACTCTACGTAGAAACTTCAAACGCAAAAAAGTCATGAAATAAGATATGACCAGAATGGTGAAATACGTCTACGGTTGAAAAATCACATAATTTCGGTAAAGTCTCGGTGCCGATAGTTGCTGTCAATACAATTTAGGGGTTTGACTTACGGGATTGACCGTCCGGATGAAGCCCTTAAATTTATTAGATCAAGTGAATTTTTTATCATAGACTTATTTCAACATATTGGTGTATTTTTATTTATGAATTTTGATGACTGGATTCACAACATGCCTACTATTTACCATTATTTATCCGTATGGGAAGCCGTATCATTGAGGGGTAAATGTCTCAATATTTTTTGATGGACATTTACGTCTCATCATGGTGAGAGTTTGTTGTGTTGAAGGTTTGACCAAAATACCTCATATAGATGTAGATATGGGCGTTTTCATGTGTTAAGTGTTTAGAAAAACTTCATTTTAAAGCTTTAAACGAACTCGGATGACCAAAAAGCCACATATCATGAATTTTGGTTACTCGTACGCCGTTCCACTTCCAGATTGGTATCACAATAGTCAATCGGACACCAAAATATCCGTAGTGTAATTTTGTAAGTAAAATGTACTTTAGCCGATGAAATACCCTAATTTCGTCGGCTAAACTTTTCAAATTTCGTCGGCTAAAATTCACAGACTATAGCCAACGAAATTTTTTTCGTCGACTAAAATTTCACTATAGCCGACGAAAATTTAACTTAACCGAAAAAATATTTTTTCGTCGTTTTGTTTTTAGTTATTTCAACAGCTAAAGTCTTTTTCTATTAGTGTGATTTGGCCATTAGATAACTGTTTGTGTGATTGATGATCATCGAGAAGTTGACTGGCCTGCAGCCAGTTATACAACTGCAATTTCATTCACGACGGCTTTGGTGGCATCCGATTTATAATTTGTTCTAATCTTTTGCATTACATGCATGAGTATCTACTATCTAATGAACGAACTAGACTATGATTCTGAATATTCTTCCTTGATCGAGTACAGGGTATGGCGTACTATTGATAGAACTCGTTATATATATAACCAAATACTCCATATTTAAATGTTCTAATTATGTGCATGCATCTGCTTGTTCTAATGAGGTTGGCAATCACTTAATAAGCATGCAATTCAGAATGGTTAAAATATGTTTTGGCTAATAACATTGCGCTGACAATTTCATATTAGAAGCTCTCTATATATATAGGCTTAATCAAGAGCGGAGGTCCGTTCCTTAGCAAATGAACGAATTTCATTATTTTACCCACTTCTCGATCACATTTTCTCATTTTAACCGTTCAGATTTTAGGTATATATGTATAGATCATCTCTATAAATTTTCAACCAAATTTATAATCGTTAAGTTGTTTAAAGATGTGATTTACAGTTAGGGTTTAAGAATAAACAGTTCAGACAGTTTCATTGATTTGAACGTCTTAACGAATATCAATTTCACTGAAAATTTATAGAGATGATCTATACATATATACCTAAAATCTGAACGTTTAAGATGAGAAAATATGATTCAGAAGTGGGTAAAATAATGAAATCTGTTCATTAGCTAAGGAACGGACGTCTGCTATATAAACAGACTGTATATATATATCTGCCCCCTTTCCAATTAGGGATCACTTTTTTGACATATAAGAGAGATCAGAGTTTACACCAACTTTTTGATCACAAAATCACATCTTCACCGTTCAATACGTAGTTTATATGAGTAGATCACTTATGCTAAATTTAATCCAAATTGGTAATCGTTACGTTGCTCAAAATTGTGAATTAAAAATTAAAGCATGAACGGTTCAGGTTTGACAGATTTGATCTGTCAATTTATTTCAATTAGTTCGATGCCTTAATGATCACCAAGTTAGATGAAATTTTACAAAGATGATCTACATATATTCTTCTAAATATCAAACGACGGAGATGTTGATATGTGATATATCAAAAAGGTGGTGTAATCTTCAATTCCTCATATATGTTAAAAAAGATCACTTAGTAGAAGAGTCTTATATATATAGTAACTTACATGGTCGGTACCCAAACTCACTACAAAAATTAATTCAATTAGCTACGACCGAATACCGTCGCTAAAAGTCAGTTTGTTGTCGCCAAAGGGCAACAACGACGACAGTTTTGCCGTGGCCTTTGCTCTAGGCTACGGCAATGAGCCGTCGTCACCACATTTGCGACGGCACATAGCGACAGCAAAGACTGTCGTTTATTTGACGACAAAAAATGGCGACTGCTTGCGTCGTGGCAGTTTATCCATTGGCGACGACATGTTTGCTGTCATCAAGTTTTATTTATGGATTAAAAAAACCTAGCAAGCATATTAGCCTGCTAGAGTTTTTTTTGACAAAAGCTATGCAAAAAGAAATTAACCATGCTAAAAAACATTGTTACATTCAATTAGAGTCCTCAAATGTCAATCTTATATAGAACTATCAATCCAAGCATATCAAGCAGTAATTTACAAGTGTTTATACCAAAAAGTTCCTCGACATAAGCACAAAACCAACTAAGTGCAACTAACTATTTCAATGCCTCCAAACTTGTTGTATTCCTCCATTTCCATCTTGTAAGCTTCCATGTCATTCCACAACTTCCTCACTCAATTCCTATACTGAACAACAACACAATAATTAGTTTCTAGTTTGATCAATGAAAGAGGCCATTAACTTGAAAAATTGAGAATGTCTATGTTCGGTTTATGATCAACCTAAACATGTTCTGAAGATAATAACAATTTCACTGCAATCAAAATAAACAAACAGTAGCATAGTAGTAGATTGTAGAATTTGATGATGCAAACCTTTAACTTTGAAAATTCATATCTTAATTAAGAAAACTTATTTTCAAGATATTCCAGTGTCCTCCATCCATTTTTGTGCTTGCAATGCCCGATAGTTTAGGTCTAAGAATTGTATCTGAACCTTAAGTACATAAGCAGAGGGTTAAAAACTTTCCATGTACATATTATCAGATACCTAACTCCCAACTAACAAAAGATTGTCTGACTTATATATTAACTTTAATCTCTGTAAGTCTCACTCATATGTCGCTAACTTTAATTTATGCAAGACAAAATAAGGTGGATACGTGGCATGATACATTCCATAATTCAATAATTACAGCCATGAACAAATGAAAGACCTGTAAAACTTGGACTTACATACTAAATCAAGTTTTATTCCCTTACTAGAAGAAGAGGTTCCAAACCAGGCATAATATTTACGTGTAGTTGGATTATAAACTCAGTGATCTTTATCAAGAAGTAATATTTCTATAATGTTATCTACTACTGCAAACCTTCCTCATGACAAATATAATACGATACACACATACACATATATATACACCTGGTCAATTTATACGATCAAATTTAAATCAACCAAATGATCATATCAATCCTTCCAAAATTCAACAATGTGCATCAAACATCAAACCCACAAGTCAAAAGCACAATCGGATTCCAACCGCATTAAACAATGCAGAGCACAATGTGATCATACAAACATAAAGCCATGATCAATCCCACAATCAAATCTCAGGCATTAAGCAATACCCTGAACCCAAATTGATAACTGATCTAAATTAGGATATTGGGTACCATTCACATCAATACCAACAATAAGTAACAGCTGTATCTTTTACAAATATGAATTACAATATATCCCAATAAACAAAATTGAAGAAGGAAAAAAAAGAGAAAAAAGGAGACAACTTGATCTTGAACCGGCTTTTGGGTACATCTGTACACTCAGAGCATACCTCACAGAAAGAATCCCCAGGAGTTCCAGAGCTCCCCCACATTCCAATGCCCTAAAGTTTCAATCTTTTCAACTCTTTTCCCAAATCCTTTTCACCCAGAACAAGATCCACAAAATCCCCGAAAAGCTAAGCCTTGTGAGCTAAATACACACACATGCACACACATACATACACACATAAAAATCTCCCATCGCTACACTCACCACAACCACTTCCAAAGTCTCATCGCTACGCTGCCATGGTTTTCAGAGCTCGAGAAGCACGCCAGAACTCCTAGATTAGACTTGCCAGAAGTAAAACTAGGAAAACAAAGCAAAGAAATAATTATGGATTAGACTTGCCCTAAACTCCTAGATTAGACTTGCCGGAAGTAAAACTAGGAAGACCAAGCAAAGACAGAATTAGGGATTTTGAGATTAGGGCTTCAAACGAGAAATCAACTCTCAAGGCAGCTCGAAATCAAAAGAAAAGAAATGGGTTTACCTTAACGAAGCATGAGCTTGCTGTAGAGGAAGAGATCGACTAGAATTTTGGATTTGGGGATTTAGGGTTTCGATTTAACTCTTTGCTTGTAGGTCAAATTGATGAGTAAAAGGAGGTGGAGGAGAGAGATGAGTTGAACGGTGGTCACTGATCGTCCGGCGATGGCCTGACAATGATGAAGGCACGCTAGGAAGGGCGACGACGTCGCTGCTGCATTCCCTCCCTCTAGAACTCTCTCGCTCTTTCTTTCTCGACATATTAGAGAGAAAAGAGTAGGGTTTTCACCCTTAAATACTTCATATCAACAACCCAGATTAGATAATGGATTAAATGAAGAGATCAACGGTCAAAAATAAATCTGAAAATGGTATTTTTCAAAAATAAAAAAAGTGTTGTTAAAGTATGCCACGACTTATTAACACCGTCTCAAAGTTTAACTTTTCGAGCGACGGCTTCACATTACCGTCGCAAAAATTTCATTTTTTGCCACAACATGAAGTTGTCGTCGTAAAATGGTTTTAGTTTAACCACGACAGATTTACTGTCGCAGTGCCGTCGCAAATTTGGGACCAATGACGATGAAAAATTTAAGCCGTGGCGATTTGTTGTGGCTGATTGAATTCTTTTTTGTAATGACTTATGTGCTCCTGTTATAGTGATACTTATATTTTAAAAATTACTAATGTGATGTATAATTTGCTGACGTAACTGTTATAGGACCCAACTAAAAAAATAAAATAACAAAATAACCTCCTATTTCTCTGCCTCCCTGTCTCCATCGCCATCTCTCTCCTCCCTTTCTCTCCTCTTCTCTCTCTTTCTTCTGGTATGAAATCCTCACATCTTGCACGGGTCCAAACATGCTTCAAAAACCAAACAATCATATACTTCAAACACCTACATACTTCATGATTGCTAGAAGAAAAAGGCTAATAAAAAATAATGAATACTTGAAACAATTAGAGACATCTTCTTCTCTAAATGTTCTATCAGCTGGGAATGTCATGTAGATCTGCCTTGAACTGGGAATTACATTTTCACCCAAACTCGAAATATCATTTCTCCCATTTTGGTATCTCCCAAACTTGTGAAGCTCATCTCCCAACATCATTGACCTGAAACACATCAAAAACTCATCATCAACTCCATACCAAAAACCGAAGGTCCCTAATAGAATGTATGAACGCCTTGTGCTTCATTTTGTTGCTGCTGCATCAGAAAGTTAAGGCACTTGTTTTAAGGCAGAGACGAACCATTAGACATGAACTATGAGACTGCCGCAAGTTTGTGCTGCTGAGCAGCTGCATTGGATCTGAGCAAGTCTTCACACTGCTCAAGCATACTGACATTTCCACGAAAACCATCACTGTGGAGAAACCGACAACTACTTCCATATTTACAAAACCTTCTTGCAAAATACGAGTAGGGCTTCCATCCCAGCCCAGAATTCACATCTTCAAAACCAAAAGCACACTCGCAGTTAGCAGAGTAGCTCTGCTTGTTCATGGAGGAAGTACCATAAACACCTTCAAGGCCACCATCGTAAAACTCCTCCTCGGTCGTCGTATAATTGAGGAAAGAAAACTAGAAGTTGTTAACAAGCTCAGCGGCACTAGAAGAGTCATTGATGGATGGCGACAAGGACCTAGAAGCTTGGTTGGTGTTTTTGCTAACAACAGTGGCATAAGATGGGGAGCAAGTGGAGCTGGGACTAATGGGGTTGCTGAGGCTCCAATGATTCGAGGTTGAAGAAGATGAAAGGGAAAGTGGGTTGGGCCTGGAAATGGGGTTGAAGGTCTTGGAATGAACAAGACCCAGTTGGGTTTTGGCATTGATGGTGAGATTGTGAAGCAGAGTCTCTGGTCCAAAAGCCAAGCGTATCATCTCCTTCTCACTCTGGTCCTGAATCAAAAGGTAACCCATGATTTTCGAAGCATTTTCAGAATCCAAGCTCTGGATTCTCGAGAAAATAATCTTGGTAGCCTCGCATGAATCCATGGGAGGCAAAACAGAGGAACGCAGTACAAATAAAAACCCAGAGAAATATGAAAAGGAAGAAGCAGAGAGAGAGTGAAGTTGGGCCAAGAGGAGAGAGAACAGGAGCAGCTCTGTTTGCTCGGTTTCTTACTCGATCAGGAGGAGCAGCTCTTTTCGAGCTTAATCTACCTGTTGGGATTGGAGCAACTGTGGTTGCTCTGTTTCTTACTCGATTAGGAGGAGAGAGGAGAGAAGAGAAAGGGAGGAGAGAGAGATCGGGACTGCTCAGACGCGGGAGTGCCGTGCGGGACAGAACGAGACGAAACGGTGACAGCTGTTTGATCTTCAATGAATTGATCTAACAGACAGAATTAAACGGACATGATCAATTCATTAAAGATCGGACGACTGTCGTTATTTCATCACGTTCGGTCCCGCACGGTGCTCCCGCGCCTGAGCAATTCTGAGAGAGAGATGGAGATTATTTTTGTTATTTTGTTTAGGAGGAGAGAGAAGAGAGGAGAAAGAGAGAAGAGATGAGGTTATTTCTGTTATTTTGTTTTTTATAGTTGGGTATCATTACGGTTACGTCAGTAAATAGACGATGTTCTGATGAAAATTGGTCTCGGGCCCTTCGTTGATAGTGAAATAGAGTTCAGGTACCATATTGATAGTTTTTAAAGTATGTGTACCACTATCCACGACACATAAGTTCAGGTATCGATCATATAATTTACTCATATATATATCAGGTACCAAATTTCATGTGTGTAAGTGAAGATATCCAAAGTTTCGATTTATTTTTAATGATTTTGAACGGTATAGGTTTGACATAAGTGTTAAGCTTTTTGTTTTAATCTCAACCATCCAAGCTTATTAAAAAACAGATCTAATGGTGTGGGCATATCCCTATAAATGAACAAAAAAGGGATCCCTCGTTAAAAGGACCCTGATATACATACATACATACATATATATATATATACATATATATATATATACATACATATATATATATATATACATATATATATATATATATACAGTGCGGATCAGGAGCGGAGGTCTGTTCCTAAGCTTAGGAACGGATTTCATCATTTTGACCCACTTCCCGATCGAATTTCCTCAAACTTCCTTCTAGACATATCTATATCATCTTGTGTAGATCATCTCTGCAAAATTTTAGCTAATTTGGTGATCAGAAAGACCTTCAAACTTAGGTTACAAAAAAGATGGACAAACTAGACAGAATTCTGTCCGTCAGTTTTGTAACGCACCTCCGCGAAGTTGGTCAAATGATGAAATCCGTTCCTAAGCTTAGGAACGGACCTCCGCTCCTGATCCGGACTGTATATATACACACACACACACACCCACGTAAATGTGCACAAACTAATTTAATTAAAGGGGTATTTGATGTTACACCCAATTTAGTAGACCCATTTTAAATTACATTCATTTTTAAAATTATTTTAAAATACACCCAAATTTATTAATTAAGCTTGTTTAAAAAAAATAAACCTATTATTTAGAATAAATAATAAAACATATTTTTTTCTAGAATTACAGAAGTTGTCGTTATCTCTAATCGTTAATGAAATGGTATCCCATAAATATATGAACCCTAAACCCTAACCCATAACCCCTAAACCCTAAACCCTATATCATATACCCTAAACCCTAACCCCTATACCCTAAACCCTAAACCATAACCCTTAAACCCTATACCCTAATCCATAACCTAAAACCCTATACCTGAAACCCAAAACTCAATTCCTTTATTTGTAACCTAACTTAAAGGTTTTAAACAAAATGCATGGTTGATACATATACCATAAACACAAATTAAAATGTAGAAAACAAAATTAAAATCAGAATGATTAAACCGACAGGAGAAGAATGATGACAAATTTTAGTTTTAAAAATAAAACCTATAAAACATGTTAAATAATTTGAATTGAGTGTAAATTAAAATAAAATATGTGAATAAAATTATTTTAAAATATGCTCTATTTTTTTAGTTTTTCTTTAATTTCTCCTTAATTAAATGTTCGACCATTGTTGATCTTCCGCATAAAGCCAGCAACCAAAATTCATAGTTAACTCGTCCTTCCAAGTTCTCCAATAGTAATGCTGGAATTTCAATGCCTGAAACTGTTCGTTTCGTCACTTAACTCATACGAGAGAATACTTTATTCCAAAGCTACCAAATTCGACACTCAATCTCTCGAATCTTGCATGTTAAGAAAATCGAAAACGCCCGGCTAGAATCAGGTAGTGCTTGACTAATTGAAATAAACATAGACTACTTGGATGAGTATGTTCAGTTCACCTCCCCTAATATATAACATGTCGGTTCAGATGGCAACTGACATGTTGGTGTATATATATATATATATATATATCAACGGGATGAAACATGTTGGTGTTATAAAACTCGAGTAGTACGGGGATAATTTACATGCAAGTTGAAACAGTTGCACCAATTGTGTTCAAGAGTAAACTAGATCAGACTTTATAAAGTACTAAATTCGAATCACCTTGTACTCAGATCACCAAGAAGAATACGCCTCTACTTCGCTGGTTATGAATGTACCTCAAGTACTAAATCTGTAGAAGTAGCTTGAATGGTTGTACCTTGAGTAGATACTCTGCGAGTGGATATGTAGCCCGTGTGGATTGATTATGAACCTATAAACTCGAACAAATATAGCTTGAGCGGATGTCTGCCTTGATAATACAAAGGCTACCGGACCCCATACACTACTAGAAAAACAACTTTAGTCGACGAAAAAAAACAGGCCTACGAGAAAAAAATTTTGTCGGCTAAAATACACTTTAGACAATTTTTTCTCGTTGGGTAAAGACTTTAGAAGACGAAATTTAAAATTCCATCGCCTAAAGTTTGAAAATTTCGTCGGCTAAATAGAGACTATAGGTGATGAAATTTTCCATCCTCTAAAATTTCGTCGGCTAAAATAGAGACTATAGTCAGTAGATAGAATTAGTTGTCTCTTGAAAAGATTTCACTAGCTAAATAATTAATGCTACCGAACTCACGATGCCTTGGCAGAGAACTTTGGAGTCCTACTTGAAATACATATACTCCATTGCGCGCGGAGACGACTACAACTCAAGAGAAGACTCCTAAGTTGTACATGCTTCTTTGACATGCACCACTGCATGAATACATATACGATATGCATATATGCTTCCGTAATTAAATGGACAATTGCATCCAGACGTGTGCATTTTAAGCACTTCATGACACATCCTGGCTTTTAAATTAATTTACGGTTAGTTATTTTTTGTTATTTTAGTTTTTTATTATTTGTAGTAACTGTTTTACCGTGAAGGTCTATGAGTTGACTTTTCATAGAATCGTTATTTTGAGAAACTTCCTTTAAATAAGTTGTAGAGGACGTTACTATAAATCCTTAGACGTGCAATGCGTCTTAATCGTATATCGTATGAGGAAGCTATGGTCTAAAAATGAGAAGTTAATGTTTCGAGAGAGTGTATAAAAAGGAAAACTTATAAAAGGTAGAAAGTGGAAAATCAGAACTTTCCGGGCTCTCTCTCTCCCCAACCCGAAAATCTGTCAGATTTTCAACATGGCCGAGCGCCGCCGTCATACCACCGAAGACTTCAGCACCGGTCCCAAATGGTTTGTTGTCGTCTCTCCTTCCTTTCTAGATAAGTTTTACGGTCTGTCTTGCCACCATTCGACAAAAATCACGGTTTGAACACCGGTTGTATAGCAGGGAGCAGGGAGGTTTTGATCGGATTTCTCCTTCATCAAGTCACCATCTGGTGAGTCTTAGATATGGTTAGGATGAGTTTGGGGAATACTACATGCCCCTAGAATTTGGTAGTTCTATTTAGAGTGTGGAAAGAAAATCGAATGATTGATATTTGAGATTTTATGATTTTGTTCGATTGACCTAGTTAGACTAGGAACAATATGTTAAAATTGTTCTAGAATCAAATTGTTCTAGAAAGTTGTTCAGATTGTGGAGAGGAACAATCTGTTAAAATTTGGTGGCGATTGGAGGTGGCTGGAGTTTGGCCACTGGTGGCCGAGCAGCCCCAATTTGGGCGGTTTTTCCTGCAATTTAAATTGTATAATTTTTTAGGAGTCATTCGAAGAAAATTTTTGGAGGACTTTTGGGTTGGTTTTGAAATTTTTGAGAATAAATATTTGTGCAGAGATTAAATAAATAATTGGTCTTTGGATTAATTATCGAGAATGCTTTAGGAAGTTGTTATAGGAATTGCTAAACTATAATTGAAGGCCGAGAGTGAGTTTGTTAATGTTAGGGAAATTAGGCTTAGACGCTCACTTTGGTTTTGACCCATTTATTTAATTATAGTTTTTAGAGTTTGTAACTCGAGTATTTATATATCTCCTTGAAACATGAAGCTAGAAGACTTGCTGAGGGGTCTAGAGATCGACGACAGATCTTGCCATATACGGTGAGTGGTTTTTTGATTTTCAAGCCATGCATGCACCAAAGTATTTATTAAAAATAAGCTACATGAATTTATTTGATTTATTGAGCTAGTGGGCTAGGAAGTTGGGTTGTTCCCCTCATATGAGCTCATTTAATTATGTTGGTTGGAATTTGAGTTATTATTATTTTTGAGAAGTTATTTGGCAAGGGAAAATTTACATTTATTATATTTAGAAATTCTTGAATTTTGCCCATTATTTTGAAGGCGGTCGGGAGACCTTACTCGTAGCATGAGACGCGTGATTTATTTATGGGAAAGAGTTTTTTATGACTTTTCTGATTTGTTTTGTTTTACTTCACCATGAAGGCTCGTTATATATTTATATATATTATAAATGCTAGCTCACTATAACGGCCCCCACTTGAGGAAGTAGACTGAGCACAGGATGCCCCCACCGAGGATGGATTGGGTGCCAAGCGGACGCTCATATTTACAGTGGTCCTCACCTAAAGGTGTGCTGGGTGCAATAGAGCCTTAGTAGGATCTGACCCTAGCCTGGAAGGCTTATTGTCATGATGGAATATCTTCTCCTATTTTTCATATTGATTTTTAAGTCTATAAGATTGTCATGACATGTTATCTTTCTAAATGATTATTTGGGGATTTTTCTCCAGGATGACATGCATCTATGATTTTTTGAATAATAAGAGGGAGGACATTAATATTGGCTATTTTTCATTCTAATTATTTTTTTACTCACGCTAACGTTTTAAATGTTTCTCCCATGAGCCCTTTGTTTTAAAATGTGCAAACTGCAGTGATCAGCTCAGCCATAACTAGGAGACAAGGCATAGTTACCACATCTCTATTTTTCAATAATAGGTAACCAGTTTCGCATACATGTGTAATTTTCTCCCTTCCTTCTATCTTAAGAGATTTGACACCCATGAGGGGTTTGTATTATTATACAGTTGTGTGTTAGGGGCTTAAAACTCCAACTTAGTTTCTTGAGAAATGCTACTCATAAGTATTGTAGTTTATTTTATTTATCAGAAGTGATCATAGGATACTTATTGGATTTGAGACGGACGTTATTTATTGGGAGCATGATGGCTCTAGAAGTTGAGATTAGTTGAGTTGCTTTAGAAATGTGTTGGTTTGGTTTGTAGGTAAGTGTTGTCCATTTTGAGACAATGTTATGCCAAAATTTCTGGGTAACTCTCCCTTGAGGTAAACCCTGCGGGACTTACTTTGGATTTTAGGAAGGAAATTCTGGGTGGGTCTTGACACCGTACATGTGTCTCTTGAAATTCTGAGGTATGGATGTGCATGCAATATTAGATATGCATAGCTTGCATACACACACACACTATTCGAAAAAACGGGCGCCTAGGCTGAAAAACCAAGTAAAAAGCTGAATTTTGGTGCTGGGCGGACACAATGGACGGTGCCGATTAGTAGGTCATTAAACGTGGTGCCTAGCGATTAGGATGCAATTAAGCAGGGCTGGACATGGGTTAGGAGCTTATATTTTCCTAATTTTTTTAATATAAAAATGATAAAAAGTGAATTCACCCCAAAAAACCTAAAAAGCTAAACGGCCTAAACCAAACTTCGTCAGTCATATCGAAGATA
Source organism: Comarum palustre (assembly GCA_951800085.1). Lineage (NCBI taxonomy): Eukaryota > Viridiplantae > Streptophyta > Magnoliopsida > Rosales > Rosaceae > Comarum > Comarum palustre. The sequence goes on along the minus strand of OX637588.1, from coordinate 3,091,945 downwards.
AAAGAAATGATCACATGCATGTTTGAATTCGACAATTTAGAATGATTATTTCTTTTGAAAAAATTATTTTTTTGTGCTTTTATTTGGATTTGAATTTTTGAGCTATTGTTTGAAAACATTATTTTGAGACAATGTGTTTTGAATCTTTTGATAACATTTCTTTATAATTATATATATATATATACATAATTTATATTATAATATACCATATAAATATATAATTAATTATATATACATATATATAAAATAATCTGTCTAATCACCGATTAAACTCGACATAGACTGTTAGACGTTATGCAATAGCTGCACCGTCTAATCCCACATAACGCATTTTTGAACCTTGTGTGTGTGTATAAATCTTTAAGCCAATAGGATTCTCGCCTATCCTGTTTGATTGTATCACTCCCGTCTGACTCGTTCCACATGCAAACTCTACTCCTTGCATGCAATACTGACGTCGCACGCAACCAAGACTCGTTGACCAAGCCAACTTGTACACTTTGCCCCTCCCAATTCATCTTCTATGTGAAGTCTATAAATAAGACTCCCTCTAATATACGAAGTTAGTTATCCAGCTCGTGTGTGTTTGTATGCCCCTTTAAACTCAATATTACTCGGGTTCGCAGATAACACGCGACGTAGATCCCAACCATAACCCGCATCCACTTACGACATTTACTATTTTGTCTAAAATGTAAATTTGGATATAAACATGTATCCGACATGATAAACTATATAAATTTGTATAATATCAGAACATACTAGTTATTTGCGTATGCATTGACTAAATTATTGAGTAACATTATGCATATCTCACTTTTTAATTTGTATCGAAGACATAGAGGTCAGCTCGACAACTTGTTCGTCTACTATATGAACGGAAATTGATCATCTTAGATCTGTCCACTCGATCGTCTGATAATGGTAGCTCGATGGATGAAGGTTGATTGCTATTTCTCGCCATTACGAACTAAAGAAAATTCTATTATAGGTTTATATAAAACCTTGATAACAAACTCGTATATATATGATCGAGTGATTAGTCATATGAGAGGATATGACCCTTATCCTTTCCCTTCTTTATTTTTAAAGCCTTGTGAAATGAGAAAGATCACACATCTTGTCGTCTAGATTGTATTGAAGTATATAAAAAATGATCATCACTATACTATATAATGTCAAGGTTGAGCCGATTCTGACTAATAATATTTCAGATCGTCCAAAAAATCGAAATGACTAGATATATCAAATTAACTCATGTAGGTGGGGGCTTGTTTAATTTTAGAAAAAATGCAAACACAAATCAGCAGAATCGTTCCAGAAAGCTGGAGATCGATGCAAAGCATGGCGAAACAAATAATTGCTTCAATGGATTTGACGGCATGGATCCCACTTGGTACAATACCAACAAAGCTGAGGCCTGGAAAGTCAGTTTTACGAATGCAGATTTGGTATAAACAAGCTAGGGGAGATTGATCAAAAAATGACCGACGACTCGGTATAGCTAGCTAGTTGCGACTTGCGAGCTGGGAAAAATGTCATCTCCTTCCTCATTTGTCTGACCAAAATGCAATAATTCAAACACAACAGCACAAAGAAAACAAAATCAAAGTGAGCCACTGTAATATAACAGTAAAGGGCTGATTCCCCCTCGTGCAAAATCTGCAGATACAGGTCGTGTATATTTCATATGCTTCTAAATACCAGACAGCACACACAACGCATGCCTTTCTTTCTATGTCTCGCTCTCTTTCTCTATCTGTCTTTCTGGCTGCGCGCCATGGTGGAGGTGCTGGTGTTTTTCACTCTGAGCCTTTTTCATTATAGCCGCCCCTGTTTGTTTGTTGAGGTACTTCAACCCCTTCTATCCATAGGGGCACAATTCAACCACCTGAATAGCGTTTCATCCTTTACTTTTGAAGTATGGGACTTACTGAGCCTTATCTGAGAGTGTTCGATAGTGATTGATCCGCAGGAATTATTAATCATATACATATATACATACAAACATATATAGTCAAATATACAGTTGCTGATTTGGTTTCGATCTATAGAAATGCAAGCACTGCGCGACGAGCCGACGAATAATGCGAGTCCAATCAAACACAAGAAAAAATTCTGTAAAATGTTGTGTGCAGTATGAGACTTTGGATGAAGCTTTTGTCGAAGTTTGAATAGCTAGGGTTTTGAGACCTGAGACGAAAAACTGAAGGACGTACAAGTTCATAACCGAGGCCTCTAAAGAGTGGGGAATGTATTGAGTACCTCTTCTTGCAGCTCTGATTCATTTTGATAGGGAGATGTACTCGGCAAGGGAGGGGACAAGAGGATCAATTGTCCATTCTCAATTTAAAAAAAAGTAATTACTATTAATTTGTATCGGATATTAAAGGAAAAGAAACATAAATTGACCATTTTCGTTTAAGAAATATTTGATTAATATTCTTCAATAATAATAAAATAAAATAAAAATTTATACTATTTTAAATACTTAATCCAATTATGACAAACCGTATCAAGAGTTTCTTACCTTATTGATCCCAACTAATATGTAATTTAATGCTTTAAATTTCATTTATGATTTTTTTATTTTTTTATGAATAAACTAAATGGAAACAATACATTGATGTTTATCATATATTGACGTACATTATGTCTCAAAAATAACATATTGAAATTCTGAAAATCTGAAGTTTATTGGAGATAAATTAATGATTTGTTCGAGAGCGCGTTTTCATTTTGAATTGGTATAAAGAACATTGTTGAAATTAAATTTGTGTTATTTTTTAAGCAAAATTGTGTTGTTGCTAAAAAGTAACTGAATATCATTTAATTTTTTCGTTAATCAAATTTGACTATTCTAAATGAGATGTTTAGTTTTCATTTTGAATTGGTATAAAGAACATTGTTGAAATTAAATTTGTGTTATTTTTTAAGCAAAATCGTGTTGTTGCTAAAAAGTAACTGAATATCATTTAATTTTTTCGTTAATCAAATTTAATTATTTTAAATGAGATGTTTAGCTACACCACTACACTAGTACTCGGACCTGGGTGAATGATTGTACAGGCCCCCCAAACTCACTGAAGAAACATTGCAGGTACGTAATGCTGTAAAACTTCAAGAAGGGGAGAATTGTAGGGATGTTGAACCATTTTTTACTACTGGCGTTAAAGTAAAACACGAAAGAAATTTCATGGTAATTAATCAAAGCATGGATCAAGTTACCCGGCAAACGAAAGGAACATGAAACTGGATTCGGGAGCATGAATCTTGCTTCCACGTTTTCCACCTATTCTCTTTATAAGTTTATAGTGTCTAATCACATCAAAACTATCATCACGATGGGACATCAAATCCGTAGGTGGAAGTTTTTGCTTAAACTGAGTGGGTAAAAATTGCTTTGAGTACGTCACTATAATTATATGAACTGTTATTAGCACAAGGTTGTTGATCCAGTCGAGCCCTACCAGCTGGGTAATTTCATCGTGAACTGAATGATTAGGGTTGCTGGGACCAATCTGGAAGATAAGGTCAAATATGCATTACCTCCCACTGGAGTAGTACTTATATCACTGCGTGTCCAAGTCTGATTCGAAGATAGTTGGATAGTTTGGAAAGCCTAGCCTTGCTTGTCCACCCAACATACTTGATGAAGGAAAAGATCAAACATGTCTGAATCTTTGAGACATTTCCCAATTGCCCTAAACATTTCTTACAGAACTCCAGTGTACCGCTTTGTCTCGGTTAAAAATGTCACTCCACTTCAAACTAGCTTATATCAAATCTAACTAATAATGCAAGAGACATGTTCCACTATTTTCAAAAAAATGATTAAGTGCGAGCATCCAAATCAAAATATTCCGATCGCACCGAATACATGAAAGTAAAACATCTAGATATCTGGAGAGTTTTGGTTGTAAATGAGACTTTTGATTTATATAAAAATAGCAAGTGACAAAAATTACATCTTGATATTTTGGATATTATCTAGAAGAAGGAACTGTAATGATGATCAATGGCTGCTGCACTTCTTCACCTTTGGAATCACAAGTTGGAGAAGAAGGTAGTATCACCTCACACCCGGCACACGATAGCGCCTGAGCCCTCTTTGCCTGCAAATCCCAGTCCGTGGTCCCCACAACATACAACATCAGCCCTGCGCAGCAAATCTGGGCCGACAGCAACCCGATCCACAGTCCGTTAAACCCGACTCCGATCCAGAACCCGAGCCCAACCGCCACGGGCATCCCCACCAGATAGAACGCGCCGAGGTTCACGTTCGCTGCAGTAGTCGGACGCGCGCTGCCTCTGAGTACCCCACACGCGACTGTCTGGGGGCAGTTGCCGAGCTCGCACAGCCCAAGGATGGGAAGCGCCAGCGACGTCAGCCGTATGATCTCGGCGTCCTTCGTGAACATGCGGCCCCACACGTTTCTCATTCCTGAAGCGAAAGTCATGGCGGATAAGCCCATGACGAAGGCGAGCGCTACCGCGACCGCAGCGGATAGCTTGGCTCTGTAAGGCCGGTTCGCCCCGAGCTCATTCCCCACACGGGTCGAGACCGCGAACCCGAGAGAAGACGGGAAGACGTAGATGAACGACGTCGTTTGGATAAGCACGCCCATCGAGGCAACGGTCGCTTTGGGGTCCACCAGGAGGCCACACAAGACGATCATGATCTCGTACCACCACCATTCCAAGCAAACGGACACGCAGCTCGGCGCGGCCAGCCTCAGCAGCGGCGCCCAGCCGGTTAAACACTCCCAGCTCGGCGCCGTCCACGTGGGCACGTGCAGTCCCCTCACCCAAATATACATCACCAGACACACGAGCACGAAGAAATTCGACGCCGCAGAAGCCGCCGCGACGCCAGCTACTCCTTGCTGGAGTTTTGTGACTAGCAAAAAATTCATAGGCAGATGAAGACATGCTCCGGCAAGGGAGGCGAGGGTTAGCGGGTGGGTGATGCCTTGGGCGCGAAGGTAAATGCGGAGTGGATGAGCGAGAGAGTTGGTGAAAAGGTCAGGGAGGGAGAACATGAGATAGGTGTGAGCCATGGCCGTGATTTTTGGGTCTTGGCGAACATATAACAGAATGGTCGATATGTTGTACCAGAGAAACGAAATGGGGAGGGAGCAAACTACGAGGAAGATTACACAGCGGTGGAGGGTCACTGACAGAAGCTTTGGACGTCGAGCTCCGAAGGCTTGGGAACAAAGCGGCTCCATACCCAAGGCTAGGCCGGAGAGTACCGAGTAGCCTGTGATGTTTGCGAAGGCTATGGCTAGTGACCCCGCGGCGAGCTCTAAGTCACCGAGGCGGCCGAGGAAGAGCATGGCGAGGATGGAGCGGGAGTAGAGAATGAGGCCTGTGACGAGCATGGGGAAGGCGAGGTTGAAGAGTGACTTGGTTTCTTCGACAACTTCAATGACGGAAGTTGGGGTGGTTGTGATGAGCTGTGGTGGTTGCGGTTGTAGTTGCTTTACTAAAATCCTTGAAGGCTCATTTCTTTCATCTTTGGGTAGAGATAAGAAGCGGTCGACATAAAGTTGCGGCTGTTGGTGAAGCTGCTCTCCTGCTTTCTGTGTTGTCGTCGGATTAACAGAAGGGTTTGGATTACACATGATCAAGTGTTTTGGAGAATGCTCTGTTTTTTCAGCTGGGAGAGATACTCCGGTTCGTAGAGAGCCCTCAAATGTGTTCTAAGGCTTCAAAAAGATAGATAGGTGATTGACCGGTTTTTTTGCCGTAGATGGGAGGGATATTAATAGAGAACCAAGTTGATGGTGGGGCATTTCTGTCTTTCACCCTCGCTCTGTTTAAATCTTTTTGATTGGCTCATTTTGAAGGAGAAGGGGTGAAAAATATACGAGTGGTTTGAAAATAGAGACGTCAGATTACGCAGGCGATGCAATTTCCGATGAGTAAAAATATCGAAGGGGGGTTTTCTCCGGTGAAGCTTAATATAGCTCCTATCTGGTCATCATCATATCACTTTCTCAACTGTGTGTCTGTGTACTCTCTGTGCTTTCTGGCCTTACACACGTAGATTTTAACAATTGTACTTCCTGAAATGACATTTGATTCGAGCACCCCTCTTTCTTTATTAAAAACGCCCGTGCAAGAGGAGAAGCAACTTGTGTGTATATATTATATATATCTCATCACGGATTCAACCTTTAGCAAACGAGACTGTGATACGTATTTGTATACATGCTTTAGGAGAGTCTCTTTTGCTTAATCAAGTTATCTTCAAATTAAGATGATAGAATTTATAAATTGACAGAATTACATTGGTTAATTACAGTTTACTTGCAGTTAACGGTAGGGCATAGTAAATCAGTAAATGAATCATTCATGCTGTGTCGCAGCCATGTTAAGTTTGATATTGATCGACTGTGTTTAGACACCTATAACCGCAAATTACTAGTCCTTTTTAGGTTATGAATTGATAATTGATATTTTTCAATTTTGGACCAATTAAAAACCAATTTTGTGTCCAATCTTCACGTTAGCATTGTTTGCGTTTTTGTTTTTGGATATTTGGCATTCGATTTATAGATTAACTTCTCATTCGGTTTACATTGTATTTGAGAGTTTGTAGACTAATCTAATCAGGGACGTAGCTGTGTTCAGGCCTGAAGGGGTCTGAATCTCCCTTGGATTTTGAAAATTTGAAGTTTAGGTGCTTAATTAGCTAATATCAATAAAAATCTATTTAATTCTATCATTAAACCCCCCCCCCACAATTTTCTACCTATCAATTGATGTTGAATGGAAAATTGAGAAATATATCTATAGAATTGATTGATTTTTTGTCTTACCAATCGAAATTGTTAAGATAATTGATTTATTTTAATTATTAATAAAGAAGATGAATGAATTTACCAAAACAAAAAATGTGAAGTATTAAGTGATGCATAAATTACTAGCTACTTTCTTCATTCTTACACTTTTAATGTGCACGAGTTTAAGGAATGTATAAAAGAAAAAAAATCATTTGAAGAAAATCAAAGTAAGCATCAAGTGATTCGAGTCAGGTAAGTATTTACAAAATTTTAACATACACATGCTATAATGTGTTGATCCCCCTAAGGTTCAAATCATGGCTCTGTCATTGAATCTAATGTACCTTTGATTTTACAAAACGATGTATTCTTTGCTATGTTGGGTATAGGAGACTATAGTCACTGTATATACCTTATAACGACAATTCAATCAGTCCACGTCCCTGATTGAAAAATCGATCACTTGGTTTTTGACTCGGCATGCATATATATATAATAGAATCCATATAATCAATAATCATGTTTGTTTTGGATCAAACAAGCCATTGGAGGTCTCGCTCAAGCTCGACGACACTTGCCCTTCGTCGAATCTAAGCTTAAAATTTCAAACCCTATAGACTTTTTTCTGGTGCAAACAAAATGGATGTCCATTTGGTTTTGGACATAATAAGAAGAGCTAGGGATCGAGTAGCCGGAATGGGAGGGGTACCTATTGTGGCCGGTGGTGGTGGGGCCTTTCTGGCCGTTTTGGATGATCTGATTGGTCGACTGGAGTTTCCGAAATGGACACCAAGTCGGAGAAAAAAGGTCAGGCCTCTACATGTCAGCAAAACCACTCCCTTCCCATTTTACTTCCAAAAACGCTGTCAATTGACGTTTGCCCTCCCACCAAATTAGTCTTATCCCACCTCAGTTTTCCGTCACCTCTCCTCTGGCTTGAGGGATTCTCAAATTGGGGTGGTCATAATGTCATCGAAGTGGGGTCGGAAAAGCTTACGTTTAAGAGTTTCGCTCTATTTCTTTATAAATTCACTCTATCTATCGAAGAATGCCTTTTTAGAAATTAATAAAATCATTCATCGGATTATGGATGAATTTGATATGAATACACAAGATCTAAAATTTAATATCCTACAATGTCACTTAAACCCTGCATTATGAGAAATTAATAATGTCATTTTCTTCTTCTTTTTATGAGAGATATTGAATTATAAAAGGTAAACAATAAATTTTAGAGGTTCTTTTATAAAATATACAAATTTTAAGAATTGTATAGATATAGAGGATCATGTTCTCTCTTTCTACTTTTTATATTTTAGATGATGATTTACATGAAATGTTGGAGCAAAAAAACGATGTTTTTCCTTTAAAATAGAGATAAACATAGTTTTACAAAAGTTATTGAAGATGTTTTTAGGGTTTGACTGCGTAGCAAACCATTAAAAGAAAATAGCTATTTCCTATGTACGTACGTATATGCTGCGTTAAGTTAACGTTCAAAAATCAAGAGACTAACCTTTTTTTGTTAACACTGTACACGTCCATGAAAATGCTAGATCCGAGTCGACGATAAAAGAAAGTGCAATAGGTGTATAATGGAAGGTGGAGTCGTCAGGACCTCGCTGGGTTTCCACGAACATATGGAACGAAGGAGACAGCAGACACACATCTAAATGCCTTGAATCTTGAATCCAATCAATTCTAGCTAGCATTTTATTTGGGTTCTTTCAAATCTGTTACCTCTGTTCTAGCTGTGCATGCAATCTCTCTCTCTCTAATTGTTGAGCTGGGTGTAATTGACTGCATGTTCTTGTCGGTTTCTGTGAGTTTATCATATCGTATAATGCTCACAAGAGGAAAGAGAGATGCGTGAGTTTAGATAAACCAAGACGGAAAGGGGAGCATGGATAAATAGACAGATATCGATCTAGACTTAGAGAGGTTAGATGGAAATGAAAGGAACAAGAAAACAGAATAGTGAGGTCAGTGGCGTAGCCAAAAGTTGCAATTAACAGGAGCAAAATCAAAATATTTAATACGTATTTCTAAGTTGATTTGGATTACAAATAATTCATAGCAATTTTAGTCGGTGATACTTTTATCTTGATTTAGAGTTTTGTCGACATATGAGGTTTATGAAATCACTTAATTTATATCTCTTCCTGTGGTTTAGAGTTTTCATACTTTTCATATTTGTTTGTGGATTATTGTCATTCTTAGCTCTGCTTCATTTATACTTTATAATTGTATGACATAATTGTTAGAAATATAAAAAAGAATATGATACAAAATGAAAAAAGAAGAAGATAAAATCATGCATTTAATGAACCAATCAAAGATAAACAACATTATTATGATTTGTTAATCTTAATTAAAAAATTATTATGATATAATTATACAATAAACATTCAAAATTTAATTAAATAAAAAATATGACAAGGGGCATTTGCACCCTCTCGCCTCTCTCTCCCTACGCCCTTGGTGGATGTGGGGTGCTTAATGATAGAGTTGTTTGTTGGGTGGCTCAGAATCGGCAGAGAAGACGACGGTGGAGGTGGCGAAGTTGGCTAGAGGGCGAATAACGATAGCCAGCTTGTGGTAGATCCTTGTGGAACGAAGTGGTGAATGTGACACACACATTTCTAACCCTAGAGAATGATTCGATTGACACTATTCTAATTCTTGGATGCCTCTTTCAGTGTATACCTATGTAGCTCTTTGAATCACACTGCACCACTTCTTGTTTCAATAACGGGAGCCCGTGTCCCCCGCTCTACGCCCACCTTACAATTCCTCCTAATAATCCCAACCCTGTTCTGCAATGTGGGCTCCTTTATATATTTGGATCCTTCCTATATATATACAGCATATGTATTCCGGTTACTATTTTCAATATCTGCTAAAGAACAGAAAAATATCAACATTATTAGTTCACTGAGTCTTTGCTCTAAACGATACTCACACTGGCTTATATTGGATGATATGGAACTTGATATGGGTAATCTAGCTAGCTTGAAAAACGTAGCCTATTACTAATAGGTATTAGTAAATAATTTCCATCGTTTAAGTAATATTTGTTTAAGCGACATAACTTATTTTCGTCGTCTAAGCAAAAAAATTTTGTCGTTTAAACGAAAAAACATAAGCGACAAAAATTTTCATGATCATTATATTTCTGTCGCTTAAGAGCTTCTTAAACGCTTAAGCGACGAAAATTTTTAGATTTGAAAAATTTTTGTTGCCTAAGGTGTTTTTCTACCAGTGGTGAATAAAACATAGTAAGCATATACATCTACACCCAGTGGTGAATAAAATACATTTACACAACAGAAGAAGCCCTATTCTTTGTTCTTCTTAAAGCTGAAGATTACAGTGCAGGTATATAATAACAAGAAGATGCAAGCTGAAGATCACACTGAAGGTATGATAAACAAGAAGATGAAAAATGAAGCGCAGAGGGAAAGGCACAGGTGTTGAACAGAGACAGTAGAAGCCTTTGCGGTGGAGAATACCTTAGTTATAATTGGGTGGATTGTGACTAGGTCCCGAATCATAGATTGTAGAGGAGCATCTTTATTGGGTACTGATGGGCAGCTAGATAAGCTCTAGTGTGATCGCATAGCCATTTTGATCGATCATGGAAGCACATGATCACCTGCTGCTAGCAGAAGTTGGCCTGAAACTGATATTTCTGGCTTTCAAAAGCTCGGACTGTATACATGGATACTTGTCTGTGCTCCTTAATATTGTTTAGTTCTTTTGCTTGGGGATGACTCTTTGGTTTGGGCAAAAGTTGATTACTAGCTAGCTTCTAAGTACCGATCTATCTCATTTCTTAAGCTCAGAAGCTTGATCGAGCTAATTAAACCTCCATCACTTTCAGTTTTGTAAAATTTGAGTACTGTGCAAAGAAAATTATTTTCCTATTCAACTGTTGTATAGGGTCCATATATTGTGCATTATTTATGGCATAATTCAGTAGATAATATTAAGAATTCTTGATTTTTTTTTTTAAAAAAATGACTTTGTTAATGCTAGCTTTGAAGTGTATGCCAATAACATTTTGTAATACTAGTAACTTTTTTTTCATGGATTTTATATATGCTTTCAAAACTGTATTGCTCCTCCCAAACAATTAACAACCATGAAACCTTACAAGGCCTATGAAACTTCTTTTTCTCATGCTATGATCGATCATGTAAAGGCAAGACATAAAGAAAAAGAAAAAATAATAGACACTAAAAGCTACACAATGTGTGGCTTTTAGAGGTGTAACAATCTCTCATTTGACACACTTATGGGAGATTTGGAAAATTGTTACACCTCTAAAAATGAAGTATCTTCAATACACAGCCATATATGTAAACGACACATGTGAACGGTTGAGATTAGAAGATATAATATTGATACATGAGAATCAAACATATAAATAAATAACTAAAATTGTGTCGTGTATATACACGATCACACATACACAAATTTTTCCTCTAAAAACCACATGCATATTGTGTAGCTTTTTCTTGTTGTTGTAGTGAGAAAAGTTGAACATCAGCAACTCAACTATATGGGACGCGTGGCAACACCCCAATTTGGAAACAAAGGTGCCCAGAAGCTATTCCATAGCCTTTGCCCTTTCTTCATATACGATCTTTTGTGACCAAACTTTGTGAAAAAGCTAGCATTGCTCTTGATCCTCAGGATCACACTGATCTGCGAAAAAGGCACAAGCAACCGCAAGGCAAACTCTTTACTGGTTCTTTCCCCCTACATTTGCTGTTCTTTTTCTCCAAAAAAATATGCCATCTTACCTTTTTGTTTCTATATATTATCTAGCTACCACCATTACAGTGGAAAGGTTAAGCGCCTCGGACTATGACCAAAACAGGTAAGATGTATACGGTTTGGGTGTCCAGATCAGTTGGACAAAGAAAAGAGAGAACGTTCTGATACACTGGTATTATAATCGTTAGAGCCCTAGACAGATCGAGTTCACTGACGATACATTAGCGGTTACCGGCCATCGGAGTAATTTACCCTCCGGCGTTCTGTTCATCCATCTTTACATATAGAGAAAAGCGCACTTGATTATAATAGTTCTGTCAATACAGGAGGAGAGGATCGAAACAAGAACAGTGCCTCATGTATACATAGAAAAGGAAAGAAAGCTAGCTAGCAATCAAAAGGAAACAGAAAGAAGAAATTAAAATTGGGCACGTGAAATATGGAAAAATTGGGAATGGGGGGTCTTTTTTATAAAAGCCAGCTACTTGTCGATCTAATTTTTTTTCCATCTCTTATAATTAGATTCCAACGCTTAGCTTGCAAAGCAAATAAAAGAAAATCCTATAACTTCAAGCGGGTACTGTATGTACCCGATTCCAGAGTCTCAAACACAAACTCATGCATTTTTATAATCCTGGACGAATCGTGGTCGGTATTTTCTATTAGCTCTAGGGTTTGATCAGTTTCCCAGATTGGAAACTTTGTGGGTTCTTTTGGTGCTGTAGCTTTGCCAGAATTGTCACCAGAAAAAAGAAGAAGAAGAAAACAGAAACCACCACGTGGGACGCATTTTTCTTCACATGGCACGCAAGACCACCTTGTCCAACTCCGACACTGTTCCTGACCTAATTCCTCTGCTCATTCAAACCCAGCAGGCAGGGTCGTTTGTCTTCGGTCAGCTTCTTCTAACTAGCGCGCAGCTAATATTGCCTCGATCAGCTTAACCGAGCTTGGTGGACTTTGGACTATTACTGCTGCTACAGTAGCTGCATATGCCTTTCTGATTATTAAGGTCAAGGGGATTGAAAGGTCTCTAGCAAGACTCCATTAATTTTCTGGTGAAGGGTTTGGGGGGAAACAATAGCATATACAAGTGATACTAGTCATACAACAACAATCTTCCAAACTTCGGTAACTACTGATCCCCTTCGGGACCCCTCCAATACTGTTTAGGGTCGGACAACAACAGTACTTAAGAGAGTCATGTAGTGTGATTATGGAGATTAACCATGTGGCACGATGGACCCTCGGCATTTGGAAAATAGGGTTGGACAACCTCATGATGAGGAGAATAAATTTTAAACGGGGTCATGGGGGTCACCAAACTCGTTGATAATCTTGTTATATGTGTGTCCTCATGCGAGTATGTGATTGAACTGTTTGTGAGTATTTATGACGGAAATGACTCTTTAGATACGTTGGTCGGATAAACCATGTGAACAATCAAAATATCCAACCAATTATTTTTTTTAATAAGGAGAAACCGCGTACATATTGTGTTAGAATGGAAATAATTTTTCGTAGTATTCTGAAGTATTGAAAAATGAACGTTAAAAATTTCGTTTTCAGTTTAAATCAACCTTTTTTGTATGACAACTTATGCATTATGCTGTGAATCCTAAAAGCTTGTGATTTTTGTATTGTAAAGTAAATTGGTGCGAATTTAGTTTCGATTTTGGTTTGTGGATTCCTTAATTGATGCAAGAATAAAGGGCGTGGACCAATCGAGCTAGAACTTTCAAACCTCAATAACCAAATTCCATTAGCATAGCAGATTGTTCTTGACCCCGGTAGTAGTCAGTCAATCAAGAAAGGACAATGTTACACATATTAATCATCACTTTTCTTAAATCACTTTGTTCTGATTGATTAATTAGTTTGTCCAACCTTAATCGACATGGGTCAACTATAAATTAAGATACAATTAGTCAATAACCACCATAATCACCAAATAAGAAAACATAAATAATCTGAGGTTTGACAAAATGGAAACAAGAATATCAAATTAAAGTGAGTTTGAAAGCATGTAGAGATTCATCCACGATTTAACTAAAGAGCTGAAGAATGATGAGGGAATAGATTTGGTTCGATCTGGGGGGTCAAGTCTCTCGTAACACCAGCGATTGAGGATGGAGAAAGTAAAACTTAGTGAGTCCAAATCAATCAACATTAAGTTTGTTGAATTGATACCATCTTTAAATCAATAATATCCTACCTAGAGGCCACTATCCAGGCTATCACCTCCACCAGCTATGCGCTCAAACAATTAGGAATTTTAATCAACAAAATTAGGTCAAATACATGTTTTTTGTGGAGTGAATCAATATGCACGTAGAAAGTGAGCAAAGGTATAGCTCTCTAGTTGGAAACATCTTTGTTGGATCAAAACGCTCGTCACAGCATTATGTACATGACAATTCAAAATCCTAGAAGAGTAGAACATTATCTCCAATAGGCTTTCTACCTTCAATGATACAGAGCTCTCGTCACTTGCTCTCCCAACGAATACCAAGAACCCATGTTTAAGGCTCAATTAAGTTTGATCTATGCATGCATGCACCCATCTTTTCCCAGACACGATCCTAATTTGTTTACAGTACGCATCATACGCATATAAGACATCATAGCTAAGCTGAGTAACCCAGCTCCAAATATGAGTTTCTATCATACATACAGAAGTCTGCATCATAGATCGAACAACCACACCAGCAAGCTGCATGTAATTTCATGTCCAACTACATTATTGATCGAAGATGTACGAGGTGAAACACTAAAGCGACTACTATCTTTATCACACGGGCCATGTATATAAAGAGCTTATCAAGAACAGTTCCAGTGCTACTATCTCTGTCAGCGCCACCAGAAGGCATGAAGTACTGTATACTATTAAGACTGATGAACTGTTTAATAATTAAGCAATGCAAAAATCTATTAGATGATTGCTAAATACCGGAAAGTGAATATTATCCCAATATGAAATATCATGAGCGTGTGGTTTAAGGTGAGT